>CM068372.1:461177606-463577606 GCA_034769895.1 Magicicada septendecula | reverse complement strand
CTTAAAATAAACTTTTATTATGATTATTAGTATTATTATTATTATTATTATTATTAACAGTTAATCATCTGGCTGATAAATATTATTAACAACGCCATTATTATAAAATCATGTTAAAAAGTTTTCAAATAAATACACAATACATTAATAATTAACACTGATATATTAATAATACAGTTAATACATTTTAAATACTCAATCATATTTAATCATATCTAAGATATGCAGTAACATTTGTATAATTTCCTTAAAAGTTGTATTTAAATTAAAATTTACCATAGTAGCACTATGTCCTTTTAACCTCTTAAGGTTATTACTTCACAAAAAAAATCACAATTGAAATATCATTTAAAAAATGTTAATTTTTTCATTAGTTACATTAATAAATTTGTAGACACTTTCCAAGTCCAAAACATCACTTTTCTAACACTCCAGGAAAACAATGGATCTTCTGATATACTTAGTTACATAAAAAAAAAATATAACTCCTTAATGAGTTAACCTCTTAAGTTACACAATTTTCAAATTTTATTCTATGATAAAACAAAATTTCATGGGATTAATGCCAAAGTTTTTATATATCCCAAGAATTAGGGGTCCCCCTCCCCGTTCAATAATAAGATTAAATTTTCAAATTTCTACCAATTTTGTGTGGAGGAAGGCCATAGTTGCTTTCACTTCCTTACGTCAGTTCCGCCAACCATGGTCCGCCTCCCAAACTCCAAAATCCACGATCAGAGGTGGTGAATCTGTGATCGCCCGAAAATGGGGGAGAGTCCCTTCTGTAAACCAATAACTAAATTAATACTCATATACTCCAAATATAAAACATCAATATAAAATAACTAAGTCGACCAGTACAACTTTAAATTTGTAGCATTGTGTGTTCCTACTATCTCTCCAGTTACGTTGTTCTGTAATACATAAGAATTTTGCATCTCAACTTCTATGACCTCATATGGCCCTTCGTATAAGAGAAAGAATTTCTTAATTTCTTTGTCTTGTGCACTCGATAAGTCATGTCTTTTAACTAATACCATTTGTCCTACGTTATACTTAATCCACTTACCTCTTGCGTCGTGTCTACGTTTTCTCTGTTCACCCTTACTAATTAAGTGTTCATTCGCCAACCGGATTTTAATGTTTATATCAGTTGTTCTACCTTCAGGTGGATAGTCGAATAATTGTTCTAAGATTCTTGGGGGGCGTGTTCCCCTAACTAATTCATAAGGTGTATAGCCAGTAGACTCGTGGGTGGTACTGTTCAGCCAAGTTTCCACCTTTCGTACATACAACGGCCACTCGCTGTGTTTAGCGTGACAATAGGCTCTGAAGATCCTGCCTATTTCTCTCATTACACGCTCAGCCTGGTTGGACTGGGGATGATACACAGCCGTATGTTTCGTGAGGATGCCTTCCCATCCTAAGGTCTGACGCCATCTTCCGCTGATGAACTGCGGCCCATGGTCTGATAAAATCACTTTTGGCTTACCCACGTTAATCATATAGTCCTTAGTTATTTTTTCACTCAATACCTTACTGGTAGCTCTTTTTACGCTATACAATTTTACATATTTTGAGAAAGTGTCAAGCAATACAAATATATAAACTACTCCGCCTCTACCCTTCGGCAATGGTCCAAACAAATCCACAGCAACTAAATCAAAAGGTCGATCTACCTTAATATAATATAACTCACCTTCTACTCTGTAGTTAACCACCTTCGACTTTTGACACAAATCACAACTCCTCAGCAACTGCCTCACTCGCCTCTCCATATTTATGAAAATACATGATTCTTTTAAAACATTTACACACTTTTTAGCCCCAAAATGACCATATCGTATATGACAATCCCAAATAATTTTCTCTTCCAATACTGCTGGTATCACTAATTTCCAGTCACGCTCACCCCCTACTACCTTCTTAAACAATAACCCTTGATAAATTTTAAAATATTGATTGTACTCAGACTCATCCAGCTCCGTCTCTAAACTGTGTATTATTTTTCCAGACTTACCATCTGCTCTCTGCATGGTGTTAATATCCTTCAGCTCCTCTCCAAAGATTCTGTCTTCTCTACTAATCTGAAAAATTTCAATTTCCTTTAAGTCCCTACCTGTTTTGTTATTTTCACAATCTACTCTGGATAGAGTGTCGGGTACCTTATTTTCTGTTCCTTTAATATACTCCCACTCGAAGTTGTACTCCTGTAAAACAAGTACCCACCTGGTTAATCGACTATGAGCAAGTTTACAAGTGTTGAGGAATGACAATGCTTTATGATCAGTTCTAATGATCGTTTTGTTTCCTAAGATGTATGTTCGAAATTTACCAACTGCAAACACAATACTGAGCAATTCCTTCTCAGTGGTCGTATAATTCTTTTCAGCTGGCAGTAAGGATCGACTAGCGAATGCAATTGTCTTATGTTCCTTCTCCTCATCCTCCTGATACAGCTCTGCTCCTACAGCTACATTGCTGGCGTCCGTCTGTAAATAAAACATCTTATCAAAATCCGGATGGTTCATCATAATCATGTCACTAAATTTACGTTTTATTTCTTCAAAGGCTCCACGCTCCACTTCTCCCCATTTCCATTGTCGGTTCTTCTGCAATACCGCACTTAACTTAGCGGTTAGGTAGGCGTAGTTCCTCTGAAATTTCCTATAAAAGTTGCACAGCCCAAGAAAACTCTGAAGTTGTTTGATGTTTCGCGGTTCAGGGAAACGCATAATAGATTCGACCTTGTCCGGGTTTGCAAGTGCATTTTTTACACTGGTCAAATTATTTGCAATCATATCATATTTATCATGCACATCCATACTATTTTGTACAGTTAAGTCATCAATTTCTTTAATCTTACTTTGTAACAAATTAAATCTACTCTTGGTATTTTTCTCATGTTCAGTCATAGTACTATCTATAGCTTCTAAATTTTTAGTAATATCTATCACATTTATTTCAATGTTTTCTAAATGATTTTGCAACACATTGGTTTTAACTTCTACTTGACTTTCTACAAAATGTAAACATTTCTGTTGTATTTCTGTACTGCTTGTCTCTAATTGACTTTTAATCGTGTTATTTACTGTGTCATAAAATAGATCGATTTTAGTGTCTAAATCATGTATGGTACTACTGAACTTATCATCAACAATTGCTAGTGTAGTTTTTTGTATGTTATCACAACGTGTTTCTACTGTGTTAATTCGCTCATCAAATTGACAATTTTGTCTTTTAATTTCATCTTTCATCTCATCGAAATTAATTTTAAAACTACTTTGAATTTCTTTAATTTCACTTTTCTGAACATCAAATTTAAAATTCATGTCCCCTCTGAGGTCATTAAAATTGCTACACATCATGTTATACAGACGTGTTAACATTTCGTCTGTTTTGTTTTCATGAAGTGAGATGGAGGTTACTTGTTCAGTCTCTACATTTTCGGTCGCACTCGCCTCGCCAACCTGACTAATTGGTGTTAATGGAACATCCATCTCACTTATAACTATTTCGTCAGAGATGCTGACTTTTTCAGTTTTATCTTCATCAGTATTCATGTTTACAATCTATAATACAGGCATGCATCTAATATTATAACCTAACTTCGTCAAATTTGGTTATGTTTACGTAATTTCTATATTACCTCAGATAACTATTTCCATTCACCTCGTAGACTTACTCTATATAAAATTTTATTATCTAGAGTCCCTGTTCGGGCGCCATCTGTTGTTAATTAAATTTGTTAATTAATTAATTAATTGTATTTTACCAATACACAATAACAGTAATTATTGTATTTACTATCGGGCGCCATATTGGGAATTACTAACAGCTGATATTATTTACTTTACGGGCCAAGTTTCGTGTTAAGCGAACGAGGTTGTTGAACAGGAAGTGTTATCTGAAATAAATACTCTGTACTCTGAAATGAAATAATAAAACAAAACTTATTATTAACAAAAAAATTACATAGTTTTAGACTCGCTCATACGCCAAACACGCCTCGGGGCGTAGTCCGACATATTATGAAATACACAAACATATATTGAATATTGAACTTTTAGTTAATCTAAACATCTAATAAACATATAGTAAACAATGGTAATGTAAAGATATATCTATATATATGTATGAACGCCCAACCCAGCACTTAGGAATTACTACACACACGCAACCTCTCTCTCTTTCATGCTCATGGTACAATTTGATTATTAATGTTGGAGCTCCTTTTACATAGATTGAAAATTTGAATAATTTGTTAAATGATTGATTTCTACAATAACATATATTGGGAAATAAAGGATTCAAAATATATAAGGAACGCTCTCACCAATTTCCTAGATGTTCCTGGTTGTTATAGTTGTGGTAAAACTTCGCGTACGTTACCGCGAGTTTTACGCATACACGTTACGGTCACATTTCGTTGACGCACTGTATTTACTCTGTTTATTAACCACCTACAGTGGTCTAAAAAGTTAAAATTCACTCGTAAGTGAATGGGTGGCCGGCCGGCTCAAATCAGAGCTGCAGATGAAATGACGGCAATTTCTGGTTGAAATCTACGGAAGTGGGGTGTATTGACGTCACATTCCTTTGTCTAAGTTGTTGACATCGCCGTTTGTAGTTGTCAACACATTCTCCGCCTCTGACGTAACGAAGGCTTGGCTCTGCTTATCTCAATAACTGCACACTGTTTTTGTGATGTGACACCGTTTTTTGTCATGAATTAGTTCAAATCCTGGCAAATACTGTAATATAGTCCACTCACCGTAAATTCTATATCGGGTGTTTGAGGTTGGATTGGGTATGTCAAAAAATAGGAAAATACAATATTTATGATCTCTTTACCATATTTTAGTACATTATGAAATGTACCATGATTGTACCATCACACACTGCATGAACACGCACCTGTACAGGATTAAACTTGTGACTCTACTTAACTACCACAGAAACTTCTATCCCTATATAAACCAAACTGAATTTAAAAATGAGAAATTAATATAGAAAATGAACACTAAATTGAAACAGAGAAATTACAAATTGATTGAATGAATTAATAGCAGTAATGAAACCCTTATACTGAAAATAAGAAGGAATTGCACGTTTGAAAGGTGAGCTGCCAAAGATACATGTCAGCCTCTGAGCTGACAGATTATACAAACAAATTAATAAAATTCACAAAAGATTTCTCTCCCAGTTCACGCACTATTCTGTCCCGTTAATCGGGGATCCAATTAAAATGTTTAAAAACTTGAAAGTCATGTTGTTGAGTGATTGAATTGGTTCACTGGCTCTATTGAGTTACATCACCAAGTGTAAAGAATTTTATATATGGATTGAGTTCACCTTATTTTTTCCTTTCCATGGGTGTGAAGAGGTGATCATCTGGCTTTCATGAAAGGGTGTTTGTGTTAGCCATCGCCATCCTGCTCCGGCAGATGAAGAGAGAGAGAATCTAGGTGTTACATGTTCAGGTGCAGGGGCTGTTCCTCGCCTTCATCGGGGAACCCTGATCATACAATATGTTATCAGCTAAGGTACACAAAACAATTCCCCCAGAAACTTCACACACACCCAAAACCCATATACAAAAATTAACACAGCTTTAGGGGTATTTAAAAAATGATATTTGACACACTTGACAAGGTTATATGGCCAACAGGCCCTATTTGAAAACATTAGTTCTGTTAAATTTTATAATAATAACTTCACCCATGCGGGTTAACATGATTGAATTTTTGATTAGCTAATTATTCGGCTTGTTACACTTTTAATAAGATTTATACATAGTCTGAATATTTTGTGCCACGTGGTACCATCATATCTACTCTTATTAAAATTAATACCTTCTGGCAATTACATTCTTCTCAATTGGTGCCTTAGTAAGCTTTCTGATATTAATAAAGTGTTACTATAATTACTAGTAAGGTTGTATGTAACTTACTCTGAATTACGTATTGCACAATCGCCACGAGGTAACACAAAAGGTTAACTGATTTCGCTTACTGTGGCCTATTAACAAATTCTTCATTAGTAAAACTTTAAATAGACAATTATAATAAAATTGCCGAAACTTACCGCAGTTCTGTGTAGATTTAGCTTGCCATAGGTGGAAGGATGGTACAACCAATATTCTTCTCTACCGGAGTAGAAAATGCGCAGCTAACAGCACGGCGTTCAGCGAGAGACAAAGAATTCCTGAAAACGCAATTTCCGTTCTGATCTCGTAAACCGTGCTTGCTAGGGTGCAGCACTAATCAAGCCTCGCTCTTAATTATAATTCAGGCAGCAGACTTGCTTATCTTAACTGCTAGGGTGCAGCACTAATCATGCCGCTTTAAATACCGTACTGCATTTAACGTTTATTCCTGACGTTAGATACTGAATAATCGCCGATCTATATTAGAATGGCACAAACACTTAATTGGAACCTGTGAATTAAGGAATATTAGATTCGTGTTGCCAAATTTATTCACGCATATTTACGTCCATGACATCTCTTTATTTACATACTTGGTAATTAGCATAAAAGAAAATGAGTTACTGTCTTATTATTAAAAATCAATTAGGCTTGTGATTTGTATTGTTAAAACATACATATATATATATACTTAACCTACTTTTCGTTTACTCTATTTCGTTCAACTGATTAGTTAACTATAAAAAAAAAATAACTGCATAATGTATTCGTTAATCAACTTGGTTAATTATTTATAAAACTTTGGTAATTCATACCCTCGGATCCGAGATATATCCTTTCTTTATATTAAAGTTAAACAATTTACTTTTGCTGCCATTTGAAGAATGGACTTATTAATATTAGCATGTTATAGTCATTAAAGCTAAATACATCATATTGTTTATCACAAAGTTACAGTGGTAATTTAATTCGCCCAGTCTTTTGTATTATTATTTTAATTTTATTTTGGTGTCAATTGTCTTTCATATTTTTATTAAGTAATTTCTGAACTACAGAAGTTTGACTTCTGTGTCACCTGTATGTAGCATCCTCGGCGAATAGGGGTTGTCTGTAGTAAACGGTGGCTATGCGGCCTCTGGTCTATCCTGGAGGTCTGAAGAAGGCGTAATAATGCAAGGTGTAGTTGTCTCTCTCTTTTTGCAAGGTTTATCAGATTCTGGTGCTGGCGGTGGTGGGAAACTTTCACTTGAACTCACTTCGGTTTACCGCACTTTTACCTTATAGTTAAACTGTTACATATACTGTGATCTCTATCACGTTGACGTGATATTAAATCAACTGCAGAGATGTTATAAACAAACACGTAAAACGCACCAAAGATGTTAAACATATTGAAATTACTATAATTATTGCTATCTGCTTTACTAAGCGTTATCTTAAAGAAACTAAGGGAGTGAATGACATATTCTTTCATTCTCTATAATATTGTAGTTACTGCCTACATGTTCAACTGTACTGTTCTCGCGACGGAGTCTGAGTTACAACTATTTTGGGGCGCACAGCTGGCTTAGCGATGTGCTTGTCCGCGCATGTTGTTATTTACCGGCGCGAGAAATAGTTCTTAATTTATTAATTATTATTTTTACTTATTTTAAATTGCTGGTTTATTACGTCTATAATTTATTACTCGCTGATGAAACAGGATGTGGTTTACATATTTATTTGTTTAACATTATTTAGTTTTCTATTTGTTTCATTCGCTATATTTATTTTTCTGTTATGGAATTCATCTACAAGTATGCATGTTTCTACTGGTTGGGGTACATAGGGAGAGAAATTATGTAGTTTCATTTAGGATTATATTATTTTTACCTCTTTTTTTTATTTTGTGCTATTTAACCCTATTAAATAGCGTCGCAAACAGTCTTGACCAGGAATATCTGGCCTGTTATTGGTTAATACCGGTCACATGATTAGTATTACAAAAATCAAATATTCTTACATTTTATGTTAAAAAATACACCCTTTTGAAACTTTGATCATGTTAAATTTAAGTTACATGGTGTTATTCCTTATAAAAGGATAGGTATTTTGATACCTAATTTGATATAAGTGGGAATGTTTTTTCACCTTTACAGCAGTTCTGATTATTGACCCTTACATTGCTGTTACATTTATTATATTATATTGGTTAAATTAATCTAATATGTGCTATTACCATTATAATAATTAAGTTTTATCACATGAATTTTGTCCCTTCTAATTATTTTTCTTACATTGACTTTTCTTATATTTCTGACATTGATTACATTGACTCATTTCTGACAGTACTTCCTTTATATTGAATTTTGGCCTAGGCCATGAATTTCATTTCAGTAACATGTTCTAATTTCACATTGATTACTATCTATTTTTTTGTTTTGTTTTGAACCCTTTTTCCTGATTTTACTTGTTTACCACTTATTACATGAGCTTTGACCCTTAATATATCCTAACAATATTTATAAATTACAACAAAATCTCTTAATATATTAGCACTTACCTGGCTGAGCGATTCTGGGTCTGTCCATGTGTCATGTCTGGTCATTTTTTACACATTTTGACACAGTACATAATCAACAATATAGTTATAAGTAATTCAAACTTAATTTTTTTTTGTAAATTCAACTATTCTCTAAAACACTATATAAAAGTGAAACTTGCATTTTAAATAACGTTTTTTTCTATGAAATTATAAAGTTTCCATGTTTTTGCAACTAAAAAAAGTAGAAATATTATTCCAATTAGGTTATACCACAACATATTTTCACAAAAAAACTGAAACTTTTCTTCTGAATATTCACTAATATTGTTAGTATATACTATATACACAACTTTGTTTACATTGACTAAACATTTTTTTTGGTTTTGAACCACTTACACATTCGACTACAAAACCATTTACCGAACACAAAGCATACGTGAGCAGAAGTGTACATACTTCTGCGATCTAGGTGCCAAATTGTGAACTACTAATGTCAGTCTTTATGGTTACATGATTACACATCGTCAAAAAGCGTAAATCAACAGCTGTTGTCATGTAAAACAGTGCTATACGTGAAAACGTACATTTACGTCTCATCAAAACTCGGAAGTTATGTAAGCCGTACATGGACGTCTTTCGCCAGCAAAGTGTTAACTTAAGGTACAGCCTTCATGGCCAAGATTACATTCATTGATTAACAAGCAATAACACTAACTACTTAGTGTACTATACTCCCATTCCATCAATTCTATCAAGCATTACTAGCTGACTATTAGATTATCGTTTATATGGGCCCTTTATAAATATTGTATTGTGGTAACACAATTTTCCTATTTTGCCTATAGGCTTAGTACAATTAACAACATGGTTTAATAACAATAACACACATAGTCTTTGATATTAAAAAATTAATACAATTAACTACTGTCAAGGCCTTCACTAATATCTCATTCTGAGATGAGACCTTTTACCCTAACTTACTGTCAACTCTATTTACGGTTTTTTCTTTAAAAAGAAATAACATGAACTAATACAGTTAACACTTCACTGACAAATATTGTATTTATATAATTGCTTGTTTTGCACCGAGATTCTGTTCGCCTAGTGCTTGTTTTGTTTTCACTTAGGGTCATTGGAGGGATCATTAATCTTTACAGTCTTTTCTGCTTAATTAATGATTATCATTGTTCCCCCTCTCTTCTCACACTAACACACTTCTCACAGGTTTATATTTTATAATTTAGAGTACATTGTTTTTATTTATTGCACTTTTGCATTGTACTTTTATTTTTACATTTTCTGACATGGTTAATGGTTTATTAACCATGGTTTATTTTATTTTACTTGGTTGAATATGTGAGTTTAAACATTCTGACTTCTGTTTAAGTAAACTATTTTGTTATTTAAGATAGGGCTCCCATTATGTCGCGTTACAATATGTGTGCACATAGATTTTGTGTATTGTTGTAACCTAATGAAAACAATCATTCTCACTCAGTGCAAAACTGTGTGTGTGAAATAAAACACGACATCAATCATGTGTATAAGTATAATACACCATCAAAAATGGTACAATAAATATACACAGTTATGCATTACATAATGCAATAAAGACACACACACACACACACACACACACACACACACATAAAATACCTATAGAATTGTCACATGGTTTTAACATCAGCAGTGAATCTATAACAGATGTCAGTGTACGGAATTAAAAATGAAACCACTGTAGAATGAATACATAGAAAATCACTAGGTCTTACCTTATAGAAAAACAAATGTAAAACTTCATGTTCACACGATATTGAATGATGTAGTAAGTGTGGAACCGAGCTAAGAAATACTGTCCGCTGTGCTCCATTTCTCGAATACAAATGACCATATAGCACATCACTTGATCACTTCCTCCTCCACTGCACCGTAACAAGTGCACAACAAGTTAGGTAAGTTCCAAACAATCTGCAGAAAAATCAACATATTTTTAGAAACAAGGTAGATCGAGAAGCAAAATTAAAGTTTTACAAAGTTATGGGAGTCCCTGTACTATGTAAAGGGTCACAGACTATGGGTGTGTATTATGGGCAACAACAAAAAATGACAGTAAAATACAGACCTCAGAAATGGCATTCTCAAGAGAAGTTAAAAGGTGTTCTAAACTTGATCTTATAAGAAATAAAACCATAAGAGAAGAGTTAAAAGTTTTTAACTTGAATGAAAAATTAAAAGATTACAAACAACAGTGGAGAGAACACTTATAAAGAATGACAGATTCCAGACTGACCAAACAAGTCTGGAAATTCAAACCTATAGGACACAGGTGTGTGGGTAGACCCAGGAAGAGATGGCTGGAGGATTTTTAAGATGGAACAGGCAGCACCTTGCCTATGCCGTGTTGTGAAGATGATGATGGTGTATCAAGAATGTCAGTAAATCAGTGCTTTTTCTATGCTAACAGTTTAACTCATATTTTCACACGTCCCTGTTACGGATTGTTTCGAAGTTAAGGCTATGCAGAACCTTGTTGTGACAGGCTTTGAATGTTTTTTTTTTAATCGAGTTTACAGCGTGTGTGCATACCTTCATCCTTGCTTAAGGTCCAAGTGTACCTTACACATTTATAAATACCTTATAAATGGTATAAGGGTATAATATGGGTATTATACCTTATAATGGTATAATATGGTATAAGGTACCATATAAATATACCGCCACACTTGCTATAACAGCCAAATGTACAGATATCTTTGTTAATGAACATCATTTGGTCTAATATTATGTCCTTCACTCTCATTGATTATATAATTTACATTAAATAAATTGACTACATAATTCTGAAACTGCCCTATAGGAGGAGTCCCATTACAGCAAGTAGATTTACAGTTGTTAACTCCATACTTCTTCATAGTGAAACCCCCCTTTTATTTTATTAAGTATTTTATGAATTTTTTGTTTTGTTTTATTCTATTTTATTTTTTTTTTTTTGTAAAGGGGAGAGACATAATATTTAAAACTAGGTAATGAACCTAGAGGAAGCCTAAAGTGTGCAAAGACCCAAGCCACAATTTCAGACATGTCCACTGGTTGGATGTCAGGACCTGCAAATAAGAAACTCTATTAACAGTAACAAATTTATATTTATTTGATGTCCAGTCTGTACACAGCATAATAAGCGTTAGTGAAGTACAGTTATATAAATGCCACTGGGTACTATTAAAATACAAATATATATGTAAATCCTTGATCAAGCCCTAAGCATCATGTGAATGTAAGCAAGAATTTTTTTAATCACCAAAATTTATTGCTCTGCATATGTCAGTCATCACTATTAGAAGTTACGTATGTAGATATATATAATCATTATGCATGCACAATTATTGTAAAACACCATAGGTTTAGGCATGAATGCTTAATGCAGTGGCTAGTAAAAAAAAATAAAAATAAATGCAACTCAAGGATAGAAATATGATATTAACATCTAACATTCGATATTTGATAATTGATAAAAGGTATTTGATATATATATATATATATTATTTGATATATGAAATTCAATATATGATCGTTAATGCAAAACACTGGATATTTGATCTCTGATACATGCTATTTGATCTATAATAGCATTAGATTCAGTATATAGTATTTGATTCAATATGTAGTATTTGATGGCAAGGTAGCCTAGAATTACTATTTCTGTCGACAGTCCTGATAGCACATGTGCTATACATCATTAACATTATATTATATTCTCTAGTTTTTTTTTTATATTAAGAATTACACATAAACACGTACTACACACACATATAACAGACACCCCAATTCCTGCATCAACCTTCTCGCTATAACCCATCATATAATAGAAACTTTACAACTATAGCCTAGCCAACTTACAATTCAGCAACTGATTTGCCCCCACGTTACAAGATAACTTAAATTTGTAATTTAATCCCGGATTCATGCAGTCTGGATTAACAACTCAGGCCCCACTCAGGATTAACATAATTACTATTAAGGCCCCAATAATGGCACGAAATTCAAACACCCCAGACCTGCATTATGCCCACATGGAAGTACATGATTAAGCAGGCCACAACCAACACTCTGATAAATTGAACATGAGAAAACTCAGAGCTGTTCATCTAAATACATGTCTATGTGTAATCCCTTACATAGTATAAGAGTGCCTTAAATATACATAAGGTGTTTATTTATGTACAGTGTCCGAACAGGCAGACACAAAACCTAATGTGTTTGCAGATTTTAAACAAGTTCTGAGCGGATTTTATAAGTCTGTTTTTGAGAGTGTCTACAGATGCACCATGTTGTGGTAGATGATGGTGTTAAATTAAATTGTGATGGATCACGCCTGAATTGTCCAATGTAGTAGGCGGCCATGTGCCTAGGTTGAGCTGTAGTTGAAACTGATGATTTCTGGGGGCAGAATTTCTCCAAGAGTCAGCATCTATGTCCCGACTGACGGCGTCTCGAGGCTTAAGTAGTTTCTCTGCACCAGGGGTTGGCAGGTCTTAGGCCAACCCCGACACCCATCTCGCCATTGGCCGAGCCCCTAGAACAGGCAACTTGCTATATAGGGTGTGATAGACATAACACAAGCACAGCTCACACTAACGCCACAATTATAATGCTATAGAGAAATCACACTTTAATATTTAGCATGGGACAAGAACCTTTTCACAAACACTTACTATCTATTAACAATCCTCTCTAACCACAAGATGTGCATTATTTAGTTTTATAAATCTTTTATAACTATGACATTACTTTCTATCTAGGCCGCTCTCATTTACAATTTCTGAACGAGTAGCTGAGTGTAAGATAAATTTAAATTGATTTGACCAAGTTAATAAATTACATTTAAATTTAATTAGACACTGTTGCATGCCTGGAAATTCATACACACACACACACACACACACACACACACACACACACACACACACACACACACACACACACGGATACCTTTTAGTAAGAACACATAACAAATGTTTTGAGGTTAAAAATAATTGAGTTATAATTAAGGCTATGCCTACCTGGAGCTGGCTTTAAATTATTTTTCCATAGTAACAGGCTTCAACCAGGCAGAATGATGCAGATGCCGTCAGTAGTAACCAGAGATGATTTCTCTGAGAAGGTCGATAGAGAAATGAGGAAAAAAACGTGGCGAATTGCACCCACGTTAGTTCGCTTTTCTTACAGGATACGGCACAACAGCTGGCACTGGCCGACACGATTTTGTAGCCACAACTGACGACGTAGCCCGCTACACACAGCGACGATGCACCATACATGGCAGTGCGCTACACACGAGTTTTAAAAAGTGGAATGATATACGCGCATACCACCGGACCTTGCATATTAACAACGGAGCACCAAACGAAGTACGGCACAATAAGCACTGTTCAGACTCAGACATCTGACCAAAATTTCTCTACCGTACCTAGAGAAATTTATTGAATATTTTTAATTTATTTACCTCAAGATGTATTTTCCTGTATTTGGTACATGTTTCGGGAATCCTATTGTTCCCATCCTCAGCCTTGTTGTTGTTATGCTTTCCTGTTGGTTTTTGGTATTTTATACTCGTATTATTGCGTGTGATTGTTGTGTATATATTAACTTTTTGAGTATTTTCGATTTTGAGTACTTCGAATATTGTGTCATGTTTTGTATTGATTTGTGTATTAGTTTGTTTAGTTTTGTGTTTGTATATTTATAAATAGGCTATAACATCTTGAGGTAAAGAAATTATAAATATTAAGTAAATTATATATGCATCAAGAAATGGACTGTAGCAAAAAGTGTTTGAAATGTGTGTGTGTGTGTGACCAATTTAAACAGTTGCAGTAAATGTTTACAGTTTGTTAAAACAGCTGTATTTCATTGAGAAAAATAATTATTTTTTATTTTAGGGTAGATATTTTATTTATGTTTATATTTATTTTGTTACAGCATTTGGAAGACATCACTACAATTATAAAGGATGAAATTCTTTTAGAAGAAGTGGAAAAAGAAATGAATACACAAGAGGTAAAGTTTTTTTTAAATATACAATCAGTCTTCCATCTACAAGTAGGTGAAACAAGTGAGATTCATGGTAGATGAGTCTTCCATTGAAGGCGGTCACTTTATTAACAAAATATTGATGAAGGTGAACATTTATAGTTGAAAATTAGATTCAGTCTTAGCCTTTCCGGTGCTCTGGGTGTGTATACACACAAAATTTTTATGTCAATATGATGCTCCGGATGTGGAAAGTCGCACGTCATTTTAAATTGGTAAAGTGCTCAGAACGGTTTAGTACAGCTATGGCTGTGATACACGGAACAAGCATTGTGCGTACAAGGTCAACGAATTGTCATTTAGAAGTTGAGATAATTCACAGATGGGTTTTTGTAAACGCTGCCATTAAGTGATACGTATATTTGTTGTTGTGGCGTGCTCCTTTTATGTACATCTGCAATTGACAGTTGAGTGTTGCTCAGGTTGTGTAATCTTTGCCGTTAATGATAAATGTAATTATTGTTGTGACGAGTTTATTTTTTATCTACATTTGCAATTGACTGTTGAGTGTTTTGAGATTGTGTAATCTTTGCAGTAAATGACATGTATAATTGTTGTTGCAGACCATTTTGTAAATGGTAGAGTGCTCCACGCGTATATACACACACTGCTGCTGAAAATATGGCACACGGGCAAAGCATAACTGCTCACATGAGTTGGCAGCGAAAAGGTTAAAACATAGAGACACCTGAGATGTCTTGCATTGGTGCTGTCACCCAACAAGTTGAGTCCTAGTTGATTGGGGTTGGTGATTCAATTTCAGTTGTTAGTTTATACAATAACATTGAATTTCCTATACCAGTGAAACACTTGAATGTTGTCTTCTACACTTTTGTTCCTTGTGAGCAATGGGTAGGTTGATGATTGTTATCAACATGTAATATGAATATATTGTAAGTACATCAATAATTGAATGAACGAATCAAGTTTTGTTTTTACTCGTCCTTTTTTTGGCATTTGTCTTTCTGTCTGTTGGGGTATGTCTCACGATTACTTTTCAACACATCAAATGATTTTTGTAAACCTTGGCCTGTGTGTCTGTAACTCTACTCTACAGAACTATTGTTTTTGACACTGATCCCGCAAAATGTAGATGAGAGAGTGGTAAAAATGTGTGAGGGTGAAAATTTGGAAAAAATCATAAAAGTCTGTGTGGAATATCGAATTAAAGAGAACTTTAACCATTATGAATTTAGCTTCATTTTTAAAAATCTCAATATTTTGGGATACCAGGGGCCAAAAGTGAGGGAAAATTTTGATAAAGTAGCAAAAATTCAAAGGGATTATTGGGCATATGGCTTGTGGGATATCAAAGGGAATATTAACTATAATCTGAATATAGTGGTGAGCTTTAGAAATTTCAATATTTTGGAATGCAAATTTTTAACACAGCAGCCTAGAATGGAATCAAAAATTATTAAAATCCGGGCGTGGTCAGACTAAAGAATATTTTAACACAAATTGGATGTTTAAAATTTTTAGCCTGTATTGTGTGCTTACTATTCAGTTGTTACATTTCTGAACAAAAAATAGGGTATTTTTAATTAAGAAAATTGTGTTTAGTGGTTATAATCACTATTGTCGGTCCATTGTTAAGCAGCAGGGAAATGGGCAGTAGTCGGTACAACTAATTGGGGGAATGAAGCGCGTAGACAATGCAGAAGTTATACGCATCACAAAAACAGTGGGAGCTCAGTATACTATCTGAAATGAAGACAGATAAACCTGTTTGAAATGATATGCTGTCAAATCCTCATATGTAGTGGCATTTCTCCTGTGTGTATAGTTTGCTACAATCAACAAAATGAGCTATCACATGACTAAAAACCATAATGGCTGCCACACAGTCAACTATGTGGGCCACTCTTTATATACAAATCAATCATAAAACCTGTTTAGACATGTGAGAGAACGATTGGACATACAACAACAATAATATGCTTCCTGAGCTGCAGAACTTGCTCACTGCTTTGAACAAAGTACATTTATTACTGAATGAACTGTTATATTACATCATTTTCGATTAGCAGAAAATCCTGATTACCATATTTTTTTGAACAGAACACTGTTGCACACCACTATAGAAAAATTATTCCGATTAGAGCTTTCAAGCTTCACAGCTCATCGTCAGATCGGAAATAACAATAATAGGACTAGACAACTTCTTTATACCCACTTGCCCTACCACTAGCGTACACATTTTCATAAACAAGCTATAAGTTAAATGTCCTTTCTGGCTATTATTAACTAGCGAGTTCAGTCAGCCATGTCTGTACTTTTACATTTCTTTCTAGTACATTATGTGTGTTGTGTGTGTTTTTTTGTGTAAATTCTTTTTAATACCTAACGTTTTAAATCCTTTCTCATTTAGTATTAGTATTCATTAAATTTTCTAACCCTTTCTTTCTTTCAATATTTCTAACTCCTCTCTAAGCCTTCTTTTAACTGTGTTACTACTTTCAAAATTTCATAGTCTTCTAAAGGATTAACAAACTTATGGTTCTCTTCTATGAAATGTCTTGCATATAACGGATTTGTTGTTCTATTACTTTCTCCACATTTGTGGTTACATAATCTGCATTCTAATTTCCATCCTGTCTCACCTAGGTACACTTTGTTGCATTATTTACATTTTAATTTATAAACTCCGCTTCTCTGTAAGATTGGGATTTTTTCTATGTTTATTTCTTATCTTATCAAATACTGTTTCACGTTTTTTAATTGCTATATCTACTCGTATTTTTTAAAACGTATAATTTTTCTGGTGTGTGATCCTACATATGTCGGTGACCGTGCATAATTCTTTTGTTTTGGTTCTTGCATGTTTGTTTTTAGCTTTTTGCATGTTAGAAACTTTATCCACTATATTGGTGTTATAGTTATTGTTCTTTACAATTCCCTTTATCTTTTTTATCTCGCTATCTTCTGTTTCTGTCTATTTAAGCACCTGTAAGCTCTATAACAAAATGAATTGATTGCCGCCACTTTATTTGTCGTACTTCATTTCAGATAATATACAGAGTTCCTACTGTTTTTGTAAAGTGTATAACTTGTGTATTGTCTAGGTGCTTCATTCCTCCAATTAGTTGTACTGACTGCTCCCCATTTCCCTACTTCTTAATAATGGACCGACAATCTCTTTGTAGATGCCCAGGTTCCCCATATCTAAAAAGCTTCAGTCTTCCATACTTTCTACCTTCATACTGTGGTGCCGAACTTTTAAGACTCTGTCTCTTATTCTTCCTCTTAATCATTTGTGTCATCACAATCAGTTAGTGTGCGCACTTTATAATTCACCCAACCAGACACTGACTTGGTGGCCTCAAACTGTACAGCATAGACAAGCGTATCCACTCTATTATGGTGTATTGCCATTGTAACAGTTGTTGTAGTTCACTATCTCTGCCCCATCAGTAAATATCTATCACCAATGTTATTCAGAAATTTTCTGGTGCTCTGTGATAGGCCAGTCTAACTAGCAAGTCAATACTTGCTTCAAACTGTTCTGCATAAGAGTTCTGGCTGTAAGGTGACACTTTCTGTAGTAGCTCTAAGGCAGATACTTGAAAGCAAGAATAAGTGAAACCAATAATATGTGCTTGCGACTTCAAATTGCCAAAGATATGTTGTCCAGTAGTGCTTCCATCAAATGTTGGGCCCTTGATATGAATAGGCATGACTGCAGTCAAAGTAATTCTCTCTGGTACCTTATTTTCTGTATTTTTTGGACTTTACATTTTTTGATACAATCTGTTGAGCAATTTGATTTGTAACAGGGTTGTTTTTTCATTGACTGTTCAGCTTCTGTTTTAATCTGTTATTTTACATTTGCAGTCCACTTCTCTACTACAGATAATCTTACCTCTTCCCCACTGAGATCACCATGTAATTCACCCACACATCTGCAGCAGTATGCTCTTTGTTCCTATATCAGTGCGTTTATGTGTTTTGTTTCTTGTTGATGTTCTTCTTTTTGTCATTATATGTAAGCAGGGCTGCTTTAATGAACTAAATGAATAAGTATTACCTTCTTAGTCTGTCCTGTGGCTTCCTTATATAAATTTTAAAGATGTAAAAACGTGTTTCAGAATTTATGTTCCATTATCAGGTGTGTTTCACTCGTTGGAGGTCGTCAACACATTAAGACACAACACATATTTAAACACAAAAAACTAGTTAACAATAGCGCACGAAGTTCACAGTGTGCACCATGCGGTGTAGTATCCATACTGCCATCTGTTGTCATTGTTGTCTGTGCGCTATCTGTGATGCGGGCTTCAGGCATTCAGAGAATTGCAATGCTGCATCATACAATGTGTTGGAATGAAAATTCAGCTGGTCGTTTAACAAATGCTTGTGATAAAATTTATATGCCTTATACACTTTAAACTCCTCGGCAGCACTCATGTACCGGCCTTACTTGCAAACATGTATGGGTATAAGATTTGTAGCAAAATCTGTGTAATTGTGGTTACTATTAATTCAAACTGCCGTATTGAATGTAACAATGTGTGGCAGTTACATTAAAATTAAAATTTTTATACATTTCAAAAAACAAGGAGTTTTACAAAAAAAGTAGTCCGTTCCTCGGTATGGAACTGTTCGTAAGGTGATCACAATTGATTATACAGTGAAACTTGGTTATTTCGAACTTCAAGGGGAAAGGAAAAAAATTCGAATTATCCAAAATTCGAAATAACCAACATCATACGGAACAATACTGTAAGTTCACATTTTTTGTTAAGTACTGCAACAGAAATAATGTACGTTAATTGCACAGAAGAAACTAATTTATTTCAGTAATAAAGTGAGTTATTTTACAGGGTATTACTCAAAAATTGTATTACATGAACCAACATTTATAAAAGAGAATTACCTGTACCCCAAAAATGTGTAATCTTCGTTTGTTTTTGTTTTTTTAGTTGTAAACACTGAATAAAATCTTCTGATTCACTCACAGCACAAAAAATTTTGTTATTAACATTGGACTGAGCTTCGACGAATCGTTTTAAGTCCGCGATCATTGAAACTGCCTCAGAAGTGGATGGAATCGGTTTCTCTGGTTGAAGGTCTTCTTCTTCTGCTTCAGAAGATCCCTGCGTATTTTTCATCACTTCTTCGTGAATTTCCCTATCCGTCAGAGTTCCACAGTTGGCGACGTCAGCATCGACATTTAAATACGCTTCGTAGCTTACATCAACATTTAAATCTTCCCAGCCATCTAGTGTATTTTCTTCAGGATGGTTCCAATCAGTATTTGTAGAGTTTGCAACTTCATTTGCTTCATCATTTCTGATCTTGAAACCAGCGACCCTGAAACAGTGTGCTATCGTACTAGGCTTAACTTTGTTCCATGCATTATGTATCATATGAGCAGCATCCAATAAGTTAATTGATTTTTTGTTTGGTACTCCTAAGATTTTCATAACAACCTGTCGACGATAAAAATGTTTCAGATTCTTAATAACCCCTTGGTCCATAGCTGAACAACTGAGGTCATGTTAGCCGGAAAGTATTCAATTTTAATCGACGTTAGCGATGGAAGGTTGTTGTGGGCCGTGCAGTTGTCGATAAACAACAACATTTTTCTCTTTTTCCGACCAAGTTCTTTTTCAAGATTCAGAAGCCATTTTTCAAACAATGCAGCTGTCATCCAAGCTTTTTTATTGGCTTCGTAAGTTACCGGTAAACTTCTTGCAGACTTAAAACATCTCGGCTTTGCTGCTTTGCCAGTCATTAAAAGTGGTAATTTTTCTGACCCATCCATATTTGACCCTATCAAAATTGTCAACCTTTCTTTACTATTCTTTCCCCCACTGCACTTTTCGTTTTTAAATGAAATTGTTTTGTTTGGTAAACACTTAAAAAATAGCCCTGTTTTGTCGACATTAAAGATATTTTTTGGCTGGTAATTTTCGATAGTTTTCGCTAATTCAGCATGCCACTCATCTACTAAATGTCCGCTCACTGATCTGCTCTCACCACAAACATTTCGAAAAGAAATCGCATTTCTGTCATTAAAACCCGCAAACCAACCGGTACTTGCCTTAAAATCCCGAATGCCCAATCCCTCTGCGAATTCTTCTGCTTTTGCATGGATTATTGGTCCACTTAAAGGAATGTTTTGGTCACGAGTTTGTGTGAACCACTTTAAAACACAATCGTCGACTGCAGGATAATCTGCTGTTCTTACCCGCTTTCGACTTTTCCCGTTTTTTTTATTCCAGTTTTCCATAAGCGTGTTTTTATTTTTTAAGAAAGACGACAAAGTGTTCAGTAAAATTTCGTATTCTTTTGCAATGTCACATTTTCGTTTTGCTCCCCGTTCCACGTCTTGTGTCACTTCAACTTTTTCGTCTAAAGTTAAACTCTTGTACAGGCCGCGCTTAGCCATTGTTAAACTGAACGTAACCTCTAGAATGCATGTAAGCTCTAATTATAGCCAAAACACTACTGTAGTTTTAAAATTAAATCGAACAACACGATTTTGACAGCACGCAATTAAATCGAGCAGCACACCTTATGCACTATTCAACTGTACTGTAACATTACTGACTTAACTCTGTTTTGGTAGGGGAAATTCCAAACTACCCTGGGGGTACAGTATTGTGTACAGAGCAAGTTTGGAATTCCCTACATCCTCATGCGATTACAGTTAGGTATAACGGTACCTACACCTATTGTGTATGACTGTATTGTGTCTGTTTTCAACCAAAATGAAAGCAAACACTCCGAGCTAAGCAAACATTTTAAACTTTGTCTTTGAAAAAAACTTTGAATTATCCAAATGAAATATTTTTTACTTCGAATTAGGCATGCCATTTTTATAAGAGTTTAAATACGTTTTTCAAGGGGAATACCAGTTTATTCGAATTATCCAAAAATTCGAATTATCCAAGTTCGAATTAACCAAGTTTCACTATATATATATATATAATTGTTTATATATATATAATTGTTTATCTATATATATAATTGTTTATATATATATAATTGTTTATATATATATATATATAAAGCATGTTAATTTAAATAATTTTTGTGATATGTAAATTTTTGAGATGGAACTTATATCAGAATGTTCAAAATAAAAAGGTTTGGCCTAATTAATGATGGTAATTATTTTAAAAATTAGTAACTAAATGTATGTTTTTTAAGTAAAAAGGGTTTATGGCCATAAATTCTATTGTAAAAATATTCAGGTTTTTTGCACAAGAATTGTTCTGTTCAGAAGCCTCCTTCGACAAGAACTTTTATTATCTGTAGAAAATCATGAGTAGGGGTTACTTAAGAACCAATCTGATTATGCGAATTCAGTTGAAAATTATTTTTAACCGATTGATTAGTCTCTCTTTGGAATCGATAACTTGTAATTGCCACTTGGTACATGATCATTGATGTCCCAAACACTACACACACAAGTTAGAAAATTACTACAGTTGCTGCGAGAAATATAGTAGTGCTATTCTGTGAAAGTGCAAGATATCCGATTAGGTATATAGACGCTTTAAGCTGACTGGAAAAAGGGTGTTTGCATAACACATCATTTTAATAATCAGTATTAGTTTGCCGTGAAAGTATGTAACAATGCTTATGAGAAATAACTACACACCTGAAAGCGACCCTGCGGCTGGACAGAGTATATCAATCTACAATCCAGGAACTACCCATCATCTGAAGCATCTGAAGTCTACATAAAATGGAAGCAAACTTATTATTTATGCACAATTAAAAAAAATAATAATTTAAAAGAATGATTATCAAATCAGTAAAGACTTTATGGTAAATATGACAAAAGAATGTTAAATATTACTTTACTTCATTGTATATAAAGGGAGTCTTTTATTTTGTGTTACAAAGGTCAACACAGAGATTTTTTTTTTATAAACTGTATTAAAATCTCAGGAGATTGTCAAAAATAATAGCATCATTATTAATAGCATCCACTTCAAACATAGGCCTATCTCGGACTAGTTATTCTATGTGACCCCTGTACATCACAATTCGTATACATATATATATACAGTGGAAAACGGTTACCACAAAATATCGGTTAACACGAAATACCACTCGGGTACTGATCGCCATTTGTTATGTACAGTGTATTATTTGTACCGTTAACACGAAAGGTTTACCTGAAAAATATCGGTTAACACGAAAAATTTTTGTTATAAATAATTTTTTTTTGGCTGGCTTTTAAGTAACTGCATACAAAATAGAGCCACACAAGTACGCCCAAAAGCTTGTTTTCAATGTAAAGGAATCCATTCTTCATCTCTAAAAGAGAAAGAGCAGGTAGTGACCATAGTTTGTTTTGTCTACTTGTTTTGGTTTGTCTTCAGTACCAAGTTCTATTTACAGTACGTACTGTATACAGTGTACCGTTGTTTACGAGAAACCATAGCCTCTCCTTCAGCACCAAATGTGTTGTTCATTGACCGCAAATAAACCGTTATCGCTTACATTAACTACAGTACCTACTCTATAGGGTGTGGTGAGTTCAGTTCAGTTGTATTCTGTGCGTGTACAGCGGTGGTAAAGTTTGCAGTACGGTACCGATAACATTTTATTGTAAAAAATTTACTCAGTTGTGAGGATTAACTGTTTACTTTTTTACTGTACAAACTTCTTAGTCTTTTAGAGCCAGTTAAGTGACGTGTATGTGTTAAGTGAAGTTACGCTTTCGTAAATTTCGTTTTTGCAGTCCGGAAGTAAAATGGAGAAGAAAGTGCGTAAACAAAGTGCCCTCTCTTTAGAAAAAAAAAGTTAAACTCCTCCAAGCTGTTAATGAGGGTATTCGAACTAAAACAGAAATCTGTAAAACATTTGGTATACCAAACTCGACGTTATCCACGATTATAAAAAATAGAGATAAAACTTTAGAACTGTATGAGTCGGGCAAGTTTGAACCAGGCAGAAAACGTTTCCGTAAGGCAAACCACGAAAACTTAGAGGCTGCTCTTCTTGTTTGGTTTAAGCAAGCAAGATCACAAGATGCTCCTATTTCTGGACCACTACTGATGGAGAAAGCAAACGTTTTGCTGAACAGATGAACTTAAATTTCACTGCAAATCCTGGCTGGCTAGAAAGGTTTAAAAAACGAAATGGCATAACCTTTAAAAACATCTGTGGTGAATCAAGACAGGTGTCACAAGAAATGACATCATCGTGGTTGCAATCTACGCTGCCTGCAATTTTAAAAGACTATCCACGTAAGGATATTTTCAACGCCGATGAAACAGGACTATTTTTCCGTTGTATGCCCTATTAAACACTTTCATTCAAAGGGGAGCAGTGCTCTGGTGGTAAAAAGTCCAAAGAGAGAGTGACAGTGATGGTAGGTTGCAATGCTGATGGGTCAGAAAAACTTCCGTTACTTGTTACAGGAAAAAGTTTAAAGCAACGCTGTTTTAAAAATGTTAAAAAGTTGCCAGTAGAATATAGAGCTAACAAACGAGCGTGGATGACATCTAAAATTTTTATCGAATGGCTGGTTTCGTTAGAAAAACATTTCACTTCTCAGAAGAGGAAAATTGTGTTAATTATTGACAACTGTCCTGCCCACCCATGTGACCTAAAATTGATGGCAATTAAACTTGTTTTTCTACCACCAAACACGACTAGTGTCCTACAACCTTGTGATCAAGGTATTATTCAAAATTTAAAATTTCAGTACAGAAAGTTACTTCTGCGGAAATACTTGGCCACTATTGAGGGGAAAAAAGATTTCTGTGTAAATGTTCTGGATGCTTGTAACTTGTTAAGAACAGCGTGGAACCTCGTGACGCCTACAACAATTCAAAATTATTTCGCTCATGCTCGATTCATTTTGAATTCAGAAACTGAACAACCCGAAGAAAATGAAATTGATCCTACACTATCTGAAATGTTTAATCGTGTGTCATCTGTATTAAATGTTTCAATTTCTCTAAATGAGTACGTGACTGTCGATGAGAACGTAACTACGGCTCCTGTATAACAGATACCGATATCGTGGAAACAGTGCAAGTTGACAACTGTGAAGGTGATGATAGTGACGACAAACTTGACACGGAAAATGATAGTGAAAATGTTCCTACCGCTACCGATATGCTTTCGTTGCTGAGCCGTGTTCGTCGATATTTTGAAGCCAACTCGGAAGGTGAAATGTTTGAACACGTTGATAAATTAGAACAATTTGTTGAAAATAAAATAGTGCAAAATTGTGTGCAAAAGAAAATAACGGATTATTTTAAATAAAGATAAACACGAAAACTACGGTAAAGTTGAAAGACATACAGTAGTCTATAAGAAAACCTAAATCGTAGGACTAAATTTAGAACAGCTAATAATAATTTTAAGAAAAATTAACAATAATAAACCATGAGGATAAATAAAAGGTTGTATTTGTTGCATTTTACTAGACAGTACAATAAATAATCTACAGTACACTGTATTTGTTCATTTCATTTTGTTTCACTTTTTGTTCGCTTAACGCGAAATTTGGTTTACACGAAAAAAATAACTGGTCCCCGTCATTTCGTGTTAACCGATTTCCACTGTACATCGTTTGATAAGTTCAGCCATTTTCGTTTTAGTGTAAATAAATTTAAATTCGTGGTTTTATGTGTAGTGATTCTTGGTAAACCTTGACTCCATTTGTTCTTTATTAAAATTATCTACTTAACTGTTTTTGTTATTATAATCACCTCATGGCAACAATTTTTCTCTTTAAATTTTGCAGAGCGCCAGTTATGAAATACACAGAAATAATAAAATTATAATACTATCTTTGAATACAATAAAATATAAAATATTAATAATAATAGAACAATGTACTAATTCTTGTGTCACAGATTGGCAGCACTAATATTTATTATGCAGTGTTAAAAATAATATTAATGAATACAATTCTGTGTTTATACCCAACCTAACTGTATTGTGTAAACCACATGCTGGGTCATATGAATTTGCTTGTTCATTGTGTTAAGTATAATTGTTGCACAGTAAATTGTTTAATACAGGAGTGAGACATTGATGGCATAAAATAACTAATTACAATACTGAAAAATAATAAATCATCCATTTATTAACTATTATATTTAAAAAATTAAATATCAAAACTTCGAAATGTGAATTCAGAATATTCCCTTTTTAAGAAGATACACCGACATACTATTATGCCTCTTATATGTAACACACAACAATAATAAACTATAACATCAAAACAAGACATTAAAAAACAATTGTAAAATTCTTGTAAATTTCTCGGGTGTCTGACAGGAATATAAACTTTGAATCATTATTAAAATTTTAAATCTTAGCAAATAATCTGCAAAAATAGTATATTTTTTGTTAAATCAAATTGTAAGTTTATTAATATTTTAATAAAATAATATTCACTTTAAGTAAACATAATTATTGTTTACAAGACAGCACCCATTCTAAATTGATTGGAAAAATTATTTTTAATAAAACTTAAAATTCCATATTACTTATTTTACTTCAACTATTTACATTTTCTTATTGATTTTACTTCACTAGCTCATACTTCAGTTCTTTGTGAGTTGTTTCTTTGTTTTGAAGAAAATAATAATTTTTTTTACTTCTGTGTGTGTGTGTGTGTGTGTGTGTGTGTGTGTGTGTGTATATGCAGGTTCTGGATATATGAGACAATGACAACGATGATGATGGTGATGATTTTGCCAGTGCCGATTTCCTGTCGCTAATAAAACCCCAAGAGTGGCCCCATGAGTAAGTCATTTGCGTCTTCCAGTGGCAGTGGAAAGAAAGTACATTTCTACTTATGGCATTGTCTGAATTGCAGTGTTTTGTAGACTTCAAATTTGATTAAATAACCATGTTTAATTATTGTCATTAATTTATTCATGTCTGGACAGGACTCTCTAACCAAGCAAAATACATGCGTACACAGAGATCATCCCCATTTGCAGCACAATACCTGTTTCTGCTGGTAGACCACACACACACGCGCGCGCGCGTGCATGCACAGCACTGCATAAAATCGACAGGTGATCACATTTGACAGGCTAGAGGCTGTAATCTTTGCCTGTACATACACTACTTAAAATTATTTCTATCAACTTCTCTCTATGAATTATTTACAATACTGCTATTGTTAAATATGCAAATATATGTGTTGTTGCATATATTCCCCAGGTGTTACTGGATTTGAATGGTATTCGTATTTTATTTATATCTTCACATACATAGTTATTCACATAACAATACATTTTAAAACTGCTTCTTATAAAAAAAGATTTCATCGAACATAGTAAACACTGCCATGGAGGGATACAAAATTTAGCCACCTTTCTTTGGACATATTGTTCTCCATTGACAATATCCTGTGTCACATTTATGTGTTTTGTAGGAAGAGGCTATATAACAATGAAGAGGCTATATAACAATGATTTTTATACCTTTCTTTTCATGGTGCTATTTCTACCTGTTTCTCTAATAACGTGCTGTTTATTCTGAGACTCGTACTGTGTTCACCCTTAGTCTCTCTCTCTCTCTCTCTCTCTCTCTCTCTCTTGTAGGAAATAATTTCTCTTTGTCTTCTCTCACTTCGTTGTTCATATCATTTTGCTCTTCTCTAACCTTGCTTGCATTTCTCTCTTAATAGCGATTCCTTCTCTTTCTGCCCAAAGTTTTCTCTTACACTCTTCTCTCTTCTTTCTTGCAGTTCCTTAAGGTTGCCATCACATATCACCTCTAGAGAATTGCTTTTATTTTTGTAATCTGTGTGAGCAAATTTAGTAATTCTTCAATGGTTTTAATTCCTTGTATGTATATTTAAATATATATTTCTAATCTTATATTTTAGTTCAAGTGGTATGCTAATTTTAACACTAACTTGTGTTCAGTGAATTTTGATTTGCTCCTTAATTTTACTCCTTTCAACTGGCTGAGTGATGTTCTCTTCAAGGGTAAGTTTTCCATGTGTTTAATATCTACCACAATTTTGGTATCTTACCTGTCTTTGTGTATCAATATTCCAATAGCAGCAATATTCAATCAAGTCTGATGTTGTTCAAAAATAGTTTACTTGCTCAAACAATCATGTGGCAGCAGAATCTTGAAAATGTTTATTAGTGGAAGACTTGTAACACTAGTGTCTTCCTTATGTTTTCAAATACCGTTTTACTGACTTAAAATCATACACAGAGCTTAAAATCAACATGCGTTCACTTTGACAAGCTACAGCTTGTAAGCTTTCCCTGCACATACACATAGCACTACTTAAACTATTTTTAACAACTACTCTATATTAATTATTTACAAAAATTGTAGTGTGGTTAAATATGCAAATGTGTGAGTGTGTGTGTGTGTGGTGCCATTCACCATTCAATTATATACACATTTGCTTATAAAAATCTGCTATTCTTCCTATGAAGAGTAATGCAATACTGTAATCAGACATAGGGTAAGGTTAATTTTTTCAAGCCGAAAGCTACCTCACAGATAGAACATGTTTTTTAACTTCTACTGCTTCTGTGTTCCAATTATGAATTATTACAGTTGTGTATTCATTTGTTCCAGTGTTACTTATTTACACCCATGAATAATATCTGTGAAGAAGAGGATTTTACTCCAGATTGTGAACTATATAGAGAAAAGTCAATTCAGAATACTCTCAGAGACCATCTGTCACCACACAAGTTAATACATTCTGGCATTAAGAAGTACCAGTGCGATGTGTGTTCAAAATCATTTACTCATGCAGACATTTTGTCACAACACAAGTTAATACATACTGGCATTAAGAAGTACCAGTGTGATGTTTGTTCGAAATCATTTACTTTGTCAGGCAATTTGACAAAACACAAGTTAATACATTCTGGCATTAAGAAGTACCAGTGTGATGTTTGTTCGAAATCATTTACTTTGTCAGGCAATTTGACAAAACACAAGTTAATACATTCTGTCATTAAGGAGTACCAGTGTGATGTTTGTTCAAAATCATTTACTCGTACAGACATTTTGTCACGACACAAGTTAATACATACTGGCATTAAGAAGTACCAGTGTGATGTTTGTTCAAAATCATTTATTCAATCAGGGAGTTTGTCACAACACAAGATAACACATACTGGTATTAAGAAGTACCAGTGTGATGTTTGTTCAAAATCATTTACTGAGTCAGGCAATTTGTCACAACACAAGTTAATACATGCTGGCATTAAGAAGTACCAGTGTGATGTTTGTTCAAAATCATTTACTTTCTCAGGCAATTTGTCACAACACAAGTTAATACATTCTGGCATTAAGTACCAGTGCGAAGTGTGTTCAAAATCATTTACTATGCCAAGCAGTTTGTCAAACCATAAGTTAATACATTCTGGCATTAAGTACCAGTGTGATGTTTGTTCAAAATCATTTACTATGCCAAGCAGTTTGATAAAACACAAGTTAATACATGCTGGCATTAAGAAGTACCAGTGTGATGTTTGTTCAAAATCATTTACTTTCTCAGGCAATTTGTCACAACACAAGTTAATACATTCTGGCATTAAGGAGTACCAGTGTGATGTTTGTTCAAAATCATTTACTCAGTTAGGCAGTTTGATAAAACACAAGTTAATACATTCTGGCATTAAGAAGTATCAGTGTGATGTTTGTTCGAAATCATTTACTGAGTCAGGCAATTTGACAAAACACAAGTTAATACATTCTGTCATTAAGGAGTACCAGTGTGATGTTTGTTCAAAATCATTTACTCGTACAGACATTTTGTCACGACACAAGTTAATACATACTGGCATTAAGAAGGACCAGTGTGATGTTTGTTCAAAATCATTTACTCAGTCAGGCTATTTGTCACGACACAAGTTAGTACATTCTGGCATTAAGAAGTATTAGCGTGTTGTTTGTTCAAAATTATTTACTCAAGCGATTTGTCACAACACAAGTAAATACATTCTGGTATTACAAGGTACCAGTGTGATGTTTGTTCAAAATCATTTACTCATTCAGGCAGTTTGTGACAAGTTAATACATACTGCCATTAATAAGTGCCAGTGCGATGTTTGTTGAAAATTATTTACTCAATCATATGGTTTGTCAATTCACAAGTTAATATATTCTGGCATTAAGAAGTACCAGTGCGATGTTTGCACAAAATCATTTACTGATTCAAGCACTTTGTCAAAACAAGTTTAATACATACTGGCAGTATGATACCAGTGTGATGTTGGTTCAAAATCATTTAGACAGTCAGGCAATTTCTCACAACACAAGTTAATATATACTGGCATTTAAGAAGTACCAGTGTCATGTCTGTTCAAAATCATTTACTCAGCCAGGCAATTTGACAAAACAAGTGAATACATTCTGGCATTAAGAAGTACTAGCATGATGTTTGTTCAGAATCATTTACTACAGACAGTTTGTAATAACACAAGTTAATACGTTCTGGCATTAAGAAGTACCAGAGAGTTGTTTCAACAAAAGTAGTTATTTGGCATAGGCTGTTGTGTTATAAATAACTTGCTGGCATAAAAATAACAGTGATGTTTGTAACAAATTTTTCTGTTTGTACATTTTGAGTGTAAATTAATCCATTATACTATTATGAACCATTACTGTGTGGTATGTAAGAATAGTTTCTACTGTCCAAAAAGTTTTAGCAATGTAATAAAACCAATCAATATAATATATAATAGTTGTTTTGATCGTTCATCTTCTTTTTTCACAGCACTAAATTAATATTGATTATTAAACTTTCACTTGTGAACTTACTTTGTTTCCTCCCGTATGCGTTTCGGTGTGATGTGCGCCTTCGTCAGTGGTGTGAGACAGACTCCACTTAAGGCACACATCGATTGTGCCGAAACACGTACAGGAGGAAACAAAGTAAGTTTACAAGTGAAAGTTTAATAATCAATATTAATGTATAATGTTTTTAAACAGAAACCTTTATACAAGCATAATTATACAAATAAATTAATATATGCTGTAATATTGCCACTGCAAATATGTAATGTCTATGATATTTGGCACTACAAAACAGTGAAATTTGTAACAATTAAAATCATTTAAATTATACATTGTAATATAGTGTGACATTATTGGTACACATTTATCCTCTAATTAAAATTTTCACTGCATGAGTTACAGTGATATATATATATGTATAGTTGAAATCATTTGTAAGTCTTTGTTTCTTGCTATACATAGATTATACTTCTCATACAAGATTTTTGTCTGGCTGCTACAACCTTCACTATGACAGAGTCCTGGGGACTTAACACATCTGTGTTATTGCTTGGCAAAATGATTCACGTGGGTATGTCCCCTTAATGTAGCTTGGCATTTCACAACTTGTAAGTTGTATTTAAAGCTCATAGGTTATTTCGTTTAGCATATTTTTGATTGCTTCATGCATACCGATTCTTTACAATTCAACATTAGTTCAGTGCATTACTGACAGATGACATTGTATCTCAAAACTGCTAATTTCCGATGCTTTACATGTCATTGTTTGTAGCGGTTCCTTGTTGTGAACTACACATTTGGTATAGTGGAGTGTTTGAATTTTTGAGTGATTTTTTTTTTTGTAATCTTATATTACAAAGTGACTGATAACTTCTTGACTGAATATATAATATTGTGGTAATTTAATTTCAAATCTGGATCTGAATTGAATAATGTAGAAAATGAATAGACATTTTGATCTGACAATACAGGTAAGCCTACATAATTTGAGGTTAGTTCATCTCACTATTTACTGCCAGTGTTCTAGATAACGAACTATAGCAAGACACCAGAATAGTGCAGATGCCCTGGTACATGCTTCGCAGTTTGAGGCTACCAAATCAGCGTCTGGGTGGACAAGTCATAAAGTGCATGCTAAAAGATCGCAATGGCACAGACGAGGAAGAAGAACAAGGAACAGGGACTTGAAAGTCGGCACCGCAGAATAAAATAAAGCATGGAATACCAAAGTGTTATAAATGTGGGAAACTTGGACATTACAACGAGATTGTTGGGTAGTAGGAAATTAAGCAGCAGGGAAACAAGCAGTAGTCAGTACAGCGAGGCGTGTGCTGACTAACTGGAGGAGCGAAGCCCCTAGACAATACGCAATTTTTACACTTCAGAAAAACAGTGGGAGCTTGGTGGTTACCGGACTCGTTCAAGAAAGGTAACCTCGATTACAGTTGACACAGGTGCAACAGTTCCCATTTTGCGGCCCAACATGGTGAAAGATCTCAAGCCAATCTGGTGGTCTTGCAGCTTGTGAACAGCTACTGGACGGCCTGTAAAAGTGTTTGGAAAAGTGGAGCTACACCTACGCATTGGTCAACTTGAGTCTAATCACCAAGTACTTGTTGCAGACATTGTGGATGAAGCAATTCTTTGTGTGGATGTTACGAACGTATACGGATTTATAGTTGACTTTAAAAACAATGCTTGAGAATCGGCGGAGAAGAGGTAATGCTCTCCACAATGACTACATCAGAAAAATCGATGGACGTGATTAACCAAGTGGCCATAACTGTTCCGCTAAACTCAGAAAAAATCATCATTTTTAGAACTGAGGTAGATACAGTAAAATTAAAGTTGAGGGCGTATGCGCAGAAACCAATTTATGGATGGGCGAGTCCACTTTGAAATTGTGAATGGGAGGATGGTAAGACAATCAACTGGAATGCAAGTGAAGGTGTCGCCAACTTTGCATGTGATGTTTTAGTTACCCATACATTGTTAGCCTCAGTCTTGCATTTTTTATTACTATTTCAATTTAATATTAATTATATAGTTGTACAGTCGCTCATTTTTATTAGTTATTTAATTTTTTAGTTAATTTCTATTAGTAGTTTTTATTCTATAATTATGTATTATCGTAATTATTTGTGTTATCATACAGTAACGAGATTTGATAAAATGGATACTTCTCCTTCAACTAGCAAAGACAGGAAAGTTATTCATAGTAAAGCACGGGAAGTAATAATATACAGTTTTTTGTTGTCCAGGATTAAAAAGATTCCTGCAATTAAATGAATACGAAGAATGTGTTCCTCTATGTAATTATAGACTGTAGAGATAGTCAAGTGTAATTAAGGAGTGGAAGTGTACAGTTTGCAAATTGCATTGCGATAAGAATGGTCAGAAAGGCTATAGTTTTTTATGTCTCAGCAGTACACAATGACAGAATCAAACCACTCATGTATGTTTATAAAACATTCTGATATGTAACAGCAACAAATTCCGATACGTGTGAACAGTACATATCATTTGCTTCATTTGAATAATAATACAATTACAATATTATTATTATTTGATTTACGTCAATTCCCCATGCAGGAGGATTTTCTTCTTTTGCAAGATCACAAGTATGTTTCAAAACCATTTGCAGGTCAGGTATTGTTCTTTCTGTTCACTTTCTGAAAGGGGTTGAGGAGCAAGGGGGAAGATGTCTCCATTAAAACACACACACTAGCATGCACACAATTCCTTTTTTTCTTTATTTAATTTGAAGTCTGTATTAGAACAAATGTTTTCAGAGTTTACAAGTTTTTTTTTTTTTTTTTTTTTTGGATTAATTTTTTTTTAATTTTATGCAATATGGACACATACTGAGGAGTGTCAGTTTTTTATATTTTTTCAATAAATAAAAATGAGAGGGGGGAGAGAGAGAGACCAAAAATGACACGTACAGAAATTTCATCAGAACTTTTCCTGATATTAAAAAAATAACTAAATAATGAATGGCAAAAAAAACATTAACAAAGTTAATGGAAATTATAGTTATAATTTCTTGTCTAATGAACAGGTACTAGTAATGGCTTCGTATACTTCACATCTTAAATTCTAAACCTATTACAAACATATTTGGTATACTCAGCTTGAAACAAACGTTCAGACCAACAAAAATGGTTTAAATGTTGCCATGCTGCATTATTAGTAGGTACTGTTGAAACAGCAGGTTGATTATAATTGTTTTTAGAACAGACTTCTGGAATGTTGTGTGCAAGTGTATTGTGTTCAAGTAGCAAGTTTCCACTACTTTATAAAACATATCCTAGAAGCAAACTTTGACATCCAGTTGCTGTTGCTGAGAAACCTTACTAAGGGACTTATAAAAAAAAAGAAAAACAATTACACGCTTGCTCTTTTGAACGTCTGATGAAAAGGTTTTGTAAAGTGTACCTAACAAAAATGTACAATGCTCGACTTGTCTTTATATTCCATACTTCTAGCAGTTTTACATGATATATTGCTAACACGAATAAGAAAAGTTTAAATCTGCTGAAGGTCTGAACGAGTGATAGTTATTTGCAGACTGACAGGGCCATAAAATAATTCTGAAAGAATTGTTGTTTTTAAAACACCATCCTTTGTCAAGTGACTACTCAAATCTGGCAGTTTTTCACAGCAAACTGAAGTTTGATGATTTGATCCATCATTACCTAGTGATGGTCCAAACATTTCAAGGATTCTCCTAGCCTTAAAAAACTGGACTGGCGTCATTGAGTGACATGACTAATGTTAAATTTACTTTGGGATGCTTCCAAACATAATACAGTTTACAATAAACAAACAAAACTTTATGCCTCTAATTTTTCCAGAACTCCATACACATAATTTGATCTGGATAGAACATTTATTAAACAATAATACTATTCGATGCAAATAAATAAAATATCGGTATGGAGAACCGTACATGACTTCCATGTTTTAAGATTTATATTTAAAATCATTTTAGAAATGAAATATTTCTACAGAAACTACTTCTATCTTCAGCCTCAAGCACAGAATTGTGGTCACTAACATATACCACCTCACGTTAGCGCACTCGATTTTCACTGATGATGGCAGTCGATGGCACTTCCGAAACGTCTGGTTTTGCAGAAAACATTGGACCACGGCCAAACAGCCCGTGAAGGAATTTTATCAACAAACTTGTGTTAAACTTGTTAGGTTTCATTACATTTATAATCAGTGTTCTGTGTTGTGAGTTTTACATTAATTATTAAGAATGATTAGGTATGACGAACTGTTGAGTCTTATTAGTACAGAAGAGGATGCAATTTCTTTTCTTCAAGGAAAAGGATTACTTCATAATCCACGTCGTTGCATTAATGGACATGATATGGTACTGAAAATGGGACAGTGACCTTGATGGTGTTGCAATAAAAAACTTGCCGTGAGTATAAGGTACTTCACCAGGGCACATTCTTAGAGAGGTGCAAAATACCGCTGAGAAAAATAATTTTGTTTATTTATTGCTGGTGTGAAGGGCGTAGTAGTGTGAAAAACAGTAAAAATCAACTGGAAATCAGCGCCAACACACACAGAGTGGATGGCTTACTTAAGATATATCTGTGGCTTAGACATCATGAGCAACCCACAGAAAATTGGAGGACCGAATTTAGCAGTTGAAATTGAAGAGAGTGTGTTTGCCAAGAGAAAAAATGTTGGCCGGGTGTTAACACAACAGTGGGTATTTGGAGGATACTGCTGGGAAACCAAGGAATGCTTCTTGTGTTGTGTCGAAGATCGCTCAGCCGCTACTCTTCTTCCTCTCATACAGCAAAATATTGAACCAGGGTCCACTATACTATCAGATGAGTGGCGTTCATACCGGCAAATTGTTAATTTGCCACAACAGTAGTCATTTGACTGTAAACCATAGTTATAACTTTGTGGATCCTCAAACGGGAGCACATACACAAGGCATAGAAAGCCTATGGCGGTCCTGTAAACGCCGAAACAAGATTGAATGTGGTACAAGAAGGGAACTCTTAGATTCCTATTTATGTGAGTTCATGTGGCGAACAAGAAACGCAAACGACGATTTGTTTGAGAAAATGCTTCAAGATATCAAAAAATATCATGGTTAATGATTCTTGTTTTATATGATTTTGGTAAGTATCATCAATTTTGCTAAGTCTGTTCTATTTAGAATACTAATTTCATAATGATATTGACTTTGAAATCATGTGCTTAGTTTAATTATTCCTTGCTCAAGCTTAATCCAATACCATTTTCAAGGATTTTAAGTATTCTGTAAAAGTATTTTGTTTCCTTATTGAACACAGTACATGACAAATTAAAAGCATTGAGTACTTAAAAGTAGGTTAGGTTACATTATTTAATCTAAACAACTTCACAGAAGCTGTAACAAAGTTAATTATAAAATAATAATCATTTTATATTTTTTCTTTTACAAGTGGATATTAAGCCAACAAGCTGATATCATATAAAGTGTAATAATCATGTCAGTGTTACACATATTATTATTTTTAATTAAATCCTTAAATTTTTAGTGACCGTCAATCAATGAATGTTTTAGTGGATGGTTAGTGAGGATCGGTCATTAATACAAATTTTAGCTATTTTGCGTCATCTGTTCGATTTGTTCCTTGTTTCAGTCCAATTTTCGTATAACTTCCGATTGTACACGGAGATTTTGTCTCGGCCATTCTGTAAAGTGACAGGTTCATAGTTTTAAATCTATTTCAAGTTTTTGTTCAGTTTCTTGGGTTTGCTTACATACTTTGTTCAACTTCGTACAAGAGAGCATGTAACAGAAAATGATTTGCTGATGACTTAGTATACACAGATGTTCAACAACTCAGTTCAGCTTGCTCAGCTTCTCTAGTTTATTTACTTTAATCGGCTTCGTAAAGAACTGAATAGAGTACAAAAGGCTATTCTTTGTATTGATGCAATAATATACACAGTTATTTTACAAAACGTTTAAGAAATTAGAAAACAAAAGAATGACGAATTTAGAAAGTGAGTTGGAAATAGGACGAAGGATTGAGTAAGAAAGAAATGAACAGTGGGGTAACTGGAGTAGAATATTGTAAGAAGGAAAAGAAAGAGAAGGGAGGTAAAGGATTGGACGGAACCAGGACAACGTAAGTGAAAATCGCAGAAGCTTATTCACTCGATATTTTGTAAAATAAACAATACTCGATTTAATATAAAACTATGAATTGAGCTAAAGAGAATTAACAAACTCTTAATGTCTCTACATCAGTTTTTGTCAACTGATAATTTTGCAATCATCGGATCATACAACCGATGGGTTCCCATTGTTGCTGAAAAACAGTTCTATCTCTCTCAATGGTCTGCCTTCTGTTTCCGGCAAACAGAAGTACATGTGTGTCAGTCCCAAGACCCCAACAAATGAATAGATTAATAGAGCTCCAAACAGGTTGAACCAGTGGCTCAGATTGATGTAAGATTTCGTCACTATGAAGACAAAGAGGTAGGAGCAGGCTGTGGAAACTCCGGCGGCAATGCCTCGGCCTCTGCAATACAAACGAGTTTCCATTAATATTGTGTTATTCTGTACGAATTCTCTATATTTGTGTATTTTTCTGTGTGTTTGGATAGATCATCAAACGGAAGAGTTGGTGACTTATGACCAATTTGATTTTAGGAATGCTATAGGAACGAGACAAACCATGCTTCTACTAAAGCTAAAGGCTGGATAGGGACAAAGAAACCTATTTTTAAAGAGGTTCAAAATCATAACCTATTTTCAACTTACATCGTCAAAACATTCGATTATTTCAGACAGGTAGAAATCTCAGGAAAATAGAAATCCACTGCAGTGACTTGCGATGGCGTTGCAGTAATAGTTAGAAGTAAGCAGGATTTTAGGGATAGGTGTTGGAAAGAATGGAGGGTATTATGGGATTGGAATATAATATTGTTACGTTGAGTTGAAAAATAATGAAAGTGCCTACATGACCCTTTACACGCCACAACGCACAAAGGTCATTCTGCGCAGAAGAATTACGTAACGCTCTAGGTAATTCGTGACGCCCCTTCCACAAGTTTTTCAACTGTTCTACCGGCATCCAGGTCCGCTGTGTCACAATACAATGCGGCCGGAGTATAAATACTGGATTTGGAAGAGGCCGAGTTCAGTTACAGCTGGCGATATTAGGAGTGCGGATCGAAGTAATTGTTGAGGTTTAGTGAAAAGTGATTATTGTGATAATTAGTGCAATATAAGGTGACAGTTATTGTTGTGCGTTGGGTAAATTTAACTTGAATTATTGTATAAGAATGACTTTGTTGATTTCTAACTGTTGTTTGTGTCTAATTAAAGTTTGTAATTATTGACTTCATTGGTGTCAGTTATTCTATTTCCACTGTACAACAAGGTGATCCATGAGACCATTGTAACAGTATATAGATTAATAAACCAAAAACTAAAGTGATAATGTGTGAAAATAATGGAAAGCTCAAATATGAAGAAAATAGGAGGGAATTATGAAAAATAAAACTCTGCAGGATGTTGAAGAATTTATTTATTTAAAAAGTAAAATCATAAGAATGGGGAAACATTACAGAATATGGAGTAGGCTTGTCCAAATGGAAACAGTATTAAAGAAACTGAAACCCCCTTTCAATCTCTGCTGTATTTCCACATAAGCAGATCCAATGGCCTAGCTCTGGTTAGGGACGCACACGTTTATTGTAAAAATAAATATGTTTTTAACTAACTTCATGCCTTAGAGAGAAAAATGTAGATACAAATACACGTTTCATTAATTAAAATTTATTGTAAAGATGTTATAATGTCTATTATCATCTATGTGATTCATAGCCTTATAGAGTCTGAGAATGTTCTTACCATTGATGTTATCAAAATATCCCCTGAAAGATTAAAAGAAAAAAATTTCAGAATAGTTAGGTCTTTTAAATGTTGAAAATTATTTTTTAACAGAATTAGAGTTCGTTAATGTAACTGATCATTTTTATCCAAAAAATGTAGAAGGAAATTCATTTAAATGAATTTTAAACTACCATAGTAAAGTTAATGTTTTATTCTTGTATTTTGTTGTCCATGAAGTGTCCATTGGTTAACTAAGTATAAGTATAATACTACTGACTCGGAACACACACTACTGACTTTGTGTTCCAAGTCAGTAGTATTATATTTATAATTAGTTAATGTTTTAATGTACTAAATGGATGTTAAATATTTTAAAATGTTCACTTATCTTCTTTCATCATTGTTTTGTCTTAGAAACTATTCATTGCAAATGAACTGTCAGTATTTCAAACGTTTTCATTTTTTCATAGAATACCATCTATAATAGAGATAAATAGAATATAGATTGTATTATTGCTTATGATACATTTTAAGATAATATTGTAAGATAAAAGAATGGAGTAGTTTTTAAACATTCTGAGACGAAGATAGCCATGAGATCCACGGAAATCCAAAATTAAGTATGAGAACACAATAAGTGAATTATTTACATTTTCTAAGAGATGTATGATGGGTTATCGGCTACCCTCTTTGTTATTGTACTACACTATGGCACCAAAGATATAGATTAACGAGAAACAATATTAAGTAGACAAGCCAAATATGTGCTAATGCTGATGATGTGTGATAATAACTAGATCAAGGCAATGGCTGGTTGATGGTTACATGGAGCTAAATCAAAAATCCTCTGGAATGGGATTGAATGTAAATATCAGCAAAACTAAATATATGCTAATTTATGTACAAAGAAGAAGACGATGTCTGAATAATTTATGCATAGAGGGTAGTTCATTTGATGTGGTTAATAAGTTCAAGATACCTGGGTAACATGATAGATAACAAACATGATAGATAACAAACATGATAAGCAAGGGTGCATAAATATGATAGTACATGACAGGTTACAAATAGGAAGTAGGGCATACTGTGCGTTCGCTCTATGAAACACAAAAATGAAAATATATAAGACCTTTATTAGATCGGTTGTTGCTTATGGAGGTGAGATATAGTCATTAGCAAGAAAGTAACAAGAAACACTGAGAAGGTTCGAAAGAAAGATAGCATGGTGTGTTTGTAGCCTGGTTAAGGCAGATGGTGAATGGAGAATAAGAAATAATCAGAAGATATCTGAGCTACTGAAGCATGAGGAAGGACATCACAAGATCCATAACGGCTCAACGAATACAATGGCTAGGCCACCTACAACAGTGGATGAGCAGTGTATTATAAAGAAAATCCTGACCGCTCAGGTGTACAAAAGCAGAAAGAGGGGTCCATTTAGACTATGATGGTTTGATGATATGGTGGAAGATCTCAGTAGAATGGATGTGAGGGTTTATGATAAAATTATAATGGATAGGAGACATGTTGAAACTGGGCTCACGTTGAGCTGTAGTGCTGAAGGAGAAGGTACCTTGAGTGCCTTCAGCATGTTTTACTAGCTGGAGACATCTTCACGTTAAACACTTTTCAAGAAACTTTTTTTTAAATGGGTTTAGAAACAAAGGGTTGGACAAATTGGCTCTTCTTTTGTCATTGATCCCCTAAACATTTCCTTAATGGACAAATATTTAGCAGGCCTATTGAACACATTTTGTAAGCCTGTGCACAATCCAGTAATTACTGTAAATTATAATAAATTCATACAATAATTAAATAATGATAAAATTTGTTAACTGATAATCAAGCGTGCATGATATTTAGTAGTCCAGAACATCTTAAGAAACTAATTTTCTGCCATTGTTTTTAATAATCTGGTAGTACTTTGGTTGCATATGTGTTGGACTACTGAGATGTGTTGTACTGTATTAGGATTTCAACTATAAAATATCGGTATGGAGAACCATACATGACTTCCATGTTCTAAGATTTATATTTAAAATCATTTTTGAAATGAAATATTTCCATAGAAACTACTTCTTTCTACTTACTGCTTCAGCCTTAACCACAGTACTGTGGTCAATAACGTATACCACCTCACATTATCGCACTCGATTTTCACTGATGATGGTAGTCGATGGCACTGCCGAAACGTCAGGTTTTGCTGAAAACATTGGTCTACGGCCAAACAGGACAGGAAGGAATTTTAACAACAAACTACTTCTTTGTTGCCGATAACGTAGAACATATATAAAAAATCCCCTCCCCCTTAACTATAATTTTCATTTATAGAAAATTACCCCCACCCCGTTCAAATAGCCTCTTCATTTACAGATATTTCATCTACATTTCTACAGTGGATTATTAAGATCTTATCAGGATACTTTATTTATCAAAATTAAGTACTTTACTCTTGTTACAAAAAAGTGTTTCTGGTAAACTACCATTTCCCCGTAACCGATCTTCACCAAAATCAATAGGCCTTGAGTCCTCTACAACTCTGGCACATTTGTAAAAATTATTTGATTCTGTTTGAATTTACGGCAGTTATCGTTCGTCATGAAAAAAATTTCTCTTGTTACAACATAAAATGTTGCAGGTAAACTACCCCTTTCCCTTAACCAATCTTCACCAAAATCAACAGGCCTTGAGTTCTCTACAACGTAGGGACGTGTGCAAAACATTATTTGATTATGTTTAAATTTACGGCAGTTATCGTTCGTCATAGAAAAAATTACCCTTGTTAAAACATAAAACGTTGCAGGTAAACTACCCTTTCTCTTAACTGATCTTCACCAAAATCAATAGGTCTTGAGTACTCTACAATTCAGGGAGCATGCAAAACATTATTTGATTCTGTTTGAATGTGCGGCAGTTATCGTCGTCATAGAAACAATTACTCTTGTTAAAACATAAAATGTGGCAGGTAAGCTACCCCTTTCCCTTAACTGATCTTCACAAAAATCGATAAGCCTTCAGTCCTTTACAATTCAGGAATGTGTGCAAAAACATATTTGATTCTGTTTGAATGTGCGGCAGTTATCGTCGTCATAGAAACAATTACTCTTGTTAAAACATAAAATGTGGCAGGTAAGCTACCCCTTTCCCTTAACTGATCTTCACAAAAATCGATAAGCCTTCAGTCCTTTACAATTCAGGAATGTGTGCAAAAACATATTTGATTCTGTTTGAATGTGCGGCAGTTATCGTTCGTCATAGAAAAAATTACCCTTGTTAAAACAAAATGTGGCAGGTAAACTACCCCTTTCCCTTAACCGATCTTCACCAAAAACAAAAGTCTTGAGAACTCTACAATTCAGGGCTGTATGCAAAACATTATTTGTTTCTGTTTGAATTTGCGGCTGTTATTGTTTGCCATAGAAAAAAATCTACAGACAGACACACACACACACACTTTTTGAAAAATGACTTTTTTCATGTTTTGAGGGTAGTACAATCAGAATCTGCAATTATCTCGAACACGATTTTTATTGCCATCACCATATTTCCATTTCCTTATGGAACGTGGAAGTAAAATGCAGTGGCGAAGCTAGTAGTTAATGAATGGGTAGGCAAAAATCTTATCTTACATTTTTTTTTAAGGAATCACTAAAAGGATGGTGGTTCAAATCGGACGCTGAGGTAGAGTTTGCTGTAAGCGAATGGTTCCACAAACAGCCGTAAGAATTTTACTAGCAGGGAATCTACAGTTGGTGCAACAGTGGAACTCATGTTTTAATGTTAATGGAGGCTTCTTTTAAAATCATTGAATAAAAAATGCTTTACAGCTCTATACGTGTTTCTGTTGAAAATTCCTTGTATTAGTCATACACAATAATACAACTGATTGAACTTCAAATTTTTAAACTTGATTAGTTTCTATATATATATATATATATATGTTTAATGTTACAAATAATTCAAATAACAATCTTGATCATCTGTTAGTTCAGCGGAATAAACAGGGACACTTTTAATAACCGCATAAAATAAACACACTTATAAACAACACCGCGCTTTAACTTGAATGTTTGGACCACAGAAGTGAGGCATGCCTCAACGCTCTATGTGTACAGCACGGGACAATCCCCCCTCCCTTCACTTCCCTATCGCTCCGGCACATTGGTTACATACGATGTATACAAAAAACGCTGAGGCAAGTTCAGATTGCCTCATTCGCTTTAAACGAGCTATGCCGAGTCTCACCTGTCACCATCTAGCAGTCGCTCAGTAAAGCACGTTTCGGCCTAATAAATTTGACAGTTGCGGTAACAATGTATAATCTTTACATTATGTAGTTCATACGTATTTATAATTTTTATTCTACAGAATTTTTTAGGGTAGGCAATGCCTCAATTGCCTCCATGCAACTTCGCCACTGGTAAAATGCTGGACAGGGGTCTCTCATCAAGGAACTGTCAGAGACCTCAAATGTATTAAATAAAGGTTCCAATACAAGTAGTATCAGCTGGATGATCAGGAAAAGTGCTGAAAACTTCAGTTATGTCTGTGGTCTGCATGAATGTCAAACATGGCACATGGGTAATAATGGGTAAGGAACAATGGCAGTTAAGTTCATTTGAATAAAATTGTTATAGAGAAATTTTAAAGATTATCTGGAGAGACAAATTCACTTGTGAAGAAGTATATGTTGGAGAGCGCTGTCTAAAGTAGAATAAAAATCTAGAAGAATAAGGTCATATCATACATCATGAGAGTTTATTTATAATGTTAGTCAGGGGGGTGAGGTGTAAGATGGAATGGAGGAGGTGTTAAGGAAAGCTCTGTTTGAAATGTTAAAACAGATGATAGACTTTGTCAAGTGTGCGAATTATATTGAACTGAAAGGGAGGTATTGGAGGACTGCTACAAACACATCCACAGATTGTAGGTCCAAGAAGAAGATTACTAATCCTATAGACAACTTGTGAGGTCATTTATAGTGATTCTGTAGATGACAATTCTTATAGACTATTCATGAGGGCAACTTGAGCTGCTGCAACATACAGCATTTCCTGTTAGAGAATTATGTACAGTGATTAAGCAGCAGTTTTAGCCCTGTTTCCCTATTTAAGGCTATACGTCAAACCAAGACCAAAAACAGTGGTTAAGGCTGAAGAAAGAAGTAGTTTCTATGGAAATATTTCATTTCAAAAATGATTTTAAATATAAATTTTAGAGCATGGAAGTCATGTATGATTCCATACCGGTATTTATATTCATGCACCCATACAGAAACTAATGATAGAAATACAATATCAAGAAGACAACTGATAATTTTAGTCAAAGCTCATGAGAGAAAAATCAAAGAGTAAAAGCTTTGATCAACAAGTGACACTGGATAATCCAGGAATTGAACAAGTGAAGCAATTTTGCTACTGGACAGATTGCTTACTACAGACAATTGGTGTGTGTCAGAAGTGAAAAAGAAAAGAGGATCGGTAGGTAAGCAGACTTTTAGAATTACCTGCTCACAAATAATTGTACGAATTTAAAAATTAAAAATGAATTTTCAAAAGAATCTGTTTGGAATAGCTAACTTTATATAACTGGAGTGTGTGGCCTGAAAACAGAAAAATTTATATGTGGAGATGATCTGCTCAAGTTAGATAGAAAGAAAAAAACAAATATTGAATTTTGAAAATGAGCATAAAAGATAAGAAATTTAAAAAGTAATAGAAAAGAGAAAGATATAATCTATAGGCATAATATTGTTGAGGCACAATATTTTTTTTCTGATCATTTTCAAGGGAACTTTATGGGAAAGACTGGAAGGAGTCAGACAAGGAGGAAATATTTGAAAAATATACAGATTGTTGGGAGATGGAAGGTGTGATACAGTCAAAATAGTGGCGGAGATCAAGATTTCTTGCTTGCAATAACAAGACGCAGCCTTTAGATGGAAGAAATACATTTTACAAAACTATTTTTATACGTTTATAAGATTTTTAACTTTTATTTAGTTTCACTTTTTTTGACTAATTCCAAAAAAAAAAAAAAAAACACGACCCCACCGACAAATACCAAAACACAGTAAAACAACTAGTCAACAAAGCCAAACACATAATGACACACAAACAAAAGCCCTACATGAAACAAATCCAACCATCAGCCCCTACCCTCCAAGCGCTTCCCAAAATCCATAAAGAAGATATTCCGATCCACCTCATTATCAACTACCGTAATGCCCCTGCATACAAACTCGCAAAATTATCAGACAACACAGACAACTAGACAACAACATTGCAGTAAAAAACAACACAGACCTAGTAACAAAAATAAAAGACATACACATCCCCCATAATGCCACATTAGCCTCCTTTGACATTAAACACCTGTAACCCCTCTTTCTAGTTTTATGCTTTATAAAAAAAACTTTTTTTTTTTTTTTTTTTTTTGGAAAAAGGGGCCACTAGTTATTTAAAACTAGGCCGAGGGCCTAGAGAAGCCAAAAATGCGCTGGGTCCAGTGGGACGGGACTTGCAATTAAACTCGATGGTTAAACAACAATAACAAATTTTATTAGCAATTTCAAGTTGCGACATTCAATATAACTTTCATAGAATTAAAAAATTTCCTTAAAAACTTCTACTCCACTCCCTGACATTATAACATTCTGAAAATATACACATGTAACATTATAGCTCATAATTCAATAATTTCTCATAAATACACATAAATACATCATCAATCAATATACTTACATGAACACACATAGAACACACACACACACATGTTCACCTGGCCGACAGCCTATATATATATATTTTTCACCATACCTCAGGAGAGTATAACCCCAGTATCTGTCACCAAGACCCCCATCCCAAACTACCTTAATCGGATAAAGTGCCCAGCAAGCCTTAAAAACTTTTCATTAAAAAAAACAAATCCATTAACTCATCAGATTATAACAGAGTTACGACAAATGAAATTATTACAAGTATTCAAAATTTAGGAATGTTCCCCCAAATAGTAATGTGCCATCGCAAGGTCAACATGACTGCACGGTCTTATAAAATGTATAATACAATTTATAATTGAAAAGTAAGAACCGGTAGTGTCCTCATATTAACAACTCAACAATTAATGCACTGGCTATGGCAGTAAAAGAAAATGATGAAAATTTACTTATTACTGAATTATTAAACAGCTAACATAAATTCTATAAAATGTATAATAACAATTTTAATAAAAAAAATTTTATAATGTAAAACCTAATAAAACATATTTGAGGTGTTCATAGAGAATTGGGTTGACCTCAGGCACGGCCATGCACCAAACCAGATGTAACAAAGTTTAACATGTCAGAAACCTGTGGATGAAAGCACCAACAGGTGACGGTGGCAGGTCAAAGCACCCCCAAACCTTTAAATAATCTTAAAAAAACAAAACCCATATAGATCTATAAATATAATCAAGAAAATCCCCAACAAAGTACCCCAGCACCCATGCAAGCATAATTAACACCCATACAAATCAGTAACCTTCAGTTCCGCACACTATTGCAATAAGAGAAAAATTTTAACATCAAATTCGGGAGACGCATGACCCCGTCTGGGTTTACACTTACTCTGGGGGCGTAAGCGTTTGTAAAATAAATCTGACAAAATTTATAACCACTAAATGTCCCGCTGGACTTGTGCACAAACAAAACTTTTAACTGGAGCTGTTCCAGGAATAATATCACATGTTCTACATTGTAGCGGCCAAAAATATTTCTGAAAGGCTTAAATGTCACGTGGTTATAGTCCGTCACAAAACCTGAGGTAATAGTAGCGTGTTGTCCATGTCCTCCTCCCGGCGGCTAACACGGAAAGTCACTAGTTTAATGGCATGGGTGGCAGATGATCAGCCACCAGCTGGAGCGAATCAGGCGATCGACTTCATCAGGAACCCTGGACAATTATATATATGGGTAATTACTCAAGTGTTCAGTAATTCACAATACCCCTTTTCCTCCAGCATAACTTACACACCACAACATGCTCCATTTAAAAAAAATTTTGAAATTTAAGTATGCATTGAAATTACCTTCAGTATAGAATTTAGAATTAAATAAATAGTTATTCATAGACTGTTCGTCCAGTAATTAATCACTTATTACAATTTCGAAATGAGTTGCAAACTTGAACAGGTTCATAAAGCACGTTGTTTCAACAAAATAACAAAATACATTTTCTTACACCCCTCTTGATATAATTAGAAAAAATATACAGACATATAAAACTGTAAATACTTTATCTCAGCCAGTGTTAACGTTCAAGACATGAATAATCAGAAATTAACCTGTGCTTGCCACGTGGTAACTTCACGTATATATATCGCCTTGCATCGGCATTGATTTAAGTTAAAATACAATTCTTTTTATCAAATAATAAGTAAAGTACCTTAAACACACTTACCGGAGAGTCACGTAGCGATTATCTATTCATAGTAGATAACAGCTTACAAAATCCAAACTCAATGCCGCCGGAAAGGAAGTCTGTAGCCAAGCGGAGCTGAACGTGGACTGCCTAAGCTTGCAACGAAAAAATTACTATGCCGCCTCGACCCCAGAGCGCGCGCGGATCAGCATAGCGAACGTATTGATAACGGATCAGGAACGGTTAAGCTAAACAATTAATGGGTACGGCAATGCCCGTCACATCATTAACAAGAAAACAGCCGAGTTTTTCCAAAACTCGGCACAAACCTGTACACAAACATTCCCATCTCTGAAACAATCACCATCCTACAAAACAAACTCAAACTGAACAACACACCAGACGAACTTTTCAACGAAATAACAGAAACTCTGAACATTATCACAAAACAAAACTACTTTACTTATAACAATAAATATTACACACAGAATGATGGTCTACCCTTGGGCTCCCCCATAGCATTCTAACAGAAGTCTTCCTCCAACACTTAGAAAAAACAAAAATACTCACAAACAATGACAGACACTCACATAAAATACTATATTGGCACAGATACGTTGATGACATTCTAATACTATACAGGGGAAACAAAAGACAATGTGAACAGTTACTAACGCACATAAACAAAATACATAAAAACATAACCTTTACTGCCGAATACGAACACAACAATACCATAAACTTCTTAGACCTCTCCATCACAAAACTTGAACACGGGCACAAATTCAGTATATACAGAAAACCGACTACAACTGACACACTAATACACAACTCCTCCAATCACCCAATACAACACAAACTAGCTGGCTTCAGAACCATGATACATAGACTTAACAACATCCCCCTTGGTGAAAAAGACTACAAAGACGAACTAAACACGATAAAATATCTAGCAGAATCTAACGGATACGACAGAACAATAGTCAATAAACTCCAACACAAAACACAATACAAACAACAGACAAAGACAGAAAACAACAAATCCATAATACTAACATACATCAACAAGCAAACTGAAAAAATAGCCCACAAATTCAAAAAAGCAGGATACAGAATCGCTTACAAAACAGAACACACACTATCAAAACACACACACAAAGCACAAAACAAAATCGATCTACCTGTTGTTTACAAACTAAAATGCTCAAATTGCAACAAATTCTACATAGGCCAGACAGGACGTAGCTTCAAACAGAGATACATTGAACACACAAAGACACTCCACTCCACTACAGAATCCAACTTTGCAAACCACCTCATTGAAGCAAACCACACATACAAAAACATCGACAATAACATGAACATTCTACACGTACACACAAAATGCCGAAAACTAGACATTCTAGAACAATTGGAAATATACAAACACACGAAAACAAATAAAAACAACATCCTAAACGAACAGACACAATTCAAATCGCACGCATTATTCGAACATATCTCACCCCACACACACAACATCGATCTTTTGAAATTCGATTCCGTCGCCCACAACAGGACAGACAGCGCTACCAGCGGCAACCTCTGAAGAAGCTTATAAAAGTGAAAACCGGTTCAGATTGTAAGGTACAACTTTATGTTTTTACTCATAAAAAACTTTGTGTTCCGAGTCGTTAATGAAATAGCTGTACTGTATTTAATTCCAACCAGTTGACTGGAATCTATGATAACAGGAACAGGGCCGGCACCAGCGCTTCTGCCGCCCTGTGCCAACCCCTCCATATTTTAACTCTGAACACATTCACCCACACTAGACCTATTCTAAAGATACGGCAATTGCCTTCAAATGATGACTAGGAATGTTTGCATTGTTGTGTTTATCAAATAACTAGAACTTTTTCGCGTGTATGATGCGGCGAATGGCTACAATAAGAATTGTAGAGACAATACAAGGAATCGTGAGACAATAAAAATGTATGCCTATGTGATGATTTAAAATTAAAATACTAACTAAAATTCATTATGATTGAAATGTAACAAAAGTAATGTATCATATACCTTAGTTAAAAAATACTCATCTAGCTTTTGCACTGGCAAACTCCTTTATGACTTTGTTGTAATCAAGTGATTCAGCTAGCTGATGTTCTGTAGATATAGTTGCCAGACCACTCAGGTGAGTCTCGGACATACTTGATCTGAGATAAGTTTTAATAAGTTTGAACTTAGAAAAAGTCAGGTTTATGTTCTCTCGTTCACAAGTTTTCAACTCTTCGTTAAACTCCGCTGACTTTATACATCAAGTAATTCTTACTGATCTTACATACTGTGATGAAATTAAGTGAATAATTTTATTTTTTCCCTCAATTTCAAAACTTAACATCCCGGAATCTGCCGGCCTTTAAAATGTGCTACCCTGGGCGGTAGCACGGTTCGCCCCTGCCTGGAGCTGTGCCTGCATAGGAAAGTTTCTAAATATGATCACCATATATAATTAACAATGAAGATTTATTAAACTTAAATTTGTATTCAAAGTTTATGATACATGTTTTTGAATTTTGCTTATTCTGACTGGCTGTCTCCCATCATTTTATCAATTGTTAGTTGAATACGTTTGATCTCAATGCTGTAAGAATGTAATTTCCATTTTTCGTTTGAAGTATACAGTTTGTTTGTACACTGTTTCCTTTGTACCAAGTTTGTAAATAGCAGAATGCATTACTTTGTTTACAATTTCAGAAACAACTGAGGAGGAAATGTTGTCTTCAGTGTTTACAAGTTTAGTTTACTAACGTGCAATTCTAAGCTTTGCTAACATAATTACAGTCTTTAAGTGCTACAAATAACACCTCTACAATACCTCATCAATCATTTCTAATAATATTTTATCTGTTTGCCACAAGTATGTACCCTATTCCAGATCAAAACTCAAAACTATCAACACTCATGTACTTAAGGGAGTAAATCTTAAAAAAAAAAAAAAAAAAAATGGTTTGTACATAGTCCTACCTACCGTCTTGATCCTAAATATATCTATATCACTCTAAACAACTCATATCATTTATGTTGCAACAGAAGTTGGTGACTCCACACACTGGAATGTTATAATTTACTGTACGGTACCTTTTAAGATGCCTTGCTCCAGTTTTCCATTTTTTGTTTTGTCTACAGGCACAAAAAGGTGTCCATATTATTTTAATATTTTGTTTTTGTAAAATGTACCAAAAACTACAATTACTGCAGATGCTTCTTGTTGTTCTTCTGCCAAGAAGTATGATTAAAAGAAATAGAAACATACACCACAAATCAGTGGCATAACTAGAAGCTGCTCCTGGAAGGGGGATGAGACTTGCTTGAAGGTTGGACACTCTTTGTTTTATTAATTTATAGATATTATTGTTCCTTCTTCTTCTTCTCCTCTTCAAGGATTAGGTTATATAAACCTGTTCCGGCACCCATCTCAGCCTTGGACGACCCACGTCTCTTCTACCAATGGCTTTATAGTTCAGTGCCACTTTTGGCAATTGATCCTCTGTCATCCTTTGCAGATAATCCCACCATTGTCTTCTGTAAATTGCAATAATTTCAATTATGTCCTTTACTTTGAGTTCTGCTCTGATATCTTCATTCCTTACTCTATGTTGCAATGTATAATTTAAAGTATTTCGAAGAAACTGCATTTTTCAATCTGAATCTTGCTGCTTTCCTTTTTTGTCATGACCCATGCAATTAGAATAGTTAATTAATTTGCAGATTCTACATTAGGGTTTCTAATAATAATGAACGCATTATTTGATTTGCTTAAGCATTAATTTATTATACGTTTAAATAATTGTATTCAATAACATATATATATTATAACGATTCATAATAGCGTCCTATCCTATTAAAATAAGTTACATATAAATTTGGTGCCGCAACTAATGGGCCCGATTAAACTCACAAAATTATATAAATAATGTTATATATAATTTGGCGTTGCTATTACCCAAGTGATTAGTTAAATTGTAATATAAATAAATTTGAAAAGAAAGTGGAATTAAAGGTTACAAATAACTGATAAATAATTGATAAACTAATTTGTTAAAAATAAAAATTAAATAATTAAAAATGGATAAATCAGCAGCAGTAGATATGGCAGCAATTGAGCAAATGTTTAAGCAGTTGAGCACTAAAATTGAAAGTAAAATTGATGATACAAATAGTGAATTATCAAAGAAAATTGAAGAAAATAATAAAAGTTTAGAAGAAAGTAATCAAAAATTAATAACTGATGTTAATAATAAAATTGAGCAAACTAATAAATATTTGTCCAGTGAAATGAAACAAATAAACGAAAATTTGTCTAGCCAAATAGAACAAAGTAGTAAAGAGGTTACATTTAAAATAGACGAAGAAATAGCAAATTTAGCTATTAACTTAGCTGGTAAAATAGATGAGAGTAATAATAGGTTTGATAAGCATACCGAAGAGATTAAAACTACATTAGAAGTTTTTACTTATAAAAAACTTAGTGTTCCGAGTCGTCAATATTATAGTGATATTTAGTTAAGTAACGGACACGTCATGGACAACGAAATCCAAGAATTTACATTAGAAGTGTTTAGAAAACAAGTAAACACTAATTTTCGCCATCAAGACGAAAAGCTAAATAAATTTAGAAATGAATTACATGAAAGGTTAGAACAAAAAGTAACCCTCATTAATCAACAATTCAGTGAAGTAACTGCTGAATTAAAAACACAATCGCTTCTAAATAAAGAAGAAATCCAGAATACTAGGGAAGAGTGTACCCAACTGGGTATAAATATTAATGAAGTTAAGAAACAGGTAGAGAGTAAGGCTAACAGTGACGAAGTACATCAAAAGGTGGAACAACAGTTAAAGGTAATGCAGGAGGACCTGACTAAAGCAATGAAGTCACAGCAAACCAAAGTAGTGAGGTGTGGCGGCTATAAGGAAGAACCAGAAAACCTTGCATTTTCAGGAAACCCACATGAGAATCCTGTGGAATTCCTGAAGCTGTTTGAGGCGTATGTAACTCGTGTAAATCCACTGATGGACGACGAGGATAAGAAGGACATGTTAGGCCGATTTCTCAAGAATTGGGCAGGTATGTGGTGGAAAGTCATCTCGGACAGAGTCCAAACCTACTCAGACTTCAGAGAAAAATTTCTAGCTCAGTACTGGAATGTTCAGATACAAAGAAGGGTACGCGATCATTTAGAATTTGGTAAGTATCACCCGTCAATGAACATGACAACTACCAATTATGTGCTAAATGTAATGGCGCAAGTTAAACATCTAATACCACCAATAGAAGAGAGAGACCTAGTGTATAAGCTAGCGCATCATTTTTCAGAACGCACTAGAGTAGCAACCACTACTAGAGGAGTGGATACTCTAGAAAAGTTCATTATGGTTGTAGATGAGTGTCTAGATTTAGAGAGGGACCTACAGCGGGTAAGTAATCAGCTGAGTAACTACTCTAGAGGCAATCAGCAAGAACCAACTTTCTACTCAAATAAGAGGAGAGACAATGAACGTATGAAAGAAAAAAGGTTTACCCCATATCCGGGTAACAAACCACAAAATCGACCGGAATTGGAGGAGAAAGGTAGAAGTAGAAGTGTAGAGAACAAACCTAATAAAGGGTATAAAGTGTGTAAAACAACTATAACCTCTACCGAGCAGCAACCGTCGACTAGTAAAATGAATACGGGAAACGGGAAGCCACTGCAGGTAGAAAAGAAACAAAACTAAACTACCATTACATGCAGTGAAACAACTAAAGAAAACAGGTAAAAAGAACGTAGCTAATAATATAAAACAAGTGAGCGATAGGGAGTTCTTGTTAAAAGAGGAGCAAGAAGTGGGTAGAAACCATTATCCTGAATGCCCGGAAATAATTTGTAAGATCAGTAATCTACTGGTAAGAGCGCATATTGACACTGGCAGTGAAGTTACCTGTGTTAGGTCAAAATTTGTAGTTAATTATCAGTTGCGAAATTGTCCCAGACTACCCGTAAAACATTGTAATGTACAGGGAGCCACTGGAGCCAAAATGATGCAAAAGATAACTTAACAAATATATTTACCTGTCAGTATAAATGGTAACCAAACCCAAATTGTAGCTCTAATAGTCCCGAAACTCATTAATGATTGTATTATTGGGGTAGATACGTTGCTTGAATGGAAAGCAAAAATAAATTTTAAAAGAAATACCATTACTATGGAAATAAATGCTAATAAAATAAATGTAGGTATTAAAGAGTTTAAGCATTGGAAGTCGGTAAGTGTAATAAAAAACTGTAAGCAGCTAAAGTCATTTCTAGGTTTAGCTAACTACTATCAGAAGTTTACAAGTAAATACGCGGAAAGTACTGTTCCATTGTTAAAGTTGTTAAATAAAGGGATTAAATGGAAGTGGACAAAGGACCACGATGAAGCACTGCAACAAGTGAAAAGTCTTTTTATAAATACTGTTGTATTAAATCATCCAAGAATAGGAGAAAGATTTTACTTGCAAACAGACACCAGCAATATTGCTATTGGAGCACACCTGTATCAGATCGATGAGAAGGGCCAAAAAGCAGTATTAGGATTTGTAAGTTGCACACTTAAAGGGGAAGAATTAACCTATTTTATGACAGAAAAAGAGCTATTAGCGATAGTGCATAGCCTGTCAAAGTTTAGAAGTTATATTCTGGGTGCTAAACTTACTATAATCACCGACAATAAGGCATTAGTATTTTTATTAAAGTGTAAATTGCTAGGTGCTCATCTAAATCGTTGGATCTTGGCTATACAAGAGTATCAATTTGATATACAGTATTGCAAAGCAAAAGACAACTTAGTAGCAGATGTAGTCAGTAGAAATCCACCATCAGAAAACAACATGGAAACGGATAATATTAAATGTAGTAGCAATGATATTGGTATTTACACGGTAAAAGATATAACAAAACCTGAAGTAGTTAGACGACTTAAGGAAATAGGGACTCATCAACAACAAGACCCTAGGATTAGTGTAGCTTGGAGGAGTGCAGTTACCAACTCCAAACCAGGATTTTCTATATATGGAGGTAAGCTATATAAGCTATGTTCCCATAGGAGGAAGAATAAACAAAATAATGACCCATGAAGAAATAATAATTTGAGCAATAAGGTATATAAATCAAACCTGGTCAAATAAAATAAAGTTATAATTGTTTTGAATCAAGGTCAATCATAATAATAATAAATTTTATATAAATAAAGGTTAATATTGTTATGTAAATTATTGACAGTAATTAATCCAAAATGATGATTAAAATTGATCATATAAATTTCCAATATACCATGTTAGGTTAAGCAACATTGTAATCTTTAGTTATAAGATAGATGTAAGCAACATTGTAGTAGTGCAAGTTTTGTGCTGGAAAAAGTGCTAAAGTAAATGTGCAAAATTTTAATCAGTGTAAAACTGTACATTAGAAAAAAAATTAATGATTTAAATAATCAATTTTTTTATACCGAGTGGGGGTATATATAACAATTAATAATAGCGTCCTATCAGAGCGTTATATGAAAGCTATACATGGTACGAGTGTAACGCCGTAAGAAAGAGAGAGAGCGTATAATCGCAGCCATTTCACTCCAACCACGTCACTGCTACATCAGAATCCAGTTCAAACATGTTATTTTACTCAAAGCAAATTATCAGTTCAACCTGCGATAACTTCAAAAGTTATACATATACGGCAGTTCTGAAAACAGCATTGTATTCAGCAAGAAAAGCTTTATAAGTGGCCGGAATCTCAGTTAATATAATTAACAATTGAAGAAGCTATACGGATGACGCATGCCAACAGGAATAACGAGAGAATTATGCTACGTAGGAATAAGGTGTTTTCACACACACACAGATAAAGACCTAAGCAACAATATTCTGTGGTCAGATCTTTGGAAACACATTTGCAAATACCTGTAATCAATCGATTTGCAAATACAGGAAGTACGATTTTGACAAGAAATTCTCTGCCGTTTGGAACCTGTCATGGAGTGTTTGACCGACCTGTTCGAGATTGTCAAAACTGGAAAAACGCATGATTTATTTGTACAACCAATCAGCAGCCCGTATTTAAAACTGACGCCAGCTCAAAGTGAGGGGTAGCATCACTCTTCGTTCGGTACTTAAACACACTAGACGTGTATAATTCACATACAGAAATTTTTAAATCACGCAAAAGTGCAATTTAAGATCTAATTCGAGAAGTAGTCCGCAGTGTAGATGAATTAACAACATTCAATAACACTCTCTGCGTAAAACAACCGTTAATTAATTAAATAATTAATTAATTAAGCATCAGCCGTGAAGGACCTGTGCTACAGAAGGCTACAGCATCTGTAATTGCCAGGGCATCTTCAACATCATTGATCAACATCCATTCTTCTGTGCAACACCATCAAAAGGAGGACCTCTACGGATTCCTATCTTCGGTCAACGCATCAAACAGTAAGAAATAGATTCATTGATCAATGAAATAAGCACTAAACAAATAATAAAACAATAAACAATTTTAAAAGGACACTAAGAAAAGCACACTTTGTATTTTAACTATAAGATTAGCTCTAATATAGTATAGGAGTGTTGAATGGAAAGTGGTGTGTAGTATTTGACGTGCAAATTATTGCAGACCTGTTCTTTAGCACTGGTTTGGGAGATAGAAATCTCTTAATCAAACCAGATAAGAGCTATAGGTCGTTTGAGCGTCTTAATCATTACTTTTCACACTCACTCAATAATTATAAGTGTTAGGGTAGAATTAAGTCCTGCCATTAACAATTTAAAGTTTAAAAATAATTAAATAAAAGTTAATTAAATAATCAAGCAAATCTTAAAGTGTTGTCTGTAACGATTCCCCTTGAAAACCACAATCACTGAACGAATCCTGAGAAAGAGTGTCTCCATGCGCTGAGCTAAGCTGAAACCGTGTCATTTGTATCTGGGATTTGTTCTGGCTCCCAGGTAAAGTAATATCACGGGTAAGTAACTTTTTATCTAACATCACAAATATTAGATAATTGTGTTAGACGAAAGGTAGCGTTGTAATATATATATATATATATATATATATATATATATATATATTCACCATATATATTCATGGTACCTGTAAATACATCCAAAACGTCAAACATACATATCAAAAAATAAGTTCAATCTTAATCACTAGCTGAAAGACATACAAACATACATGAAATATAACATACAACAAAATCAAAGAATATTTACTTTAATTAATGCGTTCATTACACCCAGATGGATTAGCTTTAATTGATCATGATTATACTTTAAACGCAACCTTCATTTTAATAATATTTTACTATAATTTCTCTGGGTATAGATCCTTTGAAAGAGACAGGGCAGTAGTTACAATTATACGAATAAAATTATAAAGTGTTACTTGATAAATTGTTTATCCATTAATCCATCGGCGCTCAAATTCCTTGCGGTGGTGAATTTTGATGACGGCGTTCCATAGTAGAATGATGAGATCACAATCACTGGTATTCACTGGTACACACGCGTCGTCGACAGAATAGTGTGGGTGTGATGTGATTATTAACGACAATCTGTACAACTCAGTTCGTTCCCTAATACAACCATGATTAGATAGTTGCGTGATCTTGTGTTCGCGAAGTAAATGTATATTCGCACTAAAGTTTGGTACAATCTCAAATGTTCAACATAATTCTTTATATGTGTAATCTATGTAATAGCGTATAGTTGTAGACTAGTTCTTTTAATTAGTGATGATTATTTATTCGAGAGTGTTGAAGATTATTAACACATTAATGAGTTTATTCACGCATCTCGTGTATTGGTGTTTGTTATATTGTTTCTCACTATATCTCGAAACAGTTTTAATTTTAATAAGTTCAGCAAAGTTCAATTAGATAATTTCACTAAATCCGTTAGAGTTCTCCATATCGCGCACTTCAAGATTACACGACTGATTGATTTACTGATTCACTGCCCACGAAAATTATGTGACTGCTCTAAATGTTTATGAAAGACTGCTTTTGCAAATTATTAGACTGATCTGCAGACATGAATATTTAGAATATTTGGTTTTTTCTTAAAACGACGCGTTTCGAGAATAAATTCTCATCATCAGGTTCAAATTCTATAAAAACATCAAAATTGATGCAAGACGGAATAAGTCAAATAAGTCCAAGACGGAAGTTAATACAGGTAATTGCCTAATATTAATTCTAAATATTTAGTAACATGACTTGGAGACAATTAAAACAAAATGAATCTGCAGACATGCTCGAAAAATTATGTAAGACTGCCTCGCGAACTGCTCGGAAAGACCGTGTGACTGAGTGATCTAAAAATTATGTAAGACTGGGGCTGTCCCGTGGCGGACAATTAGTTTTTATCAACGTCTCCCTACTAGAATTTTGGTCTCCAGCTTGTCCACGCCTATGGTCACCATGATAGGCTAAACAACTACCCTCTCTCGAAATCTTTTCCCACTATTTCGAAGTCTTCTAGTCTTCTACCCTCTGATTTGTTCCTCGTCTGGTTACCATGGAAACTTGCCTCTCCTTCGGTCTCTTCGTAAAATACTCTACTCTGATAGGTGGTTGGACATGTCCTTAGAATCGCCTGTTCGGACGTTGCTCTCGTTCGGAGAAATGTAAGTCGTAGAACGCCTGTCACTCATCGTATTGTCTTGATTCTTGAGCAAGGGTTGTCCTAACATCCTGGAGTATTGTTCATGTTTGTAACCCCTCGTTCTGGCAATTAACAATTTTCCGTCAAGCGTCAGTTGGTGCAGCCACCTCCCTTTCTTGTCGTAAATTTCCGTATGTCACGTAAACGTTACCTCCCGCTGCGCAACGTCGTCGCTTCTATTCACTAGTTGCTTCTTATATTGTTTCTGTAGGTTACCTCGCTCTGCAGGCCTTTGTGACTTATCCTTCGTTTTTTTCGTCATTTCGCCTCCTGGCTGAACCCTCAATCGGATCCTCGCTTCAATTCTGTGTAAACGTGTGAGTGAACTCAAGCCTTTGTCTAGTTTGTTGTGGTGTCATAATTTTCAGTCGAGTTTCTCCTGTCAACTCAAGTCGTCATCCCTTTTGTTGCATCGAGCTGAACACATCCCTATTGTCTGATATTGGTGTAGGGCTGTCGTCTTTTCCAATTAACTTTGTTTATGGCCCTTTACTCGGAGTCGTTGGCACAGCTGCGTGTGAACAAACTGGTCGAGAAGGAACATTAAAATTTTTAAATTTTTCGATCGCTATATTACGGATAATTTCATTTGTAATATAATGCAGACTCATTATCAAAAATTAATTTCAATTTGGATGTGGTTCTTCGTTGTGTTGACATCCACAAGCTAGAAGAATACTCGATTGTACGTTAAAATATCTTCCGTTACAGTAAAAAGTTACCAAGTTTCCTGTTTACTTTTTATTTCCGTTTTAATGTCTGAATTAATAGTTCCAACTTTCACATCAGCATATATAAATGTAAGACTTTTTTCAGGCCTGCATATGCTGTAAACACAACACAATGTTTAGACTAAGCTTGGAGGTTAGTAGCTCTAAAGGTATAGTAGCCGCGCTCAAAGCGTTTCCAGGCGGAACGCTTTGATTCTCACTCAAAGGAAACCAGATGGTCTTGTCCCTAGTGTCACTCAAAACAAGCTGACAATGTTGCCAAGTTCTTCTCCCACCTATAGTGAAACTTAGCGTGAAATGATTCTCCTCTTCATTGTTATTATTATTATATGTATGATTAATTCATAGTAATAATAATAATACAACTCAGGACTTCTCAGAAGTTTCAGTTTTAAGTAAGTAAACCTGACGTTAACATTATCTATAAAGAATAAAAATACAACAAAACCGACAAAATATAGGTCTATATCTTTTCGACATAACTTTCAAAATGATTTTCATTATTAAAATATCACAAAGCTTTGGGATAAGCAAATCCCTGCAATATCAGAAGGCTATAATAATAATAATAATAATATCAGAAATTAATAAACCTGAGTAAAACAAGACAACATCGCAAATAATTAATACATAGCCTGGGAGTAAACTACTCACCGTTTAGTTGGAGTCGCGGTCTGAGTCATCATCACTGTCGTCTGCAACATGAATGATGAGGCGGTCTTCTTCTTACCACAGGTCTGCATAATATCTCCCTTCTACCTTCATAGTTTTTTCCACACATTTCCTCCAGTATTCGGCATCTATGTTCTCAGTACAGTTCCGTAGGGCTTCACAGACACTTGCACTTAACTGAGGAGTTATGTTGCTCTTCCTGACGTTAGACTTTAACCGTGCCCAGACTAATTCGATTGGATTTAATATACAGTAATAAGGGGGAAGTCGTAACACTTCATGACCTGCCTTTCGAGCTATCTCATCAACTGCGTACATTATTCGCCGTTTTTATTCTTTCGAGCAAGATTAATTTAATGGGGACTTGGTCCGGTACTGGTAAATCAAATTTCTTCATAAATTCAATAATTTCGGACTTGTTGTGACGATTTAGTTGGGATTTTGATAAGTTGTCTAGAATGGTAACTCGCATTGTCTAAAACTATGACATACTTCCTGTCTTTTGAAAGATTTTGCAGTAACGAATTTTTAAACCAATTCTCAAAAACTGTAGCATTCATCTCATCGTGGCTGTCAGCTTTAGCATCTGAAATATTTTTGGCAGACAAATAAAGACAATTAGGAGCCCACCCCTCAGCTCCATCAGCATATAGCACCATGATGCGCTTCCCTCTAGATACAGGGACGTTAATAGCGCAGCTACATGTTCCATCATCCCATCCCTTCTTCACGGTGTCATGTGTGTCGAACCAAGTTTCGTCTAGATACATAACATCATAACTCTGTGAACGCAGTTGGTGTAGTCTATGGAGGTATTTGTATCTCCAAGACACAATTCTTGCTGACTCCATTATAACACGCCTCTTATTAAGTGTCCGAAATCGAAAGCCGAGCTTCTTCACAAGGCATCTTAGCATTGTTTCTTTATAAGGAAAACTTGAAATGTTCTGAAGATGCTGGAGTAGTTCGGAAATTTTGGGTGGCTGTCCTTTCTTGTAAAAATTGTAAATTTCTTGGCGGATAATGTCGCAAACAAAATTATCAATTTTGTTAAAACGCGCTCTTTTGTTACCTGGCTTCTTGGGAGTCACGGGACCTCTAGAAACAATTTTACGAACAGTCGGGCGGCTTAATTTCACAATTTTGGCTTTGCAGTAATTTAACCCTTACCTACTTTGTTATTTACAACATATTCATGCACGTTACACACCATAGTTTGGGTCTGTTTCGAAATTGTTCTCATCGAATTTTTAATTGGCCTACTAGTGCCTGGAGTGGCCGAGATTTCCCGTCGTTCGGAAACTCCCCATTATTGTCACTTACATCACCACTGTCACTGTTGCTAACTACATCAACAACGATTTCTTCACCATCACTATGACGATGACTCCCTTCTTCATTATCAGCGTGCTGAGGATATGGTTGTTCTCTCTCCCAAGGTCTCCACATTTTAAACACGTGAACACGGAACAACACGGAACCGAAAATTACAACTATAAATAAAGTAAAGCAGTATTACTGTGATATTTAAATATAAATACACTATGTAAAATACTATGTGCTGTAAGAAGGTAACAAATTAATAATTCCTAAAGTTTCTTTGGCAACGGACTCGAAATTCAGACAAACGGGCACTTCCGATGTCGCGCAAAGACTGGTCCACATTGCATTCAAGTTCAAAATACGTTTGGCATCATTGGACATGTTTCCAGAAGCGGCTAGCTGTGTTCACAGCTGTCAGCAGCAGGGGGTGCCTTCGCTAATTGGGCTACTTAACTGGTCTTTGATGCCCCCTGGAAACACATTCAGCGATGCTACTATACCACTAATTTAATGTATGTGGATTTAACCAGTATAAGAGTGCGTTATAAATGTAATTATTTCCTTTCTAATCTAAGCTGATATTGGGGTGAAAATTTTTTTTTCTATTCTATGTTATATAAACACGGGAAAAATAATTTTAAACGGCGGTCAAAGCTATTTACGAAAAAAAAAAGAAATTATTACTCCAATAAGCACGCATGGAAAGGTGATGAGCGCCATATTAACTGAGTAGTTAGTGGGATCACCGCAGTTGGGCGACGGCGCACTAATGCACAGCGAATGACGAGTTATGACGTCATGCGCAGATTACCTATCACTGCAGTTCATGAAGTTTACGCGCGAAATTACACGCGTTTATCTAGTTATGAAATACACGCTTATACTCGTACATACCTGCTTGGGCGGCCTACAGCCGCAACAAAATTATACATCCCTCTTTTTGAAACAGAGCTCAATGCTTTAATGTCCAACGGCACCGGCGGTGCCGCTCAGCCCATCGGCGGGCCTCACAGAGTCTATTCACGCGCGCGTAACTAGACAATGCCTAGACCGCCCGTCTTCGGGGCTTAGCCCCTCAGACCTTATTACACAGTTTTCAAGTCATTAATAACTCTACGACTCCAAGTAGTATAAATATCTACAGTATATTCATACGTTACATATATAATTTGTCTAACATGTAATCTCTGTGCACTAGCAAATGAAGGCATACCTGTGCTTGAGAGAGAGAGAGAGAGGTTAAATGTAATTTGCCACAGTTAATATGGTGCACATTCACCTTTCATGCGTGCTTATGGGAGTAATTATTTTATTTTTTTTCTTCGTAATTAGGTTTGACCGCCGTTTAAAATTATTTTTCCCGTGTTTATACTACATAGAACAATAGAAAAAAAAATCATACACACGCGCGCGTGCGCACATGAAATGCATGCATATAATAATGAAAGTCTTACCTTAGTGTGTTGGGGGATACAACTCGGCTGCGGCTCTGAAGAAGGCATGGAGGCGGAACATTAGCGGGTGGCACCTCTTAAACATGAATTCTGCCAGGTATCCCACGAAATGTTGTTTACTGCGCCCGAATCGTGGGATACCATTTCGCACTTCTCTCCATGCCCTCTCAACCGCGTTTGTGTGAGCACCGGTAGCTGGGTCCACGAAGTTTTCTTATGATTCACACGTTGGTGAACGAACCCCGCTTCTTCCAGGCACTCATATGCTTTCCAGCAGTCACTGATTATAGTTGTGCCTGGAATAATCCACTCCTCAATTATGTTGAGGAGAGTAGTGGAATCCCGGCGCTCAACTGGTATTAAAAATCACTTCCCAGAACCGCGTTCCACTCCCCCGAACACCCACTGTCCTTCAATGGCCCTGCCCCGATTATATTTGCGGCACCAAATTTTGCCTCGTCGACTTCTACAGTCTTCCAGTCCCCCCCCCCCCCCAGCTTAGATGAAGTGCGCTGGGCGTTGAAAATAAAAACTTCTCGACAAAAACTGTACCAGTCGACGACGAAGCAGGAGCTCACATCATAATTCAGCATGAGAAGGTGTTGACGAGGCGGAGGGTTATGAAGGATGTGGCAGACCAGGTAAAAGTAGGTTGTGAGAGGAAGGTGGGTCTTAGAAAGGAAACTACCTTCTCTTGCTGACCACATGATGTTACATCTCCTCTTGTTTTTTTTTAGCCACCACATCTCGCAAATTTTGACACAAAATATAATGTCTGTCTATACAGTTCTAATAGGGACCCACACGATGGACAATTTATTGACCCTTTAATACCCCCATGGGAAATTAAAAAGTCGATAATATCAGACTCATTCATTCGAATGCAGTCGTCCGGCTTACTACTGCACTGAATATCATGGCAGGCCATTGCAGTATTAAATAGGTTAATAATATGTTTATTAACATCTGGTGTTTCCTAAACAATAGAAATAGGCCTAATTAATAATAACACCACACAATAACACAAACGAAAACACTGAAATTCACAAAATAAATACCGCTACACGAGAATACACTGAAAGGACTACCTTATTGCTCGGGCGAAACCATGCGAATAAATAGTGTTGGATAGGGATGAGCATCGATGGCCGATGTTCCAAAAACATCGATGGTTAACGTTCGATGTTCGATGTTTTTACCATCGATGGTTCAGTTGCGATGTTTTCATACTATCGATGGTTTCGTTTCGATGTTTTCCTTTGAACACTTTTTTAATTTGTAGTGAAGACTTTTTTATGTTGATTGTTAAATTTAGTTTATTTTAAATCAACAAATTTTTATTTTAGATATTAATGGCTATGTAGTTTGCTCCCTAACCTAGGTAAACGAAAAATACCATGTAGAGTAATATTAAACAGACATGACTCAGCGCGCAGGTTGTAGTGGGGAGAAGACGGCAGCAGTGAAAGGCACGAGAGAGGAAAATGTCTACTAACGCAGTTGAAAATATTGGTCTACTCTCTGAACTGTCAATAAGACGCACATATGACAGGAGTAATCTATTTCGACACGGGTTGACTTTTTATACCTAATGTGCCGAAGTTACGCTTCTTTAATAATTAAAGATGAAAGATAATAGCTAAATTTACGTTTTTCCTTGTAAAAGTAGTAAAATTAGAAAACTGATGTCGCTTGTAATGAAATAAAGCAGTTACTACACTGCTTTGTCGATTCACAATTATTTTCGTTTTATTATATTTATAACTTTATTTATTTAGTTTTCTATTGTCTATGATTCTTATAGTGTTTTCAATTGTTTATTTTTATTTTTAACGTTTTTATGTATTTATTGTTTTCTTACATTTCATTAGCTACATTTTTAATTATATTACTAAATACTTTACCAAACTAAATTTTACAGCCGTACCAACACACGCACACACACACACACACACACACACACACACACACACACACACACACACACAGATATATGTAACTTACGTTTTACTAACTTACCTAACTTTTTACTAACCAATTATTCTTATAATTTGAAAATTCTTTTATTTGTTTAATTGTTTTTAAGGTTTTTACCTTAAATTTGGTTATCTACGAAATTTGGTTGTAGGTATGTTTTGATTTCGATTACGACAGTAAACTTGGACATTTTTAAGACGAAACAAGCGTCAGACACAACAGAAAGAGACAATGTAGACCTAATAAAGATTTCCATTATTTTGTAAACAGTGACTTGGCGTGTTGTGTCTGTTGCAATGTTTCTCGAAAGTCGAGGCTAGACATCAACAATCGTATATTTTGGAATGTGTACACTTTGTGTACATATTACGATTCACGAAAAACGTAGTAATATATTATCCACATTGCTCTGGCATCTTAATTTGTTTGAATAAGTAACATTAATAACAGCCTCGTACGCGAAATGATTTTGTGCGTGTGTGTGTGTGTTTAAAAAACAAGCAGATGTAAACTATCCGTAAAGAACCGGAGAGACAATATTAAAGTACTGTAGTATTATTATTATAATGACCTGGTGTAGGCTAGACATTACAGTATCTGTTTATTCAGGTGCAGTCATGTAGTGCGATACTGTCAGCTTGAGACTAAACTATAACGATTAGTCACTCTTATTTCAATAGGAGTATGATACAATATGTGGATATTGGAAAATGCTTATTACATCATTGTGTATGGGTGGTCATAATTATTGTTTGTGACAGGAGAAAGGAACTATAATTTTTGACAAGACCTCTTATAAACTTTTATTGAAAGCAATTATAATTGCGGTTGCAATGAAACACCAGATTTGACGTCATAGCCTATCGTAGGCAAAAACAAAACTCTAGAAGTGCGACATAGCACTGAAACGAGACTAGGAAAAAATTCGGAAGATTTACACCAAATTTCGTATCTTCTGGAACATTAAAAAAAAATCGGAAGGTCTTCCGAAATTTCGGAAGACTTGCCAACATTGCGCACTAGACACTAGATGCCGGCTTATTGAGGCAGCAAAACAACTGACAAGTATGTAAACAAGCTGGCGAGTCATCAAGAAATCGGTGCCTGAGCCGCGGTCGGACTAGAGAGGTTTTACTGTACCTGTATAATTTGTTATAAAAAAATAAATTGAATCTAAAAGTATTAACAGTGTTACTTTACACTGTGATTTTATTAAGCTTTTACTGTTTAAAAGAAAATAAGAGAATTTATAGGCCTATCTCTCTTTGGGAATACTAATTTAAACTTTCACTAGAAGTAAACAAACCTGACAGATTTAAAGAGGTTTCTGTTTTTGTTAAAGGGTGGTTTTATATATGTTTGTTCAAAACACTTTATAATCATTATAATAATAAATAATAATGAACAGATTTAGTTAATTATGAATGTGAGTTAAATTATTTTAACGTCACCTCGCCTTTACCTAACCTATTCCCAACGAGTTTGTCAACGGCCCTGGAAATTCTGATACGGGGAAGTTAGATGTATTTAAATTGTTTTCTCGGGTACAGTGTTGAGGTTTCCACATTCCGCCTGTCAAAATGTGGTGGTCACCCAAGGGCTTTTGGTTTTTCAGAATCTTCTGATAAGGTAAGTGAGTAAAGTATCGGGGTATATTATTCTTCTCTTTAATTATTTTTATTTATTATTCATCCCCAATTATTTGTACTATTACAAACATGTAAAAAGCATAGATTTTCATTTGAATTGCAACATTGGCATAAAAACATCGATGTTTGAAGTCTTAAAACATCGATGTTTTCATACCGATGTTTTTTTAACATCGATGTATTCTTCACGATAGTTTTCTGGCAATGCTCATCCCTAGTGTTGGAGCGTTTTTGTCTAAACGGACACACACACACACACACACACACTCATGAAAAACAATTAGAAGTGAGAATATGCAAAATGTTGAACTTGACGGTTTATTAACGCGCTGTTTTTTTGTTTCGACCAATCAGGCGTCTGCCTTATCTCCAACCTTCATAAATTCTCAGGTTTTTGGTGTCAGAATACACAACACGTGAATTTAAGTAAAATATGTTCAAAAGTAAAAGGTTAGTGGTGCTATTGTGAATTGTGATTTTCGTGATCCAAAACTATAGTGAAACAATTTGAAAAATAGTACACAGTGATATAACCTCACCGTGCCTGCATAACTGACTACTACCATAAGGTGACTAATAACTATAAATATGAAATAATGAAACATACAGATATTCAGCAGCAGGTACAGAATACGGAAAATTGGTGTTGGTGACATTTATGGAAAGTATCAGTAGATGAATATATTTGTAGGCCTAGGCATGTGAATATAAGTAAATATGTGATGATTGCTCAAAACTATGCTTTTGTGATGATGTTTTCACAATGCTTATAATTATAGTTAAAATTGTTTTTGTTCAGACATTATTGTCAGTAGGCCTATATGTTTTATGTATGTAATACCCATTTTTACTTAAGTCAATGTGTTTAATGTAAAGGCAATGCAATTCAGCTTGAACAGTAACAGTAATGGAGCCATGTTATGTTGTGCATGAAATAGCTTTGTGGTGGAGGCGGCATAAAGTAGTTTTATAGTTTCTTGTAAGAAATTTATTTTCAAAACGGATTATATATAATATTTCTGGTTTGGTCAGTACTGTATTGTATTAAGCCAATAGCCTACATGACATTAGATATTATTAAACTACACAAAGTAAACTAAAAATCTATTGCATAAATGTGTATGTTAACCAACTACTGAATATTATTATTTGGCCATGCACAGCCATTTATTATAAACAACAGTTCAACATAAACATAATATAATCGCAAGGTGGATATCCCTATTTTCACTATGTTAAATTCTGAAAATTGAGATGCATTTTTCAAAGAAATAAAATATAATTTTTTTTAAATCCTACAATATCTTTCATATAACATCAGTATTGTGGGAATGCACAAGAAATTCAGATTTGGTGCTCTTTCACTTTGCCATTCATAGCTGATGTTAAGATGTCCTTCCCATACCAACAAATAAATGTTACCAATTCTTATCAGCTTACACGAATGTCTCTTTTCAGTGATATAACACATCACGTTTTGGACCTGTTAGCTGTTTTTGTATGTGGTTTGTTTTAGTAATGTGTTATTAGGCTGTCATAAATTATATCAGTGACATGAATATCATTAATGTTACCCTTCATGTTACTGGAAAACTATTCAAAGTGGTCTCAGTGGATCATGAATTCAATCAGTCCCAGTTCTCCTTTTTATATGCAGTTCACAAACTATGAAATATTGTTCCATTGTCCATTATGGTATTTCAAGTCATTTAAAATTATAATTTTACACGATTTCTAATATTATTTGTGAAAGATTTTCTGTTTAAGACCAGATTAAATTTACTGCACCCTGAAAGCTATAAATAAGATGAAACGCGTCTTCAGACTGGATAAAGCAGAACAATTATTTCAACTCTTTAAATCTGTCATACGCTTCAAACTTCCATTGTAAACAACAGTTTGCTAGTAGTATTGCAGTGTATTCCCACAGCTGTCAATTTGGAAGTTATGTGAAACAGAGTATAGGCCTACTGTGTAACTTCTGCAAACATTTTGACTCGGACGTTTCATAAAAATCTTAGCATTCAATTGATAAGCAATTGTTGTTTCCTTCTCAAAATAATTCTAAAATTATGTCAAAAGTCTTATAATTTCTGGTAAATAGGAATTTAAAAACAAAGTCTGTGTCAAAATAAGTAACATGGTATGACGAACTGATAAAAAAAAATTGTAGACACATGTTTGCATGGCTTCAAAGAAAAGTGTACCTTTATGGGGAAAACATTTTCCAGGAATCATCAGTATAGTTAGCACTGTAGGTTGAATGCTCTTCTGTTAACGCTGCTAACGCTCAATCGAATTACATGTGCAGAAGTAATGTGACTTTTCCTCTACATAAGTGGTCTTGGTATCATTGTATTAAATGAAGTACCTTGCCCACACTAAGATATGGCATCCTCATTGTTTAAACTGAGGTCTGACAATGGGAAGACATTATTTATTAATAAAGATATGTGAATTTAATCTAAAAGCGTCCTTAATCAGATGTTATTCTTATGCTAACTTGTGAGTGATGTAGATTTAGTCTTCATTGACTGCCAACTTGTTTTCATTTGTTTCAGGTGTTAACAAGATCAATTTATCCATCATCTGACAAATGGAAGAGATCAAATTTGAGGACAAGGTATAAAGTTTAAAAATAAAAATATATTTTTTGCTGTTTAATGTATGTATTAAATTGATACACGTGTTATATACACGTATCTTATACACACATTCATTTCTTATATTAATAATAGTTTATTTATCATCATATTGATTTGTAATTAATTGCTGTACAGAATATGATTTATACATGTATTCTTTTGTGTAGGGTTCGCATTGACAATATGCATTTTCCATAACCTCCTAACTTTCAAGCAATTCTCTTCCTCCCTCATCCAATTTAGACTTGTAGACTGTTTGTTAGTTGCAAAGTAGCTTTAAAACTTTTTTTTGATCTGCCAGTCCTCTGTTTTGTGTTGGCCAATTATGTCAACATACTCATACTATTCTATCATCAGTCATTCTCTTGTGTTGTCCACTCTTATAGTCCTGTTCTCTGCAAGTCTTCCTGGTATTCTCCTGAACTCCATACTTGTGACATCTCATTTCGCTGTTTTGACTTGCGTTGTCTCACTCCCAGTTTCTGCAGAATACATCAGTTTTAGATGTATTATATGTATTATTAGTATTACAGTAGAACCTCGTTAACCCGGATCAACTGGGGCCGGGGCCGATCCGAGTTAACGAAAATCCGCGTTATCCAGAGAATGAGGGAAAAACGATAAAAAAGAACGAACATGTACTTACCAAAAATATTTTTAATGGAGTTTAAAAATTATTATCGGCACACTTTCACCTAAAAACACATAATATGTATTTACACTGTACACAATATAGGTACAAACTAGTCGGTAGTAAAAAAGGCAGTGAGCTTTTGCTGCCTCAGTTTTGTGTATTGCTTACGAGCAGCGCGATCTCGCATCCGCTTTAGCATTAGAAGTTCGTTTGGCGATGTTTCGGCTTGACTCTCGAAATAAACCATCAATTTATCTATGTTTGCTACTGCTTCTGCATGGGTCATAACCACAGCTGGTTCATCAACACTGTCTGAATCCTCTTCATTTTCATTTTCTGTAACACTGCATGATGCAATAATTTCTTCCTCTGTGATCGCTTTATAACCTCCGTCATTGTCAATTTGCAACCAATTGTCAATGTCTTCTTCATCAACATCGGAACAGCCATCGATATTTTTAAAAATGTCTATAAAATCTTCTTCCACACTTATTTTTTCTTCTTCTTCAATTGTATTGTTTCTGGCAAGTCACACACACCAGGCCACAACTTTTTCCATGACTTTATCAAAGTTTCTCTTCCAACGTGGTCCCAAGCTTCCGCAATCATAAATAACAGTCTTTACGTTAAAAGATTTCAGCACCTCTACCACACCATACTCTCCTTCGTCCTCTACCAGTTGACTTAGCATTTGCCTTTTGTACACTTTTTTTATTTTTTCTAGAACTCCTTGGTCCATTGGTTGAACGAGAGAAGTTACATTAGGTGGTAAAAACTTCACTGAAATGTCATCTTTGACTAGTTCATTGACAGACGGATGCGAAGGCGCATTGTCAATCAGCAAAACCGCCTTGTTGGGAAGGCCACAGTTCTTCAAATATTTTTTTTACTGACGGCACAAAATTCTCGAAAAACCATTGTTTGAAAATGTCACTAACCATCCAAGCATTTTTTTGTGAGCTGTAAACGACAGGCAATGAGCCTCGTTTCACATTTTTCAATGCATGGGGGTTTTTAGACTTCCCTATTATAAGGAGAGGAATTTTGTGCTTTCCTGACGCATTACTGCAAGCCATTATGGCGAGGCGGTCTTTCCCTTTTTTATACCCTTTCGCGGAATCTCCTAATTTTGAGGCTAGCGTTTTACTCGGCAACATCCGGTAAAATAAACCGGATTCATCGGCATTGTAAACTTGATCTGCAGTCAGTTCTTCCTTTTTAATAAAGTCTTCAAACTCTTTTTTAAATTTTTCTGCCGCTTCAACATCACCTGACAAGCTTTCTCCAGTGATTGTAAGTTGACGCACTCCATGCCGTTTTTTCCATCTGTCCAACCACCCCTGGCTAGCTGTAAAACTCGGGTCTCCATGGGGCAACTGTTTGTTCAAACTCAATGCTTTCTGTTGGATGATGGGTCCAGAAATTGGCAAACCACGTTCTCTTTCAGCACAAAACCAGACAAACAATGCTTCATCCAGAGTTTCTAGTTTAGCAGTTTTTGCTTTACACCGATTATCCAAACTGTCCTTAGAAATCATTTTGAAACAAAAGTCTTCAATGCGTTTTCTGTTCTTTTTCCAATCAGATACGGTTGATGTTCCTACTCCAAACTCAGCAGCAATGTTCTTTAACGATTCTCCCTTATCAATTCTTGTCAATGCTTCCATCCTTTTTTTCATAGTTACAACAATGTTTTTACGTTTCGTCGCCATCGCGAACAACACTCTAATGAAACAGTACAACGATACTGTACCTCGACAGTGACACTAGGACAACACGCGAACACTACCGAGATTGCAGCGCAACTGAGGAATGTTGTTTCTAGGTCAATGTCAAGTGCGAGGCGTGGGGAGGGGAAGGAGAGGGTTGAGTCACCAGTTTGCTGCGTAGCAACAGCAGGTGCGGTGAGTGCAATGAACTCGCCCGCTGGCAAGTGAATTCGAGTAATGTACCTACTGAGAATACCGATTTATTGTCTGTAAAACAAGTCTTCATTTATTTACTACGCTGAACAACATACATGTAATTTTTTTTTCCAAAACTGGTCCGGGTTATACGGATGTCCGGGTTAAAGAGGTCCGGGTTAACGAGGTTCTACTGTATGTCTAAAAGTCAATATTAGACATGTAATTGATGTACATATTCAAACCTTTGTTTTGTCTCAAATGTTTGTTAGCCAGATAGTAAGAGCCAGGCACACAACTGACTATTCAATGAGTGATCATGACTTGCATTTGAATTTTTTATCTGACCACCTGCTCCTGTGCCAAGTGGGGGGAGTCCAAATTCACCATTTATTGCCCACTTTTAATGTTGTAACCGTTAGCTATACAATTGCTTCCTTCAGATTTTATGTACACGACATACTCATTCGTGGGGAGTGAGGTTAACCCTTCTTACTAAGCCACTGCTCTCAAGATTAGTTATAAACAAGTCAGTCAAGGACACAGTAGGCATGCTGCTTTTAACTGTATAATTAACAAACTATTAATGTAGAAAGTGTGTTAATAAGTTTACACTACAGTAGACAGTAGATAATTAATTACATTTGACTTAATTAAATTGTTAGCTTACTGTAATACCATTAAAGTTCATATCACCTCATCATAACTAATAATCTTGAATGCAACAATATATGATGGAAATCCGTTTGAAACATGGATTTTTGTAGATAAGATCTTTGAAAATTTCATGGCCTAATAATAAAAGACTTAACAGTATTTTTTTGTTTTGGAATCACTTTTCATATTTTAGCATAGAGTCTCCATGTAGTTGAACACATTTGGTTTAGTGATGCTCCAGTGCTTTTATCCCATTCAGAAGTTTGATTGTTCTAGGTCCTCTGATAACTGTTTACTGCCGCTTTCAGTCATCTCCAGAAACGTCCCTCCCTCCCCAGGGAATTTCTGAGTTTTGGGAATAATTAAAATTAAATAGAGCTAAATCAGGCGAGTGAGTGTGATGTTGCAACAGATTGTATTTCAGCTCAGCAATTTTTGCCTAAAAACAATGCTTGTCTGAGGTCTTCCATTATCCTACTACAAAATTATCTGTTTATATACTAAACCTGAACCTTTTTTCAAGTATTTTCATTTATTTGGTCTAAAAGGTTAGAATATCACTCTTTATTTTTTGGCACATCCATGGTAATCTGTTAACAACATTCTCTTACCCACTCAGAATATCAAGTCATACCTTTCCAACAGACAAAATTGACTTTCCTTTTTTTGTTTACATGACTGTAATTAACAATACTGCAGACCAACATGTTGCTTTACAGCTGTTCAGCTTACAGCTTACGTTACAGCTTGACCTGATGTCTGTGACATGTTTCTCAGACTCTTCGTATCTTCTTCTTCTTTGACTCTTCCTGAACCACCTTCTTTATCTGTGAGAGCTTACAGCGTCCCACAACCGAACAGTCAACCTGGGTACTCTAGTCTCTGCCTTCCTCTGTAGTACTTCCCACTCACTGGATACCCATCAGTAAAGTCATTACTGGGTCTCAACCAGTAGTGACTCACCACACTGTCTTATCTTCACAAACCTCTCCATTCACCCATTGTTTCCAGAACCTGTTCATTTTTGTTTTCTAATTACTTTGTCCATCCAGTATATTTTTAATATTCTCCTACAGCAGCAGATTTCAAATACTGTGGTTGTGTCTCACTTTTCCTTTGTCTAGGTTTCACATGCAGCTTCTATAATAGCATGCTGCAAACATATAATTTGAGGAATTTCTTCTTAATTTAGAATCCAGTATTTGAGTAGCAAATTTGTTTCTCCATTTGGCCTGTGCTCTGACACTGATTCCTCTGTTATCTTTACCAGTTTTAATATTTACCTATTTTTGTTACTGATTCTCCTCTTCCCCTAATAATTTTTTATAATATTCAATAGTGTTCTCAATTTACCTTGTTTTCTGTGAGTAGAAACCATACCATCAGTAACTCTTAACTCTTATATTCTCCATGAAATGTTATTACAGTCTTGAACATCTTTATGTTTTCCTTTACAGCCTCTTATAAAGCATTCTCGTATTATGGTAATGAATTTGTATAAAAATAAATTTTAATTTCTTGTTATTTGTAGGATGTTTTAACGGTCAGTGTAAAGAAAGAAGCAGATCCAGAAGAGGCTGAGACTGAACAGGTAATGTGCATAACCATTATTTAGCCCATAGCTAATGTGTTAGGTTGTTCCGTGTCATGTAGCACTAGAGATTTGGATCACATTCGTTTGTAGATATGTAATGAAAAATCAACAGAATATACAAACTGTATCATAGTGTTGTATACATATAAACTACATGAGATTAAGTAAGTAAAATCGCACACTTGTGTGAGCGCACGCATGCACACACACTATGTAGGTACAGAGTATGGATATTTATTGCAAAAATTGATAGGTGATTCTATATATTTCATATTTAGTATTGATCACCTCTTTATATAGTACTCTATAAATCACTGAGAAGACAAAGTAAATTTTATAAAATTGTTCAATTTGCAGGATGCATTCCCAGTTATAAATTCTGTCCTAAAAGGAGAACTGCATGTAAAAGAAGAAATCATCAAAGAAGAGAATGAACAGTTTGTTGATCAGGTATTATACATAGTTATAACTTTGTTTATAGTAACAAGCATTTAATGTTATAATGAACAGCATTGTTGTTATTTGTAAAGTTATCGGTTAAAACTGTTTGATGTCCCATGGAAGTCATTTTTATGTGCACTTTCAGTCCATACAATTTAGCCATAACATGTACCAGTACCACATGGCAGGAAATTTGAATGTTATGACGTCAGGGGTGTGAGTACGACGTGACCATGGTAGGGGTAGAATGTGACTGAAGTAGGGATATCACGTGGCCATGGTGGGAGTACCATGTGACAGGCACCATGTGGGGGTGGTACCACAGCACTGGTGCGAAGTGTAGTGATTGGTCGGCCATGTTTAATATATGTCATGTCATCATATAGCAGAATCAGTTGTGATTGGTGTGTTTGAATGGTGGTAGTCGGTGTGGCCAACATGTGATAAGGGAGAAGAAAATTCCCTCTAGAAGGGAAATAGGTTAAAGAAGGATGTGTGAGGGAAAATTTAGTTGCCACTACCACCAGTATATCTACGTCATGGCGGGAACGGATTTATGTTCCCTTAACAAGTGTATCCAGCGTGTCCATGGCCATCTTGTCCTCTGCTTGTCTTGATTTAATAGGGCGATGTCGTGTGAGGCATACAATTGTGTAACTTAATGTATACGTGTGTATGAAAGAAAATAAAGTGGCCAGTTCCTGGTTTCTTCTTCTTGTCTTGTATTTTCTACGTTCATAAGTAAGGTTAACATTCAGGCACATTTGTGTGTGTGTGTGTGTGTGTGTGTGTGTGTGTTAAGTAAAACACTGCGTCTTGACTGCTCTTCTTGTCTTTGTTGTCGCAGGTTTTTTTCAGTGTTCAAAAGTAAGGTCAACCTTCACACAAATGATTAATGAGTGTTGAGGAAAAAGAAGTGTATATATGGGCGTGTTGTCTGTATGTATAGAGATATAATGTGTGTTGGTCGGTGTTCAAACTTTGAACTTGTAAACTCTGTACTTTAAATACTGCGATGCGCCACGTGCAGATGACGTCACGTTTTTCTTATCTACCGTCTACAGCCGGCTCACAGCTGGGCTGCCGGTAGCGAAATTTACATTAGTTATTCACAATACTCCGAGCTGATCACTCGTAACATTTCCAGCCGCGGCTACTGGCTTTCATTATTTAATTATTTAGTATGTGCAACATGCACTGATTATACTTGGGCGATTCCTGCCTTATTTATTATGTCTTTCGACTTTTATTTCTAATTAATTTAACGGGCATCATGCCGAGTCAACTTCTGCACGTGTCAGCAATAGCACAAATTTTCAATAATTGCCAATAAACCATCTTTACATGGAAAACATACAGTCCACTTCAATTTTCTTTCAAACCAGCCCTCTTTACTTAGCGTTCTAGGAATAACTCAAGATCATCAAGAGCTTCCAGACGCAACATTTTCTGGTCCACCAATCCGGATTTTATTTTCGCCTTACGGGCAACATTTTGGTCCACTATTTCAAAATATTTCATTTAATGGGCACAAAAAGCCTGTGTCCCAAACAATCTTCAAATTTAAATATTTTCAAATTGAGATTGCTGGCTGTGGCATGCCTTTGTTGCCGCAAAGACAACCTCCAGGAGTGACACACAAGATCCAACATAGCGTCAGATCTGACACGACAGGAAACGGCAAGACAGTTATTCAACGGCAGCAAATTCCACAACGGTAAAATCACGCTGAGATACGACATCAACCTTCATCCAACCAGCACAAACAGGCGGTGCACCAACATCAAGGAAAAGCCGGACGGGATCAGCACGGAACCAACATTATCATTTTTCATTATAATTGTTCATATAATGCATGAATATAACAATCTGAGTAACATTTTACATTCAATATGGCATTATTGATGCTTTTACGTAAACATATATCATTATAATATGAGCATATTTGCATAACTGCGTAATAACTCATTAGAAGTTCAAGTGTCGAAATAAGGTTATATGTATTATTACTTAAATTCATAATTTCAATAACGCTTATGGCTGTTCTTTAAAAGAGATAATAAGTATATGTTATAGTAAGTAATGTGTTAAGCTATATGACAATCACTAGCTCCCGCATTATATCAAACTATCAAAATTACATCAATTATTCACCTGATCTACGCTTAAATTCTTTTAAATTACATTTTTAATTTCAATCATGACTGATGTGAAAGCGTTGATAAAGAAACGGGGCACTATTAAAGCATCTATATCCCGTGTGAACACGTTTGTGGATAATTTCGATCCGGACACAAGCAATCATCACGCACTAAAAATAAAGCTTCGTCATTTAATGGAACTATCCACTAAATATGATGATATTCAGTCTCAAATTGAATCTGATGACGCTGATTTCGCATTAGCAAGTGATAGAGTCCAAACTGAGGATGATCTTTGCAGCATCGAATGCAAGTTGCAATACTTGTTGGAGCAAGTGGAGCAGGTGAATCAAAAACCGCTGATTAATACCGAAATTACGCCTCTTAAAACCCCCCCCTATACAGTTGGAACCGATCAAATTACCTCGATTTTCAGGTAGCATTATTGAGTGGCAACACTATTATAACATATTTCTTGAATTAATACACGTCAGAACCGATCTGATGAATATTCAAAAGCTACACTACTTGGACTCTTCATTAAGTGATGAGGCGCTAAATGTGATAAAATCGCTGCCAATTACTCATGAAAATTATGCAGTAGTTATTGATCGACTAAAAAATAGGTATGACAGCAAGTTAATTGTCTCAGCCCATCATGTGGGGAATGTCTTGAGTGTGCAATTGGTTCAACAAGAGTCCAAAATTAGTATTTCCAGATTTATTGACGAGGTAACCGCTAATATCAATGCGTTAAACACCTTAAATCTACCCGTAAATACATTCGAAATTATTCTTATTCATTATTTGGCCCAAAAACTTGATAGTTACACGCTTCGTCTTTGGAAAGAAAGTTTGTCAGAAGAACGATTTCCTAACTTTAATAATTTCATAAAATTTTTAAATACACGTAGACAGTTATTGCAAAATCTGGACAGCGCAACCACTTCAACAAGCAAGATAAACGTTTGCGATAAGGCTCCCTATCGCAAGGCAATTAAAACGGTGAATGCGGCCAAAGTAACATTCCATTCCCATGTCGGAAATAATATATGTCAGATGTGCAAGGGTAAACACCGAATTACTGATTGCTCACAATTTATAACGCTTACTATACATGAGAGAAAAAATATTATATTCAAAAATAAACTTTGTCTAAATTGCTTTCGCCCAGGCCACGATAGTGCCCACTGTCCCTCTAAATTTTCTTGCAGAACGTGTGCGAAACGCCATCACACAATGGTTCATATGCCTAACAAAAACGGATCGTCCAGTAACAACCAGTGTTCACTAAAATTACAAACAAATAAGTCCATATTATTATCTACCGCAGTCTGCATGACAACTGACCATGCAGGTAGAAAGCACCTGGTTAGGATATTATTAGACTCTGGTTCGCAGGCTAACTTCTGTACTATGGATTTCGCACGTCGTATGGGTCTGAAACTAATTAAATCGCAATTGCCTATAACGGGTATAAACAATTCATTGTCCCAAGCTGATTTCAGTACCAGAGTAAGGTTACATTCTCGCTATAAACATTGTAGCTTAAACATACATTGCGCTGTGCTTTCCAGCATCACTAATAATCTCCCAGCGGAATCATTTTATGTAGTATCTTTAAATTTACCAAAGGGCATATTTTTAGCCGACCCACAACTCAACTTTTCGTCGCAAGTCGATTTATTGCTCGGTGCTCAATATTACTTGCAATTAATTGAACCTATCAAGTTTATCTGTAGCCCGCATTTCCCCATAATTCAGGAGACAAAACTAGGATTCATTCTCGCAGGTAATTTGCTGTTTAATGTCGACATGACGAAACCGGTTTCATCCTTTATGGTATGTGAGAATGATAGTGCAATTTCCTCGCAACTAAAGGAATTTTGGAAGTTGGAGGAAGTTCCTATTCGTGATCCCTCCACTGAGGACTCGGAATGCGAGAACCATTTTGTGTCCAATACTATCCGTAATGAGGATGGCAGATTTGTGGTATCCCTGCCTTGCAGGTCAGACAAGTCTCATTTGGGCGATTCTCTTCGCGGAGCTATCCGCAGGTTTTAGTGGTTAGAACTTAAGTTCAAGCAGAACCCTGCCTTCACAAAGGTTATAGCGAGTTCATACATGAATATTTAAATCTTGGTCACATGTCTTCATTTAATGAGTACGATTTGTCGCTTGACAAATCAGACACCTTTTATTTGCCGCACTACTCAGTCTTTAAAGGTTCCAGCATAACTACCAAGTTGCGAGTTGTGTTCGACGGCTCCGCTAAGACGACAGATAATTTGTCCTTGAACGATACTCTGATGGTCGGTCCCACGGTCCAGCAGGATCTGTTCTCTATTATGGCTCGATTCCGAACTCACCGATACGTCCTCATTGCAGACATTGAAAAGATGTATCGGCAAATTTTAGTCAATCCTAAGGATTCCAATTTGCAGCGTATTGTTTGGCACGACACCCCGCATAAGGAACTCCAGCATTACGCCTTGAGGACAGTCACGTATGGGACTGCAAGTGCCTCCTTTCTTGCTACAAGATGTCTGGCTCAAATAGCCCAAGAAAATAAAACCGAATACCCTATAGCTTGCTTAGCCATAGCCAATGATTTTTATGCGGACGATCTCATGACGGGCTCAGATAACCCGAACATTCTATCTAAAATGAAATCTGACATCATAAATTTACTAAGCGGATATGGTTTTAACTTACATAAATGGTTTTCTAATGACCAGACCATTGTAGCCTCTCGCGCTCACGTCTCCCATGACTTTAGCAAAAACCAAAATGTGCGTACATTGGGCATTCAGTGGAACGTCAACGAAGACAGTTTTTTATATAACGTTCAGAGGAATGTCAACGTGGTGGTGGTCAACAAGAGAAGTGTGCTATCGGTCATCTCAGGAATTTACGACCCTTTGGGCCTCATCGGCCCTATTACATTTTGGTGCAAGCATTTTGTACAGCGATTGTGGTTAGCGGGTACGAGTTGGGACGAACCCTTATCAGGTTCATTGTCTGATCAGTGGTTAGAGCTTTATTCTCAATTGGTCTCAGATACTCATTTTAAAATTTCGAGGTCCGTCAAGAGTCTAAACTATTACCGAATCATTTCATTACAGCTTCATGGATTCGCCGACGCGTCAGCTAAAGGTTACGCGTGCTGTATCTATGTGCGGACGGTCTATTCAAACGGCGCCGTATCGTCAAACCTGTTATGTGCCAAATCTAGTGTCGCTCCATTGAAACAGATAACACTACCCAGGCTTGAACTTTGCGCTTGGCTATTGCTGGCTCAGTTAGCTTCCAAGGTAATAGACACCGTCAACTACAAATTTCACGAATTATATTTCTACTCAGACTCAATGATAGCCTTACATTGGATCCATCAGCAAACCTCCCGATGGAAGGTGTTTGCACCAACCGTGTCGCTGAAATACAGCGTCTCACTACCCGGGGAACTTGGCACCATGTATCATCACTGGACAACCCTGCCGACATTTTATCGCGCGGTTGCCTCCCTCGCATTTTACACAACCACCCACAATGGTGGCATGGTCCATCCTGGTTGTCCCATGAGTCATCATCATGGCCCATTAGTGCCTTCGATACTCATTCTCCCTGCACTTATCCCGATCAGGAACAAGAACGATGCAAGCAGGCCCAAACCTCACTAATTGTCACTTCATCCACATCCAGTTATGTTGAAAATTACTCATCCCTATCAAGACTCATTCGCGTTTTCTCATATTGCCGCAGGTTTATTCGGAACTCTAGGCTCCCCGTTGGTGACAGGGACACTTCCTTTTTGTTAGCCCAGGAGTTGCATGATACACTTTTGGTTTTTATTCGCCAGTCTCAGCAATTGCACTTCGGCATTGAGGTTAAGGAGCTTGAGGCACATCGCTGCGTCCCCAACAGCAGTAAAATTCTCTCACTCAACCCCTTTCTTGATGAGACAGGTATATTGAGAGTAGGTGGACGTCCACAGCACTCTCAGCTCAGCTACGCGAGCAAACATCAAATAATTCTACACCCGCATTCTCATCTCAGCAAGTTAATCATAGAAAACGAACATCTTCGTTTAATGCACTCTGGTGTACAATTAACCCAGTTTTCTCTGAGACAGAAATATTGGATCGTTAATGATAAATCCTATATACGCTCGGTAAAACATAAATGCATCACTTGTTTCCGTTACCGTGCTAAGGGCACAAACCAATTATTGGGACAATTACCCCCTTCTAGGGTCACGCCTGCTAAGCCTTTTTCCCAATCTGCTGTTGACTATGCCGGGCCCGTATTTGTGCGTCATGGCGGGCAGCGCTCAAAATCTACGTCAAAAGCGTATATTGCTTTATTTATATGGATGAGCACTAAGGCAATTCACTTGGAACTTGTATCAGATCTTACCTCAGATGCCTTCATAGCGGCCTTAAAACGGTTCGTCGCGCGTAGATGTATCCCCACTCAGATATTCTCCGACAATGGTACGAATTTTCGTCGTGCTAGCAGCACATTACACGAATTGTACAGACTTTTGAAATCTAAGGGATTTGAGCAAACAACTCAGGAGTTTTTTAGCTCCCAGGGCATCAAGTGGTCCTTTATTCCACCCTCAGCCCCTCATTTCGGTGGTCTGTGGGAAAGCGGGGTAAAAAGTGTCAAATTTCATTTGCGTCACGTGATTGGCTGTACCGTTCTGAACTTCGAGGAGTATTCTACCATGCTAACTAAATAGAGTCTTGCCTGAACTCACGCCCTTTATTCGCTATATCCAATGATTTTAGGGACCCAGAACCATTAACTCCCGCTCATTTCCTAGTCGGTTCTCCACTTACGGCACTCCCGGAGCCCAACCTACCCAAGTCAGTATTAGTCATTTGGGCAGATGGCAGCTGCTCCAAAGATTCACACAATCCATCTGGAAACGATGGTCCAAAGATTATTTGCACCAGTTGCAACAGCGCAACAAATGGCGCACCACTTCAAGGAATTTGACTGTTGGACAGTTCATCCTCATTCTAGATGAGAATTCCCCCCCCTTCAATGGAAGCGCGGGGTAATCACGAATGTTTATGCGGGTCAGGACTCAATAGTGTGCGTTGCCGAAGTTCGCACCGCACAGGGTATCCTACATCGACCCATCCATAAATTATGCCCCCTTCCGATGGCATCAGACTAGTCGCATGAGCATCATACGACACGTAGCAGGAATGTGAACTTTGTCGCATTGCCTTGTATCACTCCCGGGGCGATCATACAATCCAATTTTATTATTATTGTAATTATTATTATTATTATTATCGTGTAGCTATTATTGGAATAGTTACTACGCCATTATTGTATCAATTATTATGTCTTTGTTATTGTACTATTCTATGATTATGTATTTTTAAACTTTTTTGGGAACTATTATTGTAATCTTATTGTATCAATCATTATGTATTTGTCATTGTATTTTCCAATGGTTATGTATTGTTGAATCTATCAGGGGATTGTTGTTTCAATATCATGCATGCAAATTATTACATCTTTTTATTGTATTATTGCTTGTTACTTATTATTGAATTCTTTGTGATCATTATTGGGTATTATGTGGGACAAATTAATGTGTCTACCTGATTATTGTATTATTGTGCATTATGCCATGTTATTATGTGTTGTGGAATTTCATTGCTAGTTTTTTATGACTATATAATTCGAATCATTATGTATTTTGTAATTATCACATGAATTTGTTATGTTAGCCACATTGTTACTATTAATTGTCCAGCTGTCATTGCTCTGTGTTGGACATGTCAATTGTTATGTTGTTGTTTTATTAGCATGTAAATTCAATTACTATGTATTATTAACCTTAAGGCATAAATTACAAAATCGCCCCAATTTTGTGCGGGCAGTATGTTCAAACTTTGAACTTGTAAACTCTGTACTTTAAATACTGCGGTGCGCCACGTGCAGATGACGTCACGTTTTTCTTATCTACCGTCTACATCCGGCTCACAGATGGGCTGCCTGTAGCGAAATTTACGTTAGTTATTCACAATACTCTGAGCTGATCACTCGTAACATTTCCAGCCGCGGCTACTGGCTTTCATTATTTAATTATTTAGTATATGCAACATGCACTGATTATACTTGGGCGATTCCTGCCTTATTTATTATGTCTTTCGACTTTTATTTCTAATTAATTTAACGGGCATCATGCCGAGTCAACTTCTGCACGTGTCAGCAATAGCACAAATTTCCAATAATTGCCAATAAACCATCTTTACATGAAAAACATACAGTCCACTTCAATTTTCTTTCGAACCAGCCCTCTTCACTTAGCGTTCTAGGAATAACTCAAGATCATCAAGAGCTTCCAGACGCAACAGTCGTGTAGCCTTTGCGTAAAAGCACCTTGATGTATATTGTAATGTATCGTAAAGGTAGAGGAGAGTAGTTAATCCTCGTGTTGGGATCGCCAATTTGAAATGTAATGTATTTCTTAGAGTGTCTTAAGCCTCGCGTTGGGATCGCCAATTTTGAAACTTAATTTATTTCAAGTCTAGGCCACGCGTTGGAGCGCCAATATGAAACGTAACGTAATTTCTTCGATTTTTGAGTAGTGTGGAGATGTGTCTGTGCTAGTAGAAATAAAAAAATCTTTTATTTGAGTTGTCGCCTATTATGAAATCTCAAGTAAAGAGAGAGGAGAGGAGAGAGTGTGCTTCTCTTCAAGTATTGTCCATAATGTTTGTTTATGTTTACGAGATGTGTCTGTGCTAGTAGAAATAAAAAAATCTTTTATTTGAGTTGTCCCCTATTATGAAATCTCAAGTAAAGAGAGAGGAGAGGAGAGAGTGTGCTTCTCTTCAAGTATTGTCCATAATGTTTGTTTATGTTTACGATCGATTTTGACCTCGATCGTTTTGTTGTAGGTTAGTCTTCCCTCACTTGCTGGCTATGAAGTTCTGTTCACCCGTATATCCCCACTCTTCACGGTTACCTATAAAATTTCTTAATTTGATATTATTTTACAAATAACAACTCCTTTTATTTCAATCAATTGTATTTATTATCATTTGTTTATCTAGGGTCAGTCAGTCGATTTGAATGTCGAACTATACTAAGGCCGGGTCGACTCTTACTAAACTCGATTGGGAAATATTTTAGTTTTTATAATTATTGTTTTCTTAGGTCTTGGGGTTCTTTTAAACTCTAGGGAAGTCAGAAATGCAGTAACAAAGTACAATACATTACAGTTATCTGGAAATAAAAATCTTATTTACTAACACAATAAAGGATTAAGTTTTGGTTACCGTGTAATGGCAAATAATTCGCTTTGCTTTCGCAAGCCGTGAAATGGCCGCCAACACAAAATGGCCACCTGTTACTCAGCTGGGTCCATATGCAAATGTCCTCGCTAGTTTCTTTTGAAATAAATGATTTGTGGCGTGTTCACTGAGTTTATGTTTAGTTTTTTTCTTTAGTTCTCACTGGTGTTTGAGTTAATAGTGTCTGTGAAATTGTTCTGGATGTGGTGTAGATCTAGTTATGCATTTAATATTAGGTTATAATATCTCGCCAAGATTGAGGTATTCGGTTTTTTCTTCCACTCTTTTTAATCATATTTTTCTTCTTATTGTTAGACTTCCATCTATTTACGATAATTTGTTTTATTTTCTTCTTCCTTATGGTTTTATATTTCCTTTTTTTGTGATTATTTAATTGGTTTGACTCATCCAAATTTGATTCCTTGGTATTCAATTGGCGTTTACTATACAGAGCTCATCTGCCTTCCCTTGAAGTTAACAATGGAATAATAATTTTTCTATGCCTCGTCAACAGTCTTGACCAGGAATATCTGGCCTGCTATTGGTTAATACCGGTCACATGATTAGTATTACAAAAATCAAATATTCTTACAGTTTATGTTAAAAAATACTGCCTTTTGAACCTTTCATCATATTAAATTTAAGTTACATGGTGTTATTCCTTATAAAAGGATAGGCATTTTGATACCTAATTTGATATAAGTGGGCCTTTATAAAAGATGTTTTTTCAGCTTTACAACAGTTCTGATTATTGACCCTTACATTGCTTTTACATTTATTATATTATAATTTGTAATTCCTTAAATTAATCTAATATGTGCTATTACCATTATAATAATGAAGTTTTATCACATGAATTTTGTTCCTTCTAATTATTTTTCTTACATTGACTTGCTAACTTACTCATTCCTGACATTACTTCCTTTATATTGAATTTTTGGCCTAGGCCATGAATTTCATTTAAGTAACATGTTCTAATTTCACATTGATTATTATCTATTTTTTTATTTTGTTTTGAACCCTTTTTCCTGATCTTATTTGTTTACCACTTATTACATGAGCTTTGACCCTTAATATAGCCTAACAATATTTATAAGTTACAACAAAATCTCTTAATATATTAACTTAAGGTATAGCCTTCATGGCCAAGATTACATTCATTGATTAACAAACAATAACACTAACTACTTAGTGTACTATACTCCCATTCCATCAATTCTATCAAGCGTTACTAGCTGACTATTAGATTATCGTTTATATGGGCCCTTTATAAATATTGTATTGTGGTAACACAATTTTCCTATTTTGCCTATAGGCTTAGTACAATTAACAACATGGTTTAATAGCAATAACAAACATAGTCTTTGACATTAAAAAATGAATACAATTAACTACTGTCAAGGCCTTCACTAATATCTCATTCTGAGATGAGACCTTTTACCCTAACTTACTCTCTCAAGAAATAACATGAACTAATACAGTTAACACTTCACTGACAAATATTGTATTTATATAATTGCTTGTTTTGCACCGAGATTCTGTTCGCCTGGTGCTTGTTTTGTTTTCAGTTAGGGCCATTGGAAGGATCATTAATCTTTACAGTCTTTTCTGCTTAATTAATGATTATCATTTGTAACTTTTATTTTCTTATTTATTATTTACTTACCATTTTTATACACCAAACAGCCGTCCATGCCCATATTTACTGGACGCCATTTTGAACTGTTGCCAACTTCCATACCACCAAGGTGAACCCAGAGTTCGTGTAAGCATTTATTTGGAGAACAGAATCGAGGTTATTTGAAATAAGTGATTTGAATCTACTTGTTTTTCAAGTGAATTTGGTTTTATTCATCATATAATTCTTTAATTCTACATAATGAAAAAACAAATTAAATTGACTTATTTTCCATTTTTTCTAACAATATTCTAAAAATATTTTTTCTAGTTAACACATTTTACTATATAAACAATAAAACAGCACATTGGTTATTTTAAAATTAACCCTTCTTTTATATGGGATTACATAAATTTAAACTAGTGAAAAAAAAAAAATATATATTGAAAACAAACTAAATTTACTCAGGCCTTTATAAGATTCCCATTTTTAGTGATTTTAATATCTCCCCTTAATATAGTTCTAAATGTGTTTAATTTTGTTCCAACTTTAAGAAAATGATTTGTTTTGCCCCCGTTTGGTTACTTATCTGAAATTTAATCCAAAACCGTCCAGCCTCCTTATATACTTTCTGCCACTCCGCACATTTCTCTTGCTTCACTTTTGTTTATTTACCATTTTTTGTCAAACTTTTAGTTGCGTTTATACTGTTTAAGATATAACTGATTTTTTCACTTTACATTTAACACCATTTGGTGTTGGGTGCGCCCGTAACTCGTCCACGAATTGCTGTACGGCCGTACCGGATGAGAGTATAATTTCAACTGGGACGAGCAAAATTGGTCAAAAGTCTGAGCTGGAGGGGCGATCATGTGGTCTCGTTTTATTGTTTAACTTGTATTACGTCGACAGATTCCAAGGCGGTGCTGACCCACCACACATTCCAAAGTTATGTAATTATGGGCTCGGCTGTCGACATCATGTAGCGTGGCTTCAGATGTGCAATGTTCAAAGATCATTTGTCTAAAAATAACTGTCTTCCGTGGTTAAATCGTTGACCTTGACTCCAATTGATGTACATTGTTTTTACCCCAATAACATTTACAAATAAAACTTTACATTTTCAATATTTCTCGGGAGGGTTTTACCTGTACCGTTACACATTGTTCCCCACTCTTCTCACACTAACACACTTCTCACAGGTTTATATTTTATAATTTAGAGTACATTGTATTTATTTATTGGACTTTTTCATTGTACTTTTATTTTTACATTTTATGACATGGTTAATGGTTTATTTATTAACCATGGTTTATTTTATTTTACTTGGTTGAATATGTGTGTTAAAACATTCTTACCTCTGGTTAAGTAAACTATTTTGTTATTTAAGATAGGGCTCCCACTATGTCGCGTTACATATACACCCCCCCCCCCCACCAAAACATGTTTATTTTGTCTAAACCGGGTTTGGGTAAAATAAACTGTTAACACTAAAAGGAAATTCTTATCTACTTTTATTTGTAGTATTTTTTAATTTCAGTTTGATTATAGGTACCTTTTATATTTTTACTATTTATTGCTGTATCTTTGTTCGTATTGCTGGAATTGGACGGCTTTATGGAGATGAACTTTATTCAATTATTTCTTGCTCCTTCATATTCTGGATTTCTTCTCTTGTTGCTGGTTTCAGGGATGGTGTGCTAAACTTTCTTTTAATATTGATCATGTCATGATAAGACAGCTCATAAACAAAATCCTTTACTTCTCCGGGCAAAATCTAAAAATACTTTTTTTTTATATTTGTTATATTGATCGTTACCAACTGACCTTTTTGTTCTGGAGTTACTTGTACTGGTGGCCTTAATTAAATGAATTTCTTGGAGTTTTTTTCTTTTCATTCTTTACCTTCTATGTAGGTTGATTCCACGATTGGTGCTAAAAATTCCTCCCTAACTTTAAATGGCATGGTGAATGCATATCGGTTGTGAGTGGCACACTTGCGGCCTATTATCTTTACCCGACCATTCCCCCAGTGCATGGTACAGTGCTCTTTGGCCACTGCCCATAATAATAACCTTTGAGTGGCGCCGTAGCTTTCTACACTCTGTCATTTCTTAAAATGGTAACTCTTGCATTACCTTGAACACCCTCTGAACCTGTTGCCTTCTCAATACTTCTCATTATTTTATTTTGCCTCCCAGTAACTCCTATTATCTTTATATTATTTATTATCAGTGTTGGTATACTCATTGCTTGCTTCTTTTGTTCTATTTAATTCTTCGTGGTCGATCAACAACACCTTTGCCCGGGTGTTAATCATCACAACTTTCAATATCCCTTATAATGCAGTGTTTATTATTATGCTTTGTTAACTTATTTATTATTAGTTTCTCTTCAGTCTTGGCTTTGTTTCTTTAAATCTTCATTTATATTGTTTTTTCTTAATTAATATTATTTTTCCTTTTTTTCCTTTTTCAAATGGTTTGCTTGGTCGGTACATAGAAAATCAGTCCCTTTTTCTCGATGCTGCTACTTAGTTTATCCGTGGTCCATAGATTCAGTTTCCCTTGTTTCTCGGATTACTCTTGTATTTTGAATTATTTCTGTCCTTGTTAGTTCTCTCGCTACTACCTTATATTCTGATTTTTCTGTTGTCAAATCTTCACTTGTTTCAAGGCCTACTTGAATCGTTTTATCATCTATTTTACTAAATGAATACTTTAATGGTATATTCATTATTGACGATCTCACTGACATTTTATTATCCATTTCTATTTTTGGTATATTCCATTTAAGTATAGACTTTCTGAAGTTTTTACTCACTGTTTTATTGTGAGTCTTTTCTAAAGTTTCTATCAAACTTCTACAATTTTTAAAATTCATTATTTCTGTATGGTTGGTAATTGAGAGATTAAGTACATTAACCAGTCCATTCTTCATCATCTCCAATTCTTCCCGTGTTTTTATTAGTTCCTTTTTACTTATTTTTCCTATTTCCTTCGTCTTCCTTTCCACGTGCTTAATATTTTCTTTGTTTCTGTTATTGGGGTGTAATTCAACAGTTTTGATTACCACATCAATTTTCTGGCTATTTGTTTCACCCAGGTTTTCTATTTTTCCTTTAATACCTTCAGACACACTGTCTAGTGTTCCTTTCAACTTCTTGAAACCACTATTCATTGTTTCATTTAACTTTCTGAAACTTTCATCCATTTGTTTCATTAAACTTTCACTCAAAATCTCGTTTTGTTTCCTTGAGTTTTCATTTATTTTTCCTCCATACTGTCTATTTTTTCATTTGTTTGTTTATTATCTTCCTTGATTTGTCTTAAACTCTCCTCATTCCTGTCAAATTTTCGTTAATTTGTTTTAAATCTTTTTTAATTTCTTCCTTCTATTTCCTAGAATCTTCTTTAATTAATTCCCATAGTTTTTGTAAATCCAGGCCTTCTCTGGCTTCCTCATTGTCACCCGCCTGTTGCATTTCACTGTCTTGGACTGTTTCTTCTTCTTGTTCCTGCCTATCTTCTTCTGTATCTTGCTTTTGTCCTCTCTTCATCGCAGAAGTTTCTCGTCATCGCATTTTTGAGTCTTCTAGCAGTTGCCAGCTAAAATTAGGTCAATCGTTATTTTACTAGTTGTGTTTCGGTTAGTAGTTTTGCCTACTCGTAACATAATTTCTTCGATTTTTGAGTAGTGTGAGAGATGTGTCTGTTCTAGTAGAAATAAAAAAATCTTTTGAGTTGTCGCCTATAATGAAATCTCAAGTAAAGAGAGAGGAGAGGAGAGAGTGTGCTTCTCTTCAAGTATTGTCCATAATGTTTGTTTATGTTTACGAGATGTGTCTGTGCTAGTAGAAATAAAAAAATCTTTTATTTGAGTTGTCGCCTATTATGAAATCTCAAGTAAAGAGAGAGGAGAGGAGAGAGTGTGCTTCTCTTCAAGTATTGTCCATAATGTTTGTTTATGTTTACGATCGATTTTGACCTCGATCGTTTTGTTGTAGGTTAGTCTTCCCTCACTTGCTGGCTATGAAGTTCTGTTCACCCGTATATCGTGTAAAATTTCTTAATTTGATATTATTTTACAAATAACAACTCCTTTTATTTCAATCAATTGTATTTATGATCATTTGTTTATCCAGGGTCAGTTAGTCGATTTGAATGTCGAACTATACTAAGGCCGGGTCGACTCTTACTAAACTCAATTGGAAAATATTTTAGTTTTTATAATTATTGTTTTCTCAGGTCTTGGGTTCCTTTAAACTGCTAGGGAAGTCAGAAATGCAGTAACAAAGTACAATACATTACAGTTATCTGGAAATAAAAATCTTGTTTACTAACATAATAAAGGATTAAGTTTTGGTTACCGTGTAACGGCAAATAATTCGCTTTGCTTTCGCAAGCCGTGAAATGGCCGCCAACACAAAATGGCCACCTGTTACTCAGCTGTGTCCATATGCAAATGTCCTCGCTAGTTTCTTTGATTTGTGGCGTGTTCACTTAGTTTTTTTCTTTAGTTCTCACTGGTGTTTGAGTTAATAGTGTCTGTGAAATTGTTCTGGATGTGGTGTAGATCTACTTATGCATTTAATATTAGGTTATAATATCTCGCCAAGATTGAGGTATTCGGTTTTTTCTTCCACTCTTTTTAATCATATTTTTCTTCTTATTGTTAGTCTTCCATCTATTTACGATAATTTGTTTTATTTTCTTCTTCCTTATGGTTTTATATTTCCTTTTTTTGTGATTATTTAATTGGTTTGACTCATCCAAATTTGATTCCTTGGTATTCAATTGGCTTTTACTATACAGAGCTCATCTGCCCTCTCTTGAAGTTAACAATGGAATAATAATTTTTCTATGCCTCGTCAACATATAACGGCTGTATACTATCTTTTATAACTTCTGTATACTATCGCCCTTATAACCTCGGGAGCCCAGTTAATTGGAGTCGGTCAGTTAACCAGGCTGCCATAATATTCACAAAATGTTATATATTTAATTAAAATACAACATAACAAAACACTTAATTGGAACCTGTGAATTGAGGAATATTAGATTCGTGTTGCCAAATTTATTCACGCATATTTACGTCCATGACATCTCTTTATTTACATACCTAGTAATTAGCATAAAAGAAAATGAGTTACTGTCTTATTATTAAAAATCAATTAGGCTTGTGATTTGTATTGTTAAAACATACATATATATATATATACCGGTATATATACTTAACCTACTTTTCGTTTACTCTATTTCGTTCAACTGATTAGTTAACTATAAAAAAAATAATAACTGCATAATGTATTCATTAATCAACTTGGTTAGTTATTTATAAAACTTTGGTAATTCATACCCTCGGATCCGAGATATATCCTTTCTTTATATTAAAGTTAAACAATTTACTTTTGCTGCCATTTGAAGAATGGACTTATTAATATTAGCATGTTATAGTCATTAAAGCTAAATACATCATATTGTTTATCACAAAGTTACAATGGTAATTTAATTCGCCCAGTCTTTTGTATTATTATATTAATTTTATTTTGGTGTCAATTGTCTTTCATATTTTTATTAAGTAATTTCTGAACTACAGAAGTTTGACTTCTGTGTCACCTGTATATAGCATCCTCAGCGAATAGGGGTTGTCTGTAGTAAACGGTGGCTATGCGGCCTCTGGTCTATCCTGGAGGTCTGAAGAAGGTGTAATAATGCAAGGTGTGGTTGTCTCTCTCTTTTTGCAAGGTTTATCAGATTCTGGTGCTGGCGGTGGTGGGAAACTTTCACTTGAACTCACTTACTTCAGTTTACCGCACTTTTACCTTATAGTTAAACTGTTACGTATACTGTGATCTCTATCATGTTGACGTGATATTAAATCAACTGCAGAGATGTCATAAACAAACACGTAAAACGCATCAAAGATGTTAAACATATTGAAATTACTGATCATTATTGCTATCTGCTTTACTAAGCATTATCTTAAAGAAACTAAGAGAGTGAATGACATATTCTTTCATTCTCTATAATATTGTAGTTACTGCCTACGTGTTCAACTGTACTGTTCTCGCGGCGGAGTCCGAGTTACAACTATTTTGGGGCACACAGCTGGCTTAGCGATGTGCTTGTCCGCGCATGTTGTTATTTACCGGCGCGAGAAATAGTTCTTAATTTATTAATTATTATTTTTACTTATATTAAATTGCTGGTTTATTACGTCTCTCTATAATTTATTACTCGCTGATGAAACAGGATGTGGTTTACATATTTATTTGTTTAACATTATTTAGTTTTCTATTTATTTCATTCGCTATATTTATTTTTCTGTTATGGAATTCATCTACAAGTATGCATGTTTCTACTGGTTGGGGTACATAAGGAGAGAAATTATGTAGTTTCATTTAGATTATATTATTTTTACCTCTTTTTTTTATTTTGTGCTATTTAACCCAATTAAATCATCACATTCTCCTCCACTTAAAGAAGACACTGGGTCAGTGACCGATGTGTATTCAACGGGGAAATAGGTAAGAATTACAATGGGAATTTGGTACAAGCTTCCGTGTGAAACCCCCTTTCTCTCTTTTCGTGATCCACTCATGTGATAATCGAATCATTATCAATTCAATAATTTTTTTTTATATTTTTTATCTAAAAAGATACGATACCATACTATCTAAAATTTATCTTAATTCTACTACTTAATACTACTACCGGTTTTTTTGTTTAGCTTTTTCTAACTCGTTTAGTGGAGTTATTCTACAAAGATTATGTTTTTCATACTTACTGCGTTTCCTTTCCTTTTTTAATTGTCCGTCGCAATTTTATTTTAGTACTGTATTTTTCTGTGGTAATGTTACCTTTATTTTGTCAGTTGACTTTACATATCGCTTTTATTTATTTTTGGTGAATAGGATCTAAGGTTGATCAGGCCTCATTCTTATTCATACCTTATGATTTTGTAATTAAGTATGGTTTACAGTGACTTAATTACACTATATTTAATATTACCTTGTGTATCCAAGTACACTGGTGCTCCTCCTTGCAACTTCAATGTTTCTTTAAAAACTACGCGTTTCGGGACTCATGGTACCATCATCAGGTTGATAAAAAATTACTATTCATGTTCAATTACTAACAGATATTACTATTCACGCTTCTTCATTTCATCCATTTGCACAAAAAATGGCATCATTCAACTTGTTGCTTAACAGATTACTAAAAATTCCGTTAGAGGCGAAAGACTACATCGATGAGCTTAATACGATAAAGTATATCGCGGTGGCCAACGGTTACAATAGTACAGTTGTAGACAAAATAGTAGCGAGGCAGAGGAGGAACATATATAAAAATAGGAGCATAAACAAAACACACAACAGTGACATTAAATATATACCAACAGAATTTACAAATCTTTTGCCTAATACTATTAAGAACTTTTTAAAAAACACGGTTTTGCAGTTTCTTTCAAAACGAGTAATTGTATTTTGAACGCTTTGAGACCAGTGACCAACAGACTAGTAGAAAACTGTTCTGGTATTTATAAAATAGAATGCGAGGACTGCAATAATTTTTATGTTGGACAAACGGGCAGGAAATTTCTGGATAGGTACAGAGAACATCTCCGTAGAGGTGATATCCAGAAGATAAAATCAAACTTTGCCTTGCATATAGTCAACCAGAACCATAATTACTCGAGTTTTCAAAGTAGCTTCAAGCCGTTGCATTTCTGTAAAAAGGGCAGGCTTATGGACGCGCTGGAAGAATTTGAAATTTGTAAGGCCTCAAAAACCCAAGGTAATCAGCTCTTGAACGACAAGCTTTCTTTTAAGTCCAACGGACTGTATGACACGGCCATACGCGTGTTGGAACAACACATAAATAAAGGTAGAGATAGTGCGACGCGTAACGGTTAGTCGCTTGCAAGTTCCGATACGATGCGCATCGTGTAGTTGTGTAATTGTATACACGCGGTATGTGCGAGTGAAACTTTTTATTTATTTCTTATTAAGTTGACGTACTCCATGTGAGTGATTCTTGTTTTTTATCAATATAGTTAGTTATATGCAACTTGGAGACCACAACACAATATGTACTTAATTACAGTATAGGATATACTTCGTAGTACATTCATTGTTTTTTTCTTCATTTCTTTCTTTGCTCACTAGCAGAACAATTTCCATGATAATATTTTATCTGGGAAACATGACTTCCTCATACATAATCATCCGTAGTGGGGTCATACAGTGCTACGGTTACAGGCGTTAAATATTTGTGAATCCTGTAAGGGCCACACGATCGGTAAGATAGCTTGGAGGTAGCCTTATCAATTGCACTACTCGTCGGATGAGTTTGGTACATCACTTAGTCTCCGACTTGATACTTAATTTCTTTACTATCATGCTCGTGATATTTTCGCGATTTTATTAAGTTTTCTCTCAGATTTGCACGAGCTTTGTTCCATATTTTTTTAATATTTTTAACACTGATTTCGCGGGGTAGCAATTCATGTATTTTCCACTTTGTGGATAATGGGTGATTTGGTTTATATTTGTACAACAAATCAAAGGGTGTAGATTTATGTCCTTCGTGATATGCTGAGTTGAAAGCAAATTGGATCCAGTATAGGTTCTGGTCCCATGATGTCTGGTCATTTGCATGATAGGCTATTAAAACGGATTTTAAGTTTTGCAAATACCTTTCAGCGATATTACCTTGTGGACGGTACTCTGTAACAGTTATGTGGTCTATGCCTAATCTGAAACACATGTCCTTGAATTCTTTGGACTTAAACTGGGGTCCGTTATCTGACACTAGGTGTACTGGTGTACCAAAGTCTTTAAATAATCTCTCTTGTAAAATTTTCACTGTGGTTGATGCTAATGCTCGTCGCATGGGATAAATCCAGACGAATTTGGTAAATGAATCTACGCAAATGAGTAGCATGGTGTTACCGGATTTTGAACATGGATAAGGGCCAGAAAAGTCTATGTAAATTTTTGAAAAGGGTGTCGTGGGAGTCTCTAAGATTAATTTACCAATGTGGCTGTTTCTCGCGGGTTTGCTGAGTGCACACAATTTACACTCTTTTACAAACTCAGCTATCTCGCTGTTCATATTTCCCCAATGATATTCTTTTCTAATACGATGTATGTTTTATTAATACCCATATGAGCTCCAATGGTGGATGCATGGTAGTATTGCATAAGCATTGGTTTAATAATGCCCGGGGCAATTATTCTCAAGGATTTTCCATTTGCTAGTTTATAACATAATAATCAGAATGATCACTGTTGCACACCACTATATAAAAATTATTCCGATTTCAGAATAATTTTTATATAGTGGTGTGCAACAGTGATCATTCTGATTGTGATTTCAACCACTAACACAAATTTCTTCATTAAACGTCTATAACATAATACTCTCTTACTCAATATATATTTGTATGAAGTATTTCCTTTATTGATCTGTTCTATTATTTTACTTAAGGAAGGATCTTGTTGTTGATACTGGGCTATGTCAGTAAATGCCAGTGGGAATTCAGTTATTAGGGTATTTATATTGATGTTTCACCTCTTTCATTATGTTCGGATTCCTTACTCGGCTGCTGGAACATACGGGATAGTGTATCGGCTACTACATTTTGGGTGCCAGAATGTGTTGTACTTTAAACTTGTAACAATTTAATCTCAATACCCATCTTCCGATACGACCAAACTGTTTAGGGTGATTTAATAACCATGATAAAGCTTGATTATCCGTTTCTAACAGACATTCTTTATGTTCTAAAAATGGCGTAAATTTCTCGAATGTGAATACTACGGCCAGTGGCGAAGCTAGTAATTAATGAATGGGTAGGCAAAAGTCTTACCTTAAATTTTTTTGTAGATTAGTTCAACACGGCGAGTTTTCTTGCTTGCAAAATTGTCAACTACATGGTCTTTAAACAGCTGGTCAGTCATCAATTCCTTCACAAATTTTTTTTTCAATAGCAATGGTGGCAAGAGAGTTAAGTCTTTCATTGGTCATCGTATTGTGCAAGTAGTTTTTTATTCTTTTCAGAGTAGGGCCTACTCATATTCCTTTCTGCAGACATCACCATAACGTTTAACGTGGTAACAGGAAACGTTAAAATCAAACAAATTAATTTTGAAACTTCCACGTACACTGGTTCTAAGTCATTAAGAACTATAAAATGTAAGTCTTTGAGGTTTCCAGAATCTGAGTAAATGTTTTTTAATTCATTTTCTAGTCTTTCACTATTGAAAATAGGTAATTATTTCTAAGGCTGTTGAATTTAGTAGAAGGGAAACTCTCTTTGTAAGAAATGAAGTAATTAGGATCCAACAACACAACAAACTGGATACTTTTGAAATCACTGAACCGTACCTCCAGCTGCATAATCAAAGTGTCAAGAACTTCATAAGTTAACGTTTTCAGCAGTTTCCTGTCACTGTCATCTATATTTACCTCACTGCTTATTTGGTGGCATTTTTCAATGCAAGACGACACAGCGTTTTCTGATCTCATGTTCTTGAGGATAGCACTAGTTTTCTTAATTTTAGTGTTGCACAGAATTATATCGGAGATAGTTTTGTGTTGCAGTAGAGAAAAGAGATGGTCATTATAAACGAATATTTCTCTATAAAAACAAAGTAAGTAAATGAAATAAGTCTTTTTGAGTATGTTAAGCAATCCAACAGCAGAATTGAACGAATCACTATCCCATCCTACACCATTCTCTGTAATGTCCTCAAAAACCTGTCTCAAGTCACCATACTGGGAAAAGATGGTATATGGTATGAACTGCTCTGGAATGGAAGTTCCAGTGAGTAGTGGATGCTTGTGAAAGTTTAAATCCTCTAGATTCTAGAAGCTGTGATCTCTTTGAGGATCTACAAAAAAATGTGTGAAATGCTGTCAGATTGTGAATGAAGAGCCTAACCGTTCTTACTGTTCTAGTGCAATGAAGAAGTACAAGGTTTAACTTGTGAGCATAGCAATGTAGAAATAATGCTCTTGGGCAAGTCTGTTTTACAAAGTGCTGAACGCCTCCATGCTTTCCAGCCATTACAGAGGCTCCATCATATGTTTGACAGACTACCTTCTCAGTTACACCCCACTTTTACAAAACATTAACAATTAATTCTGATAAGCCTAAGCAATTTTATCTACTGAAATATCATAAAACCCAATGAACCTTTCTACTGAACCCTCTGTTGAACAAAATCTAAAAATTATGCTGACTTGAGATCTACTTGATACGTCTAAAGTTTCGTCTGCCTGAATTCCAATAAAATCGTAAGAATCTAACTCCGCCTTAATCTTCTCTTGAATTATATCAGTTACAGATTCAACTAATTCATTCTGAATATCGCTTGATGTACCTTTAAAGCCTGACGTAGACTGGAGATGATCTCGAATGTACTGCTCCTGCTTAGAAAGAAGATCTAACAATTCTAGATAATTACCCCGGTTAACTGAGTCTTCCCCTTCGAAATGACCTCGAAATCCAAGCTCCTGTTTCCCGAGAGAACACACAATGTCAACAAGTCTTTCAACAACAAGCCTATTTTGTTTCACGACTTCATTATGTTTAATAGCTTGAATTTTAGCCCCTTCAGAGAGAGTATGTTCAATCCTCACGCGTCCCAGCAAACGGTACCCCTCTTCATTCTGAATATGTTTATTTGAATTCTGATGTTTTTCGGCTTTTCTAAGAAAATGTTTGTAACCGTCACTCCATATAAAATCCATTCTTTTTCATCATAAAACAAGATATATGTATAACAAAAAAGTATGTTGGTTTCGGAACAGTCTGTCAACCACGAATATCGCTCATACCAAGAAAACTGAAATTTTCTAGATACTTTACCATCAAAATGTTTAATGTCTAAATTAGGCATAAATCTCTTGTTTTTAATGCCACATTTTTCTTCGTAAACCCAAGAAGAAAACGGCTTACTTTTTAATAAGTTTAAAAGATCTGACAAAGTATTAAAAAGACCGCTTCACTCATTTCGGGCGACAGACTTATATTGATACACAATAATATAACTGATTTAACTTCCAAATTTATAACTTGATTGGTTTCTATATATATGTATATATATATATATATATATGTTTAATGTCACAAATAATTTAAATGACAATCTTGATCGTCTATTAGTTCATGCGGAATATCAGACACACTTTTAATAACCGCATAAAATAAACACGACTATAAACAACACAGCGCGCTGTTCGCACCACAGCAGTGAGACATGCCTCATCGCTACGTATGTGGAGCCCGGGTTAATCCCCCCCTCCCCGCACTTCCAAGTCACAACACATTGCGTACATACGATGTATACGAAAAACGCTGAGGCAGATTAAACGTTGCCTCATTCGCTTTAAATGAACTATGTCTACTGTCACTTGTCGCCATCTAGCGGTTGCTCAGTAAAGCACGTAATTAGTAAATTCCACAATCACAGTAACAATGTATAGTCTTTACGTTGCGTAGTTCATATGTATTTATAATTTTTATTCTACACAATTTTTTAGGGTAGGCATTGCCTCAATTGCCTCCATGTAACTTCGCCACTGACTACGGCTAAACATTCTAATTCGTATGCGGAGAATTTCTTTTCCTGATCGGTTAGGGTTCGCGAGGCATAACTGATCGGTAATCTAGAATTATCTACTTCCTGATATATGACTGCTTCTAGGGCTACACTTGAACTATCTGTCTGTACGATAAATGGTTTCGTGAAATCGGCCAGATGTAATACTGGAGGTTGTATTATACTTTCTTATAATTTTTATTTTTATTATTAAGCTTTTTATATGGCTTTTTTTATTTCTTTATTGCAGTAACTCCAATTAGTCTTTTATTTATTAGCATAGCAGAGTCGCGCATCTTATAACGGCTGTATACTATCTTTTATAACTTCTGTATACTATCGCCCTTATAACCTCGGGAGCCCGGTTAATTGGCGTCGGTCAATTAACCAGGCTGCCATAATATTCACAAAATGTTATATATTTAATTAAAGTACAATGTAACAAAACACTTAATTGGAACCTGTGAATTAAGGAATATTAGATTCGTGTTGCCAAATTTATTCACTCATATTTACGTCCATGACATCTCTTTATTTACATACCTGGTAATTAGCATAAAAGAAAATGAGTTACTGTCTTATTATTAAAAATCAATTAGGCTTGTGATTTGTATTGTTAAAACGTACACACACACACACACACACACATATATATATATATATATATGTCCCTAAAGGAAAAAATACATCTTGAGGTAAAATAGTTATAAGTATTATAGTAATATATATATATATATATATATATATATATATATATACTTAACCTACTTTTCGTTTACTCTATTTCGTTCAACTGATTAGTTAACTATACAAAAAAAATAATAACTGCATAATGTATTCATTAATCAACTTGGTTAATTATTTATAAAACTCTGGTAATTCATACCCTTGGATCCGAGATATATCCTTTCTTTATATTAAAGTTAAACAATTTACTTTTGCTGCCATTTGAAGAACAGGCTTATTAATATTAGCATGTTATAGTCATTAAAGCTAAATACATCATATTGTTTATCACAAAGTTACAATGGTAATTTAATTCGCCCAGTCTTTTGTATTATTATATTAATTTTATTTTGGTGTCAATTGTCTTTCATATTTTTATTAAGTAATTTCTGAACTACAGAAGTTTGACTTCTGTGTCACCTGTATGTAGCATCCTCGGCGAATAGGGGTTGTCTGTAGTAAACGGTGGCTATGCGGCCTCTGGTCTATCCTGGGGGTCTGAAGAAGGTGAAACCCCTACTTCATTTTGAGTAGTTAAAACAAAAAGTATTTCTTTTGTAAAGAGGGGTTACAAGTTAATTAAAACTAGGCTAAGGCCTAGAGAAGCTAAAAATTGCGCTGGATCCAGTAAGAGGGGGCTTGCAATAAAAACTCAAGAACTAAATAATTAACAATGGTTTTATTATTCTATCTCATAATAAAACTAACAAAAAAACAACAGTGATTTAGAATTCCCCTTTAAATGGTTAACTAAAGAAGTATACCCTCTCAACAAGGCCACCTGAAAATATAAACTGAATCCACGAAAATAATTGCTATGTCACCATCAATGAATTGAAAATTTAAAATAAACATTAATCCTCAAAATAAAACTCCCATTAAACTATTTATTAAAATATAAAATTTATATCATATGTTTCTTTTAAAATGCAGTATATAAATTGATGAAGGTAAATGATTTCATTCACAGTTACTATTAATAATTAAAATAATTACTCATCCAATTTAAATGAACTTTAAAGGTGACACTTACTATACTTGTTAAATAAAATAATTAATTTTCATAAAGAAATGATCAGCCACGATTATTGAGATAGAATACTCGTCTACTGGTGTATATAAATTCTAATAATGAAATCCCTATATCCCACCAAAAGTACAGCAATGCATAATATTTATATATATATATATATATCCCCCAAAATGTACACAGAAATATACAGACATAACATGTTCCACAAGACAAATTACATATACAATAGTATACAAATACATAAAGGTCTCTTGCCACGCCCTTTTTTATATTACCCTTCTGGTGTATATAAATTCTAAACTTCTTCTTTATAGGAATCCCAATTAGGATTAAAGATTTATTTCTATAAATGTACCCCCATGGTGTGGGTTAATTGCACGTCATGTGTATCATAAAGTATTACATACAAATGTCCCCAGGACATTAAAATTTAAAACCAAGTGCCTAAGTGGCTAAGTGCTAAAATACTTAATTAAGGTGAGAAATAAAATTGTTTAAAATGATTAACGCCCCCCCAGTTACCATGATTAATATAAAGAATTTATATAGACTAAAATAGGGCCAATTAATGTAAAGAGAAAAATTGCACCATATTAGCACCTTATATAAAAAAAATACATTTGTGTGTCAGAGACGGACATGTTTCTTCAACTTATTACCAGTCTCAACAACCTTGTTTCGACAAACAAGTTGAAAAGTGTTTCGACAGGCACAGCTTGGTTGAAACTAATTAAAAATAACACCTACCTCCCCAGTAGTCTTTTTATACAAATGACATAACCAGATTTTAAAAATAAGAGAAAATATGTGTTTTTTATGCATAGTAAATTGAACTTGAGAAAATTACTAATAACAAAACTGACTTTAAATCTGTAGTGAAAGCTCTATAAGGAAATGAGTGGAAATCTAAGTTGGATGCTGTGTTGTAGACATGTCAGTCTCTGAACTGACAATTTACTATACATGTATTGAAATTTTACAATTAATTCTTAGTGTTCACACTAAACTGTCCCATCAATTGGGGATCCAAATGAATGTATACTTGAACGGTAAAACTGATGATTATGTATAACTGGTGCCATGTTGATTCTACGTGTGAATATAAATGGATATTTTTCACCTGCTTATATGTGCCCAGAAGGATGATCTCTTATTTATAGCGTGGCGATCTCATGATTGGCATGTTGTTGCGGTCGTTGTTCTCTTCGGTGTCGAGTGTGGAGCTTTTAAGATGTCATTTCGTTCAGTGGTAGCAGGACTTGTCTCTGTTCAGTGAACCCTATTGTCACACATTACATTTTTAGTGAGAGACCACACACAAATGCCCCCATTGTTTGGACACCCTCCAAAATACATAAATAAAAACAACACCTAGTTATGTTGTACATAATAAAACTTGGTAACATTATTTTGGCCAACATGCCTTACTTAAAAAGTTCTCTAACAATGATTCTTTATAACGCTTTATAACTTGAACCTCACTGAATGTGAGTTGCTTTTGCAATACAATAATTTATCTTGGCTCTGTAACATCTTATGAACTTATTACTTTGAGTGAAATTGAGGTTACCACGTGGCGCAGAATTTATTTAAAACACATAGTTTTTTACTCCATAGAATCTGAGAATACTATTACTTTGAATGAGACATGATTTACGTTTAAAACGTGCCTGAGTAAGTTCCCAATTATATATGTATAAAGTTTTACTGTCATTGTAGCAAAACTTTATACCACTTAATGACGACACATTGTGTAACAGGTTAAGTGCTCAACCGAATCTCGTTACATCGGTGTTAATGAAAGTGTAAAATTAAATATATTGTGGTTATTGTACTTTAGGTATTAAAGCCGAGATTCTGACACTCCAATAATCAAGTTTTATTGGTTTATAAAAACTTTACGAACAATCACGCATCTCACAATGCATGCTCCGACAAGTGGGGGCTTACTCAAGCTTACTAAAAAAACGTTTTCTCCTTTAAAAATTTAGTATATAATTAATATAACGAAATCAAAACTTACCGCAGTCGTTAAGAAACTTATCTCATATTTAAGAAGTCGATGCTAGATTTTCACACCTCTCTCCACCGAAGAGATTTTCTACGAGGTCGTGAGTTAGGCTTCCATTTTGAGACAAGCCTTAACAGAAAATTTCCGTTCGTTGTCCGTTTGTAAGGAAATTCTCACCAGGACGCAGCACTGTTTTAAAACTGCTGCAAAATCTCAGCAGATGGCGACACGGATCAAACAGTGAAAATTCGAAAACGGTAGCCTCTCCTATCCGCGGGTAGAGAGCAGCACTCCTTATTACTTTAACTTTTGTACTGTCCTTACCGTCAAAAATGCCAATAAACTCGCGCTGAATCATTTGACTCAGCACACCCTCACCCCAAAAGGGCAACATAGTTGCCCCAACGTTAAATGCCAGGAGGGTACCCTGCAGTGTACCTCTCCCCAAAAGATACCAGTGGACGTCGTGGTTGGGTTGGCTCAGCTGAGCTTGCTTTTATCTTTATCTTTTATCTATCTTTGAAATTTAGTTCAAAGGTATGTCTTCCTTTATTAACATTTTTGGAATAGGTCTTCTTATTTCTAGGCTCTTTGTAGGACTCTTGACATATTTTGTCCTTTCTTCATTATTATATTAGTAAATTTCTTGTCTTGTGGTTTCTCCGCTTCTTGACCTTATAAATTTCCCTTATTAATATTGTTTTCACCTTTTTATCTCCTTTTTCTTTCCTTTCCTTTTTACTGCTTCCCCAGTCTACTGGGTATACTGCTGGTTTATTGGGTTTTTACATAGTAAGTTATTTTGACCAATAGTTTTCTGTGTTATTTTTTATTCTTATTAACATTTTATTGACTTAATGTACAGTTTCTTTAGTTTAATCTTTAACCAATTCATTCTTCTCACTCACTATGGACCTTTTCTTCTTTATTTATGTTGCATTGAGTTAAAATTTTAACATGATAATTTTGTTATGCTACATATGCTGTCCTGTAAAAGTGATTAGTTCAGATCATACTCTTAGTATGGATGAAATAATTACTACTAATTCTTTTTATTTACCATATTTTCTTCATGATTACATGTTTTCACTTTATATACCTTCCTTTTCCACCGTTGCTTCCTCTCAGATGATGTGTATCTCCTTCATTAGTTTCTTTCTTCATTAATAAGTAATCCTCAATCTTGTGTATAACATTATCATTTTATATCCTTTCTTTTTTGGTACTTCCTCACCAGTATGTTTACTCCCTAACATTCCCTAACATAATGAATTGGAACAGTTCAGAGTGGCACTTTTGGCTTCAATCCCTGCTGTCCAATACTTCAATTAATTGAGTCCAGAGGTATTATCATCTCTGCTCAAATTATAAGACTGATGGCATTTTCTACATCCAGTCATAAAAATAAATAATCAGTAAAAGTAGTCTCTTTTGACTAAAATAAACATCTTTAGATTCTTCACTTCATAATATTTTATATCCATTAATACTTTTGTACACTTGACTCTTCTTCTCTATTAAAGCTTATTCCATATTAGGTGGTTTGGGTATGTGGTATAATATACATTTCATCGTTTCATCATGTTTACATAGTAATTAGCATATATATATTTTTTTTCTACCATCTGGTATCCAATGAGTTATTTTATTGCTCATGGCATAACATTAATTAATTCTTTAGCACTTATCACTATAACAGTGGTTATTACAACAATCTTATCATTAATAGTACCAGGGTTTTTGGTTTCTGGTCTTAATATTTGGTCCTTACTTAGTTGGTCTTTCTTCATTGTTCCATCTTTATCAAATTATTTTCTTTGTGAGTTTGGTTAAGTTGTTTTGATTAAATCATATGATATTCTGGTTTCTTTTCTCTTTTTCATTTGAAATTCTGTATCATTTTTGTCTTACTTACATAATTTATAATAGTGGTCATTGTTAGCATAGTCACTATTATCATACAAACTATAGTATGGTTTTTTATAGTTGTGATAGTTTATTGAGGGTTTTTTTTCTTTATTAACACTGGTTTTTATGAGGATTTGTTACATTCCTTTTTCTAACATTTTTAACCTTTATTAATATATTGTTCTGGTAACATTAAATTATCCAATTGTTTAACATTGGTACTCCATTTACCTTCAAATTCTTTTATGTAAGAGTTCACTCAACTTATGAGTGTGATTTGTTCTTACTCTTTTAGAATTTTGTATCTCTTTCTTACAAAATCTCTTTTCATATTTAAGAGTTATTTCTCATCATTCGTACGAGTTGTACTTACTATTTTTTAACTTTAGATATGTTTATTCAACTAAATTCTTTCTTATTCATAGTAGTTTTTCAAATATTTTGGTGCAAGTTGTACTTACTATTGTTTTGAATTTTGAAATTTTTTTTTTCATCAAAATTCCTTTCGTTTCTTCATAATTCTTCTAATGTTTGGTGTAAGGTGTACTTACAAAAATTTTTTTTTCATAATATCTTGTCGAATAATTGATGTAAGTTGTACTTACTATTTTTTTTGAATTTGGAAATTTTTATCTCCTCTAAATATTTTTTAATTGATAATTGATTATAAGTTCCTTTTACTTTATTTGAAATGATATCCTTTAGTACATACGTATTGTTATTATTGTTTTTAACAATCAGGTATGGGCCGGTATACAGCAGTAACAACTTTTTGGTAATGCCTGCCAAAGTACTGGGTAATTCCCTGTTTTTTAGTAGTACCTTTTCTCCGACTTCATAGCTTATTATTTTCTTAATCACCTTTTGATACTTGTTCTTGCGCCTTTCCTGGTCTTCTGCCAATTATTGTAGAATCTGATTCGATTGAATTTGTATTCTTGACTCATGGGGAATTCTATTATGTCTTGTATTTCTCTTGGAGGCGGTTTTTCATACATTGCCGTGTATGGCGTGGTACCTATAGCGGGGTGATATGACAAATTAAGGAATTCTTCAGTAGCTAATAAATATTCTTGCCACTTCCTTTGTTGATTATAGCAATAAGTCCGTAATATTCTTCCGACTCCTCGCAGTACCCTCTCTGCTGGATTGCTGTTGGGGTGGTAGACAGATGTCTTGTATGTCTTAATGCCCAACGTATTTAGAGTGTTTCTCCACCTCCAACCCTTAAATTGCGTTCCATGGTCTGTGATTATGGATGCCGGGCTCCCTATCTCTGGAATGTAATGATTTGTTATTATTCCTAGAGTCTTCAAAGTGGTGGCTCTGTTCACAGGGTACAGTTTTGTGAATTTGTGAAGTGATCCATAATGATAATAATGTATTTGTATCGATGGCGCCCGCCACTGCGGGGAAATGGACCACAGATGTCCAGAAAGACCTTTTCCAGTTTGGCTTGTGAGGTAATTGGTATCATCATACCCTCTTTTCTCTCATTGTTGGTTTTCACCAATTGACATATCAGACAGGTTTTGAGTTTGTTTCTCGTCTTTCTATTTATATTTTTTATATGGCAATTCTCTTCTATCGCCTTGATCACCTTCATGGCTCCCATGTGACCGTATCGTAGATGATAGTCCAGGATGATATCCTTTTCGATTGTAGTAGGGATCATGATCTTCCATATCTCTTCATCAAGGGATGTTTTGATGAATAATATTTCGTTATGTACACAATAAAACTTGGTTATTGTGTCATCTTGGTTTGAGAGACGAAGTTTAATGTGGTTTAACTTCGGGTCGGACTGCTGGTGTTTGCTGATGTCCTGCACTATCTTTTCTAAATCGGATCTGTCCTTAATAATATTATAGATTTTCAAGATGCTCTCCTTTTCGCCTTCGAACGTTTGTTCTTCCAGATTTACTCTCGACAACATGTCGGCTACTACATTTTTACTTCCAGGAACGTACTCCCACTGTATATCGTATTCCTGCAGGGCAAGTACCCATCTGGTCAATCTACCATGGCTTAACTTGCATCTTCTCAGAAATGATATAGATTTGTGATCTGTTCGAACGGTCACTGGATATCCGAGGATATACGTCCGAAACTTCCCACAGGCAAAGAGTACACTTAGCAGTTCCTTTTCCGTCACGTTATAGTTCTTTTCACACTGGTTAAGGGTTCTGCTAGCAAAGCTCACTACTAGATGGTTTCCACCTTCGTCTTCTTGGTACAGTGTTGATCCTAAGCTAATGTTACTAGCGTCACAGTTTAGAAAGAAGGGTCGGTTAAAATCCGGATGGTTGAGCATTACTGCTTCTACGAACTTCTCCTTAATTGATTTGAAGGTTTCGTCTTGTTCTTTACCCCATCGCCATTTATTCTTGGACGATAACTGGTACTGAAACCGGGCCATCAGTTCGGAATAATTATTTTGGAACTTCCTATAGTAGTTACACAGGCCTAAAAATGATTGTAGTTGCCTTCTGTTTTTTGGTATAGGGAATCGTTGTATGGCGTCTACTTTTTCTGTTGATGGTGTTATTCCTTGACTGTTTAACTGGAAACCCAAGAATTGTACTTCCTTAGCTATAAGCTTGGACTTGTCTAGTTTAAGGGTAACATTATTTTCAGCCAGCTTCTTCAAGACATGCTCCACACGGTAACAGTGTTCTTCCCAATTGGTTGATGTTATTAGGAGATCATCAACATAGACAGTCGTGAATTGGAGCGCTTCTGGTCCGAGTATATGATCCATACAGGCGACAAAAACAGCTACTGAGTTCACCAACCCGAAGGGCAACCTCTTAAACTGGTAGTTGCGCCCTTCGAATATGAACGCCGTGTATTGCCGGCTTGCTGGGTGCAACTCCACCTGGCAATACCCGCAAACGGTATCCCACGTGGTAATGAACTTCGTTCCGTGAAATCTTTTCAATATCTCATCAATTTCGCCAGGTGAGGTACGATCGTTAATAATCATTTTATTTATCTCACGTGCATCAAGGCAAAGCCTTACCTTCCCATTTTTCTTTTGTAAGGCCACAATTGGGCTAGTGTATGGCGATTGACTGCTTTCGATAATATCTTTATTGATCATATTTTGGATCTCTGTGCGTACGGCTTCCTTCAAAGATTGTGCTATGGGATACGACTTTCGATTAAATTCTACCGGTTCTCTGAATCGTATGGAACATTGGTAGTTCCGGATCTTTCCAGGTTCGTCCGAAAATACAGCTCGATATTTTTCATATATGTTGACTAATTGATTCAGCTGGTTTTCCTCTAATTGCTCGGTAGTATTGTGGCACTGGAAGTTACGTATCTCCTGAATCTTTTGTCGCCATAGGTCATCCTCCAAATTCTGATGTACTGGCTTGTTGTCTGTCGAGTAGTTTGACAAGTAATTCACCTTATTTTTGTGGTCGAGAAGTTGTCTGGAGTCTAGCATCTTGTTGTTAGTTAAATTGGCTATCCAGGTCGAACCTTCAGAAAAGAGTGATACCTTTCCTCGGCACAAGTCGATAACTGCTGCGTTTCTGCGCAATATGTCACATCCTATCATGATGTTGAAAGGTAATCCGGCTGCAACAAGAAATATCATATCCACACTAATGCCCTGACTGTTGACACTTAGGGATACCTGTTTTCTTATGGTTTTGTTCTGTCGGCCGGTAGCTCCTACAAGTACAATATTATTAATAGGTAGTACCGGTAAGTTTTTGTGGCATTCCTGCTATATCCGGTCCAACTCATTACGATTTATTATAGAGACATTTGCTCCAGTGTCTATCATTATAGGAACAGAAATACCCTCAATTTCTGCAATTATGTATATTATTTCATTGTCATTATTATTAATGTTAATTTCGTTTTCTTCTAGCAAGTTCTTACGGATATCTTTCAAATAGTTATTGTATATTATTGTAAAATTTTTTCTTTCTTCCTTCAAATTTATTTCTTGGTCAAACCCAGCAGATTGGAGCAGTAAAGGGTTATTGGAGTTTATTACTGCCTCCGTTCGTTTAAATGTTCCGCATCATTACGGATTAGGCCGTTGGAAGCATCAACTTGGAGTCCTGAAACTGCTTCGTTTGGTTCAGCACGATCGTCCTGTTGGGCTTCCGTTACAGGTAGTCTTCGTTGATTGTCCAGGCTGGAACTGCGTCTGGGCTCGTACTCTCTGTAACGATTACTTCCCTAACTTCCTTGAAAGGTCTCATACTCATAATATCGGCTCCTTCGTTGAGGCTGGTACCTCCTCTATCCATTGCCTTCCGCTCTGATGTAGTTAATATGGGGTCGATATGTCCTGTAATTATTGTTATTACCTCCATGCGGGTAATTCCTGTTATAATTACTATGATAATTGTTATTAGAGGAGTTGGGGTTTCTCTGACCATTTGGAACATAATTACGGTTATTATTATAATAACCGTTGTTGTTTGGTGGACGGTTATTATTATTATTATTATTATTATTGTTGTTGCCCTCATTATTATTAATTCGAGAAACATGATTATTATTATTACTGTTATTAAATCTAGGTACATTATTGTTATTACGGGTGTTATGATTGTATTCGGCATTATTCCGATTTGCGGAATTATAATTATTATTGTTGCCCACATTCTGCCGATTATTATTATTTGAACTATTGGTGTTACTTGTTGGTTCCGGCCTTTCATATCTCCTGGGACTTTGGTGGTAGTAATCCTCATGCTCATACATTTCTAAGAGCTCGGTCATTGCTTGTACAGTCTTTATTTGACTGTTTCTTCTAGCTCTTATTATATCTTCCTCATAATGGTATGAGAGCTTGCTGACCAGGCATTCTTCCGGTATTCTGGGCTCTAGATGTTTGGCCACGCACACCTTTCCCAAGAAGTACGCCGTTAGAGTCTGGTTTCCATACGGGTTGTATTTTCCATGACAGATCCCGTCTCTAGCGATATTTTGTGTCAATTCAGACCAATATTTGGCTTTGAATAGCCTTTTGAATTGTTGGTAGTCGGTCACTTCGTCTCTTATCGCCATCCACCAGTTATCTGCTATCTCCTTGAACGATTCGTCAAGTACTTCTTTATTCTCCCTCCAGCAATTGCCTCTGTGTTTGGTGAAGTACTCTTCGATTCTGGCTAGGAACTCCATCGGTTTGTTTTTATAAAACCTGAAGTTAATTCCTTCACGATTCTCGTTGTTAGGACAACTGGTAATGCTTGTCGGTCGACTATGGAACAGGTCTATATCTGTTTGATTCTGTCGCACCTGACTGTTGATACTGGTCACAGTAGCTTCAATGCCGTCACATTTTTCTGTGAATCGGTCCTGCACTCGCTCCCAGTCTTCACGTGTTTCTTTTAGTTTTTCCTCTAAAGTCTTCCCATTCGTTTCTTCAATGTTGTTAACCTTAGTGTTTATTTCTGTCTTGATACTCTGTACTTCTCGTTCGGTTTGACTCCATCTTTCGTCAGCTCTTGTAACCTTTTGTTCGATTACCGTTATTTCCTCTTCTACCTTCTTACTGATTGTTTCATTGTTTTCAGCTATCTTTTGCCCCAATTCTTCCTTCAATGCTTCCATCTTTCCATCTAATCGGTTCATATTCTCTTGGTTCGTCTCTTAATTCTGCTCTTAATTGTTGACTATTATTTTCCATCTTTTTATTGGTTTCTTCCAGTTTCTGGCTTATCTGGGTCAATTCCTCCTTCGATCGTTTATTGTCAGTTTTTATTTCCTCCATTTTCTCCTCCATCTTCTTACTATTTTCTTCGATTTTCTTATTGGTATCTCCAATCTTATTACCCAATTCTTCCTTTAATGCTTCCTTCGTTGTTTTAAATTCTCTGAGTAACATTTCCATCATTTGATCAAATTTTGTATCTTCCTTTGTAGTGGATTTCTTTGACTGTTCCTCCTGTGGTGCAGGCTTGTCTGGTTCTGCTGGCGGTAACATCAACTCCACATCTTCCACTGGTGTCGCCTCTTTATCCTCCATGTCTACCTCCCGTTCGGCCTCCACAGCCCTTTTTTTTTATGTAGCCCTCCTGTGCATCTCGTTCCTTCTTCCGACCTATTGACCGCTGCCGAGCTAAAAATAGGAAACTGGACAATCGTCCTTATTTTATAACTCTATTAACTCCTATTTTAGGCCCTTTAGTTGGACGCCATTTTGTAATATATATTCTACAAAATTTTTACCGATAATATAATTAGTAGATAGATTTTATAATTATTAAGTTGATTTTATAATAACTGAAATCCCACTAGTGATCTCACCAATTGGTAATTATTCCCAATTACAAAGAATAAGTTAAATATAAATAATGCATGATAAAAAAGTGTGATTTGTTGATAATAAAAATTTTTGTAAGTTATAAAATTTTACTTATATATATTTTTTGTTTAATTAATTAATTCAATTAATTAATAAATAATTAATTAATTGTGTGTGTGCTTTAATTACTTCCAATTAAATAGGTATGAATTTGTAGTTCGAAACTATTTGTTTCTATTAATAATTTAATTGTGTAGTTAGATCTGTTGATTCTCTCTGCTGACTTTGCTCTTTTTCTTCCTCTCAAATATTTATTTTATCACTGTAAATCATTTTTCTAGAAGAAAGAATAGCTAACATTCGCTATACAAATAAATACAAACTCTTATAACTGAATAATGATGTTCATTTATTGACATTTAAAATTATGCGCCATTCAGGCTGCACATGACCCAGGCATTGGTTGATATCTGCTCAAGTCGGTAGCGAACAAGATTGACAGAATATATTTTTACAAGATTAATTAATTAGGATTCTTTTAGCGAGTCGAAATGGTCAGAGGACAAGGAACAAGATACAATTCTTACACTAATTTTTAAAATAAATCATTATGGCTGAAAAAACAATATTATTATGTAAATTGTCAATTATGAAAAGTAATATCGAACCATTCGTCGAAATGACGTCACTGGCTTCAAGCAGGCTGTGTCTTGTGCTGGTTCGGAAATAAAGTATGGCCGCCGTCACCTCGACTTCTCTGCTATGCACTGCTGATACTGGTTGAGCTTCTCCCACAGAAATAAATGAGTATTCCCTTCTCTACGAGGTTGTAGTTGTCCTGGAATATAGTGTAGAGTGTTCTCTCTTCTCCTGCGATGTTGTTTCGTGATGGTTTACTGGTGAAGTGTCCGGTGTTCAAAAGTGTTGTATTCGTGTTCTGCTAATACGGTTTAAAATATTCTCAAAATGGCCGTTGATTTCTTGTGCTCGTGTTAGATAGTGTTATTGCTGTTATTCTGAATTAGTTAGGTGTTAATTATTATCTGTTAGTGTTATTTTTATCTAGTTAACCTCTGTTACACCTTTCGAGGCTACACTCACGGTTTTGCACAAAATTATACTTTTTTGGTCTTCTGTTAGTAATTTCTCAACTGGTCATATTAACGATTAACAATAGACTAAACTCTGAACGTCGTCGTTTTTAGGTAATTTATGATATGTCTTTTTCCTCTTTCCATTGTTTATTTATAAAAGTACATGTCTCAGATTTGGTTCATCCTCTAAATATACATAACAGGGTTTCCTATTTCTTGCTGTATTTCAATTATTTCTTAATTTTACAAAAATCTAACTATTTGGCAATATTCTTAGATTAATTTTACATAATTGGATATATAGCTGGGTTTGTTTTAAGTTCATATAAGCCTAAAATTTACAATTTTTGATAATTATGGTAGGCCTCATATTTTATACAAATTTAGTGTTTAAATGGTTTATAAGTGGTTTTCTGATAATATTTCCATGGAATAATGTTAATCACTCCGTGATTATTTTTGTTGTTCATAATTTTGTTGTTATAACACTTCAATATTGATTAATTTACCCTTTAGTCTGATTTTATTACCATTATAGGCCTAGTATTATTTATTTTCAAAAGAAGTTAATTTTCTTTCCTTTGTCATTCCATTCGCTATTAATTGTATCTGTACTAATTACATTTTCCTATTTCTGTGTTATATGGACTGAATTCTATTCCCTATATTATGTAGTTTGATTCTCTGATAGATAGTTTTGGTTTACATTACTGGTCTGTTTTTCTAGAGTGGTGTATTAGCTAATCTGCTTTGTACCTTTCATATGGTTTACAGTTTTAAATAAAATTATAACATTCCTATTTCCTACGTGCCTCTCTGCCTTACAAACTTGAAAATTAGTTAACATGATTCTAAATACAACAAAACATCTTATTATCTACTATTTTTCATATATCACCTAATTTCAACAAAAACATCTTATATCTATTATTTTTGACTGTATCATTCAATGATAACAAAATATCTTATGCCTATTATTTTTTATATATCATTTAACTATAATAGAAACATCTCATTACTAACAATACCTTCAGTCATTAACTTTCCTTTGTTTTTATGTTCTTTTTGTAACAAATTTAATTATACTAAAACATCTTATTACTAATAATAATACTTTCAGTCATTAACTGTCTTTTGTATTTGTTTTTTCTGGTAACAACTTAATTGTGATAACAACATCTTATATCTATTATCACTTTATATCTAACATATTATCTGATTAACAATAAATAACAAACATCTTATCATTAGTTATACCCTCAGTTGCGAACTGTCCTCTGGTATTTATTGTCCTTCTCACAATTTACTTAACTGTAATTAAAAAAAAAAACATTTTATGGGTAATATTATTTCTTATATCTAATTTTAAAAACTCTTATCACTAATAATGTTGTCAGCCCTTTTAAATAATTTTTATTTCCTACACTATTTTTTATTATAGTGTGTCACTTGTTATTCTCTACACTCACTGTAGTCTCTAACTTTTATTGTATTTATTATGGTATTTCACCTTGTATTTCTTACACTAATGGTAGTCTTTTGTTTTTACACTATGGTAGTTTTTGGTTTGTTTCTACACTATTGGTAGTCTTTTGGTTGTTACATGTAATATTTATATCTAGTTTACAACTCGGTTTTAATTGGATTGTATCTTGTAACTTGAGTTACGGGGTCTAAATGTGTTGGTTTTAAATTTAGTTCAAAGGTATGTCTTCCTTTATTAACATTTTTGGAATAGGTCTTCTTATTTCTAGGCTCTTTGTAGGACTCTTGACATATTTTGTCCTTTCTTCATTATTATATTAGTAAATTTCTTGTCTTGTGGTTTCTCCGCTTCTTGACCTTATAAATTTCCCTTATTAATATTGTTTTCACCTTTTTATCTCCTTTTTCTTTCCTTTCCTTTTTACTGCTTCCCCAGTCTACTGGGTATACTGCTGGTTTATTGGGTTTTTACATAGTAAGTTATTTTGACCAATAGTTTTCTTTGTTATTTTTTATTCTTATTAACATTTTATTGACTTAATGTACAGTTTCTTTAGTTTAATCTTTAACCAATTCATTCTTCTCACTCACTATGGACCTTTTCTTCTTTATTTATGTTGCATTGAGTTAAAATTTTAACGTGATAATTTTGTTATGCTACAATATTTATAAATAGGCTATAACATCTTGAGGTTAGAAATTATAAATATTAAGTAAATTATATATGCATCAAGAAATGGACTGTAGCAAAAAGTGTTTGAAATGTGTGTGTGTGTGTGTGTGTGTGTGTGTGTGTGTGTGTGACCAATTTAAACAGTTGCAGTAAATGTTTACAGTTTGTTAAAACAGCCATATTTCATTGGGAAAAATAATTATTTTTTATTTTAGGGTAGATATTTTATTTATGTTTATATTTATTTTGTTACAGCATTTGGAAGACATCACTACAATTATAAAGGATGAAATTCTTTTAGAAGAAGTGGAAAAAGAAATGAATACACAAGAGGTAAAGTTTTTTTTTAAATATACAATCAGTCTTCCATCTACAAGTAGGTGAAACAAGTGAGATTCATGGTAGATGAGTCTTCCATTGAAGGCGGTCACTTTATTAACAAAATATTGTTGAAGTTGAACATTTATAGTTGAAAATTAGATTCAGTCTTAGCCTTTCCGGTGCTCTGGGTGTGTATACACACAACATTTTTATGTCAATATGATGCTCCGGATGTGGTAAGTTGCACGTCGTTTTAAATTGGTAAAGTGCTCAGAACGGTTTAGTACGGCTATGGCTGTGATACACGGAACAAGCATTGTGTGTGCGTACAAGGTCAACGAATTGTCTTTAGTTATGAGAGCTGTTGAAACAAAGACAGTTCATTCAGTGTGTCTGGTGTCGTTTAGAAGTTGAGATAATTCACAGATGGGTTTTTGTAAACGCTGCCATTAAGTGATACGTATATTTGTTGTTGTGGCGTGCTCCTTTTATGTACATCTGCAATTGACAATTGAGTGTTGCTCAGGTTGTGTAATCTTTGCCGTTAATGATAAATGTAATTATTGTTGTGACGAGTTTATTTTTTATCTACATTTGCAATTGACTGTTGAGTGTTTTGAGATTGTGTAATCTTTGCAGTAAATGACATGTATAATTGTTGTTGCAGACCATTTTGTAAATGGTAGAGTGCTCCACGCGTATATACACACACTGCTGCTGAAAATATGGCACACGGGCAAAGCATAACTTCTCACACAAGTTGGCAGCGAAAAGGTTAAAACATAGAGACACCTGAGATGTCTTGCATTGGTGCTGTCACCCAACAAGTTGAGTGCTAGTTGATTGGGGTTGGTGATTCAATTTCAGTTGTTAGTTTATACAATAACATTGAATTTCCTATACCAGTGAAACACTCGAATGTTGTCTTCTACACTTTTGTTCCTTGTGAGCAATGGGTAGGTTGATGATTGTTATCAACATGTAATATGAATACATTGTAAGTACATCAATAATTGAATGAACGAATCAAGTTTTGTTTTTACTCGTCCTTTTTTTGGCATTTGTCTTTCTGTCTGTTGGGGTATGTCTCACAATTACTTTTCAACACATCAAATGATTTTTGTAAACCTTGGCCTGTGTGTCTGTAACTCTACTCTACAGAACTCTATTGTTTTTGACACTGATCCCGCAAAATGTAGATGGGAGAGTGGTAAAAATGTGTGAGGGTGAACATTTGGAAAAAATCACAAAAGTCTGTGTGGAATATCGAATTAAAGAGAACTTTAACCATTATGAATTTAGCTTCATTTTTAAAAATCTCAATATTTTGGGATACCAGGGGCCAAACGTGAGGGAAAATTTTGATAAAGTAGCAAAAATTCAAAGGGATTATTGGGCATATGGCTTGTGGGATATCAAAGGGAATATTAACTAAAATCTGAATATAGTGGTGAGCTTTAGAAATTTCAATATTTTGGAATGCAAATTTTTAACACAGCCAGCCTAGAATGGAATCAAAAATTATTAAAATCCGGCCGTGGTCAGACTAAAGAATATTTTAACACAAATTAGATGTTTAAAATTTTTTAGCCTGTATTGTGTGCTTACTATTCAGTTGTTACATTTCTGAACAAAAAATAGGGTATTTTTAATTAAGAAAATTGTGTTTAGTGGTTATAATCACTATTGTCGATCCATTGTTAAGCAGCAGGGAAATGGGCAGTAGTCGGTACAACTAATTGGGGAATGAAGCGCGTAGATAATGTAGAAGTTGTACGCATCACAAAAACAGTGGGAGCTCAGTATACTATCTGAAATGAAGACAGATAAACCTGTTTGAAATGATATGCTGTCAAATCCTTATATGTAGTGGCATTTCTCCTGTGTGTATAGTTTGCTACAATCAACAAAATGAGCTATCACATGACTAAAAACCATAATGGCTGCCACACAGTCAACTATGTGGGCCACTCTTTATATACAAATCAATCATAAAACCTGTTTAGACATGTGAGAGAACGATTGGACATACAACAACAATAATATGCTTCCTGAGCTGCAGAACTTGCTCACTGCTTTGAACAAAGTACATTTATTACTGAATGAACTGTTATATTACATCATTTTCGATTAGCAGAAAATCCTGATTACCATATTTTTTGAACAGAACACTGTTGCACACCACTATAGAAAAATTATTCCGATTAGAGCTTTCAAGCTTCACAGCTCATCGTCAGATCGGAAATAACAATAATAGGACTAGACAACTTCTTTATACCCACTTGCCCTACCACTAGCGTACACATTTTCATAAACAAGCTATAAGTTAAATGTCCTTTCTGGCTATTATTAACTAGCGAGTTCAGTCAGCCATGTCTGTACTTTTACATTTCTTTCTAGTACATTATGTGTGTTGTGTGTATTTTTTTTTGTACATTCTTTTTAATACCTAACGTTTTAAATCCTTTCTCATTTAGTATTAGTATTCATTAAATTTTCTAACCCTTTCTTTCTTTCAATATTTCTAACTCCTCTCTAAGCCTTCTTTTAACTGTGTTACTACTTTCAAAATTTCATAGTCTTCTAAAGGATTAACAAACTTATGGTTCTCTTCTATGAAATGTCTTGCATATAACGGATTTGTTGTTCTATTACTTTCTCCACATTTGTGGTTACATAACCTGCATTCTAATTTCCATCCTGTCTCACCTAGGTACACTTTGTTGCATTATTTACATTTTAATTTATAAACTCCACTTCTCTGTAAGATTGGGATTTTTTTATGTTTATTTGTTATCTTATCAAATACTGTTTCACGTTTTTTAATTGCTATATCTACTCGTATTTTTTAAAATGTATAATTTTTCTGATGTGTGATCCTACATATGTCAGTGACCGTGCATAATTCTTTTGTTTTGGTTCTTGCATGTTTGTTTTTAGGTTTTTGCATGTTAATGCTTTCCATAACTTTATCCACTATGTTGGTGTTATAGTTATTGTTCTTTACAATTCCCTTTATCTTTTTTATCTCGCTATCTTTTGTTTCTGTCTATTTAAGCACCTGTAAGCTCTATAACAAAATGAATTGATTGCCGCCACTTTATTTGTCGTACTTCATTTCAGATAAAATGTAGCGGGTCGATTTTTGGGTGTTTTTGTTTTAACCGTTTGGGGCATATATTTATATTTTTATTTATTTCATTTTGGGCGGATTGTCATTGTGCAACGTATTTGTCCGTATAACAGAACAATGAAACAACGCAATAAGACGCAGTCGTTGTTGAGGAATGCGGCAGAGCATTTACACCTCCACAAAATTCTTCGAACTTTGTACCTGTGTGTGGCAGCGCACATACGCAACTGCTCAATCACGCTCCAAGTGACGCTCTGACAAACAACTTAAGATGGCGAGAGCGTAAAAAAATATTCGTCGTCTTCTATAAGACCTCACGGAAGTCGCATTAACTCCGCCTACTGTTGGTGACATCAGCGGAACCAAGTCCAATATCGGCCTCTGGACACACACATATACCAGCTATAATCTATGCATAAACTGGATATGCCGCAGCAAGTCAACTGTATACGGCGACGGTGGCATTGAATTGCCGCTTCCGCAGTTCAACCAAGCACATGCAGCAGTTCGTCCCAGAGAGTACCTGCCGGTGCATCTCGAAGGGGTTAGCTCTTCTCAAAATTTAAAAAATGTGGCAGTAAAAGTGAATCAATCTTTTTAAAACAGTGGCAGTGATGCGGGAATAACTACAGAACAACAACATCCATATTTGTTATTTTTTTGTTTATGTTTCGGGACGACTACGAACTTACAACGGGGCGGCCACGAGGTCAACGGATGAACACGTTGCCACCTGGGGTTTATGTAATGGGCTAAATTAATTAATAAGGGTAAAGGGGGTATTTTATTAAGAATGTGAGAGAGAGTGAAAGCAGACTGGGCAGTCTACCTAATCGTAAGTAGTAGAATTAAAATATAACAATAATAGATGTATGACCAACAGGTATGAAATTTTAAAATGTAGCTTGTCAAATTTTATGGAAAAAACGAAAGAATAGTATAACTTTGAAATACTTGATTATTAAAAAATGTTAATTCTCTTCAAAAAGGAGTAGAGTCACTTATTTCAGTAACCTATAAAACACGTTTGTATCCGACGTTCGCGCGACCGAATCCTGGCCCCAGATAAAAGAATTTTTTGCAGGTAAGTGGAAGAAAGTTTGTTTTTATATATTTAAAGAGTTTATTAACTTCACAATGGCTTCCGATACAGGGACGATTTTATAAATTAAAAAATTGTTAAAATAAAATCCACACCTACAAAGATGCAAACGTGTGTTTTAAGGTTAGCGTAATAAAATAAAAGTGAGTCATTTACGCAAAATTGACATGAAATAGAAAGTGTATTACAGTATAAAATAAGTATAAAATAAGAAATGGCAGATAATAATGAAGTCAGCTTCTCTGACAGTCAGACCGAGAGTCAAATAAATACCGACTCCGGTATTCAAACAGAATCAATGTCAATAGATGAGCATAATGTAGAAGTATCTGTAATCAGTACGCCGGGAGCAATTTCCACTCCCGTGACGATTAAAACAAACACAAAAGAAAAAGAAGTGTCATTGGATGACCTATTTGATTTTATGAAAGTCAATTTCAATGACTTTAATAAACGTCTTAATGCAATTGACGAAAAAGTTGAGAGTCGTTTTAATTCTAATGACGAAAAATTTGATAAAATAGACCGTCGTTTTGACGTTCAAAATAGCAATTTTAATAAAAAATTTGAAGAACAGAATATTCAGCTTCAGCAAAATATAAATATAAAATTTGACGAGTTGATAAATAACATACAAGACAAGAGTGTATTTCTTGGAAATGACAATGAAATGACAAAAATTAGTTCGAATAAAGTAGAACAGAGTAAGAATAATACAAACGAAAGCTGTAATGACAGTGTTGTGTTAGGCAATGAGTTCATAAATAATAATGTTGAAAATAATGAGAATAATAGTAATGTATTTGAAGAACTAGTATCGGAGACTGATACGGTAAAAATAAAGAATGAGAGTACTGATGAGTTGGTGGAAGGTAGTGATTATGAGATGGTAATGTGTGTCAGTGAGTTAGAGAGAGAGAGAAAAAATAATGTTGTAGTAGAGTGGGGACAGAGGGCAAATTTTCCCTTTATTATTTATGATGTTTATGATGATTTATTGAGTCCACAAGTGTTGTGGTTGAAGGGCAAGAGTCCCGTATTGGTAGATGAATTGAGGTGTTTATTTTTGTGGAGTAATTGTGTACCCTCTGTCCGGAATAATTGTGAGAGTGTGATGTGGTGTTATGAAGGGAGAGAAGTAAATAGAGAATGGTATGTAACAGAATTGTATAATTTGAATAGAAAGTATGATGAATGGAAGGAGGGCTTAGAAGTGTACTTGAATAATAATGATTACAATGATTTGATAAAAATAATTAGACCGATAGTGAATGAATGTAATGACGGAGACTTAACAAAAATACCTAACGTAGACTGGTTTAATGAGTATTCTGGTAAAATGAGTGAATTTGGTTGTTCTGGTTATGACACACAAAGTAACCATTTGTTTGTAAATAAAAAGCAACAGTGTTATTTAGAACCAAGATTAATTTTTGACGATGGTGGCTGAACGAGAATATCAGTGTATAGACCTTGTTTGAATTTTATAAAATTCTGGTAATGACCTTGCTGATTTGGACATCTGAAGTGAGATACACTTGAACAATTTTGACGTATATTTTGTAAATAATATTGAATTCATTTGTGTGTATTGTGAAATGTTAGATAAGTAATGTGTATATGTTTTAGAAAATGTTGTATTAATAATAATAATATTATTAATATTTTTGCACTCTAATTAAATAACAAAATAATTATGAAGACAATAGTTAATGATTGGTAGAATGTTGATAATAATTGAGATAGGTTATTTTAATAATCAAAGGAATATTTAATTTTAATAATAAATTGAATTAAATAAGTGGAGATGTGTAGATAGTGTGATTGAATATTATGTGTTTGAATTTTATAAGGTAATTAAATTGTTTGGTGAGATTTTGATTTAATAATAATTAATAAGTAAATAAATGTTAAATGGTCTATTTTGTGGAACATAATGATTAAAAATATGTATTAATAATAAATTTAGAATTGTTGAAAATCTGATTACAACACAGGATAAATTCATCATGATGATAAATAAAAAGAGTTAATGAAAAATTTTAAATAATAATGTTTATAAATTTTTATATAAATTATTTAAAAGAGAATTATGTGTTTGATGTATGCTAATAATCCAGGTTTACTGCTATTTGTGTATTGTGTTATGTGATGTATTATAACAGTGTAGTGTGGAACTGCTATGGGGGAAGGTTGTAGATTTTGTATTTAATATTTTATGTTACTAATGGTTAAGCTTCCATATAAAGTGGGTTAAAAACCCCATCTAAATTAATATTGTCATTTAAATATAAATTCGTAAATTTAATATTACGAAAGATATTTTACTGGTGATTCCCCAAATTTTCGGGCGGTCACGGCCTCACCGAACCCTGACCGTGGAATTGGTTTAGCTTTAACAGCTATGGTTGGGGCACATTACGATTACGCGCTGACCATAACTGGCCATAGCTGTTATCGTTGTAAAGGTGTATTTTGAAATTGATGGGGGGTAATAAAAAGGGGAATCACCAAACTATGGAACAGCGGCTGCCACTCTGTTCGAGTAGGAACAGCAGAGCCAGGTGGTAGAACCGTTTAAGGGTGCATGATTATTAACGAGAACATGATGATGTTCACCAATTTAAACTTAACAGCGGAAGCAGAGACACGGAGAGGAAAAAACCTGCTCCAAAATATACCGTCTCTGTGGAAGCGAAAGGGCGAAACAGTCCTCCATAATCTGAAATAGTGTGTGTGGCAGGGAGGTGACGTAAAGGAGTCACGAATTTAAAATTTTATGACGTAAAAGTTTTGCTTATTCAAGGTTTAATCTAATCAAAAATGCTTGTGCTCTGTCCACATAGTTATATGCTCAGACTCGTAAATTAAGGTGTTCATGCTATAATTTTAAGTGTATTATTTTATTGTTGTCTATTAGATAAGAATATGTAATTTTATTATGTGTGTATTTTTTTTTTAAGCCATAAGTAAATCGTCTGGCAGGTTAACATAAGCATCAGAATCAGAAAAATGGGAAACAATGAGGTGAGAAGGGAGAATAAATAAAAATAAATATGTATCTTCCATGTAATTTGTTCAATTTTAAGATGTAGTTTCATTGTGTTTTTATTATGTTAGGATATCAGCTGATCAACAATACCATGTCACTGGTATATTGGTTTGTAAATGTTACAAGTAATTAATGTTTAGTGTACTACAGATATTTTAAAGTAAAGATAAAAAGAGTATGCAAATTAATAAAAGATAATTCATGGGTGATAAATGTTTTATGGGACATGTAGACCTGTCCAAGTTGAATTAAAAGTTGAATGTGAAATAGTAGAGATGAGTATGATGTAATGTTGTTTTTGAGTTAATGTATGTTATAGAAGTTGGTGAAGTATTAAGGTTGACACAGTTGTGGGGAATTTATATAGAGTTTTGAATGATATATATTTATGTTTATAGTTAATGAGGTTATTTTGTGTATTTGTAGTGAGGTAATGAGATTGAGATTTTTGGGGATGGCAATTTTGTATTAGGGGGTAGTGTATTTGGGGAGTCCGCAATAAGGGTTGGGACGGGATTAGAATAGATTTTAGTGAGGAGGGGCCGCCTTAGGTAAAGACCAGGGGCCAAATAAGGGAAATGAGTTTTTTGAGTAGGGGAAACACGTATCCTATATATACAAAGGGTTAGCGAGTTTTATATATGTAGAGAAGGTAGCGATTTGTGTTAAATGATAAGTTGGGGTTTAGAATGTCCTGATTAGTAGATATTTTGATAGAGTTGGGTGTCATGGGAGTTGTAGTTGATGAATATTAGAGTTAGGGGGAGAAAGTTTATATATGTATAGAAATCTAATACAGAAAAACGAGAATAAATAATTTACATCACCCACAGTATATTAAAGTAAGATTGTTGAAAAGAAAGAGAGATTCATGATAAAGAATATGCAATTGTTTATTTTTTTTCAACCAGTGACAGAATTTTGATAGAAGTGAAAATAATGTAAAGTCAAGAAGTGTTTAATTTAAATGATTTAAATGCCAATTTGATTATTATTTATATTAATATTTTGTTTATTATAAATATTCTATGTTACTATGTTTTGTATTTCAAGGTAGGATATTACAGATATTTAAAGTGTTTTCAGAAATCATACATAACATATGTAGGTCAAGGGCTTTGTACTTGACCTAGTTTTGATCAGCTGATGAGTTCATACACCTACTAAGCTTGTGTATAGTAGGAATTCAATTTTAATTTGTTTGTTTGATTAATTCAACCTAATCTTTGAATAATTTTAATAAATGTTATTTAATAAATAAATTTAATAAATATTTAATGAATAATTTTTTTGAATTTTAAAATTTTGAAAATTTTAAATTTTTTTTGAAGAAAAAAAAACTTGATTTGTCGCCTGCCAGCGAGTGAATATGTTAGATAATTATTATTTTGTTGTGTATGTATTAATGATGTTTCTTTTATTGTATTGCTTTATATTGGTAGGCTATAAATTGTTCCCATGCTAGAGTAAGGATGTATTTGTATTAATAGGAATGTTTAGGTTAAGTCATTGAAACAAAAATTAGAAAAAAGAGGAAGAGAATTTTTTGGTAAAAGATTTTTTTTGAATATTGAATTTTTTGAATTTATAATAAATTTTAAAAGGAAGTTTTTATTTTAATGTGTTATGATAATATGTAATGTTAATGTGTGTGAGCCCAGTATCTGCTAAAGGCAGCCCAGCTTGCAAAAAGGGGAAACATATCGGCGGAGGAGCTGGGATAATTTTAGCCAGGGATTGAGGATTTTGGGGGTAGCATGTTAGAAGGCGAGGTGTGCCGTGGGGCGAGTCTGATCGATTTCTCGGTGTTGGGATCTCTTACGGAGAAGTCCAGTGATCTCGTTCAGATGAGTCCATGGTCGCTGAGCCAGGGGGGTCGTGTACCCATGAGATTATGAACCAGGGGGTTGTTGGCACCAGTTCCTCACCGGTCCTCTTCGGGTTTATCGATGAGATTTCTTCTGTCGTGAACAGCAGAATTCTCATCGAGGGGGTATTGTAGCGGGTCGATTTTTGGGTGTTTTTGTTTTAACCGTTTGGGGCATATATTTATATTTTTATTTATTTCATTTTGGGCGGATTGTCATTGTGCAACGTATTTGTCCGTATAACAGAACAATGAAACAACGCAATAAGACGCAGTCGTTGTTGAGGAATGCGGCAGAGCATTTACACCTCCACAAAATTCTTCGAACTTTGTACCTGTGTGTGGCAGCGCACATACGCAACTGCTCAATCACGCTCCAAGTGACGCTCTGACAAACAACTTAAGATGGCGAGAGCGTAAAAAAATATTCGTCGTCTTCTATAAGACCTCACGGAAGTCGCATTAACTCCGCCTACTGTTGGTGACATCAGCGGAACCAAGTCCAATATCGGCCTCTGGACACACACATATACCAGCTATAATCTATGCATAAACTGGATATGCCGCAGCAAGTCAACTGTATACGGCGACGGTGGCATTGAATTGCCGCTTCCGCAGTTCAACCAAGCACATGCAGCAGTTCGTCCCAGAGAGTACCTGCCGGTGCATCTCGAAGGGGTTAGCTCTTCTCAAAATTTAAAAAATGTGGCAGTAAAAGTGAATCAATCTTTTTAAAACAGTGGCAGTGATGCGGGAATAACTACAGAACAACAACATCCATATTTGTTATTTTTTTGTTTATGTTTCGGGACGACTACGAACTTACAACGGGGCGGCCACGAGGTCAACGGATGAACACGTTGCCACCTGGGGTTTATGTAATGGGCTAAATTAATTAATAAGGGTAAAGGGGGTATTTTATTAAGAATGTGAGAGAGAGTGAAAGCAGACTGGGCAGTCTACCTAATCGTAAGTAGTAGAATTAAAATATAACAATAATAGATGTATGACCAACAGGTATGAAATTTTAAAATGTAGCTTGTCAAATTTTATGGAAAAAACGAAAGAATAGTATAACTTTGAAATACTTGATTATTAAAAAATGTTAATTCTCTTCAAAAAGGAGTAGAGTCACTTATTTCAGTAACCTATAAAACACGTTTGTATCCGACGTTCGTGCGACCGAATCCTGGCCCCAGATAAAAGAATTTTTTGCAGGTAAGTGGAAGAAAGTTTGTTTTTATATATTTAAAGAGTTTATTAACTTCACAAATATACAGAGTTCCTACTGTTTTTGTAAAGTGTATAACTTGTGTATTGTCTAGGTGCTTCATTCCTCCAATTAGTTGTACTGACTGCTCCCCATTTCCCTACTTCTTAATAATGGACGGACAATCTCTTTGTAGATGCCCAGGTTCCCCATATCTAAAAAGCTTCGGTCTTCCATACTTTCTACCTTCATACTGTGGTGCCGAACTTTTAAGACTCTGTCTTAATCATTTGTGTCGTCACAATCAGTTAGTGTGCGCACTTTATGATTCGCCCAACCAGACACTGACTTGGTGGCCTCAAACTGTACAGCATAGACAAGCGTACCCACACTATTATGGTGTATTGCCATTGTAACAGTTGTTGTAGTTCACTATCTCTGCCCCCATCAGTAAATATCTATCACCAATGTCATTCAGAAATTTTCTGGTGCTCTGTGATAGGCCAGTCTAACTAGCAAGTCAATACTTGCTTCAAACTGTTCTGCATAAGAGTTCTGGCTGTAAGGTGACACTTTCTGTAGTAGCTCTAAGGCAGATACTTGAAAGCAAGAATAAGTGAAACCAATAATATGTGCTTGCGACTTCAAATTGCCAAAGATATGTTGTCCAGTAGTGCTTCCATCAAATGTTGGGCCTTTGATATGAATAGGCATGACTGCAGTCAAAGTAATTCTCTCTGGTACCTTATTTTCTGTATTTTTTGGACTTTACATTTTTTGGTACAATCTGTTGAGCAGTTTGATTTGTAACAGGGTTGTTTTTTCATTGACTGTTCAGCTTCTGTTTTAATCTGTTATTTTACATTTGCAGTCCACTTCTCTACTACAGATAATCTTACCTCTTCCCCACTGAGATCACCATGTAATTCACCCACACCTCCACATAGTAGAACCCAACTCTGCAGCAGTATGCTCTTTGTTCGTATATCAGTGCTTTTATGTGTTTTGTTTCTTGTTGTTCTTCTTTTTGTCATTATATGTAAGCAGGGGTGCTTTAATGAACTAAATGAATAAGTATTAACTTCTTAGTCTGTCCTGTGGCTTCCTTATATAAATTTTAAAGATGTAAAAACGTGTTTCAGAACTTATGTTCCATCATCAGGTGTGTTTCACTCGTTGGAGGTCGTCAACACATTAAGACACAACACATATTTAAACACAAAAAACTAGTTAACAATAGCGCACGAAGTTCACAGTGTGCACCATGCGGTATAATATCCATACTGCCATCTGTTGTCATTGTTGTCTGTGCACTATCAGTGATGCGGGCTTCAGGCATTCAGAGAATTGCAATGCTGTATCATACAATGTGTTGGAATGAAAATTTAGCTGGTCGTGTAACAAATGCTTGGGATAAAATTTATATGCCTTATACACTTTAAACTCCTCGGCAGCACTCATGTACCGGCCTTACTTGCAAAAATGTATGGGTATAAGATTTGTAGCAAAATCTGTGTAATTGTGGTTACTATTAATTCAAACTGCCGTATTGAATGTAACAATGTGCGGCAGTTACATTAAAATTAAAATTTTTATACATTTCAAAAAACAAGCAGTTTTACAAAAAAAGTAGTCCGTTCCTCGGTGTGGAACTGTTCATAAGGTGATCGCAATTGATTATACAGTGAAACTTGGTTAATTCGAACTTCAAGGGGAAAGGAAAAAAATTCGAATTATCCAAAATTTGAAATAACCAACATCATACGGAACAATACTGTAAGTTCACATTTTTTGTTAAGTACTGCAACAGAAATAATATAAGTTAATTGCACAGAAGAAACTAATTTATTTCAGTAATAAAGTGACTTATTTTACAGGGTATTACTCAAAAATTGTATTACATGAACCAACATTTATAAAAGAGAATTACCTGTACCCCAAAAATGTGTAATCTTCGTTTGTTTTTGTTTTTTTAGTTGTAAACACTGAATAAAATCTTCTAATTCACTCACAGCACAAAAAATTTCGTTATTAACGTTGAACTGAGCTTCGACGAATCGTTTTAAGTCCGCGATAATTGAAACTGCCTCAGAAGTGGATGGAATCGGTGTCTCTGGTTGAAGGTCTTCTTCGTCTTCTTCTTCTGCTTCAGAAGATCCCTGCGTATTTTTCATCACTTCTTCGAGAATTTCCCCATCCGTCAGAGTTCCACAGATGGCGACGTCAGCATCGAATTTAAATACGCTTCGTAGCTTACATCAACATTTAAATCTTCCCAGCCATCTGGTGTATTTTCTTCAGGATGGTTCCAATCAGTATTTGTAGAGTTTGCAACTTCATTTGCTTCATCATTTCTGATCTTGAAACCAGTGACCCTGAAACAGTGTGCTATCGTACTAGGCTTAACTTTGTTCCATGCATTATGTATCATATGAGCAGCATCCAATACGTTAAAATTTTTTGTTTGGTACTCCTAAGATTTTCATAACAACCTGTCGACAATAAAAATGTTTCAGATTCTTAATAACCCCTTGGTCCATAGGCTGAACAACTGAGGTCATGTTAGCCGGAAAGTATTCAATTTTAATCCACGTTAGCGATGGAAGGTTGTTGTGGGCCTTGCAGTTGTCGATAAACAACAAAATTTTTCTCTTTTTCCGACCAAGTTCTTTGTCAAGATTCAGAAGCCATTTTTCAAACAATGCAGCTGTCATCCAAGCTTTTTTATTGGCTTCGTAAGTTACTGGTAAACTTCTTGCAGACTTAAAACATCTCAGCTTTGCTGCATTGCCAATCATTAAAAGCAGTAATTTTTCTGACCCATCCATATTTGACCCTATCAAAATTGTCAACCTTTCTTTACTATTCTTTCCCCCACTGCACTTTTCGTTTTTAAATGAAAATGTTTTGTTTGGTAAACACTTAAAAAATAGCCCTGTTTCGTCGACATTAAAGATATTTTTTGGCTGGTAATTTTCGATAGTTTTCGCTAATTCAGCATGCCACTCATCTACTAAATGTCCGCTCACTGATCCGCTCTCACCACAAACATTTCGAAAAGAAATCGCATTTCCGTCATTAAAACCCGCAAACCAACCGGTACTTGCCTTAAAATCCCGAATGCCCAATCCCTCTGTGAATTCTGCTTTTGCACGGATTATTGGTCCACTTAAAGGAATGTTTTGGTCACGAGTTTGTGTGAACCACTTTAAAACACAATTGTCCACTGCAGGATAATCTGCTGTTCTTACCCGCTTTCGACTTTTCCCGTTTTTTTATTCCAGTTTTCCATAAATGTGTTTTTATTTTTTAAGAAAGACGACAAAGTGTTCGGTAAAATTCCGTATTCTTTTGCAATGTCACATTTTCGTTTTGCTCCCCGTTCCACGTCTTGTATCACTTCAACTTTTTCGTCTAAAGTTAAACTCTTGTACGGGCTGCGCTTAGCCATTGTTAAACTGAACGTAACCTCTAGAATGCACGTAAGCTCTAATTATAGCCAAAACACTACTGTAGTTTTAAAATTAAATCTAACAACACGATTTTGACAGCACGCAATTGAATCGAGCAGCACACCTTATGCACTATTCAACTGTACTGTAACATTACTGACTTAACTCTGTTTTGGTAGGGGAAATTCTAAACTACCCTGGGGGTACAGTATTGTGTACAGAGCAAGTTTGGAATTCCCTACATTCCTCATGCGATTACAGTTAGGTATAACGGTACCTACACCTATTGTGTATGACTGTATTGCGTCTGTTTTCAACCAAAACGAAAGCAAACACTCCGAGCTAAGCAAACATTTTAAACTTTGTCTTTGAAAAAAACTTTGAATTATCCAAACGAAATATTTTTTACTTCCAATTAGGCATGCCATTTTTATAAGAGTTTAAATACGTTTTTCAAGGGGAATACCAGTTTATTCGAATTATCCAAAAATTCGAATTATCCAAGTTCGAATTAACCAAGTTTCACTGTTTATATATATATATATATATAAAGCATGTTAATTTAAATAATTTTTGTGATATGTAAATTTTTGAGATGGAACTTATATCAGAATGTTCAAAATAAAAAGGTTTGGCCTAATTAATGATGGTAATTATTTTAAAAATTAGTAACTAAATGTATGTTTTTTAAGTAAAAAGGGTTTTTGGCCATAAATTCTATTGTAAACATATTCAGGTTTTTTGAACAAGAATTGTTCTGTTCAGAAGCCTCCTTCGACAAGAACTTTTATTATCTGTAGAAAATCATGAGTAGGGGTTACTTAAGAACCAATCTGATTATGCGAATTCAGTTGAAAATTATTTTTAACCGATTGATTAGTCTCTCTTTGGAATTGATAACATGTAATTGCCACTTGGTACATGATCATTGATGTCCCAAACACTACACACACAAGTTAGAAAATTACTACAGTTGCTGCGAGAAATATAGTAGTGCTATTCTGTGAAAGTGCAAGATATCCGATTAGGTATATAGACGCTTTAAGCTGACTGGAAAAAGGGTGTTAGCATAACACATCATTTTAATAATCAGTATTAGTTTGCCGTGAAAGTATGTAACAATGCTTATGAGAAATAACTACACACCTGAAAGCGACCTTGCGGCTGGACAGAGTATATCAATCCACAATCCAGGAACTACCCATCATCTGAAGCATCTGAAGTCTTACATAAAATGGAAGCAAACTTGTTATTTATGCACAATTAAAAAAAATAATAATTTAAAAGAATGATTATCACATCAGTAAAGACTTTACAGTAAATATGACAAAAGAATGTTAAATATTACTTTACTTCATTGTATATAAAGGGAGTCTTTTATTTTGTGTTACAAAGGTCAACACAGAGATTTTTTTTTTATAAACTGTATTAAAATCTCAGGAGATTGTCAAAAATAATAGCATCATTATTAATAGCATCCACTTCAAACATAGGCCTATCTCGGACTAGTTATTCTATGTGACCCCTGTACATCACAATTCGTATACATATATATACATCGTTTGATAAGTTCAGCCATTTTCGTTTTAGTGTAAATAAATTTAAATTCGTGGTTTTATGTGTAGTGATTCTTGGTAAACCTTGACTCCATTTGTTCTTTATTAAAATTATCTACTTAACTCTTTTTGTTATTATAATCATCTCATGGCAACAATTTTTCTCTTAAATTTTGCAGAGCGCCAGTTATGAAATACACAGAAATAATAAAATTATAATACTATCTTTGAATACAATAAATTATAAAATACTAATAATAATAGAACAATGTACTAATTCTTGTGTCACAGATTGGCAGCACTAATATTTATTATGCAGTGTTAAAAATAATATTAATGAATACAATTCTGTGTTTATACCCAACCTAACTGTATTGTGTAAACCACATGCTGGGTCATATGAATTTGCTTGTTCATTGTGTTAAGTATAATTGTTGCACAGTAAATTGTTTAATACAGGAGTGAGACATTGATGGCATAAAATAACTAATTACAATACTGAAAAATAATAAATCATCCATTTATTAACTATTATATTTAAAAAATTAAATATCAAAACTTCGAAATGTGAATTCAGAATATTCTCTTTTTAAGAAGATACACTGACATACTATTATCCCTCTTATATGTAACACACAACAATAATAATCTATAACATCAAAACAAGACATTAAAAAACAATTGTAAAATTCTTGTAAATTTCTCGGGTGTCTGACAGGAATATAAACTTTGAATCATTATTAAAATTTTAAATCTTAGCAAATAATCTGCAAAAATAGTATATTTTTTGTTAAATCAAATTGTAAGTTTATTAATATTTTAATAAAATAATATTCACTTTAAGTAAACATAGTTATTGTTTACAAGACAGCACCCATTCTAAATTGATTGGAAAAATTATTTTTAATAAAACTTAAAATTCCATATTACTTATTTTACTTCAACTATTTACATTTTCTTATTGATTTTACTTCACTAGCTCATACTTCAGTTCTTTGTGAGTTGTTTCTTTGTTTTGAAGAAAATAATAATTTTTTTTTTAGTTCTGTGTGTGTGTGTGTGTGTTGTGCAGCTTCTGGATATATGAGACAATGACAACGATGATGATGGTGATGATTTTGCCAGTGCCGATTTCCTGTCGCTAATAAAACCCCAAGAGTGGCCCCATGAGTAAGTCATTTGCGTCTTCCAGTGGCAGTGGAAAGAAAGTACATTTCTACTTATGGCATTGTCTGAATTGCAGTGTTTTGTAGACTTCAAATTTGATTAAATAACCATGTTTAATTATTGTCATTAATTTATTCATGTCTGGACAGGACTCTCTAACCAAGCAAAATACATGCGTACACAGAGATCGTCCCCATTTGCAGCACAATACCTGTTTCTGCTGGTAGACCACACACACACACACACACGCATGCACACACACCACTGCATAAAATCGACAGGTGATCACATTTGACAGGCTAGAGCCTGTAATCTTTGCCTGTACATACACTACTGAAACCCCTACTTCATTTTGAGTAGTTAAAACAAAAAGAATATTTCCTTTTGTAAAGAGGGGTTACAAGTTATTTAAAACTAGGCTAAGGCCTAGAGAAGCTAAAAATTGCGCTGGATCCAGTAAGACGGGACTTGCAATAAAAACTCAAGAATTAAATAATTAACAATCCCATTTTATTATTCTATCTCATAATAAAAATAACAAAAAACAACAGTGATTTATAATTCCCCTTTTAAATGGTTAACTAAAGAAGTATACCCTCTCAACAAGGCCACCTGAAAAATATTAACTGAATCCACGAAAATAATTGCTATGTCACCATCAATGAATTGAAAATTTAAAATAATCATTAACCTCAAAATAAAACTCCCATTAAACTATTTATTAAAATATAAAATTTATATCATATGTTCCTTTTAAAATGCAGTATATAAATTGATGAAGGTAAATGATTTCATTCACAGTTACTATTAATAATTAAAATAATTACTCATCCAATTTAAATGAACTTTAAAGGTGACACTTACTATACTTGTTAAATAAAATAATTAATTTTCATAAAGAAATGATCAGCCACGATTATTGAGATAGAATACTCGTCTACTGGTGTATATAAATTCTAATAATAAATCCCTATATCCCACCAAAAGTACAGCAATGCATAATATTTATATATATATATATATCCCCCAAAATGTACACAGAAATATACAGACATAACATGTTCCACAAGACAAATTACATATACAATAGTATACAAATACATAAAGGTCTCTTGCCACGCCCTTTTTTTATATTACCCTTCTGGTGTATATAAATTCTAAACTTCTTCTTTATAGAAATCCCAATTAGGATTAAAGATTTATTTCTATTAATGTACCCCCATGGTGTGGGTTAATTGCACGTCATGTGTATCATAAAGTATTGCATACAAATGTCCCCAGGACATTAAAATTTAAAACCAAGTGCCTAAGTGGCTAAGTGCTAAAATACTTAATTAAGGTGAGAAATAAAAATTGTTTAAAATAATTAACGCCCCCCCAGTTACCATGATTAATATAAAGAATTTATATAGACTAAAATAGGGCCAATTAATGAAAAGAGAAAAATTGCATCATATTAGCACCTTATATAAAAAAATACATTTGTGTGTCAGAGACGGACATGTTTCTTCAACTTATAACCAGTCTCAACAACCTTGTTTCGACAAACAAGTTGAAAAGTGTTTCGACAGGCACAGCTTGGTTGAAACTAATTTAAAATAACACCTACCTCCCCAGTAATCTTTTATACAAATGACATAACCTGATTTTAAAAATAAGAGAAAATATATGTTTTTATGCCTAGTAAATTAAACTTGAGAAAATTACTAATAACAAAACTGACTTTAAATCTGTAGCGAAAGCCCTATAAAGAAATGAGTGGAAATCTAAGTTGGATGCTGTGTTGTAGACATGTCAGTCTCTGAACTGACAATTTACTATACATGTATTGAAATTTTACAATTAATTCTTAGTGTTCACACTAAACTGTCCCATCAATTGGGGATCCAAATGAATGTATACTTGAACGGTAAAACTGATGATTATGTATAACTGGTGCCATGTTGATTCTACGTGTGAATAATAAATGGATATTTTTCACCTGCTTATATGTGCCCAGAAGGATGATCTCTTATTTGTAGCGTGGCGATCTCATGATTGGCATGTTGTTGTGGTCTTATTCTCTTCGGTGTCGAGTGTGGAGCTTTTAGGATGTAATTCTTTCAGTCATGTAGCAGGACTTGTCTCTATTCGGTGAACCCTGTTCACACATTACATTTTTAGTGAGAGACCACACACAAATGCCCCCACTGTTTGGACACCCTCCAAAATCATAAATAAAAACAACACCTAGTTATGTTGTACATAATAAAACTTGGTAACATTATTTTGGCCAACATGCCTTACTTAAAAAGTTCTCTAACAATGATTCTTTATAACGCTTTATAACTTGAACCTCACTGAATGTGAGTTGCTTTTGCAATATAATAATTTATCTTGGCTCTGTAACATCTTATGAACTTATTACTTTGAGTGAAATTGAGGTTACCACGTGGCGAAGAATTTATTTAAAACACATAGTTTTTTACTCCATAGAATCTGAGAATACTACTACTTTGAATGAGACATGATTTACGTTTAAAACGTGCCTGAGTAAGTTCCCAATTATATATGTATAAAGTTTTACTGTCATTGTAGCAAAACTTTATACCACTTAATGACGACACATTGTGTAACAGGTTAAGTGCTCAACCGAATCTCGTTACATCCACGTTAATGAAAGTGCAAAATTAAATATATTGTGGTTATTGTACTTTAGGTATTAAAGCCGAGATTCTGACACTCCAATAATCAAGTTTTATTGGTTTATAAAAACTTTACAAACAATTACGTCTCTCACCATGCATGATTCAACAAGTGGGCACGCTTACTCAAGCTTACTAAAAAAATGTTTTCTCCTTTAAAATTTTAGTATATAATTAATATAATGAAATCAAAACTCACCGCAGTCGTGAAGAGAAATTTATCTAGACATAGATCTTAGTGTTGTAGTTGGAATTCCTTCCTCTCCACCGAAGAGAAAAAGCGTCCGTCAACCCTGAAGTATATAGTTAGACAAAAACTTAGATAATTCGCATCGTCTCGTTTGCGTACCGCAATTAACGCCAGGGAGCAGCACGGGAATTTTCGTACCACCGAGAGTCGGCAAGTGCCGCCCCCTGACCGCCGTTGTCTAAACTATTAATTTTTCCTAAACACAGGTAGAGCGCAGCACTAATTACTGCCTTAAATTTCGTACTGCCGATAACGTCAAAACTGCCGAAAAAATTACTGAACTCGCGCTGAATCTTTTGACTCAGCACACCCTCACCCCAAAAGGGCAACATAGTTGCCCCAACGTTAAAGGCCAGGAGGGTACCCTGCAGTGTACCTCTCCCCAAAAGATACCAGTGGACGTCGTGGTTGGGTTGGCTCAGCTGAGCTTGCTCTCAGGAGAACAGAAATCAAAAAGGGAAAATGAAAGAGACGAAAGAAGATATGTATTATGTAAGTGTGCGGGTGCTGCATGCTGACCTGATCAGAGTCCGCATACAGCACAAGAGAGAGAGCTAAAGACAAAAGAAAGATTCTTGTATGCATCTTCCGATCTCCTGAGGCTCGCCCACCGACTGAGACCCAACTTGATACCTACTCAGGACAACAACTACCCCCCCTTTCTTACTGGATTGGAAAACTCAACGCCAATGCAACCATCCTCATGCGACCCTCTCTGCCAGACCAACCCCACAGGACTGCCCCAATACGTCACACTCTCTGGTGACCACCACCTACTCCTCCTGCTGCCACTCACACATGCGTCCGAAGACCAAAACAAGGTAACTAATACCTTGGTATGTGAGCGCCCATAACTTTATTGTCCACATATGGACTGACCAGCCATATGCTAAAACAAGGCATCACATATCCTTGACATATCTAACTAGTTGTTAAAAAAAACATCCCTATACTAGGGCGGACGGCCCCTATTAGCCGGACTGAGAAAACCGCATAGAGGGCACGCGAACATCAATCCCTTCACTTGGTCTTCAATACTGCAGAACTAACTAGGGGGGTATACTACTTCAGTACTACCACGTCGAACAACCTACACTTAATCAAAAATAGCTACAACGGAAATCAACTTGGGAATGCGGCATGGCCAGGACTCTACCAAATCAACGACAAACTACAACAAAGAAAAAATGAAAACGACACTAAACTTACTACCCACGTAGTCACAACTCTTCCAACTAACTTCTCTCTAACTCCTCTCGGATGTTTCTTTTTTTTTCCTTTTCTAATTTTTATTTGTTTTTTGGTTTTTACTTTGTTTTCTGAGGGGAGGGGTAGGAAAATTGGGAAGATGAAAAGGGCAAGGATCCTTGAAAGTTCAACAGCTAGGACTAAGGTAAAGGACATGGTTCCCTCCGGTAATAAGGATAGGTGGAGAAAACCAAGGCTCGCGGAGGCAGGGGCACAACCCTGAAGTAGATGTACACCACTGGGATTGTGAGGAACATCCACCCGCTACCCATTAACCGCTTTGTCTCACCCTTTTATGACGAACTTTAGGAACCCGTTCCTTGTGGACGTCACTCTCTGAGAAACTATTTTGTGTAGAGCAATACTGATTTATTTCATGTAAATTATAGTCAAGGTAACTTACCTTTCTACGTTTACCCTGATTTGGATTATCCTCAACCTCTAACTCCTCTGCTTCTATCTTCTTCTCTTCTACAATTGCTTCTGGTTCTATTTCTTCCACCTCTTCCTTTTCTTCCTCTACATAATCCAAATCATCATCACGACACTGCACATCTTCATCTTCTAGTTGCTCACCTGGTCCGCCTGAAACTTCTTTCCATTCCTCGGAATCCTCAACAATACTTACAGAAAGTGTCTGCACATCTTCACACACTACATCATTCTCACCCACAAACTCTACAACGCTGCCACCCAGTTTCTCCCCAACTTCTACCTCATCTACTTCTACCACACTTGCAGACTGGACATCCCCTAGTCCATCCGCGACCTCAGAAACACTTGCAGCCTCCCTAACACTTACACTTATACTCCCCTGCGTAGCATGTGCAGACCACTCTTCTGCCTCCTCCTTCGATTCCTCTTCTTCACTACTTTCAGCAACTATAACTTCTTCAACCTTAGCCAACCTGGAATCCAGCTGTCCAGGTCCATGTGCAATGTCTAAATTAACTTCTACTGACGATGGTAAAGCTCCACCATCAAGTGACTTCTCATCTTCCGGCGTAGGCGATGATGATGTTATCGGCTCTGGATCCACCTTGGGCAGAAATGGATTTACCGGAACAATTACTGCGACCTTTGGTCGGACCGTATTTGAAGCAACACAACACCGGGCCATCTCCGCGAAATTGTTTGGACGATTCCCAAACCTTCCCAAACGGGAACTGTCTTGGGAATTCAGTCCTCCTATAATTATATCTAGGACTTCGGTGTCGGTCAACCCTAATCTTAATACCCGGGCAGCTTTTCGTATGTCCTGCACGTAATCCCCCAACGGCTCTCCGTCGGCCTGATAACGATAGAACCAATCCAGCCTAAGCTGGGAACGTCGTGGAGGATACATGAAGTAATCCAACACTTCCGCATGAAAAGTGTCGACCGTGCCGCCCTGACGCCAAGTGTTGGTGACCTTCTGTTGCAACGTACCCTGGCAATACGGGTATATAAGGCACAAGACCTCCCCATCGGATATACCCGGATAGGCGCCCAACTGCAGGACAAGGTCCAAGAAAACCAGCAGCTGATCCTCCTTAAATCCATCTACCACCGAAAATTTCTGGAGAACTGGGGTGAGAGGGTGGGGCAATTTCTGTTCCTCCCGGTGGTCGGGGGAAGACAATTTCTGAAAGCATAGCGCCGCCAGAATTACACAATTCGCAAAACACTATCAACAAAACACAACACCCTACAAATACCTAACACCTACAAACATAATGACAATAATAAGATTAGAATAAGAAAAACTCACGTACTGTTCTTCCAAAGAGTAGACTGCGGGTCCACCTAACGATGCGAGAACTAGCCCACTACCTGAACAGCTCACACTCGATTACACCAGACAAAAGGAACGCGACACACACACAACACGAAAAACAAAATACCGACCAACGAAAATTTATTTCAACCATTTCTTAGGTTACCTCCGGCTACCATTTATCGGCAGAAACCGACTGCCGATCGGGCCATATCGCCTAATTACAAAAAAACCGCAACACCTCCCCAAACATGGGTAAGGTAAACTCAAACTAACCAAGCACCAACTGCGATAAGTCTTGCCCAGGGATCTCCCCTTCTAAAATTTCCCACCACATGGCACTATTCACTATGCAAGGCGGGCAAGTACATATACATATGTTTCAAACCTTAAAACTAACAAAATATTTTCAACCTTGGGATATAGGGCCTTTAAAATTTTTCTAAGTTCTATTTAAGAACTAAACATTGTGAAAATTCCAAAATATTTCCTAAGTTTGCAAGCCCCGTCACACCCACAGGACCCTCATCATAATCGCGCTCTGCTACCAAATGAAACCCCTACTTCATTTTGAGTAGTTAAAACAAAAAGAATATTTCCTTTTGTAAAGAGGGGTTACAAGTTATTTAAAACTAGGCTAAGGCCTAGAGAAGCTAAAAATTGCGCTGGATCCAGTAAGACGGGACTTGCAATAAAAACTCAAGAATTAAATAATTAACAATCCCATTTTATTATTCTATCTCATAATAAAAATAACAAAAAAACAACAGTGATTTGTAATTCCCCTTTTAAATGGTTAACTAAAGAAGTATACCCTCTCAACAAGGCCACCTGAAAAATATTAACTGAATCCACGAAAATAATTGCTATGTCACCATCAATGAATTGAAAATTTAAAATAATTATTAACCTCAAAATAAAACTCCCATTAAACTATTTATTAAAATATAAAATTTATATCATATGTTCCTTTTAAAATGCAGTATATAAATTGATGAAGGTAAATGATTTCATTCACAGTTACTATTAATAATTAAAATAATTACTCATCCAATTTAAATGAACTTTAAAGGTGACACTTACTATACTTGTTAAATAAAATAATTAATTTTCATAAAGAAATGATCAGCCACGATTATTGAGGTAGAATACTCGTCTACTGGTGTATATAAATTCTAATAATAAATCCCTATATCCCACCAAAAGTACAGCAATGCATAATATTTATATATATATATATATCCCCCAAAATGTACACAGAAATATACAGACATAACATGTTCCACAAGACAAATTACATATACAATAGTATACAAATACATAAAGGTCTCTTGCCACGCCCTTTTTTTATATTACCCTTCTGGTGTATATAAATTCTAAACTTCTTCTTTATAGGAATCCCAATTAGGATTAAAGATTTATTTCTATTAATGTACCCCCATGGTGTGGGTTAATTGCACGTCATGTGTATCATAAAGTATTGCATACAAATGTCCCCAGGACATTAAAATTTAAAACCAAGTGGCTAAGTGCTAAAATACTTAATTAAGGTGAGAAATAAAAATTGTTTAAAATAATTAACGCCCCCCCAGTTACCATGATTAATATAAAGAATTTATATAGACTAAAATAGGGCCAATTAATGAAAAGAGAAAAATTGCATCATATTAGCACCTTATATAAAAAAATACATTTGTGTGTCAGAGACGGACATGTTTCTTCAACTTATAACCAGTCTCAACAACCTTGTTTCGACAAACAAGTTGAAAAGTGTTTCGACAGGCACAGCTTGGTTGAAACTAATTTAAAATAACACCTACCTCCCCAGTAATCTTTTATACAAATGACATAACCTGATTTTAAAAATAAGAGAAAATATATGTTTTTATGCCTAGTAAATTAAACTTGAGAAAATTACTAATAACAAAACTGACTTTAAATCTGTAGCGAAAGCCCTATAAAGAAATGAGTGGAAATCTAAGTTGGATGCTGTGTTGTAGACATGTCAGTCTCTGAACTGACAATTTACTATACATGTATTGAAATTTTACAATTAATTCTTAGTGTTCACACTAAACTGTCCCATCAATTGGGGATCCAAATGAATGTATACTTGAACGGTAAAACTGATGATTATGTATAACTGGTGCCATGTTGATTCTACGTGTGAATAATAAATGGATATTTTTCACCTGCTTATATGTGCCCAGAAGGATGATCTCTTATTTGTAGCGTGGCGATCTCATGATTGGCATGTTGTTGTGGTCTTATTCTCTTCGGTGTCGAGTGTGGAGCTTTTAGGATGTCATTCTTTCAGTGATGTAGCAGGACTTGTCTCTATTCGGTGAACCCTGTTCACACATTACATTTTTAGTGAGAGACCACACACAAATGCCCCCACTGTTTGGACACCCTCCAAAATCATAAATAAAAACAACACCTAGTTATGTTGTACATAATAAAACTTGGTAACATTATTTTGGCCAACATGCCTTACTTAAAAAGTTCTCTAACAATGATTCTTTATAACGCTTTATAACTTGAACCTCACTGAATGTGAGTTGCTTTTGCAATATAATAATTTATCTTGGCTCTGTAACATCTTATGAACTTATTACTTTGAGTGAAATTGAGGTTACCACGTGGCGAAGAATTTATTTAAAACACATAGTTTTTTACTCCATAGAATCTGAGAATACTACTACTTTGAATGAGACATGATTTACGTTTAAAACGTGCCTGAGTAAGTTCCCAATTATATATGTATAAAGTTTTACTGTCATTGTAGCAAAACTTTATACCACTTAATGACGACACATTGTGTAACAGGTTAAGTGCTCAACCGAATCTCGTTACATCCACGTTAATGAAAGTGCAAAATTAAATATATTGTGGTTATTGTACTTTAGGTATTAAAGCCGAGATTCTGACACTCCAATAATCAAGTTTTATTGGTTTATAAAAACTTTACGAACAATTACGTCTCTCACCATGCATGATTCAACAAGTGGGCACGCTTACTCAAGCTTACTAAAAAAACGTTTTCTCCTTTAAAATTTTAGTATATAATTAATATAATGAAATCAAAACTTACCGCAGTCGTGAAGAGAAATTTATCTAGACATAGATCTTAGTGTTGTAGTTGGAATTCCTTCCTCTCCACCGAAGAGAAAAAGCGTCCGTCAACCCTGAAGTATATAGTTAGACAAAAACTTAGATAATTCGCATCGTCTCGTTTGCGTACCGCAATTAACGCCAGGGAGCAGCACGGGAATTTTCGTACCACCGAGAGTCGGCAAGTGCCGCCCCCCGACCGCCGTTGTCTAAACTATTAATTTTTCCTAAACACAGGTAGAGCGCAGCACTAATTACTACCTTAAATTTCATACTGCCGATAACGTCAAAACTGCCGAAAAAATTACTGAACTCGCGCTGAATCTTTTGACTCAGCACACTACTTAAAATTATTTCTATCAACTTCTCTCTATGAACTATTTACAATACTGCTATTGTTAAATATGCAAATATATGTGTTGTTGCATATATTCCCCAGGTGTTATTGGATTTGAATGGTATTCGTATTTTATTTATATCTTCACATACATAGTTATTCACTTAACAATACGCTTTAAAACTGCTTCTTATAAAAAAAGATTTCATCGAACATAGTAAACACTGCCATGGAGGGATACAAAATTTAGCCACCTTTCTTTGGACATATTGTTCTCTGTTGACAATATCCTGTGTCACATTTATGTGTTTTGTAGGAAGAGGCTATATAACTGATTTTTATACCTTTCTTTTCATGGTGCTATTTCTACCCGTTTCTCTGATAACGTGCTGTTTATTCTGAGACTCGTACTGTGTTCACCCTTGGTCTCTCTCTCTCTCTCTCTCTCTCTCTCTCTCTCTCTCTCTCTCTCTCTCTCTCTCTCTCTTCTCTCTCTCTCTCTCTCTCTCTCTCTTGTGGGAAATAATTTCTCTTTGTCTTCTCTCACTTCATTGTTCATATCATTTTGCTCTTCTCTAACCTTGCTTGCATTTCTCTCTTAATAGCGATTCCTTCTCTTTCTGCCCAAAGTTTTCTCTTACACTCTTCTTTCTTGCAGTTCCTTTTGGCTGCCATCACATATCACCTCTAGAGAATTGCTTTTATTTTTGTAATCTGTGTGAGCAAATTTAGTAATTCATCAATGGTTTTAATTCCTTGTATGTATATTTACATATATATTCCTAATCTTATATTTTAGTTCAAGTGGTATGCTAATTTTAACACTAACTTGTGTTCAGTGAATTTTGATTTGCTCCTTAATTTTACTCCTTTCAACTGGCTGAGTGATGTTCTCTTCAAGGGTAAGTTTTCCATGTGTTTAATATCTACCACAATTTTGGTATCTTACCTGACTTTGTGTATCAATATTCCAATAGCAGCAATATTCAATCAAGTCTGATGTTGTTCAAAAATAGTTTACTTGCTCAAACAATCATGTGGTAGCAGAATCTTGAAAATGTTTATTAGTGGAAGACTTGTAACACTTGTGTCTTCCTTATGTTTTCAAATACCGTTTTACTGACTTAAAATCATACACAGAGCTTAAAATCAACATGCGTTCACTTTGACAAGCTACACCTTGTAAGCTTTCCCTGCACATACACATAGCACTACTTAAACTATTTTTAGCAACTACTCTATATTAATTATTTTTACAAAAATTGTAGTGTGGTTAAATATGCAAATGTGTGAGTGTGTGTGTGTGTGTGTGTGTGTGTGTGTGTGTGTGTGTGCCATTCACCATTCAATTATATACACATTTGCTTATAAAAATCTGCTATTCTTCCTATGAAGAGTAATGCAATACTGTAATCAGACATAGGTTATTTTAAGGTTAATTTTTTATATTATAGGTGTAAGGTTAATTTTTTCAAGCCGAAAGCTACCTCACAGATAGAACATGATTTTTAACTTCTACTCCTTCTGTGTTCCAATTATGAATTATTACAGTTGTGTATTCATTTGTTCCAGTGTTACTTATTTACACCCGTGAATAATATCTGTGAAGAAGAGGATTTTACTCCAGATTGTGAACTATATAGAGAAAAGTCAATTCAGAATACTCTCGGAGACCATCTGTCACCACGCAAGTTAATACATTCTGGCATTAAGAAGTACCAGTGTGATGTTTGTTCAAAATCATTTACTCAGTCACACAGTTTGTCACAACACAAGTTAATACATACTGGCATTAAGAAGTACCAGTGCGATGTGTGTTCAAAATCATTTACTCGTGCAGACATTTTGTCACAACACAAGTTAATACATACTGGCATTAAGAAGTACCAGTGTGATGTTTGTTCAAAATCATTTATTCAGTCAAGCAATTTGACAAAACACAAGTTAATACATTGTGTCATTAAGGAGTACCAGTGTGATGTTTGTTCAAAATCATTTACTCGTGCAGACATTTTGTCACAACACAAGTTAATACATACTGGCATTAAGAAGTACCAGTGTGATGTTTGTTCAAAATCATTTACTCAGTCAAGCAGTTTGTCACAACACAAGTTAATACATACTGGCATTAAGAAGTACCAGTGTGATGTGTGTTCAAAATCATTTACTCGTGCAGACATTTTGTCACAACACAAGTTAATACATACTGGCATTAAGAAGTACCAGTGTGATGTTTGTTCAAAATCATTTACTCAGTCAAGCAGTTTGACAAAACACAAGTTAATACATTGTGTCATTAAGGAGTACCAGTGTGATGTTTGCTCAAAATCATTTACTCGTGCAGACATTTTGTCACAACACAAGTTAATACATACTGGCATTAAGAAGTACCAGTGTGATGTTTGTTCAAAATCATTTACTCAGTCACGCAGTTTGTCACAACACAAGTTAATACATACTGGCATTAAGAAGTACCAGTGCGATGTGTGTTCAAAATCATTTACTCGTTCATACATTTTGTCACAACACAAGTTAATACATACTGGCATTAAGAAGTACCAGTGTGATGTTTGTTCAAAATCATTTATTCAGTCAGGCCATTTGACAAAACACAAGTTAATACATTGTGTCATTAAGGAGTACCAGTGTAATGTTTGTTCAAAATCATTTACTGAGTCATGCAATTTGTCACATCACAAGTTAATACATACTGGCATTAAGTAGTACCAGTGTGATGTTTGTTCAAAATTATTTACTGTCTCAGGCAATTTGTCACAACACAAGTTAATACATTCTGGCATTAAGAACCAGTGTGAAGTGTGTTCAGAATCATTTACTATGTCAAGCAGTTTGATAGAACACAAGTTAATACATTCTGGCATTAAGGAGTACCAGTGTGATGTTTGTTCAAAAGCATTTATTCAGTCAGGCAATTTGACAAAACACAAGTTAATACATTCTGTCATTAAGGAGTACCAGTGTGATGTTTGTTCATAATCATTTACTCAGTCAGGCTATTTGTCACGACACAAGTTAATACATTCTGGCATTAAGAAGTATTAGCGTGTTGTTTGTTCAAAATTATTTACTCTGGCGATTTGCCACAACAAGTAAATACATTCTGGCATTATAAAGTACCAGTGTGATGTTTGTTCAAAATCATTTACTCATTCAGGCAGTTTGTCACAAGTTAATACATACTGGCATTAATAAGTACCAGTGCGATGTTTGTTGAAAATTATTTACTCAGTCATATGGTTTGTCAATTCACAAGTTAATACATTCTGGCATTAAGAAGTACCAGTGCGATGTTTGCACAAAATCATTTACTGATAAGTACTTTGTCAAAACACAAGTTTAATACATACTGGCAGTGTGATGTTGGTTCAAAATCATTTACATAGTCAGGCAATTTGTCACAACACAAGTTAATATATACTGGCATTTAAGAAGTACCAGTGTCATGTCTGTAAAAAATCATTTACTCAGTCAGGCAATTTGACAAAACAAGTGAATATATTCTGGCATTAAGAAGTACTAGCATGATGTTTGTTCGGAATCATTTACTACATCAGACAGTTTGTAATAACACAAGTTAATACATTCTGGCATTAAGAAGTACCAGAGAGTTGTTTCAAGAAAAGTAGTTATTTGGCATAGCCTGTTGTGTTATAAATAACATGCTGGCATAAAAAATAACAGTGATGTTTGTAACAAAGTTTTCTGTTTGTACATTTTGAGTGTAAATTAATCCATTATACTATTATGAACCATTACTGTATGGTATGTAAGAATAGTTTCTACTGTCCAAAAAGTTTTAGCAATGTAATAAAACCAATCAATATAATATATAATAGTTGTTTTGAGCGTTCATCTTCTTTTTTCACAGCACTAAATTAATATTGATTATTAAACTTTCACTTGTGAACTTACTTTGTTTCCTCCCGTACGCGTTTCGGTGTGATGTGCGCCTTCGTCAGTGGTGTGAGACAGACTCCACTTCGGAATCTGTCTCACACCGCTGATGAAGGCACACATCGATCGTGCCGAAACACGTATGGGAGGAAACAACGTAAGTTTACAATTGAAAGTTTAATAATCAATAGTAATGTATAATGTTTTTAAACAGAAACCCTTAAACAAGCATAATTATACAAATAAATTAATATATGCTGTAATATTGCCACTGCAAATATGTAATGTCTATGATATTTGACACTACAAAACAGTGAAATTTGTAATAATTAAAATCATTAAATTATATATTGTAATATAGTGTAACATTATTGGTACACATTTATCCTTTAATTAAATTTTTCACTGCATGAGTTATATATGTTTAGTTGAAATAATTTGAAAGTCTTTGTTTCTTGCTATACATAGATTATATCTCATACAAGATTTTTGTCTGGCTGCTACAACCTTCGCTATGACAGAGTCCTGAGGACTTAACACATCTGTGTTATTGCTTGGCAAAATGATTCACGTGGGTATGTCCCCAAAGTTAATGTAGCTTGGCATTTCACAACTTGTAAGTTGTATTTAAAGCTCATAGGTTATTTCGTTTAGCATATTTTTGATTGCTTCATGCATACTGTTTCTTTACAATTCAACATTAGTTCAGTGCATTACTGACAGATGACATTGTATCTCAAAACTGCTATTTTCCGATGCTTTACATGTCACTGTTTGTAGCGGTTCCTTGTTGTGAACTACACATTTGGTATAGTGGAGTGTTTGAATTTTTGAGTGATTTTTTTTGTTGTAATCTTATATTACAAAGTGACTGATAACTTCTTGGCTGAATATATAATATTGTGGTAATTTAATTTCAAATCTGGATCTGAATTGAATAATGTAGAAAATGAATAGACATTTTGATCTGACAATACAGGTAAGCCTACATAATTTGAGGTTAGTTCATCTCACTGTTTACTGCCAGTGTCCAAGATAACGAACTATAGCAAGTGTTACGAATGGCAAGACACCAGAATAGTGCAGATGCCCTGGCACATGCTTCGCAGTTTGAGGCTACCAAATCAGCGTCTGGGTGGACAATAGGGTGGAACGAAAAAATCAAGTTTCGATTTTTAATTTGTAATAGTGCGGAAAAGTTGCCTTTTGATGTAAATAAGATAAAAAAAAGATATGAAACATATTGGAGCACGTCTTGAGGTGCCGCAAGGACGATAAATTTTCATAAAATTGTGCAATTTTCGCTACATTTTTAAGTTTTTTTAAGTTGTCAAAATTTTTTTTAATTTCAAATACTGTCAAAAAAGCAGTTTTTATATCAAAAAAGACAATTTTTTTTTACTTTTTGGATTATGTCTTGAGGTGCCGCAAGAGCGGTAAAATTTTATAAAAACTTTTTGTTAACTTTTTCAAAGAATTTTACGTGTCTCGATTATGCAATAAAAAGTTTCAAATAGGCGTTTTAATATGAATAGAAAGATAAAAACGTAATCCCAGCGGATGTTGGGAAGGGGCGGAAGGCGGAGATTTGTTTGCGTGTGGTGACAAGCTCAGATCAGGTGTCAGTCGCTTTGCCGAGTTCAGCTGAGTTGGCGTCTATTGTGTAACAGATTAACGTAATATTTTGTTAGTTTGTGTGCTACTTTATTGTTGTGAGTTAAAATGGCTCAGTCTAAACAAGTGAAGACAAGACGAATTTCGGAATGTCCTATTTTTGGAAGATTTAGTGATTTGTGTGAAATTGTACTGCCTACTTACGAAGATGTAATGAAGTGCTACTGTTTTATTAGACATAACTTCAAAGTTGCGTCAGGGAAAGATCCTACTGTAAGTGAAATATCTGAGACTTTAGTTCCAAAAATAGAACAAATATGGTCAATAGCTTCTGTTCCCGTTGTTTCTAACCTTAGAATTTCACAAATGATAAAAGTTTATCATGCTAAATATAGGAACTTATTAAGGTCTAAAAGTAGAAAAGGGTCAGATAAGTTTGACTCGAACCTCGCAAAATTTAGAGAAGAAGCTGAACGTTTATTTGATATTGCTGCCTGCAAGTGTCAAAACTTTGATACTTGTAGTTGTATAAAAGAAAAAAAGTACCAGTTTTAGAACAAGAGTTTCTAAAAGATCAACGCTCTACCAGGAAAATGGTTATAGGTAATGTTGATATAGCTACCACAAGCGCTTTGAAGAAGAAAGAAGCAAGAAAAAGTAAAGAACTACAGAGAACAGTTAAGTTTAATCAAGAACGGACAAAAAATACTAGTATATCAGAAACGGTTACTGACGACAATGACAGCGCTGAAGAGGCAAACCAACCAGGTCCTTCAAATATACAAGAAGAGATAAATCTACCAGGCCCTTCAAAACTGAAAAAAGAGAAAAAGATAAGCACTCAAATGCGTATTAATTTGCCATCTGTAGCTTCCATTTGTGACCGTACTGGAATATCAGATAGAGCTGCTGCAGCTATAGCTAGTGCTGCTTTACAGGACTTGGGTGTAATCACAGGGGAAGACAAAACCAAAATAATAGACAGGATGAAAATTAGACGAGCAAGATCAAAAAATCGAAGAGATCTCATTAATGACGGTCTTTATGATCAGATAACCGAAAATAGAGGATTGTTTTTTGATGGAAGAAGAGACAAAACAATTGTTCAAGAAAAGAAAGGAATTAAGTTGTACAAAAAAGTTATTTCAGAAGAGCACGTTTCACTAATAGAGGAACCAAACTCAAAGTTTTTAGGCCATGTAACACCTAAATCTGGCACTGGAAAAGACATAGCAGACAGTATACTGGAGTTTCTTGAAGATAGAGAACACAACAAACAACTTTTGAACTTTACTGCTATTGGGTGTGATGGAACCGTTGTAAACACTGGACATAATAATGGTGTGATTTCTTTGATGGAAAATGAAATAGGAAGACCTTTACAATGGTTAGTTTGTTTGTTCCATGGAAATGAGCTACCTTTGCGACACCTTTTTTGTCATTTAGATGGTAAAACGAAGGGACCCAATGAGTTTAAAGGCGAAATAGGTCAGCAGCTGGAAAACTGTGCTAATCTTCCTGTGGTTACTTTCTTGCCGATTGAAAATAACCTTCCTCTTTTGGAGAACATAAATGATTTTAGTACAGATCAGAAGTATTTATTGGATATGTGTATCGCTGTATCAAGTGGAAATTGCTCACTAGATTTATCTTTAAGAAACCCTGGAAAACTTGCTCACTCCAGGTGGCTTACGTTAGCAAACCATATAATTAGATTGTATGTGGCAACTGAAAATCCAACTGAAAACCTTAAGACTCTGGCTGAGTACATTGTGAAAGTGTATGCACCTGTGTGGTTTAACATCAAGTTAAAACCTTCATGTACTTATGGTTCCAAACATCTGTTTAAGCTTATCTCATATTCACGCTATCTCTCTGATGATTTCAAGAACGTTCTAGACCCGGTTATTCAAAGAAATGGGTACTTTGCTGCTGCAGAAAATCTCCTTTTGTCCATGCTATGTGATGAGCGCAAAAATGTAAGAGAACTTGGTTTACGACGTGTTTTAAAAGCAAGAACAGAAAGTAGAGGCGGAGTCAGGAAGTTTAAAGTTCCAAAGATAAACTTTGACGCAAAGGATTACATCGACATGATCTCATGGGCTGAAAATGACGTAACTGAACCCCCCTTGGTAAAACATGTTTCCATTGACTCTCTCAAAGACTTTATACGGAAGACATCTGAAGCTCAACCAAATAGTAAAGTGGACCCGCTTATCGACTTTCCCCGGCTTCCTTGTCACACGCAAGCAGTGGAAAGAGCTGTGAAACTGGTGACCGAATCGGCTCAAAATGTCTGTGGTTCAATCGCAAGAGAAGGATATATAAGAGCAAAAATTGACTCACGTGAGAACATGGCAAAATTTGATACAAAAAAACAGTTTAATGTGTCAATGAAGTAGAAACAAACATTTTGCAGCTGTAACATTTGTAATTATTAAGGGTTTTTTAAATCATAAAAAATGAACTTTCAATGTCTTTAAAAGTGTATTATGATATTTTTTTACGTGTGCTCTAATAAAAAAATATATAATTGATTTGACGAGTTTTTATTTCAACCTTATTTACTACTATTTGTAACAACCAAAATGTTCGCAAAATTAGCAAAAATACAAACTTTTTGACATTAAAAAATATTTTTTTATTATTATTATATTTTGTAATTAATAATTTTTCCAATTCTAATGCTTATATATGTATTTACAACTATCTTTTGTAACATTATATGTACGAGAAAACCGTAAAAAATAATTTATCAAAGTTTATAATTTTTCAATTTTTTTACAAACTTTAAGCTCTTTGCGGCACCTCAAGATGTTGTAGTATAGCAACCAAATTTTTTTCCTTCTTTTTGAACCTAAAAGGCAACTTTTCCCCACTATTAGAAAACTAAAAAAAAAAAAATTAAAAAAAGGCCATTTTCGTTCCACCCTAGTGGACAAGTCATAAAGTGCATGCTAAAAGATCGCAATGGCACAGACGAGGAAGAAGAACAGGGACTTGACGGTCGGCACCGCAGAATAAAATAAAGCATGGAATACCAAAGTGTTATAAATGTGGGAAACTTGGACATTACAACGAGATTGTTGGGTAGTAGGAAATTAAGCAGCAGGGAAACAAGCAGTAGTCAGTACAGCGAGGCGTGTGCTGACTAACTGGAGGAGCGAAGCCCCTAGACAATACGCAATTTTTACACTTCAAAAAAACAGTGGGAACTTGGTGGTTACCGGACTCGTTCAAGAAAGGTAACCTCGATTACAATTGACACAGGTGCAACAGTTCCCATTTTGCGGCCCGACATGGTGAAAGATCTCAAGCCAATCTGGTGCTCTTGCAGCTTGTGAACAGCTACTGGACGGCCTGTAAAAGTGTTTGGAAAAGTGGAGCTACACCTACGCATTGGTCAACTTGAGTCTAATCACCAAGTACTTGTTGCAGACATTGTGGATGAAGCAATTCTTTGTGTGGATGTTACGAACGCATACGGATTTATAGTTGACTTTAAAAACAATGCTTGAGAATCAGTGGAGAAGAGGTAATGCTCTCCACAATGACTACATCAGAAAAATCGATGGACGTGATTAACCAAGTGGCCATAACTGTTCTGCTAATCTCTGAAAAGATCATCATTTTTAGAACTGAGGTAGATACAGTTAAATTAAAGTTAAGGGCGTATGCGCAGAAACCAATTTATGGATGGACGAGTCCACTTTGAAATTGTGAATGGCAGGATGGTAAGACAATCAGCTGGAATGCAAGTGAAGGTGTCGCCAACTTTGCATGTGATGTTTTAGTTACCCGTACATTGTTAGCCTATCTCAGTCTTGCATTTTTTATTACTATTTCAATTTATTAATTATATAGTTGTACAGTCGCTCATTTTTATTAGTTATTTAATTTTTTAGTTAATTTCTATTAGTAGTTTTTATTCTATAATTATGTATTATCGTAATTATTTGTGTTATCATACAGTAACGAGATTTGATAAAGTGGATACTTCTCCTTCAACTAGCAAAGACAGGAAAGTTATTCATAGTAAAGCACATGAAGTAATAATACAGTTTTTTGTTGTCCAGGATTAAAAAGATTCCTGCAATTAAATGAATATGAAGAATGCGTTCCTTTATGTAATTATAGACTGTAGAGATAGTCAAGTGTAATTAAGGAGTGGAAGTGTACAGTTTGCAAATTGCATTGCGATAAGAATGGTCAGAAAGGCTGTAGTTTTTTACGTCTCAGCAGTACACAATGACAGAATCAAACCACTCATGTATGTTTATAAAACATTCTGATATGTAACGGCACCAAATTCCGATACATGTGAACAGTACATATCATTTGCTTCATTTGTATAATAATAAAATTACAATATTATTATTATTATTTGATTTACGTCAATTCCCCAGGCAGGAGGATTTTCCTCTTTTGCAAGATCACAAGTATGTTTCAAGACCATTTGCAGGTCAGGTATTGTTCTGTCTGTTCACTTTCTGAAAGGGGTTGAGGAGCAAGGGGGAAGATGTCTCCATTAAAACACACACACACTAGCATGCACACAATTCCTTTTTTTCTTAATTTAATTTGAATTCTGTATTAGAACAAATGTTTTCAGAGTTTACAAGTTTTTTTTTTTTTTGGATTAATTTTATGCAATGTGGACACACAGAGGAGTGTCAGTTTTTTATATTTTTTCAATAAATAAAAATGAGAGGGGGGAGAGAGAGAGACCAAAAATGACATGTACAGAAATTTCATCAGAACTTTTCCTGATATTAAAAAAATAACTAAATAATGAACGGCAAAAAAACATTAACAAAATTAATGGAAATTATAGTTATAATTTCTTGTCTAATGAGTAGGTACTAGTAATGGCTTCATATACTTCACATCTTAAATTCTAAACCTATTACAAACATATTTGGTATACTCAGCTTGAAACAAACGTTCAGACCAACAAAAATGGTTTAAATGTTGCCATGCTGCATTATTAGTAGGTGCTGTTGAAACAGCAGGTTGATTATAATTGTTTTTAGAACAGACTTCTAGAATGTTGTGTGCAAGTGTATTGTGTTCAAGTAGCAAGTTTCCACTACTTTATAAAACATATCCTAGAAGCAAACTTTGACATCCAGTTGCTGTTGCTGAGAAACCTTACTAAGGGACTTATAAAAAAAAAGAAAAACAACAATTACACGCTTGCTCTTTTGAACATCTGATGAAAAGGTTTTGTAAAGTGTACCTAACAAAAATGTACAATGCTCGACTTGTCTTTATATTCCATACTTCTAGCAGTTTTACATGATATATTGCTAACACGAATAAGAAAAGTTTAAATCTGCTGAAGGTCTAAACGAGTGATAGTTATTTGCAGACTGACAGGGCCATAAAATAATTCTGAAAGAATTGTTGTTTTTAAAACACCATCCTTTGTCAAGTGACTACTCAAATCTGGCAGTTTTTCACAGCAAACTGAAGTTTGATGATTTGATCCATCATGACCTAGTGATGGTCCAAACATTTCAAGGATTCTCCTGGCCTTAAAAAACTGGACTGGCGTCATTGAGTGACATGACTAATGTTAAATTTACTTTGGGATGCTTCCAAACATAATACAGTTTACAATAAACAAACAAAACTTTATGCCTGTCTAATTTTTCCAGAACTCCATACACATAATTTGATCTGGATAGAACATTTATTAAACAATAATACTATTCGATGCAAATAAATAAAATATCGGTATGGAGAACCATACATGACTTCCATGTTTTAAGATTTATATTTAAAATCATTTTAGAAATGAAATATTTCTACAGAAACTACTTATATCTTCAGCCTCAAGCACAGAATTGTGGTCACTAACATATACCACCTCACGTTAGCGCACTCGATTTTCACTGATGATGGCAGTCGATGGCACTTCCGAAACGTCTGGTTTTGCAGAAAACATTGGACCACAGCCAAACACCCTGTGAAGGAATTTTATCAACAAACTTGTGTTAAACTTGTTAGGTTTCATTACATTTTTAATCAGTGTTCTGTGTTGTGAGTTTTACATTAATTATTAAGAATGATTAGGTATGATGAACTGTTGAGTCTTATTAGTACAGAAGAGGATGCAATTTCTTTTCTTCAAGGAAAAGGATTACTTCATAATCCACGTCGTTGCATTAATGGACATGATATGGTATTGAAAATGGGACAGTGACCTTGATGGTGTTGCAATAAAAAAACTTGCCGTGAGTATAAGGTACTTCACCAGGGCACATTTTTAGAGAGGTGCAAAATACCGCTGAGAAAAATAATTTTGTTTATTTATTGCTGGTGTGAAGGGCATAGTAGTGTGAAAAACAGTAAAAATCAACTGGAAATCAGCGCCAACACACACACAGAGTGGACGGCTTACTTAAGATTATCTGTGGCTTAGACATAATGAGCAACCCACAGAAAATTGGAGGACCGAATTTAACAGTTGAAATTGACGAGAGTGTGTTTTCCAAGAGAAAAAATGTTGGCCGGGTGTTAACACAACAGTGGGTATTTGGAGGATACTGCCGGGAATCCAAGGAATGCTTCTTGTGTTGTGTCGAAGATCGCTCAGCCGCTACTCTTCTTCCTCTCATACAGCAAAATATTGAACCAGGGTCCACTATAATATCAGATGAGTGGCATTCATACCGGCAAATTGTTAATTTGCCACAACAGTACAGTCATTTGACTGTAAACCATAGTTATAACTTTGTGGATCCTCAAACGGGAGCACATACACAAGGCATAGAAAGCCTATGGCGGTCCTGTAAACGCCGAAACAAGATTGAATGTGGTACAAGAAGGGAACTCTTAGATTCCTATTTATGTGAGTTCATCTGGCGAACAAGAAACGCAAACGATGATTTGTTCGAGAAAATGCTTCAAGATATCAAAAAATATGGTTAATGATTCTTGTTTTATATGATTTTGGTAAGTATTATCAATTTTGTTAAGTATGTTCTATTTAGAATACTAATTTCATAATGATATTGACTTTGAAATCATGTGCTTAGTTTAATTATTCCTTGCTCAAGCTTAATCCAATACCATTTTCAAGGATTTTAAGTATTCTGTAAAAGTATTTTGTTTCCTTATTGAACACAGTACATGACAAATTAAAAGCATTCAGTACTTAAAAGTAGGTTAGGTTACATTATTTAATCTAAACAAATTCACAGAAGCTGTAACAAAGTTAATTATAAAATAATAATCATTTCATATTTTTTCTTTTACAAGTGGATATAAGCCAACAAGCTGATATCATATAAAGTGTAATAATCATGTCAGTGTTACACATATTATTATTTTTAATTAAATCCTTAAATTTTTAGTGACCGTCAATCAATGAATGTTTTAGTGGATGGTTAGTGAGGATCGGTCATTAATACAAATTTTAGCTATTTTGCGTCATCTGTTTGATTTATTCCTTGTTTCAGTCCGATTTTCGTATAACTTCCGATTGTACACGGAGATTTTGTCTCGGCCATTCTGTAAAGTGACAGGTTCATAGTTTTAAATCTATTTCAAGTTTTCGTTCAGTTTCTTGGGTTCGCTTACGTACTTTGTTCAACTTCGTACAAGAGAGCATGTAACAGAAAATGATTTGCTGATGACTTAGTATACACAGATGTTCAACAACTCAGTTCAGTTCGCTCAGCTTCTCTAGTTTATTTACTTTAATCGGCTTCATAAAGAACTGAATAGAGTACAAAAGGCTATTCTTTGTATTGCTGCAATAATATACACAGTTATTTTACAAAACGTTTAAGAAATTAGAAAACAAAAGAATGACGAATTTAGAAAATGAGTTGGAAATAGGACGAAGGATTGAGTAAGAAAGAAATGAACCGTGGGGTAACTGGAGTAGAATATTGTAAGAAGGAAAAGAAAGAGGAGGGAGGTAAAGGATTGGATGGAACCAGGACAACGTAAGTGAAAATCGCAGAAGCTTATTCACTCGATATTTTGTAAAATAAACAATACTCAATTTAATATAAAACTATGAATTGAGCTAAAGAGAATTAACAAACTCTCTTAATGTCTCTACATCAATTTTTGTCAACCGATAATTTTGCAATCATCGGCTCATACAACCGATGGGTTCCCATTGTTGCTGAAAAACTGTTCTATCTCTCTCAATGGTCTGCCTTCTGTTTCCGGCAAACAGAAGTACATGTGCGTCAGTCCCAAGACCCCAACAAACGAATAGATTAATAGAGCTCCAAACAGGTTGAACCAGTGGCTCAGGTTGATGTAAGATTTTGTCACTATGAAGACAAAGAGGTAGGAGCAGGCTGTGGAAACTTCGGCGGCAATGCCTCGGCCTCTGCAATACAAACGAGTTTCCATTAATATTGTGTTATTCTGTACGAATTCTCTTATATTTGTGTATTTTTCTGTGTGTTTGGATAGATCATCAAATGGAAGAGTTGGTGACTTATGACCAATTTGATTTTAGGAATGCCATAGGAACGAGACAAACCATGCTTCTACTAAAGCTAAAGGCTGGATAGGGACAAAGAAACCTATTTTTAAAGAGGTTCAAAATCATAACCTATTTTCAACTTACATCGTCAAAACATTCGATTATGTCAGACAGGTAGAAATCTCAGGAAAATAGAAATCCACTGCAGTGACTTGCGATGGCGTTGCAGTAATAGTTAGAAGTAAGCAGGATTTTAGGGATAGGTGTTGGAAAGAATGGAGGGTATTATGGGATTGGAATATAATATGCTACGTTGAGTTGAAAAATTATGAAAGTGCCTACGTGACCCTTCACACGCCGCAACGCACAAAGGTCATTCTGCGCAGAAGAATTACGTAATGCTCTAGGTAATTCGTGATGCCCCTTCCACAAGTTTCTCGACTGTTCTACTGGCATCCAGGTCCGCTGTGTCATAATACAATGCGGCCGGAGTATAAATACTGGATTTGGAAGAGGCCGAGTTCAGTTACACCTGGCGATATTAGGAGTGCGGATCGAAGTAATTGTTGAGGTTTAGTGAAAAGTGATTATTGTGATAATTAGTGCAATATAAGGTGACAGTTATTGTTGTGTGTTGGGTAAATTTAACTTGAATTATTGTATAAGAATGACTTTGTTGATTTCTAACTGTTGTTTGTGTCTAATTAAAGTTTGTAATTATTGACTTCATTGGTGTCAGTTATTCTATTTCCACTGTACAACAAGGTGATCCATGAGACCATTGTAACAGTATATAGATTAATAAACCAAAAACTAAAGTGATAATGTGTGAAAATAATGGAAAGCTCAAATATGAAGAAAATAGTAGGGAATTATGAAAAATAAAACTCTGCAGGATGTTGAAGAATTTATTTATTTAAAAAGTAAAATCATAAGAATGGGGAAACAGGAGAGAATATGGAGTAGGCTTGTCCAAATGGAAACAGTATTAAAGAAAATGAAACCCCCTTTCAATCTCTGCTGTATTTCCACATAAGCAGATGCAATGGCCTAGCTCTGGGTAGGGACGCACACTTTTATTGTAAAAATAAATATGTTCTTAACTAACTTCAAATCCAAAATTAAGTATGAGAACACAATAAGTGAATTATTTACATTTTCTAAGTGATGTGTGATGGGTTATCGGCTACCCTCTTTGTTATTGTAGTACACTATGCCACTAAAGGTATAGATTAACGAGAAACAATATTAAGTAGACAAGCCAAATATGTGCTAATGCTGATGACGTGTGATAATAACTAGATCAAGGCAATGGCTGGTTGATGGTTACATGGAGCTAAATCAAAAATCCTCTGGAATAGGATTGAATGTAAATATCAGCAAAACTAAATATATGCTAATTTATGTATAAAGAAGAAGACGATGTCTGAATAATTTATGCATAGAGGGTAATTCATTTGATGTGGTTAATAAGTTCAAGATACCTGGGTAACATGATAGATAACAAACATGATAAGCAAGGGTGCATAAATATGATAGTACATGACAGGTTACAAATAGGAAGTAGGGCATACTGTGCGTTCGCTCTATGAAACACAAAAATGAAAATATATAAGACCTTTATTAGATCGGTTGTTGCTTATGGAGGTGAGATATAGTCATTAGCAAGAAAGTAACAAGAAACACTGAGAAGGTTTGAAAGAAAGATAGCATGGTGTGTTTGTAGCCTGGTTAAGGCAGACGGTGAATGGAGAATAAGAAATAATCAGAAGATATCTGAGCTACTGAAGCATGAGGAAGGACATCACAAGATCCATAACGGCTCAACGAATACAATGGCTAGGCCACCTACAACAGTGGATGAGCAGTGTATTATAAAGAAAATCCTGACCGCTCAGGTGTACAAAAGCAGAAAGAGGGGTCCATTTAGACTATGATGGTTTGATGATATGGTGGAAGATCTCAGTAGAATGGATGTGAGGGTTTATGATAAAATTATAATGGATAGGAGACATGTTGAAACTGGGCTCACGTTGGGCTGTAGTGCTGAAGGAGAAGGTACCTCGAGTGCCTTCAGCATGTTTTACTTGCTGGAGACATCTTCACGTTAAACACTTTTCAAGAAACTTTTTTTAAATGGGTTTAGAAACAAAGGGTTGGACAAATTGGCTCTTCTTTTGTCACTGATCCCCTAAACATTTCCTTAATGGACAAATATTTAGCAGGCCTATTGAACACATTTTGTAAGCCTCTGCACAATCCAGTAATTACTGTAAATTATAATAAATTCATACAATAATTAAATAATGATAAAATTTGTTAACTGATAATCAAGCGTGCATGATATTTAGTAGTCCAGAACATCTTAAGAAACTAATTTTCTGCCATTGTTTTTAATAATCTGGTAGTACTTTGGTTGCATATGTGTTGGACTACTGAGATGTGTTGTACTGTATTAGGATTTCAACTATAAAATATCGGTATGGAGAACCATACATGACTTCCATGTTCTAAGATTTATATTTAAAATCATTTTCAAAATGAAATATTTCCATAGAAACTACTTCTTTTTACTTACTGCTTCAGCCTTAACCACAGTACTGTGGTCACTAACGTATACCACCTCACGTTATCGCACTCGATTTTCACTGATGATGGTAGTCGATGGCACTGCCGAAACGTCAGGTTTTGCTGAAAACATTGGTCTATGGCCAAACAGGACAGGAAGGAATTTTAACAACAAACTACTTCTTTGTTGCCGATAACGTAGAACATATATAAAAAATTATCCCCTCCCCTTCAACTATAATTTTCATTTATAGAAAATTACCCCCAGCCCATTCAACTAGCCTCTTCATTTATAGATATTTCATCTATGTTTCTACAGTGGATTATTAAGATCTTATCAGGATACTTTATTTATCAAAATTAAGTACTTTACTCTTGTTACAACAAAAATGTTTCTGGTAAACTACCATTTCCCCGTAACCGATCTTCACCAAAATCAATAGGCCTTGAGTCCTCTACAACTCAGGTACATTTCAATCAGAATGATCACAGTTGCACACCACTATATAAAAATTATCCCAATTAGCGCTTTCAAGCTTCACAGCCCATCGTCAGATTGGAATAGACCCTAGGGATAATTTTTATATAGTGGTGTGCAACTGTGATCATTCTGATTGTGATTTCAACCACTAACACAAATTTCTTCATTAAACGTCAGGTACATTTGTAAAAAATTATTTGATTCTGTTTGAATTTACGGCAGTTATCGTTCGTCATGAAAAAAATTTCTCTTGTTACAACATAAAATGTTGCAGGTAAACTACCCCTTTCCCTTAACCAATCTTCACCAAAATCAACAGGCCTTGAGTTCTCTACAACATAGGGACATATGCAAAACATTATTTGATTATGTTTAAATTTACGGCAGTTATCGTTCATCATAGAAAAAATTACCCTTGTTAAAACATAAAACGTTGCAGGTAAACTACCCTTTCTCTTAACTGATCTTCACCAAAATCAATAGGTCTTGAGTACTCTACAATTCAGGGAGCATGCAAAACATTATTTGATTCTGTTTGAATGTGCGGCAGTTATCGTTCATCATAGAAACAATTACTCTTGTTAAAACAAAATGGGGCAGGTAAGCTACTCCTTTCCCTTAACCGATCTTCACAAAAATCAATAAGCCTTCAGTCCTTTACAATTCAGGAATGTATGCAAAAACATATTTGATTCTGTTTGAATGTGCGGCAGTTATCGTTCGTCATAGAAAAAATTACCCTTGTTAAAACAAAATGTGGCAGGTAAACTACCCCTTTCCCTTAACCGATCTTCACCAAAAACAAAAGTCTTGAGAACTCTACAATTCAGGGCTGTATGCAAAACATTATTTGTTTCTGTTTGAATTTGCGGCTGTTATCGTTTGCCATAGAAAAAAATCTACAGACAGACACACACACAGACACTTTTTGAAAAATGACTTTTTTTCATGTTTTGAGGGTAGTACAATCAGAATCTGCAATTATCTCGAACACAATTTTTTTTGCCATCACCATATTTCCATTTCCTTATGGAACATGGAAGTAAAATGCAGTGGCGAAGCTAGTAGTTAATGAATGGGTAGGCAAAAATCTTATCTTACATTTTTTTTTAAGGAATCACTAAAAGGATGGTGGTTCAAATCGGACGCTGAGGTAGAGTTTGCTGTAAGCGAATGGTTCCACAAACAGCCGTAAGAATTTTACTAGCAGGGAATCTACAGGTTGGTGCAACAGTGGAACTCATGTTTTAATGTTAATGGAGGCTTCTTTTAAAATCGTTGAATAAAAAATGATTTACAGCTCTATACGTGTTTCTATTGAACAATCCTTGTATTAGTCATACACAATAATACAACTGATTGAACTTCAAATTTTTAAACTTGATTAGTTTCTATATATATATGTTTAATGTTACAAATAATTCAAATAACAATCTTGATCATCTGTTAGTTCAGCGGAATAACAGGGACACTTTTAATAACCGCATAAAATAAACACTTATAAACAACACAGCGTGCTTTACCTTGAATGTTTGGACCACAGAAGTGAGGCATGCCTCAACGCTCTATGTGTACAGCACGGGACAATCCCCCCTCCCTTCACTTCCCTATCGCTCCGGCACATTGGTTACATACGATGTATACAAAAATACAAAAAATGCTGAGGCAAGTTCAGGTTGCCTCATTCGCTTTAAACGAGCTATGCCGAGTCTCACCTGTCACCATCTAGCAGTCGCTCAGTAAAGCACGTTTCGGCCTAATAAATTCGACAGTTGCGGTAACAATGTATAATCTTTACATTATGTAGTTCATACGTATTTATAATTTTTATTCTACAGAATTTTTTAGGGTAGGCAATGCCTCAATTGCCTCCATGCAACTTCGCCACTGGTAAAATGCTGGACAGGAAGGAACTGTCAGAGACCTCAAATGTATTAAATAAAGGTTCCAATACATGTAGTATCAGCTGGATGATCAAGAAAAGTGCTGAAAACTTCAGTTATGTCTGTGGTCTGCATGAATGTCAAACATGGCACATGGGTAATAATGGGTAAGGAACAATGGCAGTTAAGTTCATTTGAATAAAATTGTTATAGAGAAATTTTACACCTGGAGAGACAAATTCACTTGTGAAGAAGTATATGTTGGAGAGCACTGTCTAAAGTAGAATAAAAATCTAGAAGAATAAGGTCATATCATACATCATGAGAGTTTATTTATAATGTTAGTCGGGGGGGGGGGAGGTGTAAGATGGAATGGAGGAGGTGTTAAGGAAAGCTCTGTTTGAAATGTTAAAACAGATGATAGACTTTGTCAAGTGTGCGAATTATATTGAACTGAAAAGGGAGCTATTGGAGGACTGCTACAAACACATCCACAGTTTGTAGGTCCAAGAAGAAGATTACTAATCCTATAGACAACTTGTGAGGTCATTTATAGTGATTCTGTAGATGACAATTCTTATAGACTATTCATGAGGGCAACTTGAGCTGCTGCAACATACAGCATTTCCTGTTAGAGAATTATGTACAGTGATTAAGCAGCAGTTTTAGCCCTGTTTCCCTATTTAAGGCTATACGGCAAACCAAGACCAAAAACAGTCAGTTATGCTAGTTGTTTGTTTTAGTTTATTTTCATATAAAATAATACTGATACTAGTACTACAGAGATATAAGGAGATGGAAGTATGGTGATGGCAAAAAAAATCGTGTTTGAGATAAGGGCTGATTCTGATTGCACTACCCTCAAAACATGAAGAAAAGTCAGTTTCCGAAAAGTGTCTGTGCGTGTGTCTGTGTGTAGAATTTTTTCTATGGCAAATGACAACTGCCGCAAATTCAAACAGAATCAAATAATTTCTTGCATATGTGCCTGAGTTTTAGTGAACTCAAGACCTATTGATTTTTGTAAAGATCGGATAAGGGGAAGGGGTAGTTTACCTGCAAAAATTTATGTTTTAAAACAAGTAAAGTACTTCTGATAAATAAAGTATCCTGAAAAGGTCATAATAATCCACTGTACAAAGGTAGATGAAATATCTATAAATGAAAAAGGTAGTTGAAGGGGAGGAGGTAATTTTCTATAAATGAAAATGATAGTTGAAGGGGGAGGGGATAATTTTTTTATGTGTACTACGTTATCGGCAACAAAAAAGTAGGTTGTTGTTAAAATTCCTTCCCGGGGCTATTTGGCTGTGGTCCAGTGTTTTCTGCAAAACCAGATGTTTTGTCGGTGCCATCGACTGCCATCATCAATGAAAATCGAGTGCGCTAACGTGAGGTGGTATATGTTAGTGACCACAGTACTGTGGTTAAGGCTGAAGAAAGAAGTAGTTTCTATGGAAATATTTCATTTCAAAAATGATTTTAAATATAAATCTTAGAACATGGAAGTCATGTATGATTCTCCATACCGATATTTATATTCATGCACCCGTACAGAAACTAATAATAGAAATACAATATCAAGAAGACAACTGATAATTTTAGTCAAAGCTCATGAGAGAAAAATCAAAGAGTAAAATCTTTGATCAACAAGTGAAACTGGATAATCCAGGAATTGAACAAGTGAAGCAATTTTGCTACTGGACAGATTGCTTACTAAAGACAATTGGTGTGTGTCAGAAGTGAAAAAGAAAAGAGTATCGGTAGGTAAGCAGACTTTTAGAATTACCTGCTCACAAATAATTGTACGAATTTAAAAATTAAAAATGAATTTATGGGTCTTTCACTGTTTCCTGCGGCCAAAGACAACTTCCGTCTCCACGTTTGTATTTTTTTTCCGTGTTCGATGTGTACTAGAACTGTTTTCTTCACAAGTAACTAATGCCAGTTTATGGAGGTTATGTAGACAATGTAACTTAAATAAAATTTACTTTGTTAGTGTACAATAAAAGGGTGTATTTACTGGAAGTACAGAAATAATTTCCATTTATCGCACATAATTACGGTACACAGACGATTTTTGGAGGTTGTGTCTACGTTTAACAATGCAACTTAACCTTTTAGATTTTTAAAATTAATTAGATTTAACAAAAATTTCCTTTGTTAGTGTTCATTAAATTATTGTATGCATACAAGGCTGCTGTACATAACATTAAAGGCTGTATTTATTCGAAGTACCGGAATTAAAACCTAGTTCCAATTTAGAACGTAGACCTATAACCTATTTGCATATTTTATTGGGGTTTATTGGCACATATTTTATTAAAAGGGTGTATTTATTGGAAGTACAGAAATTAGTTTCCATTTATCGCACATAATTACAGTACACAGACGATTTTTGGAGGTTGTGTCTACGTTTAACAATGCAACTTAACCTTTTAGATTTTTAAAATTAATTAGATTTAACAAAAATTTCCTTTGTTAGTGTACATTAAATTATTGTATGCATACAAGGCTGCTGTACATAACATTAAAGGCTGTATTTATTCGAAGTACCGGAATTAAAACCTAGTTCCAATTTAGAACGTAGACCTATAACCTATTTGCATATTTTATTGGGGTTTATTGGCACATATTTTATTAAAAGAGTGTATTTATTGGAAGTACAGAAATTAGTTTCCATTTATCGCACATAATTACGGTACACAGACGATTTTTGGAGGTTGTGTCTACGTTTAACAATGCAACTTAACCTTTTAGATTTTTAAAATTAATTAGATTTAACAAAAATTTCCTTTGTTAGTGTACATTCAAAGGCTGTATTTATTGTATGGATAAAAGGCTGTATATACATTAAAGGCTGTATTTATTCGAATTAAAACCTATCGGTACTTCCAATTTAGAACGTATAACCTAGTAGGCTACGTTATTCGTACATACAGTATTTTATTGGAGTTTATTGGTACATATTTTATTAAAAGGGTGTATTTATTGGAAGTACAGAAATTAGTTTCCATTTATCGCACATAATTACGGTACAGAGACGATTTTGGGAGGTTGTGTCTACGTTTAATTATCTAACTTAACCTTTTAGATTTTTAAATTTAATTAGACTTGTAGGGGTGTGCATGGCAGAACTACTTGTGCACCCACTTTATAATCATATTTTTGGTAACACTGAGAACTTTAAGCCTTCTTTTATGCTTAAACAAATTATATATACACTTAATTATAGAAAAGCAAAAAGCAAATATGTAATTCAAAAGACTAATTTGCTCTAATAAACACATGCTGAAGTTAAAAACAAAAGAGTTTTTACTTGCCTAACTAATCATTAGTTACTAATGTGACAGTTGGAGCTGCTTTTTCTGCAAAAGCTGGGGTATGTTGGATTCAAGAGTGGTTAAATTAAGTCATAAATCTGAGTGTGCGTCAAGTCTATTTCTGTGCTTGCTTTTCACTTGAGATGAAAATCCCATTTCACTCAAGAATGAGGTGGTGAATGGGATGAGCAACTCCGAAAGTTCAGGATATTCATCTCTTAAAGATATCCAGAACTTTGTTAAGTCAGAATCTAAAAGTTTATGGATTTTGTTGTCCATGACATGTCTCATGTTATCACTAACTATACAAAATAATTTACTAAAAATTTAGTTTTAATCCCAGCATCACAGATTATATCACACAATTGCTCATTTAGTTTTACTGACAACATGTTAGAACTTTCAAAATACAAGAATGGGTCTTGAATCCAATTGAATTCACTGTATCCCTCTGGGAAGCAACTTTCAATCTGGTTATAGAGAGTTAAACATCAGAGCTGGTAAAAAACAATGGTAGAGCATGAATAACAAAAATGTACAGTTTAGACTATGTACAAAACAGGTTGAATTTAAATTGTTAAAATGATATATCTTAGTTATTTACATGTAGTAGCTTTTTAAGACACAGTAAATAAATTTCTGAACCTGACTTTGCAACCCACCAAATGCCCTCTCGGGACCCTGCAGTGGCTCATGCCCAATAGGTTAAGAAATGCTGAACTAAAGGCATGTTTGTGGAGTGAAACATAAAAGATAACCCAGACTTCTAAAATGTTCTTAGTGAAATGGGATTTTCAGGAGTAACAACACACTATTTGGTTAACAAGCACATTTTACTAATATTCTAATACCAAGTCAATTAGATAGCTTAAATGTGTAGTACTCTATGTGATGCTGATCACATACTGTTAATCAGCAGCGCTGCAGAATATTCTAGAGCCACACTCTTGGCATTCATCTCGAACTTTATCACATTAGCCTGATAATTAGGATGTTGCCACCAGCTGAGTTTTAGAAAGTTGGTGTAGTAGGTTGTGCATTCATATAGGATGATATTAGACAGCAGTTTATAATAAAAGTGACAAATGATCAATTGTTTACTTGTGTTGTAAACTATTGTGATTTTTTTATTACTGTTTGTAGGCTATACAGTGTGTCCTGGATAATTATATAAAGAGAACTGTTGTAATATAAGTGTGTTTGTTTTAGCAATTGAGAGTATCTGGTATTCAGTAATTCATTCCACTGTTTTAAGTTCATAATTCTTGTCACTGGTTGTAAGAATATTATTCTCATTAATTTTCCAATTCTATGAAGTCTTCAGTAGTTTTACCACGATGAGACTCAACTTTATCACTGAAGATGCCACATCACTGAATGAGCAAAACTTTTCTTTAATAACCTCAACAAAGCATGGTTATCAGCTGAAAAAAAGTTTTAGTATTAAAAGTTTTGATCACGCAAATCTATAAGGGATACTAAAAAGAAATAACATAATAATTGTATTGGACATAAAGTTATGTCCACAAAACAGATTTTGTTTGAAATAAATAAAACACAATTTGACACAAATATTAATTTTATGAATACTTGTTTGGCACATATTACAGAAGGTTACACCATTAAATGAGTTTGCCTAAGTATAAAATTCTTGTCAGATGAAAAACGTGTACAGTCAGAATACTATTTGTTATGTACAATACAAATGATTCACTATGGGTAGCAGTGACACATAAACACTAGACATTGACACTGAATTGTACTTGTTTTGAATGATTCATTGTGTCCTACCTGACCAGAGTACAGGTATTAACCAAGAGATGTTTAGTATACTGCTGTGTAACTGCTACAATGATGAATTATAAGTAGTACTTTTTGTTTTGGTCATCAACCTTGAAAAGGATAATAGAAACTTTGTATACCATGCTTCCAGCAGTTTTACATGATACATTCCTAGCACAAATAAGAAAAGTTTAAATCTGCTGATGATCTAAAGGAGTGATAGTTATTTGCAGACTGACAGGGTTATAAAATAATTCTGAAAGAATTGTTGCTTTTACAATACCATCCTTTATCAAGTGGCTACTCAAATCTGCTAGCTTTTCACAGAAACTGAAGTTTGATTATTAGATCCATCATGATGACCTACTGATGCTCCAAACATTTCAAGGATTCTCCTAGCCTTAAAAAACTAGACTGGCCTCATTGATTGACATGATTAATGTTAAATTTACTTTGGGATACTTCCAAACATAATACAGTTTAAAATAAACAAAAAAAATTGTATTTCTAATTTTTCCAGAACTGTATACACATAATTTGATCTGGATAGAACGTGTATTAAACAATAATACTATTTGATGCAAATAATGAAAATATCCATGTGGAGAACTATACATGACTTCCATGTTTTAAGATTTATATTTAAAATCGTTTTAGAAATGAAATATTTCTACAGAAACTACTTCTATCTTCAGCCTCAACCACAGAAAACACACACACACACACACACACACACACACACACACACACACACACACACACACACACACACACACACACACACACACACACACACACACACACACACAATTCCTTTTTTCTTTATTTAATTTGAATTCAGAGTATTGGCACATATTTTATTAAAAGGGTGTATTTATTGGAAGTACAGAAATTAGTTTCCATTTATTGCACATAATTACGGTACACAGACGATTTTTGGAGGTTGTGTCTACGTTTAACAATGTAACTTAACCTTTTAGATTTTTAAAATTAATTAGATTTAACAAAAATTTCCTTGTTAGTGTACATTCAAAGGCTGTATATACATTAAAGGCTGTATTTATTCGAATTAAAACCTATCCGTACTTCCAATTTAGAACGTATAACCTAGTAGGCTACGTTATTCGTACATATTTTATTGGAGTTTATTGGTACATATTTTATTAAAAGGGTGTATTTATTGGAAGTACAGAAATTAGTTTCCATTTATTGCACATAATTACGGTACAGAGACGTTTTTGGGAGGTTGTGTCTACGTTTAATTATCTAACTTAGATAGTAGGCTTCGTTATTGGTGCATATTTTATTGGGGTTTACTGGCACATATTTTATTAAAAGGGTGTATTTATTGGAAGTACAGAAATTAGTTTCCATTTATCGCACATAATTATGGTACAGAGACGATTTTGGGAGGGTGTGTCAACGTTTAATTATCTAACTTAACCTTTTAGATTTTTAAAATTAATTAGACTTAACAAACATTTCCTTACTTAGTGTACATTCAAAGGCTGTATTTATTGTATGGATAAAAGGCTGTATTTATTTGAAGTACCGGAATTAAAACCTACTTCCAATTTAGAACACAGTACAATCTAACGTAGGCCTATAACCAAACAAGTACATTAAAATCCTTTTTTCAACATAATGCAATAAAAAGCAATGTGCAGTTTCTGTTAACACCCAAATGATTAAGTATTAATAATGGGTTAGAGTGGAATACTGTTAGCCAATTCATTTGTAATAGCTAAAATTGCCAAATTATTAAGCCTTTCTTGGTAGGTAGTGCTTCTCTGCCAAGTTTTCAGTGAATTCGCTATACTGCTCAAAGATTTTTCAGGAGACGAAACTGTAACTGGAATAGTACAGAAAAGCCTATAGGCAAGACAGAAGTTCACAAATACAGTTTGAAGGTTTTTGGAGTAGGCTTAGTGGATTCTTTTCTGATTCAAACTCTGTTTTATAAATGTTCTTCAAGTGTAATATTTCTTCAAATAGATCCATTGCCAATTCCTTTTTAAACTTGCTAATGAGAACTTTTACTTTCAATTCTAATTCATCATTTTCCATGTCCGTAAAGTTCAATACTGGTGGAAACAAGTCACGAATTGAACTAATTGCAGTGAATCGTGTTTTTATGTTGCCCATTACAAACTCTAATACTGGGTACATGACTGAGGTTTTAAATTTATTTTCTTGATCTTTGTTTACTGAAAAATCACTATTGGATTGATCTGTACTTTTTTTCCACCTTTTGGGAGATTCAGGAGGAACTTTTATTAGTTCTTTTGCAATTAAGTTTGGTTCTTCAATTATGCTGTCTGGGTTATCACGCAACAATTTCAATTCTGTCAGCAAATCTTCCACTAGAGTTATTTCAATGAGTGTGATTCCTTTGCTTTGAATAACAACATTTTTTTAGTCAATATATGAAAGCACTTTGAACCAAAATGATGCCAACATTAAGCTCTTTGTGGAATTGAAATATTTCTTAAACCCTAATATGATTAAATATCACTATAATATTGACGACTCGGAACACTAAGTTTTTTATAAGTAAAAACGTAAAGTTTTACCTTACAGCCTAAACCGGCGTTCACCTATAGAAGGCTTCATCAGAGGCTGTCGTTAGTAGCGCTGCTCGTCTTGTTGTTGGAGACGAGTTAGTGTTTCGAAAGATTGAAGCTGTGTGTGTGTGGTGAGATGTGTTCGAATAATGCGTGCGATTTGAATTGTGTCTGTTCGTTTAGGATGTCGTTTTTATTTGTTTTTGTGTGTTTGTATATTTCTAATTGTTCTAGAGTGTCTAGTTTTCGGCCTTTTGTGTGTACGTGTAGTATGTTCATGTTATTGTCGATGTTTTTATATGTGTGGTTTGCTTCAATGAGGTGGTTTGCGAAGGTAGATTCTGTAGTGGTGTGGAGTGCTTTTGTGTGTTCAATGTATCTCTGTTTGAAGCTACGTCCTGTCTGGCCTATGTAGAATTTACTGCAATTTGAACAATTTAGTTTATATACACCGGGTAGATCGAATTTGTTTTGTGCTTTGGGCATGCGTTTTGATAGTGTGTGTTCTGTTTTGTTAGTAGTTTTGTAAGCGATTCTGTATCCTGCTTTTTTGAATTTGTGGGCAATTTTTTCTGTTTGTTTGTTGATGTATGTTAGTGTTATGAATTTGTTGTTTTCTGTCTTTGTCTGTTGTTTGTTTTGTGTTTTGTGTAGGAGTTTACTGACTATTGTTCTGTCATAACCGTTAGATTCTGCTAGATATTTTATCGTGTTTAGTTCGTCTTTGTAGTCTATTTCATCTAAGGGGATGTTGTTAAGTCTATGTATCATGGTTCTAAAAGCAGCTAGTTTGTGTTGTATTGGGTGATTGGAGGTGTTGTGTATTAGTGTGTCAGTTGTAGTTGGTTTTCTGTATATACTGAATTTGTGCCTGTGTTCTAGTTTTGTGATGGAGAGGTCTAAGAAGTTTATGGTATTGTTGTGTTCGTATTCGGCAGTGAAGGTTATGTTTTTATGTATTTTGTTTATGTGCGTTAGTAACTGTTCACATTGTCTTTTGTTTCCCCTGTATAGTATTAGAATGTCATCAACGTATCTGTGCCAATATAGTATTTTATGTGAGTGTCTGTCATTGTTTGTGAGTATTTTTGTTTTTTCTGAGTGTTGGAGGAAGACTTCTGCTAGAATGCTGGATATGGGGGAGCCCATGGGTAGGCCATCGTTCTGTGTGTAGTATTTATTGTTATAAGTAAAGTAGTTTTGTTTTGTGATAATGTTCAGAGTTTCTGTTATTTCATTGATAAGTTCGTCTGGTGTGTTGTTCTGTTTGAGTTTGTTTTGTAGGATGGTGATTGTTTCAGAGATGGGGATAACCAATTATAAGTGAGAGACCCGTTTCTAAAACGGCTTAAGTAGTGCAAGGTTTTTTTCTTGCTTTCATTTGAGCAAACTGGTCAATAAGATCTGACTGATAAATTAATACTGTTAGCCAATTCATTTTTAATAGCTAAAATTGCCAAATTATTAAGCCTTTCTTGGTAGGTAGTCCTTCTCTGCCAAGTTTTCAGTGAATTCGCTAACCTGCTGAAAGATTTTTCAGGAGACGAAACTGTAACTGGAATAGTACAGAAAAGCCTATAGGCAAGACAGAAGTTCACAAATACAGCTTGAAGGTTTTTGGAGTAGGCTTAGTGGATTCTTTTCTGATTCAAACTCTGTTTTATAAATGTTCTTCAAGTGTAATATTTCTTCAAATAGATCCATTGCCAATTCCTTTTTAAACTTGCTAATGAGAACTTTTACTTTCAATTCTAATTCATCATTTTCCATGTCCGTAAAGTTCAATACTGGTGGAAACAAGTCAAGAATTGAACTAATTGCAGTGAATCGTGTTTTTATGTTGCCCATTACAAACTCTAATACTGGGTACATGACTGAGGTTTTAAATTTATTTTCTTGATCTTTGTTTACTGAAAAATCACTATTGGATTGATCTGTACTTTTTTTCCACCTTTTGGGAGATTCAGGAGGAACTTTTATTAGTTCTTTTGCAATTAAGTTTGGTTCTTCAATTATGCTGTCTGGGTTATCACGCAACAATTTCAATTCTGTCAGCAAATCTTCCACTAGAGTTATTTCAACGAGTGTGATTCCTTTGCTTTGAATAACAACATTTTTTTAGTCAATATATGAAAGCACTTTGAACCAAAATGATGCCAACATTAAGCTCTTTGTGGAATTGAAATATTTCTTAAACCCTAATATGATGTTGTAGGCAGAGGGAGTTAGACTAGAAGACATCTCTTCTAAAGTATATCCAACAATTTAAGTACTCCTGGGTAGTGCTTAACTATCGGTTTGACAGCTTGGATCCTCTCACTTCATCTTGTTTCAGGGAAGCTCTGCAGTGATAAAGGAATGTGCTTTTTCAAAACTTCCCAACATTTTTCTCTAGGGCTGCTAGAGAAAAATGAGTAAAGACTTGCAACATGCCCGAAAAATGTCATCACATCTGCATTGAGTTTTGCAGCATTAACACCCACATGTTTCAAGGAATGCGCCCCACATGGTAAAAATATTATGGATTCGTTCTTTTCAAGAATTCTACTTCCAATTTAGAACTCAGTACAATCTAACGTATAACCAAACAAGTACATTAAAATCCTTTTTTCAACATAATGCAATAAAAAGCAATGTGCAGTTTCTGTTAACACGCAAATGATTAAGTATTAATAATGGGTTAGAGTGGAATTTAATAATTACAAATTTTGTGGACTTGTGAAATTAGTAACAGTATGTACTAATGTGTGATTATCAGTTGAATTTCTGAATTCCTTTGATTCATTAATAAATTTTACTAATTTGTTTCTTTATGTCTATTTAATTTCTTGGATTTCGTTGTCCATGACGTGTCCGTTACTTAACTAAATATCACTATAATATTGACGACTCGGAACACTAAGTTTTTTATAAGTAAAAACGTAAAGTTTTACCTTACAGCCTACATGTAATATACTACATGTACATACTACATGTACACACAAAAGGCCGAAAACTAGACACTCTAGAACAATTAGAAATATACAAACACACAAAAACAAATAAAAACGACATCCTAAACGAACAGACACAATTCAAATCGCACGCATTATTCGAACACATCTCACCACACACACACAGCTTCGATCTTTCGAAACATTATCTCGTCGCCAACAACAAGACGAACAACGCTACTAACGACAGCCTCTGATGAAGCCTTCTATAGGTGAAAGCCGGTTTAGGCTGTAAGGTAAAACTTTACGTTTTTACTTATAAAAAACTTAGTGTTCCGAGTCGTCAATATTATAGTGATATTTAGTCTATTTAATGATTTCTTATTAGTTTTTAATCTCTGTTTTCATTATTCGTTTGTAAATTCTTGGATTTTGTTGACCATGACATGTCCATTGATTAACTAATTATCATTAAAACACACAGAGGACTGATCTTCTTTTGCAAGATCACAAGTATGTTTCAAGACCATTTGCAGGTCAGGCATTGTTCTGTCTGTTCACTTTCTGAAAGTGGTTGAGGAGCAAGGGCAAAGATGTCTCCATTAAAACACACACACTAGCACGCACACAATTCCTTTTTTTCTTTATTTAATTTGAATTCTGTATTAGAACAAATGTTTTCAGAGTTTACAAGTATTTTTTATAAATTTCTTGGATCAAACAATGTACAATGTTTGATTTGTTCTTGTATTCCATATTTCCAGCAGTTTTACATGATACATTCCTAGCACGAATAAGAAAAGTTTAAATCTGCTGATGATCTAAAGGAGTCATAGTTATTTGCAGACTGACAGGGTTATAAAATAATTCTGAAAGAATTGTTGCTTTTACAATACCATCCTTTATCAAGTGGCTACTCAAATCTGCCAGCTTTTCACAGAAACTGAAGTTTGATTATTAGATCCATCATGATGACCTAGTGATGCTCCAAACATTTCAAGGATTCTCCTAGCCTTAAAAAACTGGACTGGCCTCATTTATTGACATGATTAATGTTAAATTTACTTTGGGATACTTCCAAACATAATACAGTTTAAAATAAACAAAAAAAATTGTATTTCTAATTTTTCCAGAACTGTATACACATAATTTGATCTGGATAGAACGTGTATTAAACAATACTATTTGATGCAAATAATTAAAATATCGGTGTGGAGAACCATACATGACTTCCATGTTTTAAGATTTATATTTAAAATCGTTTTAGAAATGAAATATTTCTACAGAAACTACTTCTATCTTCAGCCTCAACCACAGAATTGTGGTCACTAACATCTACCACCTCACATTAGCGCACTTGATTTTCACTGATGATGGCAGTCGATGGCACTTCCAAAACGTCTGGTTTTGCAGAATACATTGGACCACGGCCAAACAGCCTGGAAAGGAATTTTATCAACAAACTACTTCATCGTTGCCGATAATGTAGTACACATAAAAAATTATCCCCTCCCCTTCACCTATCATTTTAAATTATAGAAAATTATCCCCTCCCCCTTCAACTTCCCCCTACCCCTTTTCATTTATCGATATTTCATCTACCTTTCTAGAGTGGATTATTATGACTTTTCAGGATCCTTTATTTATCAAAATTAAGTACTTTACTCTTGTTAAAACATAAAACGTTGCAGGTAAACTACCCCTTCTCCTTAACCGATCTTCACCAAAATCAACAGACCTTGAGTCCTCTACAATATGCAAAAAATTATTTGAATTTGCGGCAATTATCATTCGCCATAGACAAAATTCTATACACAGACATCTTTCAAAAAATTACTTCTTTATGTATTGAGGGTAAGATATATCATTTTAACAATTTAAATTCAACCTGTTTTGTACATAGTCTAAACTGTACATTTTTGTTATTCATGCTCTACCATTGTTTTTTACTAGCTCTGATGTTTAACTCTCTATAACCAGATTGAAAGTTGCTTCCCAGAGGGATACAGTGAATTCAATTGGATTCAAGACCCATTCTTGTATTTTGAAAGTTCTAACATGTTGTCAGTAAAACTAAATGAGCAATTGTGTGATATCATCTGTGATGCTGGGATTAAAACTAAATTTTTAGTAAATTATTTTGTATAGTTAGTGATAACATGAGACATGTCATGGACAACAAAATCCATAAACTTTTAGATTCTGACTTAACAAAGTTCTGGATATCTTTAAGAGATGAATATCCTGAACTTTCGGAGTTGCTCATCCCATTCACCACCTCATTCTTGAGTGAAATGGGATTTTCATCTCAAGTGAAAAGCAAGCACAGAAATAGACTTGACGCACACTCAGATTTATGACTTAATTTAACCACTCTTGAATCCAACATACCCCAGCTTTTGCAGAAAAAGCAGCTCCAACTGTCACATTAGTAACTAATGATTAGTTAGGCAAGTAAAAACTCTTTTGTTTTTAACTTCAGCATGTGTTTATTAGAGCAAATTAGTCTTTTGAATTACATATTTGCTTTTTGCTTTTCTATAATTAAGTGTATATATAATTTGTTTAAGCATAAAAGAAGGCTTAAAGTTCTCAGTGTTACCAAAAATATGATTATAAAGTGGGTGCACAAGTAGTTCTGCCATGCACACCCCTACAAGTCTAATTAATTTTAAAAATCTAAAAGGTTAAGTTAGATAATTAAACGTAGACACAACCTCCCAAAATCGTCTCTGTACCGTAATTATGTGCGATAAATGGAAACTAATTTCTGTACTTCCAATAAATACACCCTTTTAATAAAATATGTACCAATAAACTCCAATAAAATACTGTATGTACGAATAACGTAGCCTACTAGGTTATACGTTCTAAATTGGAAGTACCGATAGGTTTTAATTCGAATAAATACAGCCTTTAATGTATATACAGCCTTTTATCCATACAATAAATACAGCCTTTGAATGTACACTAACAAAGGAAATTTTTGTTAAATCTAATTAATTTTAAAAATCTAAAAGGTTAAGTTGCATTGTTAAACGTAGACACAACCTCCAAAAATCGTCTGTGTACCGTAATTATGTGCGATAAATGGAAACTAATTTCTGTACTTCCAATAAATACACTCTTTTAATAAAATATGTGCCAATAAACCCCAATAAAATATGCAAATAGGTTATAGGTCTACGTTCTAAATTGGAACTAGGTTTTAATTCCGGTACTTCGAATAAATACAGCCTTTAATGTTATGTACAGCAGCCTTGCATGCATACAATAATTTAATGTACACTAACAAAGGAAATTTTTGTTAAATCTAATTAATTTTAAAAATCTAAAAGGTTAAGTTGCATTGTTAAACGTAGACACAACTTCCAAAAATCGTCTGTGTACCGTAATTATGTGCGATAAATGGAAAATTATTTCTGTACTTCCAGTAAATACACCCTTTTATTGTACACTAACAAAGTAAATTTTATTTAAGTTACATTGTCTACATAAGCTCCAAAAACTGGCATTAGTTACTTGTGAAGAAAACAGTTCTAGTACACATCGAACACGGAAAAAAAATACAAACGTGGAGACGGAAGTTGTCTTTGGCCGCAGGAAACAGTGAAAGACCCAAATTTTCAAAAGATTCTGTTTGGAATAGCTAACTTTATATAACTGGAGTGTGTGGCCTGAAAACAGAAAAATTTGTATGTGGAGATGATCTGCTCAAGTTAGATAGAAAGAAAAAAACAAATATTGAATTTTGAAAATTACCATAAAAGATAAGAAATTTAAAAAGTAATAGAAAAGAGAAAGATATAATCTATAGTCATAATATTGTTGAGGCACAATATTTTTTTTCTGATCATTTTCAAGGGAACTTTACGGGAAAGACTGGAAGGAGTCAGACAAGGAGGAAATATTTGAAAAATATACAGATTGTTGGGAGATGGAAGGTGCGATACAGTCAAAATAGTGGCGGAGATCAAGATTTCTTGCTTGCAATAACAAGACGCAGCCTTTAGATGGAAGAAATACATTTTACAAAACTATTTTTATACGTTTATAAGATTTTTAACTTTTATTTAGTTTCACTTTTTTTGACTAATTCCAACAAAAAAAAAACACGACCCCACCGACAAATACCAAAACACAGTAAAACAACTAGTCAACAAAGCCAAACACATAATGACACACAAACAAAAGCCCTACATGAAACAAATCCGACCATCAGCCCCTACCCTCCAAGCGCTTCCCAAAATCCATAAAGAAGATATTCCGATCCACCCCATTATCAACTACCGTAATGCCCCTGCATACAAACTCGCAAAACATCTAGACAAAATTATCAGACAACACACACAACTAGACAACAACATTGCAGTAAAAAACAACACAGACCTAGTAACAAAAATAAAAGACATACACATCCCCCATAATGCCACATTAGCCTCCTTTGACATTAAACACCTGTAACCCCTCTTCTAGTTTTATGCTTTATAAATTTTTTTTTTTTTTTTTTTTTTTTTTTTTGGGGAAAAAGGGGTTACTAGTTATTTAAAACTAGAGAAGCCAAAAATGCGCTGGGTCCAGTGGGACGGGACTTGCAATTAAACTCGATGGTTAAACAACAATAACAATTTACACTTTACTAAAAATGAACTTTATCTTGTGAAAACTTACTTTTTTCGTCGGACGCGTTTCGGCGTGCGTATCCGCCTTCTTCAGCTTTTTGTCAGACTGCCTCGTAACGGTTTTTGTGTGGAAGGTGTAGTGGGGGTGGTGTGTGGAGGAAGGGGATTGGCGCAGGGATTCAACTTGATGTTCGTTTTTGTAAAATTGTGTCAAAAAGTGTATGTGATTTATATTGTAATTGATCGTTGAGTATGTTGTTTGGTTGTGTTGTGTGGTGTTTATATATTTCGTATTGTTCAGTTTATATATATTATTGTTCAGAAATATATAAACACCACACAACACAACCAAACAACATACTCAACGATCAATTACAATATAAATCACATACACTTTTTGACACAATTTTACAAAAAACAAACATCAAGTTGAATCCCTGCGCCAATCCCCTTCCTCCACACACCTCCCCCACTACACCTTCCACACAAAAACCGTTACGAGGCAGTCTGACAAAAAGCTGAAGAAGGTGGATACGCACGCCGAAACGCGTCCGACGAAAAAAGTAAGTTTTCACAAGATAAAGTTCATTTTTAGTAAAGTGTTAGTGCTGTGAAAGAAGAGATGAACAATTAAGACAACTAACAATAACAAATTTTATTAGCAATTTCAAGTCACGACATTCAATATAACTTTCATAGAATTAAAAAATTTCCTTAAAAACTTCTACTCCACTCCCTGACATTATAACATTCTGAAAATATACACATGTAACATTATAGCTCATAATTCAATAAGTTCTCATAAATACACATAAATACAACATCAATCAATATACTTACATGAATACACATAGAACACACACACACACACACACATACATATATATATATATATATATATATATGTACCACACACACATGTTCACCTGGCCAACAGCCTATATATATATATATATATATATTTCACCATACCTCAGGAGAGTATAACCCCAGTATCTGTCACCAAGACCCCCATCCCAAACTACCTTAATTGGATAAAGTGCCCAGCAAGCCTTAAAACTTTTCATTAAAAAAAACAAATCCATTAACTCGTCAGATTATAACAGAGTTACGACAAATGAAATTATTACAAGTATTCAAAATTTAGGAATGTTCCCCCAAATAGTAATGTGCCATCGCAAGGTCAACATGACTGCACGGTCTTATAAAATGTATAATACAATTTATAATTGAAAAGTAAGAACTGGTAGTGTGCTCATATTAACAACTCAACAATTAATGCACTGGCTATGGCAGTAAAAGAAAATGATGAAAATTTACTTATTACTAAATTATTAAACAGCTAACATAAATTCTATAAAATGTATAATAACAATTTTAATAAAAAAAAAATTTATAATGTAAAACCTAATAAAACATATTTGAGGTGTTCATAGAGAATTGGGTTGACCTCAGGCACGGCCATGCGCCGAACCAGATGTAACAAAGTTTAACATGTCAGAAACCTGTGGATGAAAGCACCAACAGGTGACGGTGGCAGGTCAAAGCACCCCCAAACTTTTAAATAATCTTAAAAAAACAAAACCCAAATAGATCTATAAATATAATCAAGAAAATCTCCAACAAAGTACCCCGGCACCCATGCAAGCATAATTAACACCCATACAAATCAGTAACCTTCAGTTCCGCACACTATTGCAATAAGAGAAAAATTTAACATCAAATTCGGGAGACGCATGACCCCGTCTGGGTTTACACTTACTCTGGGGGCGTAAGCATTTGTAAAATAAATCTGACAAAATTTATAACCACTAAATGTCCCGCTGGACTTGTGCACAAACAAAACTTTTAACTGGAGCTGTTCCAGGAATAATATCACATGTTCTACATTGTAGCGGCCAAAAATATTTCTGAAAGGCTTAAATGTCACCTGGTTATAGTCCGTCACAAAACCTGAGGTAATAGTAGCGTGTTGTCCATGTCCTCCTCCCGGCGGCTAACACGGAAAGTCACTAGTTTAATGGCATGGGTGGCAGATGATCAGCCACCAGCTGGAGCGAATCAGGAGATCGACTTCATCAGGAACCCTGGACAATTATATATATGGGTAATTACTCAAGTGTTCAGTAATTCACAATACCCCTTTTCCTCCAGCGTAACTCACACACCACAACATGCTCCATTTAAAAAAATTTTTGAAATTTAAGTATGCATTGAAATTACCTTCAGTATAGAATTTAGAATTAAATAAATAGTTATTCATAGACTGTTCGTCCAGTAATTAATCACTTATTACAATTTCGAAATGAGTTGCAAACTTGAACAGGTTCATAAAGCACGTTGTTTCAACAAAATAACAAAATACATTTGCTTACACCACTCTTGATATAATTAGAAAAAATATACAGACATATAAAACTGTAAATATTTTATCTCAGCCAGTGTTAACGTTCAAGACATGAATAATCAGAAATTAACCTGTGCTTGCCACGTGGTAACTTCACGTATATATATCGCCTTGCATCGGCGTTGATTTAAGTTAAAATACAATTCTTCTTATCAAATAATAAGTAAAGTACCTTAAACACACTTACTGGAGAGTCACGTAGCGATTATCTATTCATAGTAGATAATAGCTTACAAAATCCAAACTCAATGCCGCCGGAAAGGAAGTCTGTAGCCAAGCGGAGCTGAACGTGGACTGCCTAAGCTTGCAACGAAAAAATTACTATGCCACCTCGACCCCAGAGCGCGCGCGGATCAGCAAAGCGAACGTATTGATAACGGATAGGAACGGCTAAGCTAAATAATTAACGGGTACAGCAATGCCCGTCACATCGTTAACAAGAAAACAGCCGAGTTTTTCCAAAACTTGGCACAAACCTGTACACAAACATCCCCATCTCTGAAACAATCACCATCCTACAAAACAAACTCAAACAGAACAACACACCAGACGAACTTTTCAACGAAATAACAGAAACTCTGAACATTATCACAAAACAAAACTACTTTACTTATAACAATAAATATTACACACAGAATGATGGTCTACCCTTGGGCTCCCCCATATCCAGCATTCTAACAGAAGTCTTCCTCCAACACTTAGAAAAAACAGAAATACTCACAAACAATGACAGACACTCACATAAAATACTATATTGGCACAGATACGTTGATGACATTCTAATACTATACAGGGGAAACAAAAGACAATGTGAACAGTTACTAACGCACATAAACAAAATACATAAAAACATAACCTTTACTGCCGAATACGAACACAACAATACCATAAACTTCTTAGACCTCTCCATCACAAAACTTGAACACGCGCACAAATTCAGTATATACAGAAAACCGACTACAACTGACACACTAATACACAACTCCTCCAATCACCCAATACAACACAAACTAGCTGGCTTCAGAACCATGATACATAGACTTAACAACATCCCCCTTGACGAAAAAGACTACAAAGACGAACTAAACACGATAAAATATCTAGCAGAATCTAACGGATACGACAGAACAATAGTCAATAAACTCCAACACAAAACACAATACAAACAACAGACAAAGACAGAAAACAACAAATCCATAATACTAACATACATCAACAAGCAAACTGAAAAAATAGCCCACAAATTCAAAAAAGCAGGATACAGAATCGCTTACAAAACAGAACACACACTATCAAAACACACACAAAGCACAAAACAAAATCGATCTACCTGTTGTTTACAAACTAAAATGCTCAAATTGCAACAAATTCTACATAGGCCAGGCAGGACGTAGCTTCAAACAGAGATACATTGAACACACAAAGACGCTCCACTCCACTACAGAATCCAACTTTGCAAACCACCTCATTGAACCAAACCACACATACAAAAACATCAACAATAACATGAACATTCTACACGTACACACAAAATGCCGAAAACTAGACACTCTAGAACAATTGGAAATATACAAACACACGAAAACAAATAAAAACAACATCCTAAACGAACAGACACAATTCAAATCGCACGCATTATTCGAACATATCTCACCCCACACACACAACATCGATCTTTTGAAATTTGATTCCGTCGCCCACAACAGGACAGACAGCGCTACCAGCGGCAACCTCTGAAGAAGTTTTTAAAGTGAAAACCGGTTCAGATTGTAAGGTACAACTTTATGTTTTTACTCTTAAAAAACGTTGTGTTCCGAGTCGTTAATGAAATAGCTGTACTGTATTTAATTCCAACCAGTTGACTGGAATCTATGATAACAGGAACAGGGCCGGCACCAGCGCTTCTGCCGCCCTGTGCCAACCCCTCCATATTTTAACTCTGAACACATTCACCCACACTAGACCTATTCTAAAGATACGGCAATTGCCTTCAAATGATGACTAGAATGTTTGCATTGTTGTGTTTATCAAATAACTAGAACTTTTTCGTGTGTATGATGCGGCGAATGGCTACAATAAGAATTGTAGAGACAATACAAGGAATCGTGAGACAATAAAAATATATGCCTATGTGATGATTTAAAATTAAAATACTAACTAAAATTCATTATGATTGAAATGTAACAAAAGTAATGTAAATATCACTATAATATTGACGACTCGGAACACAAAGTTTTTTATAAGTAAAAACGTAAAGTTTTACCTTACAGCCTAAACCGGCTTTCACCTATAGAAGGCTTTTACACTAGCTTATACTCAACTAGCTTTTACACTGGCAAACTCCTTTATGACTTTGTTGTAATCAAGTGATTCAGCTAGCTGATGTTCTGTAGATATAGCTGCCAGACCACTCAGGTGAGTCTCGGACATACTTGATCTGAGATAAGTTTTAATAAGTTTGAACTTAGAAAAAGTCAGGTTTATGTTCTCTCGTTCACAAGTTTTCGACTCTTCGTTAAACTCTGCTGACTTTATACATCAAGTAATTCTTACTGATCTTATATATTGTGATGAAATTAAGTGAATAATTTTATTTTTTCCCTCAATTTCAAAACGTAACATCCCGGAATCTGCCGGCCTTTAAAATGTGCTACCCTGGGCGGTAGCACGGTTCGCCCCTGCCTGGAGCTGTGCCTGCATAGGAAAGTTTCTAAATATGATCACCATATATAATTAACAATGAAGATTTATTAAACTTAAATTTGTATTCAAAGTTTATGATACATGTTTTTGAATTTTGCTTATTCTGACTGGCTGTCTCCCATCATTTTATCAATTGTTAGTTGAATACGTTTGATCTCGATGCTGTAAGAATGTAATTTCCATTTTTCGTTTGAAGTATACAGTTTGTTTGTACACTGTTTCCTTTGTACCAAGTTTGTAAATAGCAGAATGCATTACTTTGTTTACAATTTCAGAAACAACTGAGGAGGAAATGTTGTCTTCAGTGTTTACAAGTTTAGTTTACTAACGTGCAATTCTAAGCTTTGCTAACATAATTACAGTCTTTAAGTGCTACAAATAACACCTCTACAATACCTCATCATTTCTAATAATATTTTATCTGTTTGCCACAAGTATGTACCCTATTCCAGATCAAAACTCAAAACTATCAACACTCATGTACTTAAGGGAGTAAATCTTAAAAAAAAAAAAAATGGTTTGTACATAGTCCTACCTATCTTCTTGATCCTAAATATATCTATATCACTCTAAACAACTCATATCATTTATGTTGCAACAGAAGTTGTGACTCCACACACTGGAATGTTATAATTTACTGTACGGTACCTTTTAAGATGCCTTGCTCCAGTTTTCCATTTTTTGTTTTGTCTACAGGCACAAAAAGGTGTCCATATTTTTTTAATATTTTGTTTTTGTAAAATGTACCAAAAACTACAATTACTGCAGATGCTTCTTGTTGTTCTTCTGCCAAGAAGTATGATTAAAAGAAGTAGAAACATACACCACAAATCAGTGGCATAACTAGAAGCTGCTCCTGGAAGGGGGATGAGACTTGCTTGAAGGTTGGACACTCTTTGTTTTATTAATTTATAGATATTATTGTTCCTTCTTCTCCTTCTTCTCCTCTTCAAGGATTAGGTTATATAAACCTGTTCCGGCACCCATCTCAGCCTTGGACGACCCACGTCTCTTCTACCAATGGCTTTATAGTTCAGTGCCACTTTTGGCAATTGATCCTCTGTCATCCTTTGCAGATAATCCCACCATTGTCTTCTGTAAATTGCAATAATTTCAATTATGTCCTTTACTTTGAGTTCTGCTCTGATATCTTCATTCCTTACTCTATGTTGCAATGTATAATTTAAAGTATTTCGAAGAAACTGCATTTTCAATCTGAATCTTGCTGCTTTCCTTTTTTGTCATGACCCATGCAATTAGAATAGTTAATTAATTTGCAGATTCTACATTAGTGTTTCTAATAATAATGAACGCATTATTTGATTTGCTTAAGCATTAATTTATTATACGTTTAAATAATTGTATTCAATAACATATATATATTATAACGATTCATAATAGCGTCCTATCCTATTAAAATAAGTTACATATAAATTTGGTGCCGCAACTAATGGGCCCGATTAAACTCACAAAATTATATAAATAATGTTATATAATTTGGCGTTGCTATTACCCAAGTGATTAGTTAAATTGTAATATAAATAAATTTGAAAAGAAAGTGGAATTCAAGGTTACAAATAACTGATAATTAATTGATAAACTAATTTGTTAAAAATAAAAATTAAATAATTAAAAATGGATAAATCAGCAGCAGTAGATATGGCAGCAATTGAGCAAATGTTTAAGCAGTTGAGCACTAAAATTGAAAGTAAAATTGATGATACAAATTGTGAATTATCAAAGAAAATTGAAGAAAATAATAAAAGTTTAGAAGAAAGTAATCAAAAATTAATAACTGATGTTAATAATAAAATTGAGCAAACTAATAAATATTTGTCCAGTGAAATGAAACAAATAAACGAAAATTTGTCTAGCCAAATAGAACAAAGTAGTAAAGAGGTTACATTTAAAATAGACGAAGAAATAGCAAATTTAGCTATTAACTTAGCTGGTAAAATAGATGAGAGTAATAATAGGTTTGATAAGCATACCGAAGAGGTTAAAACTACATTAGAAATTTTTACTTATAAAAAACTTAGTGTTCTGAGTCGTCAATATTATAATGATATTTAGTTAAGTAACGGACACGGCATGGACAATGAAATCCAAGAATTTACATTAGAAGAGTTTAGAAAACAAGTAAACACTAATTTTCGCCGTCAAGACGAAAAGCTAAATAAATTTAGAAATGAATTACATGAAAGGTTAGAACAAAAAGTAACCCTCATTAATAAACAATTCAGTGAAGTAACTGCTGAATTAAAAACACAATCGCTTCTAAGTAAAGAAGAAACCCAGAATACTAGGGAAGAGTGTACCCAACTGGGTGTAAATATTAATGAAGTTAAGAAACAGGTAGAGAGTAAGGCTAACAGTGACGAAGTACATCAAAAGGTGGAACAACAGTTAAAGGTAATGCGGGAGGACCTGACTAAAGCAATGAAGTCACAGCAAACCAAAGTAGTGAGGTGTGGCGGCTATAAGGAAGAACCGGAAAACCTTGCATTTTCAGGAAAACCACATGAGAATCCTGTGGAATTCCTGAAGCTGTTTGAGGCGTTTGTAACTCGTGTAAATCCACTGATGGACGACGAGGATAAGAAGGACATGTTAGGCCAATTTCTCAAGAATTGGGCAGGTACGTGGTGGAAAGTCATCTTGGACAGAGTCCAAACCTACTCAGACTTCAGAGAAAAATTTCTAGCTCAGTACTGGAATGTTCAGATACAAAGAAGGGTACGCAATCATTTAGAATTTGGTAAGTATCACCCTTCAATGAATATGACAACTACCAATTATGTGCTAAATGTAATGGCGCAAGTTAAACATCTAATACCACCAATAGAAGAGAGAGACCTAGTATATAAGCTAGCGCGTCATTTTTCAGAACGCACTAGAGTAGCAACCACTACTAGAGGAGTGGATACTCTAGAAAAGTTCATTATGGTTGTAGATGAGTGTCTAGATTTAGAGAGGGACCTACAGCGGGTAAGTAATCAGCTGAGTAACTACTCTAGAGGCAATCAGCAAGAACCAACTTTCTACTCAAATAAGAGGAGAGACAATGAACGTATGAAAGAAAAAAGGTTTACCCCATATCCGGGTAACAAACCACAAAATCGACCGGAATTGGAGGAGAAAGGTAGAAGTAGAAGTGTAGAGAACAAAGCTAATAAAGGGTATAAAGTGTGTAAAACAACTATAACCTCTACCGAGCAGCAACCGTCGACTAGTAAAATGAATATGGGAAACGGGAAGCCACTGCAGGTAGAAAAGAAACAAAACTAAACCTACCATTACCTGCAGTGAAACAACTAAAGAAAACAGGTAAAAAGAACGTAGCTAATAATATAAAACAAGTGAGCGATAGGGAGTTCTTGTTAAAAGAGGAGCAAGAAGTGGGTAGAAACCATTATCCTGAATGCCCGGAAATAATTTGTAAGATCAGTAATCTACTGGTAAGAGCGCTTATTGACACTGGCAGTGAAGTTACCTGTGTTAGCTCAAAATTTGTAGATAATTATCAGTTGCGAAATTGTCCCAGACTACCCGTAAAACATTGTAATGTACAGGGAGCCACTGGAGCCAAAATGATGCAAAAGATAACTGAACAAATATATTTACCTGTCAGTATAAATGGTAACCAAACCCAAATTGTAGCTCTAATAGTCCCGAAACTCATTCATGTTTGTATTATTGGGGTAGATACGTTGCTTGAATGGAAAGGAAAAATAAATTTTAAAAGAAATACCATTACTATGGAAATAAATGCTAATAAAATAAATGTAGGTATTAAAGAGTTTAAGCATTGGAAGTCGGTAAGTGTAATAAAAAACTGTAAGCAGCTAAAGTCATTTCTAGGTTTAGCTAACTACTATCAGAAGTTTACAAGTAAATACGCGGAAAGTACTGTTCCATTGTTAAAGTTGTTAAATAAAGCGATTAAATGGAAGTGGACAAAGGACCACGATGAAGCACTGCAACAAGTGAAAAGTCTTTTTATAAATACTGTTGTATTAAATCATCCAAGAATAGGAGAAAGATTTTACTTGCAAACAGACGCCAGCAATATTGCTATTGGAGCACACTTGTATCAGATCGATGAGAAGGGCCAAAAAGCAGTATTAGGATTTGTAAGTCGCACACTTAAAGGGGCAGAATTAACCTATTTTATGACAGAAAAAGAGCTATTAGCGATAGTGCATAGCCTGTCAAAGTTTAGAAGTTATATTCTGGGTGCTAAACTTACTATAATCACCGACAATAAGGCGTTAGTTTTTTTATTAAAGTGTAAATTGCTAGGTGCTCGTCTAGATCGTTGGATCTTGGCTATACAAGAGTATCAATTTGATATACAGTATTGCAAAGCAAAAGACAACTTAGTAGCAGATGTACTCAGTAGAAATCCACCATCAGAAAACAACATGGAAACAGATAATATTAAATGTAGTAGCAATGATATTGGTATTTACGCGGTAAAACATATAACAAAACCTGAAGTAGTTAGACGACTTAAGGAAATAGGGACTCATCAACAACAAGACCCTAGGATTAGTGTAGCTTGGAGGAGTGCAGTTACCAACTCCAAACCAGGATTTTCTATATATGGAGGTAAGCTATATAAGCTATGTTCCCATAGGAGGAAGAATAAACAAAATAATGACCCATGAAGAAATAATAATTTGAGCAATAAGGTATATAAATCAAACCTGGTCAAATAAAATAAAGTTATAATTGTTTTGAATCAAGGTCAATCATAATAATAATAAATTTTATATAAATAAAGGTTAATATTATTATGTAAATTATTGACAGTAATTAATCCAAAATGATGATTAAAATTGATCATATAAATTTCCAATATACCATGTTAGGTTAAGGGGACCATGTACCCGACATTTTTTAAAAATTTCACTTTTTCTGTTTTTCAAATTTTCAGAAACTACAGTTAATTCTGAAAAAAATGATATAAAATTTGTTTACCTATGAGAAATAAAAGTTACAAAAATAAACAAATAAAAAATACACAATTTTGTGTTGAGCGCTTGCATTTTCAGGCTTGGAAACTTTTAATATATTTCTGTTTTTTTTTTCACATACAAAAGGGAATTTTTGTGTTATATGTTAGGTTGGCTACTCTGTCATCAGCTGATCATTTTGTAATTTGATAGTTTTGTCTGTGGTATTGTAGTGCTAGCTTCTTTCTTTAGTTGTTTAGTGTTGTGTTGTCCAGTTAGTAAGTTTGTATTTGTTGATTCGGTGGATGCATCACATTAGTTTTCTGCTATTATAAAAATAAAATGCCTAGGAGCAGTAGAGTGTTCAAGAAGCGTAAATATTTTGGAAATCAGCATGAAACTGGCAGCCAGAAGAGTGAACATGATAAGCGTAGTTCTAACCTAAATAAGTCTAATGAGACTGTTTGCAATAGACCAAGATCAAGTTCATTTGAAAAACTGGGAAATTTTATGACAAACTCAACTGAAAAATGCAGTGACAAATTACCCACTAGTTATATAGTAATTGACATTGATATATTGAACAAAAATTTATTTCAATCAGTAGTGTGTAGTAAGTGCGATGTAGGCAAGGTAAGCTTTCAAGAAAATGTAAATAATAGAATGGGTTATGCTTCTAGCTTAGAACTGAAATGTGATAAATGTCTGGCACAAAGGTATTTTATGAGTAGCAATCTGATTGAGAATACTGGCTATGACATAAATATTAGGCTTGTCTATGGCCTGAGATCTATTGGTAAGGGTCATGATGATGCAGTTATGCTTTGTTCTGTTCTCGATATTCCTGGCCCCCCAACAAGGTTCAAGCAATTCAATACAGCAATATTGAAAGTGGTAAGTGATGTGGCTAAAAAAAACATGACAGATGCAGTGCAAGAAGTTATACAGAAGACAGATTCCTCCAACATAGCAGCCACAATAGATGGCTCATGGCAAAAACGAGGCCATACGTCAATAAATGGAGTTGTTACAGCGACTGCAATTGAAACTGGGAAGGTTATTGATGTTCACTGCCTCAGTAAATATTGCCATGGTTGTAAATTAGCCAAAGAAGACCCTACTAAGATTGAAAATCATGAACAGACTTGTCAGTTAAATTACGAAGGTTCCAGCGGGGGTATGGAGGTGAAGGGCGCTATAGCAATTTTCAATCGGTCACAAATGAATCGGGGAGCGCGGTACCTAACCTATCTAGGTGATGGTGATTCAAAGGGATACAAGGCTGTCACAGAATCACTGCCTTATGGACCAGACGTAGAGATTGTCAAAGCTGAATGCATAGGGCATGTGCAGAAAAGAATGGGAGCAAGATTGAGAGCTCTATGCAAATCAGAAAAGGGAAAAAACTCAGCGATAATAAGACTTTGAAAGGGAAAGGCAGACTTACAGATGCAGAGATTGACAGGCTTGAAAAATGGTATGGTAAAGCAATAAGGGACAACTGTAAAAATACTGTCGGAGAAATGAGAAAAGCAGTGTGGGCAATATACTACCACAAAGCTTCAACGGATGAGGCCCCTACTCATCACCTTTGTCCAAAAGGAGAAGAGTCATGGTGCGGATACAACCGTTCTATTATTACAGGTGAGGAATACAAACATGAGCATTCACTGCCTTTACCTGTTCTTCATAAAATAAAACATATATTCAGGGACCTAAGCAATGAAACTTTACTGAGCAAGTGCCTTTTTGGTAAAACACAAAACCCGAATGAATCGTTCAATGCCCTAATTTGGAAAAGATTACCAAAGACAATTTATGTTGGGATAAATACAATTAAAGTGGGAGTGTATGATGCAGTGCTTGCTTACAACACCGGAGCTTACAGCAAATGTACTGTGATGGAGAAACTGGGACTGAAAGTAAGTGAGTCTTGTCGGGCACGGTTGAGACGAATCGATGAGAGGAGAGTAAAAGAAGCTGATACGAAAATGACAGAGCAAAGTAAGGTAGAACGTCAAAGAAAAAGGCAAGAAAACAAGAAGAAATCAGAAGAAAATGAGGAAGACCCACAGTACGGTGCAGGGCTATTTTAAATGTAGCTTTGTTGTGTAACTATAGTAACATTGACAATAAAGTAAGTTTTCTCAAAAATAACGTTTTACCATATTTATGTACCTTTTTGTCAGCTTCTGTAAAAGATAGAAACACGATTCTTTTTTCACGTTGTAGGGCTAATTACAGTGTATCTACTGAACCTCAAAAACAGAAGAAGAAAGTAACCAAAAAATTATAAAAAATTATTAACTCTTTAAAAAAATTAAAATATTTAGACAATTTTTCAAAAAATGATTTAAATAAATGTAAGATAATAAAACATAATTTTTCTAGTTCAGATGGTTAAAATACCTTCCCAGAATATGCTGACCAAACCTCAAGTTTGTACCTTAAACAGGTTTTGAGAAAAAGGTACATAAAGTTGATTAATTTAACATGGGGAAGATAGGCGGGTACATGGACCCCTTAAGCAACATAGTAATCTTTAGTTATAAGATAGATGTAAGCAACATTGTAGTAGTGCAAGTTTTGTGCTGGAAAAAGTGCTAAAGTAAAAGTGCAAAATTTTAATCAGTGTAAAACTGTACATTAGAAAAAAAATTAATGATTTAAATAATCAATTTTTTTATACCGAGTGGGGGTATATATAACGATTAATAATAGCGTCCTATCAGAGCGTTATATGAAAGCTATAGACGGTACGAGTGTAACGCCATAAGAAAGAGAGAGATCGTATAATCGCAGCCATCTCACTCCAACCACGTCACTGCTACATCAGAATCCAGTTCAAACATGTTATTTTACTCAAAGCAAATTATCAGTTCAACCTGCGATAACTTCAAAAGTTATACATATACGGCAGTTCTGAAAACAGCATTGTATTCAGCAAGAAAAGCTTTATAAGTGGCCGGAATCTCAGTTAATATAATTAACAATTGAAGAAGTTATACGGATGACGCACGCCAACAGGAATAACGAGAGAATTATGCTACGTAGGAATAAGGTGTTTTCACACACACAGAGATAAAGACCTAAGCAACAATATTCTGTGGTCAGATCTTTGGAAACACATTTGCAAATACCTGTAATCAATCGATTTGCAAATACAGGAAGTACGATTTTGACAAGAAATTCTCTGCCGTTTGGAACCTGTCACGGAGTGTTTGACCGACCTGTTCGAGATTGTCAAAACTGGAAAAACGCATGATTTATTTGTACAACCAATCAGCAGACCGTATTTAAAACTGACGCCAGCTGAAAGCGAGGGGTAGCATCACTCTTCGTTCGGTACTTAAACACACTAGACGTGTATAATTCACATACAGAAATTTTTAAATCACGCAAAAGTGCAATTTAAGATCTAATTCGAGAAGTAGTCCGCAGTGTAGATGAATTAACAACATTCAATAACACTCTCTGCGTAAAACAACCGTTAATTAATTAAATAATTAATTAATTAAGCATCAGCCGTGAAGGACCTGTGCTACAGAAGGCTACAGCATCTGTAATTGCCAGGGCATCTTCAACATCATTGATCAACATCCATTCTTCTGTGCAACACCATCAAAAGGAGGACCTCTACGGATTCCTATCTTCGGTCAACGCATCAAACAGTAAGAAATAGATTCATTGATCAATGAAATAAGCACTAAACAAATAATAAAACAATAAACAATTTTAAAAGGACACTAAGAAAAGCACACTTTGTATTTTAACTATAAGATTAGCTCTAATATAATATAGGAGTGTTGAATGGAAAGTGGTGTGCAGTATTTGACGTGCAGACCTGTTCTTTAGCACTGGTTTGGGAGATAGAAATCTCTTAATCAAACCAGATAAGAGCTATAGGTCGTTTGAGCGTCTTAATCATTACTTTTCACACTCACTCAATAATTATAAGTGTTAGGGTAGAATTAAGTCCTGCCATTAACAATTTAAAGTTTAAAAATAATTAAATAAAAGTTAATTAAATAATCAAGCAAATCTTAAAGTGTTGTTTGTAACGATTCCCCTTGAAAACCACAATCACTGAACGAATCCTGAGAAAGAGTGTCTCCATGCGCTGAGCTAAGCTGAAACCGTGTCATTTGTATCTGGGATTTGTTCTGGCGCCCAGGTAAAGTAATATCACGGGTAAGTAACTTTTTATCTAACATCACAAATATTAGATAATTGTGTTAGACGAAAGGTAGTGTTGTAATATATATATATATATATATATTCATGGTACCTGTAAATACATCCAAAACGTCAAACATACATATCAAAAAATAAGTTCAATCTTAATCACTAGCTGAAAGACATACAAACATACATGAAATATAACATACAACAAAATCAAAGAATATTTACTTTAATTAATGCGTTCATTACACCCAGATGGATTAGCTTTAATTGATCATGATTATACTTTAAACGCAACCTTCATTTTAATAATATTTTACTATAATTTCTCTGGGTATAGATCCTTTGAAAGAGACAGGGCAGTAGTTACAATTATACGAATAAAATTATAAAGTGTTACTTGATAAATTGTTTATCCATTAATCCATCGGCGCTCAAATTCCTTGCGGTGGTGAATTTTGATGACGGCGTTCCATAGTAGAATGATGAGATCACAATCACTGGTATTCACTGGTACACACGCGTCGTCGACAGAATAGTGTGGGTGTGATGTGATTATTAACGACAATCTGTACAACTCAGTTCGTTCCCTAATACAACCATGATTAGATAGTTGCGTGATCTTGTGTTCGCGAAGTAAATGTATATTCGCACTAAAGTTTGGTACAATCTCAAATGTTCAACATAATTCTTTATATGTGTAATCTATGTAATAGCGTATAGTTGTAGACTAGTTCTTTTAATTAGTGATGATTATTTATTCGAGAGTGTTGAAGATTATTAACACATTAATGAGTTTATTCACGCATCTCGTGTATTGGTGTTTGTTATATTGTTTCTCACTATATCTCGAAACAGTTTTAATTTTAATAAGTTCAGCAAAGTTCAATTAGATAATTTCACTAAATCCGTTAGAGTTCTCCATATCGCGCACTTCAAGATTACACGACTGATTGATTTACTGATTCACTGCCCGCGAAAATTATGTGACTGCTCTAAATGTTTATGAAAGACTGCTTTTGCAAATTATTAGACTGATCTGCAGACATGAATATTTAGAATATTTGGTTTTTTCTTAAAACGACGCGTTTCGAGAATAAATTCTCATCATCAGGTTCAAATTCTATAAAAACATCAAAATTTATGCAAGACGGAATAAGTCAAATAAGTCCAAGACGGAAGTTAATACAGGTAATTGCCTAATATTAATTCTAAATATTTAGTAACATGACTTGGAGACAATTAAAACAAAATGAATCTGCAGACATGCTCGAAAAATTATGTAAGACTGCCTCGCGAACTGCTCGGAAAGACCGTGTGACTGAGTGATCTAAAAATTATGTAAGACTGGGGCTGTCCCGTGGCGGACAATTAGTTTTTATCAACGTCTCCCTACTAGAATTTTGGTCTCCAGCTTGTCCACGCCTATGGTCACCATGATAGGCTAAACAACTACCCTCTCTCGAAATCTTTTCCCACTATTTCGAAGTCTTCTAGTCTTCTACCCTCTGATTTGTTCCTCGTCTGGTTACCATGGAAACTTGCCTCTCCTTCGGTCTCTTCGTAAAATACTCTACTCTGATAGGTGGTTGGACATGTCCTTAGAATCGCCTGTTCGGACGTTGCTTTCGTTCGGAGAAATGTAAGTCGTAGAACGCCTGTCACTCATCGTATTGTCTTGATTCTTGAGCAAGGGTTGTCCTAACATCCTGGAGTATTGTTCATGTTTGTAACCCCTCGTTCTGGCAATTAACAATTTTCCGTCAAGCGTCAGTTGGTGCAGCCACCTCCCTTTCTTGTCGTAAATTTCCGTATGTCACGTAAACGTTACCTCCCGCTGCGCAACGTCGTCGCTTCTATTCACTAGTTGCTTCTTATATTGTTTCTGTAGGTTGCCTCGCTCTCCAGGCCTTTGTGACTTATCCTTCGTTTTTGTCGTCATTTCGCCTCCTGGCTGAACCCTCAATCGGATCCTCGCTTCAATTCTGTGTAAACGTGTGAGTGAACTCAAGCCTTTGTCTAGTTTGTTGTGGTGTCATAATTTTCAGTCGAGTTTCTCCTGTCAACTCAAGTCGTCATCCCTTTTGTTGCATCGAGCTGAACACATCCCTATTGTCTGATATTGGTGTAGGGCTGTCGTCTTTTCCAATTAACTTTGTTTATGGCCCTTTACTCGGAGTCGTTGGCACAGCTGCGTGTGAACAAACTGGTCGAGAAGGAACATTAAAATTTTTAAATTTTTCGATCGCTATATTACGGATAATTTCATTTGTAATATAATGCAGACTCATTATCAAAAATTAATTTCAATTTGGATGTGGTTCTTCGTTGTGTTGACATCCATAAGCTAGAAGAATACTCGATTGTACGTTAAAATATCTTCCGTTACAGTAAAAAGTTACCAAGGTTTCCTGTTTACTTTTTATTTCCGTTTTAATGTCTGAATTAATAGTTCCAACTTTCACATCAGCATATATAAATGTAAGACTTTTTTCAGGCCTGCATATGCTGTAAACACAACACAATGTTTAGACTAAGCTTGGAGGTTAGTAGCTCTAAAGGTATAGTAGCCGCGCTCAAAGCGTTTCCAGGCGGAACGCTTTGATTCTCACTCAAAGGAAACCAGATGGTCTTGTCCCTAGTGTCACTCAAAACAAGCTGACAATGTTGCCAAGTTCTTCTCCCACCTATAGTGAAACTTAGCGTGAAATGATTCTCCTCTTCATTGTTATTATTATTATACGTATGATTAATTATAGTAATAATAATAATAATAATACAACTCAGGACTTCTCAGAAGTTTCAGTTTTAAGTAAGTAAACCTGACGTTAACATTATCTATAAAGAATAAAAATACAACAAAACCGACAAAATATAGGTCTATATCTTTTCGACATAACTTTCAAAATGATTTTCATTATTAAAAAATCACAAAGCTTTGGGATAAGCAAATCCCTGCAATATCAGAAGGCTATAATAATAATAATAATATCAGAAATTAATAAACCTGAGTAAAACAAGACAACATCGCAAATAATTAATACATTGCCTGGGAGTAAACTACTCACCGTTTAGTTGGAGTCGCGGTCTGAGTCATCATCACTGTCGTCTGCAACATGAATGATGAGGCGGTCTTCTTCTTCCCACAGGTCTGCATAATATCTCCCTTCTACCTTCATAGTTTTTTCCACACATTTCCTCCAGTATTCGGCATCTATGTTCTCAGTACAGTTCCGTAGGGCTTCACAGACACTTGCACTTAACTGAGGAGTTATGTTGCTCTTCCTGACGTTAGACTTTAACCGTGCCCAGACTAATTCGATTGGATTTAATATACAGTAATAAGGGGGAAGTCGTAACACTTCATGACCTGCCTTTCGAGCCATCTCATCAACTGCGTACATTATTCGCCGTTTTTATTCTTTCGAGCAAGATTAATTTAATGGGGACTTGGTCCGGTACTGGTAAATCAAATTTCTTCATAAATTCAATAATTTCGGACTTGTTGTGACGATTTAGTTGGGATTTTGATAAGTTGTCTAGAATGGTAACTCGCATTGTCTAAAACTATGACATACTTCCTGTCTTTTGAAAGATTTTGCAGTAACGAATTTTTAAACCAATTCTCAAAAACTGTAGCATTCATCTCATCGTGGCTGTCAGCTTTAGCATCTGAAATATTTTTGGCAGACAAATAAAGACAATTAGGAGCCTACCCCTCAGCTCCACCAGCATATAGCACCATGATGCGCTTCCCTCTAGATACAGGGACGTTAATAGCGCAGCTACATGTTCCATCATCCCATCCCTTCTTCACGGTGTCGTGTGTCGAACCAAGTTTCGTCTAGATACATAACATCATAACTCTGTGAACGCAGTTGGTGTAGTCTATGGAGGTATTTGTATCTCCAAGACACAATTCTTGCTGACTCCATTATAACACGCCTCTTATTAAGTGTCCGAAATCGAAAGCCGAGCTTCTTCACAAGGCATCTTAGCATTGTTTCTTTATAAGGAAAACTTGAAATGTTCTGAAGATGCTGGAGCAGTTCGGAAATTTTGGGTGGCTGTCCTTTCTTGTAAAAATTGTAAATTTCTTGGCGGATAATGTCGCAAACAAAATTATCAATTTTGTTAAAACGCGCTCTTTTGTTACCTGGCTTCTTGGGAGTCACGGGACCTCTAGAAACAATTTTACGAACAGTCGGGCGGCTTAATTTCACAATTTTGGCTTTGCAGTAATTTAACCCTTACCTACTTTGTTATTTACAACATATTCATGCAAGTTACACACTTGTACAGTTTGGCTCTGTTTCGAAATTGTTCTAATCGAATTTTTAATTGGCCTACTAGTGCCTGGAGTGGCCGAGATTTCCCGTCGTTCGGAAACTCCCCATTATTGTCACTTACATCACCACTATCACTGTTGCTAACTACATCAACAACGATTTCTTCACTATCACTATGACGATGACTCCCTTCTTCATTATCAGCGTGCTGAGGATATGGTTGTTCTCTCTCCCAAGGTCTCCACATTTTAAACACGTGAACACAGAACAACACGGAACACAAACACGGAACCGAAAATTACAACTATAAATAAAGTAAAGCAGTATTATTGTGATATTTAAATAGAAATACACTATGTAAAATACTATGTGCTGTAAGAAGGTAACAAATTAATAATTCCTAAAGTTTCTTTGGCAACGGACTCGAAATTCAGACAAACGGGCACTTCCGATGTCGCGCAAAGACTGGTCCACATTGCATTCAAGTTCAAAATACGTTTGGCATCATTGGACATGTTTCCAGAAGCGGCTAGCTGTGTTCACAGCTGTCAGCAGCAGGGGGTGCCTTCGCTAATTGGGCTACATAACTGGTCTTTGATGCCACCTGGAAACACATTCAGCGATGCTACTATACCACTAATTTAATGTATGTGGATTTAACCAGTATAAGAGTGCGTTATAAATGTAATTATTTCCTTTCTAATCTAAGCTGATATTGGGGTGAAAAATGAAAATTTTTTTTCTATTCTATGTTATATAAACACGGGAAAAATAATTTTAAACGGCGGTCAAAGCTATTTACAAAAAAAAAAAGAAATTATTACTCCAATAAGCACGCATGGAAAGGTGATGAGCGCCATATTAACTGAGTAGTTAGTGGGATCACCGCAGTTGGGCGACGGCGCACTAATGCACAGCGAATGACGAGTTATGAGGTCATGCGCAATTACCTATCACTGCAGTTCATGAAGTTTACGCGCCAAATTACACGCGTTTATCTACAGTTATGAAATACACGCTTATACTCGTACATACCTGCTTGGGCGGCCTACAGCCGCAACAAAATTATACATCCCTCTTTTTGAAACAGAACTCAATGCTTTAATGTCCAACGGCACCGGCGGTGCCGCTCAGCCCATCGGCGGGCCTCACAGAGTCTATTCACGCGCGCGTAACTAGACAATGCCTAGACCGCCCGTCTTTGGGGCTTAGCCCCTCAGACCTTATTACACAGTTCTCAAGTCATTAATAACTCTACGACTCCAAGTAGTATAAATATCTACAGTATATTCATACATTACATATATAATTTGTCTAACATGTAATCTCTGTGCACTAGCAAATGAAGGCATACCTGTGCTTGAGAGAGAGAGAGAGAGAGAGAGAGAGAGAGAGAGAGAGAGAGAGAGAGAGAGAGAGAGAGAGAGGTTAAATGTAATTTGCCACAGTTAATATGGCGCACATTCACCTTTCATGCGTGCTTATGGGAGTAATTATTTTATTTTTTTTTCTTCGTAATTAGGTTTGACCGCCGTTTAAAATTATTTTTCCCGTGTTTATACTACATAGAACAATAGAAAAAAAATCATACACACGCGCGCGTGCGCACATGAAATGCATGCATTGTAACATGACATAAGGTAGCAAAGATTCAATGGTATTTAATTATAAAATAAACAGCTGAAGATGAGAGTAAGAGGCAAAAACTTATGAACTTAAAGATCAATAACCCAGTAACCCAATAAATGACAAATGACTATTAACCTGACAGACTTGACACAATAGATCAGATAGGAACCAAAGAAACCAAGAGACAGTGAAGAAGAAGTTTAAGTACAATCAAGTCATCCCAAAAAAGTGAACAGAATATTGTAAATTTAGTAATGAATTGATGTCTGTAGTATATGAGGTGTAGCTAGGACAATAAGATTAATGAAGGGTAATAGTATCACATGTATCTTGTTATTTAAAGAATGTACTTGTATAATATAATGTAGGGGGGTTAGAAGCTAACCATACCCCAAACTAATTGTAATAATAATGGCCAAAGGCTATAAACAATACTTTGAGCCCAAAACAAAAGCAATATTAGAATGATGACCAAAAGTGATCAGTGTGATTTGGAGGTAAATAGTTATACATGACCATAATCACACAGTGATATAAAGTAATCAGACAACCCATGAATAAACAAGTGAATAAGCCCAAAAGTGTGTGTAAAACTAAATAAGTAGTGAAGTGATAGGTATAGAATAATGAAACAAAGTGAGCAGGGTAGTAATTATAGAAACTTTCTAATGAAAGGAAAAGTGCAGTGGGGGTGTAGAACCAAATATTATATAAGCCAACTGTGTTAAACAGATAAACAATTTGTGATAAACTGTGCATTAGTAAGTAAGATTGAACTAATTGTAATGTTGTTAATTTAGGTAATAAGATATCAGGATTATATATTAAGATAAGAATGAAGGTATTAGAACGAATAGCAAATTAAGGAGGACAGACACTGTATTTAAGTGAAGGGAATAGTAGATAGGACATATCATATAAGGAACAGTTTATCAATAGTATTATAAGAGTTTCTTTAAGTTTCTTTAAGTAAGTATTAAGAGTTTTGTTAGTGTTCAGAAAATCATAGTATAGAGTAAATTATAGGGTAAGCAGATAACAGCAGTTAAAAGTTATTTCAGGGTAGAACCTGAAAAGGAATATTTCATAGTAAGAATTAGAGTTAGGGATACTGATGTTTATTGTTTGTTTTGTTTATAAATTGTATTAGAGTTACCAGAAATGTTAGTAAGAAATGTTAGATGGAAGTAGAATGGAATCTAGGCTCTAGGCCAAACTGCTGAACATAAATTTATTAATTTGAGAACAAATAATAATCCAAAGTTAAGGCAGAATGTGCCAAATGATTAAACCATGTAAGTGGGTATTCCTAGTACCAAAGTATGTGATTAACAACTAATTTTGAATAAAATATATGTAAGATATAAATATGGAAAATAGTAAAAATGTAATTAGCTATTCAAAAGTAGGCATGAGGGGTATCAAAATGTTCATCATGAAAAATTAGGAAGAATGGTACTAATGTGATGACTCTAGCTATTAGAATAAAGTAGTAATCTTCAGTTGAAGATATTTTGGTAGAAATAGACGAAAAAAGACGATAAATCATAACAATAACCTGAGTTAATAACCAATGAAAAATTAGCATAATTTATTAAGTAACCATAGCAACAAGAAAAATAACGCCAAAAAACCGTTAGATTTTGAGTAGTTATTATTAACCAACGCCAGAGAGTGGACCGAGTATTAAAATTAAATTATTATTCTTCAAGTAATTTCAAAACTAATTAAAATCAGTGGAAGACAATTACAACAGTACAGGGAATCCTGAACGTAAATTTTTATTTATAAAAAATTAAAATAACAAACCGTAGTGATCCGAAGAAGACGAAGCGACGCCGTAACGAAGAAAGACGACCACGGACACTATATGAAGATCAGTGGAACCTCCTAAAAGAAGAAGACGACATCAACTGAAGAAATACGAGGCCTGAATCAGCAAGGAGAAGTGCCGAGGCGAGGGAAACAGACGACAGGAGTTATCCATAGAAGAAGACGACAGCCCAGGAGTTATCTATCGAAGAAGACGACATCAGGATCTTCAGCAACAAGTAACCGATGAGTATAAACATTATCCCTTAAATCGTATTCACAAAGTTTGGTCTGAATTAAATATAACTATTTCAAAATCACTGATCACTATTTCCGAGTCAAAATAAATGCTTATTTAAATTCACTATTTAACTATAACCAATTAACAATTATTAAGAAGGTAAAATATGATAAATAATTAACGAATCTTTTAATAACGAACTTTTGGCAAACGAAACATAACCCAAAATTGCTTTACAAGTTTTCATTGGTGATTACTTAATCAAATGTAATGAGATATCGATTTGTTAATGTAATTAGTTTTAAGAATTGTTATAACTTTGTGTGTGTTAGCCGTAAGTATATATTTCTATAGCCGAAAGGACTTTACACCCCTGAGAAAAACGATATATTTACTGTAAACTAACATTACTGACGGATTGTATAGGCCTACAACTGAACTGAGCAAGTACCAACTGCACAATTGTAATAGCCGGTGCAGAAAACGAATTTTGATGTATAATAAACCAAGTGAAATATTCTGAAGGATTAATAAATGTTCTCAATCTGCAATGCTGTATGTTTGATTCAGTTAATTTAGAATTACGACTAGTAATTATTGAAGTGAAGGCGTTAAAGCGAGACGCAAGCTGGGTCATACTGCAAAGAGCTGTACGCCAATCAGGTGGCGAGGCGGCAACATTTGAATGCAGCAGAGCAAAATACGGTTTACCCGTACACGACTGAGAGCATACATTTTGACACGTTTAACACCAAACAACATTAAACTTTAATTAATTTTTACGACTCACGTAAACACTTTCTTTACAGCATTATAATAATGAAACTCTTACCTTAGTGTGTTGGGGGATACAACTCGGCTGCGGCTCTGAAGAAGTCATGGAGGCGGAACATTAGCGGGTGGCACCTCTTAAACATGAATTCTGCCAGGTATGCTGGTATTTGAGTGTGATGTATTTATTGTGTTGTGTGTTGATGGTATTTTGTGTTTTGTTGTTTTTGTTTTTGATGCGTTTGTGTAGTGTGTTTATTAAATTAGGGTTGTAACCGTTTTTATACCACAACTCGTACACACACAAAATCGCCAACACATTCAGAAAACACAAATACAAAATAGCATACAGAACAACCAATACCATTACAAAACACATCAATAATACAAACACAGACATAGACAAATATAACAAAACAGGTGTTTACAAATTAAATTGTAATGACTGCAATAGTTTCTACATCGGCCAGACAGGAAGATCTTTTTCATCCCGTTATTCTGAACACTTAAAAGTTCTAACCAACAACAATATACACTCCGCATTTGCCACACACATACACACAGAAAACCACAGTTACACCAACATAGACACTAATCTCGAAATTTTACATTACTTACCTAAAGGTCGAAAACTCAACACAACTGAACAATACGAAATATATAAACACCACACAACACAACCAAACAACATACTCAACGATCAATTACAATATAAATCACATACACTTTTTGACACAATATTACAAAAAACAAACATCAAGTTGAATCCCTGCACCAATCCCCTTCCCCCACACACCTCCCCCACTACACCTTCCACACAAAAACCGTTACGAAATGATGGCAGTCTGACTAAAAGCTGAAGAAGGCTGATACGTACGCCGAAACGCGTCCGACGAAAAAAGTAAGTTTTCACAAGATAAAGTTCATTTTTAGTAAAGTGATAGTGCTGTGAAAGAAGAGATGAACAATCAAGACAACTATGAATGTGAGTTAAATTATTTTAACGTCACCTCGCCTTTACCTAACCTATTCTCAACGAGTTTGTCAACGGCCCTGGAAATTCTGATACGGGGAAGTTAGATGTATTTAAATTGTTTTCTCGGGTACAGGGTTGAGGTTTCCACATTCCGCCTGTCAAAATGTGGTGGTCACCCAAGGGCTTTTGGTTTTTCAGAATCTTCTGATAAGGTAAGTGAGTAAAGTATCGGGGTATATTATTCTTCTCTTTAATTATTTTTATTTATTATTCATCCCCAATTATTTGTACTATTACAAACATGTAAAAAGCATAGATTTTTATTTGAATTGCAACATTGGCATAAAAACATCGATGTTTGAAGTCTTAAAACATCGATGTTTTCATACCGATGTTTTTTTAACATCGATGTATTCTTCACGATGGTTTTCTGGCGATGCTCATCCCTTAATGTTGGAGCGTTTTTGTCTAAACGGACACACACACACTCATGAAAAACCAATTAGAAGTGAGAATATGTAAAATTTTGAACTTAACGGTTTATTAACGCGCTATTTTTTTTGTTTCGACCAATCAGGCGTCTGCCTTATCTCCAACGTCTCCAACCTTCTTCATAAATTCTCAGGTTTTTGGTGTCAGAATTAGGGATGCGACATCGACAACAAAACATCGATGTTTCAAAACATCGATGTTCAATATTAAAACATCGATGTTAATAAAACATCGCCCAAAAACCATCGATGTTTTTAAACATCCATTTTTTAAAACCTGTTTAGTAACCTCTAACATTAATGTTAGCTCGGGGGGGGGGGCATTTAATTTTACTCATTGATTGGGCTGTCACAAATGACAAAAACTTGGTTGCTAGAGTCAGCGCAAATCACAGAATTTCCATGATGCACTAAAAACTTACTTGAGGCAGGTAAAACAATATCGAGTACTGTCCAAATAAAACACACGCACACTAGTACTTTGATGTTTTGAGTGCCCAGTAGTTTCGATACACCATGCAGTGACGAAGAAGGGTATCAGTTGTGAATGGTTTTATCACTGAATGTAATGCAAAAGTATGGAATGTGAAGTTATGTAAGAATATTTCATTTTATTGTATTCTTTAAAGAAAACAAAAGTTATCAAGACATAATTTTTAATCCCTAACTCAGACCCTTCACCCTTGGTCACTTTGGTCTGAAAGTATGTTTATTTTAATTATTGATTGTGAAAATTATGATATGTAGTTAATTTTTTTTATTATGGTACTTTTTCATAAAAAAACCATCGACAACGTAAAACATCGAGCACAAAACATCGATGTTAAAAAAACCTCGGCTCCAATAAATCGATGTTTTTATCAAAACATCGACATCGATGTCGCATCCCTAGTCAGAATACACGACACGTGAATTTAAGTAAAATATGTTCAAAAGTAAAAGGTTAGTGGTGCTATTGTGAATTGTGATTTTCGTGATCCAAAACTATAGTGAAACAATTTGAAAAATAGTACACAGTGATATCAGTGAAGCCGTTATCGGATATAAACGACTGTGTAAGCAAGATAGGTTAAAATGTCATTTGCCACAGTTAATATGGCGCTCATTCACCTTTCCATGCGTGCTTATGGGAGTAATTATTTTATTTTTTTCCTTCGTAAATAGCTTCGACCGCTGTTTAAAATTATTTTTCCCGTGTTTATATAACATAGAAGAATAGAAAAAAAAAATTCACCCCAATGTCAGCGTAGATTAGAAGGAAATAATTACCAAATGTACTGAAAATAATGGCATAGTCAAATATTGTTATACAACATACAGGACAAGTTCAAGACTACAGTATTTATAAATGTAATATTATAGCTTGCATAACCCACACCTGGGCAAACATAACCTCACCGTGCCTGCATAACTGACTACTACCATAAGGTGACTAATAACTATAAATATGAAATAATGAAACATACAGATATTCAACAGCAGGTACAGAATACGGAAAATTGGTGTTGGTGGCATTTATGGAAAGTATCAGTAGATGAATATATTTGTAGGCCTAGGCATGTGAATATAAGTAAATATGTGATGATTTCTCAAAACTATGCTTTTGTGATGATGTTTTCACAATGCTTATAATTATAGTTAAAATTGAAATTGTAGTTACTCAGGTTGACAATTTGAAATGACAAATGAATTTATTACAGTTCTTACAAATGAAAACAAGAAGTATGATGGTCACTATATATTATTATTGAAACGATTTATTATATAATTTGTATTGAACTGAACTAAAGCAAATAAAACTTTTTGTAGACTTCCAAAACAAAATAAAACTCAGATTCTGAACACTTTTTGTTCAGACATTATTGTCAGTAGGCCTATATGTTTTATGTATGTAATACCCATTTTTACTTAAGTCACTGTGTTTAATGTAAAGGCAATGCAATTCAGCTTGAACAGTAACAGTAATGGAGCCATGTTATGTTGTGCATGAAATAGCTTTGTGGTGGAGGCGGCATAAAGTAGTTTTATAGTTTCTTGTAAGAAATTTATTTTCAAAATGGATTGTATATAATATTTCTGGTTTGGTCAGTACGGTATTGTATTAAGCCAATAGCCTACATGACATTAGATATTATTAAACTACACAAAGTAAACTAAAAATATAGTACATAAATGTGTATGTTAACCAACTACTGAATATTATTATTTGGCCATGCACAGCCATTTATTATAAACAACAGTTCAACATAAACATAATATGATCGAAAGGTGGATATCCCTATTTTCACTATGTTAAATTCTGAAAATTGAGATGCATTTTTCAAAGAAATAAAATATAATTTTTTTTAAATCCTACAATATCTTTCATATAACATCAGTATTGACACTTGGGAATGCACAAGAAATTCAGATTTGGTGCTCTTTCACTTTGCCATTCATAGCTGATGTTAAGATGTGTCCTTCCCATACCAACAAATAAATGTTACCAATTCTTATCAGCTTACACAAATGTCTCTTTTCAGTGATATAACACAACACGTTTTGGATCTGTTAGCTGTTTTTGTATGTGGTTTGTTTTAGTAATGTGTTATTAGGCTGTCATAAATTATATCAGTGACATGAATATCATTAATGTTACCCTTCATGTTACTGGAAAACTGTTCAAAGTGGTCTCAGTGGATCATGAATTCAATCAGTCCCAGTTCTCCTTTTTATATGCAGTTCACAAACTATGAAATATTGTTCCATTGTCCATTATGGTATTTCAAGTCATTTAAAATTATAATTTCTACACGATTTCTAATATTATTTGTCAAAGATTTTCTGTTTAAGACCAGATTAAATTTACTGCACCCTGAAAGCTATAAATAAGATGAAACGCGTCTTCAGACTGGATAAAGCAGAACAATTATTTCAACTCTTTAAATCTGTCATATACGCTTCAAACTTCCATTGTAAACAACAGTTTGCTTAGTAGTATTGCAGTGTATTCCCACAGCTGTCAATTTGGAAGTTATGTGAAACAGAGTATAGGCCTACTGTGTAACGTCTGCAAACATTTTGACTCGGATGTTTCATAAAAATCTTAGCATTCAATTGATAAGCAATTGTTGTTTCCTTTTCAAAATAATTCTAAAATTATGTCAAAAGTCTTATAATTTCTGGTAAATAGGAATTTAAAAACAAAGTCTGTGTCAAAATAAGTAACATGGTATGACGAACTGATAAAAAAAAATTGTAGACACATGTTTGCATGGCTTCAAAGAAAAGTGTACCTTTATGGGGAAAACATTTTCCAGGAATCATCAGTATAGTTAGCACTGTAGGTTGAATGCTCTTCTGTATGTTAGCTCAATCGAATTACATGTGCAGAAGTAATGCGACTTTTCCTCTACATAAGTGGTCTTGGTATCATTTTATTAAATGAAGTACCTTGCCCACACTAAGATATGGCATCCTCATTGGTTAAACTGAGGTCTGACAATGGGAAGACATTATTTATTAACAACCCTCGAAAATTGTTGGCGTTTCCCACTCGCCAGATACCGTTTCCCGGGGGGGGGGGGGGAATAAAACTTTATTATTTAATATTTAGCATGTACCGCTACATTATTCATTAGCCCAGTTTACATTCTGATAGTCCCTTATCGTGTTGAAGATGAAAAATAATTGATTAAAAATAATCAAGCTGGACTAGGCTGAGTGTTTCTTCTTGTGGCCACTAACATGGTGAAGTCCCGACGAGAAATACCATTTGTCTATTGCTACACCAGGGTTGAAATCTTCTAAGGGTGGTCCATTTACTGCCAGCTGCATTAGATCTCCTAATGAAGTGATGTCCAGGGAAAGTCTCTGTTTCACGTTTATCCTGTTAACGAAGCTAAATCCCCGTTCACAAGATGCTGTTGTTACTGCCAAGCATGCAACGCCGTAAAATACTTTCTTTAGCTCACCAAAACGCTCAGGAAACTTGTACAGAGTTTTTAATAGCTCACCCAGTCCTTTTGAAGTTATTTTCTCTTCTTTAACCATCATTTTTAATTGAAGCCATTCCGATAGCAAAACATCCTCATTTATATCACCAGTAATAAAAACATGCGCCAATTGAAGAATCTCCTCATTGCCATATGCAGTTAGGGTGTCATCTTGAGGAAGGCACAAGAAATCCATAACGTGGCAATTGGTGCCTACTACAGTCTCAAGTGTATCAAGACGGCACTTCAAGTAATGAACTGTGGTTTCGATCAGCTTATTACGGATTGATTTGTATTCTTCCTCCCCTTGAGACATGTTTGTGAGAACAATTCCTTGGTCGCCTTTGTATTTTGAGCAATTCAGTTTCTCTGAGTCTGAAGTGTCAGAAAGGAATTGTTTCACACTGGATCCTTCAGATGAAAGCAAGAACTGAACCATTTCCACCGTTACCATCATTGACGATTGTACCTGTGAGACCAGTAACTGTTTCAACTGTAAAACTTTACAAAATGGCTCTAGTTTCCCATACAGGTCAATCAAAATCAAAAAGTTTAATGTTTTTACAAACTTGTATGATGTAAGGATTTTTAGATAGCCTTTTGCTGTAGCTGCATCCGTAGCTTCTCCTGTTGTAACTTTCCGGTTCGTTATATCCTCAAGATGGATGACCAGAGGTACGAGATCACGTCGCAAAGCTTTCAAAGCGTCAGATTTACTACATAGCCACCGTACATTGTGAATATTTCTGAGTTTTACTATCTCACTTTCTAAAGTTTTCGCGGTGTTTTTAAGCTCATGGAGGCGTTTTGAGGATCGTTTGTAAAATTTGTATATGTTCTTCACAGTTTCGTCAAGCTTTTCTAGGTAAGGGATGGAATTGGCAGCATCAAGTATGGCCAATTGTAGAGGATGCGCGGTGCAGTGAATGCTAATTAAATGCGGAGCTTCTTCTTTCAAACGAAGTACGAAACCTGACTTTGAGCCAATCATAGACGACGCCCCGTCAGTTCCCACACTAACCATGTACTTTTCTCTTCTCCAATCAAGCCCTACGTTATCCAAGAGCCCAGTAACAGCAGTGAAATACGACTCTGCCCTACCGCTCTCGAGAGGCACAAGGCCTAAAAGGTCTTCTCTTATCTCCCCTTCACACACATAACGAGCATAAACAATCACATGTTCCTCAGCACTTCGGTCCGTGGAACCATCAATCAAAATACTGAAACACTGAGCATTTTTTAATTTTTGAACCACATCTTCTTGTCACTGTTTAGCAATAAAATTAATGAAAACTTGGCAGTTTTTATCATTTACATATTGTTTTGTCTCCACATTTACACCTAATTTAGTTGCAAGGGCAACTTGCTTAGGGAAGTTGGTAAATGGTTTTTCATTGATGCCTATAAAATAGGCTATGTTGAATAAAGTTGTTAGATGCTAAACATAGAAGACTCTATTTTCTTAATACATTTGGCAAGAGGAGTTTTTCCTGGTTCTGACTCTACTTCAAACCGCGTTAAATTGTCCATATGTACTAGGCTTTTACCATGAAACACAAAAGTTTCCTTTTTCATGGAACCAGAAAATCCTGCTACTCATTTTGGGTTACTATTTTGAGGGTATTTAGCGCATATAGTACATATTGCGCGGTCGGAATCGTAAGCTAGCCAGGGGAAGATATCCAGCCAAGCTCTTTGAAATTTTCGTTTCCCAGATGAACCGTGAGTAGGCCTAAGTCCACTAGAACTCGCGTTTCAGTTTCCCTACTAGGCCCGGCACTTACATCTCTAGCAGTAGACGTCGCACTCGCAGACTCACTAGGCGTCGTCGTACTGACAGTAGAACTTTTTTTAAAGAAATAATTAAGTTTAATCTGTTTCATTATGAATGAAATAACACACGAAAAATAAAATACACGCTGAACATGATCTTAGAAATTGAGAATACGTTTAGTACACGAAACAATAAATCACACGCGTAACACATCCGGTCAACTCAACAATAATTAGCAGACTGTACAACTTGGAAGGTGTGACAAAGGCCGGCGGCCGGCGGCCCGCGCAGAACGGCGTGAAATTTCCGCTCCCCTCTCTCAGCAACACTATTTTGTTCGACGTGTTTCAAGATGTTCATATCCAACAGAGCAGTTTTGTTTATAAAATTGACACGGTGACAGCTAACTGACGGCCTATGACTTCAACACGCGCCTTTACTAAAACAAAAACAAGACGTGTTTTGGTTTAATAGACGTCCTTCTTTTTTCCATTTTTCATTCTTTCTCTCCTCTTTTCTCCTTTTTTTCACAGTCAAAACCCACTCGCCACTGGCGAGTGGGCGAGTGCAATTTTCGAGGGTTGTTTATTAATAAAGATATGTGAATTTAATCTAAAGTGTCCTGAATCAGATGTTATTCTTATGCTAACTTGTGAGTGATGTAGATTTAGTCTTCATTGACTGCCAACTTGTTTTCATTTGTTCCAGGTGTTAACAAGATCAATTTATCCATCATCTGACAAATGGAAGAGATCAAATTTGAGGACAAGGTATAAAGTTTAAAAATAAAAATATATTTTTTGCTGTTTAATGTATGTATTAAATTGATACACGTGTTATATACACGTATCTTATACACACATTCATTTCTTATATTAATAATAGTTTATTTATCATCATATTGATTTGTAATTAATTGCTGTACAGAATATGATTTATACATGTATTCTTTTGTGTAGGGTTCGCATTGACAATATGCATTTTCCATAACCTCCTAACTTTCAAGCAATTCTCTTCCTCCCTCATCCAATTTAGACTTGTAGACTGTTTGTTACTTGCAAAGTAGCTTTAAAACTTTTTTTTGATCTGGCAGTCCTCTGTCTTTGTGTTGGCCAATTATGTCAACATACTCATACTATTCTATCATCAGTCCATTCTCTTGTGTTGTCCACTCTGGTAGTCCTGTTCTCTGCAAGTCTTCCTGGTATTCTCCTGAACTCCATACTTGTGACATCTCATTTCGCTGTTTTGACTTGCATTGTCTCACTCCCAGTTTCTGCAGAATACATCAGTTTTAGATGTATTATATGTATTATTAGTATTATGTCTAAAAGTCAATATTAGACATGTAATTGATGTACATATTCAAACCTTTGTGTTTTGTCTCAAATGTTTGTTAGCCAGATAGTAAGAGCCAGGCACACAACTGACTATTCAATGAGTGATCATGACTTGCATTTGAATTTTTTATCTGACCACCCGCTCCTGTGCCAAGTGGGGGGAGACCAAATTCACCATTTATTGCCCACTTTTAATGTTGTAACCGTTAGCTATACAATTGCTTCCTTCAGATTTTATGTACACGACATACTCATTCGTGGGGAGTGAGGTTAACCACAGCCATCGTTATTTAAAGCCATGAAGTGCGAAAAGCGGCAACATCACTTGTGGGCCTACTTTCTGTGCTAGTTTGCTAAACGTGCTTATGAAGGAAGCCTGCAAAGTTATTCTTTTTAATTATTTTTCTTGTTGCATATAAATTATATAGTGTATAGTGTTGTTATTACTTTCTAGAATTACGTCAGTGTTAGTGGTAAGATACTTGTGGACTGTTTAATAGTGTTGGAAAAAAACGTTAACTTTGTTAACCTAGAAAAGGTATGTATCTTTTCCATCGATATCTTTTCATTCACATCAGCATTATATATTTCTAATAGATTATCATTTTATACGGAGTTATTGTGTATTATGTTATGTCAAAAAAAATGCTACCTGGGTGCATATCAAGACAAATATGATTTTATTTTCAGTGGGCAAATATGCCGCAGAAGTGTTGCGTGCCTGGCTGTAAAAGCAATTATCAATCAGCTTTGGTGAATGACAGTAAATTTATAACAACTTTTTCGTTTCCCAAAGAAGACAAAAGACGATCTCAATGGATTCGTGCGATTCCAAGGGGAAAATGGACACCTTAAGGGTGTGCAGTAGTGTGTCGCAAACATTTTAATGATAGTGACGTGATTTGTTTTGATAAACTTCTTTGGCCAGATGGATCAACAGAGCAAATACCTCTGCGACATCCAAAATTAAAGGAGACAGCAGTTCCTTGTATATTTCCAAACTTGCCTAATTATTTAAGTTCCAAACAAACTCCCGCAAGAATGGATCCAGAAGAAAGGCACAAGAAAATATTTGATGCCCACAGTAAATTAATTGATAATTTGTTAAAAAAAGATTTGATCAATAGTTTTGAACAACTAAAAAATGAATATGCTTGTAATGTCAAGCTTTTTAATTGGGATGTGAAGATGTTAAATAATAAATGTATATGGAATGTTATAATAGTTGTTTCTTTTAGCAGTTTAATTCTTTAGGAAATCTTGTTTCTGATTTTACAATATTGTGTCACATTTCATACGTTTTCTTCAATAAAGATATGTATATCAAACATTTTTTTCGTTTCAAGTAAGAGTATTATATAAAATTTATATTATAAATAGTTAAGCTGTTTTATATCAACACAGCGTCGATATGTACGAATAAAACTAACGTTATGGTCGGCAGAGTAGGACCACTACAATCAGCCGATGCGACGTCACATCTTAGTTCATGGCTTGTAAATAACAATGGCTGTGGGTTAACCCTTCTTACTAAGCCACTGCTCTCAAGATTAGTTATAAACAAGTCAGTCAAGGACACAGTAGGCATGCTGCTTTTAACTGTATAATTAACAAACTATTAATGTAGAAAGTGTGTTAATAAGTTTACACTACAGTAGACAGTAGATAATTAATTACAGTTGACTTAATTAAATTGTTAGCTTACTGTAATACCATTAAAGTTCATATCACCTCATCATAACTAATAATCTTGAATGCAACAATATATGATGGAAATCCGTTTGAAACATGGCTTTTTATAGATAAGATCTTTGAAAATTTCATGGCCTAATAATAAAAGACTTAACAGTATTTCTTTTGTTTTGGAATCACTTTTCGTATTTCAGCATAGAGTCTCCATGTAGTTGAACACATTTGGTTTAGTGATGCTCCAGTGCTTTTATCCCATTCAGAAGTTTGATTGTTCTAGGTCCTCTGATAACCGTTTACTGCCGCTTTCAGTCATCTCCAGAAAAGTCCCTCCCTCCCCAGGGAATTTCTGAGTTTTGGGAATAATTAAAATTAAATAGAGCTAAATCAGGCGAGTGAGTGTGATGTTGCAACAGATTGTATTTCAGCTCAGCAATTTTTGCCTAAAAACAATGCTTGTCTGAGGTCTTCCATTATCCTACTACAAAATTATCTGTTTATATACTAAACCTGAACCTTTTTTCAAGTATTTTCATTTATTTGGTCTAAAAGGTTAGAATATCACTCTTTATTTTTTGGCACATCCATGGTAATCTGTTAACAACATTCTCTTAGCCACTCAGAAAATCAAGTCATACCTTTCCAACAGACAAAATTGACTTTCCTTTTTTTTGTTTACATGACTGTAATTAACAATACTGCAGACCAACATGTTGCTTTACAGCTGTTCAGCTTACAGCTTACGTTACAGCTTGACCTGATGTCTGTGACATGTTTCTCAGACTCTTCGTATCTTCTTCTTCTTTGACTCTTCCTGAACCACCTTCTTTATCTGTGAGAGCTTACAGCGTCCCACAACCGAACAGTCAACCTGGGTACTCTAGTCTCTGCCTTCCTCTGTAGTACTTCCCACTCACTGGATACCCATCAGCAAAGTCATTACTGGGTCTCAACCAGTAGTGACTCACCACACTGTCTTATCTTCACAAACCTCTCCATTCACCCATTGTTTCCAGAACCTGTTCATTTTTGTTTTCTAATTACTTTGTCCATCCAGTATATTTTTAATATTCTCCTACAGCAGCAGATTTCAAATACTGTGGTTGTGTCTCACTTTTCCCTTGTCTAGGTTTCACATGCAGCTTCTATAATAGCATGCTGCAAACATATAATTTGAGGAGTTTCTTCTTAATTTAGAATCCAGTATTTGACTAGCAAATTTGTTTCTCCATTTGGCCTGTGCCCTGACACTGATTCCTCTGTTATCTTTACCAGTTTTAATATTTACCTATTTTTGTTACTGATTCTCCTCTTCCCCCTAATAATTTTTTATAATATTCAATAGTGTTCTTAATTTACCTTGTTTTCTGTGAGTAGAAACCATACCATCAGTAACTCTTAACTCTTATATTCTCCATGAAATGTTATTACAGTCTTGAACATCTTTATGTTTTCCTTTACAGCCTCTTATAAAGCATTCTCGCATTATGGTAATGAATTTGTATAAAAATAAATTTTAATTTCTTGTTATTTGTAGGATGTTTTAACGGTCAGTGTAAAGAAAGAAGCAGATCCAGAAGAGGCTGAGACTGAACAGGTAATGTGTATAACCATTATTTAGCCCATAGCTAATGTGTTAGGTTGTTCCGTGTCATGTAGTACTAGAGATTTGGATCACATTCGTTTGTAGATATGTAATGAAAAATCAACAGAATAGACAAACTGTATCGTAGTGTTATATACATATAAACTACATGAGATTAAGTAAGTAAAATCGCACACTTGTGTGAGCGCACGCATGCACACACACCATGTAGGTACAGAGTATGGATATTTATTGCAAAAATTGATAGGTGATTCTATATATTTCATATTTAGTATTGATCACCTCTTTATATAGTACTCTATAAATCACTGAGAAGACAAAGTAAATTTTATAAAATTGTTCAATTTGCAGGATGCATTCCCAGTTATAAATTCTGTCCTAAAAGGAGAACTGCATGTAAAAGAAGAAATCATCAAAGAAGAGAATGAACAGTTTGTTGATCAGGTATTATACATAGTTATAACTTTGTTTATAGTAACAAGCATTTAATGTTATAATGAACAGCATTGTTGTTATTTGTAAAGTTATCGGTTAAAACTGTTTGATGTCCCATGGAAGTCATTTTTATGTGCACTTTCAGTCCATACAATTTAGCCATAACATGTACCAGTACCACATGGCAGGAAATTTGAATGTTATGACGTCAGGGGTGTGAGTACGACGTGACCATGGTAGGGGTAGAATGTGACTGAAGTAGGGATATCACGTGGCCATGGTGGGAGTACCATGTGACAGGCACCATGTGGGGGTGGTACCACAGCACTGGTGCGAAGTGTAGTGATTGGTCGGCCATGTTTAATATATGTCACGTCATCATATAGCAGAATCAGTTGTGATTGGTGTGTTTGAATGGCGGTAGTCGGTGTGGCCAACATGTGATAAGGGAGAAGAAAATTCCCTCTAGAAGGGAAATAGGTTAAAGAAGGATGTGTGAGGGAAAATTTAGCATTGCCACTACCACCAGTATATCTACGTCATGGTGGGAACGGATTTATGTTCCCTTAACAAGTGTATCCAGCGTGTCCATGGCCATCTTGTCCTCTGCTTGTCTTGATTTAATAGGGCGATGTCGTGTGAGGTATACAATTGTGTAACTTAATATATACGTGTGTATGAAAGAAAATAAAGTGACCAGTTCCTGGTTTCTTCTTCTTGTCTTGTATTTTCTACGTTCATAAGTAAGGTTAACATTCAGGCACATTTGTGTGTGTGTGTGTGTGTGTGTGTGTTAAGTAAAACACTGCGTCTTGACTGCTCTTCTTGTCTTTGTTGTCGCAGGTTTTTTTCAATGTTCAAAAGTAAGGTCAACCTTCACACAAATGATTAATGAGTGTTGAGGAAAAAGAAGTGTATATATGGGCGTGTTGTCTGTATGTATAGAGATATAATGTGTGTTGGTCGGTGTTCAAACTTTGAACTTGTAAACTCTGTACTTTAAATACTGCGATGCGCCACGTGCAGATGACATCGCGTTTTTCTTATCTACCGTTTCTCTTCATGGAGCTATCCGCAGGTTTCAGTTGTTAGAACTTAAGTTCAAGCAGAACCCTGCCTTCACAAAGGTTATAGCGAGTTCATACATGAATATTTAAATCTTGGTCACATGTCTTCACTTAATGAGTACGATTTGTCGCTTGACAAATCAGACACCTTTTATTTGCCGCACTACTCAGTCTGTAAAGGTTCCAGCATAACTACCAAGTTGCGAGTTGTGTTCGACGGCTCCGCTAAGACGACAAATAATTTGTCCTTGAACGATACTCTGATGGTCGGTCCCACGGTCCAGCAGGATCTGTTCTCTATTATGGCTCGATTCCGAACTCACCGATACGTCCTCATTGCAGACATTGAAAAGATGTATCGGCAAATTTTAGTCAATCCTAAGGATTCCAATTTGCAGCGTATTGTTTGGCGCGACACCCCGCATAAGGAACTCCAACATTACGCCTTGAGGACAGTCACGTATGGGACTGCAAGTGCCTCCTTTCTTGCTACAAGATGTCTGGCTCAAATAGCCCAAGAAAATAAAACCGAATACCCTATAGCTTGCGTAGGCATAGCCAATGATTTTTATGTGGACGATCTCATGACGGGCTCAGATAACCCGAACGTTCTATCTGAAATGAAATCTGACATCATAAATTTACTAAGCCGATATGGTTTTAACTTACATAAATGGTTTTCTAATGACCAGACCATTATAGCCTCTCGCGCTCACGTCTCCCATGACTTTAGCAAAAACCAAAATGTGCGTACATTGGGGATTCAGTGGAACGTCAACGAAGACAGTTTTTTATATAACGTTCAGAGGAATGTCAACGTGGCGGTGGTCAACAAGAGAAGTGTGCTATCGGTCATCGCAGGAATTTACGACCCTTTGGGCCTCATTGGCCCTATTACATTTTGGTGCAAGCATTTTGTACAGCGATTGTGGTTAGCGGGTACGAGTTGGGACGAACCCTTATCAGGTTCATTGTCTGATCAATGGTTAGAGCTCTATTCTCAATTGGTCTCAGATACTCATTTTAAAATTTCGAGGTCCGTCAAGAGTCTAAACTATTACCGAATCATTTCATTACAGCTTCATGGATTCGCCGACGCGTCAGCTAAAGGTTACGCTTGCTGTATCTATGTGCGGACAGTCTATTCAAACGGCGCCATATCGTCAAACCTGTTATGTGCCAAATCTAGTGTCGCTCCATTGAAACAGATAACACTACCCAGGCTTGAACTTTGCGCTTGTCTATTGCTGGCTCAGTTAGCTTCCAAGGTATAAGACACCGTCAACTACAAATTCGACGAATTATATTTCTAGTCAGACTCAATGATAGCCTTACATTGGATCCATCAGCAATCCTCCCGATGGAAGGTGTTTGTCACCAACCGTGTCGCTGAAATACAGCGTCTCACTACCCGGGGAACTTGGCACCATGTATCATCACTGGACAACCCTGCCGACATTTTATCGCGCGGTTGCCTCCCTCGCATTTTACACAACCACCCACAATGGTGGCATGGTCTGTCCTGGTTGTCCCATGAGTCATCATCATGGCCCATTAGTGCCTTCGATACTCATTCTCCCTGCACTTATCCCGATCTGGAACAAGAACGACGCAAGCAGACCCAAACCTCACTAATTGTCACTTCATCTACATCCAGTTATGTTGAAAATTACTCATCCCTATCAAGACTCATTCACGTTTTCTCATATTGCCGCAGGTTTATTCGGAACTCTAGGCTCCCCGTTGGTGACAGGGACACTTCCTTTTTGTTAGCCCAGGAGTTGCATGATACACTTTTGGTTTTTATTCGCCAGTCTCAGCAATTGCACTTCGGCATTGAGGTTAAGGAGCTTGAGGCACATCGCTGCATCCTCAACAGCAGTAAAATTCTCTCACTCAACCCCTTTCTTGATGAGACAGGTATATTGAGAGTAGGTGGACGTCCACAGCACTCTCAGCTCAGCTACGCGAGCAAACATCAAATAATTCTACACCCGCATTCTCATCTCAGCAAGTTAATCATAGAAAACGAACATCTTTGTTTAATGCACTCTGGTGTACAATTAACCCAGTTTTCTCTGAGACAGAAATATTGGATCGTTAATGATAAATCCTATATACGCTCGGTAAAACATAAATGCATCACTTGTTTCCGTTACCGTGCTAAGGGCGCAAACCAATTATTGGGACAATTGCCCCCTTCTAGGGTCACGCCTGCTAAGCCTTTTTCCCAATCTGCTGTTGACTATGCCGGGCCCGTATTTGTGCGTCATGGCGGGCAGCGCTCAAAATCGACGTCAAAAGCGTATATTGCTTTATTTATATGGATGAGCACTAAGGCAATTCACTTGGAACTTGTATCAGATCTTACCTCAGACGCCTTCATAGCGGCCTTAAAACGGTTCATCGTGCGTAGAGGTATCCCCACTCAGATATTCTCCGACAATGGTACGAATTTTCGTCATGCTAGCAGCACATTATACGAATTGTACAGATTTTTGAAATCTAAGGGATTTGAGCAAACAACTCAGGAGTTTTTTAGCTCCCAGGGCATCAAGTGGTCCTTTATTCCACCCTCAGCCCCTCATTTCGGTGGTCTGTGGGAAAGCGGGGTAAAAAGTGTCAAATTTCATTTGCTCCGCGTGATTGGCTGTACCATTCTGAATTTCGAGGAGTATTCTACCATGCTAACTAAATAGAGTCTTGCCTGAACTCACGCCCTTTATTCGCTATATCCAATGATTTTAGGGACCCAGAACCATTAACTCCCGCTCATTTCCTAGTCGGTTCTCCACTTACGGCACTCCCGGAGCCCAACCTACCCAAGTCAGTATTAGTCATTTGGGCAGATGGCAGCTGCTCCAAAGATTCACACAATCCATCTGGAAACGATGGTCCAAAGATTATTTGCACCAGTTGCAACAGCGCAACAAATAGCGCACCACTTCAAGGAATTTGACTGATGGACAGTTCGTCCTCATTCTAGGTGAGAATTCCCCCCCCCTTCAATGGAAGCGCGGTGTAATCACGTATGTTTATGCGGATCAGGACTCAATAGTGTGCGTTGCCGAAGTTCGCACCGCACAGGGTATCCTACGTCGACCCATCCATAAATTATGCCCCCTTCCGATGGCATCAGACTAGTCGCATGAGCATCATACGACACGTAGCAGGAATGTGAACTTTGTCGCATTGCCTTGTATCACTCCCGGGGCGATGATACAATCCAATTTTATTATTATTGTAATTATTATTATTATTATTATCGTGTAGCTATTATTGCAATAGTTACTACGCCATTATTGTATCAATTATTATGTCTTTGTTATTGTACTATTCTATGATTATGTATTTTTAAACTTTTTTGTGAACTATTATTGTAATCTTATTGTATCAATCATTATGTATTTGTCATTGTATTTTCCAATGTTTATGTATTGTTGAATCTATCAGGGGATTGTTGTTTCAGTATCATGCATGCAAATTATTACATCTTTTTATTGTATTATTGCTTGTTACTTATTATTGAATTCTTTGTGATCATTATTGGGTATTATGTGGGACAAATTAATGTGTCTACCTGATTACCTACCTGATTGTATTATTGTGCATCATGCCATGTTATTATGTGTTGTGTAATTTCATTGCTAGTTTTTTATGACTATATAATTCGAATCATTATGTATTTTGTAATTATCACATGAATTTGTTATGTTAGCCACATTGTTACTATTAATTGTCCAGCTGTCATTGCTCCGTGTTGGACATGTCAATTGTTATGTTGTTGTTTTATTAGCATGTAAATTCAATTACTATGTATTATTAACCTTAAGGCATAAATTACAAAATCGCCCCAATTTTGTGCGGGTAGTATGTTCAAACTTTGAACTTGTAAACTCTGTACTTTAAATACTGCGATGCGCCACGTGCAGATGACGTCACGTTTTTCTTATCTACCGTCTACATCCGGCTCACAGATGGGCTGCCGGTAGCGAAATTTACGTTAGTTATTCACAATACTCCGAGCTGATCACTCGTAACATTTCCAGCCGTGGCTACTGGCTTTCATTATTTAATTATTTAGTATGTGCAACATGCACTGATTATACTTGGGTGATTCCTGCCTTATTTATTATGTCTTTCGACTTTTATTTCTAATTAATTTAACGGGCATCATGCCGAGTCAACTTCTGCACGTATCAGCAATAGCACAAATTTTCAATAATTGCCAATAAACCATCTTTACATGAAAAACATACAGTCCACTTCAATTTTCTTTCGAACCAGCCCTCTTCACTTAGCGTTCTAGGAATAACTCAAGATCATCAAGAGCTTCCAGACGCAACAGTCGTGTAGCCTTTGCGTAAAAGCACCTTGATGTATATTGTAACGTATCGTAAAGGTAGAGGAGAGTAGTTAATCCTCGTGTTGGGATCGCCAATTTGAAATGTAACATATTTCTTCGAGTGTCTTAAGCCTCGCATTGGGATCGCCAATTTTGAAACTTAATTTATTTCAAGTCTAGGCCACGCGTTGGAGCGCCAATATGAAACGTAACGTAATTTCTTCAATTTTTGAGTAATGTGAGAGATGTGTCTGTTCTAGTAGAAATAAAAAAATCTTTTATTTGAGTTGTCGCCTATTATGAAATCTCAAGTAAAGAGAGAGGAGAGGAGAGAGTGCTTCTCTTCAAGTATTGTCCGTAATGTTTGTTTATGTTTACGATCGATTTTGACCTCGATCGTTTTGTTGTAGGTTAGTCTTCCCTCACTTGCTGGCTATGAAGTTCTGTTCACCCGTATATCCCCACTCTTCACTGTTACCTATAAAATTTCTTAATTTGATATTATTTTACAAATAACAACTCCTTTTATTTCAATCAGTTGTATTTATTATCATTTGTTTATCTAGGGTCAGTTAGTCGATTTGAATGTCGAACTATACTAAGGCCGGGTCGACTCTTACTAAACTCGATTGGGAAATATTTTAGTTTTTATGATAATTGTTTTCTTAGATCTTGGGTTCTTTTAAACTCTAGGGAAGTCAGAAATGCAGTAACAAAGCACAATACATTACAGTTATCTGGAAATAAAAATCTTATTTACTAACACAATAAAGGATTAAGTTTTGGTTACCGTGTAATGGCAAATAATTCACTTTGCCTTCGCAAGCCGTGAAATGGCCGCCAACACAAAATGGCCACCTGTTACTCAGCTGGGTCCATATGCAAATGTCCTCGCTAGTTTCTTTTGAAATAAATGATTTGTGGCGTGTTCACTGAGTTTATGTTTAGTTTTTTTCTTTAGTTCTCACTGGTGTTTGAGTTAATAGTGTCTGTGAAATTGTTCTGGATGTGGTGTAGATCTAGTTATGCGTTTAATATTAGGTTATAATATCTTGCCAAGATTGAGGTATTCGGTTTTTTCTTCCACTCTTTTTAATCATATTTTTCTTCTTATTGTTAGACTTCCATCTATTTACGATAATTTGTTTTATTTTCTTCTTCCTTATGGTTTTATATTTCCTTTTTTTGTGATTATTTAATTGGTTTGACTCATCCAAATTTGATTCCTTGGTATTCAATTGGCTTTTACTATACAGAGCTCATCTGCCTTCTCTTGAAGTTAACAATGGAATAATAATTTTTCTATGCCTCGTCAACAGTCTTGACCAGGAATATCTGGCCTGATATTGGTTAATACCGGTCACATGATTAGTATTACAAAAATCAAATATTCTTACAGTTTATGTTAAAAAATACTCCCTTTTGAACCTTTCATCATATTAAATTTAAGTTACATGGTTTTATTCCTTATAAAAGGATAGGCATTTTGATACCTAATTTGATATAAGTGGGCCTTTATAAAAGAGGTTTTTTCAGCTTTACAACAGTTCTGATTATTGCCCCTTACATTGCTTTTAGATTTATTATATTATAATTTATAATTCCTTAAATTAATCTAATATGTGCTATTACCATTATAACAATTAAGTTTTATCACATGAATTTTGTTCCTTCTAATTATTTTTCTTACATTGACTTGCTAACTTACTCATTCCTGACATTACTTCCTTTATATTGAATTTTTGGCCTAGGCCATGAATTTCATTTAAGTAACATGTTCTAATTTCACATTGATTATTATCTATTTTTTTATTTTGTTTTGAACCCTTTTTCCTGATCTTATTTGTTTACCACTTATTACATGAGCTTTGACCCTTAATATATCCTAACAATATTTATAAGTTACAACAAAATCTCTTAATATATTAACTTAAGGTATAGCCTTCATGGCCAAGATTACATTCATTGATTAACAAACAATAACACTAACTACTTAGTGTACTATACTCCCATTCCATCAATTCTATCAAGCGTTACTAGCTGACTATTAGATTATCGTTTATATGGGCCCTTTATAAATATTGTATTGTGGTAACACAATTTTCCTATTTTGCCTATAGGCTTAGTACAATTAACAACATGGTTTAATAACAGTAACAAACATAGTCTTTGACATTAAAAAATGAATACAATTAACTACTGTCAAGGCCTTCACTAATATCTCATTCTGAGATGAGACCTTTTACCCTAACTTACTCTCAACTCTATTTACGGTTTTCTCTTTAATAAAAAGAAATAACATGAACTAATACAGTTAACACTTCACTGACAAATATTGTATTTATATAATTGCTTGTTTTGCACCGAGATTCTGTTCGCCTGGTGCTTGTTTTGTTTTCAGTTAGGGCCATTGGAAGGATCATTAATCTTTACAGTCTTTTCTGCTTAATTAATGATTATCATTTGTAACTTTTATTTTCTTATTTATTATTTACTTACCATTTTTATACACCAAACAGCCGTCCATGCCCATATTTACTGGACGCCATTTTGAACTGTTGCCAACTTCCATACCACCAAGGTGAACCCAGAGTTCGTGTAAGCATTTATTTGGAGAACAGAATCGAGGTTATTTGAAATAAGTGATTTGAATCTACTTGTTTTTCAAGTGAATTTGGTTTTATTCATCATATAATTCTTTAATTCTACATAATCAAAAAACAAATTAAATTGACTTATTTTACATTTTTTCTAACAATATTCGTTCTAACAATATTCTAAAAATATTTTTTCTAGTTAACACGTTTTACTATATAAACAATAAAACAGCACATTGGTTATTTTAAAATTAACCCTTCTTTTATATGGGATTACATAAATTTAAACTAGTGAAAAAAAAAATATTGAAAACAAACTAAATTTACTCAGGCCTTTATAAGATTCCCATTTTTAGTGATTTTAATATCTCCCCTTAATACAGTTCTAAATGTGTTTAATTTTGTTCCAACTTTAAGAAAATGATTTGTTTTGCCTCTGTTTGGTTACTTATCTGAAATTTAATCCAAAACTGTCCAGCCTCCTTATATACTTTCTGCCACTCCGCACATTTCTCTTGCTTCACTTTTGTTTATTTACCATTTTTTGCTAAACTTTTAGTTGCGTTTATACTGTTTAAGATATAACTGATTTTTTCACTTTACATTTAACACCTTTTGGTGTTGGGCGCGCCCGTAACTCGTCCATGAATTGCTGTACGGCCGTACCGGATGAGAGTATAATTTCAACTGGGATGAGCAAAATTGGTCAAAAGTCTGAGCTGGAGGGGCGATCATGTGGTCTCGTTTTATTGTTTAACTTGTATTACATCGACAGATTCCAAGGCGGTGCTGACCCACCACACATGCCAAAGTTATGTAATTATGGGCTCGGCTGTCGACGTCATGTAGCGTGACTTCAAATGTGCAATGTTCAAAGATCATTTGTCTAAAAATAACTGTCTTCCGTGGTTAAATCGTTGACCTTGACTCCAATTGATGTACATTGTTTTTACCCCAATAACATTTACAAATAAAACTTTACATTTTCAATATTTCTCGGGAAGGTTTTACCTGTACCGTTACACATTGTTCCCCACTCTTCTCACACTAACACACTTCTCACAGGTTTATATTTTATAATTTAGAGTACATTGTATTTATTTATTGGACTTTTCCATTGTACTTTTATTTTTACATTTTATGACATGGTTAATGGTTTATTTATTAACCATGGTTTATTTTATTTTACTTGGTTGAATATGTGAGTTAAAACATTCTGACCTCTGGTTAAGTAAACTATTTTGTTATTTAAGATAGGGCTCCCACTATGTCGCGTTACATATACCCCCCCCCACCAAAACATGTTTATTTTGTCTAAACCGGGTTTGGGTAAAATAAACTGTTAACACTAAAAGGAAATTCTTATCTACTTTTATTTGTAGTATTTTTTAATTTCAGTTTGATTATAGGTACCTTTTATATTTTTACTATTTATTGCTCTATCTTTGTTCGTATTGCTGGAATTGGACGGGTTTATGGAGATGAACTTTATTCAATTATTTCTTGCTCCTTCATATTCTGGATTTCTTCTCTTGTTGCTGGTTTCAGGAATTGAGGTGTGCTAAACTTTCTTTTAATATTGATCAATTCATGATAAGACAGCTCATAAACAAAATCCTTTACTTCTCCGGGCAAAATCTAAAAATACTTTTTTTTTTATATTTGTTATATTGATCGTTACCAACTGACCTTTTTGTTCTGGAGTTACTTCACTTGTACTGGTGGCCTTAATTAAATGAATTTCTTGGAGTTTTTTTCTTTTCATTCTTTACCTTCTATGTAGGTTGATTCCACGATTGGTGCTATAAATTCCTCCCTAACTTTAAATGGCATGGTGAATGCATATCGGTTGTGAGTGGCACACTTGCGGCCTATTATCTTTACCCGACCATTCCCCCAGTGCATGGTACAGTGCTCTTTGGCCACTGCCCATAATAATAACCTTTGAGTGGCGCCGTAGCTTTCTACACTCTGTCATTTCTTAAAATGGTAACTCTTGCGTTACCTTGAACACCCTCTGAACCTGTTGCCTTCTCAATACTTCTCATTATTTTATTTTGCCTCCCAGTAACTCCTATTATCTTTATATTATTTATTATCAGTGTTGGTATACTCATTGCTTGCTTCTTTTGTTGTATTTAATTCTACGTGGTCGATCAACAACACCTTTGCCCGGGTGTTAATAATCACAACTTTCAATATCCCTTATAATGCAGTGTTTATTATTATGCTTTGTTAACTTATTTATTATTAGTTTCTCTTCAGTCTTGGCTTTGTTTCTTTAAATCTTCATTTATATTGTTTTGTCTTATTAATAGTTTCTCTTAAGCTTTGTTAGTGTTTCTTTATATCTTCATTTATATTGTTTTTTCTTAATTAATATTATTTTTCCTTTTTTTCCTTTTTCAAATGGTTTGCTTGGTCGGTACATAGAAAATCAGTCCGTTTTTCTCGATGCTGGTACTTAGTTTATCCGTGGTCCATAGATTCAGTTGCCCTTGTTTCTCGGATTACTCTTGTATTTCGAATTATTTCTGTCTTTGTTAGTTCTCTCGCTACTACCTTATATTCTGTTTTCTCTGTTGTCAAATCTTCACTTGTTTCAAGGCCTACTTGAATCGTTTTATCATCTATTTTACTAAATGAATACTTTAATGGTATATTCATTATTGACGATCTCACTGACATTTTATTATCCATTTCTATTTTTGGTATATTCCATTTAAGTATAGACTTTCTGAAGTTTTTACTCACTGTTTTATTGTGAGTCTTTTCTAAAGTTTCTATCAAACTTCTACAATTTTTAAAATTCATTATTTCTGTATGGTTGGTAATTGAGAGATTAAGTACATTAACCAGTCCATTCTTCATCATCTCCAATTCTTCCCGTGTTTTTATTAGTTCCTTTTTACTTATTTTTCCTATTTCCTTCGTCTTCCTTTCCACGTGCTTAATATTTTCTTTGTTTCTGTTATTGGGGTGTAATTCAACAGTTTTGATTACCACATCAATTTTCTGATTATTTGTTTCACCCAGGTTTTCTATTTTTCCTTTAATACCTTCAGAAACACTGTCTAGTGTTCCTTTCAACTTCTTGAAACCACTATTCATTGTTTCATTTAACTTTCTGAAACTTTCATCCATTTGTTTCATTAAACTTTCACTCAAAATCTCGTTTTGTTTAGTTGAGTTTTCATTTATTTTTTCCTCCATACTGTCTATTTTTTCATTTGTTTGTTTATTATCTTCCTTGATTTGTCTTAAACTCTCCTCATTCCTGTCAAATTTTTCGTTAATTTGTTTTAAATCTTCTTTAATTTCTTCCTTCTGTTTCCTAGAATCTTCTTTAATTAATTCCCATAGTTTTTGTAAATCCAGGCCTCCTCTGGCTTCCTCATTGTCACCCGTCTGTTCCATTTCACTGTCTTGGACTGTTTCTTCTTCTTGTTCCAGCCTATCTTCTTCTGTATCTTGCTTTTGTCCTCTCTTCATCGCAGAAGTTTCTTGTCATCGCATTTTTGAGTCTTCTAGCAGTTGCCAGCTAAAATTAGGTCAATCGTTATTTTACTAGTTGTGTTTCGGTTAGTAGTTTTGCCTAATTTCAGCCCTACCGGTTGGGCGCCAATATGAAACGTAACGTGTTTCTTCGAGTAGAGAGTGGTGTGTTAAGCCCTGTGTTGGGATCGCCAATCTGAAACGTAACATTTCTTCAAGTCTAGGCCACGCGTTGGAGCGCCAATATGAAACGTAACGTAATTTCTTCGATTTTTGAGTAGTGTGAGAGATGTGTCTGTTCTAGTAGAAATAAAAAAAGCTTTTGAGTTGTCGCCTATTATGAAATCTCAAGTAAAGAGAGAGGAGAGGAGAGAGTGCTTCTCTTCAAATATTGTCCGTAATGTTTGTTTATGTTTACGATTGATTTTGTCCTCGATCGTTTTGTTGTAGGTTAGTCTTCCCTCACTCGCTGGCTATGAAGTTCTGTTCACCCGTATATCCCCACTCTTCACTGTTACCTATAAAATTTCTTAATTTGATATTATTTTACAAATAACAACCCCTTTTATTTCAATCAATTGTATTTATGATCATTTGTTTATCCAGGGTCAGTTAGTCGATTTGAATGTCGAACTATACTAAGGCCGGGTCGACTCTTACTAAACTCAATTGGGAAATATTTTAGTTTTTATAATTATTGTTTTCTCAGTCTTGGGTTCTTTTAAACTGCTAGGGAAGTCAGAAATGCAGTAACAAAGTACAATACATTACAGTTATCTGGAAATAAAAATCTTGTTTACTAACATAATAAAGGATTAAGTTTTGGTTACCGTGTAACGGCAAATAATTCGCTTTGCTTTCGCAAGCCGTGAAATGGCCGTCAACACAAAATGGCCACCTGTTACTCAGCTGGGTCCATATGCAAATGTCCTCGCTAGTTTCTTTGATTTGTGGCGTGTTCACTTAGTTTTTTTCTTTAGTTCTCACTGGTGTTTGAGTTAATAGTGTCTGTGAAATTGTTCTGGATGTGGTGTTGATCTACTTATGCATTTAATATTAGGTTATAATATCTCGCCAAGATTGAGGTATTCGGTTTTTTCTTCCACTCTTTTTAATCATATTTTTCTTCTTATTGTTAGTCTTCCATCTATTTACGATAATTTGTTTTATTTTCTTCTTCCTTATGGTTTTATATTTCCTTTTTTTGTGATTATTTAATTGGTTTGACTCATCCAAATTTGATTCCTTGGTATTCAATTGGCTTTTACTATACAGAGCTCATCTGCCCTCTCTTGAAGTTGACAATGGAATAATAATTTTTCTATGCCTCGTCAACATATAACGGCTGTATACTATCTTTTATAACTTCTGTATACTATCGCCCTTATAACCTCGGGAGCCCGGTTAATTGGCGTCGGTCAATTAACCAGGTTGCCATAATATTCACAAAATGTTACATATTTAATTAAAATACAACGTAACAAAACACTTAATTGGAACCTGTGAATTAAGGAATATTAGATTCGTGTTGCCAAATTTATTCACGCATATTACGTCCATAACATCTCTTTATTTACATACCTAGTAATTAGCATAAAAGAAAATGAGTTACTGTCTTATTATTAAAAATCAATTAGGCTTGTGATTTGTATTGTTAAAACATACATATATATATATATATATATTGCGACAGTACAAATAAGTGATGTACTGAGCATGGAATATAAAAATTTAAATTTACCTAATAAACTGTAAATAATTAATAATATATTAGAAATAAGCATGTTAGGGATTGCAAGCTTGACTCGGACAAAAATATGAACAGGTGTTTTGACCTGAATCGACGTGCACACACACACAAATGTAACTGAAAGTGTGTACACCAGTATTTTGCTAGTGTGTGTGAACGCAGGTCTCTGCAGGCGAGTTTGCCACCCCAAGATGAATAATTGCACAATTACTGTTTTTCCGTAATTATTCATAAACTATAATTAAGAATTAAAATCCAAAACCACAATAAAATGTAATAAAATTTACTAAATACTGTGTACGAAAACCACGCGAAAGTGACGCACCGTACGAGTGTAATAGTGAAATAACTGTGTACAAATCGAAAGGGTTAAGTTGCAATGTCCAAAATTACAGTGAACATGTGTTGTAAAAATAGTTCTAAGATAAGTATAAGAGTTTACATACAGGACTCTGCAATTCGCAGAAATATAAAAAAATAGCGAATTTGACAAAGAGTGGGGGAACTGAATCCAGAGACAGTTTCTAACATGTCGATTTCGTACCACTGCAGGGTGTCGACCAAGACATGGGTATAAATAGGACATGCAAGCTACAGTGGTTCTCTTTCTTGAATCATCCACGGTGCAGCGGGAGCTTATGCCCGTCAGCACGGCATATTTATTTTTTTTGTAAACAGTTTAAATTTGCCAGTTACGTACAAATATGTAACTAAGCTGTAAAGACAATCATTTTAATTAATAACAGCACTACTTAAGAAAATCCATTAACGTCAGAAACAGCACGAGGAGAGTTCCAGAGAATGATTCGACGCTGGACAAGAGGAGAGTTCCAGAGAGAGACAGCCGACGCTGGACAAGAGGAGAAGAAGACAGCCAACGCTGGAGGCGAGACGAGGATGAATACCGATGAATAAAAAATGATCGAGTATGATTGACGACAATAAGGTGATAAACAACTTATTTATATCTTAATCATACAAAGAACTCAAAGACAATTAAAGACATTTCTATTTTATTTAAAAGTAAGAGCAATGTTTCTTGTAAAGTAGAATTAAAATCATAGATGTTTTAGAAATACGATTAACGTAACACGAGCTCAAATTAATATGATATAAATGATTACAAAACATTTAAATGAAAACAATTAATATTTGAGAAAACAGTACTGAGAAACAAAAGATAAATTCAATAACTATTAATAACTTTGAGTACATTACAATATAGAAAAAGATATTTAAATATTGATATTTTGAGACACATTAATTGACTGAGTAGTCTGAAAATGAGATTTTTCTCTTATACAATAATTAGTAGAATAGAATATTTAGTCAGTAAGGATGTATATAGCTTAAGCCTTACGGCACAACAACAAATAATAACGAATGTTTTAAACCAAAGTCAGTGCCATGTGCACATTTGTTAATAGTATCAAATAAATTTTAATTACCGTTTCAAGTTACATAGAGTTCTTATTGCAGATACACCTGAAACCCAATTTAAATGTTATATTGTTAAATAATTTGTCAATCTTGAACGTGAGACTGGTCACGCCTATTTTATGTATATGTAACGTTGCATAAATTTGGTGCTCCAAGATCGTGGGGCTCCACAAATTTAAATTATATTGAATTTGCAATTTGTTACGTTGCATATATTTGGCGCCCTGGACGTGGGGCGCGACATGCCTAAATTTATGTACTAAAATTTGTTACATAAATTGTAGCCCATGAACGTATGACCCGATCCCCATCATTTAACTATTAAAATTTTTTATGTAGCTAAATGGTTGCTCTAAAATATAAAGAGTGTGTTAAATGAAAAATGTATAATATGTAATTATTATTTATATTAAACAGTAACTGAATGTAATGTTAATTGTTGTGTAATCACACAGCTGGCGCCCACGAATAATATTATTTGTTTATGTAACAGGTGTAACTGTAATGAGTGTTAATAATAACTATTAATAAAAATAAAGAAATAAATAAATAAGTAGGGAACGGTTATCAATAATAATTGTTAAAGAATTACTACTAAATAAATATTTTAATAATTATTCAACATGGCAGAACCAGGAGGGTTGAATTTAGAAGCATTTAAAAGTTCGATACTCGCCATGATGGACGAATTAGTCATAAAACAAGCCAAAAAATTTAAAGAGGAATTGAAAGAGGAGAATGTCAAACAATTAAGAAAAATAGATGAAATAAATACAAAACAAACAGAAAGTTTAGAAAACAAATTAGAGCTACAGTCCGATAATTTTAGACAGGAGACCATAAAAATTACCGAGAGTCTAGAAGAGTTAAAAATTGATAATCTCCAGTTAAAACAAGACAATATAAAAATAAAACAAAATATAATCGATAGTAATGCACAATTAACCGAAAAAATTGGTGACACCAACATACGTATCGATACTCTAGAGAATAATTTTAAACAAGCCTTACATGAACAAGTTGTACGGATTGAAAATAAACAAAAAGAATTACGTCTCGAGTGGAGAAAAGATTTAAAAGAAACGCATAAACAAATAAATGATACTTTAACTACTATCACGCGAGAACAGGATGATAAAATCCAAACTATTAATAATGTATCCCGAGTAAATACCAGTAAACTTAGAGAAATAGAAACACGTACTGTAGTTATTGAGAATAAAATTGAAGAAACTACGAAAGACCGTTCGGGAGACGTATCACATATGAAAGAAGAGATTCAAGAGGAAATGAACCAGCTATGAAGTGAGTTAAGAAGACGACAGAACCAAATGACCATATTTCCGACACCAACGGAAGAAAGGAGGAGACTTAAGTTCTCAGGTGGTAAAGGGGAGAACAGTATGGAATTCCTAGCAAGAGTAGAGAAGGAAATAGAAAAAATTGGGAGTGCAATAAATGACGACGAGAAGATAGACTTCGTCACGCGATATCTTAGAGATTCAGCCAGCCAATGGTACTCTATTATTAGAGATAACATTAGTACATATCAGCAGTTTCGTGAGGCATTCGAGAACCGATACTGGAATCTACATACCCAATGACAAGTACGGGATCAACTCGAATATGGAAAGTTCAATGAACAAGGACAGCAGAGTATTGAACAATACACAATTACGCAAATAGAACGTGTAAAACACCTCAAACCTAAATTCTCAGAATATGAAATTGTTTCAAAATTATCTTACCATTTTCAGCGAGATATCCAGTTAGCAGTTTATACACAAGGGATTAAAACCATATGTAACTTTTACTTTTTCGGTAAATTAATTTATTCACATTAAGTTAACACTTCCACTTACCTTACGACTTGGATCTGGCCGGATCGTGTAGTGGAGGTAAACCCATTTCGTTCGACGAACTCTGACGATACATATAACGAAATAAGGCATTGAAAGAATTTAACTCTCAATTGTATGGAAGAGAAATCAGACTTTTTTATTACTCAGAAATGTTAAAATGTTAAATCTTCTTGTTACATGTTGTGCAACTCTGGCACCTTACTGACTATTGCATACCTTATCTTGGCCAATTATATAACTTCACTCACACACATATACACTTAATTCAGCCCAGCATTGCACACTCTCACATTCATTTATAGTTTATAAAACCCTTAACATTTTATATGAATCAAATTCCCCCTTTGCCGGCCACGCGGTCCCCACGTACACGCATTGTCCGAACGGTTTTTTATTGTCCGAAATAGGAAAAAATAAAGTTCTCGATTAAGGCCCTCTCAATAGATTGACCGCGGTCATACGACAATTCAACTGATTAATCCACTATTTAACTTGTTACATTACAACTTTTTGACGAGCCTACTTTGGCCCAGTCCGGTACCGGGAACTGTTACTCGTAGACTGCAACTGGAACGTAACAGGTACATCTTCCTTTCTCTGGCGGGAATTGTTGTTCACTGCCACTATGTTTTCGTCGCTCAATACTCAGTTGTTGTTAGGTAACCATTTTATATATGGAATATGGAAGTTATATTCCGGGTACCAAAGTACGATATTGGCTTTGGCTCTGCTGATGTCACTAACAGTAGGCGGGGCATTAGCAGTGTTTCCGGGACGTCTTGGAGAAGACGACGAATATTTTTTACGCTCTGGCCATCTTGAGTTTTTAGTCAAGAGCGTCCTTTTGAGCGCGTGTGGGTGTAGTTGCGCTTGAGCGTTGACACACTTGCGAAGTTCTTAGAATTTTGTGGGGGTAAATTCTTCAGCCGCATTACACAACAACAACTTCGTCTATGCCTTTGTTTCAAACTGCTTCTTAACATCGTTTCTGTTATACGGACAAATAACGTTGCCATGCGTTCTGTTATAATGGAATGAATTTTCACGACTTTTAGACAAACCCGCCCAAAAACGAAATAAGTAAAAATATATAAATGCCCCATACGGTTAAAATAAAAAATACCCAAAAATGACCCGCTACAATACCCCCTCGATGAGAATTCTGCTGTTCATAACAGAACCGCAATCGACAAACCCCGAAGAGGATCGGTGAGGAACTGGTGCCAACAACCCCCTGGTTCTTAATCTCATGGATACACTACCCCCCTGGCTCAGCGACTATGGACTCATCTGAACGAGATCACTGGACTTCTCCATAAGAGATCCCAACACCGAGAAATCGAGCAGACTCGCACCACAGCCACCTCGCCTTTTAACATGCTACCCCAAAAATCCTCAATCCCTGGCTAAAATTATTCCAGCTCCTCCGCCGATAGGTTTCCCCTTTTTTGCAAGCTGGGCTGCCTTTAGCAAATACTGGGCTCACACACACTAAAATTACATGTTGCCATAACACACAAAAAATAAAAAAATTCTTTTAAAATTTATTAAAAATTTAAAAAAATTCAAAATTCAAAAAAAATAATATTTTATCAAAAATTCTCTTCCTCTTTTTTTTCTTTTTTTTTCTTTTAAAATGACTTAAATTAAGCGTTTCTTCTACTTGAACAAATCCTTAACCTAACATGTCTTAGTCTAACAATACAGTGCAGTACAATAAATCAGTAAACTAAACATGGTAAATACACACATAAATAAAACAATAACTACCTAAAATATGCATTCGCTGGCAGGCGAAAAATCAAAAAAAAATTTTTTTTCCAAAGAATTAAAATTTCCAAAAATTTTTAAATTCCAAAAAAAATTTAAATTTATTTAAATGTTTTCTTCATATGCAAAATTATTTAAATATTGGTTTTAATTAATTAAATAAACAAATTAGAATTGACTTCCTACCATACAAGCTTAGTAGGTGTATGACTTCATCAGCTGATCGAAACTAGGTCAAGTCCAAAACCCTTGACCTACATATGTTATATATAATTTCTATCTAAAACACATTTGATATCTGTAATATTCCACCTTGAAATACAAAACTAGTAACATAAAATATTTAAAATTACAAAATATTAATATAAATGATTGTTAACTGGACATTTAAATTATTTAAAATAAACACTTCTTACTTGTATCGTGTTTTCCAAATTTTATCACAATTCTGTCACTGGTTTCGAAAAAATAAAAATTTTATATTCTTTATCATGAATTTCTCTCTTTTTGCTTAACAATCCTACTCTTCATTTAACAATCTCGCTATACTTTACTGTGGGTGATGTAATTTATTTATTCTCATTTACTGTACTAGATCTGTATACATATATAAACTTTACTCTCTGACTCTACTATTAATCAACTTCAATTAGCATGACACCCATCTCTACCAAAATATCTACTAATCAAGACACTCTAAGCCCCAACTTATCATTGAACTCAAATCGTCACCTTCTCTACATAAAAAAAAAACTCTCTAACCCTTTGTACATAGGATATGTGTTTCCCCACCCCCAAAAAACTCAATTCCCTTATCTGGCGGCCTGGATTCTACCTAAGGCGGCCCCTCCTTACTAAAATCGATACCAATTCCCGTCCCAACATATTTTGTTGCAGACTCCTACATGACACTACCCTCTAATACAAAATTGCCATCCCCTAAAATCTCAATCTTATTACCTCACTACAAATACAACAAAATAACCTCATTAATTATAAACATAAATATATCACTCAAAATCTACATAAAGTCTCCATTACCACTGTGTCAACATCAATGTTTCTCAAAATTCTGTAACATTACTTTACTTCAAAACAACATTACATTTTTCTCTACTATTTCAAATTCAACTTTGATTTTAACTTGGACAGATCTACATGTCCCACAAAATATTTATCACCCAAAAAACTATTTCTTATTAGATTTCACAAATCGTTACTTTATTTCTCATTGTAGCAAATTATTTTTATCATTACTTCAAAATATCTGTAATACATTAAAACATTACATCAAACATTAATTACTTAACACATTTATAAACCCATATACCAGTGACATGGTATTGCTGATCAGCTGATACCCTAACATAATTACAACACATCTCAAAATTGAACAAATTACATGAAATATATATTTATCAATACTCACTTCTACCCTCATTGTTTCCCCTTTTTATGATATGTTCCCCTTTTCAGGTCATTTATGTTAACCTGCCAGACGATTTAATTATTGGCTTAGAAGAAAGATACACACACATAATGAACATGCATATTCTTATCAACGCCTATATCTAACGTACAACAATAAAACAATACATTTAAAAGCGCATAATGAACACCTTATTTTTAAATATTTGAGCAGCTAGTTAATTGAACAGAGCGCAAGCATTTTTGTTTGATCAAACTTTGAATAAAAAATGTTATGTTATAAAATTTACATTCGTGACTCCTTTGCGTCACCTCCCATCCACACCTGTAAACATTTTCTATTATACATGATTATCAAAATTTTCCTACTTACAAACCATTTAACATGACATACACCCAAAACTTAATCACCATCATCTCTGAAACATTTTACACAAAATTAGTTTAAATTAAATAATTAATCATTCATTACCAAATTTCTATCTCGTAAAACAAATTAAAGTCATTAAAAAATTTAATTAATTAACATTTGAATAATCAATCAAAATGTTTAAGCATCTCAAATTGTTTTAATTAAATTAATTACCAAAAATGTAAATTATATAGTTATTGAAGCAATTACCATTAGTCAATTGCTGTTTTCAACATTAATTCAGTTATTTATTTAAATTGCAAAATATTGATATTATTATTATCACAACAATCATCTTACATACACCCATTATTTGTTTAACATTCCACCATGCACACATATAAATACCCTATATTTTATTTACAAACTCTTGTTATTTATTGTCCAGTTTTTCCGCACTTCATTTGTCCAGATTTGCCATGTCAGAACCATTAAAACAAAATGTTTATACTGTCTTTTATTGTTTTAATAGTTTAACCTCCATCTTTCCAAATCAACCTTGGTTCTACATAACATCGTTCAATTTTATCACCACACAAATGACTGTTTTGTGTGTTGTAACCATATAAACTAACTTCAATCAACTTATTCAAATACTCGTTAAACCAGTCTACGTTAGGTATTTTTGTCAAATCTCCATCATTAAATTCATTAACTATTGGGTTAATCATTTTTATTAAATCATTGTAGTCGTTATCATTCACATATATTTCTAAACTTTCCTTCCATTCATCATACTTTCTATTTAAGTTATATAATTCTGTCTCCTTACTAACATACAATTCTCTGTTTACATCTCTCTCTTCATAACCCCAAATTACACTCTCAAAAGTATTACAGACAGAGGGTATAAATTCAATTAAATCTTTCCTGACTTCTCCAGGAAAAACAAAAAACTTCAAAAAACAATTATTTGTAGCACACTTGTCTACACAATATATACGTGAAGTTCTTCCTTCACCCCCCATTCTACCTCGTAAACAATTTACCCTCTGTTTCATATCTATAATATAGCTCTCTTTCCACTCTCTCTCCAACTCATTAACACACATTAACATCTCATAATCACATTCTACAACTTCATTAGTACTTTCAGATACCAACTTTTCGACTACATTATTATTCTCATTATTATCAACATCATTATTATTTATTAATTCATTACCTAATACAACATTGTCATTACAACTTTCGTTTGTATTGTTCTTACTCTGTTCTACTTTATTCACACTGTTTCTAGTCATTTCATTGGCATTTTCAAGACATACATTCTTGTCTTGTATATTATTTATCAACTCAACAAATTTCACATTTATGAGGGCTATCCAGAAAGTAACAGACGTTTTGAAATAAAAAATTTACAAAATGAAAAAACAAAATTTTATTATATACATTTGAAAGGTACACTCTTAAGCTATTTTTCTACATAATCGCCATTCAAATTAAGGCACTTATCATACCGTGGCACAAGTTTTTCAATACCGTCTCTGTAGAAATCTGCCGCCTGCGATTTCAACCACTGGTTTACACCGGCATGCAGTTCGGCGTCAGTATCAAAGCGTTGTGTAGCGAGCCATGTGTTCATCGCTGGGAAGAGGTGATAGTCGCTCGGCGCCAAATCCGGGCTGTATGGTGGATGATCGAACACCTCCCATCCAAAACTATCGAAGAGCTCTCGGGTACGATTGGCCGTGTGTGGACGTGCGTTGTCGTGAAAACAAAACCTTCGCACTAAGTTTTCCCCGACGCTTGTTTTGTATCGCGCGCCTTAACTTTCTCAGTGTTTCACAATACCTCTCTGAGTTAATTGTTGTGCCACGTTCAAGAAAATCAACGAGAATCACTCCTTCAGAGTCCCAAAACACAGTAGCCATGATCTTTCTTGCTGACAGCGTTTGCAAACACTTCCTTGGTTTCTTGGGAGAATTTGTGTGTCCCCATTCCATCGACTGCCTTTTTGTTTCACTATTGACATGCTTCACCCAAGTCTCGTCCCCAGTTACGATACGATCGATAACTTTGTTACCATTTTTGTCGTAATCTTCGAGGAAAGTTAGTGCTGCAGCCAGTCTCTGTTTTTTGTGGTCTTCCGTTAGGATTTTCGGAATCCACCTAGCACAAAATTTGTGGTAACCAAGCTTTTCCGCCACAATTTCATGCACCAAACTCCGTGAAATTTGGGGAAATTGTTTCGAAAGTTCCGTAATCGTGAAACGACGATCTTCACGAATTTTGTCGTTGATTTTCATCACCAGTTCATCAGTCACATGGCTAGGTCTACCACTGCGGTCCTCATCGTGAACATTGGTACGGCCATTTTTAAAATCAATGCACCATTGCCTCACTCGGCTTTCACTCATTATTCCTTTTCCGTACACATCACAAAGTTGGCGATAAATTTCAATTGGTTTGTGATTTTTTGCGAACAAAAACCTAATCACAGAACGCACCTCACAAGTGGCGGAATTTTCTATTGCAGCGCACATTTTAACACGTCACAGAGAGCAAAGTAAGAGGGGCACAGACCGCACGCTACCACAGCTGGTTGCGTACTGAGTGTAGGAACGTTCCGACACCAAGATGGCGGCTCTATCCCCGCCCACCGCCGCGGTCGGTCAAAACGTCTGTTACTTTCTGGATAGCCCTCGTATATTCTGCTGTAACTGCATATTCTGGTCTTTAATTGCTTTAAAATTAATCTCGTTTTGAATATTCTGCTGTTCGCATTTTATTCTCTGTTCATCTAATTTATCGTTAAAGTCACTTTTCATCTTATTTAAAATTCTTTCGTTATTATCAAAGCGTTTATCATTATCATCAAAATGTTTATTGAGGTCATTATTCTGTTTATCGAAATTAACTTTCATAAAATCTAATAGGTCATCTAATGACAATTTTTTCTCTTTTTTACTTGTTACAGGAGTTGATTTCGCTCCCGGTGTATCAAAAACAGATGCTTCTACATTATACTCATTTATTGGCGTTAATTCTGTTTGAATACCAGAGTCGGCACTTACTTGACTCTCGGTCTGACTGTCAGATAATTCATTGTTATCTGCCATTTCTTATTTTATACTCTATACTTGTATATAAATATAATATGATCAATATAATGTATTACATAACCAATTTTGCGTTAATAGTTAATAACGCACTTTCGTTTTATCTCGCTAACCCCAAAAACATGCTTGTATCCTTACTGTAGGTATGGAATTTCATTTTTTGGAAATTCGTGCCTGTTTCGTGGCGCCATTTGTGACGCTCTTAATTAATCACAATTATTTAGAGTACCATACAAATATAAATAAATAGAATGACTTTCACTTACCATCCAGACATGCTCTTTTGGGTCCAGGGTCTCATACGAACACTAGGACACAAGCACAATTTTGAAGGTTGCGTAAATCATTTACATAACATGTTTAAGAAGAGAATTTCCATTTAATATTTTACTTTTACTTTGGTGAAATTAAGAAGATACATTTAGTAAATACTGGTTTCAGGTGTTGTGCAACACGTGCTTCTATTGTAATATGACTTACAATCTACGTCTTACCTTATTTTTTCTAGGACACAACCACAGTCATAAAACTCACACAGACACAAACACAGCCCAGCTTTGCTCGCACACACATTCATTTATAGTTTATAAAACCCTTAACATTTTATATGAATCAAATTCCCCCTTTGCCGGCCACGCGGTCCCCACGTACACGCATTGTCCGAACGGTTTTTTATTGTCCGAAATAGGAAAAAATAAAGTTCTCGATTAAGGCCCTCTCAATAGATTGACCGCGGTCATACGACAATTCAACTGATTAATCCACTATTTAACTTGTTACATTACAACTTTTTGACGAGCCTACTTTGGCCCAGTCCGGTACCGGGAACTGTTACTCGTAGACTGCAACTGGAACGTAACAGGTACATCTTCCTTTCTCTGGCGGGAATTGTTGTTCACTGCCACTATGTTTTCGTCGCTCAATACTCAGTTGTTGTTAGGTAACCATTTTATATATGGAATATGGAAGTTATATTCCGGGTACCAAAGTACGATATTGGCTTTGGCTCTGCTGATGTCACTAACAGTAGGCGGGGCATTAGCAGTGTTTCCGGGACGTCTTGGAGAAGACGATGAATATTTTTTACGCTCTGGCCATCTTGAGTTTTTAGTCAAGAGCGTCCTTTTGAGCGCGTGCGGGTGTAGTTGCGCTTGAGCGTTGACACACTTGCAAAGTTCTTAGAATTTTGTGGGGGTAAATTCTTCAGCCGCATTACACAACAACAACTGCGTCTATGCCTTTGTTTCAAACTGCTTCTTAACATCGTTTCTGTTATACGGACAAATAACGTTGCCATGCGTTCTGTTATAATGGAATGAATTTTCACGACTTTTAGACAAACCCGCCCAAAAACGAAATAAGTAAAAATATATAAATGCCCCATACGGTTAAAATAAAAAATACCCAAAAATGACCCGCTACACATAGAAGAATTTTTAATCCTTGTACACAGTCGGAGAATATCAATAAAGGTAAGAACACAATACTGGGAACAAAAACATGCAAATCATCACCATAATTATCACAGAGATGACAAGAAATCAATACAAAACACTACACCGCACCGTGATAATTATAAAATAAATTATTCGCCACCAATGTACAACACTACAACACGCACAGCTAAAGAAACTGAACAAAATAATACAGCTAGACGACAAGGAGACGTTATATGGTCATCCAATCGTAAACAGTTTTCAAAACCAGCTGACAAACGCGTTGCCGCAGTACGAGGGTACGACAAAAAAAAATTGAAGAGAGAAAGCCAAGGAATGAATGAGACAGAGACTGTAACATTCCACAGCCAACCGTCTACATCAAAGGCGTCACAATGACTGAATAAACGGAAGCAAAATTATAAAATAAACAACATATACCCCTGCGATATTAGGAAAGACTTGTTAAGCACCGAACAGGATATAAAGCGAGACGCGCAGCAAACACAATGCCCTATTGTGACTGTGAACATAAACAAGTGTAAAATACGGATGCTAGTTGATACCAGCAGCCAGCTGTCTGTTCTTAACGCTGCATGGGTTCAACGCAACAAGAAATATTTTTAAAATACTGCAATTTTGCCCGTAAATAATTTAAATATTACAACAGCTACCAATAAAAAAGAAAGAGTTAAACAACAAGCATATGTAACTCTAACATATAAAAATCTAGAATTAGAACACCCTATGATAATTATGCATAAATTGATTTATGATGGAATTTTAGGTATCGATATACTAAATACAATAAATGCTAAGATTAATATTAATGATAATATAATTGTGTGTAATTATAAAAATGTTCAATATGAAGTAAACATGAACAGCGAGGAAGACGAGTGCAAGGTAAGTGAAACACCTATTACTTTGTACAAGCCACAAATACAATATGGTCCAACTCGACATGTGAATGCGGTAGATGAAGGGATGACGACACAGGAAGAAGAGAAACTGCACGAATTAATAGAAGAATATAGTGATGTATTTAGTGAAGTACCGACGCAGACGACAGTATACGAGCACTCTATAGTTGTGTCAGACCCTACAAAAGTCATTAGGAAGACATACCCTATCCCAATGCGATATGAGGAAGAGGTTGAACTCGAAATTCGGCATATGATCGAAAGTGGAGTCATAGAGCGATCGAACAGCAACTTCCTTAATCCTCTAGTGGTAGTGAAGAAGAAAAATGGAGAGATACGTCTATGCCTTGACATGAGGGAGCTGAACAGCATTGTATTAAAGGAGTATGACTGTGCACCAACTGCGGACGAATTATTTACTAAGTGTGAAGGAGCAAGGTATCTGACGAAGCTAGATTTACGCTCAAGTTTCTGGCAGATTCCAATTCGTGAAGAGAATAGAAAGTACACTGCTTTCCTGTATAAAAATAAATGCTACCAACACAGGGTAGTACCCTTCGGATTAAGCACGAGTTTGGCAGCCATCGTAAAGTGTCTAGAAAGAGCCCTAGAACCTGAAGTGGAACCCTACACCATGATATTTGTAGATGATATCTTAGTTGTGTCTAAAACGTTAGATGAACATATAAAACATCTAAGCACGATATTCCACAAGTTTAGGCAAGCGAACATATCCCTTAACCTAGACAAATGTGAATTTATCAAAACCTCTATCCAATTCCTAGGTCACATTATTTCATCCTCTGGTATACAACCCGATCCTATCAAAATTTCCAGCATAACTAATTTCCCTGTACCCGGAAATCTCAAGGAGTTAAGAGCATTCTTAGGACTCACAGGATACTACAGAAGATTCTCACCGTTATATGCAAGATATACGCAACCGCTTCTAGAGCTGACGAAAGAAAAAAAATGGAAGTGGAGAAGAAACATCAAGATGCCTTTAACCAAGTGAAAGAGTTGTTCATCGAAAATATTATGTTACATCATCCTCAACGAGAAGGAAAATTCGTAATATACTCCGATGCTAGTGACTACGCAGTAGGAAGTGTACTATATCAACAAGATACTATGGGAGAGCACCGAGTTATTGCCTACGCTAGTAGAGTCTTCAAAGGAGCTGAAAAACACTACTCCACATCAGAAAAAGAAATACTTGCTATAGTATACGCTCTTAAGCAATTCAGATATTATGTTTATGGTACTCATTTTGAGATACATACTGACCACCAAGCATTATCATTTTTATTGAAATGCAAAATAACAAATGCCCGATTATTAAGATGGATTTTAGCCATTAGCGAATACTCATTCACCATTAAATACTATAAAGGTAAAGATAATATTATAGCGGATACACTAAGCCGATACATCAAAGAAGAATGTGAAGAAGTTTATGTGAGTGAAAAGAAAGAAGTACGATTGTTATCAATTAAATTCAAAGAGAATGATGAAGTAAAACAAATGCTGAAAAACTTAGCACATCAACAAGATTTGGATGTGACGATAAGGGAGATGAAGGACCAAGAACAGCTACCAAATCATTATAAGGTACTAAATGGAATTCTTTTCAGGTTAGTAAGACAAGACTGGAAGATAGTACTAACGAATGACATGCTACAAAAATTAATTCGACCAGCACATGAGAGTTTAGCACATGCTGCCACTCTGAAATGTTATTTGAGTCTACGAGAAGATTTTACGATTAATAATATGTATCGATAGATAAAGAAGGAAGTAAAGAAGTGTTATGAGTGTCAAACGGCGAAAGGGCCGAATTTACACACATATGTAGGAATGCAGAGTATACAGAAGGAGAACAAAGGAGAGCTAATTGCAGTGGATTTTCTGGGACCATTACCACGATCAAGTCGAGGTGTGAAGCACATATTGGTATGTATCGATGTGTTTTCCAAGGCAGTCCGACTGTACCCAATTATGCGACCCACAACCAAAGTTGTTCTAAAGATACTACTGCAGAAATATATTCTGTTATATGGAAAAATGAAGAAGGTACTCAGTGATCAAGGTGTACAATTCCAAAGTGAAAAATGGGGAGGACGTTAAAGGAAAATGGAATACAACCAGTACTCACATCCATAAGACATCCTCAAGGAAACCTTGCTGAGAGAGTTAACAAAGAATTGGGTAAATATTTACGAATATATTGCCATGATCAACACAATAAATGGGCAGAATATTTACCATTTCTTGAAAAAGCCATTAATGAAAATTATAGTGAAGCAACAGGATACACTCCAATGGAATTAGAAGAAGATAAGAAGCCAAGCAGATTTTGGACTAAGTATATAAACAAACCTAATAACCAAAATGTACCTGTACCAATAAGTGTGAAAATTGGATACGCAAGGCAACGGATAATAGAAAGGGCTAACAAGAGAGTAGAGAGATTTAATCTAACTCACAAGCTACAACAATTCAATGTGGGAGAAAGTATACTACTCAAAGCAAATCCAGTGGGAAAACGGAGTGATAATACGGCGAAGAAATTCTTCAGACTTTATAATGAACCGTATACGTTAAGACAGCAAGTAGGACAGAACACTTTCATCGTATATGATGAGATACAGAAGAAAGAAATTGGTAAATTCCACGCAACGTCATTTAGGAAGTTCTACACATGAAAACAACGAGGTCAATGAAACCAGTCAGATCAGCTGTTTGTGAAGCCACCCTACTACAAGGTCACGAGCAGTGAGCGTGTAAAAAGGGGAGGTAAGACGTTTATATACACTCCAATTAAGGGTGAAATGACGAATATTATTCTTTATTATTTGTTACATTTTTTTTGCAAATAATAATAATAAATAAATAAAACAAATTATAATAAATAAATTTATTAAAATTTTTTTTGTTACCAAGCAGAGGAATAATGCGACAGTACAAATAAATGATGTACTGAGCATGGAATATAAAAATTTAAATTTACCTAATAAACTGTAAATAATTAATAATATATTAGAAATAAGCATGTTAGGGATTGCAAGCTTGACTCGGACAAAAATATGAACAGGTGTTTCGACCTGAATCGACGTGCACACACACACAAATGTAACTGAAAGTGTGTACACCAGTATTTTGCTAGTGTGTGTGAACGCAGGTCTCTGCAGGCGAGTTTGCCACCCCAAGATGAATAATTGCACAATTACTGTTTTTCCGTAATTATTCATAAACTATAATTAAGAATTAAAATCCAAAACCACAATAAAATGTAATAAAATTTACTAAATACTGTGTACGAAAACCACGCGAAAGTGACGCACCGTACGAGTGTAATAGTGAAATAACTGTGTACAAATCGAAAGGGTTAAGTTGCAATGTCCAAAATTACAGTGAACATGTGTTGTAAAAATAGTTCTAAGATAAGTATAAGAGTTTACATACAGGACTCTGCAATTCGCAGAAATATAAAAAATAGCGAATTTGACAAAGAGTGGGGGAACTGAATCCAGAGACAGTTTCTAACATGTCGATTTCGTACCACTGCAGGGTGTCGACCAAGACATGGGTATAAATAGGACACGCAAGCTACAGTGGTTCTCTTTCTTGAATCATCCACGGTGCAGCGGGAGCTTATGCCCGTCAGCACGGCATATTTATTTTTTTTGTAAACAGTTTAAATTTGCCAGTTACGTACAAATATGTAACTAAGCTGTAAAGACAATCATTTTAATTAATAACAGCACTTCTTAAGAAGATCCAGTAACATCAGAAACAGCACGTGGAGAGTTCCAGAGAATGATTTGACACTCGACAAGAGGAGAGTTCCAGAGAGAGACAGCCGACGCTGGACAAGAGGAGAGTTCCAGAGAGAGACAGCCGATGCTGGACAAGAGGAGAAGAGAGACAGCCGACGCTGGAGGCGAGACGAGGACGAATACCGATGAATAAAAAATGATCGAGTATGATTGACGACAATAAGGTGATAAACAACTTATTTATAACTTAATCATACAAAGAACTCAAAGACAATTAAAGACATTTCTATTTTATTTAAAAGTAAGAGCAATGTTTCTTGTAAAGTAGAATTAAAATCATAGATGTATTAGAAATACGATTAACGTAACACGAGCTCAAATTAATATGATATAAATGATTACAAAACATTTAAATGAAAACAATTAATATTTGAGAAAACAGTACTGAGAAACAAAAGATAAATTCAATAACTATTAATAATTTTGAGTACATTACAATATAGAAAAAGATATTTAAATATTGATATTTTGAGACACATTAATTGACTGAGTAGTCTGAAAATGAGATTTTTCTCTTATACAATAATTAGTAGAATAGAATATTTAGTCAGTAAGGATGTATATAGCTTAAGCCTTACGGCACAACAACAAATAATAACGAATGTTTTAAACCGAAGTCAGTGCCATGTGCACATTTTTTAATAGTATCAAATAAATTTTAATTACTGTTTCAAGTTACATAGAGTTCTTATTGCAGATACACCTGAAACCCAATTTAAATGTTATATTGTTAAATAATTTGTCAATCTTGAACGTGAGACCGGTCACGCCTATTTTATGTATATGTAACGTTGCATAAATTTGGTGCTCCAAGATCGTGGGGCTCCACAAATTTAAATTATATTAAATTTGCAGTTTGTTACGTTGCAATATATATATATATATATATCATTTTCTATATAAGTAACTCGATGTTTCTTGCAGTAATTATATAATTTGTGATGATTTGTTCAATTTGTTTCTTCTGCAAGTAGATACAAATTATGTTATATTCATTCGACATATCAAACAAGTATACAAATATTCCCATTGAAGAAACTATAAATATTATAATAAATAATCTGAAAACAAATAACGAAAGTAACACATACATTAAACAGTTAACTAATACTTTAAAAATAATTTTAAATCAAAATTATTTTCAATACAACAACAAATTGTACTATCAAACAGATGGCCTTGCTATGGGAGCCCCAACCTCCGCTATCATATCAGAAATCTTCCTACAAAAACTCGACGAACAAATAATAAATATAATAAAATTAAACGACCCATTAGGATGTTATTTTAGATACGTTGATGACACTCTGTACATTTCCCAAAACAATGGAATAAATATAAATAAAATATTCAACTCCATAAATAATTTACATTCTAAAATAAAATTCACGTTAGAAGAAGAATCTAATAATAAATTAAATTATTTAGACTTAGCAATAAAGAAAAATGAAACAAATTTTGAATACGCAATATACAGGAAACCTTCTCAAACTGACTTAGTAATACCAAATACTTCTAATCATCCTCCCCAACACAAAATGGCAGTATTTAATTCCATGATTTACCGAATGCTTAGGATCCCATTAAATAACACAGAAAGAAACAAAGAAAGAAAAATTATCCAACAAATAGCAGTTAAAAATGGATACAAAATAAAAACTATTAATAAATTAGAAAATAAATAAACATAAAATCACTAATAAAATTCCTAAAAACACTACATTTAAAAATTCATCTATTAATAATAATATAAAATATACAACCTTCACTTATTACGGAAATATAACTCAAAAACTAAATAAAATATTTAAAGATACTAATTTAAAAATATCTTATAACACAGATAATATAATTTTTAATAAAATAAAACCTAAAACTAAATCCAATACTCACAATAAAAATGGAATATATAAAATAGAATGTCCAGATTGCAATAAATTTTACGTGGGCCAGACGAAGAAAAAACTACGAGATAGATTCGTTCAACACCGCAATGCATATTTAAAACCAAATATTTATAAATCTAATTTAGCCACACATTGTCTAAATAATAACCACCAGTTTCCAAACATTGAAAATATAAAATTAATTAAAAACATACAAAAAGGTCAAAAAATGAATATTTGGGAAAATCTTAACATTTACAAACACAATAACAATAATTTATTAATTAAAGAACAAACCCAAATAAAAACAAAACAAGACGATCTATTTAAAATTATAAATTTACTAAAAAATAAAAATAAATGTGAATAAAATACTATATAAACAAAATTTCAAATATAACCGAGAAAACAGCTGCTGAAGAAATAAACATTAAAACAATCGTTAACTAATCGACCTAAATCGATTATCAGTTATTTTATTTTACGTTAAAATCGATACAAATTTCGATTATTCGTTACTTTTATATTAATAGAATTATTACAATTGTTATTAATTCACTTAGAAACCTCTGATGATACTGATATTTTTCAGTGAAACGTGCGTCAGGTGTTAAAAAGAATATACAATATTATCTACTTGCAGAAGAAACAAATTGAACAAATCATCACAAATTATATAATTACTGCAAGAAACATCGAGTTACTTATATAGAAAATGATGGATGAAAACACCATACAAGGTGATGTAACTCATTCCTATAACCAATTTATTAAACGTAAAAAACAATTAATTAATTGTTTTGGAAACATATATTTTAACAAAAAATGCCTACACCTTAATATTTTTCCAAAATACACAAAAATAATAGTAAAAAACAACAATAACAATAAAGTAAGCAAATATATTACTCAAGCCCAATATAAATGGATTAAAGACGAAATATCAAATAATTACAGAAAAATCGACTACATTAATAAACAATTAATTAATTTACATCTTCTTTTAGCCAACACACTTGATTATCATACATGGAATAATAAATATATTAATATGCTTAAAATACTAAATAAACACAAAACAATTAAATTTAACACAATCAATAAAAAACTTAAAAATCTACTAATAAATAGTACACCTAAAGAAGATAACCAAAATTTACACACATTAAATAATAACCACACTTTTTACCCAAAATTCGTAAATTTATCTAATATTAAATTCACGGAAAACGAAATAGCTACCCTAGAATCATCAAACAAAACAAATCTGAAAAATGTAAACAAATATGTAATAGATAATATCATAGTCGAAACTGAAAACGCAATTAATAATGTAGAACACGAAAAACAAGATAAAATAAGAACAGAAGCCTCAATGGAAATAATAAAATATATCAAAAAATATAATAACCAAAATCATCATATTAAAAATAAAAATAAACAAAATAAAACCATTAATAACATAAAACAGAAACTAACGACTAATAACCTCATTTTAACCAAAGCTGATAAGAGTAATAGTACAATAATAATTTCTCAAAGATTTAGACGATAAAACAGAAGAATTTATAGTTCATAATAATTGCATAACATTAAATAAAGATCCCACAAATAAATATCAAACACAAATAACAAATATATTAAAAAATAGTAACCAAATCATAAATTCTAAAGACTCCTTTAAATATAAAATGGATAATCCTTGTGCACCAAAATTAAATTCTTTAATAAAATTACACAAAATCAATAAACCTATCAGACCTTTAATAAACGCTAAGACCGCACCAAATTATAAAATATCAAAATTATTAACTCAAATCTTAAAACATAAAATTGAACTTCCAGCAAAACACAATATAAAAAATAGTATCGAACTCACGGAACAACTAATAAACGTAGAAATAAACAGAAATACAAAATTATATTCATTCGACATATCAAACATGTATACAAATATTCCCATTGAAGAAACTATAAATATTATAATAAATAATCTGAAAACAAATAACGAAAGTAACACATACATTAAACAGTTAACTAATACTTTAAAAATAATTTTAAATCAAAATTATTTTCAATACAACAACAAATTGTACTATCAAACAGATGGCCTTGCTATGGGAGCCCCAACCTCCGCTATCATATCAGAAATCTTCCTACAAAAACTCGACGAACAAATAATAAATATAATAAAATTAAACGACCCATTAGGATGTTATTTTAGATACGTTGATGACACTCTGTACATTTCCCAAAACAATGGAATAAATATAAATAAAATATTCAACTCCATAAATAATTTACATTCTAAAATAAAATTGACGTTAGAAGAAGAATCTAATAATAAATTAAATTATTTAGACTTAACAATAAAGAAAAATGAAACAAATTTTGAATACGCAATATACAGGAAACCTTCTCAAACTGACTTAGTAATACTAAATACTTCTAATCATCCCCCCAACACAAAATGGCAGTATTTAATTCCATGATTTACCGAATGCTTAGGATCCCATTAAATAACACAGAAAGAAACAAAGAAAGAAAAATTATCCAACAAATAGCAGTTAAAAATGGATACAAAATAAAAACTATTAATAAATTAGAAAATAAAATTAAACATAAAATCACTAATAAAATTCCTAAAAACACTACATTTAAAAATTCATCTATTAATAATAATATAAAATATACAACCTTCACTTATTACGGAAATATAACTCAAAAACTAAATAAAATATTTAAAGATACTAATTTAAAAATATCTTATAACACAGATAATATAATTTTTAATAAAATAAAACCTAAAACTAAATCCAATACTCACAATAAAAATGGAATATATAAAATAGAATGTCCAGATTGCAATAAATTTTACGTGGGCCAGACGAAGAAAAAACTACGAGATAGATTCGTTCAACACCGCAATGCATATTTAAAACCAAATATTTATAAATCTAATTTAGCCACACATTGTCTAAATAATAACCACCAGTTTCCAAACATTGAAAATATAAAATTAATTAAAAACATACAAAAAGGTCAAAAAATGAATATTTGGGAAAATCTTAACATTTACAAACACAATAACAATAATTTATTAATTAAAGAACAAACCCAAATAAAAACAAAACAAGACGATCTATTTAAAATTATAAATTTACTAAAAAATAAAAATAAATGTGAATAAAATACTATATAAACAAAATTTCAAATATAACCGAGAAAACAGCTGCTGAAGAAATAAACATTAAAACAATCGTTAACTAATCGACCTAAATCGATTATCAGTTATTTTATTTTACGTTAAAATCGATACAAATTTCGATTATTCGTTACTTTTATATTAATAGAATTATTACAATTGTTATTAATTCACTTAGAAACCTCTGATGATACTGATATTTTTCAGTGAAACGTGCGTCAGGTGTTAAAAAGAATATACAATATTATCTACTTGCAGAAGAAACAAATTGAACAAATCATCACAAAATATATATATATATATATTGTAATGTGACATAATGAGAGTTCCAAAACGATTAACGAAAATAGTCCAAATAATAATAATAAAGTCAGAATAAATAAAATCCAGTATGTAACAATTTAAAATAAAAAGTACAACACAATAATGTGATAAATAAGAAGCCATGTACTATAGATAATAAGACAAAACCTGTGAAAAGTGCATAAGTGAAAAGTGGGGAAAGTGGAAAACAAGGGTGATCATTAATCACACAGATAAGACTGTAAAGATCAGTGATCCCTCTAATTATGTTAAATGTAAAAAAACCAAATAGGTCTATACAAGAGATACAGCTCTTAAAAACATTGTAAAGTGACAGACATACTAAATGTTAGAGTGTAAACAAACAATTGTAGTAATGTAGCATTATTTATTGAAAGGTTTTATATTTATTTATCCCATGTTGTTGGCTGTTAAAGTAGAAGGCATTAGCAGTGCTTAACCATGTTTATTTTTCTTTTATTTAAGCCAATGCTAATAATTGTTATCATTAATAAATCATATGTAAAGAATTATAAGGAGTGTATTAAGCCTATAGGCAGAATAGAAGGTATATGTTACAACATAATACCCAAAAATACTTAAATAGAGGTCTCATATAAACACTATTAATGATCCATTAGTAGAGCTTAATAGTATGGAAATGTAATGGGTATTATAGTAAACTGAATATTTTATGTTATCATTCGTCAAAAAATGAATGTAATCTTGGCCATGAAGGCAACCATTTTAGTTAGTATGTTAAAGAATTTTGTGTTAGTTAATAAACATTGTTAGAATAAGTTAAAGAAAAGTGTAGTAATCTTTAAAACAAATGTAATCAGGCAAAAGGGTTCAAACCAGGAAACAATTTAATAATTAATGTAATTTAGACAATGAGTATGAAGTCAAATTTGAGGCCTAGGCCGAACATGAAATATAAAATAAAATAATGTCAGAAATGATTAAGTTATCAAATCAATATAATACAGTAATAACAAAATAGGATCAAAATTTAATAATGGACAAGTCTTAGAGTAATTGTGTAGCAAATGAAATTAATCTAATGAAAATTAAGTATTGTATCATGGTGAATGTAAGGGCAGTGTTATAGTCCAGATTTATAGATTTTGTAAAGGTGAAAGGACACCTAATATGAAGTTAACTTATACAAAATTGTATACCAAAATGTAGACCTTTAAAAAAGGGACAGAAATATGTAAACCAATTCTAGTTTAAACAAAAATTAACAAGGGAGTATTTTTTGACTGTAAAGGCAAGGATATAATTTTGTAATATATGCCGCTTGACCTCAGGTTCACGGAAACCGACCAATCAGAACCCTAGTCTACTAGTCAAAAAGCCGTTAAAAAGACGAGATGAACGGAGAGATGTATTGTTAGATGCCACGCTGAAGAGTTGAGTCTAATAGCGGACGCTTGTGAGAAACCCAAACTAATCAAGTAATACTCAGCCAATGTTATAAAATAAACCAGTGAAGTAAGGAAAAACTCCAAGACAATTATAAAAAAGTAATTACTGACCTATGGAGGCATAATCCTACACCAGGACCACAAAAAGATGCTAACGAGGGATTGCTTGCTGTACTACAGGAACGTAATTATAAATCCGAAGTACTTTCATTACCACAATATACACAGATCAACTCCACTACACCATATAAAGAATTTACTGTGCTAATTGGAATACCCGTTGATCATTAATCCAGTGATTAACGTTAATAACAACTTTATTTAAAACCAAAAAACGATCAGCTACATGACGTTTGGGTTAGCCGACTAAGCGGCCATCTTGTTTATTATTCAATTTCCAGTGCCGACAGAGTTCGTTACCGCTGACGGTGAAAAAAACTAAATATTTTATTTTGTAAACATTGATAATTCAGTTTTATTGTTTTATATGTAATTGTAATGTGTTGTACTCCCTTTTAAAGAATTTTTCTGACTTCATAACTGGCCCAAAGAACCCTAGCCCTGAGATATTTAATTTATGTTAAAATTATTTACAAATCATTGAAGAGCGGATTCAAATATGAATCGATACTGAACTGTTAAGGTCGATCCAAGACCGAACCACTTGTGTTGTTTAACCAAAAAGCTGGAAAAAATAATAAAACAAACTTATGATTACCAATACCAGAGTTGTCACTTCATGTGTGTGAGTAGAATAAGAGTTTGTTCACAGGTATTTGTGGGAGCGAGCAGGTACGCAAGGCGAACATAGCTTTGCTGGCGACAAAAGAAACTAACTAACCTACAATTGCCAACATACGGTTAGAGCCGGTCGCCGTGTCAACCAGAAGTGCGGGAAAATTTAAACGCACTAGCCCACAAATACAAATGCTTTTATCAGAACAACATTATACAGAAAATACTAGTTATAGAATTACGCATCCTATGTGCGGCAAAATAACCGTATATACAGAATATGCACGTTAGTAATATTATTACAAATTATTAATAACGTGGAGCTTATTTAAACCTCAAACAAATTTACATTACAAAGTGGCGATTACAACGGTGAAGCGTAAGACGCATCACAACACAAGTACACGATAATAAATTAAACGTTATAGAATTATTAATTGACACGTACTCAAAATTATACATTATAGAATTGACGCTCACAACAGTGGGGCATAAAACAAAATAAAATCGAGCGAAGTCTACAAATTAAATATTATAGAATTGGCGCATACCAACGAGAGGCTGAATAAAATAAATCCACATACACGTACTTCACATAGTAATTGTTAAAGAATTGACGACTCCAACGTGAGGCTTTAAAGAAGGCATACGCTATTGATTATAAATATTATAGAATTGTCGTCCAACTAGTGAGGCTGAATTAGGAAAAACTACGGACTGTAGTACCACTGTTAAACAATACAGTCAACCTAATTTTAGCAGGTGGCGGTTATAAGTCTAGAGGAGTGACGAAAATTCCAGAACCAGAAAAACGATTCAGCTATGCGAAATGGTTGACAACATTATTTAAAAAATTCAGCAGAGAGATGGAGTACATTAAGAAAGATACCACGGGCCATGAAAGAGCACAAATGAGTCGCGCGAATGCAATGGGAACACCAAACGACAAGATGACATTGAGAGATATTTATGATGAGATGTGGAAGTTAGACACCAAGTATAATGAAGAAGAGACTATAGGGACAGCCCACGAAAAAGACGATACCAAAATGGAAGGAATGACTGAAGAAGATTGGGAAAGATGGGATGAAAACTGCACACAAATGAAAAACGAAAGAACGGGAGTATACGCGCAGGTGACAGAGGAATATACACAGGAGGAGTATGAACAACGGAGACATCAATAAGACAACCAGAAAGACCAATACAAACAGAAAATGCAGAATTAAGGGAATGGATAAGAGTCATGTTTGAACAATCCAGAGAAGATATGTGTAATTGGAGGAAGGAACATAATCGAATAGAAGAGTTCGACGGAATACCAAGTAATAGAAACATGGGACAATCAAGTATTCAAAGAGCAGAAGAAATAGTCAAACACATGGAAGGGAAGCAACAGAAGAAAATGACAAAACAAATAGCCAATACGGAATTTATGAACGAGTTCAGAAAAGCTCTGGAAGGAATGACTAAGGAGAGTTGGCGTAGATTTAATGAGATCTCGAACAAATGAAGGAAAATAAAACGGGTCTATACGCTTTTCTTAAAAAGGACAGTGAGGAGACAACAGAAGAGATACCAGAAGGTAAAAAAATTGAACATTCGAACCAGGAAAAAGAAAAAAAAGGAATGAAGAACCAAATCATTAAGAGGACTAAGAAAATGCCTCTAAGAAAACTAATCAACACCAGAGAAGAATTGGAGATGAAGAACGGACTACTTGAGACGTTTAATATACCAATTACTGACCATGCGGAAATGATGAATTTTATAGAATGTAGGAGAACGATGAAGGAAATTCTAGGAGGGATCAACAAACAAACAGTGAGTAAAAACTTCAGAAGGTCTATACTTAAATGGAATATACCAAAAATGGAAACGTATAATAAAATGACAGTGAGGTCATCAATAATGAATATGCCATTAAAGTATTCATTTAGTAAAATAGATAATAAAGCAATTCAAGTAGGCCATGAAACAACTGAAGATTTAACAACAGAAAAATCAGAACACCAGGTAGCCAAGATCTATATCACTAGCACAGAAACAGTTCTGCATACCAGAGTAATCCGAGAAATAAGGGTAACTGAATTTATGGACCATGGATAAATTAAGCACCAACACACCATCGAAAAAAGGGACCGATTTTCTGAGAACCGACAACAGCAACAAACATTTAAAAAAGAAGGAAAAATGATGATGAAAGTAATGATCAATGAAGATTTCAAGAAACACGAACAAACAACCCGCCAAATTCTAAAATGAGTAAGGTCATCTTACAGGATACTTTTGAGAATTTATTTTGGATCAATAAAGAAGAGAAAGACAGTTAACAACGATAACCAGGGGACAATAATGGAAAAGAAGAAAAGAAGTACTTAAAACAAATGAACTTGCAGAAAAAAATTGATGTTTGTGAATAAATGGAATAATAATAACTATATTTGTAACTGCTAAAAGGGAATATTGAGACAGAAGATGAATAACGTAGTGGCTAATGAATCATTTAACAACGAAATAAAATTAAATGGAAAAGAAGAAGTATACAAAGGATTTTTACCAAAACTGAAAGTAAGTTATATGAAAGTAAGGGGAACTGCTAGAATACAATTTATAATAATGAGAAGAAGTAAGAAGACAACATGATTCTGAGGGTATTTAAAGTAACGCAAGAGTTACCATTTTTGTAGGAGTGTAGAAGGCTACGGCGCCACTCAATAATTATTATGATGGGCAGGGGCCAACGAGCACTGTACCATGCACGGGGTGAATGGTCAGGTGAGGAATAGGTCAGAATAGTGCCACTCACAGCCGATATGCATTCACCGTGCCATTTCAAGTTAGGGAGGAATTGATGAACCCAATTAAGGAATCCATAGGAACAGAAGAAACCCCAGAGGAAAGGAACAATCAGTTGATAACTAAATAGCCTATATGAAGAAGATGAAAAGAATTAATATATTTCTTAGATTCGCCAAAGTAGAAAAGAAGTTATGTGTAAGTTACGAGATAAAAACCAACTAAAAAAAAAAAAAAAAAAAAAAAAAAAAAAAAAAAAAAAAAAAAAAAAAAATCACAACCCAATCCCTGAAACCAATAAAAAAAATTCCATGAATAAAGGTAACAGCTTATTTTTCCCTAAACCCCAGTTTTGAAAAAATAACCATGTCTTGGGGGGGGGGAACAATTATGTAATGTGACATAATGAGAGTCCCAAAACGATAACGAAAATAGTCCAAATAATAATAATAAAGTCAGAATAAATAAAATCCAGTATGTAACAATTTAAAATAAAAAGTACAACACAATAATGTGATAAATAAGAAGCCATGTACTATAGATAATAAGACAAAACCTGTGAAAAGTGCACAAGTGAAAAGTGGGGAAAGTGGAAAACAAGGGTGATCATTAATCACACAGATAAGACTGTAAAGATCAGTGATCCCTCTAATTATGTTAAATGTAAAAAAACCAAATAGGTCTATACAAGAGATACAACTCTTAAAAACATTGTAAAGTGACAGACATACTAAATGTTAGAGTGTAAACAAACAATTGTAGTAATGTAGCATTATTTATTGAAAGGTTTTATATTTATTTATCCCATGTTGTTGGTTGTTAAAGTAGAAGGCATTAGCAGTGCTTAACCATGTTTATTTTTCTTTTATTTAAGCCAGTGCTAATAATTGTTATCATTAATAAATCATATGTAAAGGATTATAAGGAGTGTATTAAGCCTATAGGCAGAATAGAAGGTATATGTTACAACATAATACCCAAAAATACTTAAATAGAGGTCTCATATAAACACTATTAATGATCCATTAGTAGAGCTTAATAGTATGGAAATGTAATGGGTATTATAGTAAACTGAATATTTTATGTTATCATTCGTCAAAAAATGAATGTAATCTTGGCCATGAAGGCAACCATTTTAGTTAGTATGTTAAAGAATTTTGTGTTAGTTAATAAACATTGTTAGAATAAGTTAAAGAAAAGTGTAGTAATCTTTAAAACAAATGTAATCAGGCAAAAGGGTTCAAACCAGGAAACAATTTAATAATTAATGTAATTTAGACAACGAGTATGAAGTCAGATTTGAGGCCTAGGCCGAACATGAAATATGAAATAAAATAATGTCAGAAATGATTAAGTTATCAAATCAATATAATACAGTAATAACAAAATAGGATCAAAATTTAATAATGGACAAGTCTTAGAGTAATTGTGTAGCAAATGAAATTAATCTAATGAAAATTAAGTATTGTATCATGGTGAATGTAAGGGCAGTGTTATAGTCCAGATTTATAGATCTTGTAAAGGTGAAAGGACACCTAATATGAAGTTAACTTATACAAAATTGTATACCAAAATGTAGACCTTTAAAAAAGGAACAGAAATATGTAAACCAATTCTAGTTTAAACAAAAATTAACAAGGGAGTATTTTTTGACTGTAAAGGCAAGGATATAATTTTGTAATATATGCCGCTTGACCTCAAGTTCATGGAAACCGACCAATCAGAACCCTAGTCTACTGGTCAAAAAGCCGTTAAAAAGACGAGATGAACGGAGAGTTGAATTGTTAGATGCCACGCTGAAGAGTTGAGTCTAATAGCGGACGCTTGTGAGAAACCCAAACTAATCAAGTAATACTCAGCCAATGTTATAAAATAAACCAGTGAAGTAAGGAAAAACTCCAAGACAATTATAAAAAAGTAATTACTGACCTATGGAGGCATAATCCTACACCAGGACCACAAAAAGATGCTAACGAGGGATTGCTTGCTTTACTACAGGAACGTAATTATAAATCCGAAGTATTTTCATTACCACAATATACACAGATCAACTCCACTACACCATATAAACAATTTACTGTGCTAATTGGAATACCCGTTGATCATTAATCCAGTGATTAACGTTAATAACAACTTTATTTAAAACCAAAAAACGATCAGCTACATGACGTTTGGGTTAGCCGACTAAGCGGCCATCTTGTTTATTATTCAATTTCCAGTGCCGACAGAGTTCATTACCGCTGACGGTGAAAAAAACTAAATATTTAATTTGTAAACATTGATAATTCAGTTTTATTGTTTTATATGTAATTGTAATGTGTTGTACTCCCTTTTAAAGAATTTTTCTGACTTCATAACTGGCCCAAAGAACCCTAGCCCTGAGATATTTAATTTATGTTAAAATTATTTACAAATCATTGAAGAGCGGATTCAAATATGAATCGATACTGAACTGTTAAGGTCGATCCAAGACCGAACCACTTGTGTTGTTTAACCAAAAAGCTGGAAAAAATAATAAAACAAACTTATGATTACCAATACCAGAGGTGTCACTTCATGTGTGTGAGTAGAATAAGAGTTTGTTCACAGGTATTTGTGGGAGCGAGCAGGTACGCAAGGCGAACATAGCTTTGCCGGCGACAAAAGAAACTAACTAACCTACAATTGCCAACATACGGTTAGAGCCGGTCGCCGTGTCAACCAGAAGTGCGGGAAAATTTAAACGCACTAGCCCACAAATACAAATGATCAGAACAACATTATACAGAAAACACTAGTTATAGAATTACGTATCCTACGTGCGGCAAAATAACCGTATATACAGAATATGCACGTTACTAATATTATTACAATTTTATTAATAACGTGGAGCTTATTTAAACCTCAAACAAATTTACATTACAAAGTGGCGATTACAACGGTGAAGCGTAAGACGCATCACAACACAAGTACACGATAATAAATTAAACGTTATAGAATTATTAATTGACACGTACTCAAAATTATACATTATAGAATTGACGCTCACAACAGTGGGGCATAAAACAAAATAAAATCGAGCGAAGTCTACAATATTATAATATATATATACCGGTATATATACTTAACCTACTTTTCGTTTACTCTATTTCATTCAACTGATTAGTTAACTATAAAAAAAAATAATGACTGCATAATGTATTCATTAATCAACTTGGTTAGTTATTTATAAAACTGGTAATTCACCCTCGGATCCGAGATATATCCTTTCTTTATATTAAAGTTAAACAATTTACTTTTGCTGCCATTTGAAGAATGGACTTATTAATATTAGCATGTTATAGTCATTAAAGCTAAATACATCATATTGTTTATCACAAAGTTACAATGGTAATTTAATTCGCCCAGTCTTTTGTATTATTATATTAATTTTATTTTGGTGTCAATTGTCTTTCATATTTTTATTAAGTAATTTCTGAACTACAGAAGTTTGACTTCTGTGTCACCTGTATATAGCATCCTCGGCGAATAGGGGTTGTCTGTAGTAAACGGTGGCTATGCGGCCTCTGGTCTATCCTGGAGGTCTGAAGAAGGTGTAATAATGCAAGGTGTGGTTGTCTCTCTCTTTTTGCAAGGTTTATCAGATTCTGGTGCTGGCGGTGGTGGGAAACTTTCACTTGAACTCACTTACTTCGGTTTACCGCACTTTTACCTTATAGTTAAACTGTTACGTATACTGTGATCTCTATCATGTTGACGTGATATTAAATCAACTGCAGAGATGTCATAAACAAACACTTAAAACGCATCAAAGATGTTAAACATATTGAAATTACTGATAATTATTGCTATCTGCTTTACTAAGCATTATCTTAAAGAAACTAAGAGAGTGAATGACATATTCTTTCATTCTCTATAATATTGTAGTTACTGCCTACATGTTCAACTGTACTGTTCTCGCGGCGGAGCCCGAGTTACAACTATTTTGGGGCGCACAGCTGGCTTAGCGATGTGCTTGTCCGCGCATGTTGTTATTTACCGGCGCAAGAAATAGTTGTTAATTTATTAATTATTATTTTTACTTATTTTAAATTGCTGGTTTATTACGTCTCTCTATAATTTATTACTCGCTGATGAAACAGGATGTGGTTTACATATTTATTTGTTTAACATTATTTAGTTTTCTATTTATTTCATTCGCTATATTTATTTTTCTGTTATGGAATTCATCTACAAGTATGCATGTTTCTACTGGTTGGGGTACATAGGGAGAGAAATTATGTATTTTCAGTTAGGATTATATTATTTTTACCTCTTTTTTTATTTTGTGCTATTTAACCCTATTAAATCGTCACAAACAGTCTTGACCGGGAATATCTGGCCTGCTATTGGTTAATACCGGTCACATGATTAGTATTGCAAAAATCAAATATTCTTACATTTTATGTTAAAAAATACTCCCTTTTGAACCTTTGATCATGTTAAATTTAAGTTACATGATGTTATTCCTTATAAAAGGACAGGTATTTTGATACCTAATTTGATATAAGTGGGCCTTTATAAAAGATGTTTTTCACCTTTACAGCAGTTCTGATTATTGACCCTTACATTGCTTTTACATTTATTATATTATATTGTAATTCCTTAAATTAATCTAATCTGTGCTATTACCATTATAATAATTAAGTTTTATCACATGAATTTTGTCCCTTCTAATTATTTTTATTACATTGACTTTTCTTATATTTCTGACATTGATTACATTGACTCATTTCTGACAGTACTTCCTTTATATTGAATTTTGGCCTAGGCCATGAATTTCATTTCAGTAACATGTTCTAATTTCACATTGATTACTATCTATTTTTTTGTTTTGTTTTGAACCCTTTTTCCTGATTTTACTTGTTTACCACTTATTACATGAGCTCTGACCCTTAATATATCCTAACAATATTTATAAATTACAACAAAATCTCTTAATATATTAGCACTTACCTGGCTGAGCGATTCTGGGTCTGTCCATCTGTCATGTCTGGCCATTTTTTACACATTTTGACACAGTACATAATCAACAATATAGTTATAAGTAATTCAAACTTTAATTTTTTGTTGTAAATTCAACTATTCTCTAAAACACTATATAAAAGTGAAACTTGTATTTTAAATAACGTTTTTTCTATGAAATTATAAAGTTTCCATGTTTTTGCAACTAAAAAAAGTTGAAATATTATTCCAATTAGGTTATACCACAACATATTTTCACAAAAAAACTGAAACTTTTCTTCTGAATATTCACTAATATTGTTAGTATACATATACACAACTTTGTTTACATTGACTAAACATTTTTTTTGGTTTTGAACCACTTACACATTCAACAACAAAACCATTTACCGAACACAAAGCATACGTGAACAGAAATGTACATACTTCTGCGATCTAGGTGCCAAATTGTGAACTACTAATGTCAGTCTTTATGGTTACATGATTACACATCGTCAAAAAGCGTAAATCAACAGCTTTTGTCAGGTAAAACAGTGCTATACGTGAAAACGTACATTTACGTCTCTCGTCAAAACTCGGAAGTTATGTAAGCCGTACATGGACGTCTTTCGCCAGCAAAGTGTTAACTTAAGGTATAGCCTTCATGGCCAAGATTACATTCATTGATTAACAAGCAATAACACTAACTACTTAGTGTACTATACTCCCATTCCATCAATTCTATCAAGCATTACTAGCTGACTATTAGATTATCGTTTATATGGGCCCATTATAAATATTGTATTGTGGTAACACAGTTTTCCTATTTTGCCTATAGGCTTAGTACAATTAACAACATGGTTTAATAACAATAACACACATAGTCTTTGATATTAAAAAATTAATACAATTAACTACTGTCAAGGCCTTCACTAATATCTCATTCTGAGATGAGACCTTTTACCCTAACTTACTGTCAACTCTATTTACGGTTTTCTGTTTAAAAAGAACTAACATGAACTAATACAGTTAACACTTCACTGACAAATATTGTATTTATATAATTGCTTGTTTTGCACCGAGATTCTGTTCGCCTAGTGCTTGTTTTGTTTTCACTTAGGGTCAGTGGAGGGATCATTAATCTTTACAGTCTTTTCTGCTTAATTAATGATTATCATTGTTCCCCCTCTCTTCTCACACTAACACGCTTCTCACAGGTTTATATTTTATAATTTAGAGTACATTGTATTTATTTATTGCACTTTTGCATTGTACTTTTATTTTTACATTTTGTGACATGGTTAATGGTTTATTAACCATGGTTTGTTTTATTTTACTTGGTTGAATATATGAGTTTAAACATTCTGACCTCTGGTTAAGTAAACTATTTTGTTATTTAAGATAGGGCTCCCATTATGTTGTGTTACAATATGTGTGCACATAGATTTTGTGTATTGTTGTAACCTAATGAAAAGAATCATTCTCACTCACAGTGCAAAACAGTATGTGTGAAATAAAACACGACATCAATCATGTGTATAAGTATAATACACCATCAAAAATGGTACAATAAATATACACAGTTATGCATTACATAATGCAATAAAAAACACGCGCACACACACACACACACACACACACACACACACACACACACACACAAAATACCTATAGAATTTTCACATGGTTTTAACATCAGCAGTGAATCTATAACAGATGTCAGTGTACAGAATTAAAAATGAAACCGCTGTAGAATGAATAAATAGAAAATCACTAGGTCTTACCTTATAGAAAAACAAATGTAAAACTTCATGTTCACACGATATTGAATGATGTAAGTGTGGAACCGAGCTAAGAAATACTGTCCGCTCTGGTCCATTTCTCGAATACAAATGACCATATAGCACATCACTTGATCACTTCCTCCTCCACTGCACCGTAACAAGTGCACAACAAGTTAGGTAAGTTCCAAACAATCTGCAGAAAAATCAACATATTTTTAGAAACAAGGTAGATCGAGATGCAAAATTAAAGTTTTACAAAGTTATGGGAGTCCCTGTACTATGTAAAGGGTCACAGACTATGGGTGTGTATTATGGGCAACAACGAAAAACGACAGTAAAATACAGACCTCAGAAATGGCATTCTCAAGAGTAGTTAAAAGGTGTTCTAAACTTGATCTTATAAGAAATAAGACCATAAGAGAAGAGTTAAAAGTTTTTAACTTCAATGAAAAATTAAAAGATTACAAACAGTGGAGAGAACACTTATAAAGAATGACAGATTCCAGACTGACCAAACAAGTCTGGAAATTCAAACCTATAGGACACAGGTGTGTGGGTAGACCCAGGAAGAGATGGCTGGAGGATTTTTAAGATGGAACAGGCAGCACCTTGCCTATGCCGTGTTGTGAAGATGATGATGGTGTATCAAGAATGTCAGTAAATCAGTGCTTTTTCTATGCTAACAGTTTAACTCATATTTTCACACGTCCCTGTTACGGATTGTTTCCAAGTTAAGGCTATGCAGAACCTTGTTGTGACGGCCTTTGAATGTTTTTTTTTTAATCGAGTTTACAGCGTGTGTGCATACCTTCATCCTTGCTTAAGGTCCAAGTGTACCTTACACATTTATAAATACCTTATAAATGGTATAAGGGTATAATATGGGTATTATACCTTATAATGGTATAATATGGTATAAGGTACCATATAAATATACCGCCACACTTGCTATAACAGCCAAATGTACACATATCTTTGTTAATGAACATCCTTTGGTCTAATATTATGTCCTTCACTCTCATTGATTATATAATTTACATTAAATAAATTGACTACATAATTCTGAAACTGCCCTATAGGAGGAGTCCCATTACAGCAAGTAGATTTACAGTTGTTAACTCCATACTTCTTCATAGTGAAACCCCCCTTTTATTTTATTAAGTATTTTATGAATTTTTTGTTTTGTTTTATTCTATTTTATTTTATTTTTTTTTGTAAATGGGAGAGACATAATATTTAAAACTAGGTAATGAACCTAGAGGAAGCCTAAAGTGTGCAAAGACCCAAGCCACAATTTCAGACATGTCCACTGGTTGGATGTCAGGACCTGCAAATAAGAAACTCTATTAACAGTAACAAATTTATATTTATTTGATGTCCAGTCTGTACACAGCATAATAAGCGTTAGTGAAGTACAATTATATAAATGCCACTGGGTACTATTAAAATACAAATATATATGTAAATCCTTGATCAAGCCCTAAGCATCATGTGAATGTAAGCAAGACATTTTTTAATCACCAAAATTTATTGCTCTGCATATGACAGTCATCACTATTAGAAGTTATGTATGTAGATATATATATATATATATAAAATCATTATGCATGCACAATTATTGTAAAACGCCATAGGTTTAGGCGTGAATGCTTAATGCAGTGGCTAGTAAAAAAAATAAAAATAAATACAACTCAAGGATAGAAATATGATATTAACATCTAACATTCGATATTTGATAATTGATAAAAGGAATTTGATATATATATATATATATATATATATATATAGTAGCATAACAAAAGTATCACGCTAAACATATAACTTAATGCAACATAAATAAAGAAGAAAAGTTCCATAGTGAGTGAGAAGAATGAATTGTTTTAAGGATTACACTAGAAACTGTATATTAAGTCAATAAAATGTTAATAAGAATGAAAAATAACAAAGAAAACCATTGATCAAAATAACTTACTATGTAAAAACCCAATAAACCAGCAGTATACCCAGTAGATTGGGGAAGCAGTAAAAAGGGAAGGACAAGAAAAAGGAAATAAAAGGATGAAACCATATTAATAAGGGAAATGTATAAGGTCAAGACGCAGAGAAACCACAAGACCAGAAATTACTAATATAATGATGAAGAAAGGACAAAATAGGTCAAGATTTCTACAAAGAGCCTAGAAACAAGAAGAGTTATTCCAAAAAAAATGTTAATAATGGAATACATACCATTGAACAAAATTCAAACCAATATATTTAGACCCAGTAACAAGTTACAAGATACAATCCCAAAGAAAACCGAATTGTATACTAGTTATAAGTATAATATGTGAAAAATTATTAAAAGGATTACCATTAGTGTAGCCAAAATAAGTGACACACTATAATGAAGTGTAGGGTAAGAAATCTATTAAAAAGACTACCATCAGTGTAGGGAAGTACTATATAAAAACTAAAAGACAGTCTAATGACTGAGGGCAATTTTGATAATAAAAGTGTTTTCAAAAATTAAGTAGTATAAGAAAATAATAGGTATAAGATGTTTTTATTTTTTTTTCACTGTGTTACCAAAAATAATTATAATGAACACTAGAGACAGTTAATAACTGAAGGTGTCAGTAATTATAAGATGTTTTTATTTTCATTTCATTATATTACTAAAATAGGTATAATAAACACAAGAGACAGTGGATAACTGAAAGTGTTATTAGGCATAAGATGTTTTTGTTATGTTTAAATGATATTAAAAAAAAAAGTTTAGTAGATATAAGATATTCTGTTATATTTTTAAATCATGTTATTTAATTTTCAAGTTTGTAAGGCAGAGAGGCAAGTAGGAAATAGAAATGTAATAATTTTATTCAAAACAGTAAACCATATATAATGTACAAGCAGACTAGCTAAGACACCACTTTAGAAAACACAGACTAGTAATGTAAACCCAAAACTATCTATCAGAGAATCCAATTACATAATAGGGAATAGAATTCAATACATACAATACAGAAATTGAAAATATAATTAATACAGACACAATTAATAGCGAATAGAATGACAAAGGAAAGAAAATTAACTTCTTTTTGAAACAAATAATACTAGGCCTATAATGGTAATCAAATCAGACTAAACAGTAAATTAATCAATATTGAAGTGTTTTAACAACAAAATTATTAACAACAAAGATAATCACGGAGTTATTAAGAATATTCCATGGAACTATTATCAGAAAAAAAACAATTAAAAACCATTTAAACACTAAATTTGTACAAAATATGAGGCATACAATAATTATAAAAAATTGTAATTTTTGGGCTTAAATGAGCTTGAAACAAACCCAGCTATATATCCAAAGATGTAAAATTAATTAATCAATATTACTGAGTAGTTAGATTTATGTAAAATTAAGAAATATTTGAAATACAGTAAAAAATAATAAAACTTATTATGTATATTTAGATGGTGAACCAAGTCTTAGACAGATATTTTTATAATTGAACAATATAAAGAGGAAAAAGACATATCACAAATTACCCTAAAACGACGACGTTCAGGCTATTAGTCTATTGTTAATCGTGAAGACGACTAGTTGAAAATGTATTAGCAGAATACCGAAAAAGAATAATTTTGTGTAAAACCGAGTGTGGTTATGCAGAATGTAACTGATGTTAACTAAAAGTGAAAATAACATTAACTATTAATTTTTAACACCACTAATTCCAAACAACAGTAATAACATCATAAAACACAAGCACCAGAAATCAACAGCCATTTTGAGACAATTTTGGACCATATTCGCAGAACACGTATACACATATTTGAACACCGGACACTTCACAAGAAACCCATCACGAAACGATATCGCAGGAGAAGAGAGGACACTCTACACTATATTCCTGGACCAACACTACTTCGCAGAGAAGGGAATATTTATTTATTTCTGCGGGAGAAGCCCAACCAGTTCATCGCAGCTAAAATCGAGGTGACGGCAGCCATACTTGATTTACGAACCAGCACGAGTACACTGCCAACTTGAAGGGAGTGACGTCATTTCGTCGAATGGTTCGATATTAATTTTCCTAATTGACAATTTAAATAATAATATTGTTTTATTTCAGCCATAATAATTTAGTTTAAGAATACCTGTAAGAATGTATCTTGTTCCTTGCCCTCTGACCATTTCGACTCGTTAAAAGAACCATAATTACTAACCTTGTAAAAAATATATTTTGTTGATCTTGTTTGCTACCGACTGGAGCACATATTAGCCAATGCCTTGGCCATGCGCAGTTTGAATGGCGCATAATTTTGAATGTCAATAAATGAACATCATTATTCAGTTACAAGAGTTGTCTTTATTTATATAATTAATGTTAACTATTTTTTTTCTTCTAAACAAAAATAATTTACAGTGCTAGAATAAATATCTAAGAAAAGTACACACACAATTAATTAATTAATTATTAATTAATTAAATTAACCAATTAAACCAAAACTCAATATTAGCACAAATTTCATAACTTACAAAATTTTATTTTATTATCAATCCATCACACTTAATTATAAAATATTATTTATATTTAATTTATTCTTTGTAATTGGTGAATCCAAAGTGGAGCTGTATCATCGGCGAGTTCAACACCGAGATTCAGACAACATATAATTCTTACTATCTACATATATTTATTTATTTTTATTTGTAATATTAAAATATATTACAATATATATATATATATTATTTGATATATGAAATTCAATATATGATCGTTAATGCAAAACACTGGATATTTGATCTCTGATACATGCTATTTGATCTATAATAGTATTAGATTCAATATATAGTATTTGATTCAATATATAGTATTTGATGGCAAGGTAGCCTAGAATTACTATTTCTGTCGACAGTCCTGATAGCACATGTGCTATACATCATTAACATTATATTATATTCTCTAGTTTTTTTTTATATTAAGAATTACACATAAACACGTACTACACACACATATAACACACACCCCAATTCCTGCATCAACCTTCTCGCTATAACCCATCATATAATAGAAACTTTACAACTATAGCCTACCCAACTTACAATTCAGCAACTGATTTGCCCCCACGTTACAAGATAACTTAAATTTGTAATTTAATCCCGGATTCATGCAGTCTGGATTAACAACTCAGGCCCCACTCAGGATTAACATAATTACTATTAAGGCCCCCAATAATGGCACGAAATTCAAACACCCCAGTCCTGCATTATGCCCACATGGAAGTACATGATCAAGCAGGCCACAACCAACACTCTGATAAATTGAACACGAGAAACAAGGAAACTCGGAGCTGTTCATGTAAATACATGTATATGTGTAATCCCTTACATAGTATAAGAGTGCCTTAAATATACATAAGGTGTTTATTTATGTACAGTGTCCGAACAGGCAGGCACAAAACCTAACATGTGTTTGCAGATTTTAAACAAGTTCTGAGCGGATTTTATAAGTCTGTTTTTGAGAGTGTCTACAGATGCACCGTGTTGTGGTAGATGATGGTGTTAAATTAAATTGAGATGGATCACACCTGAATTGTCCAATGTAGTAGTCGGCCATGTGCCTAGGTTGAGCTGTAGTTGAAACTGATGATTTCTGGGGGCAGAATTTCTCCAAGAGTCAGCATCTATGTCCCGACTGACGGCGTCTCGAGGCTTAAGTAGTTTCTCTGCACCAGGGGTTGGCAGGTCTTAGGCCAACCCCGACACCCATCTCGCCATTGGCCGAGCACCTAGAACAGGCAACTTGCTATATAGGGTGTCATAGACATAACACAAGCACAGCTCGCACTAACGCCACAATTATAATGCTATAGAGAAATCACACTTTAATATTTAGCATGGGACAAGAACCTTTTCACAAACACTTACTATCTATTAACAATCCTCTCTAACCACAAGATGTGCATTATTTAGTTTTATAAATCTTTTATAACTATGACATTACTTTCTATCTAGGCCGCTCTCATTTACAATTTCTGAACGAGTAGCTGAGTGTAAGATAAATTTAAATTGATTTGACCAAGTTAATAAATTACATTTAAATTTAATTAGACCCTGTTGCATGCCTGGAAATTCACACACACACACACACACACACACACACACACACACACACACACACACACACACACACACACACACACACACGCGCGCGCGCGATAGAGAACTGAGGAAAAACACGTGGCGAATTGCACCCACGTTAGTTCGCTTTTCTTACAGGATACGGCACAACAGCTGGCACTGGCCGACACGATTTTGTAGCCACAACTAACGACGTAGCCCACTACACACAGCGATGATGCACCATACATGGCAGTGCGCTACGCGCGAGTTTTAAAAAGTGGAATGATATACGCGCATACCACCGGACCTAGCATAATAACAACGGAGCGCCGAACGAAGTACGGCACAATAGCACTGTTCAGACTCAGACATCTGACCAAAATTTCTCTACCGTACCTAGAGAAATTTATTGAATATTTTTAATTTATTTACCTCAAGATGTATTTTCCTGTATTTGGTACATGTTTCGGGAATCCTATTGTTCCCATCCTCAGCCTTGTTGTTGTTATGCTTTCCTGTTGGTTTTTGGTATTTTATACTCGTATTATTGCGTGTGATTGTTGTGTATATATTAACTTTTTGAGTATTTTCGATTTTGAGTACTTCGAAAATTGTGTCATGTTTTGTATTGATTTGTGTATTAGTTTGTTTAGTTTTGTGTTTGTATATTGTAATATATATTCTACAAAATTTTTACCGATAGTATAATTAGTAGATAGATTTTATAATTATTAAGTTGATTTTATAATAACTGAAATCCCACTAGTGATCTCACCAATTGGTAATTATTCCCAATTACAAAGAATAAGTTAAATATAAATAATGCATGATAAAAAAGTGTGATTTGTTGATAATAAAAATTTTTGTAAGTTATAAAATTTTACTTATATATATTTTTTGTTTAATTAATTAATTCAATTAATTAATAATTAATTAATTAATTGTGTGTGTGCTTTAATTACTTCCAATTAAATAGGTATGAATTTGTAGTTCAAAACTATTTGTTTCTATTAATAATTTAATTGTGTAGTTAGATCTGTTGATTCTCTCTGCTGACTTTGCTCTTTTTCTTCCTCTCAAATATTTATTTTATCACTGTAAATCATTTTTCTAGAAGAAAGAATAGCTAACATTCACTATACAAATAAATACAAACTCTTATAACTGAATAATGATGTTCATTTATTGACATTTAAAATTATGCGCCATTCAGGCTGCGCATGACCCAGGCATTGGTTGATATCTGCTCAAGTCGGTAGCGAACAAGATTGACAGAATATATTTTTACAAGATTAATTAATTAGGATTCTTTTAGCGAGTCGAAATGGTCAGAGGGCAAGGAACAAGATACAATTCTTACACTAATTTTTAAAATAAATCATTATGGTTGAAAAAACAATATTATTATATAAATTGTCAATTATGAAAAGTAATATCGAACCATTCGTCGAAATGACGTCACTGGCTTCAAGCAGGCTGTGTCTTGTGCTGGTTCGGAAATAAAGTATGGCCGCCGTCACCTCGACTTCTCTGCTATGCACTGCTGATACTGGTTGAGCTTCTCCCACAGAAATAAATGATTATTCCCTTCTCTACGAGGTTGTAGTTGTCCTGGAATATAGTGTAGAGTGTTCTCTCTTCTCCTGCGATGTTGTTTCGTGATGGTTTACTGGTGAAGTGTCCGGTGTTCAAAAGTGTTGTATTCGTGTTCTGCTAATATGGTTTAAAATATTCTCAAAATTTTGTTGTTTTCTTGTGCTCGTGTTAGATAGTATTATTGCTGTTATTCTGAATTAGTTAGGTGTTAATTATTATCTGTTAGTGTTATTTTTATCTAGTTAACCTCTGTTACACCTTTCGAGGCTACACTCATGGTTTTGCACAAAATTATACTTTTTCGGTCTTCTGTTAGTAATTTCTCAACTGGTCATATTAACGATTAACAATAGAGTAAACTCTGAACGTCGTCGTTTTTAGGTAATTTATGATATGTCTTTTTCCTCTTTCCATTGTTTATTTATAAAAGTACATGTCTCAGATTTGGTTCATCCTCTAAATATACATAACAGGGTTTCCTATTTCTTGCTGTATTTCAATTATTTCTTAATTTTACAAAAATCTAACTATTTGGCAATATTCTTAGATTAATTTTACATAATTGGATATTTAGCTGGGTTTGTTTTAAGTTCATATAAGCCTAAAATTTACAATTTTTGATAATTATGGTAGGCCTCATATTTTGTACAAATTTAGTGTTTAAATGGTTTATAAGTGGTTTTCTGATAATATTTCCATGGAATAATATTAATCACTCCGTGATTATTTTTGTTGTTCATAATTTTGTTGTTATAACACTTCAATATTGATTAATTTACCCTTTAGTCTGATTTGATTACCATTATAGGCCTAGTATTATTTATTTTCAAAAGAAGTTAATTTTCTTTCCTTTGTCATTCAATTCGTTATTAATTGTATCTGTACTAATTACATTTTCCTATTTCTGTGTTGTATGGACTGAATTCTATTCCCTATATTATGTAGTTTGATTCTCTGATAGATAGTTTTGGTTTACATTACTGGTCTGTTTTTCTAGAGTGGTGTATTAGCTAATCTGCTTTGTACCTTTCATATGGTTTACAGTTTTAAATAAAATTATAACATTCCTATTTCCTACTTGCCTCTCTGCCTTACAAACTTGAAAATTAGTTAACATGATTCTAAATACAACAATACATCTTATTATCTACTATTTTTCATATATCACCTAATTTTAACAAAAACATCTTATATCTATTATTTTTGACTGTATCATTCAATGATAACAAAATATCTTATGCCTATTATTTTTTATATATCATTTAACTATAATAGAAACATCTCATTACTAACAATACCTTCAGTCATTAACTGTCCTTTGTTTTTATGTTCTTTTTGTAACAAATTTAATTATACTAAAACATCTTTTACTAATAATAATACTTTCAGTCATTAACTGTCTTTTGTATTTGTTTTTTCTGGTAACAACTTAATTGTGATAACAACATCTTATATCTATTATCACCTTATATCTAACATATTATCTGATTAACAATAAATAACAAACATCTTATCATTAGTTATACCCTCAGTTGCGAACTGTCCTCTGGTATTTATTGTCCTTCTCACAATTTACTTAACTGTAATTAAAAAAAAAACATTTTATGGGTAATATTATTTCTTATATCTAATTTAAAAAACTCTTATCACTAATAATGTTGTCAGCCCTTTTAAATAATTTTTATTTCCTACACTATTTTTTATTATAGTGTGTCACCTGTTATTCTCTACACTCACTGTAGTCTCTAACTTTTATTGTATTTATTATGGTATTTCACCTTGTATTTCTTACACTAATGGTAGTCTTTTGTTTTTACACTATGGTAGTTTTTGGTTTGTTTCTACACTATTGGTAGTCTTTTGGTTGTTACATATAATACTTATATCTAGTTTACAACTCGGTTTTCACTGGATTGTATCTTGTAACTTGAGTTACAGGGTCTAAATGTGTTGGTTTTAAATTTAGTTCAAAGGTATGTATTCCTTTATTAACATTTTTGGAATAGCTCTTCCTATTTCTAGGCTCTTTGTAGGACTCTTGACATATTTTGTCCTTTCTTCAGTATTATATTAGTAAATTTCTTGTCTTGTGGTTTCTCCGCTTCTTGACCTTATAAATTTCCCTTATTAATATTGTTTTCATGTTTTTATCTCCTTTTTCTTTCCTTTCCTTTTTACTGCTTCCCCAATCTACTGGGTATACTGCTGGTTTATTGGGTTTTTACATAGTAAGTTATTTTGATCAATAGTTTTCTTTGTTATTTTTTATTCTTATTAACATTTTATTGACTTAATGTACAGTTTCTTTAGTTTAATCTTTAACCAATTCATTCTTCTCACTCACTATGGACCTTTTCTTCTTTATTTCTGTTGCATTGAGTTAAAATTTTAACATGATAATTTTGTTATGCTACATATGCTCTCCTGTAAAAGTGATTAGTTCAGATCATACTCTTAGTATGGATGAAATAATTACTACTAATTCTTTTTATTTACCATATTTTCTTCGTGATTACATGTTTTCACTTTATATACCTTCCTTTTCCACCGTTGCTTCCTCTCAGATGATGTGTATCTCCTTCATTAGTTTCTTTCTTAATTAATAAGTAATCCTCAATCTTGTGTATAACATTATCATTTTATATCCTTTCTTATTTGGTGCTTCCTCACCAGGATGTTTACTCCCTAATATTCCCTAACATAATGAATTGGAACAGGTCAGAGTGGCACTTTTGGCTTCAATCCCTGCTGTCCAATACTTCAATTAATTGAGTCCAGAGGTATTATCATCTCTGGTCAAAATATAAGACTGATGGCATTTTCTACATCCAGTCATAAAAATAAATAATCAGTAAAAGTAGTCTCTTTTGACTAAAATAAACATCTTTAGATTCTTCACTTCATAATATTTTATATCCATTAATACTTTTATACACTTGACTCTTCTCTATTAAAGCTTATTCCATATTAGGTGGTTTGGGTATGTGGTATAATATACATTTCATCGGTTCATCATGTTTACATAGTAATTAGCATATATATATATATATATATTTTTTCTACCATCTGGTATCCAATGAGTTATTTTATTGCTCATGGCATAACATTAATTAATTCTTTAGCACTTATCACTATAACAGTGGTTATTACAACAATCTTATCATTAATAGTACCAGGGTTTTTGGTTTCTGGTCTTAATATTTGGTCCTTACTTAGTTGGTCTTTCTTCATTGTTCCATCTTTATCAAATTATTTTCTTTGTGAGTTTGGTTAAGTTGTTTTGATTAAATCATATGATATTCTGGTTTCTTTTCTCTTTTTCATTTGAAATTCTGTATCATTTTTGTCTTACTTACATAATTTATAATAGTGGTCATTGTTAGCATAGTCACTATTATCATACAAACTATAGTATGGTTTTTTATAGTTGTGATAGTTTATTGAGGGTTTTTTTTTCTTTATTAACACTGGTTTTTATGAGGATTTGTTACATTCCTTTTTCTAACATTTTTAACCTTTATTAATATATTGTTCTGGTAACATTAAATTATCCAATTGTTTAACATTGGTACTCCATTTACCTTCAAATTCTTTTATGTAAGAGTTCACTCAACTTATGAGTGTGATTTGTTCTTACTCTTTTAGAATTTTGTATCTCTTTCTTACAAAATCTCTTTTCATATTTAAGAGTTATTTCTCATCATTCGTACGAGTTGTACTTACTATTTTTTAACTTTAGATATGTTTATTCAACTAAATTCTTTCTTATTCATAGTAGTTTTTCAAATATTTTGGTGCAAGTTGTACTTACTATTGTTTTGAATTTTGAAATTTTTTTTCATCAAAATTCCTTTCGTTTCTTCATAATTCTTCGAATGTTTGGTGTAAGTTGTACTTACAAAAATTTTTTTTTTTTCATAATATCTTGTCGAATAATTGATGTAAGTTGTACTTACTATTTTTTTTGAATTTGGAAATTTTTATCTCTCCTCTAAATATTTTTTAATTGATAATTGATTATAAGTTCCTTTTACTTTATTTGAAATGATATCCTTTAGTACATACGTATTGTTATTATTGTTTTTAACAATCAGGTATGGGCCGGTATACAGCAGTAACAACTTTTTGGTAATGCCTTCCAAATTCTATTGTCTTGTATTTCTCTTGGAGGCGGTTTTTCATACATTGCCGTGTATGGCGTGGTACCTATAGCGGGGTGATATGACAAATTAAGGAATTCTTCAGTAGCTAATAAATATTCTTGCCACTTCCTTTGTTGATTATAGCAATAAGTCCGTAATATTCTTCCGACTCCTCGCAGTACCCTCTCTGCTGGATTGCTGTTGGGGTGGTAGACAGATGCCTTGTATGTCTTAATGCCCAACGTATTTAGAGTGTTTCTCCACCTCCAACCCTTAAATTGCGTTCCATGGTCTGTGATTATGGATGCCGGGCTCCCTATCTCTGGAATGTAATGATTTGTTATTATTCCTAGAGTCTTCAAAGTGGTGGCTCTGTTCACAGGGTACAGTTTTGTGAATTTTGTGAAGTGATCCATCATGATAATAATGTATTTGTATCGATGGCATCCTCCACTGCGGGGAAATGGGCCACAGATGTCCAGAAAGACCTTTTCCAGTTTGGCTTGTGAGGTAATTGGTATCATCATACCCTCTTTTCTCTCATTGTTGGTTTTCACCAATTGACATATCAGACAGGTTTTGAGGTAGTTTCTCGTCTTTCTATTTATATTTTTTATATGGCAATTCTCTTCTATCGCCTTGATCACCTTCATGGCTCCCATGTGACCGTATCGTAGATGATAGTCCAGGATGATATCCTTTTCGTTTGTAGTAGGGATCATGATCTTCCATATCTCTTCATCAAGGGATGTTTTGATGAATAATATTTCGTTATGTACACAATAAAACTTGGTTATTGTGTCATCTTGGTTGGAGAGACGAAGTTTAATGTGGTTTAACTTCGGGTTGGACTGCTGGTGTTTGCTGATGTCCTGCACTATCTTTTCTAAATCGGATCTGTCCTTAATAATATTATAGATTTTCAAGATGCTCTCCTTTTCGCCTTCGAACATTTGTTCTTCCAGATTTACTCTCGACAACATGTCGGCTACTACATTTTTACTTCCAGGAACGTACTCCCACTGTATATCGTATTCCTGCAGGGCAAGTACCCATCTGGTCAGTCTACCATGGCTTAACTTGTATCTTCTCAGAAATGATATAGATTTGTGATCTGTTCGAACGGTCACTGGATATCCGAGGATATACGTCCGAAACTTCCCACAGGCAAAGAGTACACTTAGCAGTTCCTTTTCCGTCACGTTATAGTTCTTTTCACACTGGTTAAGGGTTCTGCTAGCAAAGCTCACTACTAGATGGTTTCCACCTTCGTCTTCTTGGTACAGTGTTGATCCCAAGCTAATGTTACTAGCGTCACAGTTTAGAAAGAAGGGTCGGTTAAAATCCGGATGGTTGAGCATTACTGCTTCTACGAACTTCTCCTTAATTGATTTGAAGGTTTCGTCTTGTTCTTTACCCCATCGCCATTTATTCTTGGACGATAACTGGTACTGAAACCGGGCCATCAGTTCGGAATAATTATTTTGGAACTTCCTATAGTAGTTACACAGGCCTAAAAATGATTGTAGTTGCCTTCTGTTTTATGGTATAGGGAATCGTTGTATGGCGTCTACTTTTTCTGTTGATGGTGTTATTCCTTGACTGTTTAACTGGAAACCCAAGAATTGTACTTCCTTAGCTATAAGCTTGGACTTGTCTAGTTTAAGGGTAACATTATTTTCAGCCAGCTTCTTCAAGACATGCTCCACATGGTAACAGTGTTCTTCCCAATTGGTTGATGTTATTAGGAGATCATCAACATAGACAGTCGTGAATTGGAGCGCTTCTGGTCCGAGTATATGATCCATACAGGCGACAAAAACAGCTACTGAGTTCACCAACCCGAAGGGCAACCTCTTAAACTGGTAGTTGCGCCCTTCGAATATGAACGCCATGTATTGCCGGCTTGCTGGGTGCAACTCCACCTGGCAATACCCGCAAACGGTATCCCACGTGGTAATGAACTTCGTTCCGTGAAATCTTTTCAATATCTCATCAATTTCGCCAGGTGAGGTACGATCGTTAATAATCATTTTATTTATCTCACGTGCGTCAAGGCAAAGCCTTACCTTCCCATTTTTCTTTTGTATAGCCACAATTGGGCTAGTGTATGGCGATTGACTGCTTTCGATAATATCTTTATTGATCATATTTTGGATCTCTGTGCGTACGGCTTCCTTCAAAGATTGTGCTATGGGATACGACTTTCGATTAAATTCTACCAGTTCTCTGAATCGTATGGAACATTGGTAGTTCCGGATCTTTCCAGGTTCGTCCGAAAATACAGCTCGATATTTTTCATATATGTTGACTAATTGATTCAGCTGGTTTTCCTCTAATTGCTCGGTAGTATTGTAGCACTGGAAGTTACGTATCTCCTGAATCTTTTGTGGCCATAGGTCATCCTCCAAATTCTGATGTACTGGCTTGTTGTCTGTCGAGTAGTTTGACAAGTAATTCACCTTATTTTTGTGGTCGAGAAGTTGTCTGGAGTCTAGCATCTTGTTGTTAGTTAAATTGGCTATCCAGGTCGAACCTTCAGAAAAGAGTGATACCTTTCCTCGGCACAAGTCGATAACTGCTGCGTTTCTGCGCAATATGTCACATCCTATCATGATGTTGAAAGGTAATCCGGCTGCAACAAGAAATATCATATCCACACTAATGCCCTGACTGTTGACACTTAGGGATACCTGTTTTCTTATGGTTTTGTTCTGTCGGCCGGTAGCTCCTACAAGTACAATATTATTAATAGGTAGTACCGGTAAGTTTTTGTGGCATTCCTGCTGTATCCGGTCCAACTCATTACGATTTATTATAGAGACATTTGCTCCAGTGTCTATCATTATAGGAACAGAAATACCCTCAATTTCTGCAATTATATATATTATTTCATTGTCATTATTATTAATGTTAATTTCGTTTTCTTCTAGCAAGTCCTTACGGATATCTTTCAAATAGTTATTATATATTATTGTAAAATTTTTTCTTTCTTCCTTCAGATTTATTTCTTGGTCAAACCCAGCAGATTGGAGCAGTAAAGGGTTATTGGAGTTTATTACTGCCTCCGTTCGTTTAAATGTTCCGCATCATTACGGATTAGGCCGTTGGAAGCATCAACTTGGAGTCCTGAAACTGCTTCGTTTGGTTCAGCACGATCGTCCTGTTGGGCTTCCGTTACAGGTAGTCTTCGTTGATTGTCCAGGCTGGAACTGCGTCTGGGCTCGTACTCTCTGTAACGATTACTTCCCTGACTTCCTTGAAAGGTCTCATACTCATAATATCGGCTCCTTCGTTGAGGCTGGTACCTCCTCTATCCATTGCCTTCCGCTCTGATGTAGTTAATATGGGGTCGATATGTCCTGTAATTATTGTTATTACCTCCATTCGGGTAATTCCTGTTATAATTACTATGATAATTGTTATTAGAGGAGTTGGGGTTTCTCTGACCATTTGGAACATAATTACGGTTATTATTATAATAACCGTTGTTGTTTGGTGGACGGTTATTATTATTATTATTATTATTATTATTTTTGTTGCCCTCATTATTTTTAATTCGAGGAACATGATTATTATTATTACTGTTATTAAATCTAGGTACATTATTGTTATTACGGGTGTTATGATTGTATTCAGCATTATTCCGATTTGCGGAATTATAATTATTATTGTTGCCCACATTCTGCTGATTATTATTATTTGAACTATTGGTGTTACTTCTTGGTTCCGGCCTTTCATATCTCCTGCGACTTTGGCGGTAGTAATCCTCATGCTCATACATTTCTAAGAGCTCGGTCATTGCTTGTACAGTCTTTATTTGACTGTTTCTTCTAGCTTTTATTATATCTTCCTCATAATGGTATGAGAGCTTGCTGACCAGGCGTTCTTCCGGTATTCTGGGCTCTAGATGTTTGGCCACGCACACCTTTCCCAAGAAGTACGCCATTAGAGTCTGGTTTCCATACGGGTTGTATTTTCCATGACAGATCCCGTCTCTAGCGATATTTTGTGTCAATTCAGACCAATATTTGGCTTTGAATAGCCTTTTGAATTGTTGGTAGTCGGTCACTTTGTCTCTTATCGCCATCCACCAGTTATCTGCTATCTCCTTGAGCGATTCGTCAAGTACTTCTTTATTCTCCCTCCAGCGATTGCCTCTGTGTTTGGTGAAGTACTCTTCGATTCTGGCTAGGAACTCCATCGGTTTGTTTTTATAAAACCTGAAGTTAATTCCTTCACGATTCTCGTTGTTAGGACAACTGGTAATGCTTGTCGGTCGACTATGGAACAGGTCTATATCTGTTTGATTCTGTCGCACGTGACTGTTGATACTGGTCACAGTAGCTTCAATGCCGTCACATTTTTCTGTGAATCGGTCCTGCACTCGCTCCCAGTCTTCACGTGTTTCTTTTAGTTTTTCCTCTAAAGTCTTCCTATTCGTTTCTTCAATGTTGTTAACCTTAGTGTTTATTTCCGTCTTGATACTCTGTACTTCTCGTTCGGTTTGACTCCATCTTTCGTCAGCTCTTGTAACCTTTTGTTCGATTACCGTTATTTCCTCTTCTACCTTCTTGCTGATTGTTTCATTGTTTTCAGCTATCTTTTGCCCCAATTCTTCCTTCAATGCTTCCATCTTTCCATCTAATCGGTTCATATTCTCTTGGTTCGTCTCTCTTAATTCTGCTCTTAATTGTTGACTATTATTTTCCATCTTTTTATTGGTTTCTTCCAGTTTCTGGCTTATCTGGGTCAATTCCTCCTTCGATCGTTTATTGTCAGTTTTTATTTCCTCCATTTTCTCCTCCATCTTCTTACTATTTTCTTCCATTTTCTCCTCCATCTTCTTACTATTTTCTTCGATTTCTTATTGGTATCTCCAATCTTATTACCCAATTCTTCCTTTAATGCTTCCTTCATAGTTTTAAATTCTCTGAGTAACATTTCCATCATTTGATCAAATTTTGTATCTTCCTTTGTAGTGGATTTCTTTGACTGTTCCTCCTGTGGTTCAGGCTTGTCTGGTTCTGCTGGCGGTAACATCAACTCCACATCTTCCACTGGTGTCGCCTCTTTATCCTCCATGTCTACCTCCCGTTTGGCCTCCACAGCCCTTTTTTTTTATGTAGCCCTCCTGTGCATCTCGCTCCTTCTTCCGACCTATTGACTGCTGCCGAGCTAAAAATAGGAAACTGGACAATCGTCCTTATTTTATAACTCTATTAACTCCTATTTTAGGCCCTTTAGTTGGACGCCATTTTGTAATATATATTCTACAAAATTTTTACCGATAATATAATTAGTAAATAGATTTTATAATTATTAAGTTGATTTTATAATAACTGAAATCCCACTAGTGATCTCACCAATTGGTAATTATTCCCAATTACAAAGAATAAGTTAAATATAAATAATGCATGATAAAAAAGTGTGATTTGTTGATAATAAAAATTTTTGTAAGTTATAAAATTTTACTTATATATATTTTTTGTTTAATTAATTAATTCAATTAATTAATAAATAATTAATTAATTGTGTGTGTGCTTTAATTACTTCCAATTAAATAGGTATGAATTTGTAGTTCAAAACTATTTGTTTCTATTAATAATTTAATTGTGTAGTTAGATCTGTTGATTCTCTCTGCTGACTTTGCTCTTTTTCTTCCTCTCAAATATTTATTTTATCACTGTAAATCATTTTTCTAGAAGAAAGAATAGCTAACATTCACTATACAAATAAATACAAACTCTTATAACTGAATAATGATGTTCATTTATTGACATTTAAAATTATGCGCCATTCAGGCTGCGCATGACCCAGGCATTGGTTGATATCTGCTCAAGTCGGTAGCGAACAAGATTGACAGAATATATTTTTACAAGATTAATTAATTAGGATTCTTTTAGCGAGTCGAAATGGTCAGAGGGCAAGGAACAAGATACAATTCTTACACTAATTTTTAAAATAAATCATTATGGCTGAAAAAACAATATTATTATATAAATTGTCAATTATGAAAAGTAATATCGAACCATTCGTCGAAATGACGTCACTGGCTTCAAGCAGGCTGTGTCTTGTGCTGGTTCGGAAATAAAGTATGGCCGCCGTCACCTCGACTTCTCTGCTATGCACTGCTGATACTGGTTGAGCTTCTCCCACAGAAATAAATGATTATTCCCTTCTCTACGAGGTTGTAGTTGTCCTGGAATATAGTGTAGAGTGTTCTCTCTTCTCCTGCGATGTTGTTTCGTGATGGTTTACTGGTGAAGTGTCCGGTGTTCAAAAGTGTTGTATTCGTGTTCTGCTAATATGGTTTAAAATATTCTCAAAATTTTGTTGTTTTCTTGTGCTCGTGTTAGATAGTGTTATTGCTGTTATTCTGAATTAGTTAGGTGTTAATTATTATCTGTTAGTGTTATTTTTATCTAGTTAACCTCTGTTACACCTTTCGAGGCTACACTCATGGTTTTGCACAAAATTATACTTTTTCGGTCTTCTGTTAGTAATTTCTCAACTGGTCATATTAACGATTAACAATAGAGTAAACTCTGAACGTCGTCGTTTTTAGGTAATTTATGATATGTCTTTTTCCTCTTTCCATTGTTTATTTATAAAAGTACATGTCTCAGATTTGGTTCATCCTCTAAATATACATAACAGGGTTTCCTATTTCTTGCTGTATTTCAATTATTTCTTAATTTTACAAAAATCTAACTATTTGGCAATATTCTTAGATTAATTTTACATAATTGGATATTTAGCTGGGTTTGTTTTAAGTTCATATAAGCCTAAAATTTACAATTTTTGATAATTATGGTAGGCCTCATATTTTGTACAAATTTAGTGTTTAAATGGTTTATAAGTGGTTTTCTGATAATATTTCCATGGAATAATATTAATCACTCCGTGATTATTTTTGTTGTTCATAATTTTGTTGTTATAACACTTCAATATTGATTAATTTACCCTTTAGTCTGATTTGATTACCATTATAGGCCTAGTATTATTTATTTTCAAAAGAAGTTAATTTTCTTTCCTTTGTCATTCAATTCGTTATTAATTGTATCTGTACTAATTACATTTTCCTATTTCTGTGTTGTATGGACTGAATTCTATTCCCTATATTATGTAGTTTGATTCTCTGATAGATAGTTTTGGTTTACATTACTGGTCTGTTTTTCTAGAGTGGTGTATTAGCTAATCTGCTTTGTACCTTTCATATGGTTTACAGTTTTAAATAAAATTATAACATTCCTATTTCCTACTTGCCTCTCTGCCTTACAAACTTGAAAATTAGTTAACATGATTCTAAATACAACAATACATCTTATTATCTACTATTTTTCATATATCACCTAATTTTAACAAAAACATCTTATATCTATTATTTTTGACTGTATCATTCAATGATAACAAAATATCTTATGCCTATTATTTTTTATATATCATTTAACTATAATAGAAACATCTCATTACTAACAATACCTTCAGTCATTAACTGTCCTTTGTTTTTATGTTCTTTTTGTAACAAATTTAATTATACTAAAACATCTTTTACTAATAATAATACTTTCAGTCATTAACTGTCTTTTGTATTTGTTTTTTCTGGTAACAACTTAATTGTGATAACAACATCTTATATCTATTATCACCTTATATCTAACATATTATCTGATTAACAATAAATAACAAACATCTTATCATTAGTTATACCCTCAGTTGCGAACTGTCCTCTGGTATTTATTGTCCTTCTCACAATTTACTTAACTGTAATTAAAAAAAAAACATTTTATGGGTAATATTATTTCTTATATCTAATTTAAAAAACTCTTATCACTAATAATGTTGTCAGCCCTTTTAAATAATTTTTATTTCCTACACTATTTTTTATTATAGTGTGTCACCTGTTATTCTCTACACTCACTGTAGTCTCTAACTTTTATTGTATTTATTATGGTATTTCACCTTGTATTTCTTACACTAATGGTAGTCTTTTGTTTTTACACTATGGTAGTTTTTGGTTTGTTTCTACACTATTGGTAGTCTTTTGGTTGTTACATATAATACTTATATCTAGTTTACAACTCGGTTTTCACTGGATTGTATCTTGTAACTTGAGTTACAGGGTCTAAATGTGTTGGTTTTAAATTTAGTTCAAAGGTATGTATTCCTTTATTAACATTTTTGGAATAGCTCTTCCTATTTCTAGGCTCTTTGTAGGACTCTTGACATATTTTGTCCTTTCTTCAGTATTATATTAGTAAATTTCTTGTCTTGTGGTTTCTCCGCTTCTTGACCTTATAAATTTCCCTTATTAATATTGTTTTCATGTTTTTATCTCCTTTTTCTTTCCTTTCCTTTTTACTGCTTCCCCAATCTACTGGGTATACTGCTGGTTTATTGGGTTTTTACATAGTAAGTTATTTTGATCAATAGTTTTCTTTGTTATTTTTTATTCTTATTAACATTTTATTGACTTAATGTACAGTTTCTTTAGTTTAATCTTTAACCAATTCATTCTTCTCACTCACTATGGACCTTTTCTTCTTTATTTATGTTGCATTGAGTTAAAATTTTAACATGATAATTTTGTTATGCTACATATGCTCTCCTGTAAAAGTGATTAGTTCAGATCATACTCTTAGTATGGATGAAATAATTACTACTAATTCTTTTTATTTACCATATTTTCTTCGTGATTACATGTTTTCACTTTATATACCTTCCTTTTCCACCGTTGCTTCCTCTCAGATGATGTGTATCTCCTTCATTAGTTTCTTTCTTAATTAATAAGTAATCCTCAATCTTGTGTATAACATTATCATTTTATATCCTTTCTTATTTGGTGCTTCCTCACCAGGATGTTTACTCCCTAATATTCCCTAACATAATGAATTGGAACAGGTCAGAGTGGCACTTTTGGCTTCAATCCCTGCTGTCCAATACTTCAATTAATTGAGTCCAGAGGTATTATCATCTCTGGTCAAAATATAAGACTGATGGCATTTTCTACATCCAGTCATAAAAATAAATAATCAGTAAAAGTAGTCTCTTTTGACTAAAATAAACATCTTTAGATTCTTCACTTCATAATATTTTATATCCATTAATACTTTTATACACTTGACTCTTCTCTATTAAAGCTTATTCCATATTAGGTGGTTTGGGTATGTGGTATAATATACATTTCATCGGTTCATCATGTTTACATAGTAATTAGCATATATATATATATATATTTTTTCTACCATCTGGTATCCAATGAGTTATTTTATTGCTCATGGCATAACATTAATTAATTCTTTAGCACTTATCACTATAACAGTGGTTATTACAACAATCTTATCATTAATAGTACCAGGGTTTTTGGTTTCTGGTCTTAATATTTGGTCCTTACTTAGTTGGTCTTTCTTCATTGTTCCATCTTTATCAAATTATTTTCTTTGTGAGTTTGGTTAAGTTGTTTTGATTAAATCATATGATATTCTGGTTTCTTTTCTCTTTTTCATTTGAAATTCTGTATCATTTTTGTCTTACTTACATAATTTATAATAGTGGTCATTGTTAGCATAGTCACTATTATCATACAAACTATAGTATGGTTTTTTATAGTTGTGATAGTTTATTGAGGGTTTTTTTTTCTTTATTAACACTGGTTTTTATGAGGATTTGTTACATTCCTTTTTCTAACATTTTTAACCTTTATTAATATATTGTTCTGGTAACATTAAATTATCCAATTGTTTAACATTGGTACTCCATTTACCTTCAAATTCTTTTATGTAAGAGTTCACTCAACTTATGAGTGTGATTTGTTCTTACTCTTTTAGAATTTTGTATCTCTTTCTTACAAAATCTCTTTTCATATTTAAGAGTTATTTCTCATCATTCGTACGAGTTGTACTTACTATTTTTTAACTTTAGATATGTTTATTCAACTAAATTCTTTCTTATTCATAGTAGTTTTTCAAATATTTTGGTGCAAGTTGTACTTACTATTGTTTTGAATTTTGAAATTTTTTTTCATCAAAATTCCTTTCGTTTCTTCATAATTCTTCGAATGTTTGGTGTAAGTTGTACTTACAAAAATTTTTTTTTTTTCATAATATCTTGTCGAATAATTGATGTAAGTTGTACTTACTATTTTTTTTGAATTTGGAAATTTTTATCTCTCCTCTAAATATTTTTTAATTGATAATTGATTATAAGTTCCTTTTACTTTATTTGAAATGATATCCTTTAGTACATACGTATTGTTATTATTGTTTTTAACAATCAGGTATGGGCCGGTATACAGCAGTAACAACTTTTTGGTAATGCCTTCCAAATTCTATTGTCTTGTATTTCTCTTGGAGGCGGTTTTTCATACATTGCCGTGTATGGCGTGGTACCTATAGCGGGGTGATATGACAAATTAAGGAATTCTTCAGTAGCTAATAAATATTCTTGCCACTTCCTTTGTTGATTATAGCAATAAGTCCGTAATATTCTTCCGACTCCTCGCAGTACCCTCTCTGCTGGATTGCTGTTGGGGTGGTAGACAGATGCCTTGTATGTCTTAATGCCCAACGTATTTAGAGTGTTTCTCCACCTCCAACCCTTAAATTGCGTTCCATGGTCTGTGATTATGGATGCCGGGCTCCCTATCTCTGGAATGTAATGATTTGTTATTATTCCTAGAGTCTTCAAAGTGGTGGCTCTGTTCACAGGGTACAGTTTTGTGAATTTTGTGAAGTGATCCATCATGATAATAATGTATTTGTATCGATGGCATCCTCCACTGCGGGGAAATGGGCCACAGATGTCCAGAAAGACCTTTTCCAGTTTGGCTTGTGAGGTAATTGGTATCATCATACCCTCTTTTCTCTCATTGTTGGTTTTCACCAATTGACATATCAGACAGGTTTTGAGGTAGTTTCTCGTCTTTCTATTTATATTTTTTATATGGCAATTCTCTTCTATCGCCTTGATCACCTTCATGGCTCCCATGTGACCGTATCGTAGATGATAGTCCAGGATGATATCCTTTTCGTTTGTAGTAGGGATCATGATCTTCCATATCTCTTCATCAAGGGATGTTTTGATGAATAATATTTCGTTATGTACACAATAAAACTTGGTTATTGTGTCATCTTGGTTGGAGAGACGAAGTTTAATGTGGTTTAACTTCGGGTTGGACTGCTGGTGTTTGCTGATGTCCTGCACTATCTTTTCTAAATCGGATCTGTCCTTAATAATATTATAGATTTTCAAGATGCTCTCCTTTTCGCCTTCGAACATTTGTTCTTCCAGATTTACTCTCGACAACATGTCGGCTACTACATTTTTACTTCCAGGAACGTACTCCCACTGTATATCGTATTCCTGCAGGGCAAGTACCCATCTGGTCAGTCTACCATGGCTTAACTTGTATCTTCTCAGAAATGATATAGATTTGTGATCTGTTCGAACGGTCACTGGATATCCGAGGATATACGTCCGAAACTTCCCACAGGCAAAGAGTACACTTAGCAGTTCCTTTTCCGTCACGTTATAGTTCTTTTCACACTGGTTAAGGGTTCTGCTAGCAAAGCTCACTACTAGATGGTTTCCACCTTCGTCTTCTTGGTACAGTGTTGATCCCAAGCTAATGTTACTAGCGTCACAGTTTAGAAAGAAGGGTCGGTTAAAATCCGGATGGTTGAGCATTACTGCTTCTACGAACTTCTCCTTAATTGATTTGAAGGTTTCGTCTTGTTCTTTACCCCATCGCCATTTATTCTTGGACGATAACTGGTACTGAAACCGGGCCATCAGTTCGGAATAATTATTTTGGAACTTCCTATAGTAGTTACACAGGCCTAAAAATGATTGTAGTTGCCTTCTGTTTTATGGTATAGGGAATCGTTGTATGGCGTCTACTTTTTCTGTTGATGGTGTTATTCCTTGACTGTTTAACTGGAAACCCAAGAATTGTACTTCCTTAGCTATAAGCTTGGACTTGTCTAGTTTAAGGGTAACATTATTTTCAGCCAGCTTCTTCAAGACATGCTCCACATGGTAACAGTGTTCTTCCCAATTGGTTGATGTTATTAGGAGATCATCAACATAGACAGTCGTGAATTGGAGCGCTTCTGGTCCGAGTATATGATCCATACAGGCGACAAAAACAGCTACTGAGTTCACCAACCCGAAGGGCAACCTCTTAAACTGGTAGTTGCGCCCTTCGAATATGAACGCCATGTATTGCCGGCTTGCTGGGTGCAACTCCACCTGGCAATACCCGCAAACGGTATCCCACGTGGTAATGAACTTCGTTCCGTGAAATCTTTTCAATATCTCATCAATTTCGCCAGGTGAGGTACGATCGTTAATAATCATTTTATTTATCTCACGTGCGTCAAGGCAAAGCCTTACCTTCCCATTTTTCTTTTGTATAGCCACAATTGGGCTAGTGTATGGCGATTGACTGCTTTCGATAATATCTTTATTGATCATATTTTGGATCTCTGTGCGTACGGCTTCCTTCAAAGATTGTGCTATGGGATACGACTTTCGATTAAATTCTACCAGTTCTCTGAATCGTATGGAACATTGGTAGTTCCGGATCTTTCCAGGTTCGTCCGAAAATACAGCTCGATATTTTTCATATATGTTGACTAATTGATTCAGCTGGTTTTCCTCTAATTGCTCGGTAGTATTGTAGCACTGGAAGTTACGTATCTCCTGAATCTTTTGTGGCCATAGGTCATCCTCCAAATTCTGATGTACTGGCTTGTTGTCTGTCGAGTAGTTTGACAAGTAATTCACCTTATTTTTGTGGTCGAGAAGTTGTCTGGAGTCTAGCATCTTGTTGTTAGTTAAATTGGCTATCCAGGTCGAACCTTCAGAAAAGAGTGATACCTTTCCTCGGCACAAGTCGATAACTGCTGCGTTTCTGCGCAATATGTCACATCCTATCATGATGTTGAAAGGTAATCCGGCTGCAACAAGAAATATCATATCCACACTAATGCCCTGACTGTTGACACTTAGGGATACCTGTTTTCTTATGGTTTTGTTCTGTCGGCCGGTAGCTCCTACAAGTACAATATTATTAATAGGTAGTACCGGTAAGTTTTTGTGGCATTCCTGCTGTATCCGGTCCAACTCATTACGATTTATTATAGAGACATTTGCTCCAGTGTCTATCATTATAGGAACAGAAATACCCTCAATTTCTGCAATTATATATATTATTTCATTGTCATTATTATTAATGTTAATTTCGTTTTCTTCTAGCAAGTCCTTACGGATATCTTTCAAATAGTTATTATATATTATTGTAAAATTTTTTCTTTCTTCCTTCAGATTTATTTCTTGGTCAAACCCAGCAGATTGGAGCAGTAAAGGGTTATTGGAGTTTATTACTGCCTCCGTTCGTTTAAATGTTCCGCATCATTACGGATTAGGCCGTTGGAAGCATCAACTTGGAGTCCTGAAACTGCTTCGTTTGGTTCAGCACGATCGTCCTGTTGGGCTTCCGTTACAGGTAGTCTTCGTTGATTGTCCAGGCTGGAACTGCGTCTGGGCTCGTACTCTCTGTAACGATTACTTCCCTGACTTCCTTGAAAGGTCTCATACTCATAATATCGGCTCCTTCGTTGAGGCTGGTACCTCCTCTATCCATTGCCTTCCGCTCTGATGTAGTTAATATGGGGTCGATATGTCCTGTAATTATTGTTATTACCTCCATTCGGGTAATTCCTGTTATAATTACTATGATAATTGTTATTAGAGGAGTTGGGGTTTCTCTGACCATTTGGAACATAATTACGGTTATTATTATAATAACCGTTGTTGTTTGGTGGACGGTTATTATTATTATTATTATTATTATTATTTTTGTTGCCCTCATTATTTTTAATTCGAGGAACATGATTATTATTATTACTGTTATTAAATCTAGGTACATTATTGTTATTACGGGTGTTATGATTGTATTCAGCATTATTCCGATTTGCGGAATTATAATTATTATTGTTGCCCACATTCTGCTGATTATTATTATTTGAACTATTGGTGTTACTTCTTGGTTCCGGCCTTTCATATCTCCTGCGACTTTGGCGGTAGTAATCCTCATGCTCATACATTTCTAAGAGCTCGGTCATTGCTTGTACAGTCTTTATTTGACTGTTTCTTCTAGCTTTTATTATATCTTCCTCATAATGGTATGAGAGCTTGCTGACCAGGCGTTCTTCCGGTATTCTGGGCTCTAGATGTTTGGCCACGCACACCTTTCCCAAGAAGTACGCCATTAGAGTCTGGTTTCCATACGGGTTGTATTTTCCATGACAGATCCCGTCTCTAGCGATATTTTGTGTCAATTCAGACCAATATTTGGCTTTGAATAGCCTTTTGAATTGTTGGTAGTCGGTCACTTTGTCTCTTATCGCCATCCACCAGTTATCTGCTATCTCCTTGAGCGATTCGTCAAGTACTTCTTTATTCTCCCTCCAGCGATTGCCTCTGTGTTTGGTGAAGTACTCTTCGATTCTGGCTAGGAACTCCATCGGTTTGTTTTTATAAAACCTGAAGTTAATTCCTTCACGATTCTCGTTGTTAGGACAACTGGTAATGCTTGTCGGTCGACTATGGAACAGGTCTATATCTGTTTGATTCTGTCGCACGTGACTGTTGATACTGGTCACAGTAGCTTCAATGCCGTCACATTTTTCTGTGAATCGGTCCTGCACTCGCTCCCAGTCTTCACGTGTTTCTTTTAGTTTTTCCTCTAAAGTCTTCCTATTCGTTTCTTCAATGTTGTTAACCTTAGTGTTTATTTCCGTCTTGATACTCTGTACTTCTCGTTCGGTTTGACTCCATCTTTCGTCAGCTCTTGTAACCTTTTGTTCGATTACCGTTATTTCCTCTTCTACCTTCTTGCTGATTGTTTCATTGTTTTCAGCTATCTTTTGCCCCAATTCTTCCTTCAATGCTTCCATCTTTCCATCTAATCGGTTCATATTCTCTTGGTTCGTCTCTCTTAATTCTGCTCTTAATTGTTGACTATTATTTTCCATCTTTTTATTGGTTTCTTCCAGTTTCTGGCTTATCTGGGTCAATTCCTCCTTCGATCGTTTATTGTCAGTTTTTATTTCCTCCATTTTCTCCTCCATCTTCTTACTATTTTCTTCCATTTTCTCCTCCATCTTCTTACTATTTTCTTCGATTTCTTATTGGTATCTCCAATCTTATTACCCAATTCTTCCTTTAATGCTTCCTTCATAGTTTTAAATTCTCTGAGTAACATTTCCATCATTTGATCAAATTTTGTATCTTCCTTTGTAGTGGATTTCTTTGACTGTTCCTCCTGTGGTTCAGGCTTGTCTGGTTCTGCTGGCGGTAACATCAACTCCACATCTTCCACTGGTGTCGCCTCTTTATCCTCCATGTCTACCTCCCGTTTGGCCTCCACAGCCCTTTTTTTTTATGTAGCCCTCCTGTGCATCTCGCTCCTTCTTCCGACCTATTGACTGCTGCCGAGCTAAAAATAGGAAACTGGACAATCGTCCTTATTTTATAACTCTATTAACTCCTATTTTAGGCCCTTTAGTTGGACGCCATTTTGTAATATATATTCTACAAAATTTTTACCGATAATATAATTAGTAAATAGATTTTATAATTATTAAGTTGATTTTATAATAACTGAAATCCCACTAGTGATCTCACCAATTGGTAATTATTCCCAATTACAAAGAATAAGTTAAATATAAATAATGCATGATAAAAAAGTGTGATTTGTTGATAATAAAAATTTTTGTAAGTTATAAAATTTTACTTATATATATTTTTTGTTTAATTAATTAATTCAATTAATTAATAAATAATTAATTAATTGTGTGTGTGCTTTAATTACTTCCAATTAAATAGGTATGAATTTGTAGTTCAAAACTATTTGTTTCTATTAATAATTTAATTGTGTAGTTAGATCTGTTGATTCTCTCTGCTGACTTTGCTCTTTTTCTTCCTCTCAAATATTTATTTTATCACTGTAAATCATTTTTCTAGAAGAAAGAATAGCTAACATTCACTATACAAATAAATACAAACTCTTATAACTGAATAATGATGTTCATTTATTGACATTTAAAATTATGCGCCATTCAGGCTGCGCATGACCCAGGCATTGGTTGATATCTGCTCAAGTCGGTAGCGAACAAGATTGACAGAATATATTTTTACAAGATTAATTAATTAGGATTCTTTTAGCGAGTCGAAATGGTCAGAGGGCAAGGAACAAGATACAATTCTTACACTAATTTTTAAAATAAATCATTATGGCTGAAAAAACAATAGTATTATATAAATTGTCAATTATGAAAAGTAATATCGAACCATTCGTCGAAATGACGTCACTGGCTTCAAGCAGGCTGTGTCTTGTGCTGGTTCGGAAATAAAGTATGGCCGCCGTCACCTCGACTTCTCTGCTATGCACTGCTGATACTGGTTGAGCTTCTCCCACAGAAATAAATGAGTATTCCCTTCTCTATGAGGTTGTAGTTGTCCTGGAATATAGTGTAGAGTGTTCTCTCTTCTCCTGCGATGTTGTTTCGTGATGGTTTACTGGTAAAGTGTCCGGTGTTCAAAAGTGTTGTATTCGTGTTCTGCTAATACGGTTTAAAATATTCTCAAAATGGCCGTTGATTTCTTGTGCTCGTGTTAGATAGTGTTATTGCTGTTATTCTAAATTAGTTAGGTGTTAATTATTATCTGTTAGTGTTATTTTTATCTAGTTAACCTCTGTTACACCTTTCGAGGCTACACTCATGGTTTTGCACAAAATTATACTTTTTCGGTCTTCTGTTAGTAATTTCTCAACTGGTCATATTAACGATTAACAATAGACTAAACTCTGAACGTCGTCGTTTTTAGGTAATTTATGATATGTCTTTTTCCTCTTTCCATTGTTTATTTATAAAAGTACATGTCTCAGATTTGGTTCATCCTCTAAATATACATAACAAGGTTTCCTATTTCTTGCTGTATTTCAATTATTTCTTAATTTTACAAAAATCTAACTATTTGGCAATATTCTTAGATTAATTTTACATAATTGGATATATAGCTGGGTTTGTTTTAAGTTCATATAAGCCTAAAATTTACAATTTTTGATAATTATGGTAGGCCTCATATTTTGTACAAATTTAGTGTTTAAATGGTTTATAAGTGGTTTTCTGATAATATTTCCATGGAATAATATTAATCACTCCGTGATTATTTTTGTTGTTCATAATTTTGTTGTTATAACACTTCAATATTGATTAATTTACCCTTTAGTCTGATTTGATTACCATTATAGGCCTAGTATTATTTATTTTCAAAAGAAGTTAATTTTCTTTCCTTTGTCATTCAATTCGTTATTAATTGTATCTGTACTAATTACATTTTCCTATTTCTGTGTTGTATGGACTGAATTCTATTCCCTATATTATGTAGTTTGATTCTCTGATAGATAGTTTTGGTTTACATTACTGGTCTGTTTTTCTAGAGTGGTGTATTAGCTAATCTGCTTTGTACCTTTCATATGGTTTACAGTTTTAAATAAAATTATAACATTCCTATTTCCTACTTGCCTCTCTGCCTTACAAACTTGAAAATTAGTTAACATGATTCTAAATACAACAATACATCTTATTATCTACTATTTTTCATATATCACCTAATTTTAACAAAAACATCTTATATCTATTATTTTTGACTGTATCATTCAATGATAACAAAATATCTTATGCCTATTATTTTTTATATATCATTTAACTATAATAGAAACATCTCATTACTAACAATACCTTCAGTCATTAACTGTCCTTTGTTTTTATGTTCTTTTTGTAACAAATTTAATTATACTAAAACATCTTATTACTAATAATAATACTTTCAGTCATTAACTGTCTTTTGTATTTGTTTTTTCTGGTAACAACTTAATTGTGATAACAACATCTTATATCTATTATCACCTTATATCTAACATATTATCTGATTAACAATAAATAACAAACATCTTATCATTAGTTATACCCTCAGTTGCGAACTGTCCTCTGGTATTTATTGTCCTTCTCACAATTTACTTAACTGTAATTAAAAAAAAAACATTTTATGGGTAATATTATTTCTTATATCTAATTTAAAAAACTCTTATCACTAATAATGTTGTCAGCCCTTTTAAATAATTTTTATTTCCTACACTATTTTTTATTATAGTGTGTCACCTGTTATTCTCTACACTCACTGTAGTCTCTAACTTTTATTGTATTTATTATGGTATTTCACCTTGTATTTCTTACACTAATGGTAGTCTTTTGTTTTTACACTATGGTAGTTTTTGGTTTGTTTCTACACTATTGGTAGTCTTTTGGTTGTTACATATAATACTTATATCTAGTTTACAACTCGGTTTTCATTGGATTGTATCTTGTAACTTGAGTTACAGGGTCTAAATGTGTATTGGTTTTAAATTTAGTTCAAAGGTATGTATTCCTTTATTAACATTTTTGGAATAGCTCTTCTTATTTCTAGGCTCTTTGTAGGACTCTTGACATATTTTGTCCTTTCTTCATTATTATATTAGTAAATTTCTTGTCTTGTGGTTTCTCCGCTTCTTGACCTTATAAATTTCCCTTATTAATATTGTTTTCATGTTTTTATCTCCTTTTTCTTTCCTTTCCTTTTTACTGCTTCCCCAATCTACTGGGTATACTGCTGGTTTATTGGGTTTTTATATAGTAAGTTATTTTGACCAATAGTTTTCTTTGTTATTTTTTATTCTTATTAACATTTTATTGACTTAATGTACAGTTTTTTTAGTTTAATCTTTAACCAATTCATTCTTCTCACTCACTATGGACCTTTTCTTCTTTAGTTATGTTGCATTGAGTTAAAATTTTAACATGATAATTTTGTTATGCTACAATATTTATAAATAGGCTATAACATCTTGAGGTAAAGAAATTATAAATATTAAGTAAATTATACATGCATCAAGAAATGGACTGTAGCAAAAAGTGTTTGAAATGTGTGTGTGTGTGTGTGTGTGTGTGTGACCAATTTAAACAGTTGCAGTAAATGTTTACAGTTTGTTAAAACAGCCATATTTCATTGGGAAAAATAATTATTTTTTATTTTAGGGTAGATATTTTAATTATGTTTATATTTATTTTGTTACAGCATTTGGAAGACATCACTACAATTATAAAGGATGAAATTCTTTTAGAAGAAGTGGAAAAAGAAATGAATACACAAGAGGTAAAGTTTTTTTTAAATATACAATCAGTCTTCCATCTACAAGTAGGTGAAACAAGTGAGATTCATGGTAGATGAGTCTTCCATTGAAGGCGGTCACTTTATTAACAAAATATTGTTGAAGTTGAACATTTATAGTTGAAAATTAGATTCAGTCTTAGCCTTTCCGGTGCTCTGGGTGTGTATACACACAACATTTTTATGTCAATATGATGCTCCGGATGTGGTAAGTCGCACGTCGTTTTAAATTGGTAAAGTGCTCAGAACGGTTTAGTACGGCTATGGCTGTGATACACGGAACAAGCATTGTGCGTACAAGGTCAACGAATTGTCTTTAGTTATGAGAGCTGTTGAAACAAAGACAGTTCATTCAGTGTGGCCGGTGTCGTTTAGAAGTTGTGATAATTCACAGATGGGTTTTTGTAAACGCTGCCATTAAGTGATACGTATATTTGTTGTTGTGGCGTGCTCCTTTTATGTACATCTGCAATTGACAATTGAGTGTTGCTCAGGTTGTGTAATCTTTGCCGTTAATGATAAATGTAATTATTGTTGTGACGAGTTTATTTTTTATCTACATTTGCAATTGACTGTTGAGTGTTTTGAGATTGTGTAATCTTTGCAGTAAATGACATGTATAATTGTTGTTGCAGACCATTTTGTAAATGGTAGAGTGCTCCACTCGTATATACACACACTGCTGCTGAAAATATGGCACACGGGCAAAGCATAACTGCTCACACGAGTTGGCAGCGAAAAGGTTAAAACATAGAGACACCTGAGATGTCTTGCATTGGTGCTGTCACCCAACAAGTTGAGTGCTAGTAGATTGGGGTTGGTGATTCAATTTCAGTTGTTAGTTTATACAATAACATTGAATTTCCTATACCAGTGAAAGACTCGAATGTTGTCTTCTACACCTTTGTTCCTTGTGAGCAATGGGTAGGTTGATGATTGTTATCAACATGTAATATGAATACATTGTAAGTACATCAATAATTGAATGAACGAATCAAGTTTTGTTTTTACTCGGCCTTTTTTTGGCATTTGTCTTTCTGTCTGTTGGGGTATGTCTCACGATTACTTTTCAACACATCAAATGATTTTTGTAAACCTTGGCCTGTGTGTTTGTAACTCTACTCTACAGAACTCTATTGTTTTTGACACTGATCCCGCAAAATGTAGATGGGAGAGTGGTAAAAATGTGTGAGGGTGAAAATTTGGAAAAAAATCACAAAAGTCTGTGTGGAATATTGAATTAAAGAGAACTTTAACCATATGAATTTAGCTTCATTTTTAAAAATCTCAATATTTTGGGATACCAGGGGCCAAACGTGAGGGAAAATTTTGATAAAGTAGCAAAAATTCAAAGGGATTATTGGGCATATGGCTTGTGGGATATCAAAGGGAATATTAACTAAAATCTGAATATAGTGGTGAGCTTTAAAAATTTCAATATTTTGGAATGCAAATTTTTAACACAGCCAGCCTAGAATGGAATCAAAAATTATTAAAATCCGGCCGTGGTCAGACTAAAGAATATTTTAACACAAATTAGATGTTTAAAATTTTTTAGCCTGTATTGTGTGCTTACTATTCAGTTGTTACATTTCTGAACAAAAAATAGGGTATTTTTAATTAAGAAAATTGTGTTTAGTGGTTATAATCACTATTGTCGGTCCATTGTTAAGCAGCAGGGAAATGGGCAGTAGTCGGTACAACTAATTGGGGGAATGAAGCGCGTAGATAATGTAGAAGTTGTACGCATCACAAAAACAGTGGGAGCTCAGTATACTATCTGAAATGAAGACAGATAAACCTGTTTGAAATGATATGCTGTCAAATCCTTATATGTAGTGGCATTTCTCCTGTGTGTATAGTTTGCTACAATCAACAAAATGAGCTATCACATGACTAAAAACCATAATGGCTGCCACTCAGTCAACTATGTGGGCCACTCTTTATATACAAATCAATCATAAAACCTGTTTAGACATGTGAGAGAACGATTGGACATACAACAACAATAATATGCTTCCTGAGCTGCAGAACTTGCTCACTGCTTTGAACAAAGTACATTTATTACTGAATGAACTGTTATATTACATCATTTTCGATTAGTAGAAAATCCTGATTACCATATTTTTTGAACAGAACACTGTTGCACACCACTATAGAAAAATTATTCCGATTAGAGCTTTCAAGCTTCACAGCTCATCGTCAGATCGGAAATAACAATAATAGGACTAGACAACTTCTTTATACCCACTTGCCCTACCACTAGCGTACACATTTTCATAAACAAGCTATAAGTTAAATGTCCTTTCTGGCTATTATTAACTAGCGAGTTCAGTCACCCATGTCTGTACTTTTACATTTATTTCTAGTACATTATGTGTGTTGTGTGTATTTTTTTGTGTGTACATTCTTTTTAATACCTAACGTTTTAAATCCTTTCTCATTTAGTATTAGTATTCATTAAATTTTCTAACCCTTTCTTTCTTTCAATATTTCTAACTCCTCTCTAAGCCTTCTTTTAACTGTGTTACTACTTTCAAAATTTCATAGTCTTCTAAAGGATTAACAAACTTATGGTTCTCTTCTATGAAATGTCTTGCATATAACAGATTTGTTGTTCTATTACTTTCTCCACATTTGTGGTTACATAACCTGCATTCTAATTTCCATCCTGTCTCACCTAGGTACACTTTGTTGCATTATTTACATTTTAATTTATAAACTCCGCTTCTCTGTAAGATTGGGATTTTTTCTATGTTTATTTCTTATCTTATCAAATACTGTTTCACGTTTTTTAATTGCTATATCTACTCGTATTTTTTAAAATGTATAATTTTTCTGATGTATGATCCTACATATGTCAGTGACCGTGCATAATTCTTTTGTTTTGGTTCTTGCATGTTTGTTTTTAGGTTTTTGCATGTTAATGCTTTCCATAACTTTATCCACTATGTTGGTGTTATAGTTATTGTTCTTTACAATTCCCTTTATCTTTTTTATCTCGCTATCTTTTGTTTCTGTCTATTTAACCACCTGTAAGCTCTATAACAAAATGAATTGATTGCCGCCACTTTATTTGTCGTACTTCATTTCAGATAATATACAGAGTTCCTACTGTTTTTGTAAAGTGTATAACTTGTGTATTGTCTAGGTGCTTCATTCCTCCAATTAGTTGTATGACTGCTCCCCATTTCCCTACTTCTTAATAATAGACCGACAATCTCTTTGTAGATGCCCAGGTTCCCCATATCTAAAAAGCTTCGGTCTTCCATACTTTCTACCTTCATACTGTGGTGCCAAACTTTTAAGACTCTGTCTCTTATTCTTCCTCTTAATCATTTGTGTCGTCACAATCAGTTAGTGTGCGCACTTTATGATTCGCCCAACCAGACACTGACTTGGTGGCCTCAAACTGTACAGCATAGACAAGCGTACCCACTCTATTATGGTGTATTGCCATTGTAACAGTTGTTGTAGTTCACTATCTCTGCCCCCATCAGTAAATGTCTATCACCAATGTCATTCAGAAATTTTCTGGTGCTCTGTGATAGGCCAGTCTAACTAGCAAGTCAATACTTGCTTCAAACTGTTCTGCATAAGAGTTCTGGCTGTAAGGTGACACTTTCTGTAGTAGCTCTAAGGCAGATACTTGAAAGCAAGAATAAGTGAAACCAATAATATGTGCTTGCGACTTCAAATTGCCAAAGATATGTTGTCCAGTAGTGCTTCCATCAAATGTTGGGCCCTTGATATGAATAGGCATGACTGCAGTCAAAGTAATTCTCTCTGGTACCTTATTTTCTGTATTTTTTGGACTTTACATTTTTTGGTACAATCTGTTGAGCAGTTTGATTTGTAACAGGGTTGTTTTTTCATTGACTGTTCAGCTTCTGTTTTAATCTGTTATTTTACATTTGCAGTCCACTTCTCTACTACAGATAATCTTACCTCTTCCCCACTGAGATCACCATGTAATTCACCCACACCTCCACATAGTAGAACCCAACTCTGCAGCAGTATGCTCTTTGTTCCTATATCAGTGCTTTTATGTGTTTTGTTTCTTGTTGATGTTCTTCTTTTTGTCATTATATGTAAGCAGGGCTGCTTTAATTAACTAAATGAATAAGTATTACCTTCTTAGTCTGTCCTGTGGCTTCCTTATATAAATTTTAAAGATGTAAAAACGTGTTTCAGAACTTATGTTCCATCATCAGGTGTGTTTCACTCGTTGGAGGTCGTCAACACATTAAGACACAACACATATTTAAACACAAAAAACTAGTTGATAATAGCGCACGAAGTTCACAGTGTGCACCATGTGATGTAATATCCATACTGCCATCTGTTGTCATTGTTGTCTGTGCACTATCAGTGATGCGGGCTTCAGGCATTCAGAGAATTGCAATGCTGTATCATACAATGTGTTGGAATGAAAATTTAGCTGGTCGTGTAACAAATGCTTGGGATAAAATTTATATGCCTTATACACTTTAAACTCCTCGGCAGCACTCATGTACCGGCCTTACTTGCAAAAATGTATGGGTATAAGATTTGTAGCAAAATCTGTGTAATTGTGGTTACTATTAATTCAAACTGCCGTATTGAATGTAACAATGTGCGGCAGTTACATTAAAATTAAAATTTGTATACATTTCAAAAAACAAGCAGTTTTACAAAAAAAGTAGTCCGTTCCTCGGTGTGGAACTGTTCATAAGGTGATCGCAATTGATTATACAGTGAAACTTGGTTAATTCGAACTTCAAGGGGAAAGGAAAAAAATTCGAATTATCCAAAATTTGAAATAACCAACATCATACGGAACAATACTGTAAGTTCACATTTTTTGTTAAGTACTGCAACAGAAATAATATAAGTTAATTGCACAGAAGAAACTAATTTATTTCAGTAATAAAGTGACTTATTTTACAGGGTATTACTCAAAAATTGTATTACATGAACCAACATTTATAAAATAGAATTACCTGTACCCCAAAAATGTGTAATCTTCGTTTGTTTTTGTTTTTTTAGTTGTAAACACTGAATAAAATCTTCTAATTCACTCACAGCACAAAAAATTTTGTTATTAACGTTGAACTGAGCTTCAATGAATCGTTTTAAGTCCGCGATCATTGAAACTGCCTCAGAAGTGGATGGAATCGGTGTCTCTGGTTGAAGGTCTTCTTCGTCTTCTTCTTCTGCTTCAGAAGATCCCTGCGTATTTTTCATCACTTCTTCGAGAATTTCACCATCCGTCAGAGTTCCACAGATGGCGACGTCAGCATCGACATTTAAATACGCTTCGTAGCTTACATCAACATTTAAATCTTCCCAGCCATCTGGTGTATTTTCTTCAGGATGGTTCCAATCAGTATTTGTAGAGTTTGCAACTTCATTTGCCTCATCATTTCTGATCTTGAAACCACCGACCCTGAAACAGTGTGCTATCGTACTAGGCTTAACTTTGTTCCATGCATTATGTATCATATGAGCAGCGTCCAATACGTTAAGATTTTTTGTTTGGTACTCCTAAGATTTTCATAACAACCTGTCGACGATAAAAATGTTTCAGATTCTTAATAACCCCTTGGTCCATAGGCTGAACAACTGAGGTCATGTTAGCCGGAAAGTATTCAATTTTAATCCACGTTAGCGATGGAAGGTTGTTGTGGGCCGTGCAGTTGTCGATAAACAACAAAATTTTTCTCTTTTTCCGACCAAGTTCTTTGTCAAGATTCAGAAGCCATTTTTCAAACAATGCAGCTGTCATCCAAGCTTTTTTATTGGCTTCGTAAGTTACTGGTAAACTTCTTGCAGACTTAAAACATCTCGGCTTTGCTGCTTTGCCAATCATTAAAAGCAGTAATTTTTCTGACCCATCCATATTTGACCCTATCAAAATTGTCAACCTTTCTTTACTATTCTTTCCCCCACTGCACTTTTCGTTTTTAAATGAAAATGTTTTGTTTGGTAAACACTTAAAAAATAGCCCTGTTTCGTCGACATTAAAGATATTTTTTGGCTGGTAATTTTCGATAGTTTTCGCTAATTCAGCATGCCACTCATCTACTAAATGTCCGCTCACTGATCCGCTCTCACCACAAACATTTCGAAAAGAAATCGCATTTCTGTCATTAAAACCCGCAAACCAACCGGTACTTGCCTTAAAATCCCGAATGCCCAATCCCTCTGTGAATTCTTCTGCTTTTGCACGGATTATTGGTCCACTTAAAGGAATGTTTTGGTCACGAGTTTGTGTGAACCACTTTAAAACACAATTGTCCACTGCAGGATAATCTGCTGTTCTTACCCGCTTTCGACTTTTCCCGTTTTTTTATTCCAGTTTTCCATAAATGTGTTTTTATTTTTTAAGAAAGACGACAAAGTGTTCGGTAAAATTCCGTATTCTTTTGCAATGTCACATTTTCGTTTTGCTCCCCGTTCCACGTCTTGTATCACTTCAACTTTTTCGTCTAAAGTTAAACTCTTGTACGGGCTGCGCTTAGCCATTGTTAAACTGAACGTAACCTCTAGAATGCACGTAAGCTCTAATTATAGCCAAAACACTACTGTAGTTTTAAAATTAAATCGAACAACACGATTTTGACAGCACACAATTAAATCGAGCAGCACACCTTATGCACTATTCAACTGTACTGTAACATTACTGACTTAACTCTGTTTTGGTAGGGGAAATTCCAAACTACCCTGGGGGTACAGTATTGTGTACAGAGCAAGTTTGGAATTCTCTACATTCCTCATGCGATTACAGTTAGGTATAACGGTACCTACACCTATTGTGTATGACTATATTGTGTCTGTTTTCAACCAAAACGAAAGCAAACACTCCGAGCTAAGCAAACATTTTAAACTTTGTCTTTGAAAAAAACTTCGAATTATCCAAATGAAATATTTTTTACTTCGAATTAGGCATGCCATTTTTATAAGAGTTTAAATACGTTTTTCAAGGGGAATACCAGTTTATTCGAATTATCCAAAAATTCGAATTATCCAAGTTCGAATTAACCAAGTTTCACTATATATATATATATAATTGTTTATATATATATAATTGTTTATATATATATAAAGCATGTTAATTTAAATAATTTTTGTGATATGTAAATTTTTGAGATGGAACTTATATCAGAATGTTCAAAATAAAAAGGTTTGGCCTAATTAATGATGGTAATTATTTTAAAAGTTAGTAACTAAATGTATGTTTTTTAAGTAAAAAGGGTTTTTGGCCATAAATTCTATTGTAAAAATATTCAGGTTTTTTGAACAAGAATTGTTCTGTTCAGAAGCCTCCTTCGACACTTTTTTCTGTAGAAAATCATGAGTAGGGGTTACTTAAGAACCAATCTGATTATGCGAATTCAGTTGAAAATTATTTTTAACCGATTGATTAGTCTCTCTTTGGAATTGATAACATGTAATTGCCACTTGGTACATGATCATTGATGTCCCAAACACTACACACACATTAGAAAATTATTACAGTTGCTGCGAGAAATATAGTAGTGCTATTCTGTGAAAGTGCAAGATATCCGATTAGGTATATAGACGCTTTAAGCTGACTGGAAAAAGGGTGTTAGCATAACACATCATTTTAATAATCAGTATTAGTTTGCCGTGAAAGTATGTAACAATGCTTATGAGAAATAACTACACACCTGAAAGTGACCCTGTGGCTGGACAGAGTATATCAATCCACAATCCAGGATCATCCAGGAACTACCCATCATCTGAAGCATCTGAAGTTACATAAAATGGAAGCAAACTTATTATTTATGCACAATTAAAAAAAATAATAATTTAAAAGAATGATTATCATATCAGTAAAGACTTTATGGTAAATATGACAAAAGAATGTTAAATATTACTTTACTTCATAGTATATAAAGGGAGTCTTTTATTTTGTGTTACAAAGGTCAACACAGAGATTTTTTTTTTATAAACTGTATTAAAATCTCAGGAGATTGTCAAAAATAATAGCATCATTATTAATAGCATCCACTTCAAACATAGGCGTATCTCGGACTAGTTATTCTATGTGACCGCTGTACATCACAATTCGTATATATATATATATATACATCGTTTGATAAGTTCAGCCATTTTCGTTTTAGTGTAAATAAATTTAAATTCGTGGTTTTATGTGTAGTGATTCTTGGTAAACCTTGACTCCATTTGTTCTTTATTAAAATTATCTACTTAACTCTTTTTGTTATTATAATCATCTCATGGCAACAATTTTTCTCTTAAATTTTGCAGAGCGCCAGTTATGAAATACACAGAAATAATAAAATTATAATACTATCTTTGAATACAATAAAATATAAAATACTAATAATAATAGAACAATGTACTAATTCTTGTGTCACAGATTGGCAGCACTAATATTTATTATGCAGTGTTAAAAATAATATTAATGAATACAATTCTGTGTTTATACCCAACCTAACTGTATTGTGTAAACCACATGCTGGGTCATATGAACTTGCTTGTTCATTGTGTTAAATATAATTGTTGCACAGTAAATTGTTTAATACAGGAGTAAGACATTGATGGCATAAAATAACTAATTACAATACTGAAAAATAATAAATCATCCATTTATTAACTATTATATTTAAAAAATTAAATATCAAAAGTTCGAAATGTGAATTCAGAATATTCTCTTTTTAAGAAGATACACTGACATACTATTATGCCTCTTATATGTAACACACAACAATAATAATCTATAACATCAAAACAAGACATTAAAAAACAATTGTAAAATTCTTGTAAATTTCTTGGGTGTCTGACAGGAATATAAACTTTGAATCATTATTAAAATTTTAAATCTTGCAAATAATCTGCAAAAATGGTATATTTTTTGTTAAATCAAATTGTAAGTTTATTAATATTTTAATAAAATAATATTCACTTTAAGTAAACATAGTTATTGTTTACAAGACAGCACCCATTCTAAATTGATTGGAAAAATTATTTTTAATAAAAATAAAAATTCCATATTACTTATTTTACTTCAACTATTTACATTTTCTTATTGATTTTACTTCACTAACTCATACTTCAGTTCTTTGTGAGTTGTTTCTTTGTTTTGAAGAAAATAATAATTATTTTTTTTTAGTTCTCTGTGTGTGTGTGTGTGTGTGTGTGTGTGTGTGTGTGTGTGTGTGTGTGTGTGTGTGTGTGTGTGTGCAGCTTCTGGATATATGAGACAATAACAACGATGATGATCGTGATGATTTTGCCAATGCCGATTTCCTGTCGCTAATAAAACCCCAAGAGTGGCCCCATGAGTAAGTCATTTGCGTCTTCCAGTGGCAGTGGAAAGAAAGTACATTTCTACTTATGGCATTGTCTGAATTGCAGTGTTTTGTAGACTTCAAATTTGATTAAATAACCATGTTTAATTATTGTCATTAATTTATTCATGTCTGGACAGGACTCTCTAACCAAGCAAAATACATGCGTACACAGAGATCGTCCCCATTACAGCACAATACCTGTTTCTGCAGGTAGACCACACACACACACACACACACACACACACACACACACGCACGCATGCACGCACAGCACTGCATAAAATCGACAGGTGATCACATTTGACAGGCTAGAGCCTGTAATCTTTGCCTGTACATACACTACTTAAAATTATTTCTATCAAGTTCTCTCTATAAATTATTTACAATACTGCTATTGTTAAATATGCAAATATATGTGTTGTTGCATATATTCCCCAGGTGTTATTGGATTTGAATGGTATTCGTATTTTATTTATATCTTCACATACATAGTTATTCACATAACAATACGTTTTAAAACTGCTTCTTATAAAAAAAGATTTCAATGAACATAGTAAACACTGCCATGGAGGGATACAAAATTTAGCCACCTTTCTTTGGACATATTGTTCTCTGTTGACAATATCCTGTGTCACATTTATGTGTTTTGTAGGAAGAGGCTATATAACAATGATTTTTATACCTTTCTTTTCATGGTGCTATTTCTACCTGTTTCTCTAATAACGTGCTGTTTATTCTGAGACTCATACTGTGTTCATCCTTGGTCTCTCTCTCTCTCTCTCTCTCTCTCTCTCTCTCTCTCTCTCTCTCTCTCTCTCTCTCTCTCTCTCTCTCTCTCTCTCTCGTGGGAAATAATTTCTCTTTGTCTTCTCTTACTTCGTTGTTCATTATCATTTTGCTCTTCTCTAACCTTGCTTGCATTTCTCTCTTAATAGCGATTCCTTCTCTTTCTGCCCAAAGTTTTCTCTTACACTCTCCTCTCTTCTTTCTTGCAGTTCCTTTTGGTTGCCATCACATATCACCTCTAGAGAATTGCTTTTATTTTTGTAATCTGTGTGAGCAAATTTAGTAATTCTTCAATGGTTTTAATTCCTTGTATGTATATTTACATATATATTCCTAATCTTATATTTTAGTTCAAGTGGTATGCTAATTTTAACACTAACTTGTGTTCAGTGAATTTTGATTTGCTCCTTAATTTTACTCCTTTCAACTGGCTGAGTGATGTTCTCTTCAAGGGTAAGTTTTCCATGTGTTTAATATCTACCACAATTTTGGTATCTTACCTGACTTTGTGTATCAATATTCCAATAGCAGCAATATTCAGTCAAGTCTGATGTTGTTCAAAAATAGTTTACTTGCTCAAACAATCATGTGGCAGCAGAATCTTGAAAATGTTTATTAGTGGAAGACTTGTAACACTTGTGTCTTCCTTATGTTTTCAAATACCGTTTTACTGACTTAAAATCATACACAGAGCTTAAAATCAACATGCGTTCACTTTGAAAAGCTACAGCTTGTAAGCTTTCCCTGCACATACACATAGCACTACTTAAACTATTTTTAACAACTACTCTATATTAATTATTTACAAAAATTGTAGTGTGGTTAAATATGCAAATGTGTGAATGTGTGTGTGTGTGTGTGTGTGGTGCCATTCACCATTCAATTATATACACATTTGCTTATAAAAATCTGCTATTCTTCCTATGAAGAGTAATGCAATACTGTAATCAGACATAGGGTAAGGTTAATTTTTTTAAGCCGAAAGCTACCTCACAGATAGAACATGATTTTTAACTTCTACTGCTTCTGTGTTCCAATTATGAATTATTACAGTTGTGTATTCATTTGTTCCAGTCTTACTTATTTACACCCATGAATAATATCTGTGAAGAAGAGGATTTTACTCCAGATTGTGAACTATATAGAGAAAAGTCAATTCAGAACACTCTCGGAGACCATCTGTCACCACACAAGTTAATACATTCTGGCATTAAGAAGTACCAGTGTGATGTGTGTTCAAAATCATTTACTCGTGCAGACATTTTGTCACAACACAAGTTAATACATACTGGCATTAAGAAGTACCAGTGTGATGTTTGTTCAAAATCATTTACTCAGTCAAGCAGTTTGTCACAACACAAGTTAATACATACTGGCATTAAGAAGTACCAGTGTGATGTTTGTTCAAAATCATTTACTCAGTTAGGCAGTTTGATAAAACACAAGTTAATACATTCTGGCATTAAGAAGTACCAGTGTGATGTTTGTTCGAAATCATTTACTGGGTCAGGCAATTTGACAAAACACAAGTTAATACATTCTGTCATTAAGGAGTACCAGTGTGATGTTTGTTCAAAATCATTTACTCGTACAGACATTTTGTCACGACACAAGTTAATACATACTGGCATTAAGAAGTACCAGTGTGATGTTTGTTCAAAATCATTTACTCAGTCAGGCAGTTTGTCACAACACAAGCTAATACATACTGGTATTAAGAAGTACCAGTGTGATGTTTGTTCAAAATCATTTACTGAGTCATGCAATTTGTCACATCACAAGTTAATACATACTGGCATTAAGAAGTACCAGTGTGATGTTTGTTCAAAATCATTTACTGTCTCAGGCAATTTGTCACAACACAAGTTAATACATTCTGGCATTATGTACCAGTGTAAAGTGTGTTCAAAATCATTTACTATGCCAAGCAGTTTGTCAAACCATAAGTTAATACATTCTGGCATTAAGTACCAGTGTGATGTTTGTTCAAAATCATTTACTATGCCAAGCAGTTTGATAAAACACAAGTTAATACATTCTGGCATTAAGAAGTACTAGCATTATGTTTGTTCAGAATCATTTACTACATCAGACAGTTTGTAATAACACAAGTTAATACATTCTGGCATTAAGAAGTACCAGAGAGTTGTTTCTACAAAAGTAGTTATTTGGCATAGCCTGTTGTGTTATAAATAACATGCTGGCATAAAAAATAACAGTGATGTTTGTAACAAAATTTTCTGTTTGTACATTTTGAGTGTAAATTAATCCATTATACTATTATGAACCATTACTGTGTGGTATGTAAGAATAGTTTCTACTGTCCAAAAAGTTGTAGCAATGTAATAAAACCAATCAATATAATATATAATAGTTGTTTTGATCGTTCATATTCTTTTTTCACAGCACTAAATTAATATTGATTATTAAACTTTCACTTGTGAACTTACTTTGTTTCCTCCCGTACGCGTTTCGGTGTGATGTGCGCCTTCGTCAGTGGTGTGAGACAGACTCCACTTTGGAGTCTGTCTCACACCGCTGATGAAGGCACACATCGATCGTGCCGAAACACGTATGGGAGGAAACAACGTAAGTTTACAAGTGAAAGTTTAATAATCAATATTAATGTATAATGTTTTTAAACAGAAACCCTTAAACAAGCATAATTATACAAATAAATTAATATATGCTGTAATATTGCCACTGCAAATATGTAATGTCTATGATATTTGGCACTACAAAACAGTGAAATTTGTAACAATTAAAATCATTAAATTATACATTATAATATAGTGTGACATTATTGGTACACATTTATCCTCTAATTAAATTTTTCACTGCATGAGTTACAGTGATATATATATGTTTAGTTGAAATAATTTGAAAGTCTTTGTTTCTTGCTATACATTGATTATATCTCATACAAGATTTTTGTCTGGCTGCTACAACCTTCACTATGACAGAGTCCTGAGGACTTAACACATCTGTGTTATTGCTTGGCAAAATGATTCACGTGGGTATGTCCCCTAAGTTAATGTAGCTTGGCATTTCACAACTTGTAAGTTGTATTTAAAGCTCATAGGTTATTTCGTTTAGCATATTTTTGATTGCTTCATGCATACTGTTTCTTTACAATTCAACATTAGTTCAGTGCATTACTGACAGATGACATTGTATCTCAAAACTGCTAATTTCTGATGCTTTACATGTCACTGTTTGTAGCGGTTCCTTGTTGTGAACTACACATTTGGTATAGTGGAGTGTTTGAATTTTTGAGTGATTTTTTTTTTTTGTAATCTTATATTACAAAGTGACTGATAACTTCTTGACTGAATATATAATATTGTGGTAATTTAATTTCAAATCTGGATCTGAATTGAATAATGTAGAAAATGAATAGACATTTTGATCTGACAATACAGGTAAGCCTACATAATTTGCGGTTAGTTCATCTCACTGTTTACTGTCAGTGTCCAAGATAACGAACTATAGCAAGTGTTACGAATGGCAAGACACCAGAATAGTGCAGATGCCCTGGTACATGCTTCGCAGTTTGAGGCTACCAAATCAGTGTCTGGGTGGACAAGTCATAAAGTGCATGCTAAAAGATCGCAATGGCACAGACGAGGAAGAAGAACAAGGAACAGGGACTCGATGGTCGGCACCACAGAATAAAATAAAGCATGGAATACTAAAGTGTTATAAATGTGGGAAACTTGGACATTACAACGAGATTGTTGGGTAGTAGGAAATTAAGCAGCAGGGAAACAAGCAGTAGTCAGTACAGCGAGGCGTGTGCTGACTAACTGGAGGAGCGAAGCCCCTAGACAATACGCAATTTTTACACTTCAGAAAAACAGTGGGAGCTTGGTGGTTACCGGACTCGTTCAAGAAAGGTAACCTCGATTACAGTTGACACAGGTGCAACAGTTCCCATTTTGCGGCCCAACATGGTGAAAGATCTCAAGCCAATCTGGTGCTCTTGCAGCTTGTGAACAGCTACTGGACGGCCTGTAAAAGTGTTTGGAAAAGTGGAGCTACACCTACGCATTGGTCAACTTGAGTCTAATCACCAAGTACTTGTTGCAGACATTGTGGATGAAGCAATTCTTTGTGTGGATGTTACGAACGCATACGGATTTATAGTTGACTTTAAAAACAATGCTTGAGAATCGGCGGAGAAGAGGTAATGCTCTCCACAATGACTACATCAGAAAAATCGATGGACGTGATTAACCAAGTGGCCATAACTGTTCCGCTAAACTCTGAAAAGATCATCATTTTTAGAACTGAGGTAGATACAGTAAAATTAAAGTTAAGGGCGTATGCGCAGAAACCAATTTATGGATGGACGAGTCCACTTTGAAATTGTGAATGGCAGGATGGTAAGACAATCAGCTGGAATGCAAGTGAAGGTGTCGCCAACTTTGCATGTGATGTTTTAGTTACCCGTACATTGTTAGCCTATCTCAGTCTTGCATTTTTTATTACTATTTCAATTTATTATTAATTATATAGTTGTACAGTCTCTCATTTTTATTAGTTATTGAATTTTTTAGTTAATTTCTATTAGTAGTTTTTATTCTATAATTATGTATTATCGTAATTATTTGTGTTATCATACAGTAACGAGATTTGATAAAATGGATACTTCTCCTTCAACTAGCGAAGACAGGAAAGTTATTCATAGTAAAGCACATGAAGTAATAATACACAGTTTTTTGTTGTCCAGGATTAAAAAGATTCCTGCAATTAAATGAATATGAAGAATGCGTTCCTTTATGTAATTATAGACTGTAGAGATAGTCAAGTGTAATTAAGGAGTGGAAGTGTACAGTTTGCAAATTGCATTGCGATAAGAATGGTCAGAAAGGCTGTAGTTTTTTACGTCTCAGCAGTACACAATGACAGAATCAAACCACTCATGTATGTTTATAAAACATTCTGATATGTAACAGCAACAAATTCCGATACGTGTGAACAGTACATATCATTTGCTTCATTTGTATAATAATACAATTACAATATTATTATTATTTGATTTACGTCAATTCCCCAGGCAGGAGGATTTTCCTCTTTTGCAAGATCACAAGTATGTTTCAAGACCATTTGCAGGTCAGGTATTGTTCTGTCTGTTCACTTTCTGAAAGGGGTCGAGGAGCAAGGGGGAAGATGTCTCCATTAAAACACACACACACACACTAGCATGCACACAATTCCTTTTTTCTTTATTTAATTTGAATTCTGTATTAGAACAAATGTTTTCAGAGTTTACAAGTTTTTTTTTTTTTTTGATTAATTTTGTTTTAATTTTATGCAATGTGGACACATACAGAGGAGTGTCAGTTTTTTATATTTTTTCAATAAATAAAAATGAGAGGGGGAGAGAGAGAGAGACCAAAAATGACACGTACAGAAATTTCATCAGAACTTTTCCTGATATTAAAAAAATAACTAAATAATGAATGGCAAAAAAACATTAACAAAATTAATGGAAATTATAGTTATAATTTCTTGTCTAATGAGCAGGTACTAGTAATGGCTTCATATACTTCACATCTTAAATTCTAAACCTATTACAAACATATTTGGTATACTCAGCTTGAAACAAATGTTCAGACCAACAAAAATGGTTTAAATGTTGCCATGCTGCATTATTAGTAGGTGCTGTTGAAACAGCAGGTTGATTATAATTGTTTTTAGAACAGACTTCTGGAATGTTGTGTGCAAGTGTATTGTGTTCAAGTAGCAAGTTTCCACTACTTTATAAAACATATCCTAGAAGCAAACTTTGACATCCAGTTGCTGTTGCTGAGAAACCTTACTAAGGGACTTATAAAAAAAAAGAAAAACAACAATTACATGCTTGCTCTTTTGAACATCTGATGAAAAGGTTTTGTAAAGTGTACCTAACAAAAATGTACAATGCTCGACTTGTCTTTATATTCCATACTTCTAGCAGTTTTACATGATATATTGCTAACACGAATAAGAAAAGTTTAAATCTGCTGAAGGTCTAAACGAGTGATAGTTATTTGCAGACTGACAGGGCCATAAAATAATTCTGAAAGAATTGTTTTTAAAACACCATCCTTTGTCAAGTGACTACTCAAATCTGGCAGTTTTTCACAGCAAACTGAAGTTTGATGATTTGATCCATCATGACCTAGTGATGGTCTAAACATTTCAAGGATTCTCCTAGCCTTAAAAAACTGGACTGGCGTCATTGAGTGACATGACTAATGTTAAATTTACTTTGGGATGCTTCCAAACATAATACAGTTTACAATAAACAAACAAAACTTTATGCCTGTCTAATTTTTCCAGAACTCCATACACATAATTTGATCTGGATAGAACATTTATTAAACAATAATACTATTCGATGCAAATAAATAAAATATCGGTATGGAGAACCATACATGACTTCCATGTTTTAAGATTTATATTTAAAATCATTTTAGAAATGAAATATTTCTACAGAAACTACTTCTATCTTCAGCCTCAAGCACAGAATTGTGGTCACTACATATACCACCTCACGTTAGCGCACTCGATTTTCACTGATGATGGCAGTCGATGGCATTTCCGAAATGTCTGGTTTTGCAGAAAACATTGGACCACGGCCAAACAGCCCGTGAAGGAATTTTATCAACAAACTTGTGTTAAACTTTTTAAGTTTCATTACATTTTTAATCAGTGTTCTGTGTTGTGAGTTTTACATTAATTATTAAGAATGATTAGGTATGATGAACTGTTGAGTCTTATTAGTACAGAAGAGGATGCAATTTCTTTTCTTCAAGGAAAAGGATTACTTCATAATCCACATCGTTGCATTAATGGACATGATATGGTATTGAAAATGGGACAGTGACCTAGATGGTGTTGCAATAAAAAAACTTGCCGTGAGTATAAGGTACTTCACCAGGGCACATTTTTAGAGGGGTGCAAAATACCGCTGAGAAAAATAATTTTGTTTATTTATTGCTGGTGTGAAGGGCGTAGTAGTGTGAAAAACAGTAAAAATCAACTGGCAATCAGCGCCAACACACACACAGAGTGGACGGCTTACTTAAGATTATCTGTGGCTTAGACATCATGAGCAACCCACAGAAAATTGGAGGACCGAATTTAACAGTTGAAATTGACGAGAGTGTGTTTTCCAAGAGAAAAAATGTTGGCCGGGTGTTAACACAACAGTGGGTATTTGGAGGATACTGCCGGGAAACTAAGGAATGCTTCTTGTGTTGTGTCGAAGATCGCTCAGCCGCTACTCTTCTTCCTCTCATACAGCAAAATATTGAACCAGGGTCCACTATAATATCAGATGAGTGGCATTCATACCGGCAAATTGTTAATTTGCCACAACAGTACAGTCATTTGACTGTAAACCATAGTTATAACTTTGTGGATCCTCAAACGGGAGCACATACACAAGGCATAGAAAGCCTATGGCGGTCCTGTAAACGCCGAAACAAGATTGAATGTGGTACAAGAAGGGAACTCTTAGACTCCTATTTATGTGAGTTCATGTGGCGAACAAGAAACGCAAATGACGATTTGTTCGAGAAAATGCTTCAAGATATCAAAAAATATCATGGTTAATGATTCTTGTTTTATATGATTTTGGTAAGTATTATCAATTTTGTTAAGTATGTTCTATTTAGAATACTAATTTCATAATGATATTGACTTTGAAATCATGTGCTTAGTTTAATTATTCCTTGCTCAAGCTTAATCCAATACCATTTTCAAGGATTTTAAGTATTCTGTAAAAGTATTTTGTTTCCTTATTGAACACAGTACATGACAAATTAAAAGCATTCAGTACTTAAAAGTAGGTTAGGTTACATTATTTAATCTAAACAAATTCACAGAAGCTGTAACAAAGTTAATTATAAAATAATAATCATTTTATATTTTTTCTTTTACAAGTGGATATAAGCCAACAAGCTGATATCATATAAAGTGTAATAATCATGTCAGTGTTACACATATTATTTTTAATTAAATCCTTAAATTTTTAGTGACCGTCAATCAATGAATGTTTTAGTGGATGGTTAGTGAGGATTGGTCATTAATACAAATTTTAGCTATTTTGCGTCATCTGTTTGATTTATTCCTTGTTTCAGTCCGATTTTCGTATAACTTCCGATTGTACACGGAGATTTTGTCTCGGCCATTCTGTAAAGTGACAGGTTCATAGTTTTAAATCTATTTCAAGTTTTCGTTCAGTTTCTTGGGTTCGCTTACGTACTTTGTTCAACTTCGTACAAGAGAGCATGTAACAGAAAATGATTTGCTGATGACTTAGTATACACAGATGTTCAACAACTCAGTTCATTTCGCTCAGCTTCTCTTGTTTATTTACTTTAATCGGCTTCGTAAAGAACTGAATAGAGTACAAAAGGCTATTCTTTGTATTGATGCAATAATATACACAGTTATTTTACAAAACGTGTAAGAAATTAGAAAACAAAAGAATGACGAATTTAGAAAATGAGTTGGAAATAGGACGAAGGATTGAGTAAGAAAGAAATGAACAGTGGGGTAACGAGTAGAATATTGTAAGAAGGAAAAGAAAGAGGAGGGAGGTAAAGGATTGGACGGAACCAGGACAACGTAAGTGAAAATCAGAGAAGCTTATTCACTCGATATTTTGTAAAATAAACAATACTCGATTTAATATAAAACTATGAATTGAGCTAAAGAGAATTAACAAACTCTCTTAATGTCTCTACATCAATTTTTGTCAACCGATAATTTTGCAATCATCGGCTCATACAACCGATGGGTTCCCATTGTTGCTGAAAAACTGTTCTATCTCTCTCAATGGTCTGCCTTCTGTTTCCGGCAAACAGAAGTACATGTGCGTCAGTCCCAAGACACCAACAAACGAATAGATTAATAGAGCTCCAAACAGGTTGAACCAGTGGCTCAGGTTGATGTAAGATTTCGTCACTATGAAGACAAAGAGGTAGGAGCAGGCTGTGGAAACTCCGGCGGCAATGCCTCGGCCTCTGCAATACAAACGAGTTTCCATTAATATTGTGTTATTCTGTACGAATTCTCTTATATTTGTGTATTTTTCTGTGTGTTTGGATAGATCATCAAATGGAAGAGTTGGTGACTTATGACCAATTTGATTTTAGGAATGCCATAGGAACGAGACAAACCATGCTTCTACTAAAGCTAAAGGCTGGATAGGGACAAAGAAACCTATTTTTAAAGAGGTTCAAAATCATAACCTATTTTCAACTTACATCGTCAAAACATTCGATTATGTCAGACAGGTAGAAATCTCAGGAAAATAGAAATCCACTGCAGTGACTTGCGATGGCGTTGCAGTAATAGTTAGAAGTAAGCAGGATTTTAGGGATAGGTGTTGGAAAGAATGGAGGGTATTATGGGATTGGAATATATTGCTACGTTGAGTTGACAAATTATGAAAGTGCCTACGTGACCCTTCACACGCCGCAACGCACAAAGGTCATTCTGCACAGAAGAATTACGTAACGCTCTAGGTAATTTGTGACGCCCCTTCCACAAGTTTCTCGACTGTTCTACCGGCATCCAGGTCCGCTGTGTCACAATGCAATGCGGCCGGAGTATAAATACTGGATTTGGAAGAGGCCGAGTTCAGTTACACCTGGCGATATTAGGAGTGCGGATCGAAGTAATTGTTGAGGTTTAGTGAAAAGTGATTATTGTGATAATTAGTGCAATATAAGGTGACAGTTATTGTTGTGTGTTGGGTAAATTTAACTTGAATTATTGTATAAGAATGACTTTGTTGATTTCTAACTGTTGTTTGTGTCTAATTAAAGTTTATAATTATTGACTTCATTGGTGTCAGTTATTCTATTTCCACTGTACAACAAGGTGATCCATGAGACCATTGTAACAGTATATAGATTAATAAACCAAAAACTAAAGTGATAATGTGTGAAAATAATGGAAAGCTCAAATATGAAGAAAATAGGAGGGAATTATGAAAAATAAAACTCTGCAGGATGTTGAAGAATTTATTTATTTAAAAAGTAAAATCATAAGAATGGGGAAACATGACAGAATATGGAGTAGGCTTGACCAAATGGAAACAGTATTAAAGAAAATGAAACCCCCTTTCAATCTCTGCTGTATTTCCACATAAGCAGATGCAATGGCCTAGCTCTGGGTAGGGACGCACACTTTTATTGTAAAAATAAATATGTTCTTAACTAACTTCATGCCTTTGAGAGAAAAATGTAGATACAAATACACGTTTCATTAATTAAAATTTATTGTAAAGATGTTATAATGTCTATTATCATCTATGTGATTCATAGCCTTATAGAGTCTGAGAATGTTCTTACCATTGATGTTCTCAATATATATCCCCTGAAAGATTAAAAGAAAAAAGTTCAGAATAGTTTAGGTCTTTTAAATGTTGAAAATTATTTTCTAACAGAATTAGAGTTCGTTAATGTAACTGATCATTTTTATCCAAAAAATGTAGAAGGAAATTCATTTATATGAATTTTAAACTACCATAGTAAAGTTAATGTTTTATTCTTGGATTTTGTTGTCCATGAAGTGTCCATTGATTAACTAAGTATAAGTATAATACTACTGACTCGGAACACACACTACTGACTTTGTGTTCCAAGTCAGTAGTATTATATTTATAATTAGTTAATGTTTTAATGTACTAAATGGATGTTAAATATTTTAAAATGTTCACTTATCTTCTTTCATCATTGTTTTGTCTTAGAAACTATTCATTGCAAATGAACTGTCAGTATTTCAAACGTTTTCATTTTTTCATAGAATACCATCTATAATAGAGATAAATAGAATATAGATTGTATTATTGCTTGTGATACATTTTAAGATAATATTGTAAGATAAAAGAATGGAGTACAGTTTTTAAACATTCTGAGACGAAGATAGCCATGAGATCCACGAAAATCCAAAATTAAGTATGAGAACACAATAAGTGAATTATTTACATTTTCTAAGTGATGTGTGATGGGTTATCGGCTACCCTCTTTGTTATTGTACTACACTATGCCACTAAAGGTATAGATTAACGAGAAACAATATTAAGTAGACAAGCCAAATATGTGCTAATGCTGATGATGTGTGATAATAACTAGATCAAGGCAATGGCTGGTTGATGGTTACATGGAGCTAAATCAAAAATCCTCTGGAATGGGATTGAATGTAAATATCAGCAAAACTAAATATATGCTAATTTATGTATAAAGAAGAAGACGATGTCTGAATAATTTATGCATAGAGGGTAATTCATTTGATGTGGTTAATAAGTTCAAGATACCTGGGTAACATGATAGATAACAAACATGATAAGCAAGGGTGCATAAATATGATAGTACATGACAGGTTACAAATAGGAAGTAGGGCATACTGTGCGTTCGCTCTATGAAACACAAAAATGAAAATATATAAGACCTTTATTAGATCGGTTGTTGCTTATGGAGGTGAGATGTAGTCATTAGCAAGAAAGTAACAAGAAACACTGAGAAGGTTTGAAAGAAAGATAGCATGGTGTGTTTGTAGCCTGGTTAAGGCAGATGGTGAATGGAGAATAAGAAATAATCAGAAGATATCTGAGCTACTGAAGCATGAGGAAGGACATCACAAGATCCATAACGGCTCAACGAATACAATGGCTAGGCCACCTACAACAGTGGATGAGCAGTGTATTATAAAGAAAATCCTGATCGCTCAGGTGTACAAAAGCAGAAATAGGGGTCCATTTAGACCATGATGGTTTGATGATATGGTGGAAGATCTCAGTAGAATGGATGTGAGGGTTTATGATAAAATTATAATGGATAGGAGACATGTTGAAACTGGGCTCACGTTGGGCTGTAGTGCTGAAGGAGAAGGTACCTCGAGTGCCTTCAGCATGTTTTAGTAGCTGGAGACATCTTCACGTTAAACACTTTTCAAGAAACTTTTTTTTAAATGGGTTTAGAAACAAAGGGTTGGACAAATTGGCTCTTCTTTTGTCACTGATCCCCTAAACATTTCCTTAATGGACAAATATTTAGCAGGCCTATTGAACACATTTTGTAAGCCTCTGCACAATCCAGTAATTACTGTAAATTATAATAAATTCATACAATAATTAAATAATGATAAAATTTGTTAACTGATAATCAAGCGTGCATGATATTTAGTAGTCCAGAACATCTTAAGAAACTAATTTTCTGCCATTGTTTTTAATAATCTGGTAGTACTTTGGTTGCATATGTGTTGGACTACTGAGATGTGTTGTACTGTATTAGGATTTCAACTATAAAATATCGGTATGGAGAACCATACATGACTTCCATGTTCTAAGATTTATATTTAAAATCATTTTCGAAATGAAATATTTCCATAGAAACTACTTCTTTCTACTTACTGCTTCAGCCTTAACCACAGTACTGTGGTCACTAACGTATACCACCTCACGTTATCACACTTGATTTTCACTGATGATGGTAGTCGATGGCACTGCCGAAACATCAGGTTTTGCTGAAAACATTGGTCTACGGCCAAACAGGACAGGAAGGAATTTTAACAACAAACTACTTCTTTGTTGCCGATAACGTAGAACATATATAAAAATTATCCCCTCCCCCTTCAACTATAATTTTCATTTATAGAAAATTACCCCCACCCCGTTCAACTAGCCTCTTCATTTATAGATATTTCATCTACGTTTCTACAGTGGATTATTAAGATCTTATCAGGACACTTTATTTATCAAAATTAAGTACTTTACTCTTGTTACAACAAAAATGTTTGTGGTAAACTACCATTTCCCCGTAACCGATCTTCACCAAAATCAATAGGCCTTGAGTCCTCTACAACTCAGGTACATTTGTAAAAAATTATTTGATTCTGTTTGAATTTATGGCAGTTATCGTTCGTCATGAAAAAAATTTCTCTTGTTACAACATAAAATGTTGCAGGTAAACTACCCCTTTCCCTTAACCAATCTTCACCAAAATCAACAGGCCTTGAGTTCTCTACAACGTAGGGACATATGCAAAACATTATTTGATTATGTTTAAATTTACGGCAGTTATCGTTCGTCATAGAAAAAATTACCCTTGTTAAAACATAAAACGTTGCAGGTAAACTACCCTTTCTCTTAACTGATCTTCACCAAAATCAATAGGTCTTGAGTACTCTACAATTCAGGGAGCATGCAAAACATTATTTGATTCTGTTTGAATGTGCGGCAGTTATCGTTTGTCATAGAAACAATTACTCTTGTTAAAACAAAATGTGGCAGGTAAGCTACCCCTTTCCCTTAACCGATCTTCACAAAAATCAATAAGCCTTCAGTCCTTTACAATTCAGGAATGTATAGAAAAACATATTTGATTCTGTTTGAATGTGCGGCAGTTATCGTTCGTCATAGAAAAAATTACCCTTGTTAATACAAAATGTGGCAGGTAAACTACCCCTTTCCCTTAACCGATCTTCACCAAAAACAAAAGTCTTGAGAACTCTACAATTCAGGGCTGTATGCAAAACATTATTTGTTTCTGTTTGAATTTGCGGCTGTTATCGTTTGCCATAGAAAAAAATCTACAGACACACAGACACTTTTCGAAAAATGACTTTTTTTCATGTTTTGAGGGTAGTACAATCAGAATCTGCAATTATCTCGAACACGATTTTTTTTGCCATCACCATATTTCCATTTCCTTATGGAACATGGAAGTAAAATGCAGTGGCGAAGCTAGTAGTTAATGAATGGGTAGGCAAAAATCTTATCTTAAATTTTTTTTTAAGGAATCACTAAAAGGATGGTGGTTCAAATCGAACACTGAGGTAGAGTTTGCTGTAAGCGAATGGTTCCACAAACAGCCGTAAGAATTTTACTAGCAGGGAATCTACAGGTTGGTGCAACAGTGGAACTCATGTTTTAATGTTAATGGAGGCTTCTTTTAAAATCGTTGAATAAAAAATGCTTTACAGCTCTATACGTGTTTCTATTGAACAATCCTTGTATTAGTCATACACAATAATACAACTTATTGAACTTCAAATTTTTAAACTTGATTAGTTTCTATATATATATATATGTTTAATGTTACAAATAATTCAAATAACAATCTTGATCATCTGTTAGTTCAGCGGAATAACAGGGACACTTTTAATAACCGCATAAAATAAACACTTATAAACAACACAGCGCGCTTTAACTTGAATGTTTGGACCACAGAAGTGAGGCATGCCTCAACGCTCTATGTGTACAGCACGGGACAATCCCCCCTCCCTTCACTTCCCTATCACTCCGGCACATTGGTTACATACGATGTATACAAAAAACGCTGAGGCAAGTTCAGGTTGCCTCATTCGCTTTAAACGAGCTATGCCGAGTCTCACCTGTCACCATCTAGCAGTCGCTCAGTAAAGCACGTTTCGGCCTAATAAATTCGACAGTTGCGGTAACAATGTATAATCTTTACATTATGTAGTTCATACGTATTTATAATTTTTATTCTACAGAATTTTTTAGGGTAGGCAATGCCTCAATTGCCTCCATGCAACTTCGCCACTGGTAAAATTCTGGACAGGGGTCTCTCATCAAGGAACTGTCAGAGACCTCAAATGTATTAAATAAAGGTTCCAATACAAGTAGTATCAGCTGGATGATCAGGAAAAGTGCTGAAAACTTCAGTTATGTCTGTGGTCTGCATGAATGTCAAACATGGCACATGGGTAATAATGGGTAAGGAACAATGGCAGTTAAGTTCATTTGAATAAAATTGTTATAGAGAAATTTTAAAGATTAGCTGGAGAGACAAATTCACTTGTGAAGAAGTATATGTTGGAGAGCGCTGTCTAAAGTAGAATAAAAATCTAGAAGAATAAGGTTATATCATACATCATGAGAGTTTATTTATAATGTTAGTCAGGGGGGAGGTGTAAGATGGAATGGAGGAGGTGTTAAGGAAAGCTCTGTTTGAAATGTTAAAACAGATGATAGACTTTGTCGTATTTCGTATTGGTCAGTTTATATATATTATTATATATTATTGTTCAGAAATATATAAACACCACACAACACAACCAAACAACATACTCAACGATCAATTACAATATAAATCACATACACTTTTTGACACAATTTTACAAAAAACAAACATCAAGTTGAATCCCTGCGCCAATCCCCTTCCTCCACACACCACCCCACTACACCTTCCACACAAAAACCATTACGAGGCAGTCTGACAAAAAGCTGAAGAAGGCGGATACGTACGCCGAAATGCGTCCGACGAAAAAAGTAAGTTTTCACAAGATAAAGTTCATTTTTAGTAAAGTGTTAGTGCTGTGAAAGAAGAGATGAACAATCAAGACAACTAACAATAACAAATTTTATTAGCAATTTCAAGTCACGACATTCAATATAACTTTCATAGAATTAAAAAATTTCCTTAAAAACTTCTACTCCACTCCCTGACATTATAACATTCTGAAAATATACACATGTAACATTATAGCTCATAATTCAATAAGTTCTCATAAATACACATAAATACAACATCAATCAATATACTTACATGAATACACATAGAACATATATATATATATATATATATATATATATATATATATATGTACCACACACACATGTTCACCTGGCCGACAGCCTATATATATATATTTCACCATACCTCAGGAGAGTATAACCCCAGTATCTGTCACCAAGACCCCCATCCCAAACTACCTTAATTGGATAAAGTGCCCAGCGAGCCTTAAAACTTTTCATTAAAAAAAAACAAATCCATTAACTCGTCAGATTATAACAGAGTTACGACAAATGAAATTATTACAAGTATTCAAAATTTAGGAATGTTCCCCCAAATAGTAATGTGCCATCGCAAGGTCAGCATGACTGCACGGTCTTATAAAATGTATAATAAAATTTATAATTGAAAAGTAAGAACCGGTAGTGTGCTCATATTAACAACTCAACAATTAATGCACTGGCTATGGCAGTAAAAGAAAATGATGAAAATTTACTTATTACTGAATTATTAAACAGCTAACATAAATTCTATAAAATGTATAATAACAATTTTAATAAAAAAAAATTTATAATGTAAAACCTAATAAAACATATTTGAGGTGTTCATAGAGAATTGGGTTGACCTCAGGCATGGCCATGCGCCGAACCAGATGTAACAAAGTTTAACATGTCAGAAACCTGTGGATGAAAGCACCAACAGGTGACGGTGGCAGGTCAAAGCACCCCCAAACCTTTAAATAATCTTAAAAAAACAAAACCCATATAGATCTATAAATATAATCAAGAAAATCCCCAACAAAGTACCCCGGCACCCATGCAAGCATAATTAACACCCATACAAATCAGTAACCTTCAGTTCCGCACACTATTGCAATAAGAGAAAAATTTAACATCAAATTCGGGAGACGCATGACCCCGTCTGGGTTTACACTTACTCTGAGGGCGTAAGCGTTTGTAAAATAAATCTGACAAAATTTATAACCACTAAATGTCCCGCTGGACTTGTGCACAAACAAAACTTTTAACTGGAGCTGTTCCAGGAATAATATCACATGTTCTACATTGTAGCGGCCAAAAATATTTCTGAAAGGCTTAAATGTCACCTGGTTATAGTCCGTCACAAAACCTGAGGTAATAGTAGCGTGTTGTCCATGTCCTCCTCCCGGCGGCTAACACGGAAAGTCACTAGTTTAATGGCATGGGTGGCAGATGATCAGCCACCAGCTGGAGCGAATCAGGAGATCGACTTCATCAGGAACCCTGGACAATTATATATATGGGTAATTACTCAAGTGTTCAGTAATTCACAATACCCCATTTTCCTCCAGCATAACTCACACACCACAACATGCTCCATTTAAAAAAAAATTTGAAATTTAAGTATGCATTGAAATTACCTTCAGTATAGAATTTAGAATTAAATAAATAGTTATTCATAGACTGTTCGTCCAGTAATTAATCACTTATTACAATTTCGAAATGAGTTGCAAACTTGAACAGGTTCATAAAGCACGTTGTTTCAACAAAATAACAAAATACATTTTCTTACACCCCCTTGATATAATTAGAAAAAATATACAGACATATAAAACTGTAAATACTTTATCTCAGCCAGTGTTAACGTTCAAGACATGAATAATCAGAAATTAACCTGTGCTTGCCACGTGGTAACTTCACGTATATATATCGCCTTGCATCGGCGTTGATTTAAGTTAAAATACAATTCTTTTTATCAAATAATAAGTAAAGTACCTAAAACACACTTACCGGAGAGTCACGTAGCGATTATCTATTCATAGTAGATAATAGCTTACAAAATCCAAACTCAATGCCGCCGGAAAGGAAGTCTGTAGCCAAGCGGAGCTGAACGTGGACTGCCTAAGCTTGCAATGAAAAAATTACTATGCCGCCTCGACCCCAGAGCGCGCGCGGATCAGCATAGCGAACGTATTGATAACGGATCAGGAACGGCTAAGCTAAATAATTAACGGGTACGGCAATGCCCGTCACATCGTTAACAAGAAAACAGCCGAGTTTTTCCAAAACTTGGCACAAACCTGTACACAAACATCCCCATCTCTGAAACAATCACCATCCTACAAAACAAACTCAAACAGAACAACACACCAGACGAACTTTTCAACGAAATAACAGAAACTCTGAACATTATCACAAAACAAAACTACTTTACTTATAACAATAAATATTACACACAGAATGATGGTCTACCCTTGGGCTCCCCCATATCCAGCATTCTAACAGAAGTCTTCCTCCAACACTTAGGAAAAACAGAAATACTCACAAACAATGACAGACACTCACATAAAATACTATATTGGCACAGATACGTTGATGACATTCTAATACTATACAGGGGAAACAAAAGACAATGTGAACAGTTACTGCAGATGCTTCTTGTTGTTCTTCTGCCAAGAAGTATGATTAAAAGAAATAGAAACATACACCACAAATCAGTGGCATAACTAGAAGCTGCTCCTGGAAGGGGGATGAGACTTGCTTGAAGGTTGGACACTCTTTGTTTTATTAATTTATAGATATTAATTTACATAAATTATTGTTCCTTCTTCTTCTTCTTCTCCTCTTCAAGGATTAGGTTATATAAACCTGTTCCGGCACCCATCTCAGCCTTGGACGACCCACGTCTCTTCTACCAATGGCTTTATAGTTCAGTGCCACTTTTGGCAATTGATCCTCTGTCATCCTTTGCAGATAATCCCACCATTGTCTTCTGTAAATTGCAATAATTTCAATTATGTCCTTTACTTTGAGTTCTGCTCTGATATCTTCATTCCTTACTCTGCTGAAAGGTCATTCTCTGTCTTGAAGAGGGTTAGAAGCTACTTAAGGAGCTCGATGGAGCAGGAGAGAGTCAGTGAACTTGGAATGTTAGCTATCAACCACGCAGAAGCCTCAGTTTTGGATAAGAGAGCACTGATAAGGGACTTTGCAGAAATGAAATCAAGAAGGAAGAATTTGTTTTGAAGGGTTTGTGACATTCAAGCTATTTGTTTAATTTTGAATGATGTGGTGTAATCTGGACTGATCGTACCAATCTCTGCGTAAAGTTAAATGATTCTAATATCTGAACTGTTTAACATATTACTGATATTTTTGAAATCCGAAAACTTGCAAAGACTTATGTCATAACTGATCCTTCTGTTCAATGTAGCTGTAAATAAACTTATTAGTGATCTTAACTGTTTTTATTCCTATTCCAAGTTTCCACCGAAAATGCCGTAATTTGGTACAAACTAATTTTTTTGTTTGTTAAAAGGGCCTTTTAAGGTTTTTGTGGGGGGGCCCAAAATTTCTAGATCCGGCACTGCCTTGGCGTATTCGTTTACGTGATCTTGCGTACTTTGTGTGTGTGTGTGTGTGTGTGTGTGTGTGTGTGTGTGTGTGTGTGTGTGTGTAGGGGGTGTGCCTCGACTCGGAACAGCGAGGGCGGCGTGTCTCGACTCGGAGCAGCGTCGCCGCGAATAACAGGTATTGCAACTTTTCAGTCACTGTTACATCCGTTCCACAAAAATATCGTTCCAAAATACCTGTTACAGGTATATCGGCCCACCTCTAAGCCGTAGTATACTTACGAAGGTCTAAGGTAATTTACTTATTTAAAGACAACTGGACGTTAGGTTAAGATGGAAACAGCGAGTAGAAGAGACATAGAAGAATCTCTTCTATTCGCTATGGTGGAAGTAACGATAATAGTCATTTATGGGTATGAAGTATAATTACTACAATGCAATTAATTAATTTGTGAATTAATTAATTAAATTACGTATAGATTAGTGAATTATATCCTTCATAAGCCCCGTGATTGGACGTCACTTTACTACAATGATTATTACAGATATTGTAATTATCATTTGCTATACGTTGGTTGCAATTTACTACAGTGATAATAAAGTAATCTTTTATTGTTTACTACAAAGGTGCATAATTAAATTTTGTTATGCTAATATGAGAGTCAATAATTCTCAAGTGTGTTCACTCAATACACAATAAATTTATGCAATTAGAGTAGTTAATCAATTTGCAGATTCTACATTAGGGTTTCTAATAATAATGAACGCATTATTTGATTTGCTTACGCATTAATTTATTATACGTTTAAATAATTGTATTCAATAACATATATATATTATAATGATTCATAATAGCGTCCTATCCTATTAAAATAAGTTACATATAAATTTGGCGCCGCAACTAATGGGCCCGATTAAACTCACAAAATTATATAAATAATGTTATATAATTTGGCGTTGCTATTCCCCAAGTGATTAGTTAAATTGTAATATAAATAAATTTGAAAAGAAAGTGGAATTCAAGGTTACAAATAACTGATAAATAATTGATAAACTAATTTGTTAAAAATAAAAATTAAATAATTAAAAATGGCTAAATCATCAGCAGTAGATATGGCAGCAATTGAGCAAATGTTTAAGCAGTTGAGCACTAAAATTGAAAGTAAAATTGATGATACAAATAGTGAATTATCAAAGAAAATTGAAGAAAATAATAAAAGTTTAGAAGAAAGTAATCAAAAATTAATAACTGATGTTAATAATAAAATTGAGCAAACTAATAAATATTTGTCCAGTGAAATGAAACAAATAAATGAAAATTTGTCTAGCCAAATAGAACAAAGTAGTAAAGAGGTTACATTTAAAATAGATGAAGAAATAGTAAATTTAGCTATTAACTTAGCTGGTAAAATAGATGAGAGTAATAATAGGTTTTATAAGCATACCGAAGAGGTTAAAACTACATTAGAAGAGTTTAGAAAACAAGTGAACACTAATTTTCGCCGTCAAGACGAAAAGCTAAATAAATTTAGAAATGAATTACATGAAAGGTTAGAACAAAAAGTAACCCTCATTAATCAACAATTCAGTGAAGTAACTGCTGAATTAAAAACACAATCGCTTCTAAATAAAGAAGAAATCCAGAATACTAGGGAAGAGTGTACCCAACTGGGTGTAAATATTAATGAAGTTAAGAAACAGGTAGAGAGTAAGGCTAACAGTGATGAAGTACATCAAAAGGTGGAACAACAGTTAAAGGTAATGCGGGAGAACCTGACTAAAGCAATGAAGTCACAGCAAACCAAAGTAGTGAGGTGTGGCGGCTATAAGGAAGAACCGGAAAACCTTGCATTTTCAGGAAACCCACATGAGAATCCTGTGGAATTCCTGAAGCTGTTTGAGGCGTATGTAACTCGTGTAAATCCACTGATGGACGACGAGGATAAGAAGGACATGTTAGGCCGATTTCTCAAGAATTGGGCAGGCACGTGGTGGAAAGTCATCTCAGACAGAGACCAAACCTACTCAGACTTCAGAGAAAAATTTCTAGCACAGTACTGGAATGTTCAGATACAAAGAAGGGTACGCGATCATTTAAAATTTGGTAAGTATCACCCGTCAATGAATATGACAACTACCAATTATGTGCTAAATGTAATGGCGCAAGTTAAACATCTAATACCACCAATAGAAGAGAGAGCTAGTATATAAGCTAGTGCGTCATTTTTCAGAACGCACTAGAGTAGCAACCACTACTAGAGGAGTGGATACTCTAGAAAAGTTCATAATGGTTGTAAATGAGTGTCTAGATTTAGAGAGGGACCTACAGCGGGTAAGTAATCAGCTGAGTAACTACTCTAGAGGCAATCAGCAAGAACCAACTTTCTACTCAAATAAGAGGAGAGACAATGAACGTATGAAAGAAAAAAGGTTTACCCCATATCCGGGTAACAAACCACGAAATCGACCGGAATTGGAGGAGAAAGGTAGAAGTAGAAGTGTAGAGAACAAACCTAATAAAGGGTATAAAGTGTGTAAAACAACTATAACCTCTACCGAGCAGCAACCGTCTACTAGTAAAATGAATACGGGAAACGGGAAGCCACTGCAGGTAGAAAAGAAACAAAACTAAACCTACCATTACCTGCAGTGAAACAACTAAAGAAAACAGGTAAAAAGAACGTAGCTAATAATATAAAACAAGTGAGCGATAGGGAGTTCTTGTTAAAAGAGGAGCAAGAAGTGGGTAGAAACCATTATCCTGAATGCCCGGAAATAATTTGTAAGATCAGTAATATACTGGTAAGAGCGCTTATTGACACTGGCAGTGAAGTTACCTGTGTTAGCTCAAAATTTGTATATAATTATCAGTTGCAAAATTGTCCCAGACTACCCGTAAAACATTGTAATGTACAGGGAGCCACTGGAGCCAAAATGCATAAGATAACTGAACAAATATATTTACCTGTCAGTATAAATGGTAACCAAACCCAAATTGTAGCTCTAATAGTCCCGAAACTCATTCATGATTGTATTATTGGGGTAGATACGTTGCTTGAATGGAAAGCAAAAATAAATTTTAAAAGAAATACCATTACTATGGAAATAAATGCTAATAAAATAAATGTAGGTATTAAAGAGTTTAAGCATTGGAAGTCAGTAAGTGTAATAAAAAACTGTAAGCAGCTAAAGTCATTTCTAGGTTTAGCTAACTACTATCAGAAGTTTACAAGTAAATACGCGGAAAGTACTGTTCCATTGTTAAAGTTGTTAAATAAAGGGATTAAATGGAAGTGGACAAAGGACCACGATGAAGCACTGCAACAAGTGAAAAGTCTTTTTATAAATACTGTTGTATTAAATCATCCAAGAATAGGAGAAAGATTTTACTTGCAAACAGATGCCAGCAATATTGCTATTGGAGCACACTTGTATCAGATCGATGAGAAGGGCCAAAAAGCAGTATTAGGATTTGTAAGTCGCACACTTAAAGGGGCAGAATTAACCTATTTTACGACAGAAAAAGAGCTATTAGCGATAGTGCATAGCCTGTCAAAGTTTAGAAGTTATATTCTGGATGCTAAACTTACTATAATCACCGACAATAAGGCGTTAGTATTTTTATTAAAGTGTAAATTGCTAGGTGCTCGTCTAAATCGTTGGATCTTGGCTATACAAGAGTATCAATTTGATATACAGTATTGCAAAGCAGAAGACAACTTAGTAGCAGATGTACTCAGTAGAAATCCACCATCAGAAAACAACATGGAAACAGATAATATTAAATGTAGTAGCAATGATATTGGTATTTACGCGGTAAAACATATAACAAAACCTGAAGTAGTTAGATGACTTAAGGAAATAGGGACTCATCAACAACAAGACCCTAGGATTAGTGTAGCTTGGAGGAGTGCAGTTACCAACTCCAAACCAGGATTTTCTATATATGGAGGTAAGCTATATAAGCTATGTTCCCATAGGAGGAAGAATAAACAAAATAATGACCCATGAAGAAATAATAATTTGAGCAATAAGGTATATAAATCAAACCTGGTCAAATAAAATAAAGTTATAATTGTTTTGAATCAAGGTCAATCATAATAATAATAAATTTTATATAAATAAAGGTTAATATTGTTATGTAAATTATTGACAGTAATTAATCCAAAATGATGATTAAAATTGATCATATAAATTTCCAATATACCATGTTAGGTTAAGCAACATTGTAATCTTTAGTTATAAGATAGATGTAAGCAACATTGTAGTAGTGCAAGTTTTGTGCTGGAAAAAGTGCTAAAGTAAATGTGCAAAATTTTAATCAGTGTAAAACTGTACATTAGAAAAAAAATTAATGATTTAAATAATCAATTTTTTTATACCGAGTGGGGGTATATATAACGATTAATAATAGCGTCCTATTAGAGCGTTATATGAAAGCTATAGATGGTACGAGTGTAACGCCGTAAAAAAGAGAGAGAGCGTATAATCGCAGCCATCTCACTCTAACCACGTCACCGCTACATCAGAATCCAGTTCAAACATGTTATTTTACTCAAAGCAAATTATCAGTTCAACCTGCGATTACTTCAAAAGTTATAAATATACGCCAATTCTGAAAACAGCATTGTATTCAGCAAGAAAAGCTTTATAAGTGGCCGCAATCTCAGTTAATATAATTAACAATTGAAGAAGTTATACGGATGATGCACGCCAACAGGAATAACGAGAGAATTATGCTACATAGGAATAAGGTGTTTTCACACACACACAGATAAAGACCTAAGCAACAATATTCTGTGGTCAGATCTTTGGAAACACATTTGCAAATACAGGAAGTACGATTTTGACAAGAAATTCTCTGCCGTTTGGAACCTGTCACGGAGTGTTTGACCCACCTGTTTGAGATTGTCAGAACTGGAAAAACACATGATTTATTTGTACAACCAATCAGTAGCCCGTATTTAAAACTGACGCCAGCTCAAAGCGAGGGGTAGCATCACTCTTCGTTCAGTACTTAAACACACTAGACGTGTATAATTCACATACAGAAATTTTTAAATCACGCAAAAGTGCAATTTAAGATCTAATTCGAGAAGTAGTCCGCAGTGTAGATGAATTAACAACATTCAATAACACTCTCTGCGTAAAACAACCGTTAATTAATTAAATAATTAATTAACTAAGCATCAGCCGTGAAGGACCTGTGCTACAGAAGGCTACAGCATCTGTAATTGCCAGGGCATCTTCAACATCATTGATCAACATCCATTCTTCTGTGCAACACCATCAAAAGGAGGACCTCTATGGATTCCTATCTTCGGTCAACGCATCAAACAGTTAGAAATAGATTCATTGATCAATGAAATAAGCACTAAACAAATAATAAAACAATAAACAATTTTAAAAGGACACTAAGAAAAGCACACTTTGTATTTTAACTATAAGATTAGCTCTAATATAGTATAGGAGTGTTGAATGGAAAGTGGTGTGTAGTATTGGACGTGCAAATTATTGCAGACCTGTTCTTTAGCACTGGTTTGGGAGATAGAAATCGCTTAATCAAACCAGATAACAGCTATAGGTCGTTTGAGCATCTTAATCATTACTTTTCACACTCACTCAATAATTATAAGTGTTAGGGTAGAATTAAGTCCTGCCATTAACAATTTAAAGTTTAAAAATAATTAAATAAAAGTTAATTAAATAATCAAGCAAATCTTAAAGTGTTGTTTGTAACGATTCCCCTTGAAAACCACAATCACTGAACGAATCCTGAGAAAGAGTGTCTCCATGCGCTGAGCTAAGCTGAAACCGTGTCATTTGTATCTGGGATTTGTTCTGGCGCCCAGGTAAAGTAATATCACGGGTAAGTAACTTTTTATCTAACATCACAAATATTAGATAATTGTGTTAGACGAAAGGTAGCGTTGTAATATATATATATATATATATATATATACATATATATATTCATGGTACCTGTAAATACATCCAAAACGTCAAACATACATATCAAAAAATAAGTTCCATCTTAATCACTAGCTGAAAGACATACAAACATATATGAAATATAACATACAACAAAATCAAATAATATTTACTTTAATTAATGCGTTCATTACACCCAGATGGATTAGCTTTAATTGATCATGATTATACTTTAAACGCAACCTTCATTTTAATAATTTTTACTATAATTTCTCTGGTTATAGATCCTTTGAAGGAGACAGGGCAGTAGTTACAATTATACGAATAAAATTATAAAGTGTTACTTGATAAATTGTTTATCCATTAATCCATCGGCGCTCAAATTCCTTGCGGTGGTGAATTTTGATGACGGCGTTCCATAGTAGAATGATGAGATCACAATCACTGGTATTCACTGGTACACACGCGTCGTCGACAGAATAGTGTGGGTGTGATGTGATTATTAACGACAATTTGTACAACTCAGTTCGTTCCCTAATACAACCATGATTAGATAGTTGCGTGATCTTGTGTTCGCGAAGTAAATGTGTATTCGCACTAAAGTTTGGTACAATCTCAAATGTTCAACATAATTCTTTATATGTGTAATCTATGTAATAGCGTATAGTTGTAGACTAGTTCTTTTAATTAGTGATGATTATTTATTCGAGAGTGTTGAAGATTATTAACACATTAATGAGTTTATTCACGCATCTCGTGTATTGGTGTTTGTTATATTGTTTCTCACTATATCTCGAAACAGTTTTAATTTTAATAAGTTCAGCAAAGTTCAATTAGATAATTTCACTAAATCCGTTAGAGTTCTCCATATCGCGCACTTCAAGATTACACGACTGATTGATTTACTGATTCACTGCCCGCGAAAATTATGTGACTGCTCTAAATGTTTATGAAAGACTGCTTTTGCAAATTATTAGACTGATCTGCAGACATGAATATTTAGAATATTTGGTTTTTTCTTAAAACGACGCGTTTCGAGAATAAATTCTCATCATCAGGTTCAAATTCTATAAAAACATCAAAATTTATGCAAGACGGAATAAGTCAAATAAGTCCAAGACGGAAGTTAATACAGGTAATTGCCTAATATTAATTCTAAATATTTAGTAACATGACTTGGAGACAATTAAAACAAAATGAATCTGCAGACATGCTCGAAAAATTATGTAAGACTGCCTCGCGAACTGCTCGGAAAGACCGTGTGACTGAGTGATCTAAAAATTATGTAAGACTGGGGCTGTCCCGTGGCGGACAATTAGTTTTTATCAACGTCTCCCTACTAGAATTTTGGTCTCCAGCTTGTCCACGCCTATGGTCACCATGATAGGCTAAACAACTACCCTCTCTCGAAATCTTTTCCCACTATTTCGAAGTCTTCTAGTCTTCTACCCTCTGATTTGTTCCTCGTCTGGTTACCATGGAAACTTGCCTCTCCTTCGGTCTCTTCGTAAAATACTCTACTCTGATAGGTGGTTGGACATGTCCTTAGAATCGCCTGTTCGGACGTTGCTTTCGTTCGGAGAAATGTAAGTCGTAGAACGCCTGTCACTCATCGTATTGTCTTGATTCTTGAGCAAGGGTTGTCCTAACATCCTGGAGTATTGTTCATGTTTGTAACCCCTCGTTCTGGCAATTAACAATTTTCCGTCAAGCGTCAGTTGGTGCAGCCACCTCCCTTTCTTGTCGTAAATTTCCGTATGTCACGTAAACGTTACCTCCCGCTGCGCAACGTCGTCGCTTCTATTCACTAGTTGCTTCTTATATTGTTTCTGTAGGTTGCCTCGCTCTCCAGGCCTTTGTGACTTATCCTTCGTTTTTGTCGTCATTTCGCCTCCTGGCTGAACCCTCAATCGGATCCTCGCTTCAATTCTGTGTAAACGTGTGAGTGAACTCAAGCCTTTGTCTAGTTTGTTGTGGTGTCATAATTTTCAGTCGAGTTTCTCCTGTCAACTCAAGTCGTCATCCCTTTTGTTGCATCGAGCTGAACACATCCCTATTGTCTGATATTGGTGTAGGGCTGTCGTCTTTTCCAATTAACTTTGTTTATGGCCCTTTACTCGGAGTCGTTGGCACAGCTGCGTGTGAACAAACTGGTCGAGAAGGAACATTAAAATTTTTAAATTTTTCGATCGCTATATTACGGATAATTTCATTTGTAATATAATGCAGACTCATTATCAAAAATTAATTTCAATTTGGATGTGGTTCTTCGTTATGTTGACATCCACAAGCTAGAAGAATACTCGATTGTACATTAAAATATCTTCCGTTACAGTAAAAAGTTACCAAGGTTTCCTGTTTACTTTTTATTTCCGTTTTAATGTCTGAATTAATAGTTCCAACTTTCACATCAGCATATATAAATGTAAGACTTTTTTCAGGCCTGCATATGCTGTAAACACAACACAATGTTTAGACTAAGCTTGGAGGTTAGTAGCTCTAAAGGTATAGTAGCCGCGCTCAAAGCGTTTCCAGGCGGAACACTTTGATTCTCACTCAAAGGAAACCAGATGGTCTTGTCCCTAGTGTCACTCAAAACAAGCTGACAATGTTGCCAAGTTCTTCTCCCACCTATAGTGAAACTTAGCGTGAAATGATTCTCCTCTTCATTGTTATTATTATTATACGTATGATTAATTATAGTAATAATAATAATAATAATAATAATAATAATACAACTCAGGACTTCTCAGAAGTTTCAGTTTTAAGTAAGTAAACCTGACGTTAACATTATCTATAAAGAATAAAAATACAACAAAACCGACAAAATATAGGTCTATATCTTTTCGACATAACTTTCAAAATGATTTTCATTATTAAAAAATCACAAAGCTTTGGGATAAGCAAATCCCTGCAATATCAGAAGGCTATAATAATAATAATAATATCAGAAATTAATAAACCTGAGTAAAACAAGACAACATCGCAAATAATAAATACATTGCCTGGGAGTAAACTACTCACCGTTTAGTTGGAGTCGCGGTCTGAGTCATCATCACTGTCGTCTGCAACATGAATGATGAGGCGGTCTTCTTCTTCCCACAGGTCTGCATAATATCTCCCTTCTACCTTCATAGTTTTTTCCACACATTTCCTCCAGTATTCGGCATCTATGTTCTCAGTACAGTTCCGTAGGGCTTCACAGACACTTGCACTTAACTGAGGAGTTATGTTGCTCTTCCTGACGTTAGACTTTAACCGTGCCCAGACTAATTCGATTGGATTTAATATACAGTAATAAGGGGGAAGTCGTAACACTTCATGACCTGCCTTTCGAGCCATCTCATCAACTGCGTACATTATTCGCCGTTTTTATTCTTTCGAGCAAGATTAATTTAATGGGGACTTGGTCCGGTACTGGTAAATCAAATTTCTTCATAAATTCAATAATTTCGGACTTGTTGTGACGATTTAGTTGGGATTTTGATAAGTTGTCTAGAATGGTAACTCGCATTGTCTAAAACTATGACATACTTCCTGTCTTTTGAAAGATTTTGCAGTAACGAATTTTTAAACCAATTCTCAAAAACTGTAGCATTCATCTCATCGTGGCTGTCAGCTTTAGCATCTGAAATATTTTTGGCAGACAAATAAAGACAATTAGGAGCCTACCCCTCAGCTCCACCAGCATATAGCACCATGATGCGCTTCCCTCTAGATACAGGGACGTTAATAGCGCAGCTACATGTTCCATCATCCCATCCCTTCTTCACGGTGTCGTGTGTCGAACCAAGTTTCGTCTAGATACATAACATCATAACTCTGTGAACGCAGTTGGTGTAGTCTATGGAGGTATTTGTATCTCCAAGACACAATTCTTGCTGACTCCATTATAACACGCCTCTTATTAAGTGTCCGAAATCGAAAGCCGAGCTTCTTCACAAGGCATCTTAGCATTGTTTCTTTATAAGGAAAACTTGAAATGTTCTGAAGATGCTGGAGTAGTTCGGAAATTTTGGGTGGCTGTCCTTTCTTGTAAAAATTGTAAATTTCTTGGCGGATAATGTCGCAAACAAAATTATCAATTTTGTTAAAACGCGCTCTTTTGTTACCTGGCTTCTTGGGAGTCACGGGACCTCTAGAAACAATTTTACGAACAGTCGGGCGGCTTAATTTCACAATTTTGGCTTTGCAGTAATTTAACCCTTACCTACTTTGTTATTTACAACATATTCATGCAAGTTACACACTTGTAACAGTTTGGCTCTGTTTCGAAATTGTTCTAATCGAATTTTTAATTGGCCTACTAGTGCCTGGAGTGGCCGAGATTTCCCGTCGTTCGGAAACTCCCCATTATTGTCACTTACATCACCACTATCACTGTTGCTAACTACATCAACAACGATTTCTTCACTATCACTATGACGATGACTCCCTTCTTCATTATCAGCGTGCTGAGGATATGGTTGTTCTCTCTCCCAAGGTCTCCACATTTTAAACACGTGAACACAGAACAACACGGAACACAAACACGGAACCGAAAATTACAACTATAAATAAAGTAAAGCAGTATTACTGTGATATTTAAATAGAAATACACTATGTAAAATACTATGTGCTGTAAGAAGGTAACAAATTAATAATTCCTAAAGTTTCTTTGGCAACGGACTCGAAATTCAGACAAACGGGCACTTCCGATGTCGCGCAAAGACTGGTCCACATTGCATTCAAGTTCAAAATACGTTTGGCATCATTGGACATGTTTCCAGAAGCGGCTAGCTGTGTTCACAGCTGTCAGCAGCAGGGGGTGCCTTCGCTAATTGGGCTACATAACTGGTCTTTGATGCCACCTGGAAACACATTCAGCGATGCTACTATACCACTAATTTAATGTATGTGGATTTAACCAGTATAAGAGTGCGTTATAAATGTAATTATTTCCTTTCTAATCTAAGCTGATATTGGGGTGAAAATTTTTTTTTCTATTCTATGTTATATAAACACGGGAAAAATAATTTTAAACGGCGGTCAAAGCTATTTACAAAAAAAAAAGAAATTATTACTCCAATAAGCACGCATGGAAAGGTGATGAGCGCCATATTAACTGAGTAGTTAGTGGGATCACCGCAGTTGGGCGACGGCGCACTAATGCACAGCGAATGACGAGTTATGAGGTCATGCGCAATTACCTATCACTGCAGTTCATGAAGTTTACGCGCCAAATTACACGCGTTTATCTACAGTTATGAAATACACGCTTATACTCGTACATACCTGCTTGGGCGGCCTACAGCCGCAACAAAATTATACATCCCTCTTTTTGAAACAGAACTCAATGCTTTAATGTCCAACGGCACCGGCGGTGCCGCTCAGCCCATCGGCGGGCCTCACAGAGTCTATTCACGCGCGCGTAACTAGACAATGCCTAGACCGCCCGTCTTCGGGGCTTAGCCCCTCAGACCTTATTACACAGTTCTCAAGTCATTAATAACTCTACGACTCCAAGTAGTATAAATATCTACAGTATATTCATACATTACATATATAATTTGTCTAACATGTAATCTCTGTGCACTAGCAAATGAAGGCATACCTGTGCTTGAGAGAGAGAGAGAGAGAGAGAGAGAGAGAGGTTAAATGTAATTTGCCACAGTTAATATGGCGCACATTCACCTTTCATGCGTGCTTATGGGAGTAATTATTTTATTTTTTTTTCTTCGTAATTAGGTTTGACCGCCGTTTAAAATTATTTTTCCCGTGTTTATACTACATAGAACAATAGAAAAAAAATCATACACACGCGCGCGTGCGCACATGAAATGCATGCATTGTAACATGACATAAGGTAGCAAAGATTCAATGGTATTTAATTATAAAATAAACAGCTGAAGATGAGAGTAAGAGGCAAAAACTTATGAACTTAAAGATCAATAACCCAGTAACCCAATAAATGACAAATGACTATTAACCTGACAGACTTGACACAATAGATCGGATAGGAACCAAAGAAACCAAGAGACAGTGAAGAAGAAGTTTAAGTACAATCAAGTCATCCCAAAAAAGTGAACAGAATATTGTAAATTTAGTAATGAATTGATGTCTGTAGTATATGAGGTGTAGCTAGGACAATAAGATTAATGAAGGGTAATAGTATCACATGTATCTTGTTATTTAAAGAATGTACTTGTATAATATAATGTAGGGGGGTTAGAAGCTAACCATACCCCAAACTAATTGTAATAATAATGGCCAAAGGCTATAAACAATACTTTGAGCCCCAAAACAAAAGCAATATTAGAATGATGACCAAAAGTGATCAGTGTGATTTGGAGGTAAATAGTTATACATGACCATAATCACACAGTGATATAAAGTAATCAGACAACCCATGAATAAACAAGTGAATAAGCCCAAAAGTGTGTGTAAAACTAAATAAGTAGTGAAGTGATAGGTATAGAATAATGAAACAAAGTGAGCAGGGTAGTAATTATAGAAACTTTCTAATGAAAGGAAAAGTGCAGTGGGGGTGTAGAACCAAATATTATATAAGCCAACTGTGTTAAACAGATAAACAATTTGTGATAAACTGTGCATTAGTAAGTAAGATTGAACTAATTGTAATGTTGTTAATTTAGGTAATAAGATATCAGGATTATATATTAAGATAAGAATGAAGGTATTAGAACGAATAGCAAATTAAGGAGGACAGACACTGTATTTAAGTGAAGGGAATAGTAGATAGGACATATCATATAAGGAACAGTTTATCAATAGTATTATAAGAGTTTCTTTAAGTTTCTTTAAGTAAGTATTAAGAGTTTTGTTAGTGTTCAGAAAATCATAGTATAGAGTAAATTATAGGGTAAGCAGATAACAGCAGTTAAAAGTTATTTCAGGGTAGAACCTGAAAAGGAATATTTCATAGTAAGAATTAGAGTTAGGGATACTGATGTTTATTGTTTGTTTTGTTTATAAATTGTATTAGAGTTACCAGAAATGTTAGTAAGAAATGTTAGATGGAAGTAGAATGGAATCTAGGCTCTAGGCCAAACTGCTGAACATAAATTTATTAATTTGAGAACAAATAATAATCCAAAGTTAAGGCAGAATGTGCCAAATGATTAAACCATGTAAGTGGGTATTCCTAGTACCAAAGTATGTGATTAACAACTAATTTTGAATAAAATATATGTAAGATATAAATATGGAAAATAGTAAAAATGTAATTAGCTATTCAAAAGTAGGCATGAGGGGTATCAAAATGTTCATCATGAAAAATTAGGAAGAATGGTACTAATGTGATGATTCTAGCTATTAGAATAAAGTAGTAATCTTCAGTTGAAGATATTTTGGTAGAAATAGACGAAAAAAGACGATAAATCATAACAATAACCTGAGTTAATAACCAATGAAAAATTAGCATAATTTATTAAGTAACCATAGCAACAAGAAAAATAACGCCAAAAAACCGTTAGATTTTGAGTAGTTATTATTAACCAACGCCAGAGAGTGGACCGAGTATTAAAATTAAATTATTATTCTTCAAGTAATTTCAAAACTAATTAAAATCAGTGGAAGACAATTACAACAGTACAGGGAATCCTGAACGTAAATTTTTATTTATAAAAAATTAAAATAACAAACCGTAGTGATCCGAAGAAGACGAAGCGACGCCGTGACGAAGAAAGACGACCACGGACACTATATGAAGATCAGTGGAACCTCCTAAAAGAAGAAGACGACATCAACTGAAGAAATACGAGGCCTGAATCAGCAAGGAGAAGTGCCGAGGCGAGGGAAACAGACGACAGGAGTTATCCATAGAAGAAGACGACAGCCCAGGAGTTATCTATCGAAGAAGACGACATCAGGATCTTCAGCAACAAGTAACCGATGAGTATAAACATTATCCCTTAAATCGTATTCACAAAGTTTGGTCTGAATTAAATATAACTATTTCAAAATCACTGATCACTATTTCCGAGTCAAAATAAATGCTTATTTAAATTCACTATTTAACTATAACCAATTAACAATTATTAAGAAGGTAAAATATGATAAATAATTAACGAATCTTTTAATAACGAACTTTTGGCAAACGAAACAACCCAAAATTGCTTTACAAGTTTTCATTGGTGATTACTTAATCAAATGTAATGAGATATCGATTTGTTAATGTAATTAGTTTTAAGAATTGTTATAACTTTGTGTGTGTTAGCCGTAAGTATATATTTCTATAGCCGAAAGGACTTTACACCCCTGAGAAAAACGATATATTTACTGTAAACTAACATTACTGACGGATTGTATAGGCCTACAACTGAACTGAGCAAGTACCAACTGCACAATTGTAATAGCCGGTGCAGAAAACGAATTTTGATGTATAATAAACCAAGTGAAATATTCTGAAGGATTAATAAATGTTCTCAATCTGCAATGCTGTATGTTTGATTCAGTTAATTTAGAATTACGACTAGTAATTATTGAAGTGAAGGCGTTAAAGCGAGACGCAAGCTGGGTCATACTGCAAAGAGCTGTACGCCAATCAGGTGGCGAGGCGGCAACATTTGAATGCAGCAGAGCAAAATACGGTTTACCCGTACACGACTGAGAGCATACATTTTGACACGTTTAACACCAAACAACATTAAACTTTAATTAATTTTTACGACTCACGTAAACACTTTCTTTACAGCATTATAATAATGAAACTCTTACCTTAGTGTGTTGGGGGATACAACTCGGCTGCGGCTCTGAAGAAGTCATGGAGGCGGAACATTAGCGGGTGGCACCTCTTAAACATGAATTCTGCCAGGTATGCTGGTATTTGAGTGTGATGTATTTATTGTGTTGTGTGTTGATGGTATTTTGTGTTTTGTTGTTTTTGTTTTTGATGCGTTTGTGTAGTGTGTTTATTAAATTAGGGTTGTAACCGTTTTTATACCACAACTCGTACACACACAAAATCGCCAACACATTCAGAAAACACAAATACAAAATAGCATACAGAACAACCAATACCATTACAAAACACATCAATAATACAAACACAGACATAGACAAATATAACAAAACAGGTGTTTACAAATTAAATTGTAATGACTGCAATAGTTTCTACATCGGCCAGACAGGAAGATCTTTTTCATCCCGTTATTCTGAACACTTAAAAGTTCTAACCAACAACAATATACACTCCGCATTTGCCACACACATACACACAGAAAACCACAGTTACACCAACATAGACACTAATCTCGAAATTTTACATTACTTACCTAAAGGTCGAAAACTCAACACAACTGAACAATACGAAATATATAAACACCACACAACACAACCAAACAACATACTCAACGATCAATTACAATATAAATCACATACACTTTTTGACACAATATTACAAAAAACAAACATCAAGTTGAATCCCTGCACCAATCCCCTTCCCCCACACACCTCCCCCACTACACCTTCCACACAAAAACCGTTACGAAATGATGGCAGTCTGACTAAAAGCTGAAGAAGGCTGATACGTACTCCGAAACGCGTCCGACGAAAAAAGTAAGTTTTCACAAGATAAAGTTCATTTTTAGTAAAGTGATAGTGCTGTGAAAGAAGAGATGAACAATCAAGACAACTATGAATGTGAGTTAAATTATTTTAACGTCACCTCGCCTTTACCTAACCTATTCTCAACGAGTTTGTCAACGGCCCTGGAAATTCTGATACGGGGAAGTTAGATGTATTTAAATTGTTTTCTCGGGTACAGGGTTGAGGTTTCCACATTCCGCCTGTCAAAATGTGGTGGTCACCCAAGGGCTTTTGGTTTTTCAGAATCTTCTGATAAGGTAAGTGAGTAAAGTATCGGGGTATATTATTCTTCTCTTTAATTATTTTTATTTATTATTCATCCCCAATTATTTGTACTATTACAAACATGTAAAAAGCATAGATTTTTATTTGAATTGCAACATTGGCATAAAAACATCGATGTTTGAAGTCTTAAAACATCGATGTTTTCATACCGATGTTTTTTTAACATCGATGTATTCTTCACGATGGTTTTCTGGCGATGCTCATCCCTTAATGTTGGAGCGTTTTTGTCTAAACGGACACACACACACTCATGAAAAACCAATTAGAAGTGAGAATATGTAAAATTTTGAACTTAACGGTTTATTAACGCGCTATTTTTTTTGTTTCGACCAATCAGGCGTCTGCCTTATCTCCAACGTCTCCAACCTTCTTCATAAATTCTCAGGTTTTTGGTGTCAGAATTAGGGATGCGACATCGACAACAAAACATCGATGTTCAATATTAAAACATCGATGTTAATAAAACATCGCCCAAAAACCATCGATGTTTTTAAACATCCATTTTTTAAAACCTGTTTAGTAACCTCTAACATTAATGTTAGCTGGGGGGGGGGGGGGCATTTAATTTTACTCATTGATTGGGCTGTCACAAATGACAAAAACTTGGTTGCTGGAGTCAGCGCAAATCACAGAATTTCCATGATGCACTAAAAACTTACTTGAGGCAGGTAAAACAATATCGAGTACTGTCCAAATAAAACACGCACACTTGTACTTTGATGTTTTGAGTGCCCAGTAGTTTCGATACACCATGCAGTGACGAAGAAGGGTATCAGTTGTGAATGGTTTTATCACTGAATGTAATGCAAAAGTATGGAATGTGAAGTTATGTAAGAATATTTCATTTTATTGTATTCTTTAAAGAAAACAAAAGTTATCAAGACATAATTTTTAATCCCTAACTCAGACCCTTCACCCTTGGTCACTTTGGTCTGAAAGTATGTTTATTTTAATTATTGATTGTGAAAATTATGATATGTAGTTAATTTTTTTTATTATGGTACTTTTTCATAAAAAAACCATCGACAACGTAAAACATCGAGCACAAAACATCGATGTTAAAAAAACCTCGGCTCCAATAAATCGATGTTTTTATCAAAACATCGACATCGATGTCGCATCCCTAGTCAGAATACACAACACGTGAATTTAAGTAAAATATGTTCAAAAGTAAAAGGTTAGTGGTGCTATTGTGAATTGTGATTTTCGTGATCCAAAACTATAGTGAAACAATTTGAAAAATAGTACACAGTGATATCAGTGAAGCCGTTATCGGATATAAACGACTGTGTAAGCAAGATAGGTTAAAATGTCATTTGCCACAGTTAATATGGCGCTCATTCACCTTTCCATGCGTGCTTATGGGAGTAATTATTTTATTTTTTTCCTTCGTAAATAGCTTCGACCGCTGTTTAAAATTATTTTTCCCGTGTTTATATAACATAGAAGAATAGAAAAAAAAATTCACCCCAATGTCAGCGTAGATTAGAAGGAAATAATTACCAAATGTACTGAAAATAATGGCATAGTCAAATATTGTTATACAACATACAGGACAAGTTCAAGACTACAGTATTTATAAATGTAATATTATAGCTTGCATAACCCACACCTGGGCAAACATAACCTCACCGTGCCTGCATAACTGACTACTACCATAAGGTGACTAATAACTATAAATATGAAATAATGAAACATACAGATATTCAACAGCAGGTACAGAATACGGAAAATTGGTGTTGGTGGCATTTATGGAAAGTATCAGTAGATGAATATATTTGTAGGCCTAGGCATGTGAATATAAGTAAATATGTGATGATTTCTCAAAACTATGCTTTTGTGATGATGTTTTCACAATGCTTATAATTATAGTTAAAATTGAAATTGTAGTTACTCAGGTTGACAATTTGAAATGACAAATGAATTTATTACAGTTCTTACAAATGAAAACAAGAAGTATGATGGTCACTATATATTATTATTGAAACGATTTATTATATAATTTGTATTGAACTGAACTAAAGCAAATAAAACTTTTTGTAGACTTCCAAAACAAAATAAAACTCAGATTCTGAACACTTTTTGTTCAGACATTATTGTCAGTAGGCCTATATGTTTTATGTATGTAATACCCATTTTTACTTAAGTCACTGTGTTTAATGTAAAGGGAATGCAATTCAGCTTGAACAGTAACAGTAATGGAGCCATGTTATGTTGTGCATGAAATAGCTTTGTGGTGGAGGCGGCATAAAGTAGTTTTATAGTTTCTTGTAAGAAATTTATTTTCAAAATGGATTGTATATAATATTTCTGGTTTGGTCAGTACGGTATTGTATTAAGCCAATAGCCTACATGACATTAGATATTATTAAACTACACAAAGTAAACTAAAAATATAGTACATAAATGTGTATGTTAACCAACTACTGAATATTATTATTTGGCCATGCACAGCCATTTATTATAAACAACAGTTCAACATAAACATAATATGATCGAAAGGTGGATATCCCTATTTTCACTATGTTAAATTCTGAAAATTGAGATGCATTTTTCAAAGAAATAAAATATAATTTTTTTTAAATCCTACAATATCTTTCATATAACATCAGTATTGACACTTGGGAATGCACAAGAAATTCAGATTTGGTGCTCTTTCACTTTGCCATTCATAGCTGATGTTAAGATGTGTCCTTCCCATACCAACAAATAAATGTTACCAATTCTTATCAGCTTACACAAATGTCTCTTTTCAGTGATATAACACAACACGTTTTGGATAGCTGTTTTTGTATGTGGTTTGTTTTAGTAATGTGTTATTAGGCTGTCATAAATTATATCAGTGACATGAATATCATTAATGTTACCCTTCATGTTACTGGAAAACTGTTCAAAGTGGTCTCAGTGGATCATGAATTCAATCAGTCCCAGTTCTCCTTTTTATATGCCGTTCACAAACTATGAAATATTGTTCCATTGTCCATTATGGTATTTCAAGTCATTTAAAATTATAATTTCTACACGATTTCTAATATTATTTGTCAAAGATTTTCTGTTTAAGACCAGATTAAATTTACTGCACCCTGAAAGCTATAAATAAGATGAAACGCGTCTTCAGACTGGATAAAGCAGAACAATTATTTCAACTCTTTAAATCTGTCATATACGCTTCAAACTTCCATTGTAAACAACAGTTTGCTTAGTAGTATTGCAGTGTATTCCCACAGCTGTCAATTTGGAAGTTATGTGAAACAGAGTATAGGCCTACTGTGTAACGTCTGCAAACATTTTGACTCGGATGTTTCATAAAAATCTTAGCATTCAATTGATAAGCAATTGTTGTTTCCTTTTCAAAATAATTCTAAAATTATGTCAAAAGTCTTATAATTTCTGGTAAATAGGAATTTAAAAACAAAGTCTGTGTCAAAATAAGTAACATGGTATGACGAACTGATAAAAAAAAATTGTAGACACATGTTTGCATGGCTTCAAAGAAAAGTGTACCTTTATGGGGAAAACATTTTCCAGGAATCATCAGTATAGTTAGCACTGTAGGTTGAATGCTCTTCTGTATGTTAGCTCAATCGAATTACATGTGCAGAAGTAATGCGACTTTTCCTCTACATAAGTGGTCTTGGTATCATTTTATTAAATGAAGTACCTTGCCCACACTAAGATATGGCATCCTCATTGGTTAAACTGAGGTCTGACAATGGGAAGACATTATTTATTAACAACCCTCGAAAATTGTTGGCGTTTCCCACTCGCCAGATACCGTTTCCCCGGGGGGGGGGGAATAAAACTTTATTATTTAATATTTAGCATGTACCGCTACATTATTCATTAGCCCAGTTTACATTCTGATAGTCCCTTATCGTGTTGAAGATGAAAAATAATTGATTAAAAATAATCAAGCTGGACTAGGCTGAGTGTTTCTTCTTGTGGCCACTAACATGGTGAAGTCCCGACGAGAAATACCATTTGTCTATTGCTACACCAGGGTTGAAATCTTCTAAGGGTGGTCCATTTACTGCCAGCTGCATTAGATCTCCTAATGAAGTGATGTCCAGGGAAAGTCTCTGTTTCACTTTTATCCTGTTAACGAAGCTAAATCCCCGTTCACAAGATGCTGTTGTTACTGCCAAGCATGCAACGCCGTAAAATACTTTCTTTAGCTCACCAAAACGCTCAGGAAACTTGTACAGAGTTTTTAATAGCTCACCCAGTCCTTTTGAAGTTATTTTCTCTTCTTTAACCATCATTTTTAATTGAAGCCATTCCGATAGCAAAACATCCTCATTTATATCACCAGTAATAAAAACATGCGCCAATTGAAGAATCTCCTCATTGCCATATGCAGTTAGGGTGTCATCTTGAGGAAGGCACAAGAAATCCATAACGTGGCAATTGGTGCCTACTACAGTCTCAAGTGTATCAAGACGGCACTTCAAGTAATGAACTGTGGTTTCGATCAGCTTATTACGGATTGATTTGTATTCTTCCTCCCCTTGAGACATGTTTGTGAGAACAATTCCTTGGTCGCCTTTGTATTTTGAGCAATTCAGTTTCTCTGAGTCTGAAGTGTCAGAAAGGAATTGTTTCACACTGGATCCTTCAGATGAAAGCAAGAACTGAACCATTTCCACCGTTACCATCATTGACGATTGTACCTGTGAGACCAGTAACTGTTTCAACTGTAAAACTTTACAAAATGGCTCTAGTTTCCCATACAGGTCAATCAAAATCAAAAAGTTTAATGCTTTTACAAACTTGTATGATGTAAGGATTTTTAGATAGCCTTTTGCTGTAGCTGCATCCGTAGCTTCTCCTGTTGTAACTTTCCGGTTCGTTATATCCTCAAGATGGATGACCAGAGGTACGAGATCACGTCGCAAAGCTTTCAAAGCGTCAGATTTACTACATAGCCACCGTACATTGTGAATATTTCTGAGTTTTACTATCTCACTTTCTAAAGTTTTCGCGGTGTTTTTAAGCTCATGGAGGCGTTTTGAGGATCGTTTGTAAAATTTGTATATGTTCTTCACAGTTTCGTCAAGCTTTTCTAGGTAAGGGATGGAATTGGCAGCATCAAGTATGGCCAATTGTAGAGGATGCGCGGTGCAGTGAATGCTAATTAAATGCGGAGCTTCTTCTTTCAAACGAAGTACGAAACCTGACTTTGAGCCAATCATAGACGACGCCCCGTCAGTTCCCACACTAACCATGTACTTTTCTCTTCTCCAATCAAGCCCTACGTTATCCAAGAGCCCAGTAACAGCAGTGAAATACGACTCTGCCCTACCGCTCTCGAGAGGCACAAGGCCTAAAAGGTCTTCTCTTATCTCCCCTTCACACACATAACGAGCATAAACAATCACATGTTCCTCAGCACTTCGGTCCGTGGAACCATCAATCAAAATACTGAAACACTGAGCATTTTTTAATTTTTGAACCACATCTTCTTGTCACTGTTTAGCAATAAAATTAATGAAAACTTGGCAGTTTTTATCATTTACATATTGTTTTGTCTCCACATTTACACCTAATTTAGTTGCAAGGGCAACTTGCTTAGGGAAGTTGGTAAATGGTTTTTCATTGATGCCTATAAAATAGGCTATGTTGAATAAAGTTGTTAGATGCTAAACATAGAAGACTCTATTTTCTTAATACATTTGGCAAGAGGAGTTTTTCCTGGTTCTGACTCTACTTCAAACCGCGTTAAATTGTCCATATGTACTAGGCTTTTACCATGAAACACAAAAGTTTCCTTTTTCATGGAACCAGAAAATCCTGCTACTCATTTTGGGTTACTATTTTGAGGGTATTTAGCGCATATAGTACATATTGCGCGGTCGGAATCGTAAGCTAGCCAGGGGAAGATATCCAGCCAAGCTCTTTGAAATTTTCGTTTCCCAGATGAACCGTGAGTAGGCCTAAGTCCACTAGAACTCGCGTTTCAGTTTCCCTACTAGGCCCGGCACTTACATCTCTAGCAGTAGACGTCGCACTCGCAGACTCACTAGGCGTCGTCGTACTGACAGTAGAACTTTTTTTAAAGAAATAATTAAGTTTAATCTGTTTCATTATGAATAAAATAACACACGAAAAATAAAATACACGCTGAACATGATCTTAGAAATTGAGAATACGTTTAGTACACGAAACAATAAATCACACGCGTAACACATCCGGTCAACTCAACAATAATTAGCAGACTGTACAACTTGGAAGGAGTGACAAAGGCCGGCGGCCGGCGGCCCGCGCAGAACGGCGTGAAATTTCCGCTCCCCTCTCTCAGCAACACTATTTTGTTCGACGTGTTTCAAGATGTTCATATCCAACAGAGCAGTTTTGTTTATAAAATTGACACGGTGACAGCTAACTGACGGCCTATGACTTCAACACGCGCCTTTACTAAAACAAAAACAAGACGTGTTTTGGTTTAATAGACGTCCTTCTTTTTTCCATTTTTCATTCTTTCTCTCCTCTTTTCTCCTTTTTTTCACAGTCAAAACCCACTCGCCACTGGCGAGTGGGCGAGTGCAATTTTCGAGGGTTGTTTATTAATAAAGATATGTGAATTTAATCTAAAGTGTCCTGAATCAGATGTTATTCTTATGCTAACTTGTGAGTGATGTAGATTTAGTCTTCATTGACTGCCAACTTGTTTTCATTTGTTCCAGGTGTTAACAAGATCAATTTATCCATCATCTGACAAATGGAAGAGATCAAATTTGAGGACAAGGTATAAAGTTTAAAAATAAAAATATATTTTTTGCTGTTTAATGTATGTATTAAATTGATACACGTGTTATATACACGTATCTTATACACACATTCATTTCTTATATTAATAATAGTTTATTTATCATCATATTGATTTGTAATTAATTGCTGTACAGAATATGATTTATACATGTATTCTTTTGTGTAGGGTTCGCATTGACAATATGCATTTTCCATAACCTCCTAACTTTCAAGCAATTCTCTTCCTCCCTCATCCAATTTAGACTTGTAGACTGTTTGTTACTTGCAAAGTAGCTTTAAAACTTTTTTTTGATCTGGCAGTCCTCTGTCTTTGTGTTGGCCAATTATGTCAACATACTCATACTATTCTATCATCAGTCCATTCTCTTGTGTTGTCCACTCTGGTAGTCCTGTTCTCTGCAAGTCTTCCTGGTATTCTCCTGAACTCCATACTTGTGACATCTCATTTCGCTGTTTTGACTTGCATTGTCTCACTCCCAGTTTCTGCAGAATACATCAGTTTTAGATGTATTATATGTATTATTAGTATTATGTCTAAAAGTCAATATTAGACATGTAATTGATGTACATATTCAAACCTTTGTGTTTTGTCTCAAATGTTTGTTAGCCAGATAGTAAGAGCCAGGCACACAACTGACTATTCAATGAGTGATCATGACTTGCATTTGAATTTTTTATCTGACCACCCGCTCCTGTGCCAAGTGGGGGGAGACCAAATTCACCATTTATTGCCCACTTTTAATGTTGTAACCGTTAGCTATACAATTGCTTCCTTCAGATTTTATGTACACGACATACTCATTCGTGGGGAGTGAGGTTAACCACAGCCATCGTTATTTAAAGCCATGAAGTGCGAAAAGCGGCAACATCACTTGTGGGCCTACTTTCTGTGCTAGTTTGCTAAACGTGCTTATGAAGGAAGCCTGCAAAGTTATTCTTTTTAATTATTTTTCTTGTTGCATATAAATTATATAGTGTATAGTGTTGTTATTACTTTCTAGAATTACGTCAGTGTTAGTGGTAAGATACTTGTGGACTGTTTAATAGTGTTGGAAAAAAACGTTAACTTTGTTAACCTAGAAAAGGTATGTATCTTTTCCATCGATATCTTTTCATTCACATCAGCATTATATATTTCTAATAGATTATCATTTTATACGGAGTTATTGTGTATTATGTTATGTCAAAAAAAATGCTACCTGGGTGCATATCAAGACAAATATGATTTTATTTTCAGTGGGCAAATATGCCGCAGAAGTGTTGCGTGCCTGGCTGTAAAAGCAATTATCAATCAGCTTTGGTGAATGACAGTAAATTTATAACAACTTTTTCGTTTCCCAAAGAAGACAAAAGACGATCTCAATGGATTCGTGCGATTCCAAGGGGAAAATGGACACCTTAAGGGTGTGCAGTAGTGTGTCGCAAACATTTTAATGATAGTGACGTGATTTGTTTTGATAAACTTCTTTGGCCAGATGGATCAACAGAGCAAATACCTCTGCGACGTCCAAAATTAAAGGAGACAGCAGTTCCTTGTATATTTCCAAACTTGCCTAATTATTTAAGTTCCAAACAAACTCCCGCAAGAATGGATCCAGAAGAAAGGCACAAGAAAATATTTGATGCCCACAGTAAATTAATTGATAATTTGTTAAAAAAAGATTTGATCAATAGTTTTGAACAACTAAAAAATGAATATGCTTGTAATGTCAAGCTTTTTAATTGGGATGTGAAGATGTTAAATAATAAATTATATTTTTATATTTTAAATGTGGAAGAGTTTCTGTCAATTGAAACTAGTATTGTAATTGATAGTACCCTTAAAATACAAGTGTTTTAAAAGATAATGAATTATCACATTCGGATTTACAATGGATTCTTGCAGTTGATATGAAATTAAATAGGTGGTCACAGCTGACCAATATATTGTCATATTATAAAAATATTTCAGATGTGAAACTGGAACAGCCAGACATCAGTAGTTTATTAAAAAAAAGTCTCACTATTCTTGAAGAAGCTAATAAAATAGCAGAAGACAAAGAATTTGTGTATAGCAAACAATTACATATAATTAGTGATCAAGTCAAGCAGTTAGTTAACAATGTTAGAAAATATTCATCTTCTACCATAATATTTGCTTTTATGATAAACTGTCAATCCCCATCATGCTATAATTTGATTCGTGATTTTTTTTGTTTTTACCGACAAGAAGGTATTTACAAAGTATATCTTCTAGTTTATGTGTTTCTCTTGCTACTGATACAAACGATAACAATTATTTAAAAAACATAGCAAAATCTATAAATAATAATGAAAAGGTTGTAGCACTTTTGATAGATGAGATATATTTAACAGCTTTAATTATATTTATACGTTTAGATTATAAATCTCAAAGTATTGTTGGCTGTGCTAATAACAATAAAAATGTTGCCAAAACAGCATTGACATTTATGATCTCCTCTGCTTTGATACTGGAGCATTTTTAGAAATTGTTAGAAAATGGTGGGATATTGTTAATAACTGTAATTATTTAAAAGGTGAAATTAAAAGAAATGAATGGAGCTTGCCAATTACATCTGTTACTGACTCGCAAGTTATTTTTTAAAAAAAATTTGTAAATTGGCTTGATAAATGGAATAGCATAAAAAATAATAATGGACATTTATCTTCTCCAACATTTCATGCTTTGCGTCACAGTACTATCGTTTTAATAGATATCATTCAATATTCATTTAGTAATTTTATAATAAAGTATATTTTACCAGGTAAACTTACCACTGATAATTTAGAAAAACGGTTTGGCATATATCGTATATTAGCAGGGTGTAATTATAATGTATCATTGAATGATATTTATGGTGCAGAAAAAAAAATTCGTACTAAAAATATTTTCAAAAAGTATAGTGAATCTATTTCCATAACTGAATTGAAATCACAATTTTCCATTGAAAATAGTGTAGATTCTTCGGATAGCATTTTCAATTGTGATGCAGGTGACATTAAATTTTTCTTAACTGTTTTGTCTACAGACTACCTAGAAACTGCATCAGTAGATGAAGCCACTAAAATTTATGTATGTGGGTATGTAGCTCATGTTGTATCTAACAAACTAAATTGTCAAGAATGTATCTCCTTAGTAAGACTTGAAAAAGGTACTTGTACAAACAATACATATTTTGATAGTTTACAAAGGGGCGGTTTGTGTATTGGTACTGATTATGTCCATTTCATATTTTTTCACATGTATGCATTGTTGCAATTTATCATAAGTGATATAATTTTTGAAACAAATTTTTTGAAAACTAGTATCCAGAAAGGTATTTTATGTAGTCTAACCCTAAAAAGTGTGGAATTTGATTTATTTTATAAAATATTTGAAGGGAATCTGCATTTGTGGTGAAAGTTATCAAAAAATAATAAAAATGATTTGTTCGGTTTAAGTAACATAATGCTTAATAATTATACAAAAAATAAAAATAATGAACTAAATGAATCTGGGCATTCCAAAAGAAGTGGTGAGGATGGTATAGAGAAAAACAGCATTAAAATTCGAAAACTAAAGACATTTAAGTGATGTATGTAATTAATAATAGTGTATTTTCTTTGAGAGCTAATAAACAGTTCATGTAACACAAAAATATATTTACTAATAATTAAATTGAATTAATTTGTTAATACATGTATATGGAATGTTATAATAGTTGTTTCTTTTAGCAGTTTAATTCTTTAGGAAATCTTGTTTCTGATTTTACAATATTGTGTCACATTTCATACGTTTTCTTCAATAAAGATATGTATATCAAACATTTTTTTCGTTTCAAGTAAGAGTATTATATAAAATTTATATTATAAATAGTTAAGCTGTTTTATATCAACACAGCGTCGATATGTACGAATAAAACTAACGTTATGGTCGACAGAGTAGGACCACTACAATCAGCCGATGCGACGTTGTCACATCTTAGTTCATGGCTTGTAAATAACAATGGCTGTGGGTTAACCCTTCTTACTAAGCCACTGCTCTCAAGATTAGTTATAAACAAGTCAGTCAAGGACACAGTAGGCATGCTGCTTTTAACTGTATAATTAACAAACTATTAATGTAGAAAGTGTGTTAATAAGTTTACACTACAGTAGACAGTAGATAATTAATTACAGTTGACTTAATTAAATTGTTAGCTTACTGTAATACCATTAAAGTTCATATCACCTCATCATAACTAATAATCTTGAATGCAACAATATATGATGGAAATCCGTTTGAAACATGGCTTTTTATAGATAAGATCTTTGAAAATTTCATGGCCTAATAATAAAAGACTTAACAGTATTTCTTTTGTTTTGGAATCACTTTTCGTATTTCAGCATAGAGTCTCCATGTAGTTGAACACATTTGGTTTAGTGATGCTCCAGTGCTTTTATCCCATTCAGAAGTTTGATTGTTCTAGGTCCTCTGATAACCGTTTACTGCCGCTTTCAGTCATCTCCAGAAAAGTCCCTCCCTCCCCAGGGAATTTCTGAGTTTTGGGAATAATTAAAATTAAATAGAGCTAAATCAGGCGAGTGAGTGTGATGTTGCAACAGATTGTATTTCAGCTCAGCAATTTTTGCCTAAAAACAATGCTTGTCTGAGGTCTTCCATTATCCTACTACAAAATTATCTGTTTATATACTAAACCTGAACCTTTTTTCAAGTATTTTCATTTATTTGGTCTAAAAGGTTAGAATATCACTCTTTATTTTTTGGCACATCCATGGTAATCTGTTAACAACATTCTCTTAGCCACTCAGAAAATCAAGTCATACCTTTCCAACAGACAAAATTGACTTTCCTTTTTTTGTTTACATGACTGTAATTAACAATACTGCAGACCAACATGTTGCTTTACAGCTGTTCAGCTTACAGCTTACATTACAGCTTGACCTGATGTCTGTGACATGTTTCTCAGACTCTTCGTATCTTCTTCTTCTTTGACTCTTCCTGAACCACCTTTATCTGTGAGAGCTTACAGCGTCCCACAACCGAACAGTCAACCTGGGTACTCTAGTCTCTGCCTTCCTCTGTAGTACTTCCCACTCACTGGATACCCATCAGCAAAGTCATTACTGGGTCTCAACCAGTAGTGACTCACCACACTGTCTTATCTTCACAAACCTCTCCATTCACCCATTGTTTCCAGAACCTGTTCATTTTTGTTTTCTAATTACTTTGTCCATCCAGTATATTTTTAATATTCTCCTACAGCAGCAGATTTCAAATACTGTGGTTGTGTCTCACTTTTCCCTTGTCTAGGTTTCACATGCAGCTTCTATAATAGCATGCTGCAAACATATAATTTGAGGAATTTCTTCTTAATTTAGAATCCAGTATTTGACTAGCAAATTTGTTTCTCCATTTGGCCTGTGCCCTGACACTGATTCCTCTGTTATCTTTACCAGTTTTAATATTTACCTATTTTTGTTACTGATTCTCCTCTTCCCCCTAATAATTTTTTATAATATTCAATAGTGTTCTTAATTTACCTTGTTTTCTGTGAGTAGAAACCATACCATCAGTAACTCTTAACTCTTATATTCTCCATGAAATGTTATTACAGTCTTGAACATCTTTATGTTTTCCTTTACAGCCTCTTATAAAGCATTCTCGCATTATGGTAATGAATTTGTATAAAAATAAATTTTAATTTCTTGTTATTTGTAGGATGTTTTAACGGTCAGTGTAAAGAAAGAAGCAGATCCAGAAGAGGCTGAGACTGAACAGGTAATGTGTATAACCATTATTTAGCCCATAGCTAATGTGTTAGGTTGTTCCGTGTCATGTAGTACTAGAGATTTGGATCACATTCGTTTGTAGATATGTAATGAAAAATCAACAGAATATACAAACTGTATCGTAGTGTTATATACATATAAACTACATGAGATTAAGTAAGTAAAATCGCACACTTGTGTGAGCGCACGCATGCACACACACCATGTAGGTACAGAGTATGGATATTATTGCAAAAATTGATAGGTGATTCTATATATTTCATATTTAGTATTGATCACCTCTTTATATAGTACTCTATAAATCACTGAGAAGACAAAGTAAATTTTATAAAATTGTTCAATTTGCAGGATGCATTCCCAGTTATAAATTCTGTCCTAAAAGGAGAACTGCATGTAAAAGAAGAAATCATCAAAGAAGAGAATGAACAGTTTGTTGATCAGGTATTATACATAGTTATAACTTTGTTTATAGTAACAAGCATTTAATGTTATAATGAACAGCATTGTTGTTATTTGTAAAGTTATCGGTTAAAACTGTTTGATGTCCCATGGAAGTCATTTTTATGTGCACTTTCAGTCCATACAATTTAGCCATAACATGTACCAGTACCACATGGCAGGAAATTTGAATTTTATGACGTCAGGGGTGTGAGTACGACGTGACCATGGTAGGGGTAGAATGTGACTGAAGTAGGGATATCACGTGGCCATGGTGGGAGTACCATGTGACAGGCACCATGTGGGGGTGGTACCACAGCACTGGTGCGAAGTGTAGTGATTGGTCGGCCATGTTTAATATATGTCACGTCATCATATAGCAGAATCAGTTGTGATTGGTGTGTTTGAATGGCGGTAGTCGGTGTGGCCAACATGTGATAAGGGAGAAGAAAATTCCCTCTAGAAGGGAAATAGGTTAAAGAAGGATGTGTGAGGGAAAATTTAGCATTGCCACTACCACCAGTATATCTACGTCATGGTGGGAACGGATTTATGTTCCCTTAACAAGTGTATCCAGCGTGTCCATGGCCATCTTGTCCTCTGCTTGTCTTGATTTAATAGGGCGATGTCGTGTGAGGCATACAATTGTGTAACTTAATATATACGTGTGTATGAAAGAAAATAAAGTGACCAGTTCCTGGTTTCTTCTTCTTGTCTTGTATTTTCTACGTTCATAAGTAAGGTTAACATTCAGGCACATTTGTGTGTGTGTGTGTTAAGTAAAACACTGCGTCTTGACTGCTCTTCTTGTCTTTGTTGTCGCAGGTTTTTTTCAATGTTCAAAAGTAAGGTCAACCTTCACACAAATGATTAATGAGTGTTGAGGAAAAAGAAGTGTATATATGGGCGTGTTGTCTGTATGTATAGAGATATAATGTGTGTTGGTCAGTGTTCAAACTTTGAACTTGTAAACTCTGTACTTTAAATACTGCGATGCGCCACGTGCAGATGACATCGCGTTTTTCTTATCTACCGTTTCTCTTCACGGAGCTATCCGCAGGTTTCAGTCGTTAGAACTTAAGTTCAAGCAGAACCCTGCCTTCACAAAGGTTATAGCGAGTTCATACATGAATATTTAAATCTTGGTCACATGTCTTCACTTAATGAGTACGATTTGTCGCTTGACAAATCAGACACCTTTTATTTGCCGCACTACTCAGTCTGTAAAGGTTCCAGCATAACTACCAAGTTGCGAGTTGTGTTCGACGGCTCCGCTAAGACGACAAATAATTTGTCCTTGAACGATACTCTGATGGTCGGTCCCACGGTCCAGCAGGATCTGTTCTCTATTATGGCTCGATTCCGAACTCACCGATACGTCCTCATTGCAGACATTGAAAAGATGTATCGGCAAATTTTAGACAATCCTAAGGATTCCAATTTGCAGCGTATTGTTTGGCGCGACACCCCGCATAAGGAATTCCAACATTACGCCTTGAGGACAGTCACGTATGGGACTGCAAGTGCCTCCTTTCTTGCTACAAGATGTCTGGCTCAAATAGCCCAAGAAAATAAAACCGAATACCCTATAGCTTGCGTAGGCATAGCCAATGATTTTTATGTGGACGATCTCCTGACGGGCTCAGATAACCCGAACGTTCTATCTGAAATGAAATCTGACATCATAAATTTACTAAGCCGATATGGTTTTAACTTACATAAATGGTTTTCTAATGACCAGACCATTATAGCCTCTCGCGCTCACGTCTCCCATGACTTTAGCAAAAACTAAAATGTGCGTACATTGGGGATTCAGTGGAACGTCAACGAAGACAGTTTTTTATATAACGTTCAGAGGAATGTCAACGTGGCGGTGGTCAACAAGAGAAGTGTGCTATCGGTCATCGCAGGAATTTACGACCCTTTGGGCCTCATTGGCCCTATTACATTTTGGTGCAAGCATTTTGTACAGCGATTGTGGTTAGCGGGTACGAGTTGGGACGAACCCTTATCAGGTTCATTGTCTGATCAGTGGTTAGAGCTCTATTCTCAATTGGTCTCAGATACTCATTTTAAAATTTCGAGGTCCGTCAAGAGTCTAAACTATTACCGAATCATTTCATTACAGCTTCATGGATTCGCCGACGCGTCAGCTAAAGGTTACGCTTGCTGTATCTATGTGCGGACAGTCTATTCAAACGGCGCCATATCGTCAAACCTGTTATGTGCCAAATCTAGTGTCGCTCCATTGAAACAGATAACACTACCCAGGCTTGAACTTTGCGCTTGTCTATTGCTGGCTCAGTTAGCTTCCAAGGTATAAGACACCGTCAACTACAAATTCGACGAATTATATTTCTAGTCAGACTCAATGATAGCCTTACATTGGATCCATCAGCAATCCTCCCGATGGAAGGTGTTTGTCACCAACCGTGTCGCTGAAATACAGCGTCTCACTACCCGGGGAACTTGGCACCATGTATCATCACTGGACAACCCTGCCGACATTTTATCGCGCGGTTGCCTCCCTCGCATTTTACACAACCACCCACAATGGTGGCATGGTCTGTCCTGGTTGTCCCATGAGTCATCATCATGGCCCATTAGTGCCTTCGATACTCATTCTCCCTGCACTTATCCCGATCTGGAACAAGAACGACGCAAGCAGACCCAAACCTCACTAATTGTCACTTCATCTACATCCAGTTATGTTGAAAATTACTCATCCCTATCAAGACTCATTCACGTTTTCTCATATTGCCGCAGGTTTATTCGGAACTCTAGGCTCCCCGTTGGTGACAGGGACACTTCCTTTTTGTTAGCCCAGGAGTTGCATGATACACTTTTGGTTTTTATTCGCCAGTCTCAGCAATTGCACTTCGGCATTGAGGTTAAGGAGCTTGAGGCACATCGCTGCATCCTCAACAGCAGTAAAATTCTCTCACTCAACCCCTTTCTTGATGAGACAGGTATATTGAGAGTAGGTGGACGTCCACAGCACTCTCAGCTCAGCTACGCGAGCAAACATCAAATAATTCTACACCCGCATTCTCATCTCAGCAAGTTAATCATAGAAAACGAACATCTTCGTTTAATGCACTCTGGTGTACAATTAACCCAGTTTTCTCTGAGACAGAAATATTGGATCGTTAATGATAAATCCTATATACGCTCGGTAAAACATAAATGCATCACTTGTTTCCGTTACCGTGCTAAGGGCGCAAACCAATTATTGGGACAATTGCCCCCTTCTAGGGTCACGCCTGCTAAGCCTTTTTCCCAATCTGCTGTTGACTATGCCGGGCCCGTATTTGTGCGTCATGGCGGGCAGCGCTCAAAATCGACGTCAAAAGCGTATATTGCTTTATTTATATGGATGAGCACTAAGGCAATTCACTTGGAACTTGTATCAGATCTTACCTCAGACGCCTTCATAGCGGCCTTAAAACGGTTCATCGTGCGTAGAGGTATCCCCACTCAGATATTCTCCGACAATGGTACGAATTTTCGTCGTGCTAGCAGCACATTATACGAATTGTACAGATTTTTGAAATCTAAGGGATTTGAGCAAACAACTCAGGAGTTTTTTAGCTCCCAGGGCATCAAGTGGTCCTTTATTCCACCCTCAGCCCCTCATTTCGGTGGTCTGTGGGAAAGCGGGGTAAAAAGTGTCAAATTTCATTTGCTCCGCGTGATTGGCTGTACCATTCTGAATTTCGAGGAGTATTCTACCATGCTAACTAAATAGAGTCTTGCCTGAACTCACGCCCTTTATTCGCTATATCCAATGATTTTAGGGACCCAGAACCATTAACTCCCGCTCATTTCCTAGTCGGTTCTCCACTTACGGCACTCCCGGAGCCCAACCTACCCAAGTCAGTATTAGTCATTTGGGCAGATGGCAGCTGCTCCAAAGATTCACACAATCCATCTGGAAACGATGGTCCAAAGATTATTTGCACCAGTTGCAACAGCGCAACAAATAGCGCACCACTTCAAGGAATTTGACTGATGGACAGTTCGTCCTCATTCTAGGTGAGAATTCCCCCCCCCCTTCAATGGAAGCGCGGTGTAATCACGTATGTTTATGCGGATCAGGACTCAATAGTGTGCGTTGCCGAAGTTCGCACCGCACAGGGTATCCTACGTCGACCCATCCATAAATTATGCCCCCTTCTGATGGCATCAGACTAGTCGCATGAGCATCATACGACACGTAGCAGGAATGTGAACTTTGTCGCATTGCCTTGTATCACTCCCGGGGCGATGATACAATCCAATTTTATTATTATTGTAATTATTATTATTATTATTATCGTGTAGCTATTATTGCAATAGTTACTACGCCATTATTGTATCAATTATTATGTCTTTGTTATTGTACTATTCTATGATTATGTATTTTTAAACTTTTTTGGGAACTATTATTGTAATCTTATTGTATCAATCATTATGTATTTGTCATTGTATTTTCCAATGTTTATGTATTGTTGAATCTATCAGGGGATTGTTGTTTCAGTATCATGCATGCAAATTATTACATCTTTTTATTGTATTATTGCTTGTTACTTATTATTGAATTCTTTGTGATCATTATTGGGTATTATGTGGGACAAATTAATGTGTCTACCTGATTACCTACCTGATTGTATTATTGTGCATCATGCCATGTTATTATGTGTTGTGTAATTTCATTGCTAGTTTTTTATGACTATATAATTCGAATCATTATGTATTTTGTAATTATCACATGAATTTGTTATGTTAGCCACATTGTTACTATTAATTGTCCAGCTGTCATTGCTCCGTGTTGGACATGTCAATTGTTATGTTGTTGTTTTATTAGCATGTAAATTCAATTACTATGTATTATTAACCTTAATGCATAAATTACAAAATCGCCCCAATTTTGTGCGGGCAGTATGTTCAAACTTTGAACTTGTAAACTCTGTACTTTAAATACTGCGATGCGCCACGTGCAGATGACGTCACGTTTTTCTTATCTACCGTCTACATCCGGCTCACAGATGGGCTGCCGGTAGCGAAATTTACGTTAGTTATTCACAATACTCCGAGCTGATCACTCGTAACATTTCCAGCCGCGGCTACTGGCTTTCATTATTTAATTATTTAGTATGTGCAACATGCACTGATTATACTTGGGTGATTCCTGCCTTATTTATTATGTCTTTCGACTTTTATTTCTAATTAATTTAACGGGCATCATGCCGAGTCAACTTCTGCACGTGTCAGCAATAGCACAAATTTTCAATAATTGCCAATAAACCATCTTTACATGAAAAACATACAGTCCACTTCAATTTTCTTTCGAACCAGCCCTCTTCACTTAGCGTTCTAGGAATAACTCAAGATCATCAAGAGCTTCCAGACGCAACAGTCGTGTAGCCTTTGCGTAAAAGCACCTTGATGTATATTGTAACGTATCGTAAAGGTAGAGGAGAGTAGTTAATCCTCGTGTTGGGATCGCCAATTTGAAATGTAACATATTTCTTCGAGTGTCTTAAGCCTCGCATTGGGATCGCCAATTTTGAAACTTAATTTATTTCAAGTCTAGGCCACGCGTTGGAGCGCCAATATGAAACGTAACGTAATTTCTTCAATTTTTGAGTAATGTGAGAGATGTGTCTGTTCTAGTAGAAATAAAAAAATCTTTTATTTGAGTTGTCGCCTATTATGAAATCTCAAGTAAAGAGAGAGGAGAGGAGAGAGTGCTTCTCTTCAAGTATTGTCCGTAATGTTTGTTTATGTTACGATCGATTTTGACCTCGATCGTTTTGTTGTAGGTTAGTCTTCCCTCACTTGCTGGCTATGAAGTTCTGTTCACCCGTATATCCCCACTCTTCACTGTTACCTATAAAATTTCTTAATTTGATATTATTTTACAAATAACAACTCCTTTTATTTCAATCAGTTGTATTTATTATCATTTGTTTATCTAGGGTCAGTTAGTCGATTTGAATGTCGAACTATACTAAGGCCGGGTCGACTCTTACTAAACTCGATTGGGAAATATTTTAGTTTTTATGATAATTGTTTTCTTAGATCTTGGGTTCTTTTAAACTCTAGGGAAGTCAGAAATGCAGTAACAAAGTACAATACATTACAGTTATCTGGAAATAAAAATCTTATTTACTAACACAATAAAGGATTAAGTTTTGGTTACCATGTAATGGCAAATAATTCACTTTGCCTTCGCAAGCCGTGAAATGGCCGCCAACACAAAATGGCCACCTGTTACTCAGCTGGGTCCATATGCAAATGTCCTCGCTAGTTTCTTTTGAAATAAATGATTTGTGGCGTGTTCACTGAGTTTATGTTTAGTTTTTTTCTTTAGTTCTCACTGGTGTTTGAGTTAATAGTGTCTGTGAAATTGTTCTGGATGTGGTGTAGATCTAGTTATGCGTTTAATATTAGGTTATAATATCTTGCCAAGATTGAGGTATTCGGTTTTTTCTTCCACTCTTTTTAATCATATTTTTCTTCTTATTGTTAGACTTCCATCTATTTACGATAATTTGTTTTATTTTCTTCTTCCTTATGGTTTTATATTTCCTTTTTTTGTGATTATTTAATTGGTTTGACTCATCCAAATTTGATTCCTTGGTATTCAATTGGCTTTTACTATACAGAGCTCATCTGCCTTCTCTTGAAGTTAACAATGGAATAATAATTTTTCTATGCCTCGTCAACAGTCTTGACCAGGAATATCTGGCCTGCTATTGGTTAATACCGGTCACATGATTAGTATTACAAAAATCAAATATTCTTACAGTTTATGTTAAAAAATACTCCCTTTTGAACCTTTCATCATATTAAATTTAAGTTACATGGTGTTATTCCTTATAAAAGGATAGGCATTTTGATACCTAATTTGATATAAGTGGGCCTTTATAAAAGAGGTTTTTTCAGCTTTACAACAGTTCTGATTATTGCCCCTTACATTGCTTTTACATTTATTATATTATAATTTATAATTCCTTAAATTAATCTAATATGTGCTATTACCATTATAACAATTAAGTTTTATCACATGAATTTTGTTCCTTCTAATTATTTTTCTTACATTGACTTGCTAACTTACTCATTCCTGACATTACTTCCTTTATATTGAATTTTTGGCCTAGGCCATGAATTTCATTTAAGTAACATGTTCTAATTTCACATTGATTATTATCTATTTTTTTATTTTGTTTTGAACCCTTTTTCCTGATCTTATTTGTTTACCACTTATTACATGAGCTTTGACCCTTAATATATCCTAACAATATTTATAAGTTACAACAAAATCTCTTAATATATTAACTTAAGGTATAGCCTTCATGGCCAAGATTACATTCATTGATTAACAAACAATAACACTAACTACTTAGTGTACTATACTCCCATTCCATCAATTCTATCAAGCGTTACTAGCTGACTATTAGATTATCGTTTATATGGGCCCTTTATAAATATTGTATTGTGGTAACACAATTTTCCTATTTTGCCTATAGGCTTAGTACAATTAACAACATGGTTTAATAACAATAACAAACATAGTCTTTGACATTAAAAAATGAATACAATTAACTACTGTCAAGGCCTTCACTAATATCTCATTCTGAGATGAGACCTTTTACTCTAACTTACTCTCAACTCTATTTACGGTTTTCTCTTTAATAAAAAGAAATAACATGAACTAATACAGTTAACACTTCACTGACAAATATTGTATTTATATAATTGCTTGTTTTGCACCGAGATTCTGTTCGCCTGGTGCTTGTTTTGTTTTCAGTTAGGGCCATTGGAAGGATCATTAATCTTTACAGTCTTTTCTGCTTAATTAATGATTATCATTTGTAACTTTTATTTTCTTATTTATTATTTACTTACCATTTTTATACACCAAACAGCCGTCCATGCCCATATTTACTGGACGCCATTTTGAACTGTTGCCAACTTCCATACCACCAAGGTGAACCCAGAGTTCGTGTAAGCATTTATTTGGAGAACAGAATCGAGGTTATTTGAAATAAGTGATTTGAATCTACTTGTTTTTCAAGTGAATTTGGTTTTATTCATCATATAATTCTTTAATTCTACATAATCAAAAAACAAATTAAATTGACTTATTTTACATTTTTTCTAACAAAATTCGTTCTAACAATATTCTAAAAATATTTTTTCTAGTTAACACGTTTTACTATATAAACAATAAAACAGCACATTGGTTATTTTAAAATTAACCCTTCTTTTATATGGGATTACATAAATTTAAACTAGTGAAAAAAAAAAATATTGAAAACAAACTAAATTTACTCAGGCCTTTATAAGATTCCCATTTTTAGTGATTTTAATATCTCCCCTTAATACAGTTCTAAATGTGTTTAATTTTGTTCCAACTTTAAGAAAATGATTTGTTTTGCCTCTGTTTGGTTACTTATCTGAAATTTAATCCAAAACTGTCCAGCCTCCTTATATACTTTCTGCCACTCCGCACATTTCTCTTGCTTCACTTTTGTTTATTTACCATTTTTTGCTAAACTTTTAGTTGCGTTTATACTGTTTAAGATATAACTGATTTTTTCACTTTACATTTAACACCTTTTGGTGTTGGGCGCGCCCGTAACTCGTCCATGAATTGCTGTACGGCCGTACCGGATGAGAGTATAATTTCAACTGGGATGAGCAAAATTGGTCAAAAGTCTGAGCTGGAGGGGCGATCATGTGGTCTCGTTTTATTGTTTAACTTGTATTACATCGACAGATTCCAAGGCGGTGCTGACCCACCACACATGCCAAAGTTATGTAATTATGGGCTCGGCTGTCGACGTCATGTAGCGTGACTTCAAATGTGCAATGTTCAAAGATCATTTGTCTAAAAATAACTGTCTTCCGTGGTTAAATCGTTGACCTTGACTCCAATTGATGTACATTGTTTTTACCCCAATAACATTTACAAATAAAACTTTACATTTTCAATATTTCTCGGGAAGGTTTTACCTGTACCGTTACACATTGTTCCCCACTCTTCTCACACTAACACACTTCTCACAGGTTTATATTTTATAATTTAGAGTACATTGTATTTATTTATTGGACTTTTCCATTGTACTTTTATTTTTACATTTTATGACATGGTTAATGGTTTATTTATTAACCATGGTTTATTTTATTTTACTTGGTTGAATATGTGAGTTAAAACATTCTGACCTCTGGTTAAGTAAACTATTTTGTTATTTAAGATAGGGCTCCCACTATGTTGCGTTACATATACCCCCCCCCCCCACCAAAACATGATAATTTTGTCTAAACCGGGTTTGGGTAAAATAAACTGTTAACACTAAAAGGAAATTCTTATCTACTTTTATTTGTAGTATTTTTTAATTTCAGTTTGATTATAGGTACCTTTTATATTTTTACTATTTATTGCTCTATCTTTGTTCGTATTGCTGGAATTGGACGGGTTTATGGAGATGAACTTTATTCAATTATTTCTTGCTCCTTCATATTCTGGATTTCTTCTCTTGTTGCTGGTTTCAGGGATTGAGGTGTGCTAAACTTTCTTTTAATATTGATCAATTCATGATAAGACAGCTCATAAACAAAATCCTTTACTTCTCCGGGCAAAATCTAAAAATACTTTTTTTTTTATATTTGTTATATTGATCGTTACCAACTGACCTTTTTTGTTCTAGAGTTACTTCACTTGTACTGGTGGCCTTAATTAAATGCATTTCTTGGAGTTTTTTTCTTTTCATTCTTTACCTTCTATGTAGGTTGATTCCACGATTGGTGCTATAAATTCCTCCCTAACTTTAAATGGCATGGTGAATGCATATCGGTTGTGAGTGGCACACTTGCGGCCTATTATCTTTACCCGACCATTCCCCCAGTGCATGGTACAGTGCTCTTTGGCCACTGCCCATAATAATAACCTTTGAGTGGCGCCGTAGCTTTCTACACTCTGTCATTTCTTAAAATGGTAACTCTTGCGTTACCTTGAACACCCTCTGAACCTGTTGCCTTCTCAATACTTCTCATTATTTTATTTTGCCTCCCAGTAACTCCTATTATCTTTATATTATTTATTATCAGTGTTGGTATACTCATTGCTTGCTTCTTTTGTTGTATTTAATTCTACGTGGTCGATCAACAACACCTTTGCCCGGGTGTTAATAATCACAACTTTCAATATCCCTTATAATGCAGTGTTTATTATTATGCTTTGTTAACTTATTTATTATTAGTTTCTCTTCAGTCTTGGCTTTGTTTCTTTAAATCTTCATTTATATTGTTTTGTCTTATTAATAGTTTCTCTTAAGCTTTGTTAGTGTTTCTTTATATCTTCATTTATATTGTTTTTTCTTAATTAATATTATTTTTCCTTTTTTCCTTTTTCAAATGGTTTGCTTGGTCGGTACATAGAAAATCAGTCCGTTTTTCTCGATGCTGGTACTTAGTTTATCCGTGGTCCATAGATTCAGTTGCCCTTGTTTCTCGGATTACTCTTGTATTTCGAATTATTTCTGTCCTTGTTAGTTCTCTCGCTACTACCTTATATTCTGATTTTTCTGTTGTAAAATCTTCACTTGTTTCAAGGCCTACTTGAATCGTTTTATCATCTATTTTACTAAATGAATACTTTAATGGTATATTCATTATTGACGATCTCACTGACATTTTATTATCCATTTCTATTTTTGGTATATTCCATGTAAGTATAGACTTTCTGAAGTTTTTACTCACTGTTTTATTGTGAGTTTTCTAAAGTTTCTATCAAACTTCTACAATTTTTAAAATTCATTATTTCTGTATGGTTGGTAATTGAGAGATTAAGTACATTAACCAGTCCATTCTTCATCATCTCCAATTCTTCCCGTGTTTTTATTAGTTCCTTTTTACTTATTTTTCCTATTTCCTTCGTCTTCCTTTCCACGTGCTTAATATTTTCTTTGTTTCTGTTATTGGGATGTAATTCAACAGTTTTGATTACCACATCAATTTTCTGGCTATTTGTTTCACCCAGGTTTTCTATTTTTCCTTTAATACCTTCAGAAATACTGTCTAGTGTTCCTTTCAACTTCTTGAAACCACTATTCATTGTTTCATTTAACTTTCTGAAACTTTCATCCATTTGTTTCATTAAACTTTCACTCAAAATCTCGTTTTGTTTAGTTGAGTTTTCATTTATTTTTTCCTCCATACTGTCTATTTTTTCATTTGTTTGTTTATTATCTTCCTTGATTTGTCTTAAACTCTCCTCATTCCTGTCAAATTTTTCGTTAATTTGTTTTAAATCTTCTTTAATTTCTTCCTTCTGTTTCCTAGAATCTTCTTTAATTAATTCCCATAGTTTTTGTAAATCCAGGCCTCCTCTGGCTTCCTCATTGTCACCCGCCTGTTCCATTTCACTGTCTTGGACTGTTTCTTCTTCTTGTTCCAGCCTATCTTCTTCTGTATCTTGCTTTTGTCCTCTCTTCATCGCAGAAGTTTCTTGTCATCGCATTTTTGAGTCTTCTAGCAGTTGCCAGCTAAAATTAGGTCAATCGTTATTTTACTAGTTGTGTTTCGGTTAGTAGTTTTGCCTAATTTCAGCCCTACCGGTTGGGCGCCAATATGAAACGTAACGTGTTTCTTCGAGTAGAGAGTGGTGTGTTAAGCCCTGTGTTGGGATCGCCAATCTGAAACGTAACATTTCTTCAAGTCTAGGCCACGCGTTGGAGCGCCAATATGAAACGTAACGTAATTTCTTCGATTTTTGAGTAGTGTGAGAGATGTGTCTGTTCTAGTAGAAATAAAAAAAGCTTTTGAGTTGTCGCCTATTATGAAATCTCAAGTAAAGAGAGAGGAGAGGAGAGAGTGCTTCTCTTCAAATATTGTCCGTAATGTTTGTTTATGTTTACGATTGATTTTGTCCTCGATCGTTTTGTTGTAGGTTAGTCTTCCCTCACTCGCTGGCTATGAAGTTCTGTTCACCCGTATATCCCCACTCTTCACTGTTACCTATAAAATTTCTTAATTTGATATTATTTTACAAATAACAACCCCTTTTATTTCAATCAATTGTATTTATGATCATTTGTTTATCCAGGGTCAGTTAGTCGATTTGAATGTCGAACTATACTAAGGCCGGGTCGACTCTTACTAAACTCAATTGGGAAATATTTTAGTTTTTATAATTATTGTTTTCTCAGTCTTGGGTTCTTTTAAACTGCTAGGGAAGTCAGAAATGCAGTAACAAAGTACAATACATTACAGTTATCTGGAAATAAAAATCTTGTTTACTAACATAATAAAGGATTAAGTTTTGGTTACCGTGTAACGGCAAATAATTCGCTTTGCTTTCGCAAGCCGTGAAATGGCCGTCAACACAAAATGGCCACCTGTTACTCAGCTGGGTCCATATGCAAATGTCCTCGCTAGTTTCTTTGATTTGTGGCGTGTTCACTTAGTTTTTTTCTTTAGTTCTCACTGGTGTTTGAGTTAATAGTGTCTGTGAAATTGTTCTGGATGTGGTGTTGATCTACTTATGCATTTAATATTAGGTTATAATATCTCGCCAAGATTGAGGTATTCGGTTTTTTCTTCCACTCTTTTTAATCATATTTTTCTTCTTATTGTTAGTCTTCCATCTATTTACGATAATTTGTTTTATTTTCTTCTTCCTTATGGTTTTATATTTCCTTTTTTTGTGATTATTTAATTGGTTTGACTCATCCAAATTTGATTCCTTGGTATTCAATTGGCTTTTACTATACAGAGCTCATCTGCCCTCTCTTGAAGTTGACAATGGAATAATAATTTTTCTATGCCTTGTCAACATATAACGGCTGTATACTATCTTTTATAACTTCTGTATACTATCGCCCTTATAACCTCGGGAGCCCGGTTAATTGGCGTCGGTCAATTAACCAGGTTGCCATAATATTCAAAAAATGTTACATATTTAATTAAAATACAACGTAACAAAACACTTAATTGGAACCTGTGAATTAAGGAATATTAGATTCGTGTTGCCAAATTTATTCACGCATATTACGTCCATAACATCTCTTTATTTACATACCTAGTAATTAGCATAAAAGAAAATGAGTTACTGTCTTATTATTAAAAATCAATTAGGCTTGTGATTTGTATTGTTAAAACATACATATATATATATATTGCGACAGTACAAATAAGTGATGTACTGAGCATGGAATATAAAAATTTAAATTTACCTAATACACTGTAAATAATTAATACTATATTAGAAATAAGCATGTTAGGGATTGCAAGCTTGACTCGGACAAAAATATGAACAGGTGTTTCGACCTGAATCGACGTGCACACACACACAAATGTAACTGAAAGTGTGTATACCAGTATTTTGCTAGTGTGTGTGAACGCAGGTCTCTGCAGGCGAGTTTGCCACCCCAAGATGAATAATTGCACAATTACTGTTTTTCCGTAATTATTCATAAACTATAATTAAGAATTAAAATCCAAAACCACAATAAAATGTAATAAAATTTACTAAATACTGTGTACGAAAACCACGCGAAAGTGACGCACCGTACGAGTGTAATAGTGAAATAACTGTGTACAAATCGAAAGGGTTAAGTTGCAATGTCCAAAATTACAGTGAACATGTGTTGTAAAAATAGTTCTAAGATAAGTATAAGAGTTTACATACAGGACTCTGCAATTCGCAGAAATATAAAAAAATAGCGAATTTGACAAAGAGTGGGGGAACTGAATCCAGAGACAGTTTCTAACATGTCGATTTCGTACCACTGCAGGGTGTCGACCAAGACATGGGTATAAATAGGACACGCAAGCTACAGTGGTTCTCTTTCTTGAATCATCCACGGTGCAGCGGGAGCTTATGCCCGTCAGCACGGCATATTTATTTTTTTTGTAAACAGTTTAAATTTGCCAGTTACGTACAAATATGTAACTAAGCTGTAAAGACAATCATTTTAATTAATAACAGCACTACTTAAGAAAATCCATTAACGTCAGAAACAGCACGAGGAGAGTTCCAGAGAATGATTCGACGCTGGACAAGAGGAGAGTTCCAGAGAGAGACAGCCGACGCTGGACAAGAGGAGAAGAAGACAGCCAACGCTGGAGGCGAGACGAGGACGAATACCGATGAATAAAAAATGATCGAGTATGATTGACGACAATAAGGTGATAAACAACTTATTTATATCTTAATCATACAAAGAACTCAAAGACAATTAAAGACATTTCTATTTTATTTAAAAGTAAGAGCAATGTTTCTTGTAAAGTAGAATTAAAATCATAGATGTTTTAGAAATACGATTAACGTAACACGAGCTCAAATTAATATGATATAAATGATTACAAAACATTTAAATGAAAACAATTAATATTTGAGAAAACAGTACTGAGAAACAAAAGATAAATTCAATAACTATTAATAACTTTGAGTACATTACAATATAGAAAAAGATATTTAAATATTGATATTTTGAGACACATTAATTGACTGAGTAGTCTGAAAATGAGATTTTTCTCTTATACAATAATTAGTAGAATAGAATATTTAGTCAGTAAGGATGTATATAGCTTAAGCCTTACGGCACAACAACAAATAATAACGAATGTTTTAAACCAAAGTCAGTGCCATGTGCACATTTGTTAATAGTATCAAATAAATTTTAATTACCGTTTCAAGTTACATAGAGTTCTTATTGCAGATACACCTGAAACCCAATTTAAATGTTATATTGTTAAATAATTTGTCAATCTTGAACGTGAGACTGGTCACGCCTATTTTATGTATATGTAACGTTGCATAAATTTGGTGCTCCAAGATCGTGGGGCTCCACAAATTTAAATTATATTGAATTTGCAATTTGTTACGTTGCATATATTTGGCGCCCTGGACGTGGGGTGCGACATGCCTAAATTTATGTACTAAAATTTGTTACATAAATTGTAGCCCATGAACGTATGACCCGATCCCCATCATTTAACTATTAAAATTTTTTATGTAGCTAAATGGTTGCTCTAAAATATAAAGAGTGTGTTAAATGAAAAATGTATAATATGTAATTATTATTTATATTAAACAGTAACTGAATGTAATGTTAATTGTTGTGTAATCACACAGCTGGCGCCCACGAATAATATTATTTGTTTATGTAACAGGTGTAACTGTAATGAGTGTTAATAATAACTATTAATAAAAATAAAGAAATAAATAAATAAGTAGGGAACGGTTATCAATAATAATTGTTAAAGAATTACTACTAAATAAATATTTTAATAATTATTCAACATGGCAGAACCAGGAGGGTTGAATTTAGAAGCATTTAAAAGTTCGATACTCGCCATGATGGACGAATTAGTCATAAAACAAGCCAAAAAATTTAAAGAGGAATTGAAAGAGGAGAATGTCAAACAATTAAGAAAAATAGATGAAATAAATACAAAAGAAACAGAAAGTTTAGAAAACAAATTAGAGCTACAGTCCGATAATTTTAGACAGGAGACCATAAAAATTACCGAGAGTCTAGAAGAGTTAAAAATTGATAATCTCCAGTTAAAACAAGACAATATAAAAATAAAACAAAGTATAATCGATAGTAATGCACAATTAACCGAAAAAATTGGTGACACCAACATACGTATCGATACTCTAGAGAATAATTTTAAACAAGCCTTACATGAACAAGTTGTACGGATTGAAAATAAACAAAAAGAATTACGTCTCGAGTGGAGAAAAGATTTAAAAGAAACGCATAAACAAATAAATGATACTTTAACTACTATCACGCGAGAACAGGATGATAAAATCCAAACTATTAATAATGTATCCCGAGTAAATACCAGTAAACTTAGAGAAATAGAAACACGTACTGTAGTTATTGAGAATAAAATTGAAGAAACTACGAAAGACCGTTCGGGAGACGTATCACATATGAAAGAAGAGATTCAAGAGGAAATGAACCAGCTATGAAGTGAGTTAAGAAGACGACAGAACCAAATGACCATATTTCCGACACCAACGGAAGAAAGGAGGAGACTTAAGTTCTCAGGTGGTAAAGGGGAGAACAGTATGGAATTCCTAGCAAGAGTAGAGAAGGAAATAGAAAAAATTGGGAGTGCAATAAATGACGACGAGAAGATAGACTTCGTCACGCGATATCTTAGAGATTCAGCCAGCCAATGGTACTCTATTATTAGAGATAACATTAGTACATATCAGCAGTTTCGTGAGGCATTCGAGAACCGATACTGGAATCTACATACCCAATGACAAGTACGGGATCAACTCGAATATGGAAAGTTCAATGAACAAGGACAGCAGAGTATTGAACAATACACAATTACGCAAATAGAACGTGTAAAACACCTCAAACCTAAATTCTCAGAATATGAAATTGTTTCAAAATTATCTTACCATTTTCAGCGAGATATCCAGTTAGCAGTTTATACACAAGGGATTAAAACCATATGTAACTTTTACTTTTTCGGTAAATTAATTTATTCACATTAAGTTAACACTTCCACTTACCTTACGACTTGGATCTGGCCGGATCGTGTAGTGGAGGTAAACCCATTTCGTTCGACGAACTCTGACGATACATATAACGAAATAAGGCATTGAAAGAATTTAACTCTCAATTGTATGGAAGAGAAATCAGACTTTTTTATTACTCAGAAATGTTAAAATGTTAAATCTTCTTGTTACATGTTGTGCAACTCTGGCACCTTACTGACTATTGCATACCTTATCTTGGCCAATTATATAACTTCACTCACACACATATACACTTAATTCAGCCCAGCATTGCACACTCTCACATTCATTTATAGTTTATAAAACCCTTAACATTTTATATGAATCAAATTCCCCCTTTGCCGGCCACGCGGTCCCCACGTACACGCATTGTCCGAACGGTTTTTTATTGTCCGAAATAGGAAAAAATAAAGTTCTCGATTAAGGCCCTCTCAATAGATTGACCGCGGTCATACGACAATTCAACTGATTAATCCACTATTTAACTTGTTACATTACAACTTTTTGACGAGCCTACTTTGGCCCAGTCCGGTACCGGGAACTGTTACTCGTAGACTGCAACTGGAACGTAACAGGTACATCTTCCTTTCTCTGGCGGGAATTGTTGTTCACTGCCACTATGTTTTCGTCGCTCAATACTCAGTTGTTGTTAGGTAACCATTTTATATATGGAATATGGAAGTTATATTCCGGGTACCAAAGTACGATATTGGCTTTGGCTCTGCTGATGTCACTAACAGTAGGCGGGGCATTAGCAGTGTTTCCGGGACGTCTTGGAGAAGACGACGAATATTTTTTACGCTCTGGCCATCTTGAGTTTTTAGTCAAGAGCGTCCTTTTGAGCGCGTGCGGGTGTAGTTGCGCTTGAGCGTTGACACACTTGCAAAGTTCTTAGAATTTTGTGGGGGTAAATTCTTCAGCTGCATTACACAACAACAACTTCGTCTATGCCTTTGTTTCAAACTGCTTCTTAACATCGTTTCTGTTATACGGACAAATAACGTTGCCATGCGTTCTGTTATAATGGAATGAATTTTCACGACTTTTAGACAAACCCGCCCAAAAACGAAATAAGTAAAAATATATAAATGCCCCATACGGTTAAAATAAAAAATACCCAAAAATGACCCGCTACAATACCCCCTCGATGAGAATTCTGCTGTTCATAACAGAACCGCAATCGACAAACCCCGAAGAGGATCGGTGAGGAACTGGTGCCAACAACCCCCTGGTTCTTAATCTCATGGATACACTACCCCCCTGGCTCAGCGACTATGGACTCATCTGAACGAGATCACTGGACTTCTCCATAAGAGATCCCAACACCGAGAAATCGAGCAGACTCGCACCACAGCCACCTCGCCTTTTAACATGCTACCCCAAAAATCCTCAATCCCTGGCTAAAATTATTCCAGCTCCTCCGCCGATAGGTTTCCCCTTTTTTTGCAAGCTGGGCTGCCTTTAGCAAATACTGGGCTCACACACACTAAAATTACATGTTGCCATAACACACAAAAAATAAAAAAATTCTTTTAAAATTTATTAAAAATTTAAAAAAATTCAAAATTCAAAAAAAATAATATTTTATCAAAAATTCTCTTCCTCTTTTTTTTTCTTTTTTTTTTCTTTTAAAATGACTTAAATTAAGCGTTTCTTCTACTTGAACAAATCCTTAACCTAACATGTCTTAGTCTAACAATACAGTGCAGTACAATAAATCAGTAAACTAAACATGGTAAATACACACATAAATAAAACAATAACTACCTAAAATATGCATTCGCTGGCAGGCGAAAAATCAAAAAAAAATTTTTTTTTTTTCCAAAGAATTAAAATTTCCAAAAATTTTTAAATTCCAAAAAAAATTTAAATTTATTTAAATGTTTTCTTCATATGCAAAATTATTTAAATATTGGTTTTAATTAATTAAATAAACAAATTAGAATTGACTTCCTACCATACAAGCTTAGTAGGTGTATGACTTCATCAGCTGATCGAAACTAGGTCAAGTCCAAAACCCTTGACCTACATATGTTATATATAATTTCTATCTAAAACACATTTGATATCTGTAATATTCCACCTTGAAATACAAAACATAGTAACATAAAATATTTAAAATTACAAAATATTAATATAAATGATTGTTAACTGGACATTTAAATTATTTAAAATAAACACTTCTTACTTGTATCGTGTTTTCCAAATTTTATCACAATTCTGTCACTGGTTTCAAAAAAATAAAAATTTTATATTCTTTATCATGAATTTCTCTCTTTTTGCTTAACAATCCTACTCTTCATTTAACAATCTCGCTATACTTTACTGTGGGTGATGTAATTTATTTATTCTCATTTACTGTACTAGATCTGTATACATATATAAACTTTACTCTCTGACTCTACTATTAATCAACTTCAATTAGCATGACACCCATCTCTACCAAAATATCTACTAATCAAGACACTCTAAGCCCCAACTTATCATTGAACTCAAATCGTCACCTTCTCTACATAAAAAAAAAACTCTCTAACCCTTTGTACATAGGATATGTGTTTCCCCACCCCCAAAAAACTCAATTCCCTTATCTGGCGGCCTGGATTCTACCTAAGGCGGCCCCTCCTTACTAAAATCGATACCAATTCCCGTCCCAACATATTTTGTTGCAGACTCCTACATGACACTACCCTCTAATACAAAATTGCCATCCCCTAAAATCTCAATCTTATTACCTCACTACAAATACAACAAAATAACCTCATTAATTATAAACATAAATATATCACTCAAAATCTACATAAAGTCTCCATTACCACTGTGTCAACATCAATGTTTCTCAAAATTCTGTAACATTACTTTACTTCAAAACAACATTACATTTTTCTCTACTATTTCAAATTCAACTTTGATTTTAACTTGGACAGATCTACATGTCCCACAAAATATTTATCACCCAAAAAACTATTTCTTATTAGATTTCACAAATCGTTACTTTATTTCTCATTGTAGCAAATTATTTTTATCATTACTTCAAAATATCTGTAATACATTAAAACATTACATCAAACATTAATTACTTAACACATTTATAAACCCATATACCAGTGACATGGTATTGCTGATCAGCTGATACCCTAACATAATTACAACACATCTCAAAATTGAACAAATTACATGAAATATATATTTATCAATACTCACTTCTACCCTCATTGTTTCCCCTTTTTATGATATGTTCCCCTTTTCAGGTCATTTATGTTAACCTGCCAGACGATTTAATTATTGGCTTAGAAGAAAGATACACACACATAATGAACATGCATATTCTTAACAACGCCTATATCTAACGTACAACAATAAAACAATACATTTAAAAGCGCATAATGAACACCTTATTTTTAAATATTTGAGCAGCTAGTTAATTGAACAGAGCGCAAGCATTTTTGTTTGATCAAACTTTGAATAAAAAATGTTATGCTATAAAATTTACATTCGTGACTCCTTTGCGTCACCTCCCATCCACACCTGTAAACATTTTCTATTATACATGATTATCAAAATTTTCCTACTTACAAACCATTTAACATGACATACACCCAAAACTTAATCACCATCATCTCTGAAACATTTTACACAAAATTAGTTTAAATTAAATAATTAATCATTCATTACCAAATTTCTATCTCGTAAAACAAATTAAAGTCATTAAAAAATTTAATTAATTAACATTTGAATAATCAATCAAAATGTTTAAGCATCTCAAATTGTTTTAATTAAATTAATTACCAAAAATGTAAATTATATAGTTATTGAAGCAATTACCATTAGTCAATTGCTGTTTTCAACATTAATTCAGTTATTTATTTAAATTGCAAAATATTGATATTATTATTATCACAACAATCATCTTACATACACCCATTATTTGTTTAACATTCCACCATGCACACATATAAATACCCTATATTTTATTTACAAACTCTTGTTATTTATTGTCCAGTTTTTCCGCACTTCATTTGTCCAGATTTGCCATGTCAGAACCATTAAAACAAAATGTTTATACTGTCTTTTATTGTTTTAATAGTTTAACCTCCATCTTTCCAAATCAACCTTGGTTCTACATAACATCGTTCAATTTTATCACCACACAAATGACTGTTTTGTGTGTTGTAACCATATAAACTAACTTCAATCAACTTATTCAAATACTCGTTAAACCAGTCTACGTTAGGTATTTTTGTCAAATCTCCATCATTAAATTCATTAACTATTGGGTTAATCATTTTTATTAAATCATTGTAGTCGTTATCATTCACATATATTTCTAAACTTTCCTTCCATTCATCATACTTTCTATTTAAGTTATATAATTCTGTCTCCTTACTAACATACAATTCTCTGTTTACATCTCTCTCTTCATAACCCCAAATTACACTCTCAAAAGTATTACAGACAGAGGGTATAAATTCAATTAAATCTTTCCTGACTTCTCCAGGAAAAACAAAAAACTTCAAAAAACAATTATTTGTAGCACACTTGTCTACACAATATATACGTGAAGTTCTTCCTTCACCCCCCCATTCTACCTCGTAAACAATTTACCCTCTGTTTCATATCTATAATATAGCTCTCTTTCCACTCTCTCTCCAACTCATTAACACACATTAACATCTCATAATCACATTCTACAACTTCATTAGTACTTTCAGATACCAACTTTTCGACTACATTATTATTCTCATTATTATCAACATCATTATTATTTATTAATTCATTACCTAATACAACATTGTCATTACAACTTTCGTTTGTATTGTTCTTACTCTGTTCTACTTTATTCACACTGTTTCTAGTAATTTCATTGGCATTTTCAAGACATACATTCTTGTCTTGTATATTATTTATCAACTCAACAAATTTCACATTTACGAGGGCTATCCAGAAAGTAACAGACGTTTTGAAATAAAAAATTTACAAAATGAAAAAACAAAATTTTATTATATACATTTGAAAGGTACACTCTTAAGCTATTTTTCTACATAATCGCCATTCAAATTAAGGCACTTATCATACCGTGGCACAAGTTTTTCAATACCGTCTCTGTAGAAATCTGCCGCCTGCGATTTCAACCACTGGTTTACACCGGCATGCAGTTCGGCGTCAGTATCAAAGCGTTGTGTAGCGAGCCATGTGTTCATCGCTGGGAAGAGGTGATAGTCGCTCGGCGCCAAATCCGGGCTGTATGGTGGATGATCGAACACCTCCCATCCAAAACTATCGAAGAGCTCTCGGGTACGATTGGCCGTGTGTGGACGTGCGTTGTCGTGAAAACAAAACCTTCGCACTAAGTTTTCCCCGACGCTTGTTTTGTATCGCGCGCCTTAACTTTCTCAGTGTTTCACAATACCTCTCTGAGTTAATTGTTGTGCCACGTTCAAGAAAATCAACGAGAATCACTCCTTCAGAGTCCCAAAACACAGTAGCCATGATCTTTCTTGCTGACAGCGTTTGCAAACACTTCCTTGGTTTCTTGGGAGAATTTGTGTGTCCCCATTCCATCGACTGCCTTTTTGTTTCACTATTGACATGCTTCACCCAAGTCTCGTCCCCAGTTACGATACGATCGATAACTTTGTTACCATTTTTGTCGTAATCTTCGAGGAAAGTTAGTGCTGCAGCCAGTCTCTGTTTTTTGTGGTCTTCCGTTAGGATTTTCGGAATCCACCTAGCACAAAATTTGTGGTAACCAAGCTTTTCCGCCACAATTTCATGCACCAAACTCCGTGAAATTTGGGGAAATTGTTTCGAAAGTTCCGTAATCGTGAAACGACGATCTTCACGAATTTTGTCGTTGATTTTCATCACCAGTTCATCAGTCACATGGCTAGGTCTACCACTGCGGTCCTCATCGTGAACATTGGTACGGCCATTTTTAAAATCAATGCACCATTGCCTCACTCGGCTTTCACTCATTATTCCTTTTCCGTACACATCACAAAGTTGGCGATAAATTTCAATTGGTTTGTGATTTTTTGCGAACAAAAACCTAATCACAGAACGCACCTCACAAGTGGCGGGATTTTCTATTGCAGCGCACATTTTAACACGTCACAGAGAGCAAAGTAAGAGGGGCACAGACCGCACGCTACCACAGCTGGTTGCGTACTGAGTGTAGGAACGTTCCGACACCAAGATGGCGGCTCTATCCCCGCCCACCGCCGCGGTCGGTCAAAACGTCTGTTACTTTCTGGATAGCCCTCGTATATTCTGCTGTAACTGCATATTCTGGTCTTTAATTGCTTTAAAATTAATCTCGTTTTGAATATTCTGCTGTTCGCATTTTATTCTCTGTTCATCTAATTTATCGTTAAAGTCACTTTTCATCTTATTTAAAATTCTTTCGTTATTATCAAAGCGTTTATCATTATCATCAAAATGTTTATTGAGGTCATTATTCTGTTTATCGAAATTAACTTTCATAAAATCTAATAGGTCATCTAATGACAATTTTTTCTCTTTTTTACTTGTTACAGGAGTTGATTTCGCTCCCGGTGTATCAAAAACAGATGCTTCTACATTATACTCATTTATTGGCGTTAATTCTGTTTGAATACCAGAGTCGGCACTTACTTGACTCTCGGTCTGACTGTCAGATAATTCATTGTTATCTGCCATTTCTTATTTTATACTCTATACTTGTATATAAATATAATATGATCAATATAATGTATTACATAACCAATTTTGCGTTAATAGTTAATAACGCACTTTCGTTTTATCTCGCTAACCCCAAAAACATGCTTGTATCCTTACTGTAGGTATGGAATTTCATTTTTTGGAAATTCGTGCCTGTTTCGTGGCGCCATTTGTGACGCTCTTAATTAATCACAATTATTTAGAGTACCATACAAATATAAATAAATAGAATGACTTTCACTTACCATCCAGACATGCTCTTTTGGGTCCAGGGTCTCATACGAACACTAGGACACAAGCACAATTTTGAAGGTTGCGTAAATCATTTACATAACACATGTTTAAGAAGAGAATTTCCATTTAATATTTTACTTTTACTTTGGTGAAATTAAGAAGATACATTTAGTAAATACTGGTTTCAGGTGTTGTGCAACACGTGCTTCTATTGTAATATGACTTACAATCTACGTCTTACCTTATTTTTTCTAGGACACAACCACAGTCATAAAACTCACACAGACACAAACACAGCCCAGCTTTGCTCGCACACACATTCATTTATAGTTTATAAAACCCTTAACATTTTATATGAATCAAATTCCCCCTTTGCCGGCCACGCGGTCCCCACGTACACGCATTGTCCGAACGGTTTTTTATTGTCCGAAATAGGAAAAAATAAAGTTCTCGATTAAGGCCCTCTCAATAGATTGACCGCGGTCATACGACAATTCAACTGATTAATCCACTATTTAACTTGTTACATTACAACTTTTTGACGAGCCTACTTTGGCCCAGTCCGGTACCGGGAACTGTTACTCGTAGACTGCAACTGGAACGTAACAGGTACATCTTCCTTTCTCTGGCGGGAATTGTTGTTCACTGCCACTATGTTTTCGTCGCTCAATACTCAGTTGTTGTTAGGTAACCATTTTATATATGGAATATGGAAGTTATATTCCGGGTACCAAAGTACGATATTGGCTTTGGCTCTGCTGATGTCACTAACAGTAGGCGGGGCGTTAGCAGTGTTTCCGGGACGTCTTGGAGAAGACGATGAATATTTTTTATGCTCTGGCCATCTTGAGTTTTTAGTCAAGAGCGTCCTTTTGAGCGCGTGCGGGTGTAGTTGCGCTTGAGCGTTGACACACTTGCAAAGTTCTTAGAATTTTGTGGGGGTAAATTCTTCAGCCGCATTACACAACAACAACTGCGTCTATGCCTTTGTTTCAAACTGCTTCTTAACATCATTTCTGTTATACGGACAAATAACGTTGCCATGCGTTCTGTTATAATGGAATGAATTTTCACGACTTTTAGACAAACCCGCCCAAAAACGAAATAAGTAAAAATATATAAATGCCCCATACGGTTAAAATAAAAAATACCCAAAAATGACCCGCTACACATAGAAGAATTTTTAATCCTTGTACACAGTCGGAGAATATCAATAAAGGTAAGAACACAATACTGGGAACAAAAACATGCAAATCATCACCATAATTATCACAGAGATGACAAGAAATCAATACAAAACACTACACCGCACCGTGATAATTATAAAATAAATTATTCGCCACCAATGTACAACACTACAACACGCACAGCTAAAGAAACTGAACAAAATAATACAGCTAGACGACAAGGAGACGTTATATGGTCATCCAATCGTAAACAGTTTTCAAAACCAGCTGACAAACGCGTTGCCGCAGTACGAGGGTACGACAAAAAAAAATTGAAGAGAGAAAGCCAAGGAATGAATGAGACAGAGACTGTAACATTCCACAGCCAACCGTCTACATCAAAGGCGTCACAATGACTGAATAAACGGAAGCAAAATTATAAAATAAACAACATATACCCCTGCGATATTAGGAAAGACTTGTTAAGCACCGAACAGGATATAAAGCGAGACGCGCAGCAAACACAATGCCCTATTGTGACTGTGAACATAAACAAGTGTAAAATACGGATGCTAGTTGATACCAGCAGCCAGCTGTCTGTTCTTAACGCTGCATGGGTTCAACGCAACAAGAAATATTTTTAAAATACTGCAATTTTGCCCGTAAATAATTTAAATATTACAACAGCTACCAATAAAAAAGAAAGAGTTAAACAACAAGCATATGTAACTCTAACATATAAAACTCTAGAATTAGAACACCCTATGATAATTATGCATAAATTGATTTATGATGGAATTTTAGGTATCGATATACTAAATACAATAAATGCTAAGATTAATATTAATGATAATATAATTGTGTGTAATTATAAAAATGTTCAATATGAAGTAAACATGAACAGCGAGGAAGACGAGTGCAAGGTAAGTGAAACACCTATTACTTTGTACAAGCCACAAATACAATATGGTCCAACTCGACATGTGAATGCGGTAGATGAAGGGATGACGACACAGGAAGAAGAGAAACTGCACGAATTAATAGAAGAATATAGTGATGTATTTAGTGAAGTACCGACGCAGACGACAGTATACGAGCACTCTATAGTTGTGTCAGACCCTACAAAAGTCATTAGGAAGACATACCCTATCCCAATGCGATATGAGGAAGAGGTTGAACTCGAAATTCGGCATATGATCGAAAGTGGAGTCATAGAGCGATCGAACAGCAACTTCCTTAATCCTCTAGTGGTAGTGAAGAAGAAAAATGGAGAGATACGTCTATGCCTTGACATGAGGGAGCTGAACAGCATTGTATTAAAGGAGTATGACTGTGCACCAACTGCGGACGAATTATTTACTAAGTGTGAAGGAGCAAGGTATCTGACGAAGCTAGATTTACGCTCAAGTTTCTGGCAGATTCCAATTCGTGAAGAGAATAGAAAGTACACTGCTTTCCTGTATAAAAATAAATGCTACCAACACAGGGTAGTACCCTTCGGATTAAGCACGAGTTTGGCAGCCATCGTAAAGTGTCTAGAAAGAGCCCTAGAACCTGAAGTGGAACCCTACACCATGATATTTGTAGATGATATCTTAGTTGTGTCTAAAACGTTAGATGAACATATAAAACATCTAAGCACGATATTCCACAAGTTTAGGCAAGCGAACATATCCCTTAACCTAGACAAATGTGAATTTATCAAAACCTCTATCCAATTCCTAGGTCACATTATTTCATCCTCTGGTATACAACCCGATCCTATCAAAATTTCCAGCATAACTAATTTCCCTGTACCCGGAAATCTCAAGGAGTTAAGAGCATTCTTAGGACTCACAGGATACTACAGAAGATTCTCACCGTTATATGCAAGATATACGCAACCGCTTCTAGAGCTGACGAAAGAAAAAAAATGGAAGTGGAGAAGAAACATCAAGATGCCTTTAACCAAGTGAAAGAGTTGTTCATCGAAAATATTATGTTACATCATCCTCAACGAGAAGGAAAATTCGTAATATACTCCGATGCTAGTGACTACGCAGTAGGAAGTGTACTATATCAACAAGATACTATGGGAGAGCACCGAGTTATTGCCTACGCTAGTAGAGTCTTCAAAGGAGCTGAAAAACACTACTCCACATCAGAAAAAGAAATACTTGCTATAGTATACGCTCTTAAGCAATTCAGATATTATGTTTATGGTACTCATTTTGAGATACATACTGACCACCAAGCATTATCATTTTTATTGAAATGCAAAATAACAAATGCCCGATTATTAAGATGGATTTTAGCCATTAGCGAATACTCATTCACCATTAAATACTATAAAGGTAAAGATAATATTATAGCGGATACACTAAGCCGATACATCAAAGAAGAATGTGAAGAAGTTTATGTGAGTGAAAAGAAAGAAGTACGATTGTTATCAATTAAATTCAAAGAGAATGATGAAGTAAAACAAATGCTGAAAAACTTAGCACATCAACAAGATTTGGATGTGACGATAAGGGAGATGAAGGACCAAGAACAGCTACCAAATCATTATAAGGTACTAAATGGAATTCTTTTCAGGTTAGTAAGACAAGACTGGAAGATAGTACTAACGAATGACATGCTACAAAAATTAATTCGACCAGCACATGAGAGTTTAGCACATGCTGCCACTCTGAAATGTTATTTGAGTCTACGAGAAGATTTTACGATTAATAATATGTATCGATAGATAAAGAAGGAAGTAAAGAAGTGTTATGAGTGTCAAACGGCGAAAGGGCCGAATTTACACACATATGTAGGAATGCAGAGTATACAGAAGGAGAACAAAGGAGAGCTAATTGCAGTGGATTTTCTGGGACCATTACCACGATCAAGTCGAGGTGTGAAGCACATATTGGTATGTATCGATGTGTTTTCCAAGGCAGTCCGACTGTACCCAATTATGCGACCCACAACCAAAGTTGTTCTAAAGATACTACTGCAGAAATATATTCTGTTATATGGAAAAATGAAGAAGGTACTCAGTGATCAAGGTGTACAATTCCAAAGTGAAAAATGGGGAGGACGTTAAAGGAAAATGGAATACAACCAGTACTCACATCCATAAGACATCCTCAAGGAAACCTTGCTGAGAGAGTTAACAAAGAATTGGGTAAATATTTACGAATATATTGCCATGATCAACACAATAAATGGGCAGAATATTTACCATTTCTTGAAAAAGCCATTAATGAAAATTATAGTGAAGCAACAGGATACACTCCAATGGAATTAGAAGAAGATAAGAAGCCAAGCAGATTTTGGACTAAGTATATAAACAAACCTAATAACCAAAATGTACCTGTACCAATAAGTGTGAAAATTGGATACGCAAGGCAACGGATAATAGAAAGGGGTAACAAGAGAGTAGAGAGATTTAATCTAACTCACAAGCTACAACAATTCAATGTGGGAGAAAGTATACTACTCAAAGCAAATCCAGTGGGAAAACGGAGTGATAATACGGCGAAGAAATTCTTCAGACTTTATAATGAACCGTATACGTTAAGACAGCGAGTAGGACAGAACACTTTCATCGTATATGATGAGATACAGAAGAAAGAAATTGGTAAATTCCACGCAACGTCATTTAGGAAGTTCTACACATGAAAACAACGAGGTCAATGAAACCAGTCAGATCAGCTGTTTGTGAAGCCACCCTACTACAAGGTCACGAGCAGTGAGCGTGTAAAAAGGGGAGGTAAGACGTTTATATACACTCCAATTAAGGGTGAAATGACGAATATTATTCTTTATTATTTGTTACATTTTTTTTGCAAATAATAATAATAAATAAATAAAAAAAATTATAATAAATAAATTTATTAAAATTTTTTTTGTTACCAAGCAGAGGAATAATGCGACAGTACAAATAAATGATGTACTGAGCATGGAATATAAAATTTTAAATTTACCTAATAAACTGTAAATAATTAATAATATATTAGAAATAAGCATGTTAGGGATTGCAAGCTTGACTCGGACAAAAATATGAACAGGTGTTTCGACCTGAATCGACGTGCACACACACACAAATGTAACTGAAAGTGTGTACACCAGTATTTTGCTAGTGTGTGTGAACGCAGGTCTCTGCAGGCGAGTTTGCCACCCCAAGATGAATAATTGCACAATTACTGTTTTTCCGTAATTATTCATAAACTATAATTAAGAATTAAAATCCAAAACCACAATAAAATGTAATAAAATTTACTAAATACTGTGTACGAAAACCACGCGAACGTGACGCACCGTACGAGTGTAATAGTGAAATAACTGTGTACAAATCGAAAGGGTTAAGTTGCAATGTCCAAAATTACAGTGAACATGTGTTGTAAAAATAGTTCTAAGATAAGTATAAGAGTTTACATACAGGACTCTGCAATTCGCAGAAATATAAAAAATAGCGAATTTGACAAAGAGTGGGGGAACTGAATCCAGAGACAGTTTCTAACATGTCGATTTCGTACCACTGCAGGGTGTCGACCAAGACATGGGTATAAATAGGACACGCAAGCTACAGTGGTTCTCTTTCTTGAATCATCCACGGTGCAGCGGGAGCTTATGCCCATCAGCACGGCATATTTATTTTTTTTGTAAACAGTTTAAATTTGCCAGTTACGTACAAATATGTAACTAAGCTGTAAAGACAATCATTTTAATTAATAACAGCACTTCTTAAGAAGATCCAGTAACATCAGAAACAGCACGAGGAGAGTTCCAGAGAATGATTTGACACTCGACAAGAGGAGAGTTCCAGAGAGAGACAGCCGACGCTGGACAAGAGGAGAGTTCCAGAGAGAGACAGCCGACGCTGGACAAGAGGAGAAGAGAGACAGCCGACGCTGGAGGCGAGACGAGGACGAATACCGATGAATAAAAAATGATCGAGTATGATTGACGACAATAAGGTGATAAACAACTTATTTATATCTTAATCATACAAAGAACTCAAAGACAATTAAAGACATTTCTATTTTATTTAAAAGTAAGAGCAATGTTTCTTGTAAAGTAGAATTAAAATCATAGATGTATTAGAAATACGATTAACGTAACACGAGCTCAAATTAATATGATATAAATGATTACAAAACATTTAAATGAAAACAATTAATATTTGAGAAAACAGTACTGAGAAACAAAAGATAAATTCAATAACTATTAATAATTTTGAGTACATTACAATATAGAAAAAGATATTTAAATATTGATATTTTGAGACACATTAATTGACTGAGTAGTCTGAAAATGAGATTTTTCTCTTATACAATAATTAGTAGAATAGAATATTTAGTCAGTAAGGATGTATATAGCTTAAGCCTTACGGCACAACAACAAATAATAACGAATGTTTTAAACCGAAGTCAGTGCCATGTGCACATTTTTTAATAGTATCAAATAAATTTTAATTACTGTTTCAAGTTACATAGAGTTCTTATTGCAGATACACCTGAAACCCAATTTAAATGTTATATTGTTAAATAATTTGTCAATCTTGAACGTGAGACCGGTCACGCCTATTTTATGTATATGTAACGTTGCATAAATTTGGTGCTCCAAGATCGTGGGGCTCCACAAATTTAAATTATATTAAATTTGCAGTTTGTTACGTTGCAAAATATATATATATATATATATATCATTTTCTATATAAGTAACTCGATGTTTCTTGCAGTAATTATATAATTTGTGATGATTTGTTCAATTTGTTTCTTCTGCAAGTAGATACAAATTATGTTATATTCATTCGACATATCAAACATGTATACAAATATTCCCATTGAAGAAACTATAAATATTATAATAAATAATCTGAAAACAAATAACGAAAGTAACACATACATTAAACAGTTAACTAATACTTTAAAAATAATTTTAAATCAAAATTATTTTCAATACAACAACAAATTGTACTATCAAACAGATGGCCTTGCTATGGGAGCCCCAACCTCCGCTATCATATCAGAAATCTTCCTACAAAAACTCGACGAACAAATAATAAATATAATAAAATTAAACGACCCATTAGGATGTTATTTTAGATACGTTGATGACACTCTGTACATTTCCCAAAACAATGGAATAAATATAAATAAAATATTCAACTCCATAAATAATTTACATTCTAAAATAAAATTCACGTTAGAAGAAGAATCTAATAATAAATTAAATTATTTAGACTTAGCAATAAAGAAAAATGAAACAAATTTTGAATACGCAATATACAGGAAACCTTCTCAAACTGACTTAGTAATACCAAATACTTCTAATCATCCTCCCCAACACAAAATGGCAGTATTTAATTCCATGATTTACCGAATGCTTAGGATCCCATTAAATAACACAGAAAGAAACAAAGAAAGAAAAATTATCCAACAAATAGCAGTTAAAAATGGATACAAAATAAAAACTATTAATAAATTAGAAAATAAATAAACATAAAATCACTAATAAAATTCCTAAAAACACTACATTTAAAAATTCATCTATTAATAATAATATAAAATATACAACCTTCACTTATTACGGAAATATAACTCAAAAACTAAATAAAATATTTAAAGATACTAATTTAAAAATATCTTATAACACAGATAATATAATTTTTAATAAAATAAAACCTAAAACTAAATCCAATACTCACAATAAAAATGGAATATATAAAATAGAATGTCCAGATTGCAATAAATTTTACGTGGGCCAGACGAAGAAAAAACTACGAGATAGATTCGTTCAACACCGCAATGCATATTTAAAACCAAATATTTATAAATCTAATTTAGCCACACATTGTCTAAATAATAACCACCAGTTTCCAAACATTGAAAATATAAAATTAATTAAAAACATACAAAAAGGTCAAAAAATGAATATTTGGGAAAATCTTAACATTTACAAACACAATAACAATAATTTATTAATTAAAGAACAAACCCAAATAAAAACAAAACAAGACGATCTATTTAAAATTATAAATTTACTAAAAAATAAAAATAAATGTGAATAAAATACTATATAAACAAAATTTCAAATATAACCGAGAAAACAGCTGCTGAAGAAATAAACATTAAAACAATCGTTAACTAATCGACCTAAATCGATTATCAGTTATTTTATTTTACGTTAAAATCGATACAAATTTCGATTATTCGTTACTTTTATATTAATAGAATTATTACAATTGTTATTAATTCACTTAGAAACCTCTGATGATACTGATATTTTTCAGTGAAACGTGCGTCAGGTGTTAAAAAGAATATACAATATTATCTACTTGCAGAAGAAACAAATTGAACAAATCATCACAAATTATATAATTACTGCAAGAAACATCGAGTTACTTATATAGAAAATGATGGATGAAAACACCATACAAGGTGATGTAACTCATTCCTATAACCAATTTATTAAACGTAAAAAACAATTAATTAATTGTTTTGGAAACATATATTTTAACAAAAAATGCCTACACCTTAATATTTTTCCAAAATACACAAAAATAATAGTAAAAAACAACAATAACAATAAAGTAAGCAAATATATTACTCAAGCCCAATATAAATGGATTAAAGACGAAATATCAAATAATTACAGAAAAATCGACTACATTAATAAACAATTAATTAATTTACATCTTCTTTTAGCCAACACACTTGATTATCATACATGGAATAATAAATATATTAATATGCTTAAAATACTAAATAAACACAAAACAATTAAATTTAACACAATCAATAAAAAACTTAAAAATCTACTAATAAATAGTACACCTAAAGAAGATAACCAAAATTTACACACATTAAATAATAACCACACTTTTTACCCAAAATTCGTAAATTTATCTAATATTAAATTCACGGAAAACGAAATAGCTACCCTAGAATCATCAAACAAAACAAATCTGAAAAATGTAAACAAATATGTAATAGATAATATCATAGTCGAAACTGAAAACGCAATTAATAATGTAGAACACGAAAAACAAGATAAAATAAGAACAGAAGCCTCAATGGAAATAATAAAATATATCAAAAAATATAATAACCAAAATCATCATATTAAAAATAAAAATAAACAAAATAAAACCATTAATAACATAAAACAGAAACTAACGACTAATAACCTCATTTTAACCAAAGCTGATAAGAGTAATAGTACAATAATAATTTCTCAGAAAGATTTAGACGATAAAACAGAAGAATTTATAGTTCATAATAATTGCATAACATTAAATAAAGATCCCACAAATAAATATCAAACACAAATAACAAATATATTAAAAAATAGTAACCAAATCATAAATCCTAAAGACTCCTTTAAATATAAAATGGATAATCCTTGTGCACCAAAATTAAATTCTTTAATAAAATTACACAAAATCAATAAACCTATCAGACCTTTAATAAACGCTAAGACCGCACCAAATTATAAAATATCAAAATTATTAACTCAAATCTTAAAACATAAAATTGAACTTCCAGCAACACAATATAAAAAATAGTATCGAACTCACGGAACAACTAATAAACGTAGAAATAAACAGAAATACAAAATTATATTCATTCGACATATCAAACATGTATACAAATATTCCCATTGAAGAAACTATAAATATTATAATAAATAATCTGAAAACAAATAACGAAAGTAACACATACATTAAACAGTTAACTAATACTTTAAAAATAATTTTAAATCAAAATTATTTTCAATACAACAACAAATTGTACTATCAAACAGATGGCCTTGCTATGGGAGCCCCAACCTCCGCTATCATATCAGAAATCTTCCTACAAAAACTCGACGAACAAATAATAAATATAATAAAATTAAACGACCCATTAGGATGTTATTTTAGATACGTTGATGACACTCTGTACATTTCCCAAAACAATGGAATAAATATAAATAAAATATTCAACTCCATAAATAATTTACATTCTAAAATAAAATTCACGTTAGAAGAAGAATCTAATAATAAATTAAATTATTTAGACTTAACAATAAAGAAAAATGAAACAAATTTTGAATACGCAATATACAGGAAACCTTCTCAAACTGATTTAGTAATACTAAATACTTCTAATCATCCTCCCCAACACAAAATGGCAGTATTTAATTCCATGATTTACCGAATGCTTAGGATCCCATTAAATAACACAGAAAGAAACAAAGAAAGAAAAATTATCCAACAAATAGCAGTTAAAAATGGATACAAAATAAAAACTATTAATAAATTAGAAAATAAAATTAAACATAAAATCACTAATAAAATTCCTAAAAACACTACATTTAAAAATTCATCTATTAATAATAATATAAAATATACAACCTTCACTTATTACGGAAATATAACTCAAAAACTAAATAAAATATTTAAAGATACTAATTTAAAAATATCTTATAACACAGATAATATAATTTTTAATAAAATAAAACCTAAAACTAAATCCAATACTCACAATAAAAATGGAATATATAAAATAGAATGTCCAGATTGCAATAAATTTTACGTGGGCCAGACGAAGAAAAAACTACGAGATAGATTCGTTCAACACCGCAATGCATATTTAAAACCAAATATTTATAAATCTAATTTAGCCACACATTGTCTAAATAATAACCACCAGTTTCCAAACATTGAAAATATAAAATTAATTAAAAACATACAAAAAGGTCAAAAAATGAATATTTGGGAAAATCTTAACATTTACAAACACAATAACAATAATTTATTAATTAAAGAACAAACCCAAATAAAAACAAAACAAGACGATCTATTTAAAATTATAAATTTACTAAAAAATAAAAATAAATGTGAATAAAATACTATATAAACAAAATTTCAAATATAACCGAGAAAACAGCTGCTGAAGAAATAAACATTAAAACAATCGTTAACTAATCGACCTAAATCGATTATCAGTTATTTTATTTTACGTTAAAATCGATACAAATTTCAATTATTCGTTACTTTTATATTAATAGAATTATTACAATTGTTATTAATTCACTTAGAAACCTCTGATGATACTGATATTTTTCAGTGAAACGTGCGTCAGGTGTTAAAAAGAATATACAATATTATCTACTTGCAGAAGAAACAAATTGAACAAATCATCACAAAATATATATATATATATATATTGTAATGTGACATAATGAGAGTTCCAAAACGATTAACGAAAATAGTCCAAATAATAATAATAAAGTCAGAATAAATAAAATCCAGTATGTAACAATTTAAAATAAAAAGTACAACACAATAATGTGATAAATAAGAAGCCATGTACTATAGATAATAAGACAAAACCTGTGAAAAGTGCATAAGTGAAAAGTGGGGAAAGTGGAAAACAAGGGTGATCATTAATCACACAGATAAGACTGTAAAGATCAGTGATCCCTCTAATTATGTTAAATGTAAAAAAACCAAATAGGTCTATACAAGAGATACAGCTCTTAAAAACATTGTAAAGTGACAGACATACTAAATGTTAGAGTGTAAACAAACAATTGTAGTAATGTAGCATTATTTATTGAAAGGTTTTATATTTATTTATCCCATGTTGTTGGCTGTTAAAGTAGAAGGCATTAGCAGTGCTTAACCATGTTTATTTTTCTTTTATTTAAGCCAATGCTAATAATTGTTATCATTAATAAATCATATGTAAAGAATTATAAGGAGTGTATTAAGCCTATAGGCAGAATAGAAGGTATATGTTACAACATAATACCCAAAAATACTTAAATAGAGGTCTCATATAAACACTATTAATGATCCATTAGTAGAGCTTAATAGTATGGAAATGTAATGGGTATTATAGTAAACTGAATATTTTATGTTATCATTCGTCAAAAAATGAATGTAATCTTGGCCATGAAGGCAACCATTTTAGTTAGTATGTTAAAGAATTTTGTGTTAGTTAATAAACATTGTTAGAATAAGTTAAAGAAAAGTGTAGTAATCTTTAAAACAAATGTAATCAGGCAAAAGGGTTCAAACCAGGAAACAATTTAATAATTAATGTAATTTAGACAATGAGTATGAAGTCAAATTTGAGGCCTAGGCCGAACATGAAATATAAAATAAAATAATGTCAGAAATGATTAAGTTATCACATCAATATAATACAGTAATAACAAAATAGGATCAAAATTTAATAATGGACAAGTCTTAGAGTAATTGTGTATCAAATGAAATTAATCTAATGAAAATTAAGTATTGTATCATGGTGAATGTAAGGGCAGTGTTATAGTCCAGATTTATAGATTTTGTAAAGGTGAAAGGACACCTAATATGAAGTTAACTTATACAAAATTGTATACCAAAATGTAGACCTTTAAAAAAGGAACAGAAATATGTAAACCAATTCTAGTTTAAACAAAAATTAACAAGGGAGTATTTTTTGACTGTAAAGGCAAGGATATAATTTTGTAATATATGCCGCTTGACCTCAGGTTCACGGAAACCGACCAATCAGAACCCTAGTCTACTAGTCAAAAAGCCGTTAAAAAGACGAGATGAACGGAGAGTTGTATTGTTAGATGCCACGCTGAAGAGTTGAGTCTAATAGCGGACGCTTGTGAGAAACCCAAACTAATCAAGTAATACTCAGCCAATGTTATAAAATAAACCAGTGAAGTAAGGAAAAACTCCAAGACAATTATAAAAAAGTAATTACTGACCTATGGAGGCATAATCCTACACCAGGACCACAAAAAGATGCTAACGAGGGATTGCTTGCTGTACTACAGGAACGTAATTATAAATCCGAAGTACTTTCATTACCACAATATACACAGATCAACTCCACTACACCATATAAAGAATTTACTGTGCTAATTGGAATACCCGTTGATCATTAATCCAGTGATTAACGTTAATAACAACTTTATTTAAAACCAAAAAACGATCAGCTACATGACGTTTGGGTTAGCCGACTAAGCGGCCATCTTGTTTATTATTCAATTTCCAGTGCCGACAGAGTTCGTTACCGCTGACGGTGAAAAAAACTAAATATTTTATTTTGTAAACATTGATAATTCAGTTTTATTGTTTTATATGTAATTGTAATGTGTTGTACTCCCTTTTAAAGCATTTTTCTGACTTCATAACTGGCCCAAAGAACCCTAGCCCTGAGATATTTAATTTATGTTAAAATTATTTACAAATCATTGAAGAGCGGATTCAAATATGAATCGATACTGAACTGTTAAGGTCGATCCAAGACCGAACCACTTGTGTTGTTTAACCAAAAAGCTGGAAAAAATAATAAAACAAACTTATGATTACCAATACCAGAGTTGTCACTTCATGTGTGTGAGTAGAATAAGAGTTTGTTCACAGGTATTTGTGGGAGCGAGCAGGTACGCAAGGCGAACATAGCTTTGCTGGCGACAAAAGAAACTAACTAACCTACAATTGCCAACATACGGTTAGAGCCGGTCGCCGTGTCAACCAGAAGTGCGGGAAAATTTAAACGCACTAGCCCACAAATACAAATGCTTTTATCAGAACAACATTATACAGAAAATACTAGTTATAGAATTACGCATCCTACGTGCGGCAAAATAACCGTATATACAGAATATGCACGTTAGTAATATTATTACAAATTATTAATAACGTGGAGCTTATTTAAACCTCAAACAAATTTACATTACAAAGTGGCGATTACAACGGTGAAGCGTAAGACGCATCACAACACAAGTACACGATAATAAATTAAACGTTATAGAATTATTAATTGACACGTACTCAAAATTATACATTATAGAATTGACGCTCACAACAGTGGGGCATAAAACAAAATAAAATCGAGCGAAGTCTACAAATTAAATATTATAGAATTGGCGCATACCAACGAGAGGCTGAATAAAATAAACCCACATACACGTACTTCACATAGTAATTGTTAAAGAATTGACGACTCCAACGTGAGGCTTTAAAGAAGGCATACGCTATTGATTATAAATATTATAGAATTGTCGTCCAACTAGTGAGGCTGAATTAGGAAAAACTACGGACTGTAGTACCACTATTAAACAATACAGTCAACCTAATTTTAGCAGGTGGCGGTTATAAGTCTAGAGGAGTGACGAAAATTCCAGAACCAGAAAAACGATTCAGCTATGCGAAATGGTTGACAACATTATTTAAAAAATTCAGCAGAGAGATGGAGTACATTAAGAAAGATACCACGGGCCATGAAAGAGCACAAATGAGTCGCGCGAATGCAATGGGAACACCAAACGACAAGATGACATTGAGAGATATTTATGATGAGATGTGGAAGTAGACACCAAGTATAATGAAGAAGAGACTATAGGGACAGCCCACGAAAAAGACGATACCAAAATGGAAGGAATGACTGAAGAAGATTGGGAAAGATGGGATGAAAACTGCACACAAATGAAAAACGAAAGAACGGGAGTATACGCGCAGGTGACAGAGGAATATACACAGGAGGAGTATGAACAACGGAGACATCAATAAGACAACCAGAAAGACCAATACAAACAGAAAATGCAGAATTAAGGGAATGGATAAGAGTCATGTTTGAACAATCCAGAGAAGATATGTGTAATTGGAGGAAGGAACATAATCGAATAGAAGAGTTCGACGGAATACCAAGTAATAGAAACATGGGACAATCAAGTATTCAAAGAGCAGAAGAAATAGTCAAACACATGGAAGGGAAGCAACAGAAGAAAATGACAAAACAAATAGCCAATACGGAATTTATGAACGAGTTCAGAAAAGCTCTGGAAGGAATGACTAAGGAGAGTTGGCGTAGATTTAATGAGATCTCGAACAAATGAAGGAAAATAAAACGGGTCTATACGCTTTTCTTAAAAAGGACAGTGAGGAGACAACAGAAGAGATACCAAAAGGTAAAAAAATTGAACATTCGAACCAGGAAAAAGAAAAAAAAGGAATGAAGAACCAAATCATTAAGAGGACTAAGAAAATGCCTCTAAGAAAACTAATCAACACCAGAGAAGAATTGGAGATGAAGAACGGACTACTTGAGACGTTTAATATACCAATTACTGACCATGCGGAAATGATGAATTTTATAGAATGTAGGAGAACGATGAAGGAAATTCTAGGAGGGATCAACAAACAAACAGTGAGTAAAAACTTCAGAAGGTCTATACTTAAATGGAATATACCAAAAATGGAAACGTATAATAAAATGACAGTGAGGTCATCAATAATGAATATGCCATTAAAGTATTCATTTAGTAAAATAGATAATAAAGCAATTCAAGTAGGCCATGAAACAACTGAAGATTTAACAACAGAAAAATCAGAACACCAGGTAGCCAAGATCTATATCACTAGCACAGAAACAGTTCTGCATACCAGAGTAATCCGAGAAATAAGGGTAACTGAATTTATGGACCATTGGATAAATTAAGCACCAACACACCATCGAAAAAAGGGACCGATTTTCTGAGAACCGACAACAGCAACAAACATTTAAAAAAGAAGGAAAAATGATGATGAAAGTAATGATCAATGAAGATTTCAAGAAACACGAACAAACAACCCGCCAAATTCTAAAATGAGTAAGGTCATCTTACAGGATACTTTTGAGAATTTATTTTGGATCAATAAAGAAGAGAAAGACAGTTAACAACGATAACCAGGGGACAATAATGGAAAAGAAGAAAAGAAGTACTTAAAACAAATGAACTTGCAGAAAAAAATTGATGTTTGTGAATAAATGGAATAATAATAACTATATTTGTAACTGCTAAAAGGGAATATTGAGACAGAAGATGAATAACATAGTGGCTAATGAATCATTTAACAACGAAATAAAATTAAATGGAAAAGAAGAAGTATACAAAGGATTTTTACCAAAACTGAAAGTAAGTTATATGAAAGTAAGGGGAACTGCTAGAATACAATTTATAATAATGAGAAGAAGTAAGAAGACAACATGATTCTGAGGGTATTTAAAGTAACGCAAGAGTTACCATTTTTGTAGGAGTGTAGAAGGCTACGGCGCCACTCAATAATTATTATGATGGGCAGGGGCCAACGAGCACTGTACCATGCACGAGGTGAATGGTCAGGTGAGGAATAGGTCAGAATAGTGCCACTCACAGCCGATATGCATTCACCGTGCCATTTCAAGTTAGGGAGGAATTGATGAACCCAATTAAGGAATCCATAGGAACAGAAGAAACCCCAGAGGAAAGGAACAATCAGTTGATAACTAAATAGCCTATATGAAGAAGATGAAAAGAATTAATATATTTCTTAGATTCGCCAAAGTAGAAAAGAAGTTATGTGTAAGTTACGAGATAAAAACCAACTTAAAAAAAAAAAAAAAAAAAAAAAAAATCATCACAACCCAATCCCTGAAACCAATAAAAAAAATTCCATGAATAAAGGTAACAGCTTATTTTTCCCTAAACCCCAGTTTTGAAAAAATAACCATGTCTTGGGGGGGGGGGAACAATTATGTAATGTGACATAATGAGAGTCCCAAAACGATAACGAAAATAGTCCAAATAATAATAATAAAGTCAGAATAAATAAAATCCAGTATGTAACAATTTAAAATAAAAAGTACAACACAATAATGTGATAAATAAGAAGCCATGTACTATAGATAATAAGACAAAACCTGTGAAAAGTGCACAAGTGAAAAGTGGGGAAAGTGGAAAACAAGGGTGATCATTAATCACACAGATAAGACTGTAAAGATCAGTGATCCCTCTAATTATGTTAAATGTAAAAAAACCAAATAGGTCTATACAAGAGATACAACTCTTAAAAACATTGTAAAGTGACAGACATACTAAATGTTAGAGTGTAAACAAACAATTGTAGTAATGTAGCATTATTTATTGAAAGGTTTTATATTTATTTATCCCATGTTGTTGGTTGTTAAAGTAGAAGGCATTAGCAGTGCTTAACCATGTTTATTTTTCTTTTATTTAAGCCAGTGCTAATAATTGTTATCATTAATAAATCATATGTAAAGGATTATAAGGAGTGTATTAAGCCTATAGGCAGAATAGAAGGTATATGTTACAACATAATACCCAAAAATACTTAAATAGAGGTCTCATATAAACACTATTAATGATCCATTAGTAGAGCTTAATAGTATGGAAATGTAATGGGTATTATAGTAAACTGAATATTTTATGTTATCATTCGTCAAAAAATGAATGTAATCTTGGCCATGAAGGCAACCATTTTAGTTAGTATGTTAAAGAATTTTGTGTTAGTTAATAAACATTGTTAGAATAAGTTAAAGAAAAGTGTAGTAATCTTTAAAACAAATGTAATCAGGCAAAAGGGTTCAAACCAGGAAACAATTTAATAATTAATGTAATTTAGACAATGAGTATGAAGTCAGATTTGAGGCCTAGGCCGAACATGAAATATGAAATAAAATAATGTCAGAAATGATTAAGTTATCAAATCAATATAATACAGTAATAACAAAATAGGATCAAAATTTAATAATGGACAAGTCTTAGAGTAATTGTGTAGCAAATGAAATTAATCTAATGAAAATTAAGTATTGTATCATGGTGAATGTAAGGGCAGTGTTATAGTCCAGATTTATAGATTTTGTAAAGGTGAAAGGACACCTAATATGAAGTTAACTTATACAAAATTGTATACCAAAATGTAGACCTTTAAAAAAGGAACAGAAATATGTAAACCAATTCTAGTTTAAACAAAAATTAACAAGGGAGTATTTTTTGACTGTAAAGGCAAGGATATAATTTTGTAATATATGCCGCTTGACCTCAAGTTCATGGAAACCGACCAATCAGAACCCTAGTCTACTGGTCAAAAAGCCGTTAAAAAGACGAGATGAACGGAGAGTTGAATTGTTAGATGCCACGCTGAAGAGTTGAGTCTAATAGCGGACGCTTGTGAGAAACCCAAACTAATCAAGTAATACTCAGCCAATGTTATAAAATAAACCAGTGAAGTAAGGAAAAACTCCAAGACAATTATAAAAAAGTAATTACTGACCTATGGAGGCATAATCCTACACCAGGACCACAAAAAGATGCTAACGAGGGATTGCTTGCTTTACTACAGGAACGTAATTATAAATCCGAAGTATTTTCATTACCACAATATACACAGATCAACTCCACTACACCATATAAACAATTTACTGTGCTAATTGGAATACCCGTTGATCATTAATCCAGTGATTAACGTTAATAACAACTTTATTTAAAACCAAAAAACGATCAGCTACATGACGTTTGGGTTAGCCGACTAAGCGGCCATCTTGTTTATTATTCAATTTCCAGTGCCGACAGAGTTCATTACCGCTGACGGTGAAAAAAACTAAATATTTAATTTGTAAACATTGATAATTCAGTTTTATTGTTTTATATGTAATTGTAATGTGTTGTACTCCCTTTTAAAGAATTTTTCTGACTTCATAACTGGCCCAAAGAACCCTAGCCCTGAGATATTTAATTTATGTTAAAATTATTTACAAATCATTGAAGAGCGGATTCAAATATGAATCGATACTGAACTGTTAAGGTCGATCCAAGACCGAACCACTTGTGTTGTTTAACCAAAAAGCTGGAAAAAATAATAAAACAAACTTATGATTACCAATACCAGAGGTGTCACTTCATGTGTGTGAGTAGAATAAGAGTTTGTTCACAGGTATTTGTGGGAGCGAGCAGGTACGCAAGGCGAACATAGCTTTGCCGACGACAAAAGAAACTAACTAACCTACAATTGCCAACATACGGTTAGAGCCGGTCGCCGTGTCAACCAGAAGTGCGGGAAAATTTAAACGCACTAGCCCACAAATACAAATGATCAGAACAACATTATACAGAAAACACTAGTTATAGAATTACGTATCCTACGTGCGGCAAAATAACCGTATATACAGAATATGCACGTTACTAATATTATTACAATTTTATTAATAACGTGGAGCTTATTTAAACCTCAAACAAATTTACATTACAAAGTGGCGATTACAACGGTGAAGCGTAAGACGCATCACAACACAAGTACACGATAATAAATTAAACGTTATAGAATTATTAATTGACACGTACTCAAAATTATACATTATAGAATTGACGCTCACAACAGTGGGGCATAAAACAAAATAAAATCGAGCGAAGTCTACAATATTATAATATATATATACCGGTATATATAGTTAACCTACTTTTCGTTTACTCTATTTCATTCAACTGATTAGTTAACTATAAAAAAAAATAATGACTGCATAATGTATTCATTAATCAACTTGGTTAGTTATTTATAAAACTGGTAATTCACCCTCGGATCCGAGATATATCCTTTCTTTATATTAAAGTTAAACAATTTACTTTTGCTGCCATTTGAAGAATGGACTTATTAATATTAGCATGTTATAGTCATTAAAGCTAAATACATCATATTGTTTATCACAAAGTTACAATGGTAATTTAATTCGCCCAGTCTTTTGTATTATTATATTAATTTTATTTTGGTGTCAATTGTCTTTCATATTTTTATTAAGTAATTTCTGAACTACAGAAGTTTGACTTCTGTGTCACCTGTATATAGCATCCTCGGCGAATAGGGGTTGTCTGTAGTAAACGGTGGCTATGCGGCCTCTGGTCTATCCTGGAGGTCTGAAGAAGGTGTAATAATGCAAGGTGTGGTTGTCTCTCTCTTTTTGCAAGGTTTATCAGATTCTGGTGCTGGCGGTGGTGGGAAACTTTCACTTGAACTCACTTACTTCGGTTTACCGCACTTTTACCTTATAGTTAAACTGTTACGTATACTGTGATCTCTATCATGTTGACGTGATATTAAATCAACTGCAGAGATGTCATAAACAAACACGTAAAACGCATCAAAGATGTTAAACATATTGAAATTACTGATAATTATTGCTATCTGCTTTACTAAGCATTATCTTAAAGAAACTAAGAGAGTGAATGACATATTCTTTCATTCTCTATAATATTGTAGTTACTGCCTACATGTTCAACTGTACTGTTCTCGCGGCGGAGTCCGAGTTACAACTATTTTGGGGCGCACAGATGGCTTAGCGATGTGCTTGTCCGCGCATGTTGTTATTTACCGGCGCGAGAAATAGTTGTTAATTTATTAATTATTATTTTTACTTATTTTAAATTGCTGGTTTATTACGTCTCTCTATAATTTATTACTCGCTGATGAAACAGGATGTGGTTTACATATTTATTTGTTTAACATTATTTAGTTTTCTATTTATTTCATTCGCTATATTTATTTTTCTGTTATGGAATTCATCTACAAGTATGCATGTTTCTACTGGTTGGGGTACATAGGGAGAGAAATTATGTATTTTCAGTTAGGATTATATTATTTTTACCTCTTTTTTTATTTTGTGCTATTTAACCCTATTAAATCGTCACAAACAGTCTTGACCGGGAATATCTGGCCTGCTATTGGTTAATACCGGTCACATGATTAGTATTGCAAAAATCAAATATTCTTACATTTTATGTTAAAAAATACTCCCTTTTGAACCTTTGATCATGTTAAATTTAAGTTACATGATGTTATTCCTTATAAAAGGACAGGTATTTTGATACCTAATTTGATATAAGTGGGCCTTTATAAAAGATGTTTTTCACCTTTACAGCAGTTCTGATTATTGACCCTTACATTGCTTTTACATTTATTATATTATATTGTAATTCCTTAAATTAATCTAATCTGTGCTATTACCATTATAATAATTAAGTTTTATCACATGAATTTTGTCCCTTCTAATTATTTTTATTACATTGACTTTTCTTATATTTCTGACATTGATTACATTGACTCATTTCTGACAGTACTTCCTTTATATTGAATTTTTGGCCTAGGCATGAATTTCATTTCAGTAACATGTTCTAATTTCACATTGATTACTATCTATTTTTTTTGTTTTGTTTTGAACCCTTTTTCCTGATTTTACTTGTTTACCACTTATTACATGAGCTCTGACCCTTAATATATCCTAACAATATTTATAAATTACAACAAAATCTCTTAATATATTAGCACTTACCTGGCTGAGCGATTCTGGGTCTGTCCATCTGTCATGTCTGGCCATTTTTTACACATTTTGACACAGTACATAATCAACAATATAGTTATAAGTAATTCAAACTTTAATTTTTTGTTGTAAATTCAACTATTCTCTAAAACACTATATAAAAGTGAAACTTGTATTTTAAATAACGTTTTTTCTATGAAATTATAAAGTTTCCATGTTTTTGCAACTAAAAAAAGTTGAAATATTATTCCAATTAGGTTATACCACAACATATTTTCACACAAAAAACAAACTTTTCTTCTGAATATTCACTAATATTGTTAGTATACATATACACAACTTTGTTTACATTGACTAAACATTTTTTTTGGTTTTGAACCACTTACACATTCAACAACAAAACCATTTACCGAACACAAAGCATACGTGAACAGAAATGTACATACTTCTGCGATCTAGGTGCCAAATTGTGAACTACTAATGTCAGTCTTTATGGTTACATGATTACACATCGTCAAAAAGCGTAAATCAACAGCTTTTGTCATGTGAAACAGTGCTATACGTGAAAACGTACATTTACGTCTCTCGTCAAAACTCGGAAGTTATGTAAGCCGTACATGGACGTCTTTCGCCAGCAAAGTGTTAACTTAAGGTATAGCCTTCATGGCCAAGATTACATTCATTGATTAACAAGCAATAACACTAACTACTTAGTGTACTATACTCCCATTCCATCAATTCTATCAAGCATTACTAGCTGACTATTAGATTATCGTTTATATGGGCCCATTATAAATATTGTATTGTGGTAACACAATTTTCCTATTTTGCCTATAGACTTAGTACAATTAACAACATGGTTTAATAACAATAACACACATAGTCTTTGATATTAAAAAATTAATACAATTAACTACTGTCAAGGCCTTCACTAATATCTCATTCTGAGATGAGACCTTTTACCCTAACTTACTGTCAACTCTATTTACGGTTTTCTGTTTAAAAAGAACTAACATGAACTAATACAGTTAACACTTCACTGACAAATATTGTATTTATATAATTGCTTGTTTTGCACCGAGATTCTGTTCGCCTAGTGCTTGTTTTGTTTTCACTTAGGGTCAGTGGAGGGATCATTAATCTTTACAGTCTTTTCTGCTTAATTAATGATTATCATTGTTCCCCCTCTCTTCTCACACTAACACGCTTCTCACAGGTTTATATTTTATAATTTAGAGTACATTGTATTTATTTATTGCACTTTTGCATTGTACTTTTATTTTTACATTTTGTGACATGGTTAATGGTTTATTAACCATGGTTTGTTTTATTTTACTTGGTTGAATATATGAGTTTAAACATTCTGACCTCTGGTTAAGTAAACTATTTTGTTATTTAAGATAGGGCTCCCATTATGTTGTGTTACAATATGTGTGCACATAGATTTTGTGTATTGTTGTAACCTAATGAAAAGAATCATTCTCACTCACAGTGCAAAACAGTATGTGTGAAATAAAACACGACATCAATCATGTGTATAAGTATAATACACCATCAAAAATGGTACAATAAATATACACAGTTATGCATTACATAATGCAATAAAAAACACGCGCACACACACACACACACACACACACACACACACAAAATACCTATAGAATTTTCACATGGTTTTAACATCAGCAGTGAATCTATAACAGATGTCAGTGTACAGAATTAAAAATGAAACCGCTGTAGAATGAATAAATAGAAAATCACTAGGTCTTACCTTATAGAAAAACAAATGTAAAACTTCATGTTCACACGATATTGAATGATGTAAGTGTGGAACCGAGCTAAGAAATACTGTCCGCTCTGGTCCATTTCTCGAATACAAATGACCATATAGCACATCACTTGATCACTTCCTCCTCCACTGCACCGTAACAAGTGCACAACAAGTTAGGTAAGTTCCAAACAATCTGCAGAAAAATCAACATATTTTTAGAAACAAGGTAGATCGAGATGCAAAATTAAAGTTTTACAAAGTTATGGGAGTCCCTGTACTATGTAAAGGGTCACAGACTATGGGTGTGTATTATGGGCAACAACGAAAAACGACAGTAAAATACAGACCTCAGAAATGGCATTCTCAAGAGTAGTTAAAAGGTGTTCTAAACTTGATCTTATAAGAAATAAGACCATAAGAGAAGAGTTAAAAGTTTTTAACTTCAATGAAAAATTAAAAGATTACAAACAGTGGAGAGAACACTTATAAAGAATGACAGATTCCAGACTGACCAAACAAGTCTGGAAATTCAAACCTATAGGACACAGGTGTGTGGGTAGACCCAGGAAGAGATGGCTGGAGGATTTTTAAGATGGAACAGGCAGCACCTTGCCTATGCCGTGTTGTGAAGATGATGATGGTGTATCAAGAATGTCAGTAAATCAGTGCTTTTTCTATGCTAACAGTTTAACTCATATTTTCACACGTCCCTGTTACGGATTGTTTCCAAGTTAAGGCTATGCAGAACCTTGTTGTGACGGCCTTTGAATGTTTTTTTTTTAATCGAGTTTACAGCGTGTGTGCATACCTTCATCCTTGCTTAAGGTCCAAGTGTACCTTACACATTTATAAATACCTTATAAATGGTATAAGGGTATAATATGGGTATTATACCTTATAATGGTATAATATGGTATAAGGTACCATATAAATATACCGCCACACTTGCTATAACAGCCAAATGTACACATATCTTTGTTAATGAACATCCTTTGGTCTAATATTATGTCCTTCACTCTCATTGATTATATAATTTACATTAAATAAATTGACTACATAATTCTGAAACTGCCCTATAGGAGGAGTCCCATTACAGCAAGTAGATTTACAGTTGTTAACTCCATACTTCTTCATAGTGAAACCCCCCTTTTATTTTATTAAGTATTTTATGAATTTTTTGTTTTGTTTTATTCTATTTTATTTTATTTTTTTTTGTAAATGGGAGAGACATAATATTTAAAACTAGGTAATGAACCTAGAGGAAGCCTAAAGTGTGCAAAGACCCAAGCCACAATTTCAGACATGTCCACTGGTTGGATGTCAGGACCTGCAAATAAGAAACTCTATTAACAGTAACAAATTTATATTTATTTGATGTCCAGTCTGTACACAGCATAATAAGCGTTAGTGAAGTACAATTATATAAATGCCACTGGGTACTATTAAAATACAAATATATATGTAAATCCTTGATCAAGCCCTAAGCATCATGTGAATGTAAGCAAGACATTTTTTAATCACCAAAATTTATTGCTCTGCATATGACAGTCATCACTATTAGAAGTTATGTATGTAGATATATATATATATATAAAATCATTATGCATGCACAATTATTGTAAAACGCCATAGGTTTAGGCGTGAATGCTTAATGCAGTGGCTAGTAAAAAAAATAAAAATAAATACAACTCAAGGATAGAAATATGATATTAACATCTAACATTCGATATTTGATAATTGATAAAAGGAATTTGATATATATATATATATATATAGTAGCATAACAAAAGTATCACGCTAAACATATAACTTAATGCAACATAAATAAAGAAGAAAAGTTCCATAGTGAGTGAGAAGAATGAATTGTTTTAAGGATTACACTAGAAACTGTATATTAAGTCAATAAAATGTTAATAAGAATGAAAAATAACAAAGAAAACCATTGATCAAAATAACTTACTATGTAAAAACCCAATAAACCAGCAGTATACCCAGTAGATTGGGGAAGCAGTAAAAAGGGAAGGACAAGAAAAAGGAAATAAAAGGATGAAACCATATTAATAAGGGAAATGTATAAGGTCAAGACGCAGAGAAACCACAAGACCAGAAATTACTAATATAATGATGAAGAAAGGACAAAATAGGTCAAGATTTCTACAAAGAGCCTAGAAACAAGAAGAGTTATTCCAAAAAAAAATGTTAATAATGGAATACATACCATTGAACAAAATTCAAACCAATATATTTAGACCCAGTAACAAGTTACAAGATACAATCCCAAAGAAAACCGAATTGTATACTAGTTATAAGTATAATATGTGAAAAATTATTAAAAGGATTACCATTAGTGTAGCCAAAATAAGTGACACACTATAATGAAGTGTAGGGTAAGAAATCTATTAAAAAGACTACCATCAGTGTAGGGAAGTACTATATAAAAACTAAAAGACAGTCTAATGACTGAGGGCAATTTTGATAATAAAAGTGTTTTCAAAAATTAAGTAGTATAAGAAAATAATAGGTATAAGATGTTTTTATTTTTTTTTCATTGTGTTACCAAAAATAATTATAATGAACACTAGAGACAGTTAATAACTGAAGGTGTCAGTAATTATAAGATGTTTTTATTTTCATTTCATTATATTACTAAAATAGGTATAATAAACACAAGAGACAGTGGATAACTGAAAGTGTTATTAGGCATAAGATGTTTTTGTTATGTTTAAATGATATTAAAAAAAAAAAGTTTAGTAGATATAAGATATTCTGTTATATTTTTAAATCATGTTATTTAATTTTCAAGTTTGTAAGGCAGAGAGGCAAGTAGGAAATAGAAATGTAATAATTTTATTCAAAACAGTAAACCATATATAATGTACAAGCAGACTAGCTAAGACACCACTTTAGAAAACACAGACTAGTAATGTAAACCCAAAACTATCTATCAGAGAATCCAATTACATAATAGGGAATAGAATTCAATACATACAATACAGAAATTGAAAATATAATTAATACAGACACAATTAATAGCGAATAGAATGACAAAGGAAAGAAAATTAACTTCTTTTTGAAACAAATAATACTAGGCCTATAATGGTAATCAAATCAGACTAAACAGTAAATTAATCAATATTGAAGTGTTTTAACAACAAAATTATTAACAACAAAGATAATCACGGAGTTATTAAGAATATTCCATGGAACTATTATCAGAAAAAAAACAATTAAAAACCATTTAAACACTAAATTTGTACAAAATATGAGGCATACAATAATTATAAAAAATTGTAATTTTTGGACTTAAATGAGCTTGAAACAAACCCAGCTATATATCCAAAGATGTAAAATTAATTAATCAATATTACTGAGTAGTTAGATTTATGTAAAATTAAGAAATATTTGAAATACAGTAAAAAATAATAAAACTTATTATGTATATTTAGATGGTGAACCAAGTCTTAGACAGATATTTTTATAATTGAACAATATAAAGAGGAAAAAGACATATCACAAATTACCCTAAAACGACGACGTTCAGGCTATTAGTCTATTGTTAATCGTGAAGACGACTAGTTGAAAATGTATTAGCAGAATACCGAAAAAGAATAATTTTGTGTAAAACCGAGTGTGGTTATGCAGAATGTAACTGATGTTAACTAAAAGTGAAAATAACATTAACTATTAATTTTTAACACCACTAATTCCAAACAACAGTAATAACATCATAAAACACAAGCACCAGAAATCAACAGCCATTTTGAGACAATTTTGGACCATATTCGCAGAACACGTATACACATATTTGAACACCGGACACTTCACAAGAAACCCATCACGAAACGATATCGCAGGAGAAGAGAGGACACTCTACACTATATTCCTGGACCAACACTACTTCGCAGAGAAGGGAATATTTATTTATTTCTGCGGGAGAAGCCCAACCAGTTCATCGCAGCTAAAATCGAGGTGACGGCAGCCATACTTGATTTACGAACCAGCACGAGTACACTGCCAACTTGAAGGGAGTGACGTCATTTCGTCGAATGGTTCGATATTAATTTTCCTAATTGACAATTTAAATAATAATATTGTTTTATTTCAGCCATAATAATTTAGTTTAAGAATACCTGTAAGAATGTATCTTGTTCCTTGCCCTCTGACCATTTCGACTCGTTAAAAGAACCATAATTACTAACCTTGTAAAAAATATATTTTGTTGATCTTGTTCGCTACCGACTGGAGCACATATTAGCCAATGCCTTGGCCATGCGCAGTTTGAATGGCGCATAATTTTGAATGTCAATAAATGAACATCATTATTCAGTTACAAGAGTTGTCTTTATTTATATAATTAATGTTAACTATTTTTTTTCTTCTAAACAAAAATAATTTACAGTGCTAGAATAAATATCTAAGAAAAGTACACACACAATTAATTAATTAATTATTAATTAATTAAATTAACCAATTAAACCAAAACTCAATATTAGCACAAATTTCATAACTTACAAAATTTTATTTTATTATCAATCCATCACACTTAATTATAAAATATTATTTATATTTAATTTATTCTTTGTAATTGGTGAATCCAAAGTGGAGCTGTATCATCGGCGAGTTCAACACCGAGATTCAGACAACATATAATTCTTACTATCTACATATATTTATTTATTTTTATTTGTAATATTAAAATATATTACAATATATATATATATATTATTTGATATATGAAATTCAATATATGATCGTTAATGCAAAACACTGGATATTTGATCTCTGATACATGCTATTTGATCTATAATAGTATTAGATTCAATATATAGTATTTGATTCAATATATAGTATTTGATGGCAAGGTAGCCTAGAATTACTATTTCTGTCGACAGTCCTGATAGCACATGTGCTATACATCATTAACATTATATTATATTCTCTAGTTTTTTTTTATATTAAGAATTACACATAAACACGTACTACACACACATATAACACACACCCCAATTCCTGCATCAACCTTCTCGCTATAACCCATCATATAATAGAAACTTTACAACTATAGCCTACCCAACTTACAATTCAGCAACTGATTTGCCCCCACGTTACAAGATAACTTAAATTTGTAATTTAATCCCGGATTCATGCAGTCTGGATTAACAACTCAGGCCCCACTCAGGATTAACATAATTACTATTAAGGCCCCCAATAATGGCACGAAATTCAAACACCCCAGTCCTGCATTATGCCCACATGGAAGTACATGATCAAGCAGGCCACAACCAACACTCTGATAAATTGAACACGAGAAACAAGGAAACTCGGAGCTGTTCATGTAAATACATGTATATGTGTAATCCCTTACATAGTATAAGAGTGCCTTAAATATACATAAGGTGTTTATTTATGTACAGTGTCCGAACAGGCAGGCACAAAACCTAACATGTGTTTGCAGATTTTAAACAAGTTCTGAGCGGATTTTATAAGTCTGTTTTTGAGAGTGTCTACAGATGCACCGTGTTGTGGTAGATGATGGTGTTAAATTAAATTGAGATGGATCACACCTGAATTGTCCAATGTAGTAGTCGGCCATGTGCCTAGGTTGAGCTGTAGTTGAAACTGATGATTTCTGGGGGCAGAATTTCTCCAAGAGTCAGCATCTATGTCCCGACTGACGGCGTCTCGAGGCTTAAGTAGTTTCTCTGCACCAGGGGTTGGCAGGTCTTAGGCCAACCCCGACACCCATCTCGCCATTGGCCGAGCACCTAGAACAGGCAACTTGCTATATAGGGTGTCATAGACATAACACAAGCACAGCTCGCACTAACGCCACAATTATAATGCTATAGAGAAATCACACTTTAATATTTAGCATGGGACAAGAACCTTTTCACAAACACTTACTATCTATTAACAATCCTCTCTAACCACAAGATGTGCATTATTTAGTTTTATAAATCTTTTATAACTATGACATTACTTTCTATCTAGGCCGCTCTCATTTACAATTTCTGAACGAGTAGCTGAGTGTAAGATAAATTTAAATTGATTTGACCAAGTTAATAAATTACATTTAAATTTAATTAGACCCTGTTGCATGCCTGGAAATTCACACACACACACACACACACACACACGCGCGCGCGATAGAGAACTGAGGAAAAACACGTGGCGAATTGCACCCACGTTAGTTCGCTTTTCTTACAGGATACGGCACAACAGCTGGCACTGGCCGACACGATTTTGTAGCCACAACTAACGACGTAGCCCACTACACACAGCGATGATGCACCATACATGGCAGTGCGCTACGCGCGAGTTTTAAAAAGTGGAATGATATACGCGCATACCACCGGACCTAGCATAATAACAACGGAGCGCCGAACGAAGTACGGCACAATAGCACTGTTCAGACTCAGACATCTGACCAAAATTTCTCTACCGTACCTAGAGAAATTTATTGAATATTTTTAATTTATTTACCTCAAGATGTATTTTCCTGTATTTGGTACATGTTTCGGGAATCCTATTGTTCCCATCCTCAGCCTTGTTGTTGTTATGCTTTCCTGTTGGTTTTTGGTATTTTATACTCGTATTATTGCGTGTGATTGTTGTGTATATATTAACTTTTTGAGTATTTTCGATTTTGAGTACTTCGAAAATTGTGTCATGTTTTGTATTGATTTGTGTATTAGTTTGTTTAGTTTTGTGTTTGTATATTGTAATATATATTCTACAAAATTTTTACCGATAGTATAATTAGTAGATAGATTTTATAATTATTAAGTTGATTTTATAATAACTGAAATCCCACTAGTGATCTCACCAATTGGTAATTATTCCCAATTACAAAGAATAAGTTAAATATAAATAATGCATGATAAAAAAGTGTGATTTGTTGATAATAAAAATTTTTGTAAGTTATAAAATTTTACTTATATATATTTTTTGTTTAATTAATTAATTCAATTAATTAATAATTAATTAATTAATTGTGTGTGTGCTTTAATTACTTCCAATTAAATAGGTATGAATTTGTAGTTCAAAACTATTTGTTTCTATTAATAATTTAATTGTGTAGTTAGATCTGTTGATTCTCTCTGCTGACTTTGCTCTTTTTCTTCCTCTCAAATATTTATTTTATCACTGTAAATCATTTTTCTAGAAGAAAGAATAGCTAACATTCACTATACAAATAAATACAAACTCTTATAACTGAATAATGATGTTCATTTATTGACATTTAAAATTATGCGCCATTCAGGCTGCGCATGACCCAGGCATTGGTTGATATCTGCTCAAGTCGGTAGCGAACAAGATTGACAGAATATATTTTTACAAGATTAATTAATTAGGATTCTTTTAGCGAGTCGAAATGGTCAGAGGGCAAGGAACAAGATACAATTCTTACACTAATTTTTAAAATAAATCATTATGGCTGAAAAAACAATATTATTATATAAATTGTCAATTATGAAAAGTAATATCGAACCATTCGTCGAAATGACGTCACTGGCTTCAAGCAGGCTGTGTCTTGTGCTGGTTCGGAAATAAAGTATGGCCGCCGTCACCTCGACTTCTCTGCTATGCACTGCTGATACTGGTTGAGCTTCTCCCACAGAAATAAATGAGTATTCCCTTCTCTACGAGGTTGTAGTTGTCCTGGAATATAGTGTAGAGTGTTCTCTCTTCTCCTGCGATGTTGTTTCGTGATGGTTTACTGGTGAAGTGTCCGGTGTTCAAAAGTGTTGTATTCGTGTTCTGCTAATATGGTTTAAAATATTCTCAAAATTTTGTTGTTTTCTTGTGCTCGTGTTAGATAGTGTTATTGCTGTTATTCTGAATTAGTTAGGTGTTAATTATTATCTGTTAGTGTTATTTTTATCTAGTTAACCTCTGTTACACCTTTCGAGGCTACACTCATGGTTTTGCACAAAATTATACTTTTTCGGTCTTCTGTTAGTAATTTCTCAACTGGTCATATTAACGATTAACAATAGAGTAAACTCTGAACGTCGTCGTTTTTAGGTAATTTATGATATGTCTTTTTCCTCTTTCCATTGTTTATTTATAAAAGTACATGTCTCAGATTTGGTTCATCCTCTAAATATACATAACAGGGTTTCCTATTTCTTGCTGTATTTCAATTATTTCTTAATTTTACAAAAATCTAACTATTTGGCAATATTCTTAGATTAATTTTACATAATTGGATATTTAGCTGGGTTTGTTTTAAGTTCATATAAGCCTAAAATTTACAATTTTTGATAATTATGGTAGGCCTCATATTTTGTACAAATTTAGTGTTTAAATGGTTTATAAGTGGTTTTCTGATAATATTTCCATGGAATAATATTAATCACTCCGTGATTATTTTTGTTGTTCATAATTTTGTTGTTATAACACTTCAATATTGATTAATTTACCCTTTAGTCTGATTTGATTACCATTATAGGCCTAGTATTATTTATTTTCAAAAGAAGTTAATTTTCTTTCCTTTGTCATTCAATTCGTTATTAATTGTATCTGTACTAATTACATTTTCCTATTTCTGTGTTGTATGGACTGAATTCTATTCCCTATATTATGTAGTTTGATTCTCTGATAGATAGTTTTGGTTTACATTACTGGTCTGTTTTTCTAGAGTGGTGTATTAGCTAATCTGCTTTGTACCTTTCATATGGTTTACAGTTTTAAATAAAATTATAACATTCCTATTTCCTACTTGCCTCTCTGCCTTACAAACTTGAAAATTAGTTAACATGATTCTAAATACAACAATACATCTTATTATCTACTATTTTTCATATATCACCTAATTTTAACAAAAACATCTTATATCTATTATTTTTGACTGTATCATTCAATGATAACAAAATATCTTATGCCTATTATTTTTTATATATCATTTAACTATAATAGAAACATCTCATTACTAACAATACCTTCAGTCATTAACTGTCCTTTGTTTTTATGTTCTTTTTGTAACAAATTTAATTATACTAAAACATCTTTTACTAATAATAATACTTTCAGTCATTAACTGTCTTTTGTATTTGTTTTTTCTGGTAACAACTTAATTGTGATAACAACATCTTATATCTATTATCACCTTATATCTAACATATTATCTGATTAACAATAAATAACAAACATCTTATCATTAGTTATACCCTCAGTTGCGAACTGTCCTCTGGTATTTATTGTCCTTCTCACAATTTACTTAACTGTAATTAAAAAAAAAACATTTTATGGGTAATATTATTTCTTATATCTAATTTAAAAAACTCTTATCACTAATAATGTTGTCAGCCCTTTTAAATAATTTTTATTTCCTACACTATTTTTTATTATAGTGTGTCACCTGTTATTCTCTACACTCACTGTAGTCTCTAACTTTTATTGTATTTATTATGGTATTTCACCTTGTATTTCTTACACTAATGGTAGTCTTTTGTTTTTACACTATGGTAGTTTTTGGTTTGTTTCTACACTATTGGTAGTCTTTTGGTTGTTACATATAATACTTATATCTAGTTTACAACTCGGTTTTCACTGGATTGTATCTTGTAACTTGAGTTACAGGGTCTAAATGTGTTGGTTTTAAATTTAGTTCAAAGGTATGTATTCCTTTATTAACATTTTTGGAATAGCTCTTCCTATTTCTAGGCTCTTTGTAGGACTCTTGACATATTTTGTCCTTTCTTCAGTATTATATTAGTAAATTTCTTGTCTTGTGGTTTCTCCGCTTCTTGACCTTATAAATTTCCCTTATTAATATTGTTTTCATGTTTTTATCTCCTTTTTCTTTCCTTTCCTTTTTACTGCTTCCCCAATCTACTGGGTATACTGCTGGTTTATTGGGTTTTTACATAGTAAGTTATTTTGACCAATAGTTTTCTTTGTTATTTTTTATTCTTATTAACATTTTATTGACTTAATGTACAGTTTCTTTAGTTTAATCTTTAACCAATTCATTCTTCTCACTCACTATGGACCTTTTCTTCTTTATTTATGTTGCATTGAGTTAAAATTTTAACATGATAATTTTGTTATGCTACATATGCTCTCCTGTAAAAGTGATTAGTTCAGATCATACTCTTAGTATGGATGAAATAATTACTACTAATTCTTTTTATTTACCATATTTTCTTCGTGATTACATGTTTTCACTTTATATACCTTCCTTTTCCACCGTTGCTTCCTCTCAGATGATGTGTATCTCCTTCATTAGTTTCTTTCTTAATTAATAAGTAATCCTCAATCTTGTGTATAACATTATCATTTTATATCCTTTCTTATTTGGTGCTTCCTCACCAGGATGTTTACTCCCTAATATTCCCTAACATAATGAATTGGAACAGGTCAGAGTGGCACTTTTGGCTTCAATCCCTGCTGTCCAATACTTCAATTAATTGAGTCCAGAGGTATTATCATCTCTGGTCAAAATATAAGACTGATGGCATTTTCTACATCCAGTCATAAAAATAAATAATCAGTAAAAGTAGTCTCTTTTGACTAAAATAAACATCTTTAGATTCTTCACTTCATAATATTTTATATCCATTAATACTTTTATACACTTGACTCTTCTCTATTAAAGCTTATTCCATATTAGGTGGTTTGGGTATGTGGTATAATATACATTTCATCGGTTCATCATGTTTACATAGTAATTAGCATGTATATATATATATATTTTTTCTACCATCTGGTATCCAATGAGTTATTTTATTGCTCATGGCATAACATTAATTAATTCTTTAGCACTTATCACTATAACAGTGGTTATTACAACAATCTTATCATTAATAGTACCAGGGTTTTTGGTTTCTGGTCTTAATATTTGGTCCTTACTTAGTTGGTCTTTCTTCATTGTTCCATCTTTATCAAATTATTTTCTTTGTGAGTTTGGTTAAGTTGTTTTGATTAAATCATATGATATTCTGGTTTCTTTTCTCTTTTTCATTTGAAATTCTGTATCATTTTTGTCTTACTTACATAATTTATAATAGTGGTCATTGTTAGCATAGTCACTATTATCATACAAACTATAGTATGGTTTTTTATAGTTGTGATAGTTTATTGAGGGTTTTTTTTTCTTTATTAACACTGGTTTTTATGAGGATTTGTTACATTCCTTTTTCTAACATTTTTAACCTTTATTAATATATTGTTCTGGTAACATTAAATTATCCAATTGTTTAACATTGGTACTCCATTTACCTTCAAATTCTTTTATGTAAGAGTTCACTCAACTTATGAGTGTGATTTGTTCTTACTCTTTTAGAATTTTGTATCTCTTTCTTACAAAATCTCTTTTCATATTTAAGAGTTATTTCTCATCATTCGTACGAGTTGTACTTACTATTTTTTAACTTTAGATATGTTTATTCAACTAAATTCTTTCTTATTCATAGTAGTTTTTCAAATATTTTGGTGCAAGTTGTACTTACTATTGTTTTGAATTTTGAAATTTTTTTTCATCAAAATTCCTTTCGTTTCTTCATAATTCTTCGAATGTTTGGTGTAAGTTGTACTTACAAAAATTTTTTTTTTTTCATAATATCTTGTCGAATAATTGATGTAAGTTGTACTTACTATTTTTTTTGAATTTGGAAATTTTTATCTCTCCTCTAAATATTTTTTAATTGATAATTGATTATAAGTTCCTTTTACTTTATTTGAAATGATATCCTTTAGTACATACGTATTGTTATTATTGTTTTTAACAATCAGGTATGGGCCGGTATACAGCAGTAACAACTTTTTGGTAATGCCTTCCAAATTCTATTGTCTTGTATTTCTCTTGGAGGCGGTTTTTCATACATTGCCGTGTATGGCGTGGTACCTATAGCGGGGTGATATGACAAATTAAGGAATTCTTCAGTAGCTAATAAATATTCTTGCCACTTCCTTTGTTGATTATAGCAATAAGTCCGTAATATTCTTCCGACTCCTCGCAGTACCCTCTCTGCTGGATTGCTGTTGGGGTGGTAGACAGATGCCTTGTATGTCTTAATGCCCAACGTATTTAGAGTGTTTCTCCACCTCCAACCCTTAAATTGCGTTCCATGGTCTGTGATTATGGATGCCGGGCTCCCTATCTCTGGAATGTAATGATTTGTTATTATTCCTAGAGTCTTCAAAGTGGTGGCTCTGTTCACAGGGTACAGTTTTGTGAATTTTGTGAAGTGATCCATCATGATAATAATGTATTTGTATCGATGGCATCCTCCACTGCGGGGAAATGGGCCACAGATGTCCAGAAAGACCTTTTCCAGTTTGGCTTGTGAGGTAATTGGTATCATCATACCCTCTTTTCTCTCATTGTTGGTTTTCACCAATTGACATATCAGACAGGTTTTGAGGTAGTTTCTCGTCTTTCTATTTATATTTTTTATATGGCAATTCTCTTCTATCGCCTTGATCACCTTCATGGCTCCCATGTGACCGTATCGTAGATGATAGTCCAGGATGATATCCTTTTCGTTTGTAGTAGGGATCATGATCTTCCATATCTCTTCATCAAGGGATGTTTTGATGAATAATATTTCGTTATGTACACAATAAAACTTGGTTATTGTGTCATCTTGGTTGGAGAGACGAAGTTTAATGTGGTTTAACTTCAGGTTGGACTGCTGGTGTTTGCTGATGTCCTGCACTATCTTTTCTAAATCGGATCTGTCCTTAATAATATTATAGATTTTCAAGATGCTCTCCTTTTCGCCTTCGAACATTTGTTCTTCCAGATTTACTCTCGACAACATGTCGGCTACTACATTTTTACTTCCAGGAACGTACTCCCACTGTATATCGTATTCCTGCAGGGCAAGTACCCATCTGGTCAGTCTACCATGGCTTAACTTGTATCTTCTCAGAAATGATATAGATTTGTGATCTGTTCGAACGGTCACTGGATATCCGAGGATATACGTCCGAAACTTCCCACAGGCAAAGAGTACACTTAGCAGTTCCTTTTCCGTCACGTTATAGTTCTTTTCACACTGGTTAAGGGTTCTGCTAGCAAAGCTCACTACTAGATGGTTTCCACCTTCGTCTTCTTGGTACAGTGTTGATCCCAAGCTAATGTTACTAGCGTCACAGTTTAGAAAGAAGGGTCGGTTAAAATCCGGATGGTTGAGCATTACTGCTTCTACGAACTTCTCCTTAATTGATTTGAAGGTTTCGTCTTGTTCTTTACCCCATCGCCATTTATTCTTGGACGATAACTGGTACTGAAACCGGGCCATCAGTTCGGAATAATTATTTTGGAACTTCCTATAGTAGTTACACAGGCCTAAAAATGATTGTAGTTGCCTTCTGTTTTATGGTATAGGGAATCGTTGTATGGCGTCTACTTTTTCTGTTGATGGTGTTATTCCTTGACTGTTTAACTGGAAACCCAAGAATTGTACTTCCTTAGCTATAAGCTTGGACTTGTCTAGTTTAAGGGTAACATTATTTTCAGCCAGCTTCTTCAAGACATGCTCCACATGGTAACAGTGTTCTTCCCAATTGGTTGATGTTATTAGGAGATCATCAACATAGACAGTCGTGAATTGGAGCGCTTCTGGTCCGAGTATATGATCCATACAGGCGACAAAAACAGCTACTGAGTTCACCAACCCGAAGGGCAACCTCTTAAACTGGTAGTTGCGCCCTTCGAATATGAACGCCATGTATTGCCGGCTTGCTGGGTGCAACTCCACCTGGCAATACCCGCAAACGGTATCCCACGTGGTAATGAACTTCGTTCCGTGAAATCTTTTCAATATCTCATCAATTTCGCCAGGTGAGGTACGATCGTTAATAATCATTTTATTTATCTCACGTGCGTCAAGGCAAAGCCTTACCTTCCCATTTTTCTTTTGTATAGCCACAATTGGGCTAGTGTATGGCAATTGACTGCTTTCGATAATATCTTTATTGATCATATTTTGGATCTCTGTGCGTACGGCTTCCTTCAAAGATTGTGCTATGGGATACGACTTTCGATTAAATTCTACCAGTTCTCTGAATTGTATGGAACATTGGTAGTTCCGGATCTTTCCAGGTTCGTCCGAAAATACAGCTCGATATTTTTCATATATGTTGACTAATTGATTCAGCTGGTTTTCCTCTAATTGCTCGGTAGTATTGTAGCACTGGAAGTTACGTATCTCCTGAATCTTTTGTGGCCATAGGTCATCCTCCAAATTCTGATGTACTGGCTTGTTGTCTGTCGAGTAGTTTGACAAGTAATTCACCTTATTTTTGTGGTCGAGAAGTTGTCTGGAGTCTAGCATCTTGTTGTTAGTTAAATTGGCTATCCAGGTCGAACCTTCAGAAAAGAGTGATACCTTTCCTCGGCACAAGTCGATAACTGCTGCGTTTCTGCGCAATATGTCACATCCTATCATGATGTTGAAAGGTAATCCGGCTGCAACAAGAAATATCATATCCACACTAATGCCCTGACTGTTGACACTTAGGGATACCTGTTTTCTTATGGTTTTGTTCTGTCGGCCGGTAGCTCCTACAAGTACAATATTATTAATAGGTAGTACCGGTAAGTTTTTGTGGCATTCCTGCTGTATCTGGTCCAACTCATTACGATTTATTATAGAGACATTTGCTCCAGTGTCTATCATTATAGGAACAGAAATACCCTCAATTTCTGCAATTATATATATTATTTCATTGTCATTATTATTAATGTTAATTTCGTTTTCTTCTAGCAAGTCCTTACGGATATCTTTCAAATAGTTATTATATATTATTGTAAAATTTTTTCTTTCTTCCTTCAAATTTATTTCTTGGTCAAACCCAGCAGATTGGAGCAGTAAAGGGTTATTGGAGTTTATTACTGCCTCCGTTCGTTTAAATGTTCCGCATCATTACGGATTAGGCCGTTGGAAGCATCAACTTGGAGTCCTGAAACTGCTTCGTTTGGTTCAGCACGATCGTCCTGTTGGGCTTCCGTTACAGGTAGTCTTCGTTGATTGTCCAGGCTGGAACTGCGTCTGGGCTCGTACTCTCTGTAACGATTACTTCCCTGACTTCCTTGAAAGGTCTCATACTCATAATATCGGCTCCTTCGTTGAGGCTGGTACCTCCTCTATCCATTGCCTTCCGCTCTGATGTAGTTAATATGGGGTCGATATGTCCTGTAATTATTGTTATTACCTCCATTCGGGTAATTCCTGTTATAATTACTATGATAATTGTTATTAGAGGAGTTGGGGTTTCTCTGACCATTTGGAACATAATTACGGTTATTATTATAATAACCGTTGTTGTTTGGTGGACGGTTATTATTATTATTATTATTATTATTATTATTTTTGTTGCCCTCATTATTTTTAATTCGAGGAACATGATTATTATTATTACTGTTATTAAATCTAGGTACATTATTGTTATTACGGGTGTTATGATTGTATTCAGCATTATTCCGATTTGCGGAATTATAATTATTATTGTTGCCCACATTCTGCTGATTATTATTATTTGAACTATTGGTGTTACTTCTTGGTTCCGGCCTTTCATATCTCCTGCGACTTTGGCGGTAGTAATCCTCATGCTCATACATTTCTAAGAGCTCGGTCATTGCTTGTACAGTCTTTATTTGACTGTTTCTTCTAGCTTTTATTATATCTTCCTCATAATGGTATGAGAGCTTGCTGACCAGGCGTTCTTCCGGTATTCTGGGCTCTAGATGTTTGGCCACGCACACCTTTCCCAAGAAGTACGCCATTAGAGTCTGGTTTCCATACGGGTTGTATTTTCCATGACAGATCCCGTCTCTAGCGATATTTTGTGTCAATTCAGACCAATATTTGGCTTTGAATAGCCTTTTGAATTGTTGGTAGTCGGTCACTTTGTCTCTTATCGCCATCCACCAGTTATCTGCTATCTCCTTGAGCGATTCGTCAAGTACTTCTTTATTCTCCCTCCAGCGATTGCCTCTGTGTTTGGTGAAGTACTCTTCGATTCTGGCTAGGAACTCCATCGGTTTGTTTTTATAAAACCTGAAGTTAATTCCTTCACGATTCTCGTTGTTAGGACAACTGGTAATGCTTGTCGGTCGACTATGGAACAGGTCTATATCTGTTTGATTCTGTCGCACGTGACTGTTGATACTGGTCACAGTAGCTTCAATGCCGTCACATTTTTCTGTGAATCGGTCCTGCACTCGCTCCCAGTCTTCACGTGTTTCTTTTAGTTTTTCCTCTAAAGTCTTCCTATTCGTTTCTTCAATGTTGTTAACCTTAGTGTTTATTTCCGTCTTGATACTCTGTACTTCTCGTTCGGTTTGACTCCATCTTTCGTCAGCTCTTGTAACCTTTTGTTCGATTACCGTTATTTCCTCTTCTACCTTCTTGCTGATTGTTTCATTGTTTTCAGCTATCTTTTGCCCCAATTCTTCCTTCAATGCTTCCATCTTTCCATCTAATCGGTTCATATTCTCTTGGTTCGTCTCTCTTAATTCTGCTCTTAATTGTTGACTATTATTTTCCATCTTTTTATTGGTTTCTTCCAGTTTCTGGCTTATCTGGGTCAATTCCTCCTTCGATCGTTTATTGTCAGTTTTTATTTCCTCCATTTTCTCCTCCATCTTCTTACTATTTTCTTCCATTTTCTCCTCCATCTTCTTACTATTTTCTTCGATTTCTTATTGGTATCTCCAATCTTATTACCCAATTCTTCCTTTAATGCTTCCTTCATAGTTTTAAATTCTCTGAGTAACATTTCCATCATTTGATCAAATTTTGTATCTTCCTTTGTAGTGGATTTCTTTGACTGTTCCTCCTGTGGTTCAGGCTTGTCTGGTTCTGCTGGCGGTAACATCAACTCCACATCTTCCACTGGTGTCGCCTCTTTATCCTCCATGTCTACCTCCCGTTCGGCCTCCACAGCCCTTTTTTTTTATGTAGCCCTCCTGTGCATCTCGCTCCTTCTTCCGACCTATTGACCGCTGCCGAGCTAAAAATAGGAAACTGGACAATCGTCCTTATTTTATAACTCTATTAACTCCTATTTTAGGCCCTTTAGTTGGACGCCATTTTGTAATATATATTCTACAAAATTTTTACCGATAATATAATTAGTAAATAGATTTTATAATTATTAAGTTGATTTTATAATAACTGAAATCCCACTAGTGATCTCACCAATTGGTAATTATTCCCAATTACAAAGAATAAGTTAAATATAAATAATGCATGATAAAAAAGTGTGATTTGTTGATAATAAAAATTTTTGTAAGTTATAAAATTTTACTTATATATATTTTTTGTTTAATTAATTAATTCAATTAATTAATAAATAATTAATTAATTGTGTGTGTGCTTTAATTACTTCCAATTAAATAGGTATGAATTTGTAGTTCAAAACTATTTGTTTCTATTAATAATTTAATTGTGTAGTTAGATCTGTTGATTCTCTCTGCTGACTTTGCTCTTTTTCTTCCTCTCAAATATTTATTTTATCACTGTAAATCATTTTTCTAGAAGAAAGAATAGCTAACATTCACTATACAAATAAATACAAACTCTTATAACTGAATAATGATGTTCATTTATTGACATTTAAAATTATGCGCCATTCAGGCTGCGCATGACCCAGGCATTGGTTGATATCTGCTCAAGTCGGTAGCGAATAAGATTGACAGAATATATTTTTACAAGATTAATTAATTAGGATTCTTTTAGCGAGTCGAAATGGTCAGAGGGCAAGGAACAAGATACAATTCTTACACTAATTTTGAAAATAAATCATTATGGCTGAAAAAACAATAGTATTATATAAATTGTCAATTATGAAAAGTAATATCGAACCATTCGTCGAAATGACGTCACTGGCTTCAAGCAGGCTGTGTCTTGTGCTGGTTCGGAAATAAAGTATGGCCGCCGTCACCTCGACTTCTCTGCTATGCACTGCTGATACTGGTTGAGCTTCTCCCACAGAAATAAATGAGTATTCCCTTCTCTATGAGGTTGTAGTTGTCCTGGAATATAGTGTAGAGTGTTCTCTCTTCTCCTGCGATGTTGTTTCATGATGGTTTACTGGTAAAGTGTCCGGTGTTCAAAAGTGTTGTATTCGTGTTCTGCTAATACGGTTTAAAATATTCTCAAAATGGCCGTTGATTTCTTGTGCTCGTGTTAGATAGTGTTATTGCTGTTATTCTAAATTAGTTAGGTGTTAATTATTATCTGTTAGTGTTATTTTTATCTAGTTAACCTCTGTTACACCTTTCGAGGCTACACTCATGGTTTTGCACAAAATTATACTTTTTCGGTCTTCTGTTAGTAATTTCTCAACTGGTCATATTAACGATTAACAATAGACTAAACTCTGAACGTCGTCGTTTTTAGGTAATTTATGATATGTCTTTTTCCTCTTTCCATTGTTTATTTATAAAAGTACATGTCTCAGATTTGGTTCATCCTCTAAATATACATAACAAGGTTTCCTATTTCTTGCTGTATTTCAATTATTTCTTAATTTTACAAAAATCTAACTATTTGGCAATATTCTTAGATTAATTTTACATAATTGGATATATAGCTGGGTTTGTTTTAAGTTCATATAAGCCTAAAATTTACAATTTTTGATAATTATGGTAGGCCTCATATTTTGTACAAATTTAGTGTTTAAATGGTTTATAAGTGGTTTTCTGATAATATTTCCATGGAATAATATTAATCACTCCGTGATTATTTTTGTTGTTCATAATTTTGTTGTTATAACACTTCAATATTGATTAATTTACCCTTTAGTCTGATTTGATTACCATTATAGGCCTAGTATTATTTATTTTCAAAAGAAGTTAATTTTCTTTCCTTTGTCATTCAATTCGTTATTAATTGTATCTGTACTAATTACATTTTCCTATTTCTGTGTTGTATGGACTGAATTCTATTCCCTATATTATGTAGTTTGATTCTCTGATAGATAGTTTTGGTTTACATTACTGGTCTGTTTTTCTAGAGTGGTGTATTAGCTAATCTGCTTTGTACCTTTCATATGGTTTACAGTTTTAAATAAAATTATAACATTCCTATTTCCTACTTGCCTCTCTGCCTTACAAACTTGAAAATTAGTTAACATGATTCTAAATACAACAATACATCTTATTATCTACTATTTTTCATATATCACCTAATTTTAACAAAAACATCTTATATCTATTATTTTTGACTGTATCATTCAATGATAACAAAATATCTTATGCCTATTATTTTTTATATATCATGTAACTATAATAGAAACATCTCATTACTAACAATACCTTCAGTCATTAACTGTCCTTTGTTTTTATGTTCTTTTTGTAACAAATTTAATTATACTAAAACATCTTATTACTAATAATAATACTTTCAGTCATTAACTGTCTTTTGTATTTGTTTTTTCTGGTAACAACTTAATTGTGATAACAACATCTTATATCTATTATCACCTTATATCTAACATATTATCTGATTAACAATAAATAACAAACATCTTATCATTAGTTATACCCTCAGTTGCGAACTGTCCTCTGGTATTTATTGTCCTTCTCACAATTTACTTAACTGTAATTTAAAAAAAAACATTTTATGGGTAATATTATTTCTTATATCTAATTTAAAAAACTCTTATCACTAATAATGTTGTCAGCCCTTTTAAATAATTTTTATTTCCTACACTATTTTTTATTATAGTGTGTCACCTGTTATTCTCTACACTCACTGTAGTCTCTAACTTTTATTGTATTTATTATGGTATTTCACCTTGTATTTCTTACACTAATGGTAGTCTTTTGTTTTTACACTATGGTAGTTTTTGGTTTGTTTCTACACTATTGGTAGTCTTTTGGTTGTTACATATAATACTTATATCTAGTTTACAACTCGGTTTTCATTGGATTGTATCTTGTAACTTGAGTTACAGGGTCTAAATGTGTATTGGTTTTAAATTTAGTTCAAAGGTATGTATTCCTTTATTAACATTTTTGGAATAGCTCTTCTTATTTCTAGGCTCTTTGTAGGACTCTTGACATATTTTGTCCTTTCTTCATTATTATATTAGTAAATTTCTTGTCTTGTGGTTTCTCCGCTTCTTGACCTTATAAATTTCCCTTATTAATATTGTTTTCATGTTTTTATCTCCTTTTTCTTTCCTTTCCTTTTTACTGCTTCCCCAATCTACTGGGTATACTGCTGGTTTATTGGGTTTTTATATAGTAAGTTATTTTGACCAATAGTTTTCTTTGTTATTTTTTATTCTTATTAACATTTTATTGACTTAATGTACAGTTTTTTTAGTTTAATCTTTAACCAATTCATTCTTCTCACTCACTATGGACCTTTTCTTCTTTAGTTATGTTGCATTGAGTTAAAATTTTAACATGATAATTTTGTTATGCTACAATATTTATAAATAGGCTATAACATCTTGAGGTAAAGAAATTATAAATATTAAGTAAATTATACATGCATCAAGAAATGGACTGTAGCAAAAAGTGTTTGAAATGTGTGTGTGTGTGTGTGTGTGTGTGTGTGTGTGTGTGTGTGTGTGTGTGTGTGTGACCAATTTAAACAGTTGCAGTAAATGTTTACAGTTTGTTAAAACAGCCATATTTCATTGGGAAAAATAATTATTTTTTATTTTAGGGTAGATATTTTAATTATGTTTATATTTATTTTGTTACAGCATTTGGAAGACATCACTACAATTATAAAGGATGAAATTCTTTTAGAAGAAGTGGAAAAAGAAATGAATACACAAGAGGTAAAGTTTTTTTTAAATATACAATCAGTCTTCCATCTACAAGTAGGTGAAACAAGTGAGATTCATGGTAGATGAGTCTTCCATTGAAGGCGGTCACTTTATTAACAAAATATTGTTGAAGTTGAACATTTATAGTTGAAAATTAGATTCAGTCTTAGCCTTTCCGGTGCTCTGGGTGTGTATACACACAACATTTTTATGTCAATATGATGCTCCGGATGTGGTAAGTCGCACGTCGTTTTAAATTGGTAAAGTGCTCAGAACGGTTTAGTACGGCTATGGCTGTGATACACGGAACAAGCATTGTGCGTACAAGGTCAACGAATTGTCTTTAGTTATGAGAGCTGTTGAAACAAAGACAGTTCATTCAGTGTGGCCGGTGTCGTTTAGAAGTTGTGATAATTCACAGATGGGTTTTTGTAAACGCTGCCATTAAGTGATACGTATATTTGTTGTTGTGGCGTGCTCCTTTTATGTACATCTGCAATTGACAATTGAGTGTTGCTCAGGGTGTGTAATCTTTGCCGTTAATGATAAATGTAATTATTGTTGTGACGAGTTTATTTTTTATCTACATTTGCAATTGACTGTTGAGTGTTTTGAGATTGTGTAATCTTTGCAGTAAATGACATGTATAATTGTTGTTGCAGACCATTTTGTAAATGGTAGAGTGCTCCACTCGTATATACACACACTGCTGCTGAAAATATGGCACACGGGCAAAGCATAACTGCTCACACGAGTTGGCAGCGAAAAGGTTAAAACATAGAGACACCTGAGATGTCTTGCATTGGTGCTGTCACCCAACAAGTTGAGTGCTAGTTGATTGGGGTTGGTGATTCAATTTCAGTTGTTAGTTTATACAATAACATTGAATTTCCTATACCAGTGAAAGACTCGAATGTTGTCTTCTACACCTTTGTTCCTTGTGAGCAATGGGTAGGTTGATGATTGTTATCAACATGTAATATGATTACATTGTAAGTACATCAATAATTGAATGAACGAATCAAGTTTTGTTTTTACTCGGCCTTTTTTTGGCATTTGTCTTTCTGTCTGTTGGGGTATGTCTCACGATTACTTTTCAACACATCAAATGATTTTTGTAAACCTTGGCCTGTGTGTTTGTAACTCTACTCTACAGAACTCTATTGTTTTTGACACTGATCCCGCAAAATGTAGATGGGAGAGTGGTAAAAATGTGTGAGGGTGAAAATTTGGAAAAAAATCACAAAAGTCTGTGTGGAATATTGAATTAAAGAGAACTTTAACCATATGAATTTAGCTTCATTTTTAAAAATCTCAATATTTTGGGATACCAGGGGCCAAACGTGAGGGAAAATTTTGATAAAGTAGCAAAAATTCAAAGGGATTATTGGGCATATGGCTTGTGGGATATCAAAGGGAATATTAACTAAAATCTGAATATAGTGGTGAGCTTTAAAAATTTCAATATTTTGGAATGCAAATTTTTAACACAGCCAGCCTAGAATGGAATCAAAAATTATTAAAATCCGGCCGTGGTCAGACTAAAGAATATTTTAACACAAATTAGATGTTTAAAATTTTTTAGCCTGTATTGTGTGCTTACTATTCAGTTGTTACATTTCTGAACAAAAAATAGGGTATTTTTAATTAAGAAAATTGTGTTTAGTGGTTATAATCACTATTGTCGGTCCATTGTTAAGCAGCAGGGAAATGGGCAGTAGTCGGTACAACTAATTGGGGGAATGAAGCGCGTAGATAATGTAGAAGTTGTACGCATCACAAAAACAGTGGGAGCTCAGTATACTATCTGAAATGAAGACAGATAAACCTGTTTGAAATGATATGCTGTCAAATCCTTATATGTAGTGGCATTTCTCCTGTGTGTATAGTTTGCTACAATCAACAAAATGAGCTATCACATGACTAAAAACCATAATGGCTGCCACTCAGTCAACTATGTGGGCCACTCTTTATATACAAATCAATCATAAAACCTGTTTAGACATGTGAGAGAACGATTGGACATACAACAACAATAATATGCTTCCTGAGCTGCAGAACTTGCTCACTGCTTTGAACAAAGTACATTTATTACTGAATGAACTGTTATATTACATCATTTTCGATTAGTAGAAAATCCTGATTACCATATTTTTTGAACAGAACACTGTTGCACACCACTATAGAAAAATTATTCCGATTAGAGCTTTCAAGCTTCACAGCTCATCGTCAGATCGGAAATAACAATAATAGGACTAGACAACTTCTTTATACCCACTTGCCCTACCACTAGCGTACACATTTTCATAAACAAGCTATAAGTTAAATGTCCTTTCTGGCTATTATTAACTAGCGAGTTCAGTCACCCATGTCTGTACTTTTACATTTCTTTCTAGTACATTATGTGTGTTGTGTGTATTTTTTTGTGTGTACATTCTTTTTAATACCTAACGTTTTAAATCCTTTCTCATTTAGTATTAGTATTCATTAAATTTTCTAACCCTTTCTTTCTTTCAATATTTCTAACTCCTCTCTAAGCCTTCTTTTAACTGTGTTACTACTTTCAAAATTTCATAGTCTTCTAAAGGATTAACAAACTTATGGTTCTCTTCTATGAAATGTCTTGCATATAACAGATTTGTTGTTCTATTACTTTCTCCACATTTGTGGTTACATAACCTGCATTCTAATTTCCATCCTGTCTCACCTAGGTACACTTTGTTGCATTATTTACATTTTAATTTATAAACTCCGCTTCTCTATAAGATTGGGATTTTTTCTATGTTTATTTCTTATCTTATCAAATACTGTTTCACGTTTTTTAATTGCTATATCTACTCGTATTTTTTAAAATGTATAATTTTTCTGATGTGTGATCCTACATATGTCAGTGACCGTGCATAATTCTTTTGTTTTGGTTCTTGCATGTTTGTTTTTAGGTTTTTGCATGTTAATGCTTTCCATAACTTTATCCACTATGTTGGTGTTATAGTTATTGTTCTTTACAATTCCCTTTATCTTTTTTATCTCGCTATCTTTTGTTTCTGTCTATTTAACCACCTGTAAGCTCTATAACAAAATGAATTGATTGCCGCCACTTTATTTGTCGTACTTCATTTCAGATAATATACAGAGTTCCTACTGTTTTTGTAAAGTGTATAACTTGTGTATTGTCTAGGTGCTTCATTCCTCCAATTAGTTGTATGACTGCTCCCCATTTCCCTACTTCTTAATAATGGACCGACAATCTCTTTGTAGATGCCCAGGTTCCCCATATCTAAAAAGCTTCGGTCTTCCATACTTTCTACCTTCATACTGTGGTGCCAAACTTTTAAGACTCTGTCTCTTATTCTTCCTCTTAATCATTTGTGTCGTCACAATCAGTTAGTGTGCGCACTTTATGATTCGCCCAACCAGACACTGACTTGGTGGCCTCAAACTGTACAGCATAGACAAGCGTACCCACTCTATTATGGTGTATTGCCATTGTAACAGTTGTTGTAGTTCACTATCTCTGCCCCCATCAGTAAATGTCTATCACCAATGTCATTCAGAAATTTTCTGGTGCTCTGTGATAGGCCAGTCTAACTAGCAAGTCAATACTTGCTTCAAACTGTTCTGCATAAGAGTTCTGGCTGTAAGGTGACACTTTCTGTAGTAGCTCTAAGGCAGATACTTGAAAGCAAGAATAAGTGAAACCAATAATATGTGCTTGCGACTTCAAATTGCCAAAGATATGTTGTCCAGTAGTGCTTCCATCAAATGTTGGGCCCTTGATATGAATAGGCATGACTGCAGTCAAAGTAATTCTCTCTGGTACCTTATTTTCTGTATTTTTTGGACTTTACATTTTTTGGTACAATCTGTTGAGCAGTTTGATTTGTAACAGGGTTGTTTTTTCATTGACTGTTCAGCTTCTGTTTTAATCTGTTATTTTACATTTGCAGTCCACTTCTCTACTACAGATAATCTTACCTCTTCCCCACTGAGATCACCATGTAATTCACCCACACCTCCACATAGTAGAACCCAACTCTGCAGCAGTATGCTCTTTGTTCCTATATCAGTGCTTTTATGTGTTTTGTTTCTTGTTGATGTTCTTCTTTTTGTCATTATATGTAAGCAGGGCTGCTTTAATTAACTAAATGAATAAGTATTACCTTCTTAGTCTGTCCTGTGGCTTCCTTATATAAATTTTAAAGATGTAAAAACGTGTTTCAGAACTTATGTTCCATCATCAGGTGTGTTTCACTCGTTGGAGGTCGTCAACAGATTAAGACACAACACATATTTAAACACAAAAAACTAGTTGATAATAGCGCACGAAGTTCACAGTGTGCACCATGTGATGTAATATCCATACTGCCATCTGTTGTCATTGTTGTCTGTGCACTATCAGTGATGCGGGCTTCAGGCATTCAGAGAATTGCAATGCTGTATCATACAATGTGTTGGAATGAAAATTTAGCTGGTCGTGTAACAAATGCTTGGGATAAAATTTATATGCCTTATACACTTTAAACTCCTCGGCAGCACTCATGTACCGGCCTTACTTGCAAAAATGTATGGGTATAAGATTTGTAGCAAAATCTGTGTAATTGTGGTTACTATTAATTCAAACTGCCGTATTGAATGTAACAATGTGCGGCAGTTACATTAAAATTAAAATTTGTATACATTTCAAAAAACAAGCAGTTTTACAAAAAAAGTAGTCCGTTCCTCGGTGTGGAACTGTTCATAAGGTGATCGCAATTGATTATACAGTGAAACTTGGTTAATTCGAACTTCAAGGGGAAAGGAAAAAAATTCGAATTATCCAAAATTTGAAATAACCAACATCATACGGAACAATACTGTAAGTTCACATTTTTTGTTAAGTACTGCAACAGAAATAATATAAGTTAATTGCACAGAAGAAACTAATTTATTTCAGTAATAAAGTGACTTATTTTACAGGGTATTACTCAAAAATTGTATTACATGAACCAACATTTATAAAATAGAATTACCTGTACCCCAAAAATGTGTAATCTTCGTTTGTTTTTGTTTTTTTAGTTGTAAACACTGAATAAAATCTTCTAATTCACTCACAGCACAAAAAATTTTGTTATTAACGTTGAACTGAGCTTCAATGAATCGTTTTAAGTCCGCGATCATTGAAACTGCCTCAGAAGTGGATGGAATCGGTGTCTCTGGTTGAAGGTCTTCTTCGTCTTCTTCTTCTGCTTCAGAAGATCCCTGCGTATTTTTCATCACTTCTTCGAGAATTTCACCATCCGTCAGAGTTCCACAGATGGCGACGTCAGCATCGACATTTAAATACGCTTCGTAGCTTACATCAACATTTAAATCTTCCCAGCCATCTGGTGTATTTTCTTCAGGATGGTTCCAATCAGTATTTGTAGAGTTTGCAACTTCATTTGCCTCATCATTTCTGATCTTGAAACCACCGACCCTGAAACAGTGTGCTATCGTACTAGGCTTAACTTTGTTCCATGCATTATGTATCATATGAGCAGCGTCCAATACGTTAAGATTTTTTGTTTGGTACTCCTAAGATTTTCATAACAACCTGTCGACGATAAAAATGTTTCAGATTCTTAATAACCCCTTGGTCCATAGGCTGAACAACTGAGGTCATGTTAGCCGGAAAGTATTCAATTTTAATCCACGTTAGCGATGGAAGGTTGTTGTGGGCCGTGCAGTTGTCGATAAACAACAAAATTTTTCTCTTTTTCCGACCAAGTTCTTTGTCAAGATTCAGAAGCCATTTTTCAAACAATGCAGCTGTCATCCAAGCTTTTTTATTGGCTTCGTAAGTTACTGGTAAACTTCTTGCAGACTTAAAACATCTCGGCTTTGCTGCTTTGCCAATCATTAAAAGCAGTAATTTTTCTGACCCATCCATATTTGACCCTATCAAAATTGTCAACCTTTCTTTACTATTCTTTCCCCCACTGCACTTTTCGTTTTTAAATGAAAATGTTTTGTTTGGTAAACACTTAAAAAATAGCCCTGTTTCGTCGACATTAAAGATATTTTTTGGCTGGTAATTTTCGATAGTTTTCGCTAATTCAGCATGCCACTCATCTACTAAATGTCCGCTCACTGATCCGCTCTCACCACAAACATTTCGAAAAGAAATCGCATTTCTGTCATTAAAACCCGCAAACCAACCGGTACTTGCCTTAAAATCCCGAATGCCCAATCCCTCTGTGAATTCTTCTGCTTTTGCACGGATTATTGGTCCACTTAAAGGAATGTTTTGGTCACGAGTTTGTGTGAACCACTTTAAAACACAATTGTCCACTGCAGGATAATCTGCTGTTCTTACCCGCTTTCGACTTTTCCCGTTTTTTTATTCCAGTTTTCCATAAATGTGTTTTTATTTTTTAAGAAAGACGACAAAGTGTTCGGTAAAATTCCGTATTCTTTTGCAATGTCACATTTTCGTTTTGCTCCCCGTTCCACGTCTTGTATCACTTCAACTTTTTCGTCTAAAGTTAAACTCTTGTACGGGCTGCGCTTAGCCATTGTTAAACTGAACGTAACCTCTAGAATGCACGTAAGCTCTAATTATAGCCAAAACACTACTGTAGTTTTAAAATTAAATCGAACAACACGATTTTGACAGCACACAATTAAATCGAGCAGCACACCTTATGCACTATTCAACTGTACTGTAACATTACTGACTTAACTCTGTTTTGGTAGGGGAAATTCCAAACTACCCTGGGGGTACAGTATTGTGTACAGAGCAAGTTTGGAATTCTCTACATTCCTCATGCGATTACAGTTAGGTATAACGGTACCTACACCTATTGTGTATGACTATATTGTGTCTGTTTTCAACCAAAACGAAAGCAAACACTCCGAGCTAAGCAAACATTTTAAACTTTGTCTTTGAAAAAAACTTCGAATTATCCAAATGAAATATTTTTTACTTCGAATTAGGCATGCCATTTTTATAAGAGTTTAAATACGTTTTTCAAGGGGAATACCAGTTTATTCGAATTATCCAAAAATTCGAATTATCCAAGTTCGAATTAACCAAGTTTCACTATATATATATATATAATTGTTTATATATATATAATTGTTTATATATATATAAAGCATGTTAATTTAAATAATTTTTGTGATATGTAAATTTTTGAGATGGAACTTATATCAGAATGTTCAAAATAAAAAGGTTTGGCCTAATTAATGATGGTAATTATTTTAAAAGTTAGTAACTAAATGTATGTTTTTTAAGTAAAAAGGGTTTTTGGCCATAAATTCTATTGTAAAAATATTCAGGTTTTTTGAACAAGAATTGTTCTGTTCAGAAGCCTCCTTCGACACTTTTTTCTGTAGAAAATCATGAGTATGGGTTACTTAAGAACCAATCTGATTATGCGAATTCAGTTGAAAATTATTTTTAACCGATTGATTAGTCTCTCTTTGGAATTGATAACATGTAATTGCCACTTGGTACATGATCATTGATGTCCCAAACACTACACACACATTAGAAAATTATTACAGTTGCTGCGAGAAATATAGTAGTGCTATTCTGTGAAAGTGCAAGATATCCGATTAGGTATATAGACGCTTTAAGCTGACTGGAAAAAGGGTGTTAGCATAACACATCATTTTAATAATCAGTATTAGTTTGCCGTGAAAGTATGTAACAATGCTTATGAGAAATAACTACACACCTGAAAGTGACCCTGTGGCTGGACAGAGTATATCAATCCACAATCCAGGATCATCCAGGAACTACCCATCATCTGAAGCATCTGAAGTTACATAAAATGGAAGCAAACTTATTATTTATGCACAATTAAAAAAAATAATAATTTAAAAGAATGATTATCATATCAGTAAAGACTTTATGGTAAATATGACAAAAGAATGTTAAATATTACTTTACTTCATAGTATATAAAGGGAGTCTTTTATTTTGTGTTACAAAGGTCAACACAGAGATTTTTTTTTTATAAACTGTATTAAAATCTCAGGAGATTGTCAAAAATAATAGCATCATTATTAATAGCATCCACTTCAAACATAGGCGTATCTCGGACTAGTTATTCTATGTGACCGCTGTACATCACAATTCGTATATATATATATACATCGTTTGATAAGTTCAGCCATTTTCGTTTTAGTGTAAATAAATTTAAATTCGTGGTTTTATGTGTAGTGATTCTTGGTAAACCTTGACTCCATTTGTTCTTTATTAAAATTATCTACTTAACTCTTTTTGTTATTATAATCATCTCATGGCAACAATTTTTCTCTTAAATTTTGCAGAGCGCCAGTTATGAAATACACAGAAATAATAAAATTATAATACTATCTTTGAATACAATAAAATATAAAATACTAATAATAATAGAACAATGTACTAATTCTTGTGTCACAGATTGGCAGCACTAATATTTATTATGCAGTGTTAAAAATAATATTAATGAATACAATTCTGTGTTTATACCCAACCTAACTGTATTGTGTAAACCACATGCTGGGTCATATGAACTTGCTTGTTCATTGTGTTAAATATAATTGTTGCACAGTAAATTGTTTAATACAGGAGTAAGACATTGATGGCATAAAATAACTAATTACAATACTGAAAAATAATAAATCATCCATTTATTAACTATTATATTTAAAAAATTAAATATCAAAAGTTCGAAATGTGAATTCAGAATATTCTCTTTTTAAGAAGATACACTGACATACTATTATGCCTCTTATATGTAACACACAACAATAATAATCTATAACATCAAAACAAGACATTAAAAAACAATTGTAAAATTCTTGTAAATTTCTTGGGTGTCTGACAGGAATATAAACTTTGAATCATTATTAAAATTTTAAATCTTGCAAATAATCTGCAAAAATGGTATATTTTTTGTTAAATCAAATTGTAAGTTTATTAATATTTTAATAAAATAATATTCACTTTAAGTAAACATAGTTATTGTTTACAAGACAGCACCCATTCTAAATTGATTGGAAAAATTATTTTTAATAAAAATAAAAATTCCATATTACTTATTTTACTTCAACTATTTACATTTTCTTATTGATTTTACTTCACTAACTCATACTTCAGTTCTTTGTGAGTTGTTTCTTTGTTTTGAAGAAAATAATAATTATTTTTTTTTAGTTCTGTGTGTGTGTGTGTGTGTGTGTGTGTGTGTGTGTGTGTGTGTGTGTGTGTGTGTGTGTGTGTGTGCAGCTTCTGGATATATGAGACAATAACAACGATGATGATCGTGATGATTTTGCCAATGCCGATTTCCTGTCGCTAATAAAACCCCAAGAGTGGCCCCATGAGTAAGTCATTTGCGTCTTCCAGTGGCAGTGGAAAGAAAGTACATTTCTACTTATGGCATTGTATGAATTGCAGTGTTTTGTAGACTTCAAATTTGATTAAATAACCATGTTTAATTATTGTCATTAATTTATTCATGTCTGGACAGGACTCTCTAACCAAGCAAAATACATGCGTACACAGAGATCGTCCCCATTACAGCACAATACCTGTTTCTGCTGGTAGACCACACACACACACACACACACACACACACACACGCACGCATGCACGCACAGCACTGCATAAAATCGACAGGTGATCACATTTGACAGGCTAGAGCCTGTAATCTTTGCCTGTACATACACTACTTAAAATTATTTCTATCAAGTTCTCTCTATAAATTATTTACAATACTGCTATTGTTAAATATGCAAATATATGTGTTGTTGCATATATTCCCCAGGTGTTATTGGATTTGAATGGTATTCGTATTTTATTTATATCTTCACATACATAGTTATTCACATAACAATACGTTTTAAAACTGCTTCTTATAAAAAAAGATTTCATCGAACATAGTAAACACTGCCATGGAGGGATACAAAATTTAGCCACCTTTCTTTGGACATATTGTTCTCTGTTGACAATATCCTGTGTCACATTTATGTGTTTTGTAGGAAGAGGCTATATAACAATGATTTTTATACCTTTCTTTTCATGGTGCTATTTCTACCTGTTTCTCTAATAACGTGCTGTTTATTCTGAGACTCATACTGTGTTCACCCTTGGTCTCTCTCTCTCTCTCTCTCTCTCTCTCTCTCTCTCTCTCTCTCTCTCTCTCTCTCTCTCTCTCTCTCGTGGGAAATAATTTCTCTTTGTCTTCTCTTACTTCGTTGTTCATTATCATTTTGCTCTTCTCTAACCTTGCTTGCATTTCTCTCTTAATAGCGATTCCTTCTCTTTCTGCCCAAAGTTTTCTCTTACACTCTCCTCTCTTCTTTCTTGCAGTTCCTTTTGGTTGCCATCACATATCACCTCTAGAGAATTGCTTTTATTTTTGTAATCTGTGTGAGCAAATTTAGTAATTCTTCAATGGTTTTAATTCCTTGTATGTATATTTACATATATATTCCTAATCTTATATTTTAGTTCAAGTGGTATGCTAATTTTAACACTAACTTGTGTTCAGTGAATTTTGATTTGCTCCTTAATTTTACTCCTTTCAACTGGCTGAGTGATGTTCTCTTCAAGGGTAAGTTTTCCATGTGTTTAATATCTACCACAATTTTGGTATCTTACCTGACTTTGTGTATCAATATTCCAATAGCAGCAATATTCAGTCAAGTCTGATGTTGTTCAAAAATAGTTTACTTGCTCAAACAATCATGTGGCAGCAGAATCTTGAAAATGTTTATTAGTGGAAGACTTGTAACACTTGTGTCTTCCTTATGTTTTCAAATACCGTTTTACTGACTTAAAATCATACACAGAGCTTAAAATCAACATGCGTTCACTTTGAAAAGCTACACCTTGTAAGCTTTCCCTGCACATACACATAGCACTACTTAAACTATTTTTAACAACTACTCTATATTAATTATTTACAAAAATTGTAGTGTGGTTAAATATGCAAATGTGTGAATGTGTGTGTGTGTGTGTGTGTGTATGTGTGTGTGGTGCCATTCACCATTCAATTATATACACATTTGCTTATAAAAATCTGCTATTCTTCCTATGAAGAGTAATGCAATACTGTAATCTGACATAGGGTAAGGTTAATTTTTTTAAGCCGAAAGCTACCTCACAGATAGAACATGATTTTTAACTTCTACTGCTTCTGTGTTCCAATTATGAATTATTACAGTTGTGTATTCATTTGTTCCAGTCTTACTTATTTACACCCATGAATAATATCTGTGAAGAAGAGGATTTTACTCCAGATTGTGAACTATATAGAGAAAAGTCAATTCAGAACACTCTCGGAGACCATCTGTCACCACACAAGTTAATACATTCTGGCATTAAGAAGTACCAGTGTGATGTGTGTTCAAAATCATTTACTCGTGCAGACATTTTGTCACAACACAAGTTAATACATACTGGCATTAAGAAGTACCAGTGTGATGTTTGTTCAAAATCATTTACTCAGTCAAGCAGTTTGTCACAACACAAGTTAATACATACTGGTATTAACAAGTACCAGTGTGATGTTTGTTCGAAATCATTTACTGGGTCAGGCAATTTGACAAAACACAAGTTAATACATTCTGTCATTAAGGAGTACCAGTGTGATGTTTGTTCAAAATCATTTACTCGTACAGACATTTTGTCACGACACAAGTTAATACATACTGGCATTAAGAAGTACCAGTGTGATGTTTGTTCAAAATCATTTACTCAGTCAGGCAGTTTGTCACAACACAAGCTAATACATACTGGTATTAAGAAGTACCAGTGTGATGTTTGTTCAAAATCATTTACTCAGTCAGGCAGTTTGTCACAACACAAGCTAATACATACTGGTATTAAGAAGTACCAGTGTGATGTTTGTTCAAAATCATTTACTGAGTCATGCAATTTGTCACATCACAAGTTAATACATACTGGCATTAAGAAGTACCAGTGTGATGTTTGTTCAAAATCATTTACTGTCTCAGGCAATTTGTCACAACACAAGTTAATACATTCTGGCATTAAGTACCAGTGTAAAGTGTGTTCAAAATCATTTACTATGCCAAGCAGTTTGTCAAACCATAAGTTAATACATTCTGGCATTAAGTACCAGTGTGATGTTTGTTCAAAATCATTTACTATGCCAAGCAGTTTGATAAAACACAAGTTAATACATTCTGGCATTAAGAAGTACTAGCATTATGTTTGTTCAGAATCATTTACTACATCAGACAGTTTGTAATAACACAAGTTAATACATTCTGGCATTAAGAAGTACCAGAGAGTTGTTTCTACAAAAGTAGTTATTTGGCATAGCCTGTTGTGTTATAAATAACATGCTGGCATAAAAAATAACAGTGATGTTTGTAACAAAATTTTCTGTTTGTACATTTTGAGTGTAAATTAATCCATTATACTATTATGAACCATTACTGTGTGGTATGTAAGAATAGTTTCTACTGTCCAAAAAGTTTTAGCAATGTAATAAAACCAATCAATATAATATATAATAGTTGTTTTGATCGTTCATATTCTTTTTTCACAGCACTAAATTAATATTGATTATTAAACTTTCACTTGTGAACTTACTTTGTTTCCTCCCGTACGCGTTTCGGTGTGATGTGCGCCTTCGTCAGTGGTGTGAGACAGACTCCACTTTGGAGTCTGTCTCACACCGCTGATGAAGGCACACATCGATCGTGCCGAAACACGTATGGGAGGAAACAACGTAAGTTTACAAGTGAAAGTTTAATAATCAATATTAATGTATAATGTTTTTAAACAGAAACCCTTAAACAAGCATAATTATACAAATAAATTAATATATGCTGTAATATTGCCACTGCAAATATGTAATGTCTATGATATTTGGCACTACAAAACAGTGAAATTTGTAACAATTAAAATCATTAAATTATACATTATAATATAGTGTGACATTATTGGTACACATTTATCCTCTAATTAAATTTTTCACTGCATGAGTTACAGTGATATATATATGTTTAGTTGAAATAATTTGAAAGTCTTTGTTTCTTGCTATACATTGATTATATCTCATACAAGATTTTTGTCTGGCTGCTACAACCTTCACTATGACAGAGTCCTGAGGACTTAACACATCTGTGTTATTGCTTGGCAAAATGATTCACGTGGGTATGTCCCCTAAGTTAATGTAGCTTGGCATTTCACAACTTGTAAGTTGTATTTAAAGCTCATAGGTTATTTCGTTTAGCATATTTTTGATTGCTTCATGCATACTGTTTCTTTACAATTCAACATTAGTTCAGTGCATTACTGACAGATGACATTGTATCTCAAAACTGCTAATTTCTGATGCTTTACATGTCACTGTTTGTAGCGGTTCCTTGTTGTGAACTACACATTTGGTATAGTGGAGTGTTTGAATTTTTGAGTGATTTTTTTTTTTGTAATCTTATATTACAAAGTGACTGATAACTTCTTGACTGAATATATAATATTGTGGTAATTTAATTTCAAATCTGGATCTGAATTGAATAATGTAGAAAATGAATAGACATTTTGATCTGACAATACAGGTAAGCCTACATAATTTGCGGTTAGTTCATCTCACTGTTTACTGCCAGTGTCCAAGATAACGAACTATAGCAAGTGTTACGAATGGCAAGACACCAGAATAGTGCAGATGCCCTGGTACATGCTTCGCAGTTTGAGGCTACCAAATCAGTGTCTGGGTGGACAAGTCATAAAGTGCATGCTAAAAGATCGCAATGGCACAGACGAGGAAGAAGAACAAGGAACAGGGACTCGATGGTCGGCACCACAGAATAAAATAAAGCATGGAATACTAAAGTGTTATAAATGTGGGAAACTTGGACATTACAACGAGATTGTTGGGTAGTAGGAAATTAAGCAGCAGGGAAACAAGCAGTAGTCAGTACAGCGAGGCGTGTGCTGACTAACTGGAGGAGCGAAGCCCCTAGACAATACGCAATTTTTACACTTCAGAAAAACAGTGGGAGCTTGGTGGTTACCGGACTCGTTCAAGAAAGGTAACCTCGATTACAGTTGACACAGGTGCAACAGTTCCCATTTTGCGGCCCAACATGGTGAAAGATCTCAAGCCAATCTGGTGCTCTTGCAGCTTGTGAACAGCTACTGGACGGCCTGTAAAAGTGTTTGGAAAAGTGGAGCTACACCTACGCATTGGTCAACTTGAGTCTAATCACCAAGTACTTGTTGCAGACATTGTGGATGAAGCAATTCTTTGTGTGGATGTTACGAACGCATACGGATTTATAGTTGACTTTAAAAACAATGCTTGAGAATCGGCGGAGAAGAGGTAATGCTCTCCACAATGACTACATCAGAAAAATCGATGGACGTGATTAACCAAGTGGCCATAACTGTTCCGCTAAACTCTGAAAAGATCATCATTTTTAGAACTGAGGTAGATACAGTAAAATTAAAGTTAAGGGCGTATGCGCAGAAACCAATTTATGGATGGACGAGTCCACTTTGAAATTGTGAATGGCAGGATGGTAAGACAATCAGCTGGAATGCAAGTGAAGGTGTCGCCAACTTTGCATGTGATGTTTTAGTTACCCGTACATTGTTAGCCTATCTCAGTCTTGCATTTTTTATTACTATTTCAATTTATTATTAATTATATAGTTGTACAGTCTCTCATTTTTATTAGTTATTGAATTTTTTAGTTAATTTCTATTAGTAGTTTTTATTCTATAATTATGTATTATCGTAATTATTTGTGTTATCATACAGTAACGAGATTTGATAAAATGGATACTTCTCCTTCAACTAGCGAAGACAGGAAAGTTATTCATAGTAAAGCACATGAAGTAATAATACACAGTTTTTTGTTGTCCAGGATTAAAAAGATTCCTGCAATTAAATGAATATGAAGAATGCGTTCCTTTATGTAATTATAGACTGTAGAGATAGTCAAGTGTAATTAAGGAGTGGAAGTGTACAGTTTGCAAATTGCATTGCGATAAGAATGGTCAGAAAGGCTGTAGTTTTTTACGTCTCAGCAGTACACAATGGCAGAATCAAACCACTCATGTATGTTTATAAAACATTCTGATATGTAACAGCAACAAATTCCGATACGTGTGAACAGTACATATCATTTGCTTCATTTGTATAATAATACAATTACAATATTATTATTATTTGATTTACGTCAATTCCCCAGGCAGGAGGATTTTCCTCTTTTGCAAGATCACAAGTATGTTTCAAGACCATTTGCAGGTCAGGTATTGTTCTGTCTGTTCACTTTCTGAAAGGGGTCGAGGAGCAAGGGGGAAGATGTCTCCATTAAAACACACACACACACACTAGCATGCACACAATTCCTTTTTTCTTTATTTAATTTGAATTCTGTATTAGAACAAATGTTTTCAGAGTTTACAAGTTTTTTTTTTTTTTTTGATTAATTTTGTTTTAATTTTATGCAATGTGGACACATACAGAGGAGTGTCAGTTTTTTATATTTTTTCAATAAATAAAAATGAGAGGGGGAGAGAGAGAGAGACCAAAAATGACACGTACAGAAATTTCATCAGAACTTTTCCTGATATTAAAAAAATAACTAAATAATGAATGGCAAAAAAACATTAACAAAATTAATGGAAATTATAGTTATAATTTCTTGTCTAATGAGCAGGTACTAGTAATGGCTTCATATACTCCACATCTTAAATTCTAAACCTATTACAAACATATTTGGTATACTCAGCTTGAAACAAACGTTCAGACCAACAAAAATGGTTTAAATGTTGCCATGCTGCATTATTAGTAGGTGCTGTTGAAACAGCAGGTTGATTATAATTGTTTTTAGAACAGACTTCTGGAATGTTGTGTGCAAGTGTATTGTGTTCAAGTAGCAAGTTTCCACTACTTTATAAAACATATCCTAGAAGCAAACTTTGACATCCAGTTGCTGTTGCTGAGAAACCTTACTAAGGGACTTATAAAAAAAAAGAAAAACAACAATTACATGCTTGCTCTTTTGAACATCTGATGAAAAGGTTTTGTAAAGTGTACCTAACAAAAATGTACAATGCTCGACTTGTCTTTATATTCCATACTTCTAGCAGTTTTACATGATATATTGCTAACACGAATAAGAAAAGTTTAAATCTGCTGAAGGTCTAAACGAGTGATAGTTATTTGCAGACTGACAGGGCCATAAAATAATTCTGAAAGAATTGTTTTTAAAACACCATCCTTTGTCAAGTGACTACTCAAATCTGGCAGTTTTTCACAGCAAACTGAAGTTTGATGATTTGATCCATCATGACCTAGTGATGGTCTAAACATTTCAAGGATTCTCCTAGCCTTAAAAAACTGGACTGGCGTCATTGAGTGACATGACTAATGTTAAATTTACTTTGGGATGCTTCCAAACATAATACAGTTTACAATAAACAAACAAAACTTTATGCCTGTCTAATTTTTCCAGAACTCCATACACATAATTTGATCTGGATAGAACATTTATTAAACAATAATACTATTCGATGCAAATAAATAAAATATCGGTATGGAGAACCATACATGACTTCCATGTTTTAAGATTTATATTTAAAATCATTTTAGAAATGAAATATTTCTACAGAAACTACTTCTATCTTCAGCCTCAAGCACAGAATTGTGGTCACTACATATACCACCTCACGTTAGCGCACTCGATTTTCACTGATGATGGCAGTCGATGGCATTTCCGAAATGTCTGGTTTTGCAGAAAACATTGGACCACGGCCAAACAGCCCGTGAAGGAATTTTATCAACAAACTTGTGTTAAACTTTTTAAGTTTCATTACATTTTTAATCAGTGTTCTGTGTTGTGAGTTTTACATTAATTATTAAGAATGATTAGGTATGATGAACTGTTGAGTCTTATTAGTACAGAAGAGGATGCAATTTCTTTTCTTCAAGGAAAAGGATTACTTCATAATCCACGTCGTTGCATTAATGGACATGATATGGTATTGAAAATGGGACAGTGACCTTGATGGTGTTGCAATAAAAAAACTTGCCGTGAGTATAAGGTACTTCACCAGGGCACATTTTTAGAGGGGTGCAAAATACCGCTGAGAAAAATAATTTTGTTTATTTATTGCTGGTGTGAAGGGCGTAGTAGTGTGAAAAACAGTAAAAATCAACTGGCAATCAGCGCCAACACACACACAGAGTGGACGGCTTACTTAAGATTATCTGTGGCTTAGACATCATGAGCAACCCACAGAAAATTGGAGGACCAAATTTAACAGTTGAAATTGACGAGAGTGTGTTTTCCAAGAGAAAAAATGTTGGCCGGGTGTTAACACAACAGTGGGTATTTGGAGGATACTGCCGGGAAAATAAGGAATGCTTCTTGTGTTGTGTCGAAGATCGCTCAGCCGCTACTCTTCTTCCTCTCATACAGCAAAATATTGAACCAGGGTCCACTATAATATCAGATGAGTGGCATTCATACCGGCAAATTGTTAATTTGCCACAACAGTACAGTCATTTGACTGTAAACCATAGTTATAACTTTGTGGATCCTCAAACGGGAGCACATACACAAGGCATAGAAAGCCTATGGCGGTCCTGTAAACGCCGAAACAAGATTGAATGTGGTACAAGAAGGGAACTCTTAGATTCCTATTTATGTGAGTTCATCTGGCGAACAAGAAACGCAAATGATGATTTGTTCGACAAAATACTTCAAGATATCAAAAAATATGGTTAATGATTCTTGTTTTATATGATTTTGGTAAGTATTATCAATTTTGTTAAGTATGTTCTATTTAGAATACTAATTTCATAATGATATTGACTTTGAAATCATGTGCTTAGTTTAATTATTCCTTGCTCAAGCTTAATCCAATACCATTTTCAAGGATTTTAAGTATTCTGTAAAAGTATTTTGTTTCCTTATTGAACACAGTACATGACAAATTAAAAGCATTCAGTACTTAAAAGTAGGTTAGGTTACATTATTTAATCTAAACAAATTCACAGAAGCTGTAACAAAGTTAATTATAAAATAATAATCATTTTATATTTTGTCTTTTACAAGTGGATATAAGCCAACAAGCTGATATCATATAAAGTGTAATAATCATGTCAGTGTTACACATATTATTTTTAATTAAATCCTTAAATTTTTAGTGACCGTCAATCAATGAATGTTTTAGTGGATGGTTAGTGAGGATTGGTCATTAATACAAATTTTAGCTATTTTGCGTCATCTGTTTGATTTATTCCTTGTTTCAGTCCGATTTTCGTATAACTTCCGATTGTACACGGAGATTTTGTCTCGGCCATTCTGTAAAGTGACAGGTTCATAGTTTTAAATCTATTTCAAGTTTTCGTTCAGTTTCTTGGGTTCGCTTACGTACTTTGTTCAACTTCGTACAAGAGAGCATGTAACAGAAAATGATTTGCTGATGACTTAGTATACACAGATGTTCAACAACTCAGTTCATTTCGCTCAGCTTCTCTAGTTTATTTACTTTAATCGGCTTCGTAAAGAACTGAATAGAGTACAAAAGGCTATTTTTGTATTGATGCAATAATATACACAGTTATTTTACAAAACGTGTAAGAAATTAGAAAACAAAAGAATGACGAATTTAGAAAATGAGTTGGAAATAGGACGAAGGATTGAGTAAGAAAGAAATGAACAGTGGGGTAACGAGTAGAATATTGTAAGAAGGAAAAGAAAGAGGAGGGAGGTAAAGGATTGGACGGAACCAGGACAACGTAAGTGAAAATCAGAGAAGCTTATTCACTCGATATTTTGTAAAATAAACAATACTCGATTTAATATAAAACTATGAATTGAGCTAAAGAGAATTAACAAACTCTCTTAATGTCTCTACATCAATTTTTGTCAACCGATAATTTTGCAATCATCGGCTCATACAACCGATGGGTTCCCATTGTTGCTGAAAAACTGTTCTATCTCTCTCAATGGTCTGCCTTCTGTTTCCGGCAAACAGAAGTACATGTGCGTCAGTCCCAAGACACCAACAAACGAATAGATTAATAGAGCTCCAAACAGGTTGAACCAGTGGCTCAGGTTGATGTAAGATTTCGTCACTATGAAGACAAAGAGGTAGGAGCAGGCTGTGGAAACTCCGGCGGCAATGCCTCGGCCTCTGCAATACAAACGAGTTTCCATTAATATTGTGTTATTCTGTACGAATTCTCTTATATTTGTGTATTTTTCTGTGTGTTTGGATAGATCATCAAATGGAAGAGTTGGTGACTTATGACCAATTTGATTTTAGGAATGCCATAGGAACGAGACAAACCATGCTTCTACTAAAGCTAAAGGCTGGATAGGGACAAAGAAACCTATTTTTAAAGAGGTTCAAAATCATAACCTATTTTCAACTTACATCGTCAAAACATTCGATTATGTCAGACAGGTAGAAATCTCAGGAAAATAGAAATCCACTGCAGTGACTTGCGATGGCGTTGCAGTAATAGTTAGAAGTAAGCAGGATTTTAGGGATAGGTGTTGGAAAGAATGGAGGGTATTATGGGATTGGAATATATTGCTACGTTGAGTTGACAAATTATGAAAGTGCCTACGTGACCCTTCACACGCCGCAACGCACAAAGGTCATTCTGCACAGAAGAATTACGTAACGCTCTAGGTAATTTGTGACGCCCCTTCCACAAGTTTCTCGACTGTTCTACCGGCATCCAGGTCCGCTGTGTCACAATGCAATGCGGCCGGAGTATAAATACTGGATTTGGAAGAGGCCGAGTTCAGTTACACCTGGCGATATTAGGAGTGCGGATCGAAGTAATTGTTGAGGTTTAGTGAAAAGTGATTATTGTGATAATTAGTGCAATATAAGGTGACAGTTATTGTTGTGTGTTGGGTAAATTTAACTTGAATTATTGTATAAGAATGACTTTGTTGATTTCTAACTGTTGTTTGTGTCTAATTAAAGTTTATAATTATTGACTTCATTGGTGTCAGTTATTCTATTTCCACTGTACAACAAGGTGATCCATGAGACCATTGTAACAGTATATAGATTAATAAACCAAAAACTAAAGTGATAATGTGTGAAAATAATGGAAAGCTCAAATATGAAGAAAATAGGAGGGAATTATGAAAAATAAAACTCTGCAGGATGTTGAAGAATTTATTTATTTAAAAAGTAAAATCATAAGAATGGGGAAACATGACAGAATATGGAGTAGGCTTGACCAAATGGAAACAGTATTAAAGAAAATGAAACCCCCTTTCAATCTCTGCTGTATTTCCACATAAGCAGATGCAATGGCCTAGCTCTGGGTAGGGACGCACACTTTTATTGTAAAAATAAATATGTTCTTAACTAACTTCATGCCTTTGAGAGAAAAATGTAGATACAAATACACGTTTCATTAATTAAAATTTATTGTAAAGATGTTATAATGTCTATTATCATCTATGTGATTCATAGCCTTATAGAGTCTGAGAATGTTCTTACCATTGATGTTCTCAATATATATCCCCTGAAAGATTAAAAGAAAAAAGTTCAGAATAGTTTAGGTCTTTTAAATGTTGAAAATTATTTTCTAACAGAATTAGAGTTCGTTAATGTAACTGATCATTTTTATCCAAAAAATGTAGAAGGAAATTCATTTATATGAATTTTAAACTACCATAGTAAAGTTAATGTTTTATTCTTGGATTTTGTTGTCCATGAAGTGTCCATTGATTAACTAAGTATAAGTATAATACTACTGACTCGGAACACACACTACTGACTTTGTGTTCCAAGTCAGTAGTATTATATTTATAATTAGTTAATGTTTTAATGTACTAAATGGATGTTAAATATTTTAAAATGTTCACTTATCTTCTTTCATCATTGTTTTGTCTTAGAAACTATTCATTGCAAATGAACTGTCAGTATTTCAAACGTTTTCATTTTTTCATAGAATACCATCTATAATAGAGATAAATAGAATATAGATTGTATTATTGCTTGTGATACATTTTAAGATAATATTGTAAGATAAAAGAATGGAGTACAGTTTTTAAACATTCTGAGACGAAGATAGCCATGAGATCCACGAAAATCCAAAATTAAGTATGAGAACACAATAAGTGAATTATTTACATTTTCTAAGTGATGTGTGATGGGTTATCGGCTACCCTCTTTGTTATTGTACTACACTATGCCACTAAAGGTATAGATTAACGAGAAACAATATTAAGTAGACAAGCCAAATATGTGCTAATGCTGATGATGTGTGATAATAACTAGATCAAGGCAATGGCTGGTTGATGGTTACATGGAGCTAAATCAAAAATCCTCTGGAATGGGATTGAATGTAAATATCAGCAAAACTAAATATATGCTAATTTATGTATAAAGAAGAAGACGATGTCTGAATAATTTATGCATAGAGGGTAATTCATTTGATGTGGTTAATAAGTTCAAGATACCTGGGTAACATGATAGATAACAAACATGATAAGCAAGGGTGCATAAATATGATAGTACATGACAGGTTACAAATAGGAAGTAGGGCATACTGTGCGTTCGCTCTATGAAACACAAAAATGAAAATATATAAGACCTTTATTAGATCGGTTGTTGCTTATGGAGGTGAGATATAGTCATTAGCAAGAAAGTAACAAGAAACACTGAGAAGGTTTGAAAGAAAGATAGCATGGTGTGTTTGTAGCCTGGTTAAGGCAGATGGTGAATGGAGAATAAGAAATAATCAGAAGATATCTGAGCTACTGAAGCATGAGGAAGGACATCACAAGATCCATAACGGCTCAACGAATACAATGGCTAGGCCACCTACAACAGTGGATGAGCAGTGTATTATAAAGAAAATCCTGATCGCTCAGGTGTACAAAAGCAGAAATAGGGGTCCATTTAGACCATGATGGTTTGATGATATGGTGGAAGATCTCAGTAGAATGGATGTGAGGGTTTATGATAAAATTATAATGGATAGGAGACATGTTGAAACTGGGCTCACGTTGGGCTGTAGTGCTGAAGGAGAAGGTACCTCGAGTGCCTTCAGCATGTTTTAGTAGCTGGAGACATCTTCACGTTAAACACTTTTCAAGAAACTTTTTTTTAAATGGGTTTAGAAACAAAGGGTTGGACAAATTGGCTCTTCTTTTGTCACTGATCCCCTAAACATTTCCTTAATGGACAAATATTTAGCAGGCCTATTGAACACATTTTGTAAGCCTCTGCACAATCCAGTAATTACTGTAAATTATAATAAATTCATACAATAATTAAATAATGATAAAATTTGTTAACTGATAATCAAGCGTGCATGATATTTAGTAGTCCAGAACATCTTAAGAAACTAATTTTCTGCCATTGTTTTTAATAATCTGGTAGTACTTTGGTTGCATATGTGTTGGACTACTGAGATGTGTTGTACTGTATTAGGATTTCAACTATAAAATATCGGTATGGAGAACCATACATGACTTCCATGTTTTAAGATTTATATTTAAAATCATTTTCGAAATGAAATATTTCCATAGAAACTACTTCTTTCTACTTACTGCTTCAGCCTTAACCACAGTACTGTGGTCACTAACGTATACCACCTCACGTTATCACACTTGATTTTCACTGATGATGGTAGTCGATGGCACTGCCGAAACATCAGGTTTTGCTGAAAACATTGGTCTACGGCCAAACAGGACAGGAAGGAATTTTAACAACAAACTACTTCTTTGTTGCCGATAACGTAGAACATATATAAAAATTATCCCCTCCCCCTTCAACTATAATTTTCATTTATAGAAAATTACCCCCACCCCGTTCAACTAGCCTCTTCATTTATAGATATTTCATCTACGTTTCTACAGTGGATTATTAAGATCTTATCAGGACACTTTATTTATCAAAATTAAGTACTTTACTCTTGTTACAACAAAAATGTTTGTGGTAAACTACCATTTCCCCGTAACCGATCTTCACCAAAATCAATAGGCCTTGAGTCCTCTACAACTCAGGTACATTTGTAAAAAATTATTTGATTCTGTTTGAATTTATGGCAGTTATCGTTCGTCATGAAAAAAATTTCTCTTGTTACAACATAAAATGTTGCAGGTAAACTACCCCTTTCCCTTAACCAATCTTCACCAAAATCAACAGGCCTTGAGTTCTCTACAACGTAGGGACATATGCAAAACATTATTTGATTATGTTTAAATTTACGGCAGTTATCGTTCGTCATAGAAAAAATTACCCTTGTTAAAACATAAAACGTTGCAGGTAAACTACCCTTTCTCTTAACTGATCTTCACCAAAATCAATAGGTCTTGAGTACTCTACAATTCAGGGAGCATGCAAAACATTATTTGATTCTGTTTGAATGTGCGGCAGTTATCGTTTGTCATAGAAACAATTACTCTTGTTAAAACAAAATGTGGCATGTAAGCTACCCCTTTCCCTTAACCGATCTTCACAAAAATCAATAAGCCTTCAGTCCTTTACAATTCAGGAATGTATAGAAAAACATATTTGATTCTGTTTGAATGTGCGGCAGTTATCGTTCGTCATAGAAAAAATTACCCTTGTTAATACAAAATGTGGCAGGTAAACTACCCCTTTCCCTTAACCGATCTTCACCAAAAACAAAAGTCTTGAGAACTCTACAATTCAGGGCTGTATGCAAAACATTATTTGTTTCTGTTTGAATTTGCGGCTGTTATCGTTTGCCATAGAAAAAAATCTACAGACACACAGACACTTTTCGAAAAATGACTTTTTTTCATGTTTTGAGGGTAGTACAATCAGAATCTGCAATTATCTCGAACACGATTTTTTTTTGCCATCACCATATTTCCATTTCCTTATGGAACATGGAAGTAAAATGCAGTGGCGAAGCTAGTAGTTAATGAATGGGTAGGCAAAAATCTTATCTTAAATTTTTTTTTAAGGAATCACTAAAAGGATGGTGGTTCAAATCGAACACTGAGGTAGAGTTTGCTGTAAGCGAATGGTTCCACAAACAGCCGTAAGAATTTTACTAGCAGGGAATCTACAGGTTGGTGCAACAGTGGAACTCATGTTTTAATGTTAATGGAGGCTTCTTTTAAAATCGTTGAATAAAAAATGCTTTACAGCTCTATACGTGTTTCTATTGAACAATCCTTGTATTAGTCATACACAATAATACAACTGATTGAACTTCAAATTTTTAAACTTGATTAGTTTCTATATATATATATGTTTAATGTTACAAATAATTCAAATAACAATCTTGATCATCTGTTAGTTCAGCGGAATAACAAGGACACTTTTAATAACCGCATAAAATAAACACTTATAAACAACACAGCGCGCTTTAACTTGAATGTTTGGACCACAGAAGTGAGGCATGCCTCAACGCTCTATGTGTACAGCACGGGACAATCCCCCCTCCCTTCACTTCCCTATCACTCCGGCACATTGGTTACATACGATGTATACAAAAAACGCTGAGGCAAGTTCAGGTTGCCTCATTCGCTTTAAACGAGCTATGCCGAGTCTCACCTGTCACCATCTAGCAGTCGCTCAGTAAAGCACGTTTCGGCCTAATAAATTCGACAGTTGCGGTAACAATGTATAATCTTTACATTATGTAGTTCATACGTATTTATAATTTTTATTCTACAGAATTTTTTAGGGTAGGCAATGCCTCAATTGCCTCCATGCAACTTCGCCACTGGTAAAATTCTGGACAGGGGTCTCTCATCAAGGAACTGTCAGAGACCTCAAATGTATTAAATAAAGGTTCCAATACAAGTAGTATCAGCTGGATGATCAGGAAAAGTGCTGAAAACTTCAGTTATGTCTGTGGTCTGCATGAATGTCAAATATGGCACATGGGTAATAATGGGTAAGGAACAATGGCAGTTAAGTTCATTTGAATAAAATTGTTATAGAGAAATTTTAAAGATTAGCTGGAGAGACAAATTCACTTGTGAAGAAGTATATGTTGGAGAGCGCTGTCTAAAGTAGAATAAAAATCTAGAAGAATAAGGTTATATCATACATCATGAGAGTTTATTTATAATGTTAGTCAGGGGGGGAGGTGTAAGATGGAATGGAGGATGTGTTAAGGAAAGCTCTGTTTGAAATGTTAAAACAGATGATAGACTTTGTCGTATTTCGTATTGGTCAGTTTATATATATTATTATATATTATTGTTCAGAAATATATAAACACCACACAACACAACCAAACAACATACTCAACGATCAATTACAATATAAATCACATACACTTTTTGACACAATTTTACAAAAAACAAACATCAAGTTGAATCCCTGCGCCAATCCCCTTCCTCCACACACCACCCCACTACACCTTCCACACAAAAACCATTACGAGGCAGTCTGACAAAAAGCTGAAGAAGGCGGATACGCACGCCGAAATGCGTCCGACGAAAAAAGTAAGTTTTCACAAGATAAAGTTCATTTTTAGTAAAGTGTTAGTGCTGTGAAAGAAGAGATGAACAATCAAGACAACTAACAATAACAAATTTTATTAGCAATTTCAAGTCACGACATTCAATATAACTTTCATAGAATTAAAAAATTTCCTTAAAAACTTCTACTCCACTCCCTGACATTATAACATTCTGAAAATATACACATGTAACATTATAGCTCATAATTCAATAAGTTCTCATAAATACACATAAATACAACATCAATCAATATACTTACATGAATACACATAGAACATATATATATATATATATATATGTACCACACACACATGTTCACCTGGCCGACAGCCTATATATATATATTTCACCATACCTCAGGAGAGTATAACCCCAGTATCTGTCACCAAGACCCCCATCCCAAACTACCTTAATTGGATAAAGTGCCCAGCGAGCCTTAAAACTTTTCATTAAAAAAAAACAAATCCATTAACTCGTCAGATTATAACAGAGTTACGACAAATGAAATTATTACAAGTATTCAAAATTTAGGAATGTTCCCCCAAATAGTAATGTGCCATCGCAAGGTCAGCATGACTGCACGGTCTTATAAAATGTATAATAAAATTTATAATTGAAAAGTAAGAACCGGTAGTGTGCTCATATTAACAACTCAACAATTAATGCACTGGCTATGGCAGTAAAAGAAAATGATGAAAATTTACTTATTACTGAATTATTAAACAGCTAACATAAATTCTATAAAATGTATAATAACAATTTTAATAAAAAAAAATTTATAATGTAAAACCTAATAAAACATATTTGAGGTGTTCATAGAGAATTGGGTTGACCTCAGGCATGGCCATGCGCCGAACCAGATGTAACAAAGTTTAACATGTCAGAAACCTGTGGATGAAAGCACCAACAGGTGATGGTGGCAGGTCAAAGCACCCCCAAACCTTTAAATAATCTTAAAAAAACAAAACCCATATAGATCTATAAATATAATCAAGAAAATCCCCAACAAAGTACCCCGGCACCCATGCAAGCATAATTAACACCCATACAAATCAGTAACCTTCAGTTCCGCACACTATTGCAATAAGAGAAAAATTTAACATCAAATTCGGGAGACGCATGACCCCGTCTGGGTTTACACTTACTCTGAGGGCGTAAGCGTTTGTAAAATAAATCTGACAAAATTTATAACCACTAAATGTCCCGCTGGACTTGTGCACAAACAAAACTTTTAACTGGAGCTGTTCCAGGAATAATATCACATGTTCTACATTGTAGCGGCCAAAAATATTTCTGAAAGGCTTAAATGTCACCTGGTTATAGTCCGTCACAAAACCTGAGGTAATAGTAGCGTGTTGTCCATGTCCTCCTCCCGGCGGCTAACACGGAAAGTCACTAGTTTAATGGCATGGGTGGCAGATGATCAGCCACCAGCTGGAGCGAATCAGGAGATCGACTTCATCAGGAACCCTGGACAATTATATATATGGGTAATTACTCAAGTGTTCAGTAATTCACAATACCCCATTTTCCTCCAGCATAACTCACACACCACAACATGCTCCATTTAAAAAAAAATTTGAAATTTAAGTATGCATTGAAATTACCTTCAGTATAGAATTTAGAATTAAATAAATAGTTATTCATAGACTGTTCGTCCAGTAATTAATCACTTATTACAATTTCGAAATGAGTTGCAAACTTGAACAGGTTCATAAAGCACGTTGTTTCAACAAAATAACAAAATACATTTTCTTACACCCCCTTGATATAATTAGAAAAAATATACAGACATATAAAACTGTAAATACTTTATCTCAGCCAGTGTTAACGTTCAAGACATGAATAATCAGAAATTAACCTGTGCTTGCCACGTGGTAACTTCACGTATATATATCGCCTTGCATCGGCGTTGATTTAAGTTAAAATACAATTCTTTTTATCAAATAATAAGTAAAGTACCTAAAACACACTTACCGGAGAGTCACGTAGCGATTATCTATTCATAGTAGATAATAGCTTACAAAATCCAAACTCAATGCCGCCGGAAAGGAAGTCTGTAGCCAAGCGGAGCTGAACGTGGACTGCCTAAGCTTGCAATGAAAAAATTACTATGCCGCCTCGACCCCAGAGCGCGCGCGGATCAGCATAGCGAACGTATTGATAACGGATCAGGAACGGCTAAGCTAAATAATTAACGGGTACGGCAATGCCCGTCACATCGTTAACAAGAAAACAGCCGAGTTTTTCCAAAACTTGGCACAAACCTGTACACAAACATCCCCATCTCTGAAACAATCACCATCCTACAAAACAAACTCAAACAGAACAACACACCAGACGAACTTTTCAACGAAATAACAGAAACTCTGAACATTATCACAAAACAAAACTACTTTACTTATAACAATAAATATTACACACAGAATGATGGTCTACCCTTGGGCTCCCCCATATCCAGCATTCTAACAGAAGTCTTCCTCCAACACTTAGGAAAAACAGAAATACTCACAAACAATGACAGACACTCACATAAAATACTATATTGGCACAGATACGTTGATGACATTCTAATACTATACAGGGGAAACAAAAGACAATGTGAACAGTTACTGCAGATGCTTCTTGTTGTTCTTCTGCCAAGAAGTATGATTAAAAGAAATAGAAACATACACCACAAATCAGTGGCATAACTAGAAGCTGCTCCTGGAAGGGGGATGAGACTTGCTTGAAGGTTGGACACTCTTTGTTTTATTAATTTATAGATATTAATTTACATAAATTATTGTTCCTTCTTCTTCTTCTTCTCCTCTTCAAGGATTAGGTTATATAAACCTGTTCCGGCACCCATCTCAGCCTTGGACGACCCACGTCTCTTCTACCAATGGCTTTATAGTTCAGTGCCACTTTTGGCAATTGATCCTCTGTCATCCTTTGCAGATAATCCCACCATTGTCTTCTGTAAATTGCAATAATTTCAATTATGTCCTTTACTTTGAGTTCTGCTCTGATATCTTCATTCCTTACTCTGCTGAAAGGTCATTCTCTGTCTTGAAGAGGGTTAGAAGCTACTTAAGGAGCTCGATGGAGCAGGAGAGAGTCAGTGAACTTGGAATGTTAGCTATCAACCACGCAGAAGCCTCAGTTTTGGATAAGAGAGCACTGATAAGGGACTTTGCAGAAATGAAATCAAGAAGGAAGAATTTGTTTTGAAGGGTTTGTGACATTCAAGCTATTTGTTTAATTTTGAATGATGTGGTGTAATCTGGACTGATCGTACCAATCTCTGCGTAAAGTTAAATGATTCTAATATCTGAACTGTTTAACATATTACTGATATTTTTGAAATCCGAAAACTTGCAAAGACTTATGTCATAACTGATCCTTCTGTTCAATGTAGCTGTAAATAAACTTATTAGTGATCTTAACTGTTTTTATTCCTATTCCAAGTTTCCACCGAAAATGCCGTAATTTGGTACAAACTAATTTTTTTTTTTGTTAAAAGGGCCTTTTAAGGTTTTTGTGGGGGGGCCCAAAATTTCTAGATCCGGCACTGCCTTGGCGTATTCGTTTACGTGATCTTGCGTACTTTGTGTGTGTGTGTGTGTGTGTGTGTAGGGGGTGTGCCTCGACTCGGAACAGCGAGGGCGGCGTGTCTCGACTCGGAGCAGCGTCGCCGCGAATAACAGGTATTGCAACTTTTCAGTCACTGTTACATCCGTTCCACAAAAATATCGTTCCAAAATACCTGTTACAGGTATATCGGCCCACCTCTAAGCCGTAGTATACTTACGAAGGTCTAAGGTAATTTACTTATTTAAAGACAACTGGACGTTAGGTTAAGATGGAAACAGCGAGTAGAAGAGACATAGAAGAATCTCTTCTATTCGCTATGGTGGAAGTAACGATAATAGTCATTTATGGGTATGAAGTATAATTACTACAATGCAATTAATTAATTTGTGAATTAATTAATTAAATTACGTATAGATTAGTGAATTATATCCTTCATAAGCCCCGTGATTGGACGTCACTTTACTACAATGATTATTACAGATATTGTAATTATCATTTGCTATACGTTGGTTGCAATTTACTACAGTGATAATAAAGTAATCTTTTATTGTTTACTACAAAGGTGCATAATTAAATTTTGTTATGCTAATATGAGAGTCAATAATTCTCAAGTGTGTTCACTCAATACACAATAAATTTATGCAATTAGAGTAGTTAATCAATTTGCAGATTCTACATTAGGGTTTCTAATAATAATGAACGCATTATTTGATTTGCTTACGCATTAATTTATTATACGTTTAAATAATTGTATTCAATAACATATATATATTATAATGATTCATAATAGCGTCCTATCCTATTAAAATAAGTTACATATAAATTTGGCGCCGCAACTAATGGGCCCGATTAAACTCACAAAATTATATAAATAATGTTATATAATTTGGCGTTGCTATTCCCCAAGTGATTAGTTAAATTGTAATATAAATAAATTTGAAAAGAAAGTGGAATTCAAGGTTACAAATAACTGATAAATAATTGATAAACTAATTTGTTAAAAATAAAAATTAAATAATTAAAAATGGCTAAATCATCAGCAGTAGATATGGCAGCAATTGAGCAAATGTTTAAGCAGTTGAGCACTAAAATTGAAAGTAAAATTGATGATACAAATAGTGAATTATCAAAGAAAATTGAAGAAAATAATAAAAGTTTAGAAGAAAGTAATCAAAAATTAATAACTGATGTTAATAATAAAATTGAGCAAACTAATAAATATTTGTCCAGTGAAATGAAACAAATAAACGAAAATTTGTCTAGCCAAATAGAACAAAGTAGTAAAGAGGTTACATTTAAAATAGATGAAGAAATAGTAAATTTAGCTATTAACTTAGCTGGTAAAATAGATGAGAGTAATAATAGGTTTTATAAGCATACCGAAGAGGTTAAAACTACATTAGAAGAGTTTAGAAAACAAGTGAACACTAATTTTCGCCGTCAAGACGAAAAGCTAAATAAATTTAGAAATGAATTACATGAAAGGTTAGAACAAAAAGTAACCCTCATTAATCAACAATTCAGTGAAGTAACTGCTGAATTAAAAACACAATCGCTTCTAAATAAAGAAGAAATCCAGAATACTAGGGAAGAGTGTACCCAACTGGGTGTAAATATTAATGAAGTTAAGAAACAGGTAGAGAGTAAGGCTAACAGTGATGAAGTACATCAAAAGGTGGAACAACAGTTAAAGGTAATGCGGGAGAACCTGACTAAAGCAATGAAGTCACAGCAAACCAAAGTAGTGAGGTGTGGCGGCTATAAGGAAGAACCGGAAAACCTTGCATTTTCAGGAAACCCACATGAGAATCCTGTGGAATTCCTGAAGCTGTTTGAGGCGTATGTAACTCGTGTAAATCCACTGATGGACGACGAGAATAAGAAGGACATGTTAGGCCGATTTCTCAAGAATTGGGCAGGCACGTGGTGGAAAGTCATCTCAGACAGAGACCAAACCTACTCAGACTTCAGAGAAAAATTTCTAGCACAGTACTGGAATGTTCAGATACAAAGAAGGGTACGCGATCATTTAAAATTTGGTAAGTATCACCCGTCAATGAATATGACAACTACCAATTATGTGCTAAATGTAATGGCGCAAGTTAAACATCTAATACCACCAATAGAAGAGAGAGCTAGTATATAAGCTAGTGCGTCATTTTTCAGAACGCACTAGAGTAGCAACCACTACTAGAGGAGTGGATACTCTAGAAAAGTTCATAATGGTTGTAAATGAGTGTCTAGATTTAGAGAGGGACCTACAGCGGGTAAGTAATCAGCTGAGTAACTACTCTAGAGGCAATCAGCAAGAACCAACTTTCTACTCAAATAAGAGGAGAGACAATGAACGTATGAAAGAAAAAAGGTTTACCCCATATCCGGGTAACAAACCACGAAATCGACCGGAATTGGAGGAGAAAGGTAGAAGTAGAAGTGTAGAGAACAAACCTAATAAAGGGTATAAAGTGTGTAAAACAACTATAACCTCTACCGAGCAGCAACCGTCTACTAGTAAAATGAATACGGGAAACGGGAAGCCACTGCAGGTAGAAAAGAAACAAAACTAAACCTACCATTACCTGCAGTGAAACAACTAAAGAAAACAGGTAAAAAGAACGTAGCTAATAATATAAAACAAGTGAGCGATAGGGAGTTCTTGTTAAAAGAGGAGCAAGAAGTGGGTAGAAACCATTATCCTGAATGCCCGGAAATAATTTGTAAGATCAGTAATATACTGGTAAGAGCGCTTATTGACACTGGCAGTGAAGTTACCTGTGTTAGCTCAAAATTTGTATATAATTATCAGTTGCAAAATTGTCCCAGACTACCCGTAAAACATTGTAATGTACAGGGAGCCACTGGAGCCAAAATGCATAAGATAACTGAACAAATATATTTACCTGTCAGTATAAATGGTAACCAAACCCAAATTGTAGCTCTAATAGTCCCGAAACTCATTCATGATTGTATTATTGGGGTAGATACGTTGCTTGAATGGAAAGCAAAAATAAATTTTAAAAGAAATACCATTACTATGGAAATAAATGCTAATAAAATAAATGTAGGTATTAAAGAGTTTAAGCATTGGAAGTCAGTAAGTGTAATAAAAAACTGTAAGCAGCTAAAGTCATTTCTAGGTTTAGCTAACTACTATCAGAAGTTTACAAGTAAATACGCGGAAAGTACTGTTCCATTGTTAAAGTTGTTAAATAAAGGGATTAAATGGAAGTGGACAAAGGACCACGATGAAGCACTGCAACAAGTGAAAAGTCTTTTTATAAATACTGTTGTATTAAATCATCCAAGAATAGGAGAAAGATTTTACTTGCAAACAGATGCCAGCAATATTGCTATTGGAGCACACTTGTATCAGATCGATGAGAAGGGCCAAAAAGCAGTATTAGGATTTGTAAGTCGCACACTTAAAGGGGCAGAATTAACCTATTTTACGACAGAAAAAGAGCTATTAGCGATAGTGCATAGCCTGTCAAAGTTTAGAAGTTATATTCTGGATGCTAAACTTACTATAATCACCGACAATAAGGCGTTAGTATTTTTATTAAAGTGTAAATTGCTAGGTGCTCGTCTAAATCGTTGGATCTTGGCTATACAAGAGTATCAATTTGATATACAGTATTGCAAAGCAGAAGACAACTTAGTAGCAGATGTACTCAGTAGAAATCCACCATCAGAAAACAACATGGAAACAGATAATATTAAATGTAGTAGCAATGATATTGGTATTTACGCGGTAAAACATATAACAAAACCTGAAGTAGTTAGACGACTTAAGGAAATAGGGACTCATCAACAACAAGACCCTAGGATTAGTGTAGCTTGGAGGAGTGCAGTTACCAACTCCAAACCAGGATTTTCTATATATGGAAGTAAGCTATATAAGCTATGTTCCCATAGGAGGAAGAATAAACAAAATAATGACCCATGAAGAAATAATAATTTGAGCAATAAGGTATATAAATCAAACCTGGTCAAATAAAATAAAGTTATAATTGTTTTGAATCAAGGTCAATCATAATAATAATAAATTTTATATAAATAAAGGTTAATATTGTTATGTAAATTATTGACAGTAATTAATCCAAAATGATGATTAAAATTGATCATATAAATTTCCAATATACCATGTTAGGTTAAGCAACATTGTAATCTTTAGTTATAAGATAGATGTAAGCAACATTGTAGTAGTGCAAGTTTTGTGCGGGAAAAAGTGCTAAAGTAAATGTGCAAAATTTTAATCAGTGTAAAACTGTACATTAGAAAAAAAATTAATGATTTAAATAATCAATTTTTTTATACCGAGTGGGGGTATATATAACGATTAATAATAGCGTCCTATTAGAGCGTTATATGAAAGCTATAGATGGTACGAGTGTAACGCCGTAAAAAAGAGAGAGAGCGTATAATCGCAGCCATCTCACTCTAACCACGTCACCGCTACATCAGAATCCAGTTCAAACATGTTATTTTACTCAAAGCAAATTATCAGTTCAACCTGCGATAACTTCAAAAGTTATAAATATACGCCAATTCTGAAAACAGCATTGTATTCAGCAAGAAAAGCTTTATAAGTGGCCGCAATCTCAGTTAATATAATTAACAATTGAAGAAGTTATACGGATGATGCACGCCAACAGGAATAACGAGAGAATTATGCTACATAGGAATAAGGTGTTTTCACACACACACAGATAAAGACCTAAGCAACAATATTCTGTGGTCAGATCTTTGGAAACACATTTGCAAATACAGGAAGTACGATTTTGACAAGAAATTCTCTGCCGTTTGGAACCTGTCACGGAGTGTTTGACCCACCTGTTTGAGATTGTCAGAACTGGAAAAACACATGATTTATTTGTACAACCAATCAGTAGCCCGTATTTAAAACTGACGCCAGCTCAAAGCGAGGGGTAGCATCACTCTTCGTTCAGTACTTAAACACACTAGACGTGTATAATTCACATACAGAAATTTTTAAATCACGCAAAAGTGCAATTTAAGATCTAATTCGAGAAGTAGTCCGCAGTGTAGATGAATTAACAACATTCAATAACACTCTCTGCGTAAAACAACCGTTAATTAATTAAATAATTAATTAACTAAGCATCAGCCGTGAAGGACCTGTGCTACAGAAGGCTACAGCATCTGTAATTGCCAGGGCATCTTCAACATCATTGATCAACATCCATTCTTCTGTGCAACACCATCAAAAGGAGGACCTCTATGGATTCCTATCTTCGGTCAACGCATCAAACAGTTAGAAATAGATTCATTGATCAATGAAATAAGCACTAAACAAATAATAAAACAATAAACAATTTTGAAAGGACACTAAGAAAAGCACACTTTGTATTTTAACTATAAGATTAGCTCTAATATAGTATAGGAGTGTTGAATGGAAAGTGGTGTGTAGTATTGGACGTGCAAATTATTGCAGACCTGTTCTTTAGCACTGGTTTGGGAGATAGAAATCGCTTAATCAAACCAGATAACAGCTATAGGTCGTTTGAGCATCTTAATCATTACTTTTCACACTCACTCAATAATTATAAGTGTTAGGGTAGAATTAAGTCCTGCCATTAACAATTTAAAGTTTAAAAATAATTAAATAAAAGTTAATTAAATAATCAAGCAAATCTTAAAGTGTTGTTTGTAACGATTCCCCTTGAAAACCACAATCACTGAACGAATCCTGAGAAAGAGTGTCTCCATGCGCTGAGCTAAGCTGAAACCGTGTCATTTGTGTCTGGGATTTGTTCTGGCGCCCAGGTAAAGTAATATCACGGGTAAGTAACTTTTTATCTAACATCACAAATATTAGATAATTGTGTTAGACGAAAGGTAGCGTTGTAATATATATATATATATATATATATATATATATATATACATATATATAATCATGGTACCTGTAAATACATCCAAAACGTCAAACATACATATCAAAAAATAAGTTCCATCTTAATCACTAGCTGAAAGACATACAAACATATATGAAATATAACATACAACAAAATCAAATAATATTTACTTTAATTAATGCGTTCATTACACCCAGATGGATTAGCTTTAATTGATCATGATTATACTTTAAACGCAACCTTCATTTTAATAATTTTTACTATAATTTCTCTGGTTATAGATCCTTTGAAGGAGACAGGGCAGTAGTTACAATTATACGAATAAAATTATAAAGTGTTACTTGATAAATTGTTTATCCATTAATCCATCGGCGCTCAAATTCCTTGCGGTGGTGAATTTTGATGACGGCGTTCCATAGTAGAATGATGAGATCACAATCACTGGTATTCACTGGTACACACGCGTCGTCGACAGAATAGTGTGGGTGTGATGTGATTATTAACGACAATTTGTACAACTCAGTTCGTTCCCTAATACAGCCATGATTAGATAGTTGCGTGATCTTGTGTTCGCGAAGTAAATGTGTATTCGCACTAAAGTTTGGTACAATCTCAAATGTTCAACATAATTCTTTATATGTGTAATCTATGTAATAGCGTATAGTTGTAGAATAGTTCTTTTAATTAGTGGTGATTATTTATTCGAGAGTGTTGAAGATTAACACATTAATGAGTTTATTCACGCATCTCGTGTATTGGTGTTTGTTATATTGTTTCTCACTATATCTCGAAACAGTTTTAATTTTAATAAGTTCAGCAAAGTTCAATTAGATAATTTCACTAAGTCCGTTAGAGTTCTCCATACCGCGCACTTCAAGATTACACGACTGATTGATTTACTGATTCACTGCCCGCGAAAATTATGTGACTGCTCTAAATGTTTATGACAGACTGCTTTTGCAAATTATTAGACTGATCTGCAGACATGAATATTTAGAATTAATATTAGGCAATTACCTGTATTAACTTCCGTCTTGTGACTTATTTGGTTTTTTCTTAAAACGACGCGTTTCGAGAATAAATTCTCATCATCAGGTTCAAATTCTATAAAAACATCAAAATTGATGCAAGACGGAATAAGTCAAATAAGTCACAAGACGGAAGTTAATACAGATAATTGCCTAATATTAATTCTAAATATTTAGTAACGTGACTTGGAGACAATTAAAACAAAATGAATCTGCAGACATGCTCGAAAAATTATGTAAGACTGCCTCGCGAACTGCTCGGAAAGACCGTGTGACTGAGTGATCTAAAAATTATGTAAGACTGGGGCTGTCCCGTGGCGGACAATTAGTTTTTATCAACGTCTCCCTACTAGAATTTTGGTCTCCAGCTTGTCCACGCCTATGGTCACCATGATAGGCTAAACAACTACCCTCTCTCGAAACCTTTTCCCACTATTTCGAAGTCTTCTAGTCTTCTACCCTCTGATTTGTTCCTCGTCTGGTTACCATGGAAACTTGCCTCTCCTTCGGTCTCTTCGTAAAATACTCTACTCTGATAGGTGGTTGGACATGTCCTTAGAATCGCCTGCTCGGACGTTGCTCTCGTTCGGAGAAATGTAAGTCGTAGAACGCCTGTCACTCATCGTATTGTCTTGATTCTTGAGCAATGATTGTCCTAACATCCTGGAGTATTGTTCATGTTCGGTAACCCCTCGTTCTGGCAATTAACAATTTTCCGTCAAGCGTCAGTTGGTGCAGCCACCTCGCTTTCTTGTCGTAAATTTCCGTATGTCACGTAAACGTTACCTCCCGCTGCACAACGTTGTCGCTTATATTCACTAGTTGCTTCTTATATTGTTTCTGTAGGTTGCCTCGCTCTCCAGGCCTTTGTGACTTATCCTTCATTTTTGTCGTCATTTCGCCTCCTGGCCGAACCCTCAAACGGATCCTCGCTTCAATTCTGTGTAAACGTGTGAGTGAACTCAAGCCTTTGTCTAGTTTGTTGTGGTGTCATAATTTTCAGTCGAGTTTCTCCTGTTAACTCAAGTCGTCATCCCTTTTGTTGCATCGAGCTGAACACATCCCTATTGTCTGATATTGGTGTAGGGCTGTCGTCTTTTCCAATTAACTTTGTTTATGGCCCTTTACTCGGAGTCGTTGGCACAGCTGCGTGTGAACAAACTGGTCGAGAAGGAAAATTAAAATTTTTTTAATTTTTCGATCGCTATATTACGGATAATTTCATTTGTAATATAATACAGGCTCATTATCAAAAATTAATTTCAATTTGGATGTGGTTCTTCGTTGTGTTGACATCCACAAGCTATAAGAATACTCGATTGTACGTTAAAATATCTTCCGTTAGATTAAAAAGTTACCAAGGTTTCCTGTTTACTTTTTATTTCCGTTTTAATGTCTGAATTAATAGTTCTAACTTTCACATCAGCATATATAAATGTAAGACTTTTTTCAGGCCTGCATATGCTGTAAACACAACACAATGTTTAGACTAAGCTTGGAGGTTAGTAGCTCTAAAGGTATAGTAGCCGCGCTCAAAGCGTTTCCAGGCGGAACGCTTTGATTCTCACTCAAAGGAAACCAGATGGTCTTGTCCCTAGTGTCACTCAAAACAAGATGACAATGTTGCCAAGTTCTTCTCCCACCTATAGTGAAACTTAGCGTGAAATGATTCTCCTCTTCATTGTTATTATTATTATACGTATGATTAATTCATAGTAATAATAATAATAATAATAATACAACTCAGGACTTCTCAGAAGTTTCAGTTTTAAGTAAGTAAACCTGACGTTAACATTATCTATAAAGAATAAAAATACAACAAAACCGACAAAATATAGGTCTATATCTTTTCGACATAACTTTCAAAATGATTTTCATTATTAAAATATCACAAAGCTTTGGGATAAGCAAATCCCTGCAATATCAGAAGGCTATAATAATAATAATAGTATCAGAAATTAATAAACCTGAGTAAAACAAGACAACATCGCAAATAATTAATACATAGCCTGGGAGTAAACTACTCACCGTTTAGTTGGAGTCGCGGTCTGAGTCATCATCACTGTCGTCTGCAACATGAAAGATGAGGCGGTCTTCTTCTTCCCACAGGTCTGCATAATATCTCCCTTCTACCTTCATAGTTTTTTCCACACATTTCCTCCAGTATTCGGCATCTATGTTCTCAGTACAATTCCGTAGGGCTTCACAGACACTTGCACTTAACTGAGGAGTTATGTTGCTCTTCCTGACGTTAGACTTTAACCGTGCCCAGACTAATTCGATTGGATTTAATATGCAGTAATAAGGGGGAAGTCGTAACACTTCATGACCTGCCTTTCGAGCCATCTCATCAACTGCGTACATTATTCGCCGCTTTTATTCTTTCGAGCAAGATTAATTTAATGGGGACTGGGTCCGGTACTGGTAAATCAAATTTCTTCATAAATTCAATAATTTCGGAATTGTTGTGACTATTTAGTTGGGATTTTGATAAGTTGTCTAGAATGGTAACTCGCATTGTCTAAAACTATGACATACTTCCTGTCTTTTGAAAGATTTTGCAGTAACGAATTTTTAAACCAATTCTCAAAAACTGTAGCATTCATCTCATCGTGGCTGTCAGCTTTAGCATCTGAAATATTTTTGGCAGACAAATAAAGACAACTAGGAGCCCACCCCTCAGCTCCATCAGCATATAGCACCATGATGCGCTTCCCTCTAGATACAGGGACGTTAATAGCGCAGCTACATGTTCCATCATCCCATCCCTTCTTCACGGTGTCATGTGTGTCGAACCAAGTTTCGTCTAGATACATAACATCATAACTCTGTGAACGCAGTTGGTGTAGTCTATGGAGGTATTTGTATCTCCAAGACACAATTCTTGCTGACTCCATTATAACACGCCTCTTATTAAGTGTCCGAAATCGAAAGCCGAGCTTCTTCACAAGGGATCTTAGCATTGTTTCTTTATAAGGAAAACTTGAAATGTTCTGAAGATGCTGGAGTAGTTCGGAAATTTTGGGTGGCTGTCCTTTCTTGTAAAAATTGTAAATTTCTTGGCGGATAATGTCGCAAACAAAATTATCAATTTTATTAAAACGCGCTCTTTTGTTACCTGGCTTCTTGGGAGTCACGGGACCTCTAGAAACAATTTTACGAACAGTCGGGCGGCTTAATTTCACAATTTTGGCTTTGCAGTAATTTAACCCTTACCTACTTTGTTATTTACAACATATTCATGCACGTTACACACTATAGTTTGGCTCTGTTTCGAAATTGTTCTAATCGAATTTTTGATTGGCCTACTAGTGCCTGGAGTGGCCGAGATTTCCTGTCGTTCGGAAACTCCCCATTATTGTCACTTACATCACCACTATCACTGTTGCTAACTACATCAACAACGATTTCTTCACTATCACTATGACGATGACTCCCTTCTTCATTATCAGCGTGCTGAGGATATGGCTGTTCTCTCTCCCAAAGTCTCCACATTTTAAACACGTGAACACGGAACAACACGGAACACAAACACGGAACCGAAAATTACAACTATAAATAAAGTAAAGCAGTATTACTGTGATATTTAAATATAAATACACTATGTAAAATACTATGTGCTGTAAGAAGGTAACAAATTAATAATTCCTAAAGTTTCTTTGGCAACGGACTCGAAATTCAGACAAAACGGGCACTTCCGATGTCGCGCAAAGACTGGTCCACATTGCATTCAAGTTCAAAATACGTTTGGCATCATTGGACATGTTTCCAGAAGCGGCTAGCTGTGTTCACAGCTGTCAGCAGCAGGGGGTGCCTTCGCTAATTGGGCTACTTAACTGGTCTTTGATGCCGCCTGGAAACACATTCAGTGATGCTACTATACCACTAATTTAATGTATGTGGATTTAACCAGTATAAGAGTGCGTTATAAATGTAATTATTTCCTTTCTAATCTAAGCTGATATTGGGGTGAAATTTTTTTTCCTATTCTATGTTATATAAACACGGGAAAAATAATTTTAAACGGCGGTCAAAGCTATTTACGAAAAAAAAAAAAGAAATAATTACTCCAATAAGCACGCATGGAAAGGTGATGAGCCCCATATTAACTGAGTAGTTAGTGGGATCACCGCAGTCGGGCGACGGCGCACTAATGCACAGCGAATGACGAGTTATGACTTCATGCGCAGATTACCTATCACTGCAGTTCATGAAGTTTACGCGCCAAATTACACGCGTTTATCTACAGTTATGAAATACACGCTTATACTCGTACATACCTGCTTGGGCGGCCTACAGCCGCAACAAAATTATACATCCCTCTTTTTGAAACAGAACTCAATGCTTTAATGTCCAACGGCACCGGCGGTGCCGCTCAGCCCATCGGCGGGCCTCACAGAGTCTATTCACGCGCGCGTAACTAGACAATGCCTAGACCGCCCGTCTTCGGGGCTTAGCCCCTCAGACCTTATTACACAGTTCTCAAGTCATTAATAACTCTACGACTCCAAGTACTATAAATATCTACAGTATATTCATATGTTACATATATAATTTGTCTAAGATGTAATCTCTGTGCACTAGCAAATGAAGGCATACCTGTTCTTGAGAGAGAGAGAGAGGTTAAATGTAATTTGCCACAGTTAATATGGCGCACATTCACCTTTCATGCGTGCTTATGGGAGTAATTATTTTATTTTTTTTCTTCGTAATTAGGTTCGACCGCCGTTTAAAATTTTTTCCCGTGTTTATACGACATAGAACAATAGATAAAAATCATACACACGCGCGCGTGCGCACATGAAATGCATGCATATAATAATGAAAGTCTTACCTTAGTGTGTTGGGGGATACAACTCGGCTGCGGCTCTGAAGAAGGCATGGAGGCGGAACATTAGCGGGTGGCACCTCTTAAACATGAATTCTGCCAGGTATCCCACGAAATGTTGTTTACTGCGCCCGAATCGTGGGATACCATTTCGCACTTCTCTCCATGCCCTCTCAACCGCGTTTGTGTGAGCACCGGTAGCTGGGTCCACGAAGTTTTCTTATGATTCACACGTTGGTGAACGAACCCCGCTTCTTCCAGGCACTCATATGCTTTCCAGCAGTCACTGATTATAGTTGTGCCTGGAAGAATCCACTCCTCAATTATGTTGAGGAGAGTAGTGGAATCCCGGCGCTCAACTGGTATTAAAAAACACTTCCCACAACCGCGTTCCACTCCCCCGAACACCCACTGTCCTTCAATGGCCCTGCCCCGATTATATTTGCGGCGACCAAATTTTGCCTCGTCGACTTCTACAGTCTTCCAGCCCCCCCCCCCCCAGCTTAGATGAAGTGCGCTGGGCGTTGAAAATAAAAACTTCTCGACAAAAACTGTACCAGTCGACGACGAAGCAGGAGCTCACATCATAATTCAGCACGAGAAGGTGTTGACGAGGCGGAGGGTTATGAAGGATGTGGCAGACCAGGTAAAAGTAGGTTGTGAGAGGATGGTGGGTCTTAGAAAGGAAACTACCTTCTCTTGCTGACCACATGATGTTACATCTCATCTTGTTTTTTTTTTTAGCCACCACATCTCGCAAATTTTGACACAAAATATAATGTCTGTCTATACAGTTTTAATAGGGACCCACACGATGGACAATTTATTGACCCTTTAATACCCCCATGGGAAATTAAAAAGTCGATAATATCAGACTCATTCATTCGAATGCAGTCGTCCGGCTTACTACTGCACTGAATATCATGGCAGGCCATTGCAGTATTAAATATGTTAATAATATGTTTATTAACATCTGGTGTTTCCTAAACAACAGAAATAGGCCTAATTAATAATAACACCACACAATAACACAAACGAAAACACTGAAATTCACAAAATAAATACCGCTACACGAGAATACACTGAAAGGACTACCTTATTGCTCGGGCGAAACCATGCGAATAAATAGTGTTGGATAGGGATGAGCATCGATGGCCGATGTTCCAAAAACATCGATGGTTAACGTTCGATGTTCGATGTTTTTACCATCGATGGTTCAATTGCGATGTTTTCATACTATCGATGGTTTCGTTTCGATGTTTTCCTTTGAACACTTTTTTAATTTGTAATGAAGACTTTTTTAAGTTGATTGTTAAATTTAGTTTATTTTAAATCAACAAATTTTTATTTTAGATATTAATGGCTATGTAGTTTGCTCCCTAACCTAGGTAAACGAAAAATACCATGTAGAGTAATATTAAACAGACATGACTCAGCGCGCAGGTTGTAGTGGGGAGAAGACGGCAGCAGTGAAAGGCACGAGAGAGGAAAATGTCTACTAACGCAGTTGAAAATATTGGTCTACTCTCTGAACTGTCAATAAGACGCACATATGACAGGAGTAATCTATTTCGACACGGGTTGACTTTTTATACCTAATGTGCCGAAGTTACGCTTCTTTAATAATTAAAGATGAAAGATAATAGCTAAATTTACGTTTTTCCTTGTAAAATTAGAAAACTGATATCGCTTATAATGAAATAAAGCAGTTACTACACTGCTTTGTCGATTCACAATTATTTTCGTTTTATTATATTTATAACTTTATTTATTTAGTTTTCTATTGTCTATGATTCTTATAGTGTTTTCAATTGTTTATTTTTAATTTTTAACGTTTTTATGTATTCATTGTTTTCTTACATTTCATTAGCTACATTTTTAATTATATTACTAGGCCTAAATACTTTACCAAACTAAATTTTACAGCCCTACCAACACACACACACACACACACACACACACACACACACACACACGCACGCACACACACACACACGCACACACACAGATATTGTAACGTACTACTTTTTGAGGTGTTGTATAGTTAAATCCTGCCCCACGTTGTACGCGTCACTTCTGTAACGTACTCCCTACTATGAGGCACTGTAGAGTTCTATTATATATGCCTCAAGTAGTATGCGTCACTTTTGAATTATACTAACTGACGTTTTAAACGGTATAAATAAAGGATTTTGTTTATCTTGTTTTACTCAATCTAAAAGAAATCGAGAGTGTGTGATTTGGGGTCAAGGAGGTAATTTGTTCAGCCTTATACAGAAGAGAGAGTAAGTATCATTATTGCCCCTCTGTTGTGACGATTTTTTCTGTAGGTTGTGCTGAAATTTTCATTAACTACCCACTACAATAAATTATAACACGTTATAATTCAATATTAATTTTCAATAATATTGCTTTATTGATTATTGACTTTTGTCTCCAGCTACCAAAATATAGGTATCACAATTAATCTCTTTTTTTTAAAAAAAACATCATCTCGACTTTACCGAGTAAACATAGATCGGTCTAAGGAACAAACATATATGTTGTTATTTAACCAATATTACGCTATAATAAAATACATCAGTTATTACATAATTCTTATTAATTCCCCAGGGTTCAGGGTGAATTCTTTGTGTTATGAGAGTGTCAGAAATGGCTAATTGCTACGCTTTACAAATATCAAAAATTAATAAATAATTTTGTTTATTTTTCAAATATTACGTAGTTTCCGGAATTGCCGTAAGAGAGCAGCATGTATTTGTTTACTTTTGAAAGAAACATATGATAAAATGAATATTTTTTGTTCTATTTCACTATTAAAAAACGAGTTTTCTTCTGGATTTATTACGAAAAATGTTTATATTACCTCGCTCCGTGTTGTCCTTACTGGATTGAAGTTTTATTCTGTGATGAGGTACGTCTTGCGTTATTATTTCCTTTTCATTTCGAGTATTTTCTGATTGTCTACTAGAAGTAGGCCGAACTATATTGGATCCTCAGAATGTTTTCATCCACTGGTTTTTAATGTATATCACCATTTAATTTGGATTCCTCAGGTATAATTAGTTAGTATTCACTTTGTTTATTACTCTTGCGTGAATTTCGCCTCCTCCAACTTCCAAAAAAGGTTATTTTTTATAATTTTTGTCGCATCGTTTCTTCAACAACTCTGGTTCAGTTCAAAATTTTTATATCTTATTAACAATACTTGTTATTTTCCATCACTCTTAGTAACACATAGTATTTTTATTATGTAGGCAGTTTGTGATTATTATAAATTTATATTTTATTTATGGAAAAATAATTCCCTTCCATTCCGGTTTATTTACTAATTTAATTTACATAATATGTTTTGGTTAATTTTTTTATGACATTGTATATAAATATTTTATCATTTTATTATCATTAAATAAATTTATATATTATTTATTTAGTCTCGAATAGTGTTCATACCCGGTACTACTTCCTGTTGTCATTTCCTTCATAGGATTATTTTAATTTTATATTATCTTTGGTAGTTAAAATTTTTACGTTTTTTAAAATTAACCCTGGGTTTTCTTACAATCTAACACAATTATTTGAAACAATATAATATTAACTTGGGTATAACAAATTGTGGTTCATACAATATAAATTACAATAAATAAATAAAATTACAAAAATCAATTAGTATTATTACATACTACTTCCATAGTTTTATCCTATCCAAAACATACAGCACAGTTTAGTAATACATTAATTTCACTTTGGTTTTCACCTCAATGGGTACACTAGAACTCACTTCGCACTATATACCACTTGAATTGTTTATTATGTGGAGTGATATAATTAAATTTTGAGCGAGCTTTAGTTCTACCCATTTCTGACTTTTATTCTCATGATTTACTTTATTGGGACCGGGTTATGTACCGTTACATAAAGCCCCCCCACTAGAACAAATTTATTTTAGTTTAACTTGTTGATAGAAATAAATTGTTGATTGGTTCAAGTCTTTTAATGGTCTTGACTTTGTTTTCATAATAATGTTTCATTTCTGACTGATTATAAGCTCTGGTAATTCAGACTTGTGGTAATTGTCGTTTTCTTACTTAACTCTCTCTCTCTTGGAGGCAAATTCATCAATTATTTCTCGGGGTTAGTGGTACTTCCACATTTTATTTGATAAGGACTGGTCACACTAATCATATTAAAATTGTTTCAACACTCATTTCTATTTGCTTCTATAAATTCGCTTTATCACTTAAGCTTCGGTCTGCTATCTTCCTTCTATTTTCTTCATTTATACTTCAGGAATCTAATATCACTCCTTTCAGCTATTTTATAATTATTATCCCTTAAATATTCAATTTCCCTAACATTTTTCCCTATCTTGTGCAGTGGTAACAGTCGGGTGGCCACTCTGGGTCCATACACCGCTGTCCATCCTTACACCTTCTGAGACCAGGGGAACATCATCCCTGCTCATAAAAATTATTGCCGGAACATTTCTACGGTCAATACATAAAAATAAAAAAAATTATAAGTAGTAGTCAATTAGCGACTAGTACCAAACACTTTTGGGATTCTTCATACTGTAGCTGTTTGTATTTATTTATATATTTCTTCTTCTTTTCCATTTACTAATAGCATATAACATCATTGATAGGCCTTATGTTAAAATTCTTCTGACTTTACTTCTTGTGACATATTTCTCCGTATCATTTCTTCTTATAAAATCTTCAATTCCGAGAAATTCTAATTATTGTATTAATTATCATCCTCCTTCAGTTTCATTGGAGTCATTAAATTATTCTTTATTCTTCTTATCTGAGCACATTACCATTAATTGTTTTTGTTCATTTAATTTTTCCTTCTGTTTGTTACCATTAAAAATATTATTTTTTCCTATTATTTCAGTTTAAATCAGTTATTTATAATTAAATTATATAATCTGTTCTTACATTTTCTTAGTGGTTTGCCTTTTTATTTTAAATTATATGGTTTCGAAATATCTTAAGTAAGTTGTCCTTACATGCTTTTCATTAATTCTAATGGTTGCAAAATATCTTAAGTAAGTTGTACTTACACACTTTTAGAATTTTGTGGTTTTAGTCTCTTCATTTTAAATTATATGGTTTCAAAATAACTTGAGTAAGATGTCCTTACATGCATTTAGAATTTTGGGGTTTTTTAGTCTCTTCATTTTAAATTATATGGTTTCAAAATAACTTGAGTAAGATGTCCTTACATGCTTTTAGAATTTTGGGGTTTTACTTTACAATGGGTTGCTTGGTCCTGTATCCATAAAATCCGTCCCTTTTTTCTGGTTTGTTTGGAGTCTGTTTAACCGTGGTCCCTTATTTCAGGTACTCCATGTTCTCGGATTGCTGGGGTGTTCGTAATTAATTCTCTCCTTGATAATCTTCTTACCATCCGGCTCTCCCACTTTGCTGCTATGAAACTTTCACTTAAGTACCGGTCTTCCGTCATAATTCGTTCCTTTTTAACTAACAAGTATTGTACCTCCTCTAACATAACATAGTTGCTCATATTTAATCTCATTTCATTCCCTTTTTCCTTTGGATTATTTGCCCAATATTTGCATGTTGTCTTCCGTCTTGAAGATACGGCTGATATTGTCTGATACACTTCCATCGTTGACACATTTAACTGGGATGTAAACTTAATTAACTTCCTCTGTTCGTTAATTGGAAGGTTAAATACATTAATTAATCCACCTGTAATCATCTCCCATTCTTCCTTGTTATTTATTATTCTCTTTCTAATTGTTTTTATTATTTCCTTGGTCTTCTTTTCCACGGTTTGAATATCCTTGTTGTTGTGGCTATTTTTATTTTCAGATGGCATTACACCTTGGTATTCTGTAATTTCTATTTCCTTCCTCTTCTCTTCTGTATTCGGACTTACTTTAATACCTTCTGAAGTGCTGTCCAATGTTTCATCCAAATTATTGGAACTATGGTCCATTTGTTTATTTGTCTCCTCTTGGTATGTATCTGCTTTTTGGATACGCATATTAACATTTTCAAACTTCTCTCCGAAAGTTTTCCATATCTCCTTATTAAAATTCTCCATTTTATACTCAAATTGTTTTAAATTCTTATTATTCTCTTCAAATTTTGCATTCATCTCTTCTCTTTGCCCTTCAACCGCTTCCTTCAGTTCATGGTATTGTTCATTCATGGTTTGTTTTAAGTTTTCCTCCTGTTTCTTAAATTGTTCATTAGTTTGTTTATTCTGTTCCTTAAATTGTTCATTAGTTTGTTTATTCTGTTCCTTAAAGTGTTCATTAGTTTGTTTATTCTGTTCCTTAAATTGTTCTGCCAGAAATTTCATCAGATCTTGCCAATTAGGTTCTTCTCTGGCAACCACTCTGTCTGGTTGGTCCCCTTGGGCATCCTCTTCCACTATTTCCTTTTCCGTATCCATAACTACTTCGGTTTCTTCTGTATCACTTGTCTGTTGGTCCATTTCACTGCCCGTGACTAACTCTATTTCTTGTTCCTGTCCACCTTCTTCAATCTCCTTTTCTTCTGCCCTCTTCTTTGATTTTCCTCGGGTATTAGGCATTTCTTGTTTTCTCATAACTGCCAACGATAATTAGATTTTTTGATACATCTTTTATTAAATATCAAAATTCTTTTCTAATTACCGCCCTTTTACGTTGAGCGCCAAATTTGTAACGTACTACTTTTTGAGGTGTTGTATAGTTAAATCCTGCCCCACGTTGTACGCGTCACTTCTGTAACGTACTCCCTACTATGAGGTACTGTAGAGTTCTATTATATATGCCTCAAGTAGTATGCGTCACTTTTGAATTATACTAACTGACGTTTTAAACGGTATAAATAAAGGATTTTGTTTATCTTGTTTTACTCAATCTAAAAGAAATCGAGAGTGTGTGATTTGGGGTCAAGGAGGTAATTTGTTCAGCCTTATACAGAAGAGAGAGTAAGTATCATTATTGCCCCTCTGTTGTGACGATTTTTTCTGTAGGTTGTGCTGAAATTTTCATTAACTACCCACTACAATAAATTATAACACGTTATAATTCAATATTAATTTTCAATAATATTGCTTTATTGATTATTGACTTTTGTCTCCAGCTACCAAAATATAGGTATCACAATTAATCTTTTTTTTTTTAAAAAAACATCATCTCGACTTTACCGAGTAAACATAGATCGGTCTAAGGAACAAAACATATATGTTGTTATTTAACCAATATTACGCTATAATAAAATACATCAGTTATTACATAATTCTTATTAATTCCCCAGGGTTCAGGGTGAATTCTTTGTGTTATGAGAGTGTCAGAAATGGCTAATTGCTACGCTTTACAAATATCAAAAATTAATAAATAATTTTGTTTATTTTTCAAATATTACGTAGTTTCCGGAATTGCCGTAAGAGAGCAGCATGTATTTGTTTACTTTTGAAAGAAACATATGATAAAATGAATATTTTTTGTTCTATTTCACTATTAAAAAACGAGTTTTCTTCTGGATTTATTACGAAAAATGTTTATATTACCTCGCTCCGTGTTGTCCTTACTGGATTGAAGTTTTATTCTGTGATGAGGTACGTCTTGCGTTATTATTTCCTTTTCATTTCGAGTATTTTCTGATTGTCTACTAGAAGTAGGCCGAACTATATTGGATCCTCAGAATGTTTTCATCCACTGGTTTTTAATGTATATCACCATTTAATTTGGATTCCTCAGGTATAATTAGTTAGTATTCACTTTGTTTATTACTCTTGCGTGAATTTCGCCTCCTCCAACTTCCAAAAAAGGTTATTTTTTATAATTTTTGTCGCATCGTTTCTTCAACAACTCTGGTTCAGTTCAAAATTTTTATATCTTATTAACAATACTTGTTATTTTCCATCACTCTTAGTAACACATAGTATTTTTATTATGTAGGCAGTTTGTGATTATTATAAATTTATATTTTATTTATGGAAAAATAATTCCCTTCCATTCCGGTTTATTTACTAATTTAATTTACATAATATGTTTTGGTTAATTTTTTTATGACATTGTATATAAATATTTTATCATTTTATTATCATTAAATAAATTTATATATTATTTATTTAGTCTCGAATAGTGTTCATACCCGGTACTACTTCCTGTTGTCATTTCCTTCATAGGATTATTTTAATTTTATATTATCTTTGGTAGTTAAAATTTTTACGTTTTTTAAAATTAACCCTGGGTTTTCTTACAATCTAACACAATTATTTGAAACAATATAATATTAACTTGGGTATAACAAATTGTGGTTCATACAATATAAATTACAATAAATAAATAAAATTACAAAAATCAATTAGTATTATTACATACTACTTCCATAGTTTTATCCTATCCAAAACATACAGCACAGTTTAGTAATACATTAATTTCACTTTGGTTTTTCACCTCAATGGGTACACTAGAACTCACTTCGCACTATATACCACTTGAATTGTTTATTATGTGGAGTGATATAATTAAATTTTGAGCGAGCTTTAGTTCTACCCATTTCTGACTTTTATTCTCATGATTTACTTTATTGGGACCGGGTTATGTACCGTTACAATATATGTAACTTACTTTTTACTAACTTACCTAACTTTTTACTAACCAATTATTCTTATAATTTGAAAATTCTTTTATTTGTTTAATTGTTTTTAAGGTTTTTACCTTAAATTTGGTTATCTACGAAATTTGGTTCTAGGTAAGTTTTGATTTCGATTACGACAGTAAACGTGGACATTTTTAAGACAAAACAAGTGTCAGACACAACAGAAAGAGACAATGTAGACCTAATAAAGATTTCCATTATTTTGTAAACAGTGACTTGGCGTGTTGTGTCTGTTGCAATGTTTCTCGAAAGTCGAGGCTAGACATCAACAATCGTATATTTTGGAATGTGTACATATTACGATTCACGAAAAACGTAGTAATATATTATCCACATTGCTCTGGCATCTTAATTTGTTTGAATAAGTAACATTAATAACAGCCTCGTACGCGAAATGATTTTGTGCGTGTGTGTGTTTAAAAAACAAGCAGATGTAAACTATCTGTAAAGAACCGGAGAGACAATATTAAAGTACTGTAGTATTATTATTATAATGGCCTGGTGTAGGCTAGACATTACAGTATCTGTTTATTCAGGTGCAGTCATGTAGTGCGATTCTGTCAGCTTGAGACTAAACTATAACGATTAGTCACTCTTATTTGAATAGCAGTAGGTATGATACAATTAAATATCACTATAATATTGACGACTCGGAACACTAAGTTTTTTATAAGTAAAAACGTAAAGTTTTACCTTACAGCCTAAACCGGCTTTCACCTATAGAAGGCTTCATCATGAGCCTCTGATGTAGCCTTCTATAGGTGAAAGCCGGTTTAGGCTGTAAGGTAAAACTTTACGTTTTTACTTATAAAAAACTTAGTGTTCCGAGTCGTCAATATTATAGTGATATTTAGTTAAGTAACGGACACGTCATGGACAACGAAATCCAAGTATGATACAATACGTGGATATTGGAAAATGCTTATTACATCATTGTGTATGGGTGGTCATAATTATTGTTTGTGACAGGAGAAAGGAACTATAATTTTTGACAAGACCTCTTATAAACTTTTATTGAAAGCAATTATAATTGCGGTTGCAATGAAACACCAGATTTGACGTCATAGCCTATCGTACGCAGAAACAAAACTCTAGAAGTGCGACATAGCACTGAAACGAGACTAGGAAAAAATTCGGAAGATTTACACCAAATTTCGTATTTTCTGGAACATTAAAAAAAAATCGGAAGGTCTTCCGAAATTTCGGAAGACTTGCCAACACTGCGCACTAGACACTAGATGCCGGCTTATTGAGGCAGCAAAACAACTGACAAGTATGTAAACAAGCTGGCGAGTCATCAAGAAATCGGTGCCTGAGCCGCGGTCGGACTAGAGAGGTTTTACTGTACCTGTATAATTTGTTATAAAAAATAAATTGAATCTAAAAGTATTAACAGTGTTACTTTACACTGTGATTTTATAAAGCTTTTACTGTTTAAAAGAAAATAAGAGAATTTATAGGCCTATCTCTCTTTGGGAATAGGCCTACTAATTTAAACTTTCACTAGAAGTAAACAAACCTGACAGATTTAAAGAGGTTTCTGTTTTTTTAAAGGGTGGTTTTATATATGTTTGTTCAAAACACTTTATAATCATTATAATAATAAATAATAATGAACAGATTTAGTTAATTATGAATGTGAGTTAAATTATTTTAACGTCACCTCGCCTTTACCTAACCTATTCCCAACGAGTTTGTCAACGGCCCTGGAAATTCTGATACGGGGAAGTTAGATGTATTTAAATTGTTTTCTCGGGTACAGTGTTGAGGTTTCCACATTCCGCCTGTCAAAATGTGGTGGTCACCCAAGGGCTTTTGGTTTTTCAGAATCTTCTGATAAGGTAAGTGAGTAAAGTATCGGGGTATATTATTCTTCTCTTTAATTATTTTTATTTATTATTCATCCCCAATTATTTGTACTATTACAAACATGTAGAAAGCATAGATTTTTATTTGAATTGCAACATTGGGATAAAAACATCGATGTTTGAAGTCTTAAAACATCGATGTTTTCATACCGATGTTTTTTTAACATCGATGTATTCTTCACGATGGTTTTCTGGCGATGCTCATCCCTAGTGTTGGAGCGTTTTTGTCTAAACGGACACACACACACACTCATGAAAACCCAATTAGAAGTGAGAATATGCAAAATGTTGAACTTGACGGTTTATTAACGCGCTATTTTTTTGTTTCGACCAATCAGACGTCTGCCTTATCTTCAACCTTCTTCATAGAGGTGGGCTAAACTGTTATTTTAAAATACTAGGTATGAAAATACCGTTCCAAAAAAATAACATGTACAAATACCTGTTATTATATACTATATATACATAACCTATATTTACCCTTTGTAAGTAACTCGGGTAACTCGTTTTGAGTTTCCTGCAGGTCTCCTATGTAATATCTTCAAATAAATACACTCCAAGTAGGTTTATTTTCACCTAGTTAAACCTATTAATATATTAATAAACCTACTTGCTGTGTATTTATTTGAAGATATTATATAACCTATACTATATAATCTGTTATAAGAAATAAATTGAAACTAAAAGTATTAACAGTGTTACTTTACACTGTGACTTTATTAAACTATTACTGTTTAAATGGAAATAAGAAACAAGAGAATTTATAGGCCTATCTCCCTTTGGGAATACCAATTTAAGTTTTCACTAGTAGTAAACAAACTAACATTGGTTAGACAAATCAGTTGCGAAACTCGGAGCAATTAAATAATTTAGAGTATGCCTACACGTAATACCACAAAAAATAATGTGAAAAAACATCAGAAACGTATAATAAAAACATAACAGTAAGCCACAAGAGTGAATGAGAATAAACAAAATTTTACAAATAAAAATAAAAAACAAATTGTAATAAATTAAATATAAATACGGTATACCATAAATACATAAATAAAAACTTATAAATAATAAGCAACAACAAAAGTAAATTAAATGCATTACAGTTATTTAAGGAACAGGACTAGATAAAGTGCATAAATGTCCATTACAACAATCTCATCATTTACGTGAGATGTGTAGTGAAGTTAAAATCACATTAATAAAAAGTATAATATAGCTTATCAACTCAGCCACTCTATAGGTTATAACTCAATATAATTAAATACGATTTCACTAACTACTCGGAACATAAAGTTTTTTTGAGTAAAAGCAAAGTTTTACCAACCGATTTTAGTTACAAGTTGGTGACTAGTATAATATATAATTTATTAGCATATAATCTGTATTCTATATCTGCATATCACACGAGAATAAATGTAACAGCAGGATGAATTATTTCCTTTATTAAAAACAGCTTCGTCTCTTTGCGCAGAATGAAGTATACAGGACGAAAAAGTGGCTCGTACTATATACTTATATTTCCTACTCGAAATATGCTTGATGCTACCTGTTCCTAAAATACTAGGTGTTCCTCAAATATTAGGTGTTACTAAAATACTACTTGGATTTCGTTGTCCATGACGTGTCCGTTACTTAACTAAATATCACTATAATATTGACGACTCGGAACACTAAGTTTTTTATAAGTAAAAACGTAAAGTTTTACCTTACAGCCTAAACCGGCTTTCACCTATAGAAGGCTTCATCAGAGGCTGTCGTTAGTAGCGCTGCTCGTCTTGTTGTTGGTGACGAGATAGTGTTTCGAAAGATTGAAGCTGTGTGTGTGTGGTGAGATGTGTTCGAATAATGCGTGCGATTTGAATTGTGTCTGTTCGTTTAGGATGTCGTTTTTATTTGTTTTTGTGTGTTTGTATATTTCTAATTGTTCTAGAGTGTCTAGTTTTCGGCCTTTTGTGTGTACGTGTAGTATGTTCATGTTATTGTCGATGTTTTTATATGTGTGGTTTGCTTCAATGAGGTGGTTTGCGAAGGTAGATTCTGTAGTGGTGTGGAGTGCTTTTGTGTGTTCAATGTATCTCTGTTTGAAGCTACGTCCTGTCTGGCCTATGTAGAATTTACTGCAATTTGAACAATTTAGTTTATATACACCGGGTAGATCGAATTTGTTTTGTGCTTTGGGCATGCGTTTTGATAGTGTGTGTTCTGTTTTGTTAGTAGTTTTGTAAGCGATTCTGTATCCTGCTTTTTTGAATTTGTGGGCAATTTTTTCTGTTTGTTTGTTGATGTATGTTAGTGTTATGAATTTGTTGTTTTCTGTCTTTGTCTGTTGTTTGTTTTGTGTTTTGTGTAGGAGTTTACTGACTATTGTTCTGTCATAACCGTTAGATTCTGCTAGATATTTTATCGTGTTTAGTTCGTCTTTGTAGTCTATTTCATCTAAGGGGATGTTGTTAAGTCTATGTATCATGGTTCTAAAAGCAGCTAGTTTGTGTTGTATTGGGTGATTGGAGGTGTTGTGTATTAGTGTGTCAGTTGTAGTTGGTTTTCTGTATATACTGAATTTGTGCCTGTGTTCTAGTTTTGTGATGGAGAGGTCTAAGAAGTTTATGGCATTGTTGTGTTCGTATTCGGCAGTGAAGGTTATGTTTTTATGTATTTTGTTTATGTGCGTTAGTAACTGTTCACATTGTCTTTTGTTTCCCCTGTATAGTATTAGAATGTCATCAACGTATCTGTGCCAATATAGTATTTTATGTGAGTGTCTGTCATTGTTTGTGAGTATTTTTGTTTTTTCTGAGTGTTGGAGGAAGACTTCTGCTAGAATGCTGGATATGGGGGAGCCCATGGGTAGGCCATCGTTCTGTGTGTAGTATTTATTGTTATAAGTAAAGTAGTTTTGTTTTGTGATAATGTTCAGAGTTTCTGTTATTTCATTGATAAGTTCGTCTGGTGTGTTGTTCTGTTTGAGTTTGTTTTGTAGGATGGTGATTGTTTCAGAGATGGGGATGTTTGTGTACAGGTTTTTAATGTCAAAGGAGGCTAATGTGGCGTTATGGGGGATGTGTATGTCTTTTATTTTTGTTACTAGGTCAGTGTTGTTTTTTACTGCAATGTTGTTGTCTATTTGTGTGTGTTGTCTAATAATTTTGTCTAGATATTTTGCGTTTGTGTGCAGGGGCATTACGGTAGTTGATAATGGGGCGGATCGGAATGTCTTCTTTATGGATTTTGGGAAGCGCTTGGAGTGTAGGTGCTGATGGTCGGATTTGTTTCATGTAGGGCTTTTGTTTATGTGTCATAATGTGTTTGGCTTTGTTGACTATTTGTTTTACTGAGTTTTGGTATCTGTCGGTGGGGTCGTGTTTTAGTTCTGTGATGTTGTTCTGTTTTATGAAGTCTTGTACTTTTTTGTGTAGGTTGTCTGTGGGGATAATTACAGTCGTGTTGCCTTTGTCAGCTTTTACAAATGTGATGTTGTGTTTGTGTGCCTTTTCCCTCAGTTTGATGGCTGTGTGTATTTCTGAGTTGTGGTTGTTGTTGTCTGGTGTCTTATGTACTCTTATTGTGTTGTTTATATTATGTCTTAATGTGTCTTGATGTTCTGGTGCTGTGTTTTGTATATTTGTTTCTGTGTCAATTATGAGCTTTGTTAGTGTTTGGTTGTTATGTTTGTAATGTATGTTATGTTTTAGGCCTTTATCAAGGAGTGTTTGTTCGTTTTTTGTGAGTGTGACGTTCGTGAGGTTTACTGTACGTGGGTAGAATTTACTGTACACACAAAAGGCCGAAAACTAGACACTCTAGAACAATTAGAAATATACAAACACACAAAAACAAATAAAAACGACATCCTAAACGAACAGACACAATTCAAATCGCACGCATTATTCGAACACATCTCACCACACACACACAGCTTCAATCTTTCGAAACACTATCTCGTCACCAACAACAAGACGAGCAGCGCTACTAACGACAGCCTCTGATGAAGCCTTCTATAGGTGAAAGCCGGTTTAGGCTGTAAGGTAAAACTTTACGTTTTTACTTATAAAAAACTTAGTGTTCCGAGTCGTCAATATTATAGTGATATTTAAAATACTACTGTTACTCTGGAACGCGTTGTTCCTTGTGTATCGGTGATACCACTAGTATTTGAAATACCTAGTATTTTAAATAACGCGTTACTGGCTGTTCCTTGCGTTCCAGCGATATTTTTGTACGCCTAGTATTTGGCCTTGGTTTACGTGATCTTGCGTACTTTTTGTGTGTGTGTGTGTCTGTGTACGTGCGTAGGGGGTGTGTCTCGACTCGGAACAGCGAGGGCGGCGTGGCTCGACTCGGAACAGCGTCGCCGCGAATAACAGGTATTTCAACTTTTCAGTCACTGTTACATCCGTTCCACAAGAATATCATTCCAAAATACCTATTACAGGTATATCGGCCCACCTCTACTTCTTCATAAATTCTCAGGTTTTTGTGTCAGAATACACTGCACAACACGTGAATGTAAGTAAAATATGTTCAAAAGTAAAAGGTTAGTGGTGCTATTGTGAATTGTGATTTTCGTGATCCAAAACTATAGTGAAACAATTTGAAAAATAGTACACAGTGATATCAGTAAAGCCGTTATCGGATATAAACGACTGTGTAAGCAAGATAGGTTAAAATGTCATTTGCCACAGTTAATATGGCGCTCATTCACCTTTCCATGCGTGCTTATGGGAGTAATTATTTTATTTTTTTCCTTCGTAAATAGCTTCGACCGCTGTTTAAAATTATTTTTCCCGTGTTTATATAACATAGAAGAATAGAAAAAAATTTCACCCCAATATCAGCTTAGATTAGAAGGAAATAATTACCAAATGTACTGAAAGTAATGGCATAGTCAAATATTGTTATACAACGTACAGGACAAGTTCAAGACTACAGTATTTATAAATGTAATATTATAGCTTGCATAACCCACACCTGGGCAAACATAACCTCACCGTGCCTGCATAACTGACTACTACCATAAGGTGACTAATAACTATAAATATGAAATAATGAAACATACAGATATTCAGCAGCAGGTACAGAATACGGAAAATTGGTGTTGGTGGCATTTATGGAAAGTATCAGTAGATGAATATATTTGTAGGCCTAGGCATGTGAATATAAGTAAATATGTGATGATTGCTCAAAACTATGCTTTTGTGATGATGTTTTCACAATGCTTATAATTATAGTTAAAATTGAAATTGTAGTTACTCAGGTTGACAATTTGAAATGACAAATGAATTTATTACAGTTCTTACAAATGAAAACAAGAAAATTATGATGGTCACTATATATTATTATTGAAACGATTTATTATATAGTTTGTATTGAACTGAACTAAAGCAAATAAAACTTTTTGTAGACTTCCAAAACAAAATAAAACTCAGATTCTGAACACTTTTTGTTCAGACATTATTGTCAGTAGGCCTATATGTTTTATGTATGTAATACCCATTTTTACTTAAGTCAATGTGTTTAATGTAAAGGCAATGCAATTCAGCTTGAACAGTAACAGTAATGGAGCCATGTTATGTTGTGCATGAAATAGCTTTGTGGTGGAGGTGGCATAAAGTAGTTTTATAGTTTCTTGTAAGAAATTTATTTTGAAAACGGATTATATATAATATTTCTGGTTTGGTCAGTACTGTATTGTATTAAGCCAATAGCCTACATGGCATTAGATATTATTAAACTACACAAAGTAAACTAAAAATCTATTACATAAATGTGTATGTTAACCAACTACTGAATATTATTATTTGGCCATGCACAGCCATTTATTATAAACAACAGTTCAACATAAACATAATATGATCGCAAGGTGGATATCCCTATTTTCACTATGTTAAATTCTGAAAATTGAGATGCATTTTTCAAAGAAATAAAATATAATTTTTTTTAAATCCTACAATATCTTTCATATAACATCAGTATTGACACTTGGGAATGCACAAGAAATTCAGATTTGGTGCTCTTTCACTTTGCCATTCATAGCTGATGTTAAGATGCCCTTCCCATACCAACAAATAAATGTTACCAATTCTTATCAGCTTACACAAATGTCTCTTTTCAGTGATATAACACATCACGTTTTGGATCTGTTAGCTGTTTTTGTATGTGGTTTGTTTTAGTAATGTGTTATTAGGCTGTCATAAATTATATCAGTGACATGAATATCATTAATGTTACCCTTCATGTTACTGGAAAACTGTTCAAAGTGGTCTCAGTGGATCATGAATTCAATCAGTCCCAGTTCTCCTTTTTATATGCAGTTCATAAACTATGAAATATTGTTCCATTGTCCATTATGGTATTTCAAGTCATTTAAAATTATAATTTTACACGATTTCTAATATTATTTGTGAAAGATTTTCTGTTTAAGACCAGATTAAATTTACTGCACCCTGAAAGCTATAAATAAGATGAAACGTGTCTTCAGACTGGATAAAGCAGAACAATTATTTCAACTCTTTAAATCTGTCATACGCTTCAAACTTCCATTGTAAACAACAGTTTGCTAGTAGTATTGCAGTGTATTCCCACAGCTGTCAATTTGGAAGTTATGTGAAACAGAGTATAGGCCTACTGTGCAACTTCTGCAAACATTTTGACTCGGATGTTTCATAAAAATCTTAGCATTCAATTGATAAGCAATTGTTGTTTCCTTCTCAAAATAATTCTAAAATTATGTCAAAAGTCTTATAATTTCTGGTAAATAGGAATTTAAAAACAAAGTCTGTGTCAAAATAAGTAACATGGTATGACGAACTGATAAAAAAAAATTGTAGACACATGTTTGCATGGCTTCAAAGAAAAGTGTACCTTTATGGGGAAAACATTTTCCAGGAATCATCAGTATAGTTAGCACTGTAGGTTGAATGCTCTTCTGTATGTTAGCTCAATCGAATTACATGTGCAGAAGTAATGCGACTTTTCCTCTACATAAGTGGTCTTGGTATCATTTTATTAAATGAAGTACCTTGCCCAGACTAAGATATGGCATCCTCATTGGTTAAACTGAGGTCTGACAATGGGAAGACATTATTTATTAATAAAGATATGTGAATTTAATCTAAAAGTGTCCTTAATCAGATGTTATTCTTATGCTAACTTGTGAGTGATGTAGATTTAGTCTTCATTGACTGCCAACTTGTTTTCATTTGTTTCAGGTGTTAACAAGATCAATTTATCCATCATCTGACAAATGGAAGAGATCAAATTTGAGGACAAGGTATAAAGTTTAAAAATAAAAATATATTTTTTGCTGTTTAATGTATGTGTTAAATTGATACACGTGTTATATACATGTATCTTATACACACATTCATTTCTTATATTAATAATAGTTTATTTATCATCATATTGATTTGTAATTAATTGCTGTACAGAATATGATTTATACATGTATTCTTTTGTGTAGGGTTCGCATTGACAATATGCATTTTCCATAACCTCCTAACTTTCAAGCAATTCTCTTCCTCCCTCATCCAATTTAGACTTGTAGACTGTTTGTTAGTTGCAAAGTAGCTTTAAAACTTTTTTTTGATCTGCCAGTCCTCTGTCTTTGTGTTGGCCAATTATGTCAACATACTCATACTATTCTATCATCAGTCCATTCTCTTGTGTTGTCCACTCTGGTAGTCCTGTTCTCTGCAAGTCTTCCTGGTATTCTCCTGAACTCCATACTTGTGACATCTCATTTCGCTGTTTTGACTTGCATTTTCTCACTCCCAGTTTCTGCAGAATACATCAGTTTTAGATGTATTATATGTATTATTAGTATTATGTCTAAAAGTCAATATTAGACATGTAATTGATGTACATATTCAAACCTTTGTGTTTTGTCTCAAATGTTTGTTAGCCAGATAGTAAGAGCCAGGCACACAACTGACTATTCAATGAGTGATCATGACTTGCATTTGAATTTTTTATCTGACCACCCGCTTCTGTGCCAAGTGGGGGGAGTCCAAATTCACCATTTATTGCCCACTTTTAATGTTGTAACCGTTAGCTATACAATTGCTTCCTTCAGATTTTATGTACACGACATACTCATTCGTGGGGAGTGAGGTTAACCCTTCTTACTAAGCCACTGCTCTCAAGATTAGTTATAAACAAGTCAGTCAAGGACACAGTAGGCATGCTGCTTTTAACTGTATAATTAACAAACTATTAATGTAGAAAGTGTGTTAATAAGTTTACACTACAGTAGACAGTAGATAATTAATTACATTTGACTTAATTAAATTGTTAGCTTACTGTAATACCATTAAAGTTCATATCACCTCATCATAACTAATAATCTTGAATGCAACAATATATGATGGAAATCCGTTTGAAACATGGATTTTTGTAGATAAGATCTTTGAGAATTTCATGGCCTAATAATAAAAGACTTGACAGTATTTTTTTGTTTTGGAATCACTTTTCATATTTCAGCATAGAGTCTCCATGTAGTTGAACACATTTGGTTTAGTGATGCTCCAGTGCTTTTATCCCATTCAGAAGTTTGATTGTTCTAGGTCCTCTGATAACCGTTTACTGCCGCTTTCAGTCATCTCCAGAAAAGTCCCTCCCTCCCCAGGGAATTTCTGAGTTTTGGGAATAATTAAAATTAAATAGAGCTAAATCAGGCGAGTGAGTGTGATGTTGCAATAGATTGTATTTCAGCTCAGCAATTTTTGCCTAAAAACTGCTTGTCTGAGGTCTTCCATTATCCTACTACAAAATTATCTGTTTATATACTAAACCTGAACCTTTTTTCAAGTATTTTCATTTATTTGGTCTAAAAGGTTAGAATATCACTCTTTATTTTTTGGCACATCCATGGTAATCTGTTAACAACATTCTCTTACCCACTCAGAATATCAAGTCATACCTTTCCAACAGACAAAATTGACTTTCCTTTTTTTGTTTACATGACTGTAATTAACAATACTGCAGACCAACGTGTTGCTTTACAGCTGTTCAGCTTACAGCTTACGTTACAGCTTGACCTGATGTCTGTGACATGTTTCTCAGACTCTTCGTATCTTCTTCTTCTTTGACTCTTCCTGAACCACCTTCTTTATCTGTGAGAGCTTACAGCGTCCCACAACCGAACAGTCAACCTGGGTACTCTAGTCTCTGCCTTCCTCTGTAGTACTTCCCACTCACTGGATACCCATCAGTAAAGTCATTACTGGGTCTCAACCAGTAGTGACTCACCACACTGTCTTATCTTCACAAACCTCTCCATTCACCCATTGTTTCCAGAACCTGTTCATTTTTGTTTTCTAATTACTTTGTCCATCCAGTATATTTTTAATATTCTCCTACAGAAGCAGATTTCAAATACTGTGGTTGTGTCTCACTTTTCCTTTGTCTAGGTTTCACATGCAGCTTCTATAATAGCATGCTGCAAACATATAATTTGAGGAATTTCTTCTTAATTTAGAATCCAGTATTTGACTAGCAAATTTGTTTCTCCATTTGGCCTGTGCTCTGACACTGATTCCTCTGTTATCTTTACCAGTTTTAATATTTACCTATTTTTGTTACTGATTCTCCTCTTCCCCCTAATAATTTTTTATAATATTCAATAGTGTTCTCAATTTACCTTGTTTTCTGTGAGTAGAAACCATACCATCAGTAACTCTTAACTCTTATATTCTCCATGAAATGTTATTACAGTCTTGAACATCTTTATGTTTTCCTTTACAGCCTCTTATAAAGCATTCTCGTATTATGGTAATGAATTTGTATAAAAATAAATTTTAATTTCTTGTTATTTGTAGGATGTTTTAACGGTCAGTGTAAAGAAAGAAGCAGATCCAGAAGAGGCTGAGACTGAACAGGTAATGTGCATAACCATTATTTAGCCCATAGCTAATGTGTTAGGTTGTTTCGTGTCATGTAGCACTAGAGATTTGGATCACATTCGTTTGTAGATATGTAATGAAAAATCAACAGAATATACAAACTGTATCATAGTGTTGTATACATATAAACTACATGAGATTAAGTAAGTAAAATCGCACACTTGTGTGAGCGCACGCATGCACACACACCATGTAGGTACAGAGTATGGATATTTATTGCAAAAATTGATAGGTGATTCTATATATTTCATATTTAGTATTGATCACCTCTTTATATAGTACTCTATAAATCACTGAGAAGACAAAGTAAATTTTATAAAATTGTTTCATTTGCAGGATGCATTCCCAGTTATAAATTCTGTCCTAAAAGGAGAACTGCATGTAAAAGAAGAAATCATCAAAGAAGAGAATGAACAGTTTGTTGATCAGGTATTATACATAGTTATAACTTTGTTTATAGTAACAAGCATTTAATGTTATAATGAACAGCATTGTTGTTATTTGTAAAGTTATCGGTTAAAACTGTTTGATGTCCCATGGAAGTCATTTTTATGTGCACTTTCAGTCCATACAATTTAGCCATAACATGTACCAGTACCACATGGCAGGAAATTTGAATGTTATGACGTCAGGGGTGTGAGTACGACGTGACCATGGTAGGTATAGAATGTGACTGAAGTAGGGATATCACGTGGCCATGGTGGGAGTACCATGTGACAGGCACCATGTGACAGGCACCATGTGGGGGTGGTACCACAGCACTGGTGCGAAGTGTAGTGATTGGTCGGCCATGTTTAATATATGTCACGTCATCATATAGCAGAATCAGTTGTGATTGGTGTGTTTGAATGGCGGTAGTCGGTGTGGCCAACATGTGATAAGGGAGAAGAAAATTCCCTCTAGAAGGGAAATAGGTTAAAGAAGGATGTGTGAGGGAAAATTTAGCATTGCCACTACCACCAGTATATCTACGTCATGGTGGGAACGGATTTATGTTCCCTTAACAAGTGTATCCAGCGTGTCCATGGCCATCTTGTCCTCTGCTTGTCTTGATTTAATAGGGCGATGTCGTGTGAGGCATACAATTGTGTAACTTAATGTATACATGTGTATGAAAGAAAAAGTGGCCAGTTCCTGGTTTCTTCTTCTTGTCTTGTATTTTCTACGTTTATAAGTAAGGTTAACATTCAGGCACATTTGTGTGTGTGTGTGTGTGTTAAGTAAAACACTGCGTCTTGACTGCTCTTCTTGTCTTTGTTGTCGCAGGTTTTTTTCAGTGTTCAAAAGTAAGGTCAACCTTCACACAAATGATTAATGAGTGTTGAGGAAAAAGAAGTGTATATATGGGCGTGTTGTCTGTATGTATAGAGATATAATGTGTGTTGGTCGGTGTTCAAACTTTGAACTTGTAAACTCTGTACTTTAAATACTGCGATGCGCCACGTGCAGATGACATCACGTTTTTCTTATCTACCGTCTACAGCCGGCTCACAGCTGGGCTGCCGGTAGCGAAATTTACATTAGTTATTCACAATACTCTGAGCTGATCACTCGTATCATTTCCAGCCGCGGCTACTGGCTTTCATTATTTAATTATTTAGTATGTGCAACATGCACTGATTATACTTGGGCGATTCCTGCCTTATTTATTATGTCTTTCGACTTTTATTTCTAATTAATTTAACGGGCATCATGCCGAGTCAACTTCTGCACGTGTCAGCAATAGCACAAATTTTCAGTAATTGCCAATAAACCATCTTTACATGAAAAACATACAGTCCACTTCAATTTTCTTTCAAACCATCCCTCTTCACTTAGCGTTCTAGGAATAACTCAAGATCATCAAGAGCTTCCAGACGCAACATTTTCTGGTCCACCAATCCGGATTTTATTTTCGCCTTACGGGCAACATTTTGGTCCACTATTTCAAAATATTTCATTTAATGGGCACAAAAAGCCTGTGTCCCAAACAATCTTCAAATTTAAATATTTTCAAATTGAGATTGCTGGCTGTGGCATGCCTTTGTTGCCGCAAAGACAACCTCCAGGAGTGACACACAAGATGCAACATAGCGTCAGATCTGACACGACAGCAAACGGCAAGACAGTTATTCAACAGCAGCAAATTCCACAACGGTAAAATCACGCTGAGATACGACATCAACCTTCATCCAACCAGCACAAACAGGCGGTGCACCAACATCAAGGAAAAGCCGGACGGGATCAGCACGGAACCAACATTATCATTTTTCATTATAATTGTTCATATAATGCATGAATATAACAATCTGAGTAACATTTTACATTCAATATGGCATTATTGATGCTTTTACGTAAACATATATCATTATAATATGAGCATATTTGCATAACTGCGTAATAACTCATTAGAAGTTCAAGTGTCGAAATAAGGCTATATGTATTATTATTTAAATTCATAATTTCAATAACGCTTATGGCTGTTCTTAAAAAGAGATAATAAGTATATGTTATAGTAAGTAATGTGTTAAGCTATATGACAATCACTAGCTCCCGCATTATATCAAACTATCAAAATTACATCAATTATTCACCTGATCTACGCTTAAATTCTTTTAAATTACATTTTTAATTTCAATCATTGCTGATGTGAAAGCGTTGATAAAGAAACGGGGCACTATTAAAGCATCTATATCCCGTGTGAACACGTTCGCGGATAATTTCGATCCGGACACAAGCGATCATCACGCACTAAAAATAAAGCTTCGTCATTTAATGGAACTATCCACTAAATATGATGATATTCAGTCTCAAATTGAATCTGATGACGCTGATTTCGCATTAGCAAGTGATAGAGTCCAAACTGAGGATGATCTTTGCAGCATTGAATGCAAGTTGCAATACTTGTTGGAGCAGGTGAATCAAAAACCGCTGATTAATACCGAAATTACGCCTCTTAAAACCCCCCCCCTATACAGTTGGAACCGATCAAATTACCTCGGTTTTCAGGTAGCATTATTGAGTGGCAACACTATTATAACATATTTCTTGAATTAATACACGTCAGAACCGATCTGACGGATATTCAAAAGCTACACAACTTGCACTCTTCATTAAGTGATGAGGTGCTAAATGTGATAAAATCGCTGCCAATTACTCATGAAAATTATGCGGTAGCTATTGATCTACTAAAAAATAGGTATGACAGCAAGTTAATTGTCTCAGCCCATCATGTGGGGAATGTCTTGAGTGTGCAGTTGGTTCAACAAGAGTCCAAAATTAGTATTTCCAGATTTATTGATGAGGTAACCGCTAATATCAATGCGTTAAACACCTTAAATCTACCTGTAAATACATTCGAAATTATTCTTATTCATTACTTGGCCCAAAAACTTGATAGTTACACGCTTCGTCTTTGGAAAGAAAGTTTGTCAGAAGAACGATTTCCTAACTTTAATATTTTCATAAAATTTTTAAATACACATAGACAGTTATTGCAAAATCTGGACAGCGCAACCACTTCAACAAGCAAGATAAACGTTTGCGATAAGGCTCCCTATCGTAAGGCAGTTAAAACGGTGAATGCGGCCAAAGTAACATTCCATTCCCATGTCGGAAATAATATATGTCAGATGTGCAAGAGTAAACACCGAATTACTGATTGCTCACAATTTATAACGCTTACTATACATGAGAGAAAAAATATTATAATCAAAAATAAACTTTGTCTAAATTGCTTTCGCCCAGGCCACGATAGTGCCCACTGTCCCTCTAAATTTTCTTGCAGAACGTGTGCGAAACGCCATCACACAATGGTTCATATGCCAACAAAAACGGATCGTCCAGTAACAACCAGTGTTCGCTAAAATTACAAACAAATAAGTCCATATTATTATCTACCGCAGTCTGCATGACAACTGACCATGCAGGTAGAAAGCACCTGGTTAGGATATTATTAGACTCTGGTTCGCAGGCTAACTTCTGTACTATGGATTTCGCACATCGTATGGGTCTGAAACTAATTAAATCGCAATTGCCTATAACGGGTATAAACAATTCATTGTCCCAAGCTGATTTCAGTACCAGAGTAAGGTTACATTCTCGCTATAAACATTGTAGCTTAAACATACATTGCGCTGTGCTTTCCAGCATCACTAATAATCTCCCGGCGGAATCATTTGATGTAGTATCTTTAAATTTACCAAAGGGCATATTTTTAGCCGACCCACAACTCAACTTTTCGTCGCAAGTCGATTTATTGCTCGGTGTTCAATATTACTTGCAATTAATTGAACCTATCAAGTTTATCTGTAGCCCGCATTTCCCCATAATTCAGGAGACAAAACTAGGATTCATTCTCGCAGGTAATTTGCTGTTTAATGTCGACATGACGAAACCGGTTTCATCCTTTATGGTATGTGAGAATGATAGTGCAATTTCCTCACAACTAAAGGAATTTTGGAAGTTGGAGGAAGTTCCTATTCGTGATCCCTCCGCTGAGGACTCGGAATGCGAGAACCATTTTGTGTCCAATACTGTCCGTAATGAGGATGGCAGATTTGTGGTATCCCTGCCTCGCAGGTCAGACAAGTCTCATTTGGGCGATTCTCTTCGCGGAGCTATCCGCAGGTTTCAGTCGTTAGAACTTAAGTTCAAGCAGAACCCTGCCTTCACAAAGGTTATAGCGAGTTCATACATGAATATTTAAATCTTGGTCACATGTCTTCACTTAATGAGTACGATTTGTCGCTTGACAAATCAGACACCTTTTATTTGCCGCACTACTCAGTCTTTAAAGGTTCCAGCATAACTACCAAGTTGCGAGTTGTGTTCGACGGCTCCGCTAAGATGACAAATAATTTGTCCTTGAACGATACTCTGATGGTCGGTCCCACGGTCCAGCAGGATCTGTTCTCTATTATGGCTCGATTCCGAACTCACCGATACGTCCTCATTGCAGACATTGAACAGATGTATCGGCAAATTTTAGTCAATCCTAAGGATTCCAATTTGCAGCGTATTGTTTGGCGCGACACCCCGCATAAGGAACTCCAACATTACGCCTTGAGGACAGTCACGTATGGGACTGCAAATGCCTCCTTTCTTGCTACAAGATGTCTGGCTCAGATAGCCCAAGAAAATAAAACCGAATACCCTATAGCTTGCTTAGCCATAGCCAATGATTTTTATGTGGACGATCTCATGACGGGCTCAGATAACCCGAACGTTCTATCTAAAATGAAATCTGACATAAATTTACTAAGCCGATATGGTTTTAACTTACATAAATGGTTTTCTAATGACCAGGTCATTATAGCCTCTCGCGCTCACGTCTCCCATGACTTTAGCAAAAACCAAAATGTGCGTACATTGGGCATTCAGTGGAACGTCAATGAAGACAGTTTTTTATATAACGTTCAGAGGAATGTCAACGTGGCGGTGGTCAACAAGAGAAGTGTGCTATCGGTCATCTCAGGAATTTACGACCCTTTGGGCCTCATCGGCCCTATTACATTTTGGTGCAAGCATTTTGTACAGTGATTGTGGTTAGCGGGTACGAGTTGGGACGAACCCTTATCAGGTTCATTGTCTGATCAATGGTTAGAGCTCTATTCTCAATTGGTCTCAGATACTCATTTTAAAATTTCGAGGTCCGTCAAGAGTCTAAACTATTACCGAATCATTTCATTACAGCTTCATGGATTCGCCGACGCGTCAGCTAAAGGTTACGCGTGCTGTATCTATGTGCGGATGGTCTATTGAAACGTCGCCATATCGTCAAACCTGTTATGTGCCAAATCTAGTGTCGCTCCATTGAAACAGATAACACTACCCAGGCTTGAACTTTGCGCTTGCCTATTGCTGGCTCAGTTAGCTTCCAAGGTAATAGACACCGTCAACTACAAATTCGACGAATTATATTTCTGCTCAGACTCAATGATAGCCTTACATTGGATCCATCAGCAAACCTCCCGATGGAAGGTGTTTGTCACCAACCGTGTTGCTGAAATACAGTGTCTCACTACCCGGGGAACTTGGCACCATGTATCATCACTGGACAACCCTGCCGACATTTTATCGCGCGGTTGCCTCCCTCGCATTTTACACAACGACCCACAATGGTGGCATGGTCCATCCTGGTTGTCCCATGAGTCATCATCATGGCCCATTAGTGCCTTCGATACTCATTCTCCCTGCACTTATCCCGATCTGGAACAAGAACGACGCAAGCAGGCCCAAACCTCACTAATTGTCACTTCATCCACATCCAGTTATGTTGAAAATTACTCATCCCTATCAAGACTCATTCGCGTTTTCTCATATTGCCGCAGGTTTATTCGGAACTGTAGGCTCCCCGTTGGTGACAGGGACACTTCCTTTTTGTTAGCCCAGGAGTTGCATGATACACTTTTGGTTTTTCTTTGCCAGTCTCAGCAATTGCACTTCGGCATTGAGGTTAAGGAGCTTGAGGCACATCGCTACATCCCCAACAGCAGTAAAATTCTCTCACTCAACCCCTTTCTTGATGAGACAGGTATATTGAGAGTAGGTGGACGTCTACAGCACTCCCAGCTCAGCTACGCGAGCAAACATCAAATAATTCTACACCCGCATTCTCATCTCAGCAAGTTAATCATAGAAAACGAACATCTTCGTTTAATGCACTCTGGTGTACAATGAACCCAGTTTTCTCTGAGACAGAAATATTGGATCGTTAATGATAAATCCTATATACGCTCGGTAAAACATAAATGCATCACTTGTTTCCGTTACCGTGCTAAGGGCGCAAACCAATTATTGGGACAGTTACCCCCTTCTAGGGTCACGCCTGCTAAGCCTTTTTCCCAATCTGCTGATGACTATGCCGGGCCCGTATTTGTGCGTCATGGCGGGCAGCGCTCAAAATCTACGTCAAAAGCGTATATTGCTTTATTTATATGGATGAGCACTAAGGCAATTCACTTGGAACTTGTATCAGATCTTACTTCAGACGCCTTCATAGCGGCCTTAAAACGGTTCGTCGCGCGTAGAGGTATCCCCACTCAGATATTCTCCGACAATGGTACGAATTTTCGTCATGCTAGCAGCACATTACACGAATTGTACAGACTTTTGAAATCTAAGGGATTTGAGCAAACAACTCTGGAGTTTTTTAGCTCCCAGGGCATCAAGTGGTCCTTTATTCCACCCTCAGCCCCTCATTTCGGTGGTCTGTGGGAAAGCGGGGTAAAAAGTGTCAAATTACATTTGCGTCGCGTGATTGGCTGTACCGTTCCGAATTTCGAGGAGTATTCTACCATGCTAACTAAATAGAGTCTTGCCTGAACTCACGCCCTTTATTCGCTATAGCCAATGATTTTAGGGACCCAGAACCATTAACTCCCGCTCATTTCCTAGTCGGTTCTCCACTTACGGCACTCCCGGAGCCCAACCTACCCAAGTCAGTATTAGTCATTTGGGCAGATGGCAGCTGCTCCAAAGATTCACACAATCCATCTGGAAACGATGGTCCAAAGATTATTTGCACCAGTTGCAACAGCGCAACAAATGGCGCACCACTTCAAGGAATTTGACTGTTGGACAGTTCGTCCTCATTCTAGATGAGAATTCCCCCCCCTTCAATGGAAGCGCGGGGTAATCACGAATGTTTATGCGGGTCAGGACTTAATAGTGTGCGTGCCCGAAGTTCGCACCGCACAGGGTATCCTACGTCGACCCATCCATAAATTATGCCCCCTTCCGATGGCATCAGACTAGTCGCATGAGCATCATACGACACGTAGCAGGAATGTGAACTTTGTCGCATTGCCTTGTATCACTCCCGGGACATTCCCGGGGCGATCATACAATCCAATTTTATTATTATTGTAATTATTATTATTATTATTATCGTGTAGCTATTATTGGAATAGTTACTACGCCATTATTGTATCAATTATTATATCTTTGTTATTGTACTATTCTATGATTATGTATTTTTAAACTTTTTTGGGAACTATTATTGTAATCTTATTGTATCAATCATTATGTATTTGTCATTGTATTTTCCAGTGGTTATGTATTGTTGAATCTGTCAGGGGATTGTTTCAATATCATGCATGCAAATTATTACATCTTTTTATTGTATTATTGCTTGTTACTTATTATTGAATTCTTTGTGATCATTATTGGGTATTTTGTGGGACAAATTAATGTGTCTACCTGATTATTATATTATTGTGCATCATGCCATGTTATTATGTGTTGTGTAATTTCATTGCTAGTTTTTTATGACTATATAATTCGAATCATTATGTATTTTGTAATTATCACATGAATTTGTTATGTTACCCACATTGTTACTATTAATTGTCCAGCTGTCATTGCTCTGTGTTGGACATGTCAATTGTTATGTTGTTGTTTTATTAGCATGTAAATTCAATTACTATGTATTATTAACCTTAGGGCATAAATTACAAAATCGCGCCGATTTTGTGCGGGCAGTATGTTCAAACTTTGAACTTGTAAACTCTGTACTTTAAATACTGCGACGCGCCACTTGCAGATGACGTCACGTTTTTCTTATCTACCGTCTACAGCCGGCTCACAGCTGGGCTGCCTGTAGCGAAATTTACGTTAGTTATTCACAATACTCCGAGCTGATCACTCGTAACATTTCCAGCCGCGGCTACTGGCTTTCATTATTTAATTATTTAGTATGTGCACCATGCACTGATTATACTTGGGTGATTCCTGCCTTATTTATTATGTCTTTCGACTTTTATTTCTAATTAATTTAACGGGCATCATGCCGAGTCAACTTCTGCACGTGTCAGCAATAGCACAAATTTTCAATAATTGCCAATAAACCATCTTTACATGAAAAACATACAGTCCTTTCAAACCAGCCCTCTTCACTTAGCATTCTAGGAATAACTCAAGATCATCAAGAGCTTCCAGACGCAACAGTCGTGCAGCCTTTGCGTAAAAGCACCTTGATGATGTGTATTGTAACGTATCGTAAAGGTAGAGGAGAGTAGTTAATCCTCGTGTTGGGATCGCCAATTTGAAATGTAACGTATTTCTTCGAGTGTCTTAAGCCTCGCGTTGGGATCGCCAATTTTGAAACTTAATTTATTTCAAGTCTAGGCCACGCGTTGGAGCGCCAATATGAAACGTAACATAATTTCTTCGATTTTTGAGTAGTGTGAGAGATGTGTCTGTGCTAGTAGAAATAAAAAAATCTTTTATTTGAGTTGTCGCCTATTATGAAATCTCAAGTAAAGAGAGAGGAGAGGAGAGAGTGTGCTTCTCTTCAAGTATTGTCCATAATGTTTGTTTATGTTTACGATCGATTTTGACCTCGATCGTTTTGTTGTAGGTTAGTCTCCCCTCACTTGCTGGCTATGAAGTTCTGTTCACCCGTATATCCCCACTCTTCACTGTTACCTATAAAATTTCTTAATTTGATATTATTTTACAAATAACAACTCCTTTTATTTCAATCAGTTGTATTTATTATGATTTGTTTATCTAGGGCCAGTTAGTCGATTTGAATGTCGAACTGTACTAAGGCCGGGTCGACTCTTACTAAACTCGATTGGGAAATATTTTAGTTTTTATAATTAGTGTTTTCTTAGGTCTTGGGTTCTTTTAAACTCTAGGGAAGTCAGAAATGCAGTAACAAAGTACAATACATTACAGATATCTGGAAATAAAAATCTTATTTACTAACACAATAAAGGATTAAGTTTTGGTTACCGTGTAATGGCAAATAATTCGCTTTGCTTTCGCAAGCCGTGAAATGGCCGCCAACACATAATGGCCACCTGTTACTCAGCTGGGTCCATATGCAAATGTCCTCGCTAGTGTCTTTGATTTGTGGCGTGTTCACTGAGATTATGTTTAGTTTTTTTCTTTAGTTCTCACTGGTGTTTGAGTTAATAGTGTCTGTGAAATTGTTCTGGATGTGGTGTAGATCTAGTTATGCGTTTAATATTAGGTTATAATATCTCGCCAAGATTGAGGTATTCGGTTTTTTCTTCCACTATTTTTAATCATATTTTTCTTCTTATTGTTAGTCTTCCATCTATTTACGATAATTTGTTTTATTTTCTTCTTCCTTATGGTTTTATATTTCCTTTTTTTGTGATTATTTAATTGGTTTGACTCATCCAAATTTGATTCCTTGGTATTCAATTGGCTTTTACTATACAGAGCTCATCTGCCCTCTCTTGAAGTTAACAATGGAATAATAATTTTTCTATGCCTCGTCAACAGTCTTGACCAGGAATATCTGGCCTGCTATTGTTTAATACCGGTCACATGAGTAGTATTACAAAAATCAAATATTCTTACAGTTTGTGTTAAAAAATACTCCCTTTTGAACCTTTCATCATGTTAAATTTAAATTACATGGTGTTATTCCTTATAAAAGGATAGGCATTTTGATACCTAATTTGATATAAGTGGGCCTTTATAAAAGATGTTTTTTCAGCTTTACAACAGTTCTGATTATTGACCCTTACTTTGCTTTTACATTTATTATATTATAATTTGTAATTCCTTAAATTAATCTAATATGTGCTATTACCATTATAATAGTGAAGTTTTATCACATGAATTTTGTTCCTTCTAATTATTTTTCTTACATTGACTTGCTAACTTACTCACTCCTGACATTACTTCCTTTATATTGAATTTTTGGCCTAGGCCATGAATTTCATTTAAGTAACATGTTCTAATTTCACATTGATTATTATCTATTTTTTTATTTTGTTTTGAACCCTTTTTCCTGATCTTATTTGTTTACCACTTATTACATGAGATTTGACCCTTAATATATCCTAACAATATTTATAAGTTACAACAAAATCTCTTAATATATTAACTTAAGGTATAGCCTTCATGGCCAAGATTACATTCATTGATTAACAAACAATAACACTAACTACTTAGTGTACTATACTCCCATTCCATCAATTCTATCAAGCGTTACTAGCTGACTATTAGATTATCGTTTATATGGGCCCTTTATAAATATTGTATTGTGGTAACACAATTTTCCTATTTTGCCTATGAGGCTTAGTACAATTAACAACATGGTTTAATAACAGTAACAAACATAGTCTTTGACATTAAAAAATTAATACAATTAACTACTGTCAAGGCCTTCACTAATATCTCATTCTGAGATGAGACCTTTTACCCTAACTTACTCTCAACTCTATTTACGGTTTTCTCTTTAATAAAAAGAAATAACATGAACTAATACAGTTAACACTTCACTGACAAATATTGTATTTATATAATTGCTTGTTTTGCACCGAGATTCTGTTCGCCTGGTGCTTGTTTTGTTTTCAGTTAGGGCCATTGGAAGGATCATTAATCTTTACAGTCTTTTCTGCTTAATTAATGATTATCATTTGTAACTTTTATTTTCTTATTTATTATTTACTTACCATTTTTATACACCAAACAGCCGTCCATGCCCATATTTACTGGACGCCATTTTGAACTGTTGCCAACTTCCATACCACCAAGGTGAACCCAGAGTTCGTGTAAGCATTTATTTGGAGAACAGAATCGAGGTTATTTGAAATAAGTGGTTTGAATCTACTTGTTTTTCAAGTGAATTTGGTTTTATTCATCATATAATTCTTTAATTCTACATAATCAAAAAACAAATAAAATTGACTTATTTTCCATTTTTTCTAACAATATTCGTTCTAACAATATTCTAAAAATATTTTTTCTAGTTAACACGTTTTACTATATAAACAATAAAACAGCACATTGGTTATTTTAAAATTAACCCTTCTTTTATATGGGATTACATAAATTTAAACTAGTAAAAAAAAAAAAAAAAATATTGAAAACAAACTAAATTTACTCAGGCCTTTATAAGATTCCCATTTTTAGTGATTTTAATATCTCCCCTTAATACAGTTCTAAATGTGTTTAATTTTGTTCCAACTTTAAGAAAATGATTTGTTTTGCCCCCGTTTGGTTACTTATCTGAAATTTAATCCAAACTGTCCAGCCTCCTTATATACTTTCTGCCACTCCGCACATTTCTCTTGCTTCACTTTTGTTTATTTACCATTTTTTGCCAAACTTTTAGTTGCGTTTATACTGTTTAAGATATAACTGTTTTTTTCACTTTACATTTAACACCTTTTGGTGTTGGGCGCGCCCGTAACTCGTCCACGAATTGCTGTACGGCCGTACCGGATGAGAGTATAATTTCAACTGGGACGAGCAAAATTGGTCAAAAGTCTGAGCTGGAGGGGCGATCATGTGGTCTCGTTTTATTGTTTAAATTGTATTACGTCGACAGATTCCAAGGCGGTGCTGACCCACCACACATTCCAAAGTAATTATGGGCTCGGCTGTCGACATCATGTAGCGTGACTTCAAATGTGCAATGTTCAAAGATCATTTGTCTAAAAATAACTGTCTTCCGTGGTTAAATCGTTGACCTTGACTCCAATTGATGTACATTGTTTTTACCCCAATAACATTTACAAATAAAACTTTACATTTTCAATATTTCTCGGGAGGGTTTTACCTGTACCGTTACACATTGTTCCCCACTCTTCTCACACTAACACACTTCTCACAGGTTTATATTTTATAATTTAGAGTACATTGTATTTATTTATTGGACTTTTCCATTGTACTTTTATTTTTACATTTTATGACATGGTTAATGGTTTATTTATTAACCATGGTTTATTTTATTTTACATGGTTGAATATGTGAGTTAAAACATTCTGACCTCTGGTTAAGTCAACTATTTTGTTATTTAAGATAGGGCCCCCACTATGTCGAGTTACATATACCCCCCCCCACCAAAACATGTTTATTTTGTCTAAACCGGGTTTGGGTAAAATAAACTGTTAACACTAAAAGGAAATTCTTATCTACTTTTATTTGTAGTATTTTTTAATTTCAGTTTGATTATAGGTACCTTTTATATTTTTACTATTTATTGCTCTATCTTTGTTCGTATTGCTGGAATTGGACGGGTTTATGGAGATGAACTTTATTCAATTATTTCTTGCTCCTTCATATTCTGGATTTCTTCTCTTGTTGCTGGTTTCAGGGATTGAGGTGTGCTAAACTTTCTTTTAATATTGATCATGTCATGATAAGACAGCTCATAAACAAAATCCTTTACTTCTCCGGGCAAAATCTAAAAATACTTTTTTTTTTATATTTGTTATATTGATCGTTACCAACTGACCTTTTTGTTCTGGAGTTACTTCACTTGTACTGGTGGCCTTAATTAAATGAATTTCTTGGAGTTTTTTTCTTTTCATTCTTTACCTTCTATGTAGGTTGATTCCACGATTGGTGCTATAAATTCCTCCCTAACTTTAAATGGCATGGTGAATGCATATCGGTTGTGAGTGGCACACTTGCGGCCTATTACCTTTACCCGACCATTCCCCCAGTGCATGGTACAGTGCTCTTTGGCCACTGCCCATAATAATAACCTTTGAGTGGCGCCGTAGCTTTCTACACTCTGTCATTTCTTAAAATGGTAACTCTTGCGTTACCTTGAACACCCTCTGAACCTGTTGCCTTCTCAATACTTCTCATTATTTTAGTTTGCCTCCCAGTAACTCCTATTATCTTTATATTATTTATTATCAGTGTTGGTATACTCATTGCTTGCTTCTTTTGTTCTATTTAATTCTACGTGGTCGATCAACAACACCTTTGCCCGGGTGTTAATCATCACAACTTTCAATATCCCTTATAATGCAGTGTTTATTATTATGCTTTGTTAACTTATTTATTATTAGTTTCTCTTCAGTCTTGGCTTTGTTTCTTTAAATCTTCATTTATATTGTTTTGTCTTATTAATAGTTTCTCTTAAGTCTTTGTTAGTGTTTCTTTATATCTTCATTTATATTGTTTTTTCTTAATTAATATTATTTTTCCTTTTTTTCCTTTTTCAAATGGTTTGCTTGGTCGGTACATAGAAAATCAGTCCCTTTTTCTCAATGCTGGTACTTAGTTTATCCGCGGTCCATAGATTCAGTTGCCCTTGTTTCTCGGATTACTCTTGTATTTCGAATTATTTCTGTCCTTGTTAGTTCTCTCGCTACTACCTTATATTCTGATTTTTCTGTTGTCAAATCTTCACTTGTTTCAAGGCCTACTTGAATCGTTTTATCATCTATTTTACTAAATGAATACTTTAATGGTATATTCATTATTGACGATCTCACTGACATTTTATTATCCATTTCTATTTTTGGTATATTCCATTTAAGTATAGACTTTCTGAAGTTTTTACTCACTGTTTTATTGTGAGTCTTTTCTAAAGTTTCTATCAAACTTCTACAATTTTTAAAATTCATTATTTCTGTATGGTTGGTAATTGAGAGATTAAGTACATTAACCAGTCCATTCTTCATCATCTCCAATTCTTCCCGTGTTTTTATTAGTTCCTTTTTACTTATTTTTCCTATTTCCTTCGTCTTCCTTTCCACGTGCTTAATATTTTCTTTGTTTCTGTTATTGGGGTGTAATTCAACAGTTTTGATTACATCAATTTTCTGGCTATTTGTTTCACCCAGGTTTTCTATTTTTCCTTTAGTACCTTCAGAAACACTGTCTAGTGTTCCTTTCAACTTCTTGAAACCACTATTCATTGTTTCATTAAATTTCTGAAACTTTCATCCATTTGTTTCATTAAACTTTCACTCAAAATCTCGTTTCGTTTCGTTGAGTTTTCATTTATTTTTCCTCCATACTGTCTATTTTTTCATTTGTTTGTTTATTATCTTCCTTGATTTGTCTTAAACTCTCCTCATTCCTGTCAAATTTTTCGTTAATTTGTTTTAAATCTTCTTTAATTTCTTCCTTCTGTTTCCTAAAATCTTCTTTAATTAATTCCCATAGTTTTTGTAAATCCAGGCCTCCTCTGGCTTCCTCATTGTCACCCGCCTGTTCCATTTCACTGTCTTGGACTGTTTCTTCTTCTTGTTCCTGCCTATCTTCCTCTGTATCTTGCTTTTGTCCTCTCTTCATCGCAGAAGTTTCTCGTCATCGCATTTTTGAGTCTTCTAGCAGTTGCCAGCTAAAATTAGGTCAATCGTTATTTTACTAGTTGTGTTTCGGTTAGTAGTTTTGCCTAATTTCAGCCCTACCGGTTGGGCGCCAATATGAAACGTAGCTTATTTCTTCGAGTAGAGAGTGGTGTGTTAAGCCCTGTGTTGGGATCGCCAATCTGAAACGTAACTTATTTCTTCAAGTCTAGGCCCCGCGTTGGAGCGCCAATATGAAACGTAACGTAATTTCTTCGATTTTTTAGTAGTGTGAGAGATGTGTCTGTTCTAGTAGAAATAAAAAAATCTTTTGAGTTGTCGCCTATTATGAAATCTCAAGTAAAGAGAGAGGAGAGGAGAGAGTGCTTCTCTTCAAGTATTGTCCGTAATGTTTGTTTATGTTTACGATCGATTTTGACCTCGATCGTTTTGTTGTAGGTTAGTCTTCCCTCACTCGCTGGCTATGAAGTTCTGTTCACCCGTATATCCCCACTCTTCACTGTTACCTATAAAATTTCTTAATTTGATATTATTTTACAAATAACAACTCCTTTTATTTCAATCAATTGTATTTATGATCATTTGATTATCCAGGGTCAGTTAGTCGATTTGAATGTCGAACTATACTAAGGCCGGGTCGACTCTTACTAAACTCAATTGGGAAATATTTTAGTTTTTATAATTATTGTTTTCTCAGGTCTTGGGTTCTTTTAAACTGCTAGGGAAGTCAGAAATGCAGTAACAAAGTACAATACATTACAGTTATCTGGAAATAAAAATCTTGTTTACTAACATAATAAAGGATTAAGTTTTGGTTACCGTGTAACGGCAAATAATTCGCTTTGCTTTCGCAAGCCGTGAAATGGCCGCCAACACAAAATGGCCACCTGTTACTCAGCTGGGTCCATATGCAAATGTCCTCGCTAGTTTCTTTGATTTGTGGCGTGTTCACTTAGTTTTTTTCTTTAGTTCTCACTGGTGTTTGAGTTAATAGTGTCTGTGAAATTGTTCTGGATGTGGTGTAGATCTACTTATGCATTTAATATTAGGTTATAATATCTCGCCAAGATTGAGGTATTCGGTTTTTTCTTCCACTCTTTTTAATCATATTTTTCTTCTTATTGTTAGTCTTCCATCTATTTACGATAATTTGTTTTATTTTCTTCTTCCTTAGGTTTTATATTTCCTTTTTTTGTGATTATTTAATTGGTTTGACTCATCCAAATTTGATTCCTTGGTATTCAATTGGCTTTTACTATACAGAGCTGATCTGCCCTCTCTTGAAGTTAACAATGGAATAATAATTTTTCTATGCCTCATCAACATATAACGGCTGTATACTATCTTTTATAACTTCTGTATACTATCGCCCTTATAACCTCGGGAGCCCGGTTAATTGGCGTTGGTCAATTAACCAGGCTGCCATAATATTCACAAAATGTTATATATTTAATTAAAATACAACGTAACAAAACACTTAATTGGATCCTGTGAATTAAGGAATATTAGATTCGTGTTGCCAAATTTATTCACGCATATTTACGTCCATGACATCTCTTTATTTACATACCTAGTAATTAGCATAAAAGAAAATGAGTTACTGTCTTATTATTAAAAATCAATTAGGCTTGTGATTTGTATTGTTAAAACATACATACATATATATATATATATATATATATACCAGTATATATACTTAACCTACTTTTCGTTTACTCTATTTCGTTCAACTGATTAGTTAACTATAAAAAAAAATAATAACTGCATAATGTATTCATTAATCAATTTGGTTAGTTATTTATAAAACTTTGGTAATTCATACCCTCGGATCCGAGATATATCCTTTCTGTATATTAAAGTTAAACAATTTACTTTTGCTGCCATTTGAAGAATGGACTTATTAATATTAGCATGTTATAGTCATTAAAGCTAAATACATCATATTGTTTATCACAAAGTTACAATGGTAATTTAATTTGCCCAGTCTTTTGTATTATTATATTAATTTTATTTTGGTGTCAATTGTCTTTCATATTTTTATTAAGTAATTTCTGAACTACAGAAGTTTGACTTCTGTGTCACCTGTATATAGCATCCTCGGCGAATAGGGGTTGTCTGTAGTAAACGGTGGCTATGCGGCCTCTGGTCTATCCTGGAGGTCTGAAGAAGGTGTAATAATGCAAGGTGTGGTTGTCTCTCTCTTTTTGCAAGGTTTATCAGATTCTGGTGCTGGCGGTGGTGGGAAACTTTCACTTGAACTCATTTACTTCTGTTTACCGCACTTTTACCTTATAGTTAAACTGTTACGTATACTGTGATCTCTATCATGTTGACGTGATATTAAATCAACTGCAGAGATGTCATAAACAAACACGTAAAACGCATCAAAGATGTTAAACATATTGAAATTACTGATCATTATTGCTATCTGCTTTACTAAGCATTATCTTAAAGAAACTAAGAGAGTGAATGACATATTCTTTCATTCTCTATAATATTTTAGTTACTGCCTACATGTTCAACTGTACTGTTCTCGCGGCGGAGTCCGAGTTACAACTATTTTGGGGCGCAGGCTTAGCGATGTGCTTGTCCGCGCATGTTGTTATTTACCGGCGCGAGAAATAGTTCTTAATTTATTAATTATTATTTTTACTTATTTTAAATTGCTGGTTTATTATGTCTCTCTACAATTTATTACTCGCTGATGAAACAGGATGTGGTTTACATATTTATTTGTTTAACATTTTTTAGTTTTCTATTTATTTCATTCGCTATATTTATTTTTCTGTTATGGAATTCATCTACAAGTATGCATGTTTCTACTGGTTGGGGTACATAAGGAGAGAAATTATGTAGTTTCATTTAGGATTATATTATTTTTACCTCTTTTTTTAATTTTGTGCTATTTAACCCAATTAAATCATCACATTCTCCTCCACTTAAAGAAGACACTGGGTCAGTGACCAATGTGTATTCAACGGGGAAATAGGGAAGAATTACAATGGGAATTTGGTACGAGCTTCCATGTGAAACCCCCTTTCTCTCTTTTCGTGATTCACTCATGTGATAATCGAATCATTATCAATTCAATAATTTTTTTTTTTTATTTTTTATCTAAAAAGTTACGATACCATACTATCTCTAAAATTTATCTTAATTCTACTACTTAATACTACTACCGGTTTTTTTGTTTAGCTTCTTCTAACTCGTTTAGTGGAGTTATTCTACACAGATTATGTTTTTCATACTTACTGCGTTTCCTTTCCTTTTTCAATTTTATTTTAGTACTGTATTTTTCTGTGGTAATGTTACCTTTATTTTGTCAGTTGACTTTACATATCGCTTTTATTTATTTTTGGTGAATAGGATCTAAGGTTGATCAGGCCTCATTCTTATTCATACCTTACGATTTTGTAATTAAGTATGGTTTACAGTGACTTAATTACAATATAGGATATACTTCGTAGTACATTTATTGTTTTTTTTCTTCATTTCTTTCTTTGCTCACTAGCAGAACAATTTCCATGATAATATTTTATCTGGGAGACATGACTTCTTCGTACATAATCATCCGTAGTGGGGTCATACAGTGCTACGGTTACAGGCGTTAAATATTTGTGAATCCTGTAAGGGCCACACGATCGGTAAGATAGCTTGGAGGTGGCCTTATCAACTGCACTACTCGTCAGATGAGTTTGGTACATCACTTAGTCTCCGACTTGATACTTAATTTCTTTACTATCATGCTCGTGATATTTTCGCGATTTTATTAAGTTTTCTCTCAGATTTGCACGAGCTTTGTTCCATATTTTTTTAATATTTTTAACACTGATTTCGCGGGGTAGCAATTCATGTATTTTCCACTTTGTGGATAATGGGTGATTTGGTTTATATTTGTACAACAAATCAAAGGGTGTAGATTTATGTCCTTCGTGATATGCTGAGTTGAAAGCAAATTGGATCCAGGATAGGTTCTGGTCCCATGATGTCTGGTCATTTGCATGATAGGCTATTAAAGCAGATTTTAAGTTTTGCAAATACCTTTCAGCGATATTACCTTGTGGACGGTACTCTGTAACAGTTATATGGTCTATGCCTAATCTGAAACACATGTCCTTGAATTCTTTGGACTTAAACTGGGGTCCGTTATCTGACACTAGGTGTACTGGTGTACCAAAGTCTTTAAATAATCTCTCTTGTAAAATTTTCACTGTGGTTGATGCTAATGCTCGTCGCATGGGATACATCCAGACGAATTTGGTAAATGAATCTACGCAAATGAGTAGCATGGTGTTACCGGATTTTGAACATGGATAAGGGCCAGAAAAGTCTATGTAAATTTTTGAAAAGGGTGTCGTGGGAGTCTCTGAGATTAATTTACCAATGTGGCTGTTTCTCGCGGGTTTGCTGAGTGCACACAATTTACACTCTTTAACGAACTCAGCTATCTCGCTGTTCATATTTCCCCAATGATATTCTTTTCTAATACGATGTATGGTTTTATTAATACCCATATGAGCTCCAATGGTGGATGCATGGTAGTATTGCATAAGCATTGGTTTAATAATGCCCGGGGCAATTATTCTCAAGGATTTTCCATTTGCTAGTTTATAACATAATAATCAGAATGATCACTGTTGCACACCACTATATAAAAATTATTCCGAAATCGGAATAATTTTTATATAGTGGTGTGCAACAGTGATCATTCTGATTGTGATTTCAACCACTAACACAAATTTCTTCATTAAACGTCTATAACATAATACTCTCTTACTCAATATATATTTATATGAAGTATTTCCTTTATTGATCTGGTCTATTATTTTACTTAAGGAAGGATCTTGTTGTTGATACTGGGCTATGTCAGTAAATGCCAGTGGGAATTCAGTTATTAGGGTATTTATTATTGATGTTTCACCTCTTTCATTATGTTCGGATTCCTTACTCGGCTGCTGGAACATACGGGATAGTGTATCGGCTACTACATTTTGGGTGCCACGAATGTGTTGTACTTTAAACTTGTAACAATTTAATCTCAATACCCATCTTCCGATACGACCAAACTGTTTAGGGTGATTTAATAACCATGATAAAGCTTGATTATCCGTTTCTAACAGACATTCTTTATGTTCTAAAAATGGCGTAAATTTCTCGAATGTGAATACTACGGCCAGTGGCGAAGCTAGTAATTAATGAATGGGTAATCAAAAGTCTTACCTTACATTTTTTTGTAAATTAGTTCAACACGGCGAGTTTTCTTGCTTGCAAAATTGTCAACTACATGGTCTTTAAACAGCTGGTCAGTCATCAATTCCTTCACAAATTTTTTTTTCAATAGCAATGGTGGTAAGAGAGTTAAGTCTTTCATTGGTCATCGTATTGCGCAAGTAGTTTTTTATTCTTTTCAGAGTAGGGCCTACTCATATTCCTTTCTGCAGACATCACCATAACGTTTAACGTGGTAACAGGAAACGTTAAAATCAAACAAATTAATTTTGAAACTTCCACGTACACTGGTTCTAAGTCATTAAAAACTATAAAATGTAAGTCTTTGAGGTTTCCAGTATCTGAGTAAATGTTTTTTAATTCATTTTCTAGTCTTTCACTATTGAAAATAGGTAATTATTTCTAAGGCTGTTGAATTTAGTAGAAGGGAAACTCTCTTTGTAAGAAATGAAGTAATTAGGATCCAACAACACAACAAACTGGATACTTTTGAAATCACTGAACCGTACCTCCAGCTGCATAATCAAAGTGTCAAGAACTTCATAAGTTAATGTTTTCAGCAGTTTCCTGTCACTGTCATCTATATTTACCTCACTGCTTATTTGGTGGCATTTTTCAATGCAAGACGACACAGCGTTTTCTGATCTCATGTTCTTGAGGATAGCACTAGTTTTCTTAATTTTAGTGTTGCACAGAATTATATCGGAGATAGTTTTGTGTTGCAGTAGAGAAAAGAGATGGTCATTATAAACGAATATTTCTCTATAAAAACAAAGTAAGTAAATGAAATAAGTCTTTTTGAGTATGTTAAGCAATCCAACAGCAGAATTGAACGAATCACTATCCCATCCTACACCATTCTCTGTAATGTCCTCAAAAACCTGTCTCAAGTCACCATACTGGGAAAAGATGGTATATGGTATGAACTGCTCTGGAATGGAAGTTCCAGTGAGTAGTGGATGCTTGTGAAAGTTTAAATCCTCTAGATTCTAGAAGCTGTGATCTCTTTGAGGATCTACAAAAAAATGTGTGAAATGCTGTCAGATTGTGAATGAAGAGCCTAACCGTTCTTACTGTTCTAGTGCAATGAAGAAGTACAAGGTTTAACTTGTGAGCATAGCAATGTAGAAATAATGCTCTTGGGCAAGTCTGTTTTACAAAGTGCTGAACGCCTCCATGCTTTCCAGCCATTACAGAGGCTCCATCATATGTTTGACAGACTACCTTCTCAGTTACACCCCACTTTTACAAAACATTAACAATTAATTCTGATAAGCCTAATGCAATTTTATCTACTGAAATATCATAAAACCCAATGAACCTTTCTACTGAACCCTCTGTTGAACAAAATCTAAAAATTATGCTGACTTGAGATCTACTTGATACGTCTAAAGTTTCATCTGCCTGAATTCCAATAAAATCGCAAGAATCTAACTCCGCCTTAATCTTCTCTTGAATTATATCAGTTACAGATTCAACTAATTCATTCTGAATATCGCTTGATGTACCTTTAAAGCCTGACGTAGACTGGAGATGATCTCGAATGTACTGCTCCTGCTTAGAAAGAAGATCTAACAATTGTAGATAATTACCCCGGTTGACTGAGTCTTCCCCTTCGAAATGACCTCAAAATCCAAGCTCCTGTTTCCCGAGAGAACACACAATGTCAACAAGTCTTTCAACAACAAGCCTATTTTGTTTCACGACTTCATTATGTTTTACAGCTTGAATTCTAGCCCCTTCAGAGAGAGTATGTTCAATCCTCACGCGTCCCAGCAAACGGTACCCCTCTTCATTCTGAATATGTTTATTTGAATTCTGGTGTTTTTCGGCTTTTCTAAGAAAATGTTTGTAACCGTCACTCCATATAAAATCCATTCTTTTTCATCATAAAACAAGATATATGTATAACAAAAAAGTATGTTGGTTTCGGAACAGCCTGTCAACCACGAATATCGCTCGTACCAAGAAAACTGAAATTTTCTAGATACTTTACCATCAAAATGTTTAATGTCTAAATTAGGCGTAAATCTCTTGTTTTTAATGCCACATTTTTCTTCGTAAACCCAAGAAGAAAACGGCTTACTTTTTAATAAGTTTAAAAGATCTGATAAAGTATTAAAAGACCGCTCACTCATTTCGGGCGACAGACTTATATTCATACACAATAATATAACTGATTTAACTTCCAAATTTATAACTTGATTGGTTTCTATATATATATATATATTGTAACAAGACCTGTTAACTGTGGTTACAATTAATATATCTTTGTGTTGTACAAAGAAAACAGAAAAAAAAATTTTATTAAAAAAAAATTTTTTCAAAAAAAATTTTATGTTTGGTTGTTGTGTATATAATTTAGAATTAATCCTGGTTTTATGTTTTGGTTAAAAATTCAAAGTTCTGCGAGGTTATTTCGGTTTAATTTTACACTTCTGATAGATCTTAACTAAATCTGGAGTTAATCAGATTATCTCCTTTCAGCAATCGATTAATGATTTTCAGCACTGCTCCAGTATCTCAATTTTAGTTAATATTTCTCGTCTTCCAGGAAGTCTCGTAGTTAATTAAACCCTTAAATTATAATGTGAAATAATTTTATAATCCAAATAGTTGAAATAAATTGATTTATTAACAATAATTATATATAATTGATGTTAAATCGATGTAGAGCAATTGTTCAACTCCGTCACAGGGATATATCGATATGTGATTACAGGTTAATTTTTTTTATATTAGTATTAAAAAAGAAAGGTTCTTTCAACGGTTATTTTATATATAGTCAGAGAAGGGCAGGCCTAGAAAGTATAACATATACAAGAAATAATTTTAATAATTAATATTTAACAAATTGTGAATAATATATAATGTTTAATATATTTGAATTCTCAAACCAATGCTGTAGGCTATGAGATCAGTCGGAAGGTTGTAGTGCATCTTGGGACCATCATGGCGGCTAGCTGAATTGATGAGGTTATACGTGTATTTCGTCGCTGGAAAATCTCACAATAAATTCACCTTTATAACTGTTTTATGGATCTCCAAAATTGTGTATACTGTCTATTATATTGTTTGAGGTATTCTGGATGAGTGTTCAGTGTCCACTGGTGTTAATTGTTTTCTATTAGAGGTGTTCACTGTATGTCTGTTCGTGACAAAGAATCGTTAATATGTTGTAGAGTGAATTATTAATACGAGGGCTATTCAGAAAGTAACAGACGTTTTGACCGACCGCGGCGGTGGGCGGGGATAGAGCCGCCATCTTGGTGTGAGAACGTTCCTACACTCAGTACGCATCCAGCTGTGGTAGCGTGCGGTCTGTGCCCCTCTTACTTTGCTCTCTGTGATGTGTTAAAATGTGCGCTGCAATAGAAAATCCCGCCACTTGTGAGGTGCGTTCTGTGATTAGGTTTTTGTTGGCAAAAAATCACAAACCAATTGAAATTTATTGCCAACTTTGTGATGTGTACGGAAAAGGAATAATGAGTGAAAGCGGAGTGAGGCAATGGTGCATTGATTTTAAAAATGGCCGTACCAATGTTCACGATGAGGACCGCAGTGGTAGACCTAGCCTTGTGACTGATGAACTGGTGATGAAAATCAACGACAAAATTCGTGAAGATCGTCGTTTCATGATTACGGAACTTTCGAAACATTTTCCCCAAATTTCACGGAGTTTGGTGCATGAAATTGTGGCAGAAAAGCTTGGTTACCACAAATTTTGTGCTAGGTGGATTCCGAAAATCCTAACAGAAGACCACAAAAAACAGAGACTGGCTGCAGCACTAACTTTCCTCGAAGATTACGAAAAAAAATGGTAACAAAGTTATCGATCGTATCGTAACTGGGGACGAGACTTGGGTGAAGCATGTCAACAGTGAAACAAAAAGGCAGTCGATGGAATGGGGACACACAAATTCTCAAAAGAAACCAAGGAAGTGTTTGCAAACGCTGTCAGCAAGAAAGATCATGACTACTGTGTTTTGGGACTCTGAAGGAGTGATTCTAGTTGATTTTCTTGAACGTGGCACAACAATTAACTCAGAGAGGTATTGTGAAACACTGAGAAAGTTAAGGCGCGCGATACAAAACAAGCGTCGGGGAAAACTTAGTGCGAAGGTTTTGTTTTTTCACGACAACGCACGTCCACACACGGCCAATCGTACCCGAGAGCTCTTCGATGGTTTTGGATGGGAGGTGTTCGATCATCCACCATACAGCCCGGATTTGGCGCCGAGCGACTATCACCTCTTCCCAGCGATGAAGACATGGCTCGCTACACAACGCTTTGATACTGACGCCGAACTGCATGCCGGTGTAAACCAGTAGTTGAAATCGCAGGCGGCAGATTTCTACAGAGACGGTATTGAAAAACTTGTGCCACGGTATGATAAGTGCCTTAATTTGAATGGCGATTATGTAGAAAAATAGCTTAAGAGTGTACCTTTCAAATGTATAATATAAAATTTTGTTTTTTCATTTTGTAAATTTTTTATTTCAAAACGTCTGTTACTTTCTGGATAGCCCTCGTAGTAGGTAGTTTTAATGATTTAAATCACTTGTATTATGTGGTGTATTGTTCGTTTTCACCGTTGTCGTAGAGTATTTCATAAGTTTTAACTCCAAAAGTGTTAATTTATGTAACTCCCGTTTTTCACTGATTCTAGGCTTTAACCATTATACTCCATTATACGGTTTTAAGAACGCGATTCAGCATCGACCGTTCCGTTTGAATGTTAACAAAGAACTAACTAACTTCCTTCACCTTAGGAAATATCTTGCCAAGTTAATATTGGAAAAGTATTGTTAAAATAATTTTCACTTCCCATGTACATAATTCCAAGGTACATTATATATGGAATATTTTTAGTTTATTGTTCGCTTTCATGAACTATTAACCATGTAATTGGTTTATTTATCTCATTCTGTTTAATTTGATATTTCATAGTCCATATTTGTTGAGATTTTTGTTAAAATTACCAAATTTATGTCTTTTTGGAAATCTAGGCCCAAAAAACCTGTTTCCGTTCTTGTACACAATTACTGCCATTTTAAGTGTTATTAATATAATTATAATAAATTTAAAATGGTCACAAATCCTTCCCTTTCCTTAATACTTTATAAATTTAACATTTGAACTGTCTTTAGTGATAATTTCTGAATTTACCATTCCTCTTTAAAAATAGTTATTTTTTTACATTTCGAAAATTTTCAATAATTTAAGATATTTTTCTATATTACTTTTTTAAATCATAGGATCATTTACAGTAGTTGTTAATTGACCTACCATACATATATCTTGTTAGTTTACATGATTCATTGGTGAATTAACTGGTTTATATTAATTTTTGTGAATTCATTATTTGGCCTAGAGTTTAGTATTTTACATTTATAGTTTTTTCAAATAAATTTAATTCTACTCCTCCTCTGACTCTTAAAAGTTAACACAACATGAAATAAAATTGTTTACATAATTATTGAGCTGTGTAGCATCTAATTCATGCTACTGTTACAAAAATAGTAATTAACATTAATCAGCAGTCTTTAAAGTTAGACATGTTTGCTTAAACTGTTTTGAACATACATTTAACACATTTGTAAATTAATACAGCATCCATACTTAAACATTTTAATTAGTATGTATGCTGTTATATGACTAAAACATCATACTCTAAACATATAGGTACCTTATTCTATTGAAACTCTTTTGAAATATGGAGTTCATGGCTTTGAACAATATCAGCCATTTAAACTTCTTAACTATTATAACTTAAATTATTTTCAGTCCTTTCTGATTTTACTATTATTATTTAACATCCCCTTGTACAGTAAACATTTCCACCCACACTTTCTTTGTTATTGGCATTCCTTTGAATGTCTTTAGATAACAAAGTGACCTTATTTAATGAAATATTGGAAATATTTTCCATTTTAATATTTCATTATTTGTTAATTATAAAATATAAAAGTTATTTTATAGCACATTGTTTAAGTTATAGATACACTACAACTTGAAGTTTATTACATTTCAAAACACTTCCACTAGTACACATTCACTGTTGGTTCTGACTTATATTTGAGTTTTATTATTCTCAGACCAGACCTTTAGTCATAATGGACTGTGAAGATTTGTTTATTTTTTATCATATAATAACTTTAGTTGGTGCACTTCTTATCATACTACACAATACTTTTGTTTATAAATAATTACAATTTCATAAGGTTTTGGGGTGTTATACTTTCTTTAATGGTATCATTTGGTTTGGGGTTAATGGTAGTTAATAATAGGTTTTTATTGTGGTTCTTCCATCCTATCTCTTCCTTTCTTCTCGTCTTCCTTCTTGTGTTCATTCTTGGGTAAACCAAGGTACTCAGTGTTATCTTGTCCGATGGTTGGTTCGGAGTATCTTCTTTATTATCTGCTTTTAAATTTCTTCTTCCTTCTTGGGTTTGGAGTATCTTCTTTATCATCTGATACTAACTTTACTCTTCTTTCTTGTTTCGGGATATCTTGTTTATCACCTGATATTAAACTTCCTCTTCTTGTTTCTTCTTGTGTTTGAGGTATTATATTTATCACCTGCTCCTAATCTTATTCTTTTTTCTTGATTTTGGGGTATCTTGTTTATCTCCTGCTCCTAATCTCCTGGGTAATCTCCTGAATTTTTAATATGAGTTTCCTTTAATTTATTTTCTTTGACTTTTATGGTTGCATTTTTATTATTTAATTATTGTTTTTCTTTTATAGTGGTGTTTTCATTTGAAGTGTAATTGAATTTCATTTGACATTCTTTGAGTATATGTAATTTAATTATTTTTATGATCTTATTTGAATTAATTATTGGTGGAATATCTGTCATGCTACAAGCTACAATATATATATATTGTAACGATAATTAAAAGGCTCGTGCGTACCTTTGTATGAAATGTTTACACTTGTTTATAATGTGTATAAGTGTTAATGTGGTGTGTTCGCCTCACACTGGTTGTTACAATAATAGTAGTCACTACTGAAGTCTGTAGCGTTGTTCAAATTACCAGTACAACCTACCTGTTAATTCATAGGGGTTGCGAATCCCGGGTGGCGCCAAATTGTTTCTATTAAAACAATTAAAAGTGTTAAATTACAAGTTGATAAGTGTTATTAGCGTTGACAGCTGGAGCGTTCAAATGGTTCCCGCCGCTGTACAGGTTGCCGTATTGTCCACTCGTGACGAGCGCTAGTTGGTTACTGAATAAAAATTGCTAACACACATATATTCTACAACGTCCTATGAAATAAAACGATGGTAATACTCTGTACTGTAATTTTAATACAAATTTAGTCATCAATTAATATGATAAAAGGATTATAAATGGTTTTATAACAAATTGCTCCGGCTTAGAACAAGAGACGCCAATATTTCAAGGTTGGCGAGATCGGTTTTTAAAACAAATTATCTCGATGCCGTGATGGCTTCTGTTTACATACAATGTATTAATCTGTTCAAAATCTGGGGTCCCTTGGATTATAAAATAAGACATAAAAGTTGGTTACATTAAAAAAGTACACTACCATACCTTATACGTACTTAGAAAGTATAATGTGTTTTTACAAATTGTTCGGTAGTGTCGTATTTTTGTTACAAAGTTCGCACACTAATGCGAGGTTATATTTTGATTAACAAAATGTTTTTATGTAAGTTGATTATGCATTAAACCTTTGAAAGAAAATTAAATTTGTTTAATAGTGAGAAATTTTGATTGTTTGAGAAATATTTAAAGTAATTTGGTTTCTGGGAGAAAGGAATTTATTGGATACTTATCAGTTCAGAGAGTGTTGATATGTAGTCATGTGATATTTCACTCTTTATATAAATAAATATAAATGTATCTATTGCAAGGATAACCAATAAACTATATTCGGGTCTGTTTACATTATTTGTATGATGCACGTATGTCACGCGTACCATACTTATGGTACTTACCATAATTATAGCATCTGTTTATTTCAGTCTGGTTATCTCTATTTTTGTTACCTAAGGTTCCAGGATTCAGCTCAGCGAGAATGCTGGCAGAGACAGGCATTGAAATGAGAATACGTTCAATTGAAACATTGACCATTAAAAATGATTTATTCAATAATTTCTTTTAAGCGTGTACACCGGACAAAATATCAACATGGCGGCCATTATTTATTGGCCCGCTTTCATCATAAACTCTTTTGTATTGTATTCAACGTTAATTTACTAACTTCTATATATTGATTATGCAGCTGCTTCGTTATTAAATGATTTTAATTATATTTGCTTAACACAAACGCAAACCAACACCCCGTTTGGATGTCGACATTTAACAAGCACGCCCCGCTTTCTCTCTCACATTCATACTTATATTTTCAATTTACTTTTTTGTGTACACATATCTGATCATAAGGGTAAAGAGCTCTTTTAAGTAAAATTTTGGTTTTGCACTTTCCTGAATCTGTAGACTAGAAGTTCTAGAAGCGTGTTCACATGTTGGTTTCACAAAGTAGCGTGGTTACATTTTTTACTATTGGCACTGACTCTAATGTATAATTTTGAAAACAATTATTGCTCACTGTTTTAGTTCACTTCTAGTTATCACATAATTACATTTTGGTTACATTTTGTACTGTTTTAAACAACTATGCCAGTATAAATTGCCGGCTGCTTGTAACAAGGTGTTACTGCTGCTGCTGTATTGTGTAGACTGGGTCAGACGTTGTATATCTAGTTTTCGCCTGTCTTTTACACTGAATTTACATGGTGGTTATTGTTATTTGTTCACTATTTACTTTTAGTTACATTTTGTTAATTAGAATAAACACTTTCGCTGACTATTTTATGCCAGCACAATTTTCACGTGTTACTGCCATGGTGATGTTACAGCGACTGGGACGGAAATTATGCAAATTTTACGTATGTGTGTGTGAGTAAAACGTCATCGTTCTTTTGTCTCTCATTATGTAATCGCCTTGTTTGTTACGTATTTTTATAACGTCATTGTGGTTCTAATGACGTTTGGCGTTGTCGGCCAATGAAACATAAGTATGAAGCGCCGTTATTAGTGGCTGTAACCATTATAAGTCTTTTTAACTGCACGTACACTGCTGTCCTTGAAATTATTTTTGTTGTCTCGGAACTGCGTCGTTGTAGGCAAAAACCAAGGGAAATTGTATTACCCATATAAATGACTTTAAAAACATCGAAATACAATAGTTTACTACCTTGCATACCATATTTTTTATATCAGACTTTTTGTACTGTCACAAAACCCCCTCAATGAAAGGTTTTGTGTCGAGACACAAAAACTTTCATTGACTCATTCACACCTCTCTAAAAGGATCAGCTCAGATATGGAGCCACAACCCCCTGTAGTGTTACTATAATAAAAAAATACAATCACTTACCCTTGGTCCAATGATGAGGTTCGCACCTTCTGACCTTACTGGACTTCTCCAGAGAGATCCCTACACCATAAGGCCATGAGGCACTTTACGCTCCTGTTCTGACTCACCGGCCAGCTCAGGACCGCGGTCACCACACCATAAAACTCTGAAACATTCAATACAAATTTTTTTAAATAGTGGCTTTCTCTATATCCATATCCATAACTAATATGTTTCCTCTTAGTACGTTGGTTTGCGTTTTGGGGCATTGGTTTGCTTAATTCTACAAACTTCAAACAGTGTATATCAAGAATTAAGATAGAGAATTACTTCTCCTTTTAACACTCCGGTATCTAGTACACCCTTCTGACTCCTGTCAATTATATTCACTCTCTTTATCATATGAAAACAATTGTTCTTAACCTAAACAACAATGTATTTTACTGTTTTAGCAACAACCATTAACCCTAATAATTTACTTCATATAATCTTACAATATCTATAGCATGGCAAACAACTTTGAAGCTTTATAATTTCTTTACGACCTTTTCTTACTTTTAACCTTTTTTATAACTGAACCATTTCTAGGGAATGAACAAACTTTACAAACTTTCAATATTATAATCGTTACTATCCTAGTAGTAACCTCCTATCCACACACACTATTATCAACATAATAAAACACAATAAAACATTGTACATCATAAGCATTCAACACTAACATTGAACAATTCACATTACTTAATTCATATTTACATAACTTGTAGCAGAACTTTATAATATTATTACTATCGACTCTCTATTGACTTTTACCATTTAACATTCATTTAGATTCTATGCAAAATTCTCAAATTTGTCATTTACCTTTCCATTTACCTTACCTTTCTACTATGAATTTTCCCTTTCTCTAACCTTTTTATCCTTACTAGTTTGAGTGACTCTCAATTACTCACTATTTTCTCTATCTTATTTTGGTATTCGTCAATCTAACCTTACTCACCTCCTTTTTTCTACTAACAACCGCTTCTAACCATTAATATATTATGACACCAATATCTCAATAATAACCCCCTTCACAAATCCCATTTAAAACCTCTGGCACCGCTCATTTTGTCTTTTATATAAGGATGTATGTTACTTAACTGGCCATATCCATTCCTAACCCTTTGCCCTCCACCAATATCGGCAAACACTCTAACCCAAAATTGCTCCGCCTGCCACAACGCTGCACGCTGGTCCCTTGCCACGTCGCTCATTGATCACTCCTTAACACCGGATCCTTACTACAAAATATCACCAACAACAACTATAAAATTACCATCCACATTACTCACCTCTACATATAATCCCTACCTACTGTGTCCCTAAAATATCTAACACCTCTTTTTATATTATCAGCATTTCAGCACTTTATTTTCCCTAACTCCCAATAACTTTATTCAACTAACTCCAATGCCCTTATTTATCACTATTCCCAAACTCTTTACAACATTTCAACTTAATACACCATTACAAAATTCATCACTTACCAACTAACAACAATACCTCTCAATATCCAAATATATAATCATTCACTAACCCTTTAGAATCTAAATTCCATAATATCCTTTCAAAATCATTATTAAACTTCTTTTACTTATTTAAAATTCTACAATAGTTTACACACAAAAATACATAAAATACACAACTACAAGAATACACAAATACACTGACATTAATACACAAAAATATACAATTCACATAATCATTTGCCATAATCAGTCCTAATCAGTCCATTTTTTAAAAAACACTGTCCACACAATTAAATGTTCATAACACAATAAACAATACACAACTACCCCATATCGTCAAATAATAATCTTATCTTAAGTCTATACAACTTATTTTCCCTGGAAAACATTATATCACCATCATGAATATAGTACTTATTTAAATTTTTATATTCTACAAAACTATCATAATTAATAGGGTTATTCCATATCAATTTATCATACAACTTGTCACGATCGGTTATGGTCCTGTCACCTTCAGCATAATTAGTTACAATCAGATAAGTTACTAAGTCATTATTTTCATTATCATCTCCTACTACTGCTATATCCGCTTCATGACAAGGTAAGTATTTCATATAGTTTGTTTTCTTCCATCCTAATCTCTCTATCAACTCTTTATAACCTCTATCTAACTTAAATACTTGCATCTCACCATCTACACACAACTCTTTCTCTAAATATCTCTCACTCCATTCAGAAGGTACTACTACATTAAAACCTCTCCTGATTTCTACAGGAACAATACAACTATTCAAAAAACAATTATCGGTAGACCATTTATCTACCCAATACACTCGTGAAGCCTTTTCTTCACCCCCGACTACAACATTACAGGAAAAATTTACCCCCTGCAACCCCTTTATCTGTAAATTCTCTCTATACTTTCTCTCTAATTCATCAACACTTTTTATCACTTCATTATCAAATTCTACTCCCATTATACTTTTATCACCACTCTCAATACTCACACAATTATTTTCTAACACCATATTTTTAATTCTGTTATCATAATTCTCACCACTACTTACCTTGTCGTCTTTGTTTAATTTGTCCACTTTGTCAATACTACCATTTTGTCTTTGTATTTCATTTTTTAATTCTTCACATTTTATATTAAAATTATTGTTCTGTGTATTGAAAAGCATTTGCATCATTTTCGTAATTTCGTTATTCTCAGCCCTGTTATTTGGGACTGGTGTTGAGTGCACTATTCCTTCACTCATAACTACTGATTCTGTCATGCTTATTTGACTGTTATTTGTACTATCAGTTATGTTTAATAAAGAACTACTTTCTTTATTCTCTGCCATTATAAAATTTGTTAATGGTTTGTCGCTTTATATTATCGTCACCTAACCTACAACCGCATTCTCATTGTCAATGTCCATTCCTCCGCAATTCAGGCTTATTATATAAAATGTATTTATATATTTTATATAGTCCCTGTTCGGGCGCCATTTGTGATATTTCACTCTTTATATAAATAAATATAAATGTATCTATTGCAAGGATAACCAATAAACTATATTCGGGTCTGTTTACATTATTTGTATGATGCACGTATGTCACGCGTACCATACTTATGGTACTTACCATAATTATAGCATCTGTTTATTTCAGTCTGGTTATCTCTATTTTTGTTACCTAAGGTTCCAGGATTCAGCTCAGCGAGAATGCTGGCAGAGACAGGCATCGAAATGAGAATACGTTCAATTGAAACATTGACCATTAAAAATGATTTATTCAATAATTTCTTTTAAGCGTGTACACCGGACAAAATATCAACATGGCGGCCATTATTTATTGGCCCGCTTTCATCATAAACTCTTTTGTATTGTATTCAACGTTAATTTACTAACTTCTATATATTGATTATGCAGCTGCTTCGTTATTAAATGATTTTAATTATATTTGCTTAACACAAACGCAAACCAACACCCCGTTTGGATGTCGACATTTAACAAGCACGCCCCGCTTTCTCTCTCACATTCATACTTATATTTTCAATTTACTTTTTTGTGTACACATATCTGATCATAAGGGTAAAGAGCTCTTTTAAGTAAAATTTTGGTTTTGCACTTTCCTGAATCTGTAGACTAGAAGTTCTAGAAGCGTGTTCACATGTTGGTTTCACAAAGTAGCGTGGTTACATTTTTTACTATTGGCACTGACTCTAATGTATAATTTTGAAAACAATTATTGCTCACTGTTTTAGTTCACTTCTAGTTATCACATAATTACATTTTGGTTACATTTTGTACTGTTTTAAACAACTATGCCAGTATAAATTGCCGGCTGCTTGTAACAAGGTGTTACTGCTGCTGCTGTATTGTGTAGACTGGGTCAGACGTTGTATATCTAGTTTTCGCCTGTCTTTTACACTGAATTTACATGGTGGTTATTGTTATTTGTTCACTATTTACTTTTAGTTACATTTTGTTAATTAGAATAAACACTTTCGCTGACTATTTTATGCCAGTACAATTTTCACGTGTTACTGCCATGGTGATGTTACAGTGACTGGGACGGAAATTATGCAAATTTTACGTATGTGTGTGTGAGTAAAACGTCATCGTTCTTTTGTCTCTCATTATGTAATCGCCTTGTTTGTTACGTATTTTTATAACGTCATTGTGGTTCTAATGACGTTTGGCGTTGTCGGCCAATGAAACATAAGTATGAAGCGCCGTTATTAGTGGCTGTAACCATTATAAGTCTTTTTAACTGCACGTACACTGCTGTCCTTGAAATTATTTTTGTTGTCTCGGAACTGCGTCGTTGTAGGCAAAAACCAAGGGAAATTGTATTACCCATATAAATGACTTTAAAAACATCGAAATACAATAGTTTACTACCTTGCATACCATATTTTTTATATCAGACTTTTTGTACTGTCACAGTCATCTGGGGTAGTGGAAATTCTGCAATTTTGGACTGGTTTTAGGCTTCGGGCATCTTCTTCAATCTTGTCTTGGAATTTCTGCTAATTAATTTATTGTTATTTGGTTCCAGGACATCGTTAATCTTGGTAGTTCTGCATCTATTTGTCTTTGGTTTTGATTGTCATCTTCCGAACGTCTTTTTAACTATTTAATTGAAAATTTCAGTCATCACAATTTTGCGTGCCGCTTACCCATGCGTCATTTCTTCAAGTCTAATAAATCTAACGGAAAATTAGTATTCAACGGCCCGTTACTATGGTAACAGTAACCCTTTGATTGGTTAAGACCTCTTTCAAAAGCATTGTTAAGAGATTTGAATTTTTATTCAAATTTATTATGTATTTTCTTAATGATTTTATTCCTTTATCGTTCCTTTGGAGTAATAAATAATATCACTATTGTATTTCTTTCCTTTCAAAGTTTAAAATGATACCTCATAAGGTCATATTCTATTATACATTAACTTTAGTCTAAATATTTGACATTTGATAAATTACATATCTCTCTTAAATTAAACTTTTATAATAACATTTCTCTTTTAAAATGATTCACATATAATTACTGGCCATTTACTGGTCTTAGATTAATAAATTTCCTTGTGAATTTGTTACAATTGACATTTGTGTGTGTCTGACAGTTAGACGTTTTCATAGCCAAAAGTAGCCATGATGGTATTTTGTTTATTTCTTTTAAATTACATTTTAATTCAGCCTGATGGGCTTCACTTTGTTATCATGTTTGTTTGTGTTGTGTGTTGATTCTGTTTGTGTTTTAATTACTATTCAATACAGTTTTCATTATACATTTTTTTGAAATATAACAATTAGGCTTATGGACTGCAAGTTCCTTTCAGCCATATCCTCTTCATAACATTGAAACAAACAATCCTTTATAAGTTATTAGTTACTGTTGGTTTTAACATTAATTTCATTCTTTTGCTACTACTTTGAGTGATAAACATCATCACTTCTTGCAAACTTATTAAAGTTATTTCCCCTTTTAACATGGGGTGTTTTATTCATTGTATACTTAATTTTAAAACAAAACCTTATTTCAATATTACTATCTTCCTCCATTCCATGTTAATACAAATTGTTTTTATCTGGGCTTTCTCCCTGAATCTTTATTTACTTATCTTTATTTGAAATATTTTTAATTATTCTTAATTATATGAATGTTCACAAGATCACTCAAATCATTGACTGTTTATCAATGCTTTATAAAGTGTTTTCTTATTTATTATTACATCTTTATTACTTAAAATATCTATTTCCACGTATCACCTTCACCTTTAATTAACAGAGGTTTATCACTGATACACTCTCACTATTTTTAGGGTATTTACACTTTCACTATTGCACTTTATTTTGGTTCACTGTTTGTATTAAGTGTTATTTAATGGGTAATCCCTATACTTATTTCTCCTATTATTTCTCACTATTTCTTTACAACATAATTCTTATTATTAATGACATTTGGTTATTTACCTTTCATTAAATCCAACCTTAATAATTGTGTTAGTGTACTTTTCTACACTACGTTACTTTATAATTGTCTTTTGTTTTAAAATGGGTATATAAGTTATTTCAATTACAACAATACTATTTGTTTCATTAGTGGATAATTATTTGGGGTTTATTTACAGTATTCTATCTTTGAGTCTACCATTTCTCCCCTTTATATGTGGTGTTAGTTTCTCCTTGGGTTCAACCTGTCTCCTCTTCATTCTTCCTCTTCTTCTTCTTCTTCTTCTTCATCTTCTTCAACTTCAATTGTCTTCATTTTGATTTGGCTCTCCTCTTCTCATCTGGTTTAGTTTCTATATAGTCGTAGGAATTTGTTCACTTCCTTTGATTCTTCTTTAGTTCTGGTTTCTTATCTTCTTTTGTTAGTTCCTAATTGTTTGGTCAATCACCTTTTGTCTCTGTGTATGTTTCGTGGTTCCCTTCTTTGTGTTTCTGTTGTTGGGTCAATCACTTGGGTTGGGTAATATCGTCGTTCGTCGTGTCATAATATTTATATTTTATTCATTTTTAAACATTTTATTTTATATGAAGTATTTTTACATTAAGAATTATCTTTTTTATCCCTGGTACTGGGGTTGGCTTATTTGTGTTGTAACATAATGCCTCTCCTCTAAAATTGATCATTTTGATAAAACACTAGCATAGTTTTTTATGAAATTATCAGTTATAGATAATCTTTTTCCTTTTCTTTCTTGTTTGTTTCTCCATTCTTCATATCTCTTCTTACTTAATTCATTCCATTTTATTTGGATCTGTTTTTTTTTCCATTGGTGCATTTTCCCTTATACACAATTTTTTCCCTAACTTTTATAGTAGCTGGTTCTCCCATTACTACTCATTTTTCTGAGACCAGAGGCACATCATCTCTGTTCAGTTCATTTGGATTGCTGGACTTTTCAACAGTCAATCTTAAATACCTTCTTTGTCAACTTGTGACTTAATAATAATAATATAATAATAATATCATAATATACTTTGGGATTGTCCACCTTGTGGTTTGTTTTTTAGATCACTTTGGCCTTTTACTCATTCTTCCTTCCGCTATACCTTAACTATACACTATCATCTACTCACACACTTGATTGTTTTTATATTTATTCATATGTTAATTTCATCATATCTCATTTTTCATTATTTTGTTTTCAATGCTCATGGTGATCATTTTAATTGTCTTAGACATTTTTATTCCTTTCTTGGTCATTTAGCAATATTCTGCTTTAGCCATAGCTTGTATATTTGTTTTATACATAATTTCCTTCTCTTCCTTGTACCAGTTCAGATTTTTTTTTTCTTAGAATACATTTGATTCATTATAATTTCAGGTATTTATTCAGTAATTTGAGCTTGATTTTATTTTGTTTATTTTATTCTGTATTAAATATCATTTTTGATAATTCTTTGTAAGTTAATTCTCTTACTTTAAAGGAATGTTTGTAGCGTATTCCCTTTTTATTTATTTTTTGTTTGATTATAATTGTAAGTTTGTGATTCTTACATTTATATTATATAGGAATGTGTGTAACTTATTCCTTATTATCTCACTTTTTTATTTCATACTTCATATATCAATCTTTTATTAGACTGTGAGTTGATTTAAATTGAAAGGAATTTGTGTAACTGATTCCTTTGTGTTTTTTTTTCCATTATTATCTATTTATATTAATTCTTTTTATTCCGCATATATCATCTAAATATGGTAGTAAGTTGCTCTTACAATCTCTTTTGGAATTTTGAAATATGTTTATTTCATTTCATTATTTATTCTTCTTCATAAAACTTTTTTATCGAAGTTTGGTTATAAACTCCCCTTATTTTTCTTGTATTTATATTGCTTATCTGGTAAGTATTATTACCATTATCTTTTGTGATAACGTATGGCCATATATTGGGTTATATATAATTGTTCTATAATCAAATTAGTAATGTATAACTTACCGTCTGTGACTTACAGCAATGTATTTTCATTTAAAATTTACATTTTTCGGGACCTTGTCCCATCATCAGAATTTTAAAATCGTTATCTTATCCCATCATGCGATGGCATAATCGTCGAATATTTCCAAAAATATTAAAACACATTTAAACAAAACAAAATAAGAATACACATATACAAATAGCGCGCACAACGGTTTCGAGTGTACACCGTACGGCGACAGACCGCGCACTACGGTGAGTGCGCAGTCTGTCGCCGTACGGTGTACACTCGAAACCGTTGTGCGCGCTATTTGTATATGTGTATTCTTATTTTGTTTTGTTTAAATGTGTTTTAATATTTTTGGAAATATTCGACGATTATGCCATCGCATGATGGGATAAGATAACGATTTTAAAATTCTGATGATGGGACAAGGTCCCGAAAAATGTAAATTTTAAATGAAAATACATTGCTGTAAGTCACAGACGGTAAGTTATACATTACTAATTTGATTATCAAATACATGGCTTGGTACTATAATGAGAAATATTCGATAAATATAAAAATTGTTCTATTCATATTGCTATACACGGGACCTTGTTATTAATACTTTTGTAAGTTGACTTCTCCTTTTCTTTCCTTTATTATTACCTTCTCCTTTTTTGTTCGACGCTTCATTGTTCTTCACCTCTTCTCCTTCAAGTGTCTGATTTTCTACATTTATTCTGGATAATTTTTAAATTTATTGATTGATTATGGTTTATTTTTTCTCATTTAATTCGTCTTGGTCGTCGCCATTTCTTGTCTTGGTGATTTTTATTGGTCTAATTTAACTTTAATACTTCTTTCTTTTCCATTGGGTTGCTTGGTCAGTAAATCGAAGATGAGTCCCTTTTCTTGGTGTATGGTATCTTCGCTTAGTTTACCCATGGTCCATCAGTTCTTCTGCACTTGTGGTTCGGATAACCCTGGCGTGTAGAACTGTTTTCTTTCTTGCAACATAGGTCTCCTCCGTCTTGTACCATAATTCCTCTAATACCATATGTTCCGTAGTATTTATGTTTACCTCAAACATTTGATTACTTTGTCGATTAATCAGAGAAGTTAATTGTGCCTCTCTCATTAATGTTATTTTTGCTTTTTTATTCGGAATTTCCATTTCTGGTGTGTTCCAGTGTTTTATTGACCTTCTTGATTTGTTATACTCTATTTTTTTGTCAGTCATTTCTATTTCTGGCATCTTCCATCTAAGCATAGATTTGCTGAGATTTTCATCCACTGTTTGGTTGTGAATTCCTTTTATAATTTCCCTCAGAGTCCTCGTACAATCTTTAGACTTTATTAATTTGCTTTGGTAGGTAATGGGCAAATTAAATAGATCGATGAGTCCGTTCTTCATCATCTCCACTTCTTCTCGTGTTTTGATTAGTTTCCTTTTATATACCTTTCTCGTTTCCTCTGTTTTCTTAATCTTCTTAATGATTCGATTCTTCTTTACCCTTCTACTGTTGGTTTTTATGTGCTTAATTTTCTTGGTGTCATTGTTATCTTTATGTTCAGAAAACAATACACTTGTTTCTTCTACAATTTCCATTTCCTTCTGTGTTATTTTCTGATTCCCCGGTTCTCTGTTCTCATTCAACGTTTCTTTGATACTTCCAGAAGTGCTGTCTAGTGTTTCATTCCATGGTTTGAAATCACTAACTACTGTTTCATTAAGTTGATCTACTGGGTAACTTGTTTCTTCCCATCTCTTGTTCATCCCTGTTTTTGTCCGTTTGACTTCTTCACGAAACTCTACTAGCATGAATCTTAATTCTTCTCTGTTCTTCTCACCATCTTCCTTCATTTGTCGTAGGAGTGTTTCATTACTATTTTCCATCTTTTTATTTACTATTTCCAGATCCTTCTTGATCTGTTTCTTCAGCTCTTCGCTCTTCTTTTCCAACGCCTCCTGATTTCCATGTATCACCTTCATTTGCTTCTTCAATTCTTCACTGTTTTGGTCCAGTTTTTTATTCCAGAATTCCCTGTCTTCTTTCCTTCCCTCTTGTAATTTTTTATTCAAATCGTCCTTGTCTGACTCTAATTTTTTATTTGTTTCCCTTGAAAGTTCCGCTATGAAATTCATCAGGTCTTGTATGCTCGGACCTCCCTTTGCTGTTTCATCATCTCCAGCCCGTTGTTCTCTCTCATCATCCTGAACTGGTTTCTCAAATGGGTTGTCGACTATTACTTCCACTTCCGGTTCTGGTTCAGGTGGGTTTGGATTTTCCAGTTGGTCCTCCTGTGGATTCTCTTCCAACAATTCTCCAATTGTTTCCTCAACTTCTTCCATTTCTTCTTGGTTTAATGCTTCCTTACCTTTGAGCCTCGTAACCATACCGTGTCTATTCATAACCGCCGCTAGTTATCTTTTCTAGCCTCACGTTGCTGGTCGCCAATATGTAACGATAATTAAAAGGCTCATGCGTACCTTTGTATGAAATGTTTACACTTGTTTATAATGTGTATAAGTGTTAATGTGGTGTGTTCGCCTCACACTGGTCGTTACAATAATAGTAGTCACTACTGAAGTCTGTAGCGTTGTTCAAATTACCAGTACAACCTACCTGTTAATTCATAGGGGTTGCGAATCCCGAGTGGCGCCAAATTGTTTCTATTAAAACAATTAAAAGTGTTAAATTACAAGTTGATAAGTGTTATTAGCGTTGACAGCTGGAGCGTTCGAATGGTTCCCGCCACTGTACAGGTTGCCGTATTGTCCACTCGTGACGAGCGCTAGTTGGTTACTGAATAAAAATTGCTAACACACATATATTCTACAACGTCCTATGAAATAAAACGATGGTAATACTCTGTACTGTAATTTTAATACAAATTTAGTCATCAATTAATATGATAAAAGGATTATAAATGGTTTTATAACAAATTGCTCCGGCTTAGAACAAGAGACGCCAATATTTCAAGGTTGGCGAGATCGGTTTTTAAAACAAATTATCTCGATGCCGTGATGGCTTCTGTTTACATACAATGTATTAATCTGTTCAAAATCTGGGGTCCCTTGGATTATAAAATAAGACATAAAAGTTGGTTACATTAAAAAAGTACACTACCATACCTTATACGTACTTAGAAAGTATAATGTGTTTTTACAAATTGTTCGGTAGTGTCGTATTTTTGTTACAAAGTTCGCACACTAATGCGAGGTTATATTTTGATTAACAAAATGTTTTTACGTAAGTTGATTATGCATTAAACCTTTGAAAGAAAATTAAATTTGTTTAATAGTGAGAAATTTTGATTGTTTGAGAAATATTTAAAGTAATTTGGTTTCTGAGAGAAAGGAATTTATTGGATACTTATCAGTTCAGAGAGTGTTGATATGTAGTCATCTGGGGTAGTGGAAATTCTGCAATTTTGGACTGGTTTTAGGCTTTGGGCATCTTCTTCAATCTTGTCTTGGGATTTCTGCTAATTAATTTATTGTTATTTGGTTCCAGGACATCGTTAATCTTGGTAGTTCTGCATCTATTCGTCTTTGGTTTTGATTGTCATCTTCCGAACGTCTTTTTAACTATTTAATTGAAAATTTCAGTCATCACAATTTTGCGTGCCGCTTACCCACGCGTCATTTCTTCAAGTCTAATAAATCTAACGGAAAATTAGTATTCAACGGCCCGTTACTATGGTAACAGTAACCCTTTGATTGGTTAAGACCTCTTTCAAAAGCATTGTTAAAGAGATTTGAATTTTTATTCAAATTTATTATGTATTTTCTTAATGATTTTATTCCTTTATCGTTCCTTTGGAGTAATAAATAATATCACTATTGTATTTCTTTCCTTTCAAAGTTTAAAATGATACCTCATAAGGTCATATTCTATTATACATTAACTTTAGTCTAAATATTTGACATTTGATAAATTACATATCTTTCTTAAATTAAACTTTTATAATAACATTTCTCTTTTAAAATGAGTCACATATAATTACTGGCCATTTACTGGTCTTAGATTAATAAATTTCCTTGTGAATTTGTTACAATTGACATTTGTGTGTGTCTGACAGTTAGACGTTTTCATAGCCAAAAGTAGCCATGATGGTATTTTGTTTATTTCTTTTAAATTACATTTTAATTCAGCCTGATGGGCTTCACTTTGTTATCATGTTTGTTTGTGTTGTGTGTTGAATCTGTTTGTGTTTTAATTACTATTCAATACAGTTTTCATTATACATTTTTTTGAAATATAACAATTAGGCTTATGGACTGCAAGTTCCTTTCAGCCATATCCTCTTCATAACATTGAAACAAACAATCCTTTATAAGTTATTAGTTACTGTTGGTTTTAACATTAATTTCATTCTTTTGCTACTACTTTGAGTGATAAACATCATCACTTCTTGCAAACTTATTAAAGTTATTTCCCCTTTTAACATGGGGTGTTTTATTCTTTGTATACTTAATTTTAAAACAAAACCTTATTTCAATATTACTATCTTCCTCCATTCCATGTTAATACAAATTGTTTTTATCTGGGCTTTCTCCCTGAATAACATCACATGTTTTACTTATCTTTATTTGAAATATTTTTAATTATTCTTAATTATATGAATGTTCACAAGATCACTCAAATCATTGACTGTTTATCAATGCTTTATAAAGTGTTTTCTTATTTATTATTACATCTTTATTACTTAAAATATCTATTTCCACGTATCACCTTCACCTTTAATTAACAGAGGTTTATCACTGATACACTCTCACTATTTTTAGGGTATTTACACTTTCACTATTGCACTTTATTTTGGTTCACTGTTTGTATTAAGTGTTATTTAATGGGTAATCCCTATACTTATTTCTCCTATTATTTCTCACTATTTCTTTACAACATAATTCTTATTATTAATGACATTTGGTTATTTACCTTTCATTAAATCCAACCTTAATAATTGTGTTAGTGTACTTTTCTACACTACGTTACTTTATAATTGTCTTTTGTTTTAAAATGGGTATATAAGTTATTTCAATTACAACAATACTATTTGTTTCATTAGTGGATAATTATTTGGGGTTTATTTACAGTATTCTATCTTTGAGTCTACCATTTCTCCCCTTTATATGTGGTGTTAGTTTCTCCTTGGATTCAACCTGTTTCCTCTTCATTCTTCCTCTTCTTCTTCTTCTTCATCTTCTTCAACTTCAATTGTCTTCATTTTGATTTGGCTCTCCTCTTCTCATCTGGTTTAGTTTCTATATAGTCGTAGGAATTTGTTCACTTCCTTTGATTCTTCTTTAGTTCTGGTTTCTTATCTTCTTTTGTTAGTTCCTAATTGTTTGGTCAATCACCTTTTGTCTCTGTGTATGTTTCGTGGTTCCCTTCTTTGTGTTTCTGTTGTTGGGTCAATCACTTGGGTTGGGTAATATCGTCGTTCGTCGTGTCATAATATTTATATTTTATTCATTTTTAAACATTTTATTTTATATGAAGTATTTTTACATTAAGAATTATCTTTTTTATCCCTGGTACTGGGGTTGGCTTATTTGTGTTGTAACATAATGCCTCTCCTCTAAAATTGATCATTTTGATAAAACACTAGCATAGTTTTTTATGAAATTATCAGTTATAGATAATCTTTTTCCTTTTCTTTCTTGTTTGTTTCTCCATTCTTCATATCTCTTCTTACTTAATTCATTCCATTTTATTTGGATCTGTTTTTTTTTCCATTGGTGCATTTTCCCTTATACACAATTTTTTCCCTAACTTTTATAGTAGCTGGTTCTCCCATTACTACTCATTTTTCTGAGACCAGAGGCACATCATCTCTGTTCAGTTCATTTGGATTGCTGGACTTTTCAACAGTCAATCTTAAATACCTTCTTTGTCAACTTGTGACTTAATAATAATAATATAATAATAATATCATAATATACTTTGGGATTGTCCACCTTGTGGTTTGTTTTTTAGATCACTTTGGCCTTTTACTCATTCTTCCTTCCGCTATACCTTAACTATACACTATCATCTACTCATACACTTGATTGTTTTTATATTTATTCATATGTTAATTTCATCATATCTCATTTTTCATTATTTTGTTTTCAATGCTCATGGTGATCATTTTAATTGTCTTAGACATTTTTATTCCTTTCTTGGTCATTTAGCAATATTCTGCTTTAGCCATAGCTTGTATATTTGTTTTATACATAATTTCCTTCTCTTCCTTGTACCAGTTCAGATTTTTTTTTTTCTTAGAATACATTTGATTCATTATAATTTCAGGTATTTATCTCAGTAATTTGAGCTTGATTTTATTTTTGTTTATTTTATTCTGTATTAAATATCATTTTTGATAATTCTTTGTAAGTTAATTCTCTTACTTTAAAGGAATGTTTGTAGCGTATTCCCTTTTTATTTATTTTTTGTTTAATTATAATTGTAAGTTTGTGATTCTTACATTTATATTATATAGGAATGTGTGTAACTTATTCCTTATTATCTCACTTTTTTATTTCATACTTCATATATCAATCTTTTATTAGACTGTGAGTTGATTTAAATTGAAAGGAATTTGTGTAACTGATTCCTTTGTGTTTTTTTTCCATTATTATCTATTTATATTAATTCTTTTTATTCCGCATATATCATCTAAATATGGTAGTAAGTTGCTCTTACAATCTCTTTTGGAATTTTGAAATATGTTTATTTCATTTCATTATTTATTCTTCTTCATAAAACTTTTTTATCGAAGTTTGGTTATAAACTTCCCTTATTTTTCTTGTATTTATATTGCTTATCTGGTAAGTATTATTACCATTATCTTTTGTGATAACGTATGGCCATATATTGGGTTATATATAATTGTTCCATTCATATTGCTATACACGGGACCTTGTTATTAATACTTTTGTAAGTTGACTTCTCCTTTTCTTTCCTTTATTATTACCTTCTCCTTTTTTGTTCGACGCTTCATTGTTCACCTCTTCTCCTTCAAGTGTCTGATTTTCTACATTTATTCTGGATAATTTTTAAATTTATTGATTGATTATGGTTTATTTTTTCTCATTTAATTCGTCTTGGTCGTCGTCATTTCTTGTCTTGGTGATTTTTATTGGTCTAATTTAACTTTAATACTTCTTTCTTTTCCATTGGGTTGCTTGGTCAGTAAATCGAAGATGAGTCCCTTTTCTTGGTGTATGGTATCTTCGCTTAGTTTACCCATGGTCCATCAGTTCTTCTGCACTTGTGGTTCGGATAACCCTGGCGTGTAGAACTGTTTTCTTTCTTGCAACATAGGTCTCCTCCGTCTTGTACCATAATTCCTCTTATACCATATGTTCCGTAGTATTTATGTTTACCTCAAACATTTGATTACTTTGTCGATTAATCAGAGAAGTTAATTGTGCCTCTCTCATTAATGTTATTTTTGCTTTTTTATTCGGAATTTCCATTCCTGGTGTGTTCCAGTGTTCTGGTTTCTTATCTTCTTTTGTTAGTTCCTAATTGTTTGGTCAATCACCTTTTGTCTCTGTGTATGTTTCGTGGTTCCCTTCTTTGTGTTTCTGTTGTTGGGTCAATCACTTGGGTTGAGTAATATCGTCGTTCGTCGTGTCATAATATTTATATTTTATTCATTTTTAAACATTTTATTTTATATGAAGTATTTTTACATTAAGAATTATCTTTTTTATCCCTGGTACTGGGGTTGGCTTATTTGTGTTGTAACAATATATATGTTTAATGTCACAAATAATTTAAATTACAATCTTGATCGTCTATTAGTTCATGCGGAATAACAGGCACACTTTTAATAACCGCATAAAATAAACACGACTATAAACAACACAGCACGCTGTTCGCACCACAGCAGTGAGACATGCCTCATCGCTACGTATGTGGAGCCCGAGTTAATCCCCCCTCCCCGCACTTCCAGGTCACAACACATTGCGTACATACGATGTATACGAAAAACGCTGAGGCAGATTCACGTTGCCTCATTCGCTTTAAATGAACTATGTCTACTGTCACTTGTCGCCATCTAGCGGTCGCTCAGTAAAGCACTTAATTAGTAAATTCCACAATCACAGTAACAATGTATAGTCTTTACGTTGCGTAGTTCATATGTATTTATAATTTTTATTCTACACAGTTTTTTAGGGTAGGCATTGCCTCAATTGCCTCCATGTAACTTCGCCACTGACTACGGCTAAACATTCTAATTCGTATGCGGAGAATTTCTTTTCCTGATCGGTTAGGGTTCGCGAGGCATAACTGATCGGTAATCTAGAATTATCTACTTCCTGATATATGACTGCTCCTAGGGCTACACTTGAACTATCTGTCTGTACGATAAATGGTTTCGTGAAATCGGCCAGTTGTAATACTGGAGGTTGTATTATACTTATATAATTTTTATTTTTATTATTAAGCTTTTTATATGGCCTTTTTTATTTCTTTATTGCAGTAACTCCAATTAGTCTTTTATTTATTAGCATAGCAGAGTCGCGCATCTTATAACGGCTGTATACTGTCTTTTATAACTTCTGTATACTATCACCCTTATAACCTCGGGAGCCCGGTTAATTGGCGTCGGTCAATTAACCAGGCTGCCATAATATTCACAAAATGTTATATATTTAATTAAAATACAATGTAACAAAACATGTAGCCCCTCTTTAACTTAGACTGGTAAAAAAAAGATTATTTTTTTGAAAATTTTTTTTTGAAATTTTTTTTTTTGAAAAGTTCCGCGACAGTAAGGGAATATGAGTTCGAGCACAGTGCGATCGGACATGCCCGGGTAGTCTACCAACTGGAAAATGGTCTTAAAAAAAGGTAACAGTTTTTCTACGTCCAGTCCATCCACGACTGGTAGTTGTTGGATGATGTGAGACAGTGGGTTGGGCAGCTTATGATAAGACGCCGCCCCCAAACCGGCGAGAACCGGGGTACTTGGTACAGGCTCTATCGCCCTATACGAAGAATCTACTGCTGAGACCACGGACTCAGCAACTGGAGCCGGCGTAGATGGTCTAGCCGGTTGAGACCCCTGGAGGGTCGAGGTGATCTGCTGTATTAGGTCATTTATGTTATGGGCCGGCTCAAGTTCGCCGCCTTGTGCTTGAAGATTCTGCAGCCTGAGTATCACATGCTGCAGACGTTGCCGGATTCGCCGGACGCCGATAGAGCACCCTGGCCCCGCCTCCAAACTTTCTACGCAGCGAGCTAACTCTCGCAGCTCCTCCCACTTCTCATTACAAATTTCCCACTTGCTCTCTTGGTCAGCGATGCTGACCTTCGAGAGCGCGTCACCCGCGGCCAGCGCTTCTCGGAGTTGCCGTCGTAAAATAAGAACATTCCCTCGAGGGTCTTTGCCCCGGGCCCGTAGCTCGAACTCTAACTCATCTCGCAAAAACAGCTCGGGGTTTAGTACACTCATCTTCGAGCTTCGCGGTCGGCACACAAAACAAAACACAACACCTTAGAAAACTAATGACAATTAACACAGGAAAATCTTAAGTACTGTTTCTTCCATTAAGCAGACTGCGGGTCTCCCTACTGTTGCGAGGACCCAGCCCACTTACCTGAACTGCTCTCTCTCAACAACTCTACACAAATGGAACGTGACACACACACACTAACACACAACACGAGAAAATCACCGACCAACGACAATTTTCAAAAATATTTCTAATATTTCTTCGGCTACCGTATATCGGAGGAGAACGACTGCCAATCGGGCCATACCGCATAAATTATACACCTCCCCTCTTATGGGCAAGGTAATACGCAAACCATCTCCACCTAGGCACAGATCTGCGATAATTCGCGTTTCCAAAGGAATAAAATTTCACACACGTGGCAACCTATGGTTGAACGGTAGGTTCAACTATCCAAGGCGGGCAAGTACATAGACATATTATACACAAAACCTTAAACCTAACAAAACATTCACTTTTAGATATAGGGCCTTTTAGAAATTCTGCTAAGTTCCATCTGAACTCCCAAAATGTTTCCTAAGTTTGCAAGCCCCGTCGCACCCAAAGGACCCAAGGGTTGACCCTAATCTTAACCACGCTCTGCTACCAAATGTAGCCCCTCTTTAACTTAGACTGGTAAGAAAAAAGATTATTTTTTTTGAAATTTTTTTTTTGAAAAGGGGCCACAAGATAATTAGAACTAGACCAAAGCCTAGAGAAGCCCAAAATGCGCTGGATCCAGTGAGACGGGACTTGCAATGAAAACTCATAAAATTTAACAATCAATAAAATCCCTTTTATTATTCTATCTCCTTATTTAAAAATAATAACAACAAAATCAATAAATATAACATTGAGAATCTATTTTCCCCTTAAAACTGTTAATTAAAATAATTTATTCTCTTTAAATAAAGTCACCTGAAAATTATTAACACATAAAATTTATTTGCTATCTTCTCTTTAAAAGGAATTAAAAATTAAAATCATTAATTTTCTTTAAGTAATGTTTCCTGAAAATTATTAATAAATATAAAATTTATTTTCTATCTTCTCTAAATAAAATCAATTGAAACTTAATTGAGATAAAATTTATATCCATCTTGATAAGGTTAATTAGAATAAATTAATTCTCTTACAAAAATATCAATGAAAAATCAATAGAGACAAATCTATATACTCTTTATTAAAGTTAATTAAAATAAAATAATTCTCTTTAGGAAAATATTAATTTAAAAAGTAATAGAGATAGAATTAATTAATTGTCATCAAAAAATTAAATATATATATCTATATAACCCTATGGTTTATCTTTTCTTTTTATCAGCCCTATATCTAACTCCCCCAAAAATCCACCCAAATGTACAATACATATAGAACCCCACAAAAATACACACACGAATATACAATACATTTACATGTTCCACAATACAGGACAATTATTACATAGCTCTCTTGCCACACCCTTTTCTACCCCCATGAGGTATATCATTAATTATTTCATGGTGTATCTGAGTATATATGCAACACCAGTAGTCCCTAGGACATAATAAATTCAAAATTTGGCCAAGTGCCTAATACTATTATAAAATACGGCCACACTGGGCACTTATACTGGGAGAAATAAAATTTAGAATACAGAGAACAACCCAGTGATCATAATTAATTAATAGAATTTATATATAGAGAAATATTGTTAAGTTTTGAAAATAGTAATGTGTCATGAACCTTATAACCCTTTTAAAAGTAAATTTTGGCCCAGAGACCGACATGTTGATGGGCAAGTCAGGGCATAATTCAACCTGTCTCAACAGCATGTTTAACACTTGTTGTTAATTAAATTTGTTAATTAATTAATTAATTGTATTTTACCAATACACAATAACAGTAATTATTGTATTTACTATCGGGCGCCATATTGGGAATTACTAACAGCTGATATTATTTACTTTACGGGCCAAGTTTCGTGTTAAGCGAACGAGGTTGTTGAACAGGAAGTGTTATCTGAAATAAATACTCTGTACTCTGAAATGAAATAATAAAACAAAACTTATTATTAACAAAAAAATTACATAGTTTTAGACTCGCTCATACGCCAAACACGCCTCGGGGCGTAGTCCGACGTATTATGAAATACACAAACATATATTGAATATTGAACTTTTAGTTAATCTAAACATCTAATAAACATATAGTAAACAATGGTAATGTAAAGATATATCTATATATATGTATGAACGCCCAACCCAGCACTTAGGAATTACTACACACACGCAACCTCTCTCTCTTTCATGCTCATGGTACAATTTGATTATTAATGTTGGAGCTCCTTTTACATAGATTGAAAATTTGAATAATTTGTTAAATGATTGATTTCTACAATAACATATATTGGGAAATAAAGGATTCAAAATATATAAGGAACGCTCTCACCAATTTCCTAGATGTTCCTGGTTGTTATAGTTGCGGTAAAACTTCGCGTACGTTACCGCGAGTTTTACGCATACACGTTACGGTCACATTTCGTTGACGCACTGTATTTACTCTGTTTATTAACCACCTACAGTGGTCTAAAAAGTTAAAATTCACTCGTAAGTGAATGGGCGGCCGACCGGCTCAAATCAGAGCTGCAGATGAAATGACGGCAATTTCTGGTTGAAATCTGCGGAAGTGGGGTGTATTGACGTCACATTCCTTTGTCTAAGTTGTTGACATCGCCGTTTGTAGTTGTCAACACATTCTCCGCCTCTGACGTAACGAAGGCTTGGCTCTGCTTATCTCAATAACTGCACACTGTTTTTGTGATGTGACACCGTTTTTTGTCATGAATTAGTTCAAATCCTGGCAAATACTGTAATATAGTCCACTCACCGTAAATTCTATATCGGGTGTTTGAGGTTGGATTGGGTATGTCAAAAAATAGGAAAATACAATATTTATGATCTCTTTACCATATTTTAGTATATTATGAAATGTACCATGATTGTACCATCACAAAACCCCCTCAATGAAAGATGGTGTGACGAAGCACACAAACTTTCATTGACCCTTTCATACTTCCTAAAGGGATCAGTCAGGACAAGTCGCCACAACCCCCTTACAATTTTATATAAAAAAAAAATAATCACTCACCCTTGGTCTGGTGATAAGGACCGTACCTAGATGACCTTACTGGACTTCTCCTGCGAGATCCCAACACCATAAGGCCACTTAGGCTCTTAACGCCCCTGATCTGACGCGTTGGCCAGCTCAGGACCGCTGTCACACCCCAAACACTGAAACAATTTATAAAAAATATTAATATAGTGGCTTAAGCCTCCAGGTGGTCTAGTGGCTAACGCGGGCGATTGATGCGCTCGTGGTCCCGGGTTCAATTCCCGGCGGAGGTTCCGTTACGGCGTGCACTCAGCGTCGTGAGGCAAACTGAGTAGGCGCTGAGATAACAGCGCCGCCTCCTGGCTGTGAATACCGCAACTACCGGCTGGTGGCGCGTAGTACTAGCCATACACCGTCACACTAAACACAAAAGCCGTGCGGTACGCCTTGGTCCTTAACGGACTGTTGAGCGGAGGTTTAATTTAATTTAATTTAATATAGTGGCTTAGTGAATCACTACCTCCTTAACTGATATGGTTCCCCTTAGCTAAGTGCTGGTTTGTGCCAATAAGCACTGGGTTGGCTTACTATTTATAAAATTATAAATTATATTAAATAAAATGAGAAAGTATAAAAATTATAAAAATAATAAATCTCAAGGATTAAAAAGAATATGAAAAAGGATTAAAATTGGATGAAATATAATTGAAAATATAAAATATATATAATATAAAATATAATTATATATCTCCCAAACTTGGAGAAAACAAATCAAGAAATTTAATAAATCGATTTATTTATTTATAACTCTTAAAATAAACTTTTATTATGATTATTAGTATTATTATTATTATTATTATTATTATTAACAGTTAATCATCTGGCTGATAAATATTATTAACAACGCCATTATTATAAAATCATGTTAAAAAGTTTTCAAATAAATACACAATACATTAATAATTAACACTGATATATTAATAATACAGTTAATACATTTTAAATACTCAATCATATTTAATCATATCTAAGATATGCAGTAACATTTGTATAATTTCCTTAAAAGTTGTATTTAAATTAAAATTTACCATAGTAGCACTATGTCCTTTTAACCTCTTAAGGTTATTACTTCACAAAAAAAATCACAATTGAAATATCATTTAAAAAATGTTAATTTTTTCATTAGTTACATTAATAAATTTGTAGACACTTTCCAAGTCCAAAACATCACTTTTCTAACACTCCAGGAAAACAATGGATCTTCTGATATACTTAGTTACATAAAAAAAAAATATAACTCCTTAATGAGTTAACCTCTTAAGTTACACAATTTTCAAATTTTATTCTATGATAAAACAAAATTTCATGGGATTAATGCCAAAGTTTTTATATATCCCAAGAATTAGGGGTCCCCCTCCCCGTTCAATAATAAGATTAAATTTTCAAATTTCTACCAATTTTGTGTGGAGGAAGGCCATAGTTGCTTTCACTTCCTTACGTCAGTTCCGCCAACCATGGTCCGCCTCCCAAACTCCAAAATCCACGATCAGAGGTGGTGAATCTGTGATCGCCCGAAAATGGGGGAGAGTCCCTTCTGTAAACCAATAACTAAATTAATACTCATATACTCCAAATATAAAACATCAATATAAAATAACTAAGTCGACCAGTACAACTTTAAATTTGTAGCATTGTGTGTTCCTACTATCTCTCCAGTTACGTTGTTCTGTAATACATAAGAATTTTGCATCTCAACTTCTATGACCTCATATGGCCCTTCGTATAAGAGAAAGAATTTCTTAATTTCTTTGTCTTGTGCACTCGATAAGTCATGTCTTTTAACTAATACCATTTGTCCTACGTTATACTTAATCCACTTACCTCTTGCGTCGTGTCTACGTTTTCTCTGTTCACCCTTACTAATTAAGTGTTCATTCGCCAACCGGATTTTAATGTTTATATCAGTTGTTCTACCTTCAGGTGGATAGTCGAATAATTGTTCTAAGATTCTTGGGGGGCGTGTTCCCCTAACTAATTCATAAGGTGTATAGCCAGTAGACTCGTGGGTGGTACTGTTCAGCCAAGTTTCCACCTTTCGTACATACAACGGCCACTCGCTGTGTTTAGCGTGACAATAGGCTTTGAAGATCCTGCCTATTTCTCTCATTACACGCTCAGCCTGGTTGGACTGGGGATGATACACAGCCGTATGTTTCGTGAGGATGCCTTCCCATCCTAAGGTCTGACGCCATCTTCCGCTGATGAACTGCGGCCCATGGTCTGATAAAATCACTTTTGGCTTACCCACGTTAATCATATAGTCCTTAGTTATTTTTTCACTCAATACCTTACTGGTAGCTCTTTTTACGCTATACAATTTTACATATTTTGAGAAAGTGTCAAGCAATACAAATATATAAACTACTCCGCCTCTACCCTTCGGCAATGGTCCAAACAAATCCACAGCAACTAAATCAAAAGGTCGATCTACCTTAATATAATATAACTCACCTTCTACTCTGTAGTTAACCACCTTCGACTTTTGACACAAATCACAACTCCTCAGCAACTGCCTCACTCGCCTCTCCATATTTATGAAAATACATGATTCTTTTAAAACATTTACACACTTTTTAGCCCCAAAATGACCATATCGTATATGACAATCCCAAATAATTTTCTCTTCCAATACTGCTGGTATCACTAATTTCCAGTCACGCTCACCCCCTACTACCTTCTTAAACAATAACCCTTGATAAATTTTAAAATATTGATTGTACTCAGACTCATCCAGCTCCGTCTCTAAACTGTGTATTATTTTTCCAGACTTACCATCTGCTCTCTGCATGGTGTTAATATCCTTCAGCTCCTCTCCAAAGATTCTGTCTTCTCTACTAATCTGAAAAATTTCAATTTCCTTTAAGTCCCTACCTGTTTTGTTATTTTCACAATCTACTCTGGATAGAGTGTCGGGTACCTTATTTTCTGTTCCTTTAATATACTCCCACTCGAAGTTGTACTCCTGTAAAACAAGTACCCACCTGGTTAATCGACTATGAGCAAGTTTACAAGTGTTGAGGAATGACAATGCTTTATGATCAGTTCTAATGATCGTTTTGTTTCCTAAGATGTATGTTCGAAATTTACCAACTGCAAACACAATACTGAGCAATTCCTTCTCAGTGGTCGTATAATTCTTTTCAGCTGGCAGTAAGGATCGACTAGCGAATGCAATTGTCTTATGTTCCTTCTCCTCATCCTCCTGATACAGCTCTGCTCCTACAGCTACATTGCTGGCGTCCGTCTGTAAATAAAACATCTTATCAAAATCCGGATGGTTCATCATAATCATGTCACTAAATTTACGTTTTATTTCTTCAAAGGCTCCACGCTCCACTTCTCCCCATTTCCATTGTCGGTTCTTCTGCAATACCGCACTTAACTTAGCGGTTAGGTAGGCGTAGTTCCTCTGAAATTTCCTATAAAAGTTGCACAGCCCAAGAAAACTCTGAAGTTGTTTGATGTTTCGCGGTTCAGGGAAACGCATAATAGATTCGACCTTGTCCGGGTTTGCAAGTGCATTTTTTACACTGGTCAAATTATTTGCAATCATATCATATTTATCATGCACATCCATACTATTTTGTACAGTTAAGTCATCAATTTCTTTAATCTTACTTTGTAACAAATTAAATCTACTCTTGGTATTTTTCTCATGTTCAGTCATAGTACTATCTATAGCTTCTAAATTTTTAGTAATATCTATCACATTTATTTCAATGTTTTCTAAATGATTTTGCAACACATTGGTTTTAACTTCTACTTGACTTTCTACAAAATGTAAACATTTCTGTTGTATTTCTGTACTGCTTGTCTCTAATTGACTTTTAATCGTGTTATTTACTGTGTCATAAAATAGATCGATTTTAGTGTCTAAATCATGTATGGTACTACTGAACTTATCATCAACAATTGCTAGTGTAGTTTTTTGTATGTTATCACAACGTGTTTCTACTGTGTTAATTCGCTCATCAAATTGACAATTTTGTCTTTTAATTTCATCTTTCATCTCATCGAAATTAATTTTAAAACTACTTTGAATTTCTTTAATTTCACTTTTCTGAACATCAAATTTAAAATTCATGTCCCCTCTGAGGTCATTAAAATTGCTACACATCATGTTATACAGACGTGTTAACATTTCGTCTGTTTTGTTTTCATGAAGTGAGATGGAGGTTACTTGTTCAGTCTCTACATTTTCGGTCGCACTCGCCTCGCCAACCTGACTAATTGGTGTTAATGGAACATCCATCTCACTTATAACTATTTCGTCAGAGATGCTGACTTTTTCAGTTTTATCTTCATCAGTATTCATGTTTACAATCTATAATACAGGCATGCATCTAATATTATAACCTAACTTCGTCAAATTTGGTTATGTTTACGTAATTTCTATATTACCTCAGATAACTATTTCCATTCACCTCGTAGACTTACTCTATATAAAATTTTATTATCTAGAGTCCCTGTTCGGGCGCCATCTGTTGTTAATTAAATTTGTTAATTAATTAATTAATTGTATTTTACCAATACACAATAACAGTAATTATTGTATTTACTATCGGGCGCCATATTGGGAATTACTAACAGCTGATATTATTTACTTTACGGGCCAAGTTTCGTGTTAAGCGAACGAGGTTGTTGAACAGGAAGTGTTATCTGAAATAAATACTCTGTACTCTGAAATGAAATAATAAAACAAAACTTATTATTAACAAAAAAATTACATAGTTTTAGACTCGCTCATACGCCAAACACGCCTCGGGGCGTAGTCCGACATATTATGAAATACACAAACATATATTGAATATTGAACTTTTAGTTAATCTAAACATCTAATAAACATATAGTAAACAATGGTAATGTAAAGATATATCTATATATATGTATGAACGCCCAACCCAGCACTTAGGAATTACTACACACACGCAACCTCTCTCTCTTTCATGCTCATGGTACAATTTGATTATTAATGTTGGAGCTCCTTTTACATAGATTGAAAATTTGAATAATTTGTTAAATGATTGATTTCTACAATAACATATATTGGGAAATAAAGGATTCAAAATATATAAGGAACGCTCTCACCAATTTCCTAGATGTTCCTGGTTGTTATAGTTGTGGTAAAACTTCGCGTACGTTACCGCGAGTTTTACGCATACACGTTACGGTCACATTTCGTTGACGCACTGTATTTACTCTGTTTATTAACCACCTACAGTGGTCTAAAAAGTTAAAATTCACTCGTAAGTGAATGGGCGGCCGGCCGGCTCAAATCAGAGCTGCAGATGAAATGACGGCAATTTCTGGTTGAAATCTACGGAAGTGGGGTGTATTGACGTCACATTCCTTTGTCTAAGTTGTTGACATCGCCGTTTGTAGTTGTCAACACATTCTCCGCCTCTGACGTAACGAAGGCTTGGCTCTGCTTATCTCAATAACTGCACACTGTTTTTGTGATGTGACACCGTTTTTTGTCATGAATTAGTTCAAATCCTGGCAAATACTGTAATATAGTCCACTCACCGTAAATTCTATATCGGGTGTTTGAGGTTGGATTGTGTATGTCAAAAAATAGGAAAATACAATATTTATGATCTCTTTACCATATTTTAGTATATTATGAAATGTACCATGATTGTACCATCACACACTGCATGAACACGCACCTGTACAGGATTAAACTTGTGACTCTACTTAACTACCACAGAAACTTCTATCCCTATATAAACCAAACTGAATTTAAAAATGAGAAATTAATATAGAAAATGAACACTAAATTGAAACAGAGAAATTACAAATTGATTGAATGAATTAATAGCAGTAATGAAACCCTTATACTGAAAATAAGAAGGAATTGCACGTTTGAAAGGTGAGCTGCCAAAGATACATGTCAGCCTCTGAGCTGACAGATTATACAAACAAATTAATAAAATTCACAAAAGATTTCTCTCCCAGTTCACGCACTATTCTGTCCCGTTAATCGGGGATCCAATTAAAATGTTTAAAAACTTGAAAGTCATGTTGTTGAGTGATTGAATTGGTTCACTGGCTCTATTGAGTTACATCACCAAGTGTAAAGAATTTTATATATGGATTGAGTTCACCTTATTTTTTCCTTTCCATGGGTGTGAAGAGGTGATCATCTGGCTTTCATGAAAGGGTGTTTGTGTTAGCCATCGCCATCCTGCTCCGGCAGATGAAGAGAGAGAGAATCTAGGTGTTACATGTTCAGGTGCAGGGGCTGTTCCTCGCCTTCATCGGGGAACCCTGATCATACAATATGTTATCAGCTAAGGTACACAAAACAATTCCCCCAGAAACTTCACACACACCCAAAACCCATATACAAAAATTAACACAGCTTTAGGGGTATTTAAAAAATGATATTTGACACACTTGACAAGGTTATATGGCCAACAGGCCCTATTTGAAAACATTAGTTCTGTTAAATTTTATAATAATAACTTCACCCATGCGGGTTAACATGATTGAATTTTTGATTAGCTAATTATTCGGCTTGTTACACTTTTAATAAGATTTATACATAGTCTGAATATTTTGTGCCACGTGGTACCATCATATCTACTCTTATTAAAATTAATACCTTCTGGCAATTACATTCTTCTCAATTGGTGCCTTAGTAAGCTTTCTGATATTAATAAAGTGTTACTATAATTACTAGTAAGGTTGTATGTAACTTACTCTGAATTACGTATTGCACAATCGCCACGAGGTAACACAAAAGGTTAACTGATTTCGCTTACTGTGGCCTATTAACAAATTCTTCATTAGTAAAACTTTAAATAGACAATTATAATAAAATTGCCGAAACTTACCGCAGTTCTGTGTAGATTTAGCTTGCCATAGGTGGAAGGATGGTACAACCAATATTCTTCTCTACCGGAGTAGAAAATGCGCAGCTAACAGCACGGCGTTCAGCGAGAGACAAAGAATTCCTGAAAACGCAATTTCCGTTCTGATCTCGTAAACCGTGCTTGCTAGGGTGCAGCACTAATCAAGCCTCGCTCTTAATTATAATTCAGGCAGCAGACTTGCTTATCTTAACTGCTAGGGTGCAGCACTAATCATGCCGCTTTAAATACCGTACTGCATTTAACGTTTATTCCTGACGTTAGATACTGAATAATCGCCGATCTATATTAGAATGGCACAAACACTTAATTGGAACCTGTGAATTAAGGAATATTAGATTCGTGTTGCCAAATTTATTCACGCATATTTACGTCCATGACATCTCTTTATTTACATACTTGGTAATTAGCATAAAAGAAAATGAGTTACTGTCTTATTATTAAAAATCAATTAGGCTTGTGATTTGTATTGTTAAAACATACATATATATATATACTTAACCTACTTTTCGTTTACTCTATTTCGTTCAACTGATTAGTTAACTATAAAAAAAAAATAACTGCATAATGTATTCGTTAATCAACTTGGTTAATTATTTATAAAACTTTGGTAATTCATACCCTCGGATCCGAGATATATCCTTTCTTTATATTAAAGTTAAACAATTTACTTTTGCTGCCATTTGAAGAATGGACTTATTAATATTAGCATGTTATAGTCATTAAAGCTAAATACATCATATTGTTTATCACAAAGTTACAGTGGTAATTTAATTCGCCCAGTCTTTTGTATTATTATTTTAATTTTATTTTGGTGTCAATTGTCTTTCATATTTTTATTAAGTAATTTCTGAACTACAGAAGTTTGACTTCTGTGTCACCTGTATGTAGCATCCTCGGCGAATAGGGGTTGTCTGTAGTAAACGGTGGCTATGCGGCCTCTGGTCTATCCTGGAGGTCTGAAGAAGGCGTAATAATGCAAGGTGTAGTTGTCTCTCTCTTTTTGCAAGGTTTATCAGATTCTGGTGCTGGCGGTGGTGGGAAACTTTCACTTGAACTCACTTCGGTTTACCGCACTTTTACCTTATAGTTAAACTGTTACATATACTGTGATCTCTATCACGTTGACGTGATATTAAATCAACTGCAGAGATGTTATAAACAAACACGTAAAACGCACCAAAGATGTTAAACATATTGAAATTACTATAATTATTGCTATCTGCTTTACTAAGCGTTATCTTAAAGAAACTAAGGGAGTGAATGACATATTCTTTCATTCTCTATAATATTGTAGTTACTGCCTACATGTTCAACTGTACTGTTCTCGCGACGGAGTCTGAGTTACAACTATTTTGGGGCGCACAGCTGGCTTAGCGATGTGCTTGTCCGCGCATGTTGTTATTTACCGGCGCGAGAAATAGTTCTTAATTTATTAATTATTATTTTTACTTATTTTAAATTGCTGGTTTATTACGTCTATAATTTATTACTCGCTGATGAAACAGGATGTGGTTTACATATTTATTTGTTTAACATTATTTAGTTTTCTATTTGTTTCATTCGCTATATTTATTTTTCTGTTATGGAATTCATCTACAAGTATGCATGTTTCTACTGGTTGGGGTACATAGGGAGAGAAATTATGTAGTTTCATTTAGGATTATATTATTTTTACCTCTTTTTTTTATTTTGTGCTATTTAACCCTATTAAATAGCGTCGCAAACAGTCTTGACCAGGAATATCTGGCCTGTTATTGGTTAATACCGGTCACATGATTAGTATTACAAAAATCAAATATTCTTACATTTTATGTTAAAAAATACACCCTTTTGAAACTTTGATCATGTTAAATTTAAGTTACATGGTGTTATTCCTTATAAAAGGATAGGTATTTTGATACCTAATTTGATATAAGTGGGAATGTTTTTTCACCTTTACAGCAGTTCTGATTATTGACCCTTACATTGCTGTTACATTTATTATATTATATTGGTTAAATTAATCTAATATGTGCTATTACCATTATAATAATTAAGTTTTATCACATGAATTTTGTCCCTTCTAATTATTTTTCTTACATTGACTTTTCTTATATTTCTGACATTGATTACATTGACTCATTTCTGACAGTACTTCCTTTATATTGAATTTTGGCCTAGGCATGAATTTCATTTCAGTAACATGTTCTAATTTCACATTGATTATTATCTATTTTTTTATTTTGTTTTGAACCCTTTTTCCTGATCTTATTTGTGTACCACTTATTACATGAGCTTTGACCCTTAATATATCCTAACAATATTTATAAATTACAACAAAATCTCTTAATATATTAGCACTTACCTGGCTGAGCGATTCTGGGTCTGTCCATCTGTCATGTCTGGCCATTTTTTACACATTTTGACACAGTACATAATCAACAATATAGTTATAAGTAATTCAAACTTAATTTTTTTTTGTAAATTCAGCTATTCTCTAAAACACTATATAAAAGTGAAACTTGTATTTTAAATAACGTTTTTTTCTATGAAATTATAAAGTTTCCATGTTTTTGCAACTAAAAAAAGTAGAAATATTATTCCAATTAGGTTATACCACAACATATTTTCACAAAAAAACTGAAACTTTTCTTCTGAATATTCACTAATATTGTTAGTATATACTATATACACAACTTTGTTTACATTGACTAAACATTTTTTTTGGTTTTGAACCACTTACACATTCGACTACAAAACCATTTACCGAACACAAAGCATACGTGAGCAGAAGTGTACATACTTCTGCGATCTAGGTGCCAAATTGTGAACTACTAATGTCAGTCTTTATGGTTACATGATTACACATCGTCAAAAAGCGTAAATCAACAGCTGTTGTCATGTAAAACAGTGCTATACGTGAAAACGTACATTTACGTCTCGTCAAAACTCGGAAGTTATGTAAGCCGTACATGGACGTCTTTCGCCAGCAAAGTGTTAACTTAAGGTACAGCCTTCATGGCCAAGATTACATTCATTGATTAACAAGCAATAACACTAACTACTTAGTGTACTATACTCCCATTCCATCAATTCTATCAAGCATTACTAGCTGACTATTAGATTATCGTTTATATGGGCCCTTTATAAATATTGTATTGTGGTAACACAATTTTCCTATTTTGCCTATAGGCTTAGTACAATTAACAACATGGTTTAATAACAATAACACACATAGTCTTTGATATTAAAAAATTAATACAATTAACTACTGTCAAGGCCTTCACTAATATCTCATTCTGAGATGAGACCTTTTACCCTAACTTACTGTCAACTCTATTTACGGTTTTTTCTTTAAAAAGAAATAACATGAACTAATACAGTTAACACTTCACTGACAAATATTGTATTTATATAATTGCTTGTTTTGCACCGAGATTCTGTTCGCCTAGTGCTTGTTTTGTTTTCACTTAGGGTCATTGGAGGGATCATTAATCTTTACAGTCTTTTCTGCTTAATTAATGATTATCATTGTTCCCCCTCTCTTCTCACACTAACACACTTCTCACAGGTTTATATTTTATAATTTAGAGTACATTGTTTTTATTTATTGCACTTTTGCATTGTACTTTTATTTTTACATTTTCTGACATGGTTAATGGTTTATTAACCATGGTTTATTTTATTTTACTTGGTTGAATATGTGAGTTTAAACATTCTGACTTCTGTTTAAGTAAACTATTTTGTTATTTAAGATAGGGCTCCCATTATGTCGCGTTACAATATGTGTGCACATAGATTTTGTGTATTGTTGTAACCTAATGAAAACAATCATTCTCACTCAGTGCAAAACTGTGTGTGTGAAATAAAACACGACATCAATCATGTGTATAAGTATAATACACCATCAAAAATGGTACAATAAATATACACAGTTATGCATTACATAATGCAATAAAGACACACACACACACACACACACACACACACACACACACACACACACACACACATAAAATACCTATAGAATTGTCACATGGTTTTAACATCAGCAGTGAATCTATAACAGATGTCAGTGTACGGAATTAAAAATGAAACCACTGTAGAATGAATACATAGAAAATCACTAGGTCTTACCTTATAGAAAAACAAATGTAAAACTTCATGTTCACACGATATTGAATGATGTAGTAAGTGTGGAACCGAGCTAAGAAATACTGTCCGCTGTGCTCCATTTCTCGAATACAAATGACCATATAGCACATCACTTGATCACTTCCTCCTCCACTGCACCGTAACAAGTGCACAACAAGTTAGGTAAGTTCCAAACAATCTGCAGAAAAATCAACATATTTTTAGAAACAAGGTAGATCGAGAAGCAAAATTAAAGTTTTACAAAGTTATGGGAGTCCCTGTACTATGTAAAGGGTCACAGACTATGGGTGTGTATTATGGGCAACAACAAAAAATGACAGTAAAATACAGACCTCAGAAATGGCATTCTCAAGAGAAGTTAAAAGGTGTTCTAAACTTGATCTTATAAGAAATAAAACCATAAGAGAAGAGTTAAAAGTTTTTAACTTGAATGAAAAATTAAAAGATTACAAACAACAGTGGAGAGAACACTTATAAAGAATGACAGATTCCAGACTGACCAAACAAGTCTGGAAATTCAAACCTATAGGACACAGGTGTGTGGGTAGACCCAGGAAGAGATGGCTGGAGGATTTTTAAGATGGAACAGGCAGCACCTTGCCTATGCCGTGTTGTGAAGATGATGATGGTGTATCAAGAATGTCAGTAAATCAGTGCTTTTTCTATGCTAACAGTTTAACTCATATTTTCACACGTCCCTGTTACGGATTGTTTCGAAGTTAAGGCTATGCAGAACCTTGTTGTGACAGGCTTTGAATGTTTTTTTTTTAATCGAGTTTACAGCGTGTGTGCATACCTTCATCCTTGCTTAAGGTCCAAGTGTACCTTACACATTTATAAATACCTTATAAATGGTATAAGGGTATAATATGGGTATTATACCTTATAATGGTATAATATGGTATAAGGTACCATATAAATATACCGCCACACTTGCTATAACAGCCAAATGTACAGATATCTTTGTTAATGAACATCATTTGGTCTAATATTATGTCCTTCACTCTCATTGATTATATAATTTACATTAAATAAATTGACTACATAATTCTGAAACTGCCCTATAGGAGGAGTCCCATTACAGCAAGTAGATTTACAGTTGTTAACTCCATACTTCTTCATAGTGAAACCCCCCTTTTATTTTATTAAGTATTTTATGAATTTTTTGTTTTGTTTTATTCTATTTTATTTTTTTTTTTTGTAAAGGGGAGAGACATAATATTTAAAACTAGGTAATGAACCTAGAGGAAGCCTAAAGTGTGCAAAGACCCAAGCCACAATTTCAGACATGTCCACTGGTTGGATGTCAGGACCTGCAAATAAGAAACTCTATTAACAGTAACAAATTTATATTTATTTGATGTCCAGTCTGTACACAGCATAATAAGCGTTAGTGAAGTACAGTTATATAAATGCCACTGGGTACTATTAAAATACAAATATATATGTAAATCCTTGATCAAGCCCTAAGCATCATGTGAATGTAAGCAAGAATTTTTTTAATCACCAAAATTTATTGCTCTGCATATGTCAGTCATCACTATTAGAAGTTACGTATGTAGATATATATAATCATTATGCATGCACAATTATTGTAAAACACCATAGGTTTAGGCATGAATGCTTAATGCAGTGGCTAGTAAAAAAAAATAAAAATAAATGCAACTCAAGGATAGAAATATGATATTAACATCTAACATTCGATATTTGATAATTGATAAAAGGTATTTGATATATATATATATTATTTGATATATGAAATTCAATATATGATCGTTAATGCAAAACACTGGATATTTGATCTCTGATACATGCTATTTGATCTATAATAGCATTAGATTCAGTATATAGTATTTGATTCAATATGTAGTATTTGATGGCAAGGTAGCCTAGAATTACTATTTCTGTCGACAGTCCTGATAGCACATGTGCTATACATCATTAACATTATATTATATTCTCTAGTTTTTTTTTTATATTAAGAATTACACATAAACACGTACTACACACACATATAACAGACACCCCAATTCCTGCATCAACCTTCTCGCTATAACCCATCATATAATAGAAACTTTACAACTATAGCCTAGCCAACTTACAATTCAGCAACTGATTTGCCCCCACGTTACAAGATAACTTAAATTTGTAATTTAATCCCGGATTCATGCAGTCTGGATTAACAACTCAGGCCCCACTCAGGATTAACATAATTACTATTAAGGCCCCAATAATGGCACGAAATTCAAACACCCCAGACCTGCATTATGCCCACATGGAAGTACATGATTAAGCAGGCCACAACCAACACTCTGATAAATTGAACATGAGAAAACTCAGAGCTGTTCATCTAAATACATGTCTATGTGTAATCCCTTACATAGTATAAGAGTGCCTTAAATATACATAAGGTGTTTATTTATGTACAGTGTCCGAACAGGCAGACACAAAACCTAATGTGTTTGCAGATTTTAAACAAGTTCTGAGCGGATTTTATAAGTCTGTTTTTGAGAGTGTCTACAGATGCACCATGTTGTGGTAGATGATGGTGTTAAATTAAATTGTGATGGATCACGCCTGAATTGTCCAATGTAGTAGGCGGCCATGTGCCTAGGTTGAGCTGTAGTTGAAACTGATGATTTCTGGGGGCAGAATTTCTCCAAGAGTCAGCATCTATGTCCCGACTGACGGCGTCTCGAGGCTTAAGTAGTTTCTCTGCACCAGGGGTTGGCAGGTCTTAGGCCAACCCCGACACCCATCTCGCCATTGGCCGAGCCCCTAGAACAGGCAACTTGCTATATAGGGTGTGATAGACATAACACAAGCACAGCTCACACTAACGCCACAATTATAATGCTATAGAGAAATCACACTTTAATATTTAGCATGGGACAAGAACCTTTTCACAAACACTTACTATCTATTAACAATCCTCTCTAACCACAAGATGTGCATTATTTAGTTTTATAAATCTTTTATAACTATGACATTACTTTCTATCTAGGCCGCTCTCATTTACAATTTCTGAACGAGTAGCTGAGTGTAAGATAAATTTAAATTGATTTGACCAAGTTAATAAATTACATTTAAATTTAATTAGACACTGTTGCATGCCTGGAAATTCATACACACACACACACACACACACACACACACACACACGGATACCTTTTAGTAAGAACACATAACAAATGTTTTGAGGTTAAAAATAATTGAGTTATAATTAAGGCTATGCCTACCTGGAGCTGGCTTTAAATTATTTTTCCATAGTAACAGGCTTCAACCAGGCAGAATGATGCAGATGCCGTCAGTAGTAACCAGAGATGATTTCTCTGAGAAGGTCGATAGAGAAATGAGGAAAAAAACGTGGCGAATTGCACCCACGTTAGTTCGCTTTTCTTACAGGATACGGCACAACAGCTGGCACTGGCCGACACGATTTTGTAGCCACAACTGACGACGTAGCCCGCTACACACAGCGACGATGCACCATACATGGCAGTGCGCTACACACGAGTTTTAAAAAGTGGAATGATATACGCGCATACCACCGGACCTTGCATATTAACAACGGAGCACCAAACGAAGTACGGCACAATAAGCACTGTTCAGACTCAGACATCTGACCAAAATTTCTCTACCGTACCTAGAGAAATTTATTGAATATTTTTAATTTATTTACCTCAAGATGTATTTTCCTGTATTTGGTACATGTTTCGGGAATCCTATTGTTCCCATCCTCAGCCTTGTTGTTGTTATGCTTTCCTGTTGGTTTTTGGTATTTTATACTCGTATTATTGCGTGTGATTGTTGTGTATATATTAACTTTTTGAGTATTTTCGATTTTGAGTACTTCGAATATTGTGTCATGTTTTGTATTGATTTGTGTATTAGTTTGTTTAGTTTTGTGTTTGTATATTTATAAATAGGCTATAACATCTTGAGGTAAAGAAATTATAAATATTAAGTAAATTATATATGCATCAAGAAATGGACTGTAGCAAAAAGTGTTTGAAATGTGTGTGTGTGTGTGACCAATTTAAACAGTTGCAGTAAATGTTTACAGTTTGTTAAAACAGCTGTATTTCATTGAGAAAAATAATTATTTTTTATTTTAGGGTAGATATTTTATTTATGTTTATATTTATTTTGTTACAGCATTTGGAAGACATCACTACAATTATAAAGGATGAAATTCTTTTAGAAGAAGTGGAAAAAGAAATGAATACACAAGAGGTAAAGTTTTTTTTAAATATACAATCAGTCTTCCATCTACAAGTAGGTGAAACAAGTGAGATTCATGGTAGATGAGTCTTCCATTGAAGGCGGTCACTTTATTAACAAAATATTGATGAAGGTGAACATTTATAGTTGAAAATTAGATTCAGTCTTAGCCTTTCCGGTGCTCTGGGTGTGTATACACACAAAATTTTTATGTCAATATGATGCTCCGGATGTGGAAAGTCGCACGTCATTTTAAATTGGTAAAGTGCTCAGAACGGTTTAGTACAGCTATGGCTGTGATACACGGAACAAGCATTGTGCGTACAAGGTCAACGAATTGTCATTTAGAAGTTGAGATAATTCACAGATGGGTTTTTGTAAACGCTGCCATTAAGTGATACGTATATTTGTTGTTGTGGCGTGCTCCTTTTATGTACATCTGCAATTGACAGTTGAGTGTTGCTCAGGTTGTGTAATCTTTGCCGTTAATGATAAATGTAATTATTGTTGTGACGAGTTTATTTTTTATCTACATTTGCAATTGACTGTTGAGTGTTTTGAGATTGTGTAATCTTTGCAGTAAATGACATGTATAATTGTTGTTGCAGACCATTTTGTAAATGGTAGAGTGCTCCACGCGTATATACACACACTGCTGCTGAAAATATGGCACACGGGCAAAGCATAACTGCTCACATGAGTTGGCAGCGAAAAGGTTAAAACATAGAGACACCTGAGATGTCTTGCATTGGTGCTGTCACCCAACAAGTTGAGTCCTAGTTGATTGGGGTTGGTGATTCAATTTCAGTTGTTAGTTTATACAATAACATTGAATTTCCTATACCAGTGAAACACTTGAATGTTGTCTTCTACACTTTTGTTCCTTGTGAGCAATGGGTAGGTTGATGATTGTTATCAACATGTAATATGAATATATTGTAAGTACATCAATAATTGAATGAACGAATCAAGTTTTGTTTTTACTCGTCCTTTTTTTGGCATTTGTCTTTCTGTCTGTTGGGGTATGTCTCACGATTACTTTTCAACACATCAAATGATTTTTGTAAACCTTGGCCTGTGTGTCTGTAACTCTACTCTACAGAACTATTGTTTTTGACACTGATCCCGCAAAATGTAGATGAGAGAGTGGTAAAAATGTGTGAGGGTGAAAATTTGGAAAAAATCATAAAAGTCTGTGTGGAATATCGAATTAAAGAGAACTTTAACCATTATGAATTTAGCTTCATTTTTAAAAATCTCAATATTTTGGGATACCAGGGGCCAAAAGTGAGGGAAAATTTTGATAAAGTAGCAAAAATTCAAAGGGATTATTGGGCATATGGCTTGTGGGATATCAAAGGGAATATTAACTATAATCTGAATATAGTGGTGAGCTTTAGAAATTTCAATATTTTGGAATGCAAATTTTTAACACAGCAGCCTAGAATGGAATCAAAAATTATTAAAATCCGGGCGTGGTCAGACTAAAGAATATTTTAACACAAATTGGATGTTTAAAATTTTTAGCCTGTATTGTGTGCTTACTATTCAGTTGTTACATTTCTGAACAAAAAATAGGGTATTTTTAATTAAGAAAATTGTGTTTAGTGGTTATAATCACTATTGTCGGTCCATTGTTAAGCAGCAGGGAAATGGGCAGTAGTCGGTACAACTAATTGGGGGAATGAAGCGCGTAGACAATGCAGAAGTTATACGCATCACAAAAACAGTGGGAGCTCAGTATACTATCTGAAATGAAGACAGATAAACCTGTTTGAAATGATATGCTGTCAAATCCTCATATGTAGTGGCATTTCTCCTGTGTGTATAGTTTGCTACAATCAACAAAATGAGCTATCACATGACTAAAAACCATAATGGCTGCCACACAGTCAACTATGTGGGCCACTCTTTATATACAAATCAATCATAAAACCTGTTTAGACATGTGAGAGAACGATTGGACATACAACAACAATAATATGCTTCCTGAGCTGCAGAACTTGCTCACTGCTTTGAACAAAGTACATTTATTACTGAATGAACTGTTATATTACATCATTTTCGATTAGCAGAAAATCCTGATTACCATATTTTTTTGAACAGAACACTGTTGCACACCACTATAGAAAAATTATTCCGATTAGAGCTTTCAAGCTTCACAGCTCATCGTCAGATCGGAAATAACAATAATAGGACTAGACAACTTCTTTATACCCACTTGCCCTACCACTAGCGTACACATTTTCATAAACAAGCTATAAGTTAAATGTCCTTTCTGGCTATTATTAACTAGCGAGTTCAGTCAGCCATGTCTGTACTTTTACATTTCTTTCTAGTACATTATGTGTGTTGTGTGTGTTTTTTTGTGTAAATTCTTTTTAATACCTAACGTTTTAAATCCTTTCTCATTTAGTATTAGTATTCATTAAATTTTCTAACCCTTTCTTTCTTTCAATATTTCTAACTCCTCTCTAAGCCTTCTTTTAACTGTGTTACTACTTTCAAAATTTCATAGTCTTCTAAAGGATTAACAAACTTATGGTTCTCTTCTATGAAATGTCTTGCATATAACGGATTTGTTGTTCTATTACTTTCTCCACATTTGTGGTTACATAATCTGCATTCTAATTTCCATCCTGTCTCACCTAGGTACACTTTGTTGCATTATTTACATTTTAATTTATAAACTCCGCTTCTCTGTAAGATTGGGATTTTTTCTATGTTTATTTCTTATCTTATCAAATACTGTTTCACGTTTTTTAATTGCTATATCTACTCGTATTTTTTAAAACGTATAATTTTTCTGGTGTGTGATCCTACATATGTCGGTGACCGTGCATAATTCTTTTGTTTTGGTTCTTGCATGTTTGTTTTTAGCTTTTTGCATGTTAGAAACTTTATCCACTATATTGGTGTTATAGTTATTGTTCTTTACAATTCCCTTTATCTTTTTTATCTCGCTATCTTCTGTTTCTGTCTATTTAAGCACCTGTAAGCTCTATAACAAAATGAATTGATTGCCGCCACTTTATTTGTCGTACTTCATTTCAGATAATATACAGAGTTCCTACTGTTTTTGTAAAGTGTATAACTTGTGTATTGTCTAGGTGCTTCATTCCTCCAATTAGTTGTACTGACTGCTCCCCATTTCCCTACTTCTTAATAATGGACCGACAATCTCTTTGTAGATGCCCAGGTTCCCCATATCTAAAAAGCTTCAGTCTTCCATACTTTCTACCTTCATACTGTGGTGCCGAACTTTTAAGACTCTGTCTCTTATTCTTCCTCTTAATCATTTGTGTCGTCACAATCAGTTAGTGTGCGCACTTTATAATTCACCCAACCAGACACTGACTTGGTGGCCTCAAACTGTACAGCATAGACAAGCGTATCCACTCTATTATGGTGTATTGCCATTGTAACAGTTGTTGTAGTTCACTATCTCTGCCCCATCAGTAAATATCTATCACCAATGTTATTCAGAAATTTTCTGGTGCTCTGTGATAGGCCAGTCTAACTAGCAAGTCAATACTTGCTTCAAACTGTTCTGCATAAGAGTTCTGGCTGTAAGGTGACACTTTCTGTAGTAGCTCTAAGGCAGATACTTGAAAGCAAGAATAAGTGAAACCAATAATATGTGCTTGCGACTTCAAATTGCCAAAGATATGTTGTCCAGTAGTGCTTCCATCAAATGTTGGGCCCTTGATATGAATAGGCATGACTGCAGTCAAAGTAATTCTCTCTGGTACCTTATTTTCTGTATTTTTTGGACTTTACATTTTTTGATACAATCTGTTGAGCAATTTGATTTGTAACAGGGTTGTTTTTTCATTGACTGTTCAGCTTCTGTTTTAATCTGTTATTTTACATTTGCAGTCCACTTCTCTACTACAGATAATCTTACCTCTTCCCCACTGAGATCACCATGTAATTCACCCACACATCTGCAGCAGTATGCTCTTTGTTCCTATATCAGTGCGTTTATGTGTTTTGTTTCTTGTTGATGTTCTTCTTTTTGTCATTATATGTAAGCAGGGCTGCTTTAATGAACTAAATGAATAAGTATTACCTTCTTAGTCTGTCCTGTGGCTTCCTTATATAAATTTTAAAGATGTAAAAACGTGTTTCAGAATTTATGTTCCATTATCAGGTGTGTTTCACTCGTTGGAGGTCGTCAACACATTAAGACACAACACATATTTAAACACAAAAAACTAGTTAACAATAGCGCACGAAGTTCACAGTGTGCACCATGCGGTGTAGTATCCATACTGCCATCTGTTGTCATTGTTGTCTGTGCGCTATCTGTGATGCGGGCTTCAGGCATTCAGAGAATTGCAATGCTGCATCATACAATGTGTTGGAATGAAAATTCAGCTGGTCGTTTAACAAATGCTTGGGATAAAATTTATATGCCTTATACACTTTAAACTCCTCGGCAGCACTCATGTACCGGCCTTACTTGCAAACATGTATGGGTATAAGATTTGTAGCAAAATCTGTGTAATTGTGGTTACTATTAATTCAAACTGCCGTATTGAATGTAACAATGTGTGGCAGTTACATTAAAATTAAAATTTTTATACATTTCAAAAAACAAGGAGTTTTACAAAAAAAGTAGTCCGTTCCTCGGTATGGAACTGTTCGTAAGGTGATCACAATTGATTATACAGTGAAACTTGGTTATTTCGAACTTCAAGGGGAAAGGAAAAAAATTCGAATTATCCAAAATTCGAAATAACCAACATCATACGGAACAATACTGTAAGTTCACATTTTTTGTTAAGTACTGCAACAGAAATAATGTACGTTAATTGCACAGAAGAAACTAATTTATTTCAGTAATAAAGTGAGTTATTTTACAGGGTATTACTCAAAAATTGTATTACATGAACCAACATTTATAAAAGAGAATTACCTGTACCCCAAAAATGTGTAATCTTCGTTTGTTTTTGTTTTTTTAGTTGTAAACACTGAATAAAATCTTCTGATTCACTCACAGCACAAAAAATTTTGTTATTAACATTGGACTGAGCTTCGACGAATCGTTTTAAGTCCGCGATCATTGAAACTGCCTCAGAAGTGGATGGAATCGGTTTCTCTGGTTGAAGGTCTTCTTCTTCTGCTTCAGAAGATCCCTGCGTATTTTTCATCACTTCTTCGTGAATTTCCCTATCCGTCAGAGTTCCACAGTTGGCGACGTCAGCATCGACATTTAAATACGCTTCGTAGCTTACATCAACATTTAAATCTTCCCAGCCATCTAGTGTATTTTCTTCAGGATGGTTCCAATCAGTATTTGTAGAGTTTGCAACTTCATTTGCTTCATCATTTCTGATCTTGAAACCAGCGACCCTGAAACAGTGTGCTATCGTACTAGGCTTAACTTTGTTCCATGCATTATGTATCATATGAGCAGCATCCAATAAGTTCATTGATTTTTTGTTTGGTACTCCTAAGATTTTCATAACAACCTGTCGACGATAAAAATGTTTCAGATTCTTAATAACCCCTTGGTCCATAGCTGAACAACTGAGGTCATGTTAGCCGGAAAGTATTCAATTTTAATCGACGTTAGCGATGGAAGGTTGTTGTGGGCCGTGCAGTTGTCGATAAACAACAAAATTTTTCTCTTTTTCCGACCAAGTTCTTTTTCAAGATTCAGAAGCCATTTTTCAAACAATGCAGCTGTCATCCAAGCTTTTTTATTGGCTTCGTAAGTTACCGGTAAACTTCTTGCAGACTTAAAACATCTCGGCTTTGCTGCTTTGCCAGTCATTAAAAGTGGTAATTTTTCTGACCCATCCATATTTGACCCTATCAAAATTGTCAACCTTTCTTTACTATTCTTTCCCCCACTGCACTTTTCGTTTTTAAATGAAATTGTTTTGTTTGGTAAACACTTAAAAAATAGCCCTGTTTTGTCGACATTAAAGATATTTTTTGGCTGGTAATTTTCGATAGTTTTCGCTAATTCAGCATGCCACTCATCTACTAAATGTCCGCTCACTGATCTGCTCTCACCACAAACATTTCGAAAAGAAATCGCATTTCTGTCATTAAAACCCGCAAACCAACCGGTACTTGCCTTAAAATCCCGAATGCCCAATCCCTCTGCGAATTCTTCTGCTTTTGCATGGATTATTGGTCCACTTAAAGGAATGTTTTGGTCACGAGTTTGTGTGAACCACTTTAAAACACAATCGTCGACTGCAGGATAATCTGCTGTTCTTACCCGCTTTCGACTTTTCCCGTTTTTTTTATTCCAGTTTTCCATAAGCGTGTTTTTATTTTTTAAGAAAGACGACAAAGTGTTCAGTAAAATTTCGTATTCTTTTGCAATGTCACATTTTCGTTTTGCTCCCCGTTCCACGTCTTGTGTCACTTCAACTTTTTCGTCTAAAGTTAAACTCTTGTACAGGCCGCGCTTAGCCATTGTTAAACTGAACGTAACCTCTAGAATGCATGTAAGCTCTAATTATAGCCAAAACACTACTGTAGTTTTAAAATTAAATCGAACAACACGATTTTGACAGCACGCAATTAAATCGAGCAGCACACCTTATGCACTATTCAACTGTACTGTAACATTACTGACTTAACTCTGTTTTGGTAGGGGAAATTCCAAACTACCCTGGGGGTACAGTATTGTGTACAGAGCAAGTTTGGAATTCCCTACATCCTCATGCGATTACAGTTAGGTATAACGGTACCTACACCTATTGTGTATGACTGTATTGTGTCTGTTTTCAACCAAAATGAAAGCAAACACTCCGAGCTAAGCAAACATTTTAAACTTTGTCTTTGAAAAAAACTTTGAATTATCCAAATGAAATATTTTTTACTTCGAATTAGGCATGCCATTTTTATAAGAGTTTAAATACGTTTTTCAAGGGGAATACCAGTTTATTCGAATTATCCAAGTTCGAATTAACCAAGTTTCACTATATATATATATATATAATTGTTTATATATATATAATTGTTTATCTATATATATAATTGTTTATATATATATATAATTGTTTATATATATATATATATAAAGCATGTTAATTTAAATAATTTTTGTGATATGTAAATTTTTGAGATGGAACTTATATCAGAATGTTCAAAATAAAAAGGTTTGGCCTAATTAATGATGGTAATTATTTTAAAAATTAGTAACTAAATGTATGTTTTTTAAGTAAAAAGGGTTTATGGCCATAAATTCTATTGTAAAAATATTCAGGTTTTTTGAACAAGAATTGTTCTGTTCAGAAGCCTCCTTCGACAAGAACTTTTATTATCTGTAGAAAATCATGAGTAGGGGTTACTTAAGAACCAATCTGATTATGCGAATTCAGTTGAAAATTATTTTTAACCGATTGATTAGTCTCTCTTTGGAATCGATAACTTGTAATTGCCACTTGGTACATGATCATTGATGTCCCAAACACTACACACACAAGTTAGAAAATTACTACAGTTGCTGCGAGAAATATAGTAGTGCTATTCTGTGAAAGTGCAAGATATCCGATTAGGTATATAGACGCTTTAAGCTGACTGGAAAAAGGGTGTTTGCATAACACATCATTTTAATAATCAGTATTAGTTTGCCGTGAAAGTATGTAACAATGCTTATGAGAAATAACTACACACCTGAAAGCGACCCTGCGGCTGGACAGAGTATATCAATCTACAATCCAGGAACTACCCATCATCTGAAGCATCTGAAGTCTACATAAAATGGAAGCAAACTTATTATTTATGCACAATTAAAAAAAATAATAATTTAAAAGAATGATTATCAAATCAGTAAAGACTTTATGGTAAATATGACAAAAGAATGTTAAATATTACTTTACTTCATTGTATATAAAGGGAGTCTTTTATTTTGTGTTACAAAGGTCAACACAGAGATTTTTTTTTTTATAAACTGTATTAAAATCTCAGGAGATTGTCAAAAATAATAGCATCATTATTAATAGCATCCACTTCAAACATAGGCCTATCTCGGACTAGTTATTCTATGTGACCCCTGTACATCACAATTCGTATACATATATATATACAGTGGAAAACGGTTACCACAAAATATCGGTTAACACGAAATACCACTCGGGTACTGATCGCCATTTGTTATGTACAGTGTATTATTTGTACCGTTAACACGAAAGGTTTACCTGAAAAATATCGGTTAACACGAAAAATTTTTGTTATAAATAATTTTTTTTTGGCTGGCTTTTAAGTAACTGCATACAAAATAGAGCCACACAAGTACGCCCAAAAGCTTGTTTTCAATGTAAAGGAATCCATTCTTCATCTCTAAAAGAGAAAGAGCAGGTAGTGACCATAGTTTGTTTTGTCTACTTGTTTTGGTTTGTCTTCAGTACCAAGTTCTATTTACAGTACGTACTGTATACAGTGTACCGTTGTTTACGAGAAACCATAGCCTCTCCTTCAGCACCAAATGTGTTGTTCATTGACCGCAAATAAACCGTTATCGCTTACATTAACTACAGTACCTACTCTATAGGGTGTGGTGAGTTCAGTTCAGTTGTATTCTGTGCGTGTACAGCGGTGGTAAAGTTTGCGGTACGGTACCGATAACATTTTATTGTAAAAAATTTACTCAGTTGTGAGGATTAACTGTTTACTTTTTTACTGTACAAACTTCTTAGTCTTTTAGAGCCAGTTAAGTGACGTGTATGTGTTAAGTGAAGTTACGCTTTCGTAAATTTCGTTTTTGCAGTCCGGAAGTAAAATGGAGAAGAAAGTGCGTAAACAAAGTGCCCTCTCTTTAGAAAAAAAAAGTTAAACTCCTCCAAGCTGTTAATGAGGGTATTCGAACTAAAACAGAAATCTGTAAAACATTTGGTATACCAAACTCGACGTTATCCACGATTATAAAAAATAGAGATAAAACTTTAGAACTGTATGAGTCGGGCAAGTTTGAACCAGGCAGAAAACGTTTCCGTAAGGCAAACCACGAAAACTTAGAGGCTGCTCTTCTTGTTTGGTTTAAGCAAGCAAGATCACAAGATGCTCCTATTTCTGGACCACTACTGATGGAGAAAGCAAACGTTTTGCTGAACAGATGAACTTAAATTTCACTGCAAATCCTGGCTGGCTAGAAAGGTTTAAAAAACGAAATGGCATAACCTTTAAAAACATCTGTGGTGAATCAAGACAGGTGTCACAAGAAATGACATCATCGTGGTTGCAATCTACGCTGCCTGCAATTTTAAAAGACTATCCACGTAAGGATATTTTCAACGCCGATGAAACAGGACTATTTTTCCGTTGTATGCCCTATTAAACACTTTCATTCAAAGGGGAGCAGTGCTCTGGTGGTAAAAAGTCCAAAGAGAGAGTGACAGTGATGGTAGGTTGCAATGCTGATGGGTCAGAAAAACTTCCGTTACTTGTTACAGGAAAAAGTTTAAAGCAACGCTGTTTTAAAAATGTTAAAAAGTTGCCAGTAGAATATAGAGCTAACAAACGAGCGTGGATGACATCTAAAATTTTTATCGAATGGCTGGTTTCGTTAGAAAAACATTTCACTTCTCAGAAGAGGAAAATTGTGTTAATTATTGACAACTGTCCTGCCCACCCATGTGACCTAAAATTGATGGCAATTAAACTTGTTTTTCTACCACCAAACACGACTAGTGTCCTACAACCTTGTGATCAAGGTATTATTCAAAATTTAAAATTTCAGTACAGAAAGTTACTTCTGCGGAAATACTTGGCCACTATTGAGGGGAAAAAAGATTTCTGTGTAAATGTTCTGGATGCTTGTAACTTGTTAAGAACAGCGTGGAACCTCGTGACGCCTACAACAATTCAAAATTATTTCGCTCATGCTCGATTCATTTTGAATTCAGAAACTGAACAACCCGAAGAAAATGAAATTGATCCTACACTATCTGAAATGTTTAATCGTGTGTCATCTGTATTAAATGTTTCAATTTCTCTAAATGAGTACGTGACTGTCGATGAGAACGTAACTACGGCTCCTGTATAACAGATACCGATATCGTGGAAACAGTGCAAGTTGACAACTGTGAAGGTGATGATAGTGACGACAAACTTGACACGGAAAATGATAGTGAAAATGTTCCTACCGCTACCGATATGCTTTCGTTGCTGAGCCGTGTTCGTCGATATTTTGAAGCCAACTCGGAAGGTGAAATGTTTGAACACGTTGATAAATTAGAACAATTTGTTGAAAATAAAATAGTGCAAAATTGTGTGCAAAAGAAAATAACGGATTATTTTAAATAAAGATAAACACGAAAACTACGGTAAAGTTGAAAGACATACAGTAGTCTATAAGAAAACCTAAATCGTAGGACTAAATTTAGAACAGCTAATAATAATTTTAAGAAAAATTAACAATAATAAACCATGAGGATAAATAAAAGGTTGTATTTGTTGCATTTTACTAGACAGTACAATAAATAATCTACAGTACACTGTATTTGTTCATTTCATTTTGTTTCACTTTTTGTTCGCTTAACGCGAAATTTGGTTTACACGAAAAAAATAACTGGTCCCCGTCATTTCGTGTTAACCGATTTCCACTGTACATCGTTTGATAAGTTCAGCCATTTTCGTTTTAGTGTAAATAAATTTAAATTCGTGGTTTTATGTGTAGTGATTCTTGGTAAACCTTGACTCCATTTGTTCTTTATTAAAATTATCTACTTAACTGTTTTTGTTATTATAATCACCTCATGGCAACAATTTTTCTCTTTAAATTTTGCAGAGCGCCAGTTATGAAATACACAGAAATAATAAAATTATAATACTATCTTTGAATACAATAAAATATAAAATATTAATAATAATAGAACAATGTACTAATTCTTGTGTCACAGATTGGCAGCACTAATATTTATTATGCAGTGTTAAAAATAATATTAATGAATACAATTCTGTGTTTATACCCAACCTAACTGTATTGTGTAAACCACATGCTGGGTCATATGAATTTGCTTGTTCATTGTGTTAAGTATAATTGTTGCACAGTAAATTGTTTAATACAGGAGTGAGACATTGATGGCATAAAATAACTAATTACAATACTGAAAAATAATAAATCATCCATTTATTAACTATTATATTTAAAAAATTAAATATCAAAACTTCGAAATGTGAATTCAGAATATTCCCTTTTTAAGAAGATACACCGACATACTATTATGCCTCTTATATGTAACACACAACAATAATAAACTATAACATCAAAACAAGACATTAAAAAACAATTGTAAAATTCTTGTAAATTTCTCGGGTGTCTGACAGGAATATAAACTTTGAATCATTATTAAAATTTTAAATCTTAGCAAATAATCTGCAAAAATAGTATATTTTTTGTTAAATCAAATTGTAAGTTTATTAATATTTTAATAAAATAATATTCACTTTAAGTAAACATAATTATTGTTTACAAGACAGCACCCATTCTAAATTGATTGGAAAAATTATTTTTAATAAAACTTAAAATTCCATATTACTTATTTTACTTCAACTATTTACATTTTCTTATTGATTTTACTTCACTAGCTCATACTTCAGTTCTTTGTGAGTTGTTTCTTTGTTTTGAAGAAAATAATAATTTTTTTTACTTCTGTGTGTGTGTGTGTGTGTGTGTGTGTGTGTGTGTGTGTGTATATGCAGGTTCTGGATATATGAGACAATGACAACGATGATGATGGTGATGATTTTGCCAGTGCCGATTTCCTGTCGCTAATAAAACCCCAAGAGTGGCCCCATGAGTAAGTCATTTGCGTCTTCCAGTGGCAGTGGAAAGAAAGTACATTTCTACTTATGGCATTGTCTGAATTGCAGTGTTTTGTAGACTTCAAATTTGATTAAATAACCATGTTTAATTATTGTCATTAATTTATTCATGTCTGGACAGGACTCTCTAACCAAGCAAAATACATGCGTACACAGAGATCATCCCCATTTGCAGCACAATACCTGTTTCTGCTGGTAGACCACACACACACGCGCGCGCGCGTGCATGCACAGCACTGCATAAAATCGACAGGTGATCACATTTGACAGGCTAGAGGCTGTAATCTTTGCCTGTACATACACTACTTAAAATTATTTCTATCAACTTCTCTCTATGAATTATTTACAATACTGCTATTGTTAAATATGCAAATATATGTGTTGTTGCATATATTCCCCAGGTGTTACTGGATTTGAATGGTATTCGTATTTTATTTATATCTTCACATACATAGTTATTCACATAACAATACATTTTAAAACTGCTTCTTATAAAAAAAGATTTCATCGAACATAGTAAACACTGCCATGGAGGGATACAAAATTTAGCCACCTTTCTTTGGACATATTGTTCTCCATTGACAATATCCTGTGTCACATTTATGTGTTTTGTAGGAAGAGGCTATATAACAATGAAGAGGCTATATAACAATGATTTTTATACCTTTCTTTTCATGGTGCTATTTCTACCTGTTTCTCTAATAACGTGCTGTTTATTCTGAGACTCGTACTGTGTTCACCCTTAGTCTCTCTCTCTCTCTCTCTCTCTCTCTCTCTCTTGTAGGAAATAATTTCTCTTTGTCTTCTCTCACTTCGTTGTTCATATCATTTTGCTCTTCTCTAACCTTGCTTGCATTTCTCTCTTAATAGCGATTCCTTCTCTTTCTGCCCAAAGTTTTCTCTTACACTCTTCTCTCTTCTTTCTTGCAGTTCCTTAAGGTTGCCATCACATATCACCTCTAGAGAATTGCTTTTATTTTTGTAATCTGTGTGAGCAAATTTAGTAATTCTTCAATGGTTTTAATTCCTTGTATGTATATTTAAATATATATTTCTAATCTTATATTTTAGTTCAAGTGGTATGCTAATTTTAACACTAACTTGTGTTCAGTGAATTTTGATTTGCTCCTTAATTTTACTCCTTTCAACTGGCTGAGTGATGTTCTCTTCAAGGGTAAGTTTTCCATGTGTTTAATATCTACCACAATTTTGGTATCTTACCTGTCTTTGTGTATCAATATTCCAATAGCAGCAATATTCAATCAAGTCTGATGTTGTTCAAAAATAGTTTACTTGCTCAAACAATCATGTGGCAGCAGAATCTTGAAAATGTTTATTAGTGGAAGACTTGTAACACTAGTGTCTTCCTTATGTTTTCAAATACCGTTTTACTGACTTAAAATCATACACAGAGCTTAAAATCAACATGCGTTCACTTTGACAAGCTACAGCTTGTAAGCTTTCCCTGCACATACACATAGCACTACTTAAACTATTTTTAACAACTACTCTATATTAATTATTTACAAAAATTGTAGTGTGGTTAAATATGCAAATGTGTGAGTGTGTGTGTGTGTGGTGCCATTCACCATTCAATTATATACACATTTGCTTATAAAAATCTGCTATTCTTCCTATGAAGAGTAATGCAATACTGTAATCAGACATAGGGTAAGGTTAATTTTTTCAAGCCGAAAGCTACCTCACAGATAGAACATGTTTTTTAACTTCTACTGCTTCTGTGTTCCAATTATGAATTATTACAGTTGTGTATTCATTTGTTCCAGTGTTACTTATTTACACCCATGAATAATATCTGTGAAGAAGAGGATTTTACTCCAGATTGTGAACTATATAGAGAAAAGTCAATTCAGAATACTCTCAGAGACCATCTGTCACCACACAAGTTAATACATTCTGGCATTAAGAAGTACCAGTGCGATGTGTGTTCAAAATCATTTACTCATGCAGACATTTTGTCACAACACAAGTTAATACATACTGGCATTAAGAAGTACCAGTGTGATGTTTGTTCGAAATCATTTACTTTGTCAGGCAATTTGACAAAACACAAGTTAATACATTCTGGCATTAAGAAGTACCAGTGTGATGTTTGTTCGAAATCATTTACTTTGTCAGGCAATTTGACAAAACACAAGTTAATACATTCTGTCATTAAGGAGTACCAGTGTGATGTTTGTTCAAAATCATTTACTCGTACAGACATTTTGTCACGACACAAGTTAATACATACTGGCATTAAGAAGTACCAGTGTGATGTTTGTTCAAAATCATTTACTCAATCAGGGAGTTTGTCACAACACAAGATAACACATACTGGTATTAAGAAGTACCAGTGTGATGTTTGTTCAAAATCATTTACTGAGTCAGGCAATTTGTCACAACACAAGTTAATACATGCTGGCATTAAGAAGTACCAGTGTGATGTTTGTTCAAAATCATTTACTTTCTCAGGCAATTTGTCACAACACAAGTTAATACATTCTGGCATTAAGTACCAGTGCGAAGTGTGTTCAAAATCATTTACTATGCCAAGCAGTTTGTCAAACCATAAGTTAATACATTCTGGCATTAAGTACCAGTGTGATGTTTGTTCAAAATCATTTACTATGCCAAGCAGTTTGATAAAACACAAGTTAATACATGCTGGCATTAAGAAGTACCAGTGTGATGTTTGTTCAAAATCATTTACTTTCTCAGGCAATTTGTCACAACACAAGTTAATACATTCTGGCATTAAGGAGTACCAGTGTGATGTTTGTTCAAAATCATTTACTCAGTTAGGCAGTTTGATATAACACAAGTTAATACATTCTGGCATTAAGAAGTATCAGTGTGATGTTTGTTCGAAATCATTTACTGAGTCAGGCAATTTGACAAAACACAAGTTAATACATTCTGTCATTAAGGAGTACCAGTGTGATGTTTGTTCAAAATCATTTACTCGTACAGACATTTTGTCACGACACAAGTTAATACATACTGGCATTAAGAAGGACCAGTGTGATGTTTGTTCAAAATCATTTACTCAGTCAGGCTATTTGTCACGACACAAGTTAGTACATTCTGGCATTAAGAAGTATTAGCGTGTTGTTTGTTCAAAATTATTTACTCAAGCGATTTGTCACAACACAAGTAAATACATTCTGGTATTACAAGGTACCAGTGTGATGTTTGTTCAAAATCATTTACTCATTCAGGCAGTTTGTGACAAGTTAATACATACTGCCATTAATAAGTGCCAGTGCGATGTTTGTTGAAAATTATTTACTCAATCATATGGTTTGTCAATTCACAAGTTAATATATTCTGGCATTAAGAAGTACCAGTGCGATGTTTGCACAAAATCATTTACTGATTCAAGCACTTTGTCAAAACAAGTTTAATACATACTGGCAGTATGAATACCAGTGTGATGTTGGTTCAAAATCATTTAGACAGTCAGGCAATTTCTCACAACACAAGTTAATATATACTGGCATTTAAGAAGTACCAGTGTCATGTCTGTTCAAAATCATTTACTCAGCCAGGCAATTTGACAAAACAAGTGAATACATTCTGGCATTAAGAAGTACTAGCATGATGTTTGTTCAGAATCATTTACTACAGACAGTTTGTAATAACACAAGTTAATACGTTCTGGCATTAAGAAGTACCAGAGAGTTGTTTCAACAAAAGTAGTTATTTGGCATAGGCTGTTGTGTTATAAATAACTTGCTGGCATAAAAATAACAGTGATGTTTGTAACAAATTTTTCTGTTTGTACATTTTGAGTGTAAATTAATCCATTATACTATTATGAACCATTACTGTGTGGTATGTAAGAATAGTTTCTACTGTCCAAAAAGTTTTAGCAATGTAATAAAACCAATCAATATAATATATAATAGTTGTTTTGATCGTTCATCTTCTTTTTTCACAGCACTAAATTAATATTGATTATTAAACTTTCACTTGTGAACTTACTTTGTTTCCTCCCGTATGCGTTTCGGTGTGATGTGCGCCTTCGTCAGTGGTGTGAGACAGACTCCACTTAAGGCACACATCGATTGTGCCGAAACACGTACAGGAGGAAACAAAGTAAGTTTACAAGTGAAAGTTTAATAATCAATATTAATGTATAATGTTTTTAAACAGAAACCTTTATACAAGCATAATTATACAAATAAATTAATATATGCTGTAATATTGCCACTGCAAATATGTAATGTCTATGATATTTGGCACTACAAAACAGTGAAATTTGTAACAATTAAAATCATTTAAATTATACATTGTAATATAGTGTGACATTATTGGTACACATTTATCCTCTAATTAAAATTTTCACTGCATGAGTTACAGTGATATATATATATGTATAGTTGAAATCATTTGTAAGTCTTTGTTTCTTGCTATACATAGATTATACTTCTCATACAAGATTTTTGTCTGGCTGCTACAACCTTCACTATGACAGAGTCCTGGGGACTTAACACATCTGTGTTATTGCTTGGCAAAATGATTCACGTGGGTATGTCCCCTTAATGTAGCTTGGCATTTCACAACTTGTAAGTTGTATTTAAAGCTCATAGGTTATTTCGTTTAGCATATTTTTGATTGCTTCATGCATACCGATTCTTTACAATTCAACATTAGTTCAGTGCATTACTGACAGATGACATTGTATCTCAAAACTGCTAATTTCCGATGCTTTACATGTCATTGTTTGTAGCGGTTCCTTGTTGTGAACTACACATTTGGTATAGTGGAGTGTTTGAATTTTTGAGTGATTTTTTTTTTGTAATCTTATATTACAAAGTGACTGATAACTTCTTGACTGAATATATAATATTGTGGTAATTTAATTTCAAATCTGGATCTGAATTGAATAATGTAGAAAATGAATAGACATTTTGATCTGACAATACAGGTAAGCCTACATAATTTGAGGTTAGTTCATCTCACTATTTACTGCCAGTGTTCTAGATAACGAACTATAGCAAGACACCAGAATAGTGCAGATGCCCTGGTACATGCTTCGCAGTTTGAGGCTACCAAATCAGCGTCTGGGTGGACAAGTCATAAAGTGCATGCTAAAAGATCGCAATGGCACAGACGAGGAAGAAGAACAAGGAACAGGGACTTGAAAGTCGGCACCGCAGAATAAAATAAAGCATGGAATACCAAAGTGTTATAAATGTGGGAAACTTGGACATTACAACGAGATTGTTGGGTAGTAGGAAATTAAGCAGCAGGGAAACAAGCAGTAGTCAGTACAGCGAGGCGTGTGCTGACTAACTGGAGGAGCGAAGCCCCGAGACAATACGCAATTTTTACACTTCAGAAAAACAGTGGGAGCTTGGTGGTTACCGGACTCGTTCAAGAAAGGTAACCTCGATTACAGTTGACACAGGTGCAACAGTTCCCATTTTGCGGCCCAACATGGTGAAAGATCTCAAGCCAATCTGGTGGTCTTGCAGCTTGTGAACAGCTACTGGACGGCCTGTAAAAGTGTTTGGAAAAGTGGAGCTACACCTACGCATTGGTCAACTTGAGTCTAATCACCAAGTACTTGTTGCAGACATTGTGGATGAAGCAATTCTTTGTGTGGATGTTACGAACGTATACGGATTTATAGTTGACTTTAAAAACAATGCTTGAGAATCGGCGGAGAAGAGGTAATGCTCTCCACAATGACTACATCAGAAAAATCGATGGACGTGATTAACCAAGTGGCCATAACTGTTCCGCTAAACTCAGAAAAAATCATCATTTTTAGAACTGAGGTAGATACAGTAAAATTAAAGTTGAGGGCGTATGCGCAGAAACCAATTTATGGATGGGCGAGTCCACTTTGAAATTGTGAATGGGAGGATGGTAAGACAATCAACTGGAATGCAAGTGAAGGTGTCGCCAACTTTGCATGTGATGTTTTAGTTACCCATACATTGTTAGCCTCAGTCTTGCATTTTTTATTACTATTTCAATTTAATATTAATTATATAGTTGTACAGTCGCTCATTTTTATTAGTTATTTAATTTTTTAGTTAATTTCTATTAGTAGTTTTTATTCTATAATTATGTATTATCGTAATTATTTGTGTTATCATACAGTAACGAGATTTGATAAAATGGATACTTCTCCTTCAACTAGCAAAGACAGGAAAGTTATTCATAGTAAAGCACGGGAAGTAATAATATACAGTTTTTTGTTGTCCAGGATTAAAAAGATTCCTGCAATTAAATGAATACGAAGAATGTGTTCCTCTATGTAATTATAGACTGTAGAGATAGTCAAGTGTAATTAAGGAGTGGAAGTGTACAGTTTGCAAATTGCATTGCGATAAGAATGGTCAGAAAGGCTATAGTTTTTTATGTCTCAGCAGTACACAATGACAGAATCAAACCACTCATGTATGTTTATAAAACATTCTGATATGTAACAGCAACAAATTCCGATACGTGTGAACAGTACATATCATTTGCTTCATTTGAATAATAATACAATTACAATATTATTATTATTTGATTTACGTCAATTCCCCATGCAGGAGGATTTTCTTCTTTTGCAAGATCACAAGTATGTTTCAAAACCATTTGCAGGTCAGGTATTGTTCTTTCTGTTCACTTTCTGAAAGGGGTTGAGGAGCAAGGGGGAAGATGTCTCCATTAAAACACACACACACACACACACTAGCATGCACACAATTCCTTTTTTTCTTTATTTAATTTGAAGTCTGTATTAGAACAAATGTTTTCAGAGTTTACAAGTTTTTTTTTTTTTTTTTTTTTGGATTAATTTTTTTTTAATTTTATGCAATATGGACACATACTGAGGAGTGTCAGTTTTTTATATTTTTTCAATAAATAAAAATGAGAGGGGGGAGAGAGAGAGACCAAAAATGACACGTACAGAAATTTCATCAGAACTTTTCCTGATATTAAAAAAATAACTAAATAATGAATGGCAAAAAAAACATTAACAAAGTTAATGGAAATTATAGTTATAATTTCTTGTCTAATGAACAGGTACTAGTAATGGCTTCGTATACTTCACATCTTAAATTCTAAACCTATTACAAACATATTTGGTATACTCAGCTTGAAACAAACGTTCAGACCAACAAAAATGGTTTAAATGTTGCCATGCTGCATTATTAGTAGGTACTGTTGAAACAGCAGGTTGATTATAATTGTTTTTAGAACAGACTTCTGGAATGTTGTGTGCAAGTGTATTGTGTTCAAGTAGCAAGTTTCCACTACTTTATAAAACATATCCTAGAAGCAAACTTTGACATCCAGTTGCTGTTGCTGAGAAACCTTACTAAGGGACTTATAAAAAAAAAGAAAAACAATTACACGCTTGCTCTTTTGAACGTCTGATGAAAAGGTTTTGTAAAGTGTACCTAACAAAAATGTACAATGCTCGACTTGTCTTTATATTCCATACTTCTAGCAGTTTTACATGATATATTGCTAACACGAATAAGAAAAGTTTAAATCTGCTGAAGGTCTGAACGAGTGATAGTTATTTGCAGACTGACAGGGCCATAAAATAATTCTGAAAGAATTGTTGTTTTTAAAACACCATCCTTTGTCAAGTGACTACTCAAATCTGGCAGTTTTTCACAGCAAACTGAAGTTTGATGATTTGATCCATCATTACCTAGTGATGGTCCAAACATTTCAAGGATTCTCCTAGCCTTAAAAAACTGGACTGGCGTCATTGAGTGACATGACTAATGTTAAATTTACTTTGGGATGCTTCCAAACATAATACAGTTTACAATAAACAAACAAAACTTTATGCCTCTAATTTTTCCAGAACTCCATACACATAATTTGATCTGGATAGAACATTTATTAAACAATAATACTATTCGATGCAAATAAATAAAATATCGGTATGGAGAACCGTACATGACTTCCATGTTTTAAGATTTATATTTAAAATCATTTTAGAAATGAAATATTTCTACAGAAACTACTTCTATCTTCAGCCTCAAGCACAGAATTGTGGTCACTAACATATACCACCTCACGTTAGCGCACTCGATTTTCACTGATGATGGCAGTCGATGGCACTTCCGAAACGTCTGGTTTTGCAGAAAACATTGGACCACGGCCAAACAGCCCGTGAAGGAATTTTATCAACAAACTTGTGTTAAACTTGTTAGGTTTCATTACATTTATAATCAGTGTTCTGTGTTGTGAGTTTTACATTAATTATTAAGAATGATTAGGTATGACGAACTGTTGAGTCTTATTAGTACAGAAGAGGATGCAATTTCTTTTCTTCAAGGAAAAGGATTACTTCATAATCCACGTCGTTGCATTAATGGACATGATATGGTACTGAAAATGGGACAGTGACCTTGATGGTGTTGCAATAAAAAACTTGCCGTGAGTATAAGGTACTTCACCAGGGCACATTCTTAGAGAGGTGCAAAATACCGCTGAGAAAAATAATTTTGTTTATTTATTGCTGGTGTGAAGGGCGTAGTAGTGTGAAAAACAGTAAAAATCAACTGGAAATCAGCGCCAACACACACAGAGTGGATGGCTTACTTAAGATATATCTGTGGCTTAGACATCATGAGCAACCCACAGAAAATTGGAGGACCGAATTTAGCAGTTGAAATTGAAGAGAGTGTGTTTGCCAAGAGAAAAAATGTTGGCCGGGTGTTAACACAACAGTGGGTATTTGGAGGATACTGCTGGGAAACCAAGGAATGCTTCTTGTGTTGTGTCGAAGATCGCTCAGCCGCTACTCTTCTTCCTCTCATACAGCAAAATATTGAACCAGGGTCCACTATACTATCAGATGAGTGGCGTTCATACCGGCAAATTGTTAATTTGCCACAACAGTAGTCATTTGACTGTAAACCATAGTTATAACTTTGTGGATCCTCAAACGGGAGCACATACACAAGGCATAGAAAGCCTATGGCGGTCCTGTAAACGCCGAAACAAGATTGAATGTGGTACAAGAAGGGAACTCTTAGATTCCTATTTATGTGAGTTCATGTGGCGAACAAGAAACGCAAACGACGATTTGTTTGAGAAAATGCTTCAAGATATCAAAAAATATCATGGTTAATGATTCTTGTTTTATATGATTTTGGTAAGTATCATCAATTTTGCTAAGTCTGTTCTATTTAGAATACTAATTTCATAATGATATTGACTTTGAAATCATGTGCTTAGTTTAATTATTCCTTGCTCAAGCTTAATCCAATACCATTTTCAAGGATTTTAAGTATTCTGTAAAAGTATTTTGTTTCCTTATTGAACACAGTACATGACAAATTAAAAGCATTGAGTACTTAAAAGTAGGTTAGGTTACATTATTTAATCTAAACAACTTCACAGAAGCTGTAACAAAGTTAATTATAAAATAATAATCATTTTATATTTTTTCTTTTACAAGTGGATATTAAGCCAACAAGCTGATATCATATAAAGTGTAATAATCATGTCAGTGTTACACATATTATTATTTTTAATTAAATCCTTAAATTTTTAGTGACCGTCAATCAATGAATGTTTTAGTGGATGGTTAGTGAGGATCGGTCATTAATACAAATTTTAGCTATTTTGCGTCATCTGTTCGATTTGTTCCTTGTTTCAGTCCAATTTTCGTATAACTTCCGATTGTACACGGAGATTTTGTCTCGGCCATTCTGTAAAGTGACAGGTTCATAGTTTTAAATCTATTTCAAGTTTTTGTTCAGTTTCTTGGGTTTGCTTACATACTTTGTTCAACTTCGTACAAGAGAGCATGTAACAGAAAATGATTTGCTGATGACTTAGTATACACAGATGTTCAACAACTCAGTTCAGCTTGCTCAGCTTCTCTAGTTTATTTACTTTAATCGGCTTCGTAAAGAACTGAATAGAGTACAAAAGGCTATTCTTTGTATTGATGCAATAATATACACAGTTATTTTACAAAACGTTTAAGAAATTAGAAAACAAAAGAATGACGAATTTAGAAAGTGAGTTGGAAATAGGACGAAGGATTGAGTAAGAAAGAAATGAACAGTGGGGTAACTGGAGTAGAATATTGTAAGAAGGAAAAGAAAGAGAAGGGAGGTAAAGGATTGGACGGAACCAGGACAACGTAAGTGAAAATCGCAGAAGCTTATTCACTCGATATTTTGTAAAATAAACAATACTCGATTTAATATAAAACTATGAATTGAGCTAAGGAGAATTAACAAACTCTTAATGTCTCTACATCAGTTTTTGTCAACTGATAATTTTGCAATCATCGGATCATACAACCGATAGGTTCCCATTGTTGCTGAAAAACAGTTCTATCTCTCTCAATGGTCTGCCTTCTGTTTCCGGCAAACAGAAGTACATGTGTGTCAGTCCCAAGACCCCAACAAATGAATAGATTAATAGAGCTCCAAACAGGTTGAACCAGTGGCTCAGATTGATGTAAGATTTCGTCACTATGAAGACAAAGAGGTAGGAGCAGGCTGTGGAAACTCCGGCGGCAATGCCTCGGCCTCTGCAATACAAACGAGTTTCCATTAATATTGTGTTATTCTGTACGAATTCTCTATATTTGTGTATTTTTCTGTGTGTTTGGATAGATCATCAAACGGAAGAGTTGGTGACTTATGACCAATTTGATTTTAGGAATGCTATAGGAACGAGACAAACCATGCTTCTACTAAAGCTAAAGGCTGGATAGGGACAAAGAAACCTATTTTTAAAGAGGTTCAAAATCATAACCTATTTTCAACTTACATCGTCAAAACATTCGATTATTTCAGACAGGTAGAAATCTCAGGAAAATAGAAATCCACTGCAGTGACTTGCGATGGCGTTGCAGTAATAGTTAGAAGTAAGCAGGATTTTAGGGATAGGTGTTGGAAAGAATGGAGGGTATTATGGGATTGGAATATAATATTGTTACGTTGAGTTGAAAAATAATGAAAGTGCCTACATGACCCTTTACACGCCACAACGCACAAAGGTCATTCTGCGCAGAAGAATTACGTAACGCTCTAGGTAATTCGTGACGCCCCTTCCACAAGTTTTTCAACTGTTCTACCGGCATCCAGGTCCGCTGTGTCACAATACAATGCGGCCGGAGTATAAATACTGGATTTGGAAGAGGCCGAGTTCAGTTACAGCTGGCGATATTAGGAGTGCGGATCGAAGTAATTGTTGAGGTTTAGTGAAAAGTGATTATTGTGATAATTAGTGCAATATAAGGTGACAGTTATTGTTGTGCGTTGGGTAAATTTAACTTGAATTATTGTATAAGAATGACTTTGTTGATTTCTAACTGTTGTTTGTGTCTAATTAAAGTTTGTAATTATTGACTTCATTGGTGTCAGTTATTCTATTTCCACTGTACAACAAGGTGATCCATGAGACCATTGTAACAGTATATAGATTAATAAACCAAAAACTAAAGTGATAATGTGTGAAAATAATGGAAAGCTCAAATATGAAGAAAATAGGAGGGAATTATGAAAAATAAAACTCTGCAGGATGTTGAAGAATTTATTTATTTAAAAAGTAAAATCATAAGAATGGGGAAACATTACAGAATATGGAGTAGGCTTGTCCAAATGGAAACAGTATTAAAGAAACTGAAACCCCCTTTCAATCTCTGCTGTATTTCCACATAAGCAGATCCAATGGCCTAGCTCTGGTTAGGGACGCACACGTTTATTGTAAAAATAAATATGTTTTTAACTAACTTCATGCCTTAGAGAGAAAAATGTAGATACAAATACACGTTTCATTAATTAAAATTTATTGTAAAGATGTTATAATGTCTATTATCATCTATGTGATTCATAGCCTTATAGAGTCTGAGAATGTTCTTACCATTGATGTTATCAAAATATCCCCTGAAAGATTAAAAGAAAAAAATTTCAGAATAGTTAGGTCTTTTAAATGTTGAAAATTATTTTTTAACAGAATTAGAGTTCGTTAATGTAACTGATCATTTTTATCCAAAAAATGTAGAAGGAAATTCATTTAAATGAATTTTAAACTACCATAGTAAAGTTAATGTTTTATTCTTGTATTTTGTTGTCCATGAAGTGTCCATTGGTTAACTAAGTATAAGTATAATACTACTGACTCGGAACACACACTACTGACTTTGTGTTCCAAGTCAGTAGTATTATATTTATAATTAGTTAATGTTTTAATGTACTAAATGGATGTTAAATATTTTAAAATGTTCACTTATCTTCTTTCATCATTGTTTTGTCTTAGAAACTATTCATTGCAAATGAACTGTCAGTATTTCAAACGTTTTCATTTTTTCATAGAATACCATCTATAATAGAGATAAATAGAATATAGATTGTATTATTGCTTATGATACATTTTAAGATAATATTGTAAGATAAAAGAATGGAGTAGTTTTTAAACATTCTGAGACGAAGATAGCCATGAGATCCACGGAAATCCAAAATTAAGTATGAGAACACAATAAGTGAATTATTTACATTTTCTAAGAGATGTATGATGGGTTATCGGCTACCCTCTTTGTTATTGTACTACACTATGGCACCAAAGATATAGATTAACGAGAAACAATATTAAGTAGACAAGCCAAATATGTGCTAATGCTGATGATGTGTGATAATAACTAGATCAAGGCAATGGCTGGTTGATGGTTACATGGAGCTAAATCAAAAATCCTCTGGAATGGGATTGAATGTAAATATCAGCAAAACTAAATATATGCTAATTTATGTACAAAGAAGAAGACGATGTCTGAATAATTTATGCATAGAGGGTAATTCATTTGATGTGGTTAATAAGTTCAAGATACCTGGGTAACATGATAGATAACAAACATGATAGATAACAAACATGATAAGCAAGGGTGCATAAATATGATAGTACATGACAGGTTACAAATAGGAAGTAGGGCATACTGTGCGTTCGCTCTATGAAACACAAAAATGAAAATATATAAGACCTTTATTAGATCGGTTGTTGCTTATGGAGGTGAGATATAGTCATTAGCAAGAAAGTAACAAGAAACACTGAGAAGGTTCGAAAGAAAGATAGCATGGTGTGTTTGTAGCCTGGTTAAGGCAGATGGTGAATGGAGAATAAGAAATAATCAGAAGATATCTGAGCTACTGAAGCATGAGGAAGGACATCACAAGATCCATAACGGCTCAACGAATACAATGGCTAGGCCACCTACAACAGTGGATGAGCAGTGTATTATAAAGAAAATCCTGACCGCTCAGGTGTACAAAAGCAGAAAGAGGGGTCCATTTAGACTATGATGGTTTGATGATATGGTGGAAGATCTCAGTAGAATGGATGTGAGGGTTTATGATAAAATTATAATGGATAGGAGACATGTTGAAACTGGGCTCACGTTGAGCTGTAGTGCTGAAGGAGAAGGTACCTTGAGTGCCTTCAGCATGTTTTACTAGCTGGAGACATCTTCACGTTAAACACTTTTCAAGAAACTTTTTTTTAAATGGGTTTAGAAACAAAGGGTTGGACAAATTGGCTCTTCTTTTGTCACTGATCCCCTAAACATTTCCTTAATGGACAAATATTTAGCAGGCCTATTGAACACATTTTGTAAGCCTGTGCACAATCCAGTAATTACTGTAAATTATAATAAATTCATACAATAATTAAATAATGATAAAATTTGTTAACTGATAATCAAGCGTGCATGATATTTAGTAGTCCAGAACATCTTAAGAAACTAATTTTCTGCCATTGTTTTTAATAATCTGGTAGGTCTTTGGTTGCATATGTGTTGGACTACTGAGATGTGTTGTACTGTATTAGGATTTCAACTATAAAATATCGGTATGGAGAACCATACATGACTTCCATGTTCTAAGATTTATATTTAAAATCATTTTCGAAATGAAATATTTCCATAGAAACTACTTCTTTCTACTTACTGCTTCAGCCTTAACCACAGTACTGTGGTCAATAACGTATACCACCTCACATTATCGCACTCGATTTTCACTGATGATGGTAGTCGATGGCACTGCCGAAACGTCAGGTTTTGCTGAAAACATTGGTCTACGGCCAAACAGGACAGGAAGGAATTTTAACAACAAACTACTTCTTTGTTGCCGATAACGTAGAACATATATAAAAAATCCCCTCCCCCTTAACTATAATTTTCATTTATAGAAAATTACCCCCACCCCGTTCAAATAGCCTCTTCATTTACAGATATTTCATCTACATTTCTACAGTGGATTATTAAGATCTTATCAGGATACTTTATTTATCAAAATTAAGTACTTTACTCTTGTTACAAAAAAGTGTTTCTGGTAAACTACCATTTCCCCGTAACCGATCTTCACCAAAATCAATAGGCCTTGAGTCCTCTACAACTCTGGCACATTTGTAAAAATTATTTGATTCTGTTTGAATTTACGGCAGTTATCGTTCGTCATGAAAAAAATTTCTCTTGTTACAACATAAAATGTTGCAGGTAAACTACCCCTTTCCCTTAACCAATCTTCACCAAAATCAACAGGCCTTGAGTTCTCTACAACGTAGGGACGTGTGCAAAACATTATTTGATTATGTTTAAATTTACGGCAGTTATCGTTCGTCATAGAAAAAATTACCCTTGTTAAAACATAAAACGTTGCAGGTAAACTACCCTTTCTCTTAACTGATCTTCACCAAAATCAATAGGTCTTGAGTACTCTACAATTCAGGGAGCATGCAAAACATTATTTGATTCTGTTTGAATGTGCGGCAGTTATCGTCGTCATAGAAACAATTACTCTTGTTAAAACATAAAATGTGGCAGGTAAGCTACCCCTTTCCCTTAACTGATCTTCACAAAAATCGATAAGCCTTCAGTCCTTTACAATTCAGGAATGTGTGCAAAAACATATTTGATTCTGTTTGAATGTGCGGCAGTTATCGTCGTCATAGAAACAATTACTCTTGTTAAAACATAAAATGTGGCAGGTAAGCTACCCCTTTCCCTTAACTGATCTTCACAAAAATCGATAAGCCTTCAGTCCTTTACAATTCAGGAATGTGTGCAAAAACATATTTGATTCTGTTTGAATGTGCGGCAGTTATCGTTCGTCATAGAAAAAATTACCCTTGTTAAAACAAAATGTGGCAGGTAAACTACCCCTTTCCCTTAACCGATCTTCACCAAAAACAAAAGTCTTGAGAACTCTACAATTCAGGGCTGTATGCAAAACATTATTTGTTTCTGTTTGAATTTGCGGCTGTTATTGTTTGCCATAGAAAAAAATCTACAGACAGACACACACACACACACACTTTTTGAAAAATGACTTTTTTCATGTTTTGAGGGTAGTACAATCAGAATCTGCAATTATCTCGAACACGATTTTTATTGCCATCACCATATTTCCATTTCCTTATGGAACGTGGAAGTAAAATGCAGTGGCGAAGCTAGTAGTTAATGAATGGGTAGGCAAAAATCTTATCTTACATTTTTTTTTAAGGAATCACTAAAAGGATGGTGGTTCAAATCGGACGCTGAGGTAGAGTTTGCTGTAAGCGAATGGTTCCACAAACAGCCGTAAGAATTTTACTAGCAGGGAATCTACAGTTGGTGCAACAGTGGAACTCATGTTTTAATGTTAATGGAGGCTTCTTTTAAAATCATTGAATAAAAAATGCTTTACAGCTCTATACGTGTTTCTGTTGAAAATTCCTTGTATTAGTCATACACAATAATACAACTGATTGAACTTCAAATTTTTAAACTTGATTAGTTTCTATATATATATATATATATATATATATATATATATATGTTTAATGTTACAAATAATTCAAATAACAATCTTGATCATCTGTTAGTTCAGCGGAATAAACAGGGACACTTTTAATAACCGCATAAAATAAACACACTTATAAACAACACCGCGCTTTAACTTGAATGTTTGGACCACAGAAGTGAGGCATGCCTCAACGCTCTATGTGTACAGCACGGGACAATCCCCCCTCCCTTCACTTCCCTATCGCTCCGGCACATTGGTTACATACGATGTATACAAAAAACGCTGAGGCAAGTTCAGATTGCCTCATTCGCTTTAAACGAGCTATGCCGAGTCTCACCTGTCACCATCTAGCAGTCGCTCAGTAAAGCACGTTTCGGCCTAATAAATTTGACAGTTGCGGTAACAATGTATAATCTTTACATTATGTAGTTCATACGTATTTATAATTTTTATTCTACAGAATTTTTTAGGGTAGGCAATGCCTCAATTGCCTCCATGCAACTTCGCCACTGGTAAAATGCTGGACAGGGGTCTCTCATCAAGGAACTGTCAGAGACCTCAAATGTATTAAATAAAGGTTCCAATACAAGTAGTATCAGCTGGATGATCAGGAAAAGTGCTGAAAACTTCAGTTATGTCTGTGGTCTGCATGAATGTCAAACATGGCACATGGGTAATAATGGGTAAGGAACAATGGCAGTTAAGTTCATTTGAATAAAATTGTTATAGAGAAATTTTAAAGATTATCTGGAGAGACAAATTCACTTGTGAAGAAGTATATGTTGGAGAGCGCTGTCTAAAGTAGAATAAAAATCTAGAAGAATAAGGTCATATCATACATCATGAGAGTTTATTTATAATGTTAGTCAGGGGGGTGAGGTGTAAGATGGAATGGAGGAGGTGTTAAGGAAAGCTCTGTTTGAAATGTTAAAACAGATGATAGACTTTGTCAAGTGTGCGAATTATATTGAACTGAAAGGGAGGTATTGGAGGACTGCTACAAACACATCCACAGATTGTAGGTCCAAGAAGAAGATTACTAATCCTATAGACACTTGTGAGGTCATTTATAGTGATTCTGTAGATGACAATTCTTATAGACTATTCATGAGGGCAACTTGAGCTGCTGCAACATACAGCATTTCCTGTTAGAGAATTATGTACAGTGATTAAGCAGCAGTTTTAGCCCTGTTTCCCTATTTAAGGCTATACGTCAAACCAAGACCAAAAACAGTGGTTAAGGCTGAAGAAAGAAGTAGTTTCTATGGAAATATTTCATTTCAAAAATGATTTTAAATATAAATTTTAGAGCATGGAAGTCATGTATGATTCCATACCGGTATTTATATTCATGCACCCATACAGAAACTAATGATAGAAATACAATATCAAGAAGACAACTGATAATTTTAGTCAAAGCTCATGAGAGAAAAATCAAAGAGTAAAAGCTTTGATCAACAAGTGACACTGGATAATCCAGGAATTGAACAAGTGAAGCAATTTTGCTACTGGACAGATTGCTTACTACAGACAATTGGTGTGTGTCAGAAGTGAAAAAGAAAAGAGGATCGGTAGGTAAGCAGACTTTTAGAATTACCTGCTCACAAATAATTGTACGAATTTAAAAATTAAAAATGAATTTTCAAAAGAATCTGTTTGGAATAGCTAACTTTATATAACTGGAGTGTGTGGCCTGAAAACAGAAAAATTTATATGTGGAGATGATCTGCTCAAGTTAGATAGAAAGAAAAAAACAAATATTGAATTTTGAAAATGAGCATAAAAGATAAGAAATTTAAAAAGTAATAGAAAAGAGAAAGATATAATCTATAGGCATAATATTGTTGAGGCACAATATTTTTTTTCTGATCATTTTCAAGGGAACTTTATGGGAAAGACTGGAAGGAGTCAGACAAGGAGGAAATATTTGAAAAATATACAGATTGTTGGGAGATGGAAGGTGTGATACAGTCAAAATAGTGGCGGAGATCAAGATTTCTTGCTTGCAATAACAAGACGCAGCCTTTAGATGGAAGAAATACATTTTACAAAACTATTTTTATACGTTTATAAGATTTTTAACTTTTATTTAGTTTCACTTTTTTTGACTAATTCCAAAAAAAAAAAAAAAAAACACGACCCCACCGACAAATACCAAAACACAGTAAAACAACTAGTCAACAAAGCCAAACACATAATGACACACAAACAAAAGCCCTACATGAAACAAATCCAACCATCAGCCCCTACCCTCCAAGCGCTTCCCAAAATCCATAAAGAAGATATTCCGATCCACCTCATTATCAACTACCGTAATGCCCCTGCATACAAACTCGCAAAATTATCAGACAACACAGACAACTAGACAACAACATTGCAGTAAAAAACAACACAGACCTAGTAACAAAAATAAAAGACATACACATCCCCCATAATGCCACATTAGCCTCCTTTGACATTAAACACCTGTAACCCCTCTTTCTAGTTTTATGCTTTATAAAAAAAACTTTTTTTTTTTTTTTTTTTTTTGGAAAAAGGGGCCACTAGTTATTTAAAACTAGGCCGAGGGCCTAGAGAAGCCAAAAATGCGCTGGGTCCAGTGGGACGGGACTTGCAATTAAACTCGATGGTTAAACAACAATAACAAATTTTATTAGCAATTTCAAGTTGCGACATTCAATATAACTTTCATAGAATTAAAAAATTTCCTTAAAAACTTCTACTCCACTCCCTGACATTATAACATTCTGAAAATATACACATGTAACATTATAGCTCATAATTCAATAATTTCTCATAAATACACATAAATACATCATCAATCAATATACTTACATGAACACACATAGAACACACACACACACATGTTCACCTGGCCGACAGCCTATATATATATTTTTCACCATACCTCAGGAGAGTATAACCCCAGTATCTGTCACCAAGACCCCCATCCCAAACTACCTTAATCGGATAAAGTGCCCAGCAAGCCTTAAAAACTTTTCATTAAAAAAAACAAATCCATTAACTCATCAGATTATAACAGAGTTACGACAAATGAAATTATTACAAGTATTCAAAATTTAGGAATGTTCCCCCAAATAGTAATGTGCCATCGCAAGGTCAACATGACTGCACGGTCTTATAAAATGTATAATACAATTTATAATTGAAAAGTAAGAACCGGTAGTGTGCTCATATTAACAACTCAACAATTAATGCACTGGCTATGGCAGTAAAAGAAAATGATGAAAATTTACTTATTACTGAATTATTAAACAGCTAACATAAATTCTATAAAATGTATAATAACAATTTTAATAAAAAAAATTTTATAATGTAAAACCTAATAAAACATATTTGAGGTGTTCATAGAGAATTGGGTTGACCTCAGGCACGGCCATGCACCAAACCAGATGTAACAAAGTTTAACATGTCAGAAACCTGTGGATGAAAGCACCAACAGGTGACGGTGGCAGGTCAAAGCACCCCCAAACCTTTAAATAATCTTAAAAAAACAAAACCCATATAGATCTATAAATATAATCAAGAAAATCCCCAACAAAGTACCCCAGCACCCATGCAAGCATAATTAACACCCATACAAATCAGTAACCTTCAGTTCCGCACACTATTGCAATAAGAGAAAAATTTTAACATCAAATTCGGGAGACGCATGACCCCGTCTGGGTTTACACTTACTCTGGGGGCGTAAGCGTTTGTAAAATAAATCTGACAAAATTTATAACCACTAAATGTCCCGCTGGACTTGTGCACAAACAAAACTTTTAACTGGAGCTGTTCCAGGAATAATATCACATGTTCTACATTGTAGCGGCCAAAAATATTTCTGAAAGGCTTAAATGTCACGTGGTTATAGTCCGTCACAAAACCTGAGGTAATAGTAGCGTGTTGTCCATGTCCTCCTCCCGGCGGCTAACACGGAAAGTCACTAGTTTAATGGCATGGGTGGCAGATGATCAGCCACCAGCTGGAGCGAATCAGGCGATCGACTTCATCAGGAACCCTGGACAATTATATATATGGGTAATTACTCAAGTGTTCAGTAATTCACAATACCCCTTTTCCTCCAGCATAACTTACACACCACAACATGCTCCATTTAAAAAAAAATTTGAAATTTAAGTATGCATTGAAATTACCTTCAGTATAGAATTTAGAATTAAATAAATAGTTATTCATAGACTGTTCGTCCAGTAATTAATCACTTATTACAATTTCGAAATGAGTTGCAAACTTGAACAGGTTCATAAAGCACGTTGTTTCAACAAAATAACAAAATACATTTTCTTACACCCCTCTTGATATAATTAGAAAAAATATACAGACATATAAAACTGTAAATACTTTATCTCAGCCAGTGTTAACGTTCAAGACATGAATAATCAGAAATTAACCTGTGCTTGCCACGTGGTAACTTCACGTATATATATCGCCTTGCATCGGCATTGATTTAAGTTAAAATACAATTCTTTTTATCAAATAATAAGTAAAGTACCTTAAACACACTTACCGGAGAGTCACGTAGCGATTATCTATTCATAGTAGATAACAGCTTACAAAATCCAAACTCAATGCCGCCGGAAAGGAAGTCTGTAGCCAAGCGGAGCTGAACGTGGACTGCCTAAGCTTGCAACGAAAAAATTACTATGCCGCCTCGACCCCAGAGCGCGCGCGGATCAGCATAGCGAACGTATTGATAACGGATCAGGAACGGTTAAGCTAAATAATTAATGGGTACGGCAATGCCCGTCACATCATTAACAAGAAAACAGCCGAGTTTTTCCAAAACTCGGCACAAACCTGTACACAAACATTCCCATCTCTGAAACAATCACCATCCTACAAAACAAACTCAAACTGAACAACACACCAGACGAACTTTTCAACGAAATAACAGAAACTCTGAACATTATCACAAAACAAAACTACTTTACTTATAACAATAAATATTACACACAGAATGATGGTCTACCCTTGGGCTCCCCCATAGCATTCTAACAGAAGTCTTCCTCCAACACTTAGAAAAAACAAAAATACTCACAAACAATGACAGACACTCACATAAAATACTATATTGGCACAGATACGTTGATGACATTCTAATACTATACAGGGGAAACAAAAGACAATGTGAACAGTTACTAACGCACATAAACAAAATACATAAAAACATAACCTTTACTGCCGAATACGAACACAACAATACCATAAACTTCTTAGACCTCTCCATCACAAAACTTGAACACGGGCACAAATTCAGTATATACAGAAAACCGACTACAACTGACACACTAATACACAACTCCTCCAATCACCCAATACAACACAAACTAGCTGGCTTCAGAACCATGATACATAGACTTAACAACATCCCCCTTGGTGAAAAAGACTACAAAGACGAACTAAACACGATAAAATATCTAGCAGAATCTAACGGATACGACAGAACAATAGTCAATAAACTCCAACACAAAACACAATACAAACAACAGACAAAGACAGAAAACAACAAATCCATAATACTAACATACATCAACAAGCAAACTGAAAAAATAGCCCACAAATTCAAAAAAGCAGGATACAGAATCGCTTACAAAACAGAACACACACTATCAAAACACACACACAAAGCACAAAACAAAATCGATCTACCTGTTGTTTACAAACTAAAATGCTCAAATTGCAACAAATTCTACATAGGCCAGACAGGACGTAGCTTCAAACAGAGATACATTGAACACACAAAGACACTCCACTCCACTACAGAATCCAACTTTGCAAACCACCTCATTGAAGCAAACCACACATACAAAAACATCGACAATAACATGAACATTCTACACGTACACACAAAATGCCGAAAACTAGACATTCTAGAACAATTGGAAATATACAAACACACGAAAACAAATAAAAACAACATCCTAAACGAACAGACACAATTCAAATCGCACGCATTATTCGAACATATCTCACCCCACACACACAACATCGATCTTTTGAAATTCGATTCCGTCGCCCACAACAGGACAGACAGCGCTACCAGCGGCAACCTCTGAAGAAGCTTATAAAAGTGAAAACCGGTTCAGATTGTAAGGTACAACTTTATGTTTTTACTCATAAAAAACTTTGTGTTCCGAGTCGTTAATGAAATAGCTGTACTGTATTTAATTCCAACCAGTTGACTGGAATCTATGATAACAGGAACAGGGCCGGCACCAGCGCTTCTGCCGCCCTGTGCCAACCCCTCCATATTTTAACTCTGAACACATTCACCCACACTAGACCTATTCTAAAGATACGGCAATTGCCTTCAAATGATGACTAGGAATGTTTGCATTGTTGTGTTTATCAAATAACTAGAACTTTTTCGCGTGTATGATGCGGCGAATGGCTACAATAAGAATTGTAGAGACAATACAAGGAATCGTGAGACAATAAAAATGTATGCCTATGTGATGATTTAAAATTAAAATACTAACTAAAATTCATTATGATTGAAATGTAACAAAAGTAATGTATCATATACCTTAGTTAAAAAATACTCATCTAGCTTTTGCACTGGCAAACTCCTTTATGACTTTGTTGTAATCAAGTGATTCAGCTAGCTGATGTTCTGTAGATATAGTTGCCAGACCACTCAGGTGAGTCTCGGACATACTTGATCTGAGATAAGTTTTAATAAGTTTGAACTTAGAAAAAGTCAGGTTTATGTTCTCTCGTTCACAAGTTTTCGACTCTTCGTTAAACTCCGCTGACTTTATACATCAAGTAATTCTTACTGATCTTACATACTGTGATGAAATTAAGTGAATAATTTTATTTTTTCCCTCAATTTCAAAACTTAACATCCCGGAATCTGCCGGCCTTTAAAATGTGCTACCCTGGGCGGTAGCACGGTTCGCCCCTGCCTGGAGCTGTGCCTGCATAGGAAAGTTTCTAAATATGATCACCATATATAATTAACAATGAAGATTTATTAAACTTAAATTTGTATTCAAAGTTTATGATACATGTTTTTGAATTTTGCTTATTCTGACTGGCTGTCTCCCATCATTTTATCAATTGTTAGTTGAATACGTTTGATCTCAATGCTGTAAGAATGTAATTTCCATTTTTCGTTTGAAGTATACAGTTTGTTTGTACACTGTTTCCTTTGTACCAAGTTTGTAAATAGCAGAATGCATTACTTTGTTTACAATTTCAGAAACAACTGAGGAGGAAATGTTGTCTTCAGTGTTTACAAGTTTAGTTTACTAACGTGCAATTCTAAGCTTTGCTAACATAATTACAGTCTTTAAGTGCTACAAATAACACCTCTACAATACCTCATCAATCATTTCTAATAATATTTTATCTGTTTGCCACAAGTATGTACCCTATTCCAGATCAAAACTCAAAACTATCAACACTCATGTACTTAAGGGAGTAAATCTTAAAAAAAAAAAAAAAAAATGGTTTGTACATAGTCCTACCTACCTTCTTGATCCTAAATATATCTATATCACTCTAAACAACTCATATCATTTATGTTGCAACAGAAGTTGGTGACTCCACACACTGGAATGTTATAATTTACTGTACGGTACCTTTTAAGATGCCTTGCTCCAGTTTTCCATTTTTTGTTTTGTCTACAGGCACAAAAAGGTGTCCATATTATTTTAATATTTTGTTTTTGTAAAATGTACCAAAAACTACAATTACTGCAGACGCTTCTTGTTGTTCTTCTGCCAAGAAGTATGATTAAAAGAAATAGAAACATACACCACAAATCAGTGGCATAACTAGAAGCTGCTCCTGGAAGGGGGATGAGACTTGCTTGAAGGTTGGACACTCTTTGTTTTATTAATTTATAGATATTATTGTTCCTTCTTCTTCTTCTCCTCTTCAAGGATTAGGTTATATAAACCTGTTCCGGCACCCATCTCAGCCTTGGACGACCCACGTCTCTTCTACCAATGGCTTTATAGTTCAGTGCCACTTTTGGCAATTGATCCTCTGTCATCCTTTGCAGATAATCCCACCATTGTCTTCTGTAAATTGCAATAATTTCAATTATGTCCTTTACTTTGAGTTCTGCTCTGATATATTCATTCCTTACTCTATGTTGCAATGTATAATTTAAAGTATTTCGAAGAAACTGCATTTTTCAATCTGAATCTTGCTGCTTTCCTTTTTTGTCATGACCCATGCAATTAGAATAGTTAATTAATTTGCAGATTCTACATTAGGGTTTCTAATAATAATGAACGCATTATTTGATTTGCTTAAGCATTAATTTATTATACGTTTAAATAATTGTATTCAATAACATATATATATTATAACGATTCATAATAGCGTCCTATCCTATTAAAATAAGTTACATATAAATTTGGTGCCGCAACTAATGGGCCCGATTAAACTCACAAAATTATATAAATAATGTTATATATAATTTGGCGTTGCTATTACCCAAGTGATTAGTTAAATTGTAATATAAATAAATTTGAAAAGAAAGTGGAATTAAAGGTTACAAATAACTGATAAATAATTGATAAACTAATTTGTTAAAAATAAAAATTAAATAATTAAAAATGGATAAATCAGCAGCAGTAGATATGGCAGCAATTGAGCAAATGTTTAAGCAGTTGAGCACTAAAATTGAAAGTAAAATTGATGATACAAATAGTGAATTATCAAAGAAAATTGAAGAAAATAATAAAAGTTTAGAAGAAAGTAATCAAAAATTAATAACTGATGTTAATAATAAAATTGAGCAAACTAATAAATATTTGTCCAGTGAAATGAAACAAATAAACGAAAATTTGTCTAGCCAAATAGAACAAAGTAGTAAAGAGGTTACATTTAAAATAGACGAAGAAATAGCAAATTTAGCTATTAACTTAGCTGGTAAAATAGATGAGAGTAATAATAGGTTTGATAAGCATACCGAAGAGATTAAAACTACATTAGAAGTTTTTACTTATAAAAAACTTAGTGTTCCGAGTCGTCAATATTATAGTGATATTTAGTTAAGTAACGGACACGTCATGGACAACGAAATCCAAGAATTTACATTAGAAGTGTTTAGAAAACAAGTAAACACTAATTTTCGCCATCAAGACGAAAAGCTAAATAAATTTAGAAATGAATTACATGAAAGGTTAGAACAAAAAGTAACCCTCATTAATCAACAATTCAGTGAAGTAACTGCTGAATTAAAAACACAATCGCTTCTAAATAAAGAAGAAATCCAGAATACTAGGGAAGAGTGTACCCAACTGGGTATAAATATTAATGAAGTTAAGAAACAGGTAGAGAGTAAGGCTAACAGTGACGAAGTACATCAAAAGGTGGAACAACAGTTAAAGGTAATGCAGGAGGACCTGACTAAAGCAATGAAGTCACAGCAAACCAAAGTAGTGAGGTGTGGCGGCTATAAGGAAGAACCAGAAAACCTTGCATTTTCAGGAAACCCACATGAGAATCCTGTGGAATTCCTGAAGCTGTTTGAGGCGTATGTAACTCGTGTAAATCCACTGATGGACGACGAGGATAAGAAGGACATGTTAGGCCGATTTCTCAAGAATTGGGCAGGTATGTGGTGGAAAGTCATCTCGGACAGAGTCCAAACCTACTCAGACTTCAGAGAAAAATTTCTAGCTCAGTACTGGAATGTTCAGATACAAAGAAGGGTACGCGATCATTTAGAATTTGGTAAGTATCACCCGTCAATGAACATGACAACTACCAATTATGTGCTAAATGTAATGGCGCAAGTTAAACATCTAATACCACCAATAGAAGAGAGAGACCTAGTGTATAAGCTAGCGCATCATTTTTCAGAACGCACTAGAGTAGCAACCACTACTAGAGGAGTGGATACTCTAGAAAAGTTCATTATGGTTGTAGATGAGTGTCTAGATTTAGAGAGGGACCTACAGCGGGTAAGTAATCAGCTGAGTAACTACTCTAGAGGCAATCAGCAAGAACCAACTTTCTACTCAAATAAGAGGAGAGACAATGAACGTATGAAAGAAAAAAGGTTTACCCCATATCCGGGTAACAAACCACAAAATCGACCGGAATTGGAGGAGAAAGGTAGAAGTAGAAGTGTAGAGAACAAACCTAATAAAGGGTATAAAGTGTGTAAAACAACTATAACCTCTACCGAGCAGCAACCGTCGACTAGTAAAATGAATACGGGAAACGGGAAGCCACTGCAGGTAGAAAAGAAACAAAACTAAACTACCATTACATGCAGTGAAACAACTAAAGAAAACAGGTAAAAAGAACGTAGCTAATAATATAAAACAAGTGAGCGATAGGGAGTTCTTGTTAAAAGAGGAGCAAGAAGTGGGTAGAAACCATTATCCTGAATGCCCGGAAATAATTTGTAAGATCAGTAATCTACTGGTAAGAGCGCATATTGACACTGGCAGTGAAGTTACCTGTGTTAGGTCAAAATTTGTAGTTAATTATCAGTTGCGAAATTGTCCCAGACTACCCGTAAAACATTGTAATGTACAGGGAACCACTGGAGCCAAAATGATGCAAAAGATAACTTAACAAATATATTTACCTGTCAGTATAAATGGTAACCAAACCCAAATTGTAGCTCTAATAGTCCCGAAACTCATTAATGATTGTATTATTGGGGTAGATACGTTGCTTGAATGGAAAGCAAAAATAAATTTTAAAAGAAATACCATTACTATGGAAATAAATGCTAATAAAATAAATGTAGGTATTAAAGAGTTTAAGCATTGGAAGTCGGTAAGTGTAATAAAAAACTGTAAGCAGCTAAAGTCATTTCTAGGTTTAGCTAACTACTATCAGAAGTTTACAAGTAAATACGCGGAAAGTACTGTTCCATTGTTAAAGTTGTTAAATAAAGGGATTAAATGGAAGTGGACAAAGGACCACGATGAAGCACTGCAACAAGTGAAAAGTCTTTTTATAAATACTGTTGTATTAAATCATCCAAGAATAGGAGAAAGATTTTACTTGCAAACAGACACCAGCAATATTGCTATTGGAGCACACCTGTATCAGATCGATGAGAAGGGCCAAAAAGCAGTATTAGGATTTGTAAGTTGCACACTTAAAGGGGAAGAATTAACCTATTTTATGACAGAAAAAGAGCTATTAGCGATAGTGCATAGCCTGTCAAAGTTTAGAAGTTATATTCTGGGTGCTAAACTTACTATAATCACCGACAATAAGGCATTAGTATTTTTATTAAAGTGTAAATTGCTAGGTGCTCATCTAAATCGTTGGATCTTGGCTATACAAGAGTATCAATTTGATATACAGTATTGCAAAGCAAAAGACAACTTAGTAGCAGATGTAGTCAGTAGAAATCCACCATCAGAAAACAACATGGAAACGGATAATATTAAATGTAGTAGCAATGATATTGGTATTTACACGGTAAAAGATATAACAAAACCTGAAGTAGTTAGACGACTTAAGGAAATAGGGACTCATCAACAACAAGACCCTAGGATTAGTGTAGCTTGGAGGAGTGCAGTTACCAACTCCAAACCAGGATTTTCTATATATGGAGGTAAGCTATATAAGCTATGTTCCCATAGGAGGAAGAATAAACAAAATAATGACCCATGAAGAAATAATAATTTGAGCAATAAGGTATATAAATCAAACCTGGTCAAATAAAATAAAGTTATAATTGTTTTGAATCAAGGTCAATCATAATAATAATAAATTTTATATAAATAAAGGTTAATATTGTTATGTAAATTATTGACAGTAATTAATCCAAAATGATGATTAAAATTGATCATATAAATTTCCAATATACCATGTTAGGTTAAGCAACATTGTAATCTTTAGTTATAAGATAGATGTAAGCAACATTGTAGTAGTGCAAGTTTTGTGCTGGAAAAAGTGCTAAAGTAAATGTGCAAAATTTTAATCAGTGTAAAACTGTACATTAGAAAAAAAATTAATGATTTAAATAATCAATTTTTTTATACCGAGTGGGGGTATATATAACAATTAATAATAGCGTCCTATCAGAGCGTTATATGAAAGCTATACATGGTACGAGTGTAACGCCGTAAGAAAGAGAGAGAGCGTATAATCGCAGCCATTTCACTCCAACCACGTCACTGCTACATCAGAATCCAGTTCAAACATGTTATTTTACTCAAAGCAAATTATCAGTTCAACCTGCGATAACTTCAAAAGTTATACATATACGGCAGTTCTGAAAACAGCATTGTATTCAGCAAGAAAAGCTTTATAAGTGGCCGGAATCTCAGTTAATATAATTAACAATTGAAGAAGCTATACGGATGACGCATGCCAACAGGAATAACGAGAGAATTATGCTACGTAGGAATAAGGTGTTTTCACACACACACAGATAAAGACCTAAGCAACAATATTCTGTGGTCAGATCTTTGGAAACACATTTGCAAATACCTGTAATCAATCGATTTGCAAATACAGGAAGTACGATTTTGACAAGAAATTCTCTGCCGTTTGGAACCTGTCATGGAGTGTTTGACCGACCTGTTCGAGATTGTCAAAACTGGAAAAACGCATGATTTATTTGTACAACCAATCAGCAGCCCGTATTTAAAACTGACGCCAGCTCAAAGTGAGGGGTAGCATCACTCTTCGTTCGGTACTTAAACACACTAGACGTGTATAATTCACATACAGAAATTTTTAAATCACGCAAAAGTGCAATTTAAGATCTAATTCGAGAAGTAGTCCGCAGTGTAGATGAATTAACAACATTCAATAACACTCTCTGCGTAAAACAACCGTTAATTAATTAAATAATTAATTAATTAAGCATCAGCCGTGAAGGACCTGTGCTACAGAAGGCTACAGCATCTGTAATTGCTAGGGCATCTTCAACATCATTGATCAACATCCATTCTTCTGTGCAACACCATCAAAAGGAGGACCTCTACGGATTCCTATCTTCGGTCAACGCATCAAACAGTAAGAAATAGATTCATTGATCAATGAAATAAGCACTAAACAAATAATAAAACAATAAACAATTTTAAAAGGACACTAAGAAAAGCACACTTTGTATTTTAACTATAAGATTAGCTCTAATATAGTATAGGAGTGTTGAATGGAAAGTGGTGTGTAGTATTTGACGTGCAAATTATTGCAGACCTGTTCTTTAGCACTGGTTTGGGAGATAGAAATCTCTTAATCAAACCAGATAAGAGCTATAGGTCGTTTGAGCGTCTTAATCATTACTTTTCACACTCACTCAATAATTATAAGTGTTAGGGTAGAATTAAGTCCTGCCATTAACAATTTAAAGTTTAAAAATAATTAAATAAAAGTTAATTAAATAATCAAGCAAATCTTAAAGTGTTGTCTGTAACGATTCCCCTTGAAAACCACAATCACTGAACGAATCCTGAGAAAGAGTGTCTCCATGCGCTGAGCTAAGCTGAAACCGTGTCATTTGTATCTGGGATTTGTTCTGGCTCCCAGGTAAAGTAATATCACGGGTAAGTAACTTTTTATCTAACATCACAAATATTAGATAATTGTGTTAGACGAAAGGTAGCGTTGTAATATATATATATATATATATATATATATATATTCACCATATATATTCATGGTACCTGTAAATACATCCAAAACGTCAAACATACATATCAAAAAATAAGTTCAATCTTAATCACTAGCTGAAAGACATACAAACATACATGAAATATAACATACAACAAAATCAAAGAATATTTACTTTAATTAATGCGTTCATTACACCCAGATGGATTAGCTTTAATTGATCATGATTATACTTTAAACGCAACCTTCATTTTAATAATATTTTACTATAATTTCTCTGGGTATAGATCCTTTGAAAGAGACAGGGCAGTAGTTACAATTATACGAATAAAATTATAAAGTGTTACTTGATAAATTGTTTATCCATTAATCCATCGGCGCTCAAATTCCTTGCGGTGGTGAATTTTGATGACGGCGTTCCATAGTAGAATGATGAGATCACAATCACTGGTATTCACTGGTACACACGCGTCGTCGACAGAATAGTGTGGGTGTGATGTGATTATTAACGACAATCTGTACAACTCAGTTCGTTCCCTAATACAACCATGATTAGATAGTTGCGTGATCTTGTGTTCGCGAAGTAAATGTATATTCGCACTAAAGTTTGGTACAATCTCAAATGTTCAACATAATTCTTTATATGTGTAATCTATGTAATAGCGTATAGTTGTAGACTAGTTCTTTTAATTAGTGATGATTATTTATTCGAGAGTGCTGAAGATTATTAACACATTAATGAGTTTATTCACGCATCTCGTGTATTGGTGTTTGTTATATTGTTTCTCACTATATCTCGAAACAGTTTTAATTTTAATAAGTTCAGCAAAGTTCAATTAGATAATTTCACTAAATCCGTTAGAGTTCTCCATATCGCGCACTTCAAGATTACACGACTGATTGATTTACTGATTCACTGCCCACGAAAATTATCTGACTGCTCTAAATGTTTATGAAAGACTGCTTTTGCAAATTATTAGACTGATCTGCAGACATGAATATTTAGAATATTTGGTTTTTTCTTAAAACGACGCGTTTCGAGAATAAATTCTCATCATCAGGTTCAAATTCTATAAAAACATCAAAATTGATGCAAGACGGAATAAGTCAAATAAGTCCAAGACGGAAGTTAATACAGGTAATTGCCTAATATTAATTCTAAATATTTAGTAACATGACTTGGAGACAATTAAAACAAAATGAATCTGCAGACATGCTCGAAAAATTATGTAAGACTGCCTCGCGAACTGCTCGGAAAGACCGTGTGACTGAGTGATCTAAAAATTATGTAAGACTGCCTCGCGAACTGCTCGGAAAGACCGTGTGACTGAGTGATCTAAAAATTATGTAAGACTGGGGCTGTCCCGTGGCGGACAATTAGTTTTTATCAACGTCTCCCTACTAGAATTTTGGTCTCCAGCTTGTCCACGCCTATGGTCACCATGATAGGCTAAACAACTACCCTCTCTCGAAATCTTTTCCCACTATTTCGAAGTCTTCTAGTCTTCTACCCTCTGATTTGTTCCTCGTCTGGTTACCATGGAAACTTGCCTCTCCTTCGGTCTCTTCGTAAAATACTCTACTCTGATAGGTGGTTGGACATGTCCTTAGAATCGCCTGCTCGGACGTTGCTCTCGTTCGGAGAAATGTAAGTCGTAGAACGCCTGTCACTCATCGTATTGTCTTGATTCTTGAGCAAGGGTTGTCCTAACATCCTGGAGTATTGTTCATGTTTGTAACCCCTCGTTCTGGCAATTAACAATTTTCCGTCAAGCGTCAGTTGGTGCAGCCACCTCCCTTTCTTGTCGTAAATTTCCGTATGTCACGTAAACGTTACCTCCCGCTGCGCAACGTCGTCGCTTCTATTCACTAGTTGCTTCTTATATTGTTTCTGTAGGTTACCTCGCTCTCCAGGCCTTTGTGACTTATCCTTCGTTTTTTTCGTCATTTCGCCTCCTGGCTGAACCCTCAATCGGATCCTCGCTTCAATTCTGTGTAAACGTGTGAGTGAACTCAAGCCTTTGTCTAGTTTGTTGTGGTGTCATAATTTTCAGTCGAGTTTCTCCTGTCAACTCAAGTCGTCATCCCTTTTGTTGCATCGAGCTGAACACATCCCTATTGTCTGATATTGGTGTAGGGCTGTCGTCTTTTCCAATTAACTTTGTTTATGGCCCTTTACTCGGAGTCGTTGGCACAGCTGCGTGTGAACAAACTGGTCGAGAAGGAACATTAAAATTTTTAAATTTTTCGATCGCTATATTACGGATAATTTCATTTGTAATATAATGCAGACTCATTATCAAAAATTAATTTCAATTTGGATGTGGTTCTTCGTTGTGTTGACATCCACAAGCTAGAAGAATACTCGATTGTACGTTAAAATATCTTCCGTTACAGTAAAAAGTTACCAAGTTTCCTGTTTACTTTTTATTTCCGTTTTAATGTCTGAATTAATAGTTCCAACTTTCACATCAGCATATATAAATGTAAGACTTTTTTCAGGCCTGCATATGCTGTAAACACAACACAATGTTTAGACTAAGCTTGGAGGTTAGTAGCTCTAAAGGTATAGTAGCCGCGCTCAAAGCGTTTCCAGGCGGAACGCTTTGATTCTCACTCAAAGGAAACCAGATGGTCTTGTCCCTAGTGTCACTCAAAACAAGCTGACAATGTTGCCAAGTTCTTCTCCCACCTATAGTGAAACTTAGCGTGAAATGATTCTCCTCTTCATTGTTATTATTATTATACGTATGATTAATTATAGTAATAATAATAATAATAATAATAATAATACAACTCAGGACTTCTCAGAAGTTTCAGTTTTAAGTAAGTAAACCTGACGTTAACATTATCTATAAAGAATAAAAATACAACAAAACCGACAAAATATAGGTCTATATCTTTTCGACATAACTTTCAAAATGATTTTCATTATTAAAATATCACAAAGCTTTGGGATAAGCAAATCCCTGCAATATCAGAAGGCTATAATAATAATAATAATAATATCAGAAATTAATAAACCTGAGTAAAACAAGACAACATCGCAAATAATTAATACATAGCCTGGGAGTAAACTACTCACCGTTTAGTTGGAGTCGCGGTCTGAGTCATCATCACTGTCGTCTGCAAAATGAATGATGAGGCGGTCTTCTTCTTACCACAGGTCTGCATAATATCTCCCTTCTACCTTCATAGTTTTTTCCACACATTTCCTCCAGTATTCGGCATCTATGTTCTCAGTACAGTTCCGTAGGGCTTCACAGACACTTGCACTTAACTGAGGAGTTATGTTGCTCTTCCTGACGTTAGACTTTAACCGTGCCCAGACTAATTCGATTGGATTTAATATACAGTAATAAGGGGGAAGTCGTAACACTTCATGACCTGCCTTTCGAGCTATCTCATCAACTGCGTACATTATTCGCCGTTTTTATTCTTTCGAGCAAGATTAATTTAATGGGGACTTGGTCCGGTACTGGTAAATCAAATTTCTTCATAAATTCAATAATTTCGGACTTGTTGTGACGATTTAGTTGGGATTTTGATAAGTTGTCTAGAATGGTAACTCGCATTGTCTAAAACTATGACATACTTCCTGTCTTTTGAAAGATTTTGCAGTAACGAATTTTTAAACCAATTCTCAAAAACTGTAGCATTCATCTCATCGTGGCTGTCAGCTTTAGCATCTGAAATATTTTTGGCAGACAAATAAAGACAATTAGGAGCCCACCCCTCAGCTCCATCAGCATATAGCACCATGATGCGCTTCCCTCTAGATACAGGGACGTTAATAGCGCAGCTACATGTTCCATCATCCCATCCCTTCTTCACGGTGTCATGTGTGTCGAACCAAGTTTCGTCTAGATACATAACATCATAACTCTGTGAACGCAGTTGGTGTAGTCTATGGAGGTATTTGTATCTCCAAGACACAATTCTTGCTGACTCCATTATAACACGCCTCTTATTAAGTGTCCGAAATCGAAAGCCGAGCTTCTTCACAAGGCATCTTAGCATTGTTTCTTTATAAGGAAAACTTGAAATGTTCTGAAGATGCTGGAGTAGTTCGGAAATTTTGGGTGGCTGTCCTTTCTTGTAAAAATTGTAAATTTCTTGGCGGATAATGTCGCAAACAAAATTATCAATTTTGTTAAAACGCGCTCTTTTGTTACCTGGCTTCTTGGGAGTCACGGGACCTCTAGAAACAATTTTACGAACAGTCGGGCGGCTTAATTTCACAATTTTGGCTTTGCAGTAATTTAACCCTTACCTACTTTGTTATTTACAACATATTCATGCACGTTACACACCATAGTTTGGGTCTGTTTCGAAATTGTTCTCATCGAATTTTTAATTGGCCTACTAGTGCCTGGAGTGGCCGAGATTTCCCGTCGTTCGGAAACTCCCCATTATTGTCACTTACATCACCACTGTCACTGTTGCTAACTACATCAACAACGATTTCTTCACCATCACTATGACGATGACTCCCTTCTTCATTATCAGCGTGCTGAGGATATGGTTGTTCTCTCTCCCAAGGTCTCCACATTTTAAACACGTGAACACGGAACAACACGGAACCGAAAATTACAACTATAAATAAAGTAAAGCAGTATTACTGTGATATTTAAATATAAATACACTATGTAAAATACTATGTGCTGTAAGAAGGTAACAAATTAATAATTCCTAAAGTTTCTTTGGCAACGGACTCGAAATTCAGACAAACGGGCACTTCCGATGTCGCGCAAAGACTGGTCCACATTGCATTCAAGTTCAAAATACGTTTGGCATCATTGGACATGTTTCCAGAAGCGGCTAGCTGTGTTCACAGCTGTCAGCAGCAGGGGGTGCCTTCGCTAATTGGGCTACTTAACTGGTCTTTGATGCCCCCTGGAAACACATTCAGCGATGCTACTATACCACTAATTTAATGTATGTGGATTTAACCAGTATAAGAGTGCGTTATAAATGTAATTATTTCCTTTCTAATCTAAGCTGATATTGGGGTGAAAATTTTTTTTTCTATTCTATGTTATATAAACACGGGAAAAATAATTTTAAACGGCGGTCAAAGCTATTTACGAAAAAAAAAAGAAATTATTACTCCAATAAGCACGCATGGAAAGGTGATGAGCGCCATATTAACTGAGTAGTTAGTGGGATCACCGCAGTTGGGCGACGGCGCACTAATGCACAGCGAATGACGAGTTATGACGTCATGCGCAGATTACCTATCACTGCAGTTCATGAAGTTTACGCGCGAAATTACACGCGTTTATCTAGTTATGAAATACACGCTTATACTCGTACATACCTGCTTGGGCGGCCTACAGCCGCAACAAAATTATACATCCCTCTTTTTGAAACAGAGCTCAATGCTTTAATGTCCAACGGCACCGGCGGTGCCGCTCAGCCCATCGGCGGGCCTCACAGAGTCTATTCACGCGCGCGTAACTAGACAATGCCTAGACCGCCCGTCTTCGGGGCTTAGCCCCTCAGACCTTATTACACAGTTTTCAAGTCATTAATAACTCTACGACTCCAAGTAGTATAAATATCTACAGTATATTCATACGTTACATATATAATTTGTCTAACATGTAATCTCTGTGCACTAGCAAATGAAGGCATACCTGTGCTTGAGAGAGAGAGAGAGAGGTTAAATGTAATTTGCCACAGTTAATATGGTGCACATTCACCTTTCATGCGTGCTTATGGGAGTAATTATTTTATTTTTTTTCTTCGTAATTAGGTTTGACCGCCGTTTAAAATTATTTTTCCCGTGTTTATACTACATAGAACAATAGAAAAAAAAATCATACACACGCGCGCGTGCGCACATGAAATGCATGCATATAATAATGAAACTCTTACCTTACCTTAGTGTGTTGGGGGATACAACTCGGCTGCGGCTCTGAAGAAGGCATGGAGGCGGAACATTAGCGGGTGGCACCTCTTAAACATGAATTCTGCCAGGTATCCCACGAAATGTTGTTTACTGCGCCCGAATCGTGGGATACCATTTCGCACTTCTCTCCATGCCCTCTCAACCGCGTTTGTGTGAGCACCGGTAGCTGGGTCCACGAAGTTTTCTTATGATTCACACGTTGGTGAACGAACCCCGCTTCTTCCAGGCACTCATATGCTTTCCAGCAGTCACTGATTATAGTTGTGCCTGGAATAATCCACTCCTCAATTATGTTGAGGAGAGTAGTGGAATCCCGGCGCTCAACTGGTATTAAAAATCACTTCCCAGAACCGCGTTCCACTCCCCCGAACACCCACTGTCCTTCAATGGCCCTGCCCCGATTATATTTGCGGCACCAAATTTTGCCTCGTCGACTTCTACAGTCTTCCAGTCCCCCCCCCCCCCAGCTTAGATGAAGTGCGCTGGGCGTTGAAAATAAAAACTTCTCGACAAAAACTGTACCAGTCAACGACGAAGCAGGAGCTCACATCATAATTCAGCATGAGAAGGTGTTGACGAGGCGGAGGGTTATGAAGGATGTGGCAGACCAGGTAAAAGTAGGTTGTGAGAGGAAGGTGGGTCTTAGAAAGGAAACTACCTTCTCTTGCTGACCACATGATGTTACATCTCCTCTTGTTTTTTTTTAGCCACCACATCTCGCAAATTTTGACACAAAATATAATGTCTGTCTATACAGTTCTAATAGGGACCCACACGATGGACAATTTATTGACCCTTTAATACCCCCATGGGAAATTAAAAAGTCGATAATATCAGACTCATTCATTCGAATGCAGTCGTCCGGCTTACTACTGCACTGAATATCATGGCAGGCCATTGCAGTATTAAATAGGTTAATAATATGTTTATTAACATCTGGTGTTTCCTAAACAACAGAAATAGGCCTAATTAATAATAACACCACACAATAACACAAACGAAAACACTGAAATTCACAAAATAAATACCGCTACACGAGAATACACTGAAAGGACTACCTTATTGCTCGGGCGAAACCATGCGAATAAATAGTGTTGGATAGGGATGAGCATCGATGGCCGATGTTCCAAAAACATCGATGGTTAACGTTCGATGTTCGATGTTTTTACCATCGATGGTTCAGTTGCGATGTTTTCATACTATCGATGGTTTCGTTTCGATGTTTTCCTTTGAACACTTTTTTAATTTGTAGTGAAGACTTTTTTATGTTGATTGTTAAATTTAGTTTATTTTAAATCAACAAATTTTTATTTTAGATATTAATGGCTATGTAGTTTGCTCCCTAACCTAGGTAAACGAAAAATACCATGTAGAGTAATATTAAACAGACATGACTCAGCGCGCAGGTTGTAGTGGCGAGAAGACGGCAGCAGTGAAAGGCACGAGAGAGGAAAATGTCTACTAACGCAGTTGAAAATATTGGTCTACTCTCTGAACTGTCAATAAGACGCACATATGACAGGAGTAATCTATTTCGACACGGGTTGACTTTTTATACCTAATGTGCCGAAGTTACGCTTCTTTAATAATTAAAGATGAAAGATAATAGCTAAATTTACGTTTTTCCTTGTAAAAGTAGTAAAATTAGAAAACTGATGTCGCTTGTAATGAAATAAAGCAGTTACTACACTGCTTTGTCGATTCACAATTATTTTCGTTTTATTATATTTATAACTTTATTTATTTAGTTTTCTATTGTCTATGATTCTTATAGTGTTTTCAATTGTTTATTTTTATTTTTAACGTTTTTATGTATTTATTGTTTTCTTACATTTCATTAGCTACATTTTTAATTATATTACTAAATACTTTACCAAACTAAATTTTACAGCCGTACCAACACACGCACACACACACACACACACACACACACACACAGATATATGTAACTTACGTTTTACTAACTTACCTAACTTTTTACTAACCAATTATTCTTATAATTTGAAAATTCTTTTATTTGTTTAATTGTTTTTAAGGTTTTTACCTTAAATTTGGTTATCTACGAAATTTGGTTGTAGGTATGTTTTGATTTCGATTACGACAGTAAACTTGGACATTTTTAAGACGAAACAAGCGTCAGACACAACAGAAAGAGACAATGTAGACCTAATAAAGATTTCCATTATTTTGTAAACAGTGACTTGGCGTGTTGTGTCTGTTGCAATGTTTCTCGAAAGTCGAGGCTAGACATCAACAATCGTATATTTTGGAATGTGTACACTTTGTGTACATATTACGATTCACGAAAAACGTAGTAATATATTATCCACATTGCTCTGGCATCTTAATTTGTTTGAATAAGTAACATTAATAACAGCCTCGTACGCGAAATGATTTTGTGCGTGTGTGTGTGTGTTTAAAAAACAAGCAGATGTAAACTATCCGTAAAGAACCGGAGAGACAATATTAAAGTACTGTAGTATTATTATTATAATGACCTGGTGTAGGCTAGACATTACAGTATCTGTTTATTCAGGTGCAGTCATGTAGTGCGATACTGTCAGCTTGAGACTAAACTATAACGATTAGTCACTCTTATTTCAATAGGAGTATGATACAATATGTGGATATTGGAAAATGCTTATTACATCATTGTGTATGGGTGGTCATAATTATTGTTTGTGACAGGAGAAAGGAACTATAATTTTTGACAAGACCTCTTATAAACTTTTATTGAAAGCAATTATAATTGCGGTTGCAATGAAACACCAGATTTGACGTCATAGCCTATCGTAGGCAAAAACAAAACTCTAGAAGTGCGACATAGCACTGAAACGAGACTAGGAAAAAATTCGGAAGATTTACACCAAATTTCGTATCTTCTGGAACATTAAAAAAAAATCGGAAGGTCTTCCGAAATTTCGGAAGACTTGCCAACATTGCGCACTAGACACTAGATGCCGGCTTATTGAGGCAGCAAAACAACTGACAAGTATGTAAACAAGCTGGCGAGTCATCAAGAAATCGGTGCCTGAGCCGCGGTCGGACTAGAGAGGTTTTACTGTACCTGTATAATTTGTTATAAAAAAATAAATTGAATCTAAAAGTATTAACAGTGTTACTTTACACTGTGATTTTATTAAGCTTTTACTGTTTAAAAGAAAATAAGAGAATTTATAGGCCTATCTCTCTTTGGGAATACTAATTTAAACTTTCACTAGAAGTAAACAAACCTGACAGATTTAAAGAGGTTTCTGTTTTTGTTAAAGGGTGGTTTTATATATGTTTGTTCAAAACACTTTATAATCATTATAATAATAAATAATAATGAACAGATTTAGTTAATTATGAATGTGAGTTAAATTATTTTAACGTCACCTCGCCTTTACCTAACCTATTCCCAACGAGTTTGTCAACGGCCCTGGAAATTCTGATACGGGGAAGTTAGATGTATTTAAATTGTTTTCTCGGGTACAGTGTTGAGGTTTCCACATTCCGCCTGTCAAAATGTGGTGGTCACCCAAGGGCTTTTGGTTTTTCAGAATCTTCTGATAAGGTAAGTGAGTAAAGTATCGGGGTATATTATTCTTCTCTTTAATTATTTTTATTTATTATTCATCCCCAATTATTTGTACTATTACAAACATGTAAAAAGCATAGATTTTCATTTGAATTGCAACATTGGCATAAAAACATCGATGTTTGAAGTCTTAAAACATCGATGTTTTCATACCGATGTTTTTTTAACATCGATGTATTCTTCACGATAGTTTTCTGGCAATGCTCATCCCTAGTGTTGGAGCGTTTTTGTCTAAACGGACACACACACACACACACACACACACACTCATGAAAAACAATTAGAAGTGAGAATATGCAAAATGTTGAACTTGACGGTTTATTAACGCGCTGTTTTTTTGTTTCGACCAATCAGGCGTCTGCCTTATCTCCAACCTTCATAAATTCTCAGGTTTTTGGTGTCAGAATACACAACACGTGAATTTAAGTAAAATATGTTCAAAAGTAAAAGGTTAGTGGTGCTATTGTGAATTGTGATTTTCGTGATCCAAAACTATAGTGAAACAATTTGAAAAATAGTACACAGTGATATAACCTCACCGTGCCTGCATAACTGACTACTACCATAAGGTGACTAATAACTATAAATATGAAATAATGAAACATACAGATATTCAGCAGCAGGTACAGAATACGGAAAATTGGTGTTGGTGACATTTATGGAAAGTATCAGTAGATGAATATATTTGTAGGCCTAGGCATGTGAATATAAGTAAATATGTGATGATTGCTCAAAACTATGCTTTTGTGATGATGTTTTCACAATGCTTATAATTATAGTTAAAATTGTTTTTGTTCAGACATTATTGTCAGTAGGCCTATATGTTTTATGTATGTAATACCCATTTTTACTTAAGTCAATGTGTTTAATGTAAAGGCAATGCAATTCAGCTTGAACAGTAACAGTAATGGAGCCATGTTATGTTGTGCATGAAATAGCTTTGTGGTGGAGGCGGCATAAAGTAGTTTTATAGTTTCTTGTAAGAAATTTATTTTCAAAACGGATTATATATAATATTTCTGGTTTGGTCAGTACTGTATTGTATTAAGCCAATAGCCTACATGACATTAGATATTATTAAACTACACAAAGTAAACTAAAAATCTATTTCATAAATGTGTATGTTAACCAACTACTGAATATTATTATTTGGCCATGCACAGCCATTTATTATAAACAACAGTTCAACATAAACATAATATAATCGCAAGGTGGATATCCCTATTTTCACTATGTTAAATTCTGAAAATTGAGATGCATTTTTCAAAGAAATAAAATATAATTTTTTTTAAATCCTACAATATCTTTCATATAACATCAGTATTGTGGGAATGCACAAGAAATTCAGATTTGGTGCTCTTTCACTTTGCCATTCATAGCTGATGTTAAGATGTCCTTCCCATACCAACAAATAAATGTTACCAATTCTTATCAGCTTACACGAATGTCTCTTTTCAGTGATATAACACATCACGTTTTGGATCTGTTAGCTGTTTTTGTATGTGGTTTGTTTTAGTAATGTGTTATTAGGCTGTCATAAATTATATCAGTGACATGAATATCATTAATGTTACCCTTCATGTTACTGGAAAACTATTCAAAGTGGTCTCAGTGGATCATGAATTCAATCAGTCCCAGTTCTCCTTTTTATATGCAGTTCACAAACTATGAAATATTGTTCCATTGTCCATTATGGTATTTCAAGTCATTTAAAATTATAATTTTACACGATTTCTAATATTATTTGTGAAAGATTTTCTGTTTAAGACCAGATTAAATTTACTGCACCCTGAAAGCTATAAATAAGATGAAACGCGTCTTCAGACTGGATAAAGCAGAACAATTATTTCAACTCTTTAAATCTGTCATACGCTTCAAACTTCCATTGTAAACAACAGTTTGCTAGTAGTATTGCAGTGTATTCCCACAGCTGTCAATTTGGAAGTTATGTGAAACAGAGTATAGGCCTACTGTGTAACTTCTGCAAACATTTTGACTCGGACGTTTCATAAAAATCTTAGCATTCAATTGATAAGCAATTGTTGTTTCCTTCTCAAAATAATTCTAAAATTATGTCAAAAGTCTTATAATTTCTGGTAAATAGGAATTTAAAAACAAAGTCTGTGTCAAAATAAGTAACATGGTATGACGAACTGATAAAAAAAAATTGTAGACACATGTTTGCATGGCTTCAAAGAAAAGTGTACCTTTATGGGGAAAACATTTTCCAGGAATCATCAGTATAGTTAGCACTGTAGGTTGAATGCTCTTCTTTTAACGCTGCTAACGCTCAATCGAATTACATGTGCAGAAGTAATGTGACTTTTCCTCTACATAAGTGGTCTTGGTATCATTGTATTAAATGAAGTACCTTGCCCACACTAAGATATGGCATCCTCATTGTTTAAACTGAGGTCTGACAATGGGAAGACATTATTTATTAATAAAGATATGTGAATTTAATCTAAAAGCGTCCTTAATCAGATGTTATTCTTATGCTAACTTGTGAGTGATGTAGATTTAGTCTTCATTGACTGCCAACTTGTTTTCATTTGTTTCAGGTGTTAACAAGATCAATTTATCCATCATCTGACAAATGGAAGAGATCAAATTTGAGGACAAGGTATAAAGTTTAAAAATAAAAATATATTTTTTGCTGTTTAATGTATGTATTAAATTGATACACGTGTTATATACACGTATCTTATACACACATTCATTTCTTATATTAATAATAGTTTATTTATCATCATATTGATTTGTAATTAATTGCTGTACAGAATATGATTTATACATGTATTCTTTTGTGTAGGGTTCGCATTGACAATATGCATTTTCCATAACCTCCTAACTTTCAAGCAATTCTCTTCCTCCCTCATCCAATTTAGACTTGTAGACTGTTTGTTAGTTGCAAAGTAGCTTTAAAACTTTTTTTTGATCTGCCAGTCCTCTGTTTTGTGTTGGCCAATTATGTCAACATACTCATACTATTCTATCATCAGTCATTCTCTTGTGTTGTCCACTCTTATAGTCCTGTTCTCTGCAAGTCTTCCTGGTATTCTCCTGAACTCCATACTTGTGACATCTCATTTCGCTGTTTTGACTTGCGTTGTCTCACTCCCAGTTTCTGCAGAATACATCAGTTTTAGATGTATTATATGTATTATTAGTATTACAGTAGAACCTCGTTAACCCGGATCAACTGGGGCCGGGGCCGATCCGAGTTAACGAAAATCCGCGTTATCCAGAGAATGAGGGAAAAACGATAAAAAAGAACGAACATGTACTTACCAAAAATATTTTTAATGGAGTTTAAAAATTATTATCGGCACACTTTCACCTAAAAACACATAATATGTATTTACACTGTACACAATATAGGTACAAACTAGTCGGTAGTAAAAAAGGCAGTGAGCTTTTGCTGCCTCAGTTTTGTGTATTGCTTACGAGCAGCGCGATCTCGCATCCGCTTTAGCATTAGAAGTTCGTTTGGCGATGTTTCGGCTTGACTCTCGAAATAAACCATCAATTTATCTATGTTTGCTACTGCTTCTGCATGGGTCATAACCACAGCTGGTTCATCAACACTGTCTGAATCCTCTTCATTTTCATTTTCTGTAACACTGCATGATGCAATAATTTCTTCCTCTGTGATCGCTTTATAACCTCCGTCATTGTCAATTTGCAACCAATTGTCAATGTCTTCTTCATCAACATCGGAACAGCCATCGATATTTTTAAAAATGTCTATAAAATCTTCTTCCACACTTATTTTTTCTTCTTCTTCAATTGTATTGTTTCTGGCAAGTCACACACACCAGGCCACAACTTTTTCCATGACTTTATCAAAGTTTCTCTTCCAACGTGGTCCCAAGCTTCCGCAATCATAAATAACAGTCTTTACGTTAAAAGATTTCAGCACCTCTACCACACCATACTCTCCTTCGTCCTCTACCAGTTGACTTAGCATTTGCCTTTTGTACACTTTTTTTATTTTTTCTAGAACTCCTTGGTCCATTGGTTGAACGAGAGAAGTTACATTAGGTGGTAAAAACTTCACTGAAATGTCATCTTTGACTAGTTCATTGACAGACGGATGCGAAGGCGCATTGTCAATCAGCAAAACCGCCTTGTTGGGAAGGCCACAGTTCTTCAAATATTTTTTTTACTGACGGCACAAAATTCTCGAAAAACCATTGTTTGAAAATGTCACTAACCATCCAAGCATTTTTTTGTGAGCTGTAAACGACAGGCAATGAGCCTCGTTTCACATTTTTCAATGCATGGGGGTTTTTAGACTTCCCTATTATAAGGAGAGGAATTTTGTGCTTTCCTGACGCATTACTGCAAGCCATTATGGCGAGGCGGTCTTTCCCTTTTTTATACCCTTTCGCGGAATCTCCTAATTTTGAGGCTAGCGTTTTACTCGGCAACATCCGGTAAAATAAACCGGATTCATCGGCATTGTAAACTTGATCTGCAGTCAGTTCTTCCTTTTTAATAAAGTCTTCAAACTCTTTTTTAAATTTTTCTGCCGCTTCAACATCACCTGACAAGCTTTCTCCAGTGATTGTAAGTTGACGCACTCCATGCCGTTTTTTCCATCTGTCCAACCACCCCTGGCTAGCTGTAAAACTCGGGTCTCCATGGGGCAACTGTTTGTTCAAACTCAATGCTTTCTGTTGGATGATGGGTCCAGAAATTGGCAAACCACGTTCTCTTTCAGCACAAAACCAGACAAACAATGCTTCATCCAGAGTTTCTAGTTTAGCAGTTTTTGCTTTACACCGATTATCCAAACTGTCCTTAGAAATCATTTTGAAACAAAAGTCTTCAATGCGTTTTCTGTTCTTTTTCCAATCAGATACGGTTGATGTTCCTACTCCAAACTCAGCAGCAATGTTCTTTAACGATTCTCCCTTATCAATTCTTGTCAATGCTTCCATCCTTTTTTTCATAGTTACAACAATGTTTTTACGTTTCGTCGCCATCGCGAACAACACTCTAATGAAACAGTACAACGATACTGTACCTCGACAGTGACACTAGGACAACACGCGAACACTACCGAGATTGCAGCGCAACTGAGGAATGTTGTTTCTAGGTCAATGTCAAGTGCGAGGCGTGGGGAGGGGAAGGAGAGGGTTGAGTCACCAGTTTGCTGCGTAGCAACAGCAGGTGCGGTGAGTGCAATGAACTCGCCCGCTGGCAAGTGAATTCGAGTAATGTACCTACTGAGAATACCGATTTATTGTCTGTAAAACAAGTCTTCATTTATTTACTACGCTGAACAACATACATGTAATTTTTTTTTCCAAAACTGGTCCGGGTTATACGGATGTCCGGGTTAAAGAGGTCCGGGTTAACGAGGTTCTACTGTATGTCTAAAAGTCAATATTAGACATGTAATTGATGTACATATTCAAACCTTTGTTTTGTCTCAAATGTTTGTTAGCCAGATAGTAAGAGCCAGGCACACAACTGACTATTCAATGAGTGATCATGACTTGCATTTGAATTTTTTATCTGACCACCTGCTCCTGTGCCAAGTGGGGGGAGTCCAAATTCACCATTTATTGCCCACTTTTAATGTTGTAACCGTTAGCTATACAATTGCTTCCTTCAGATTTTATGTACACGACATACTCATTCGTGGGGAGTGAGGTTAACCCTTCTTACTAAGCCACTGCTCTCAAGATTAGTTATAAACAAGTCAGTCAAGGACACAGTAGGCATGCTGCTTTTAACTGTATAATTAACAAACTATTAATGTAGAAAGTGTGTTAATAAGTTTACACTACAGTAGACAGTAGATAATTAATTACATTTTACTTAATTAAATTGTTAGCTTACTGTAATACCATTAAAGTTCATATCACCTCATCATAACTAATAATCTTGAATGCAACAATATATGATGGAAATCCGTTTGAAACATGGATTTTTGTAGATAAGATCTTTGAAAATTTCATGGCCTAATAATAAAAGACTTAACAGTATTTTTTTGTTTTGGAATCACTTTTCATATTTTAGCATAGAGTCTCCATGTAGTTGAACACATTTGGTTTAGTGATGCTCCAGTGCTTTTATCCCATTCAGAAGTTTGATTGTTCTAGGTCCTCTGATAACTGTTTACTGCCGCTTTCAGTCATCTCCAGAAACGTCCCTCCCTCCCCAGGGAATTTCTGAGTTTTGGGAATAATTAAAATTAAATAGAGCTAAATCAGGCGAGTGAGTGTGATGTTGCAACAGATTGTATTTCAGCTCAGCAATTTTTGCCTAAAAACAATGCTTGTCTGAGGTCTTCCATTATCCTACTACAAAATTATCTGTTTATATACTAAACCTGAACCTTTTTTCAAGTATTTTCATTTATTTGGTCTAAAAGGTTAGAATATCACTCTTTATTTTTTGGCACATCATGGTAATCTGTTAACAACATTCTCTTACCCACTCAGAATATCAAGTCATACCTTTCCAACAGACAAAATTGACTTTCCTTTTTTTGTTTACATGACTGTAATTAACAATACTGCAGACCAACATGTTGCTTTACAGCTGTTCAGCTTACAGCTTACGTTACAGCTTGACCTGATGTCTGTGACATGTTTCTCAGACTCTTCGTATCTTCTTCTTCTTTGACTCTTCCTGAACCACCTTCTTTATCTGTGAGAGCTTACAGCGTCCCACAACCGAACAGTCAACCTGGGTACTCTAGTCTCTGCCTTCCTCTGTAGTACTTCCCACTCACTGGATACCCATCAGTAAAGTCATTACTGGGTCTCAACCAGTAGTGACTCACCACACTGTCTTATCTTCACAAACCTCTCCATTCACCCATTGTTTCCAGAACCTGTTCATTTTTGTTTTCTAATTACTTTGTCCATCCAGTATATTTTTAATATTCTCCTACAGCAGCAGATTTCAAATACTGTGGTTGTGTCTCACTTTTCCTTTGTCTAGGTTTCACATGCAGCTTCTATAATAGCATGCTGCAAACATATAATTTGAGGAATTTCTTCTTAATTTAGAATCCAGTATTTGAGTAGCAAATTTGTTTCTCCATTTGGCCTGTGCTCTGACACTGATTCCTCTGTTATCTTTACCAGTTTTAATATTTACCTATTTTTGTTACTGATTCTCCTCTTCCCCTAATAATTTTTTATAATATTCAATAGTGTTCTCAATTTACCTTGTTTTCTGTGAGTAGAAACCATACCATCAGTAACTCTTAACTCTTATATTCTCCATGAAATGTTATTACAGTCTTGAACATCTTTATGTTTTCCTTTACAGCCTCTTATAAAGCATTCTCGTATTATGGTAATGAATTTGTATAAAAATAAATTTTAATTTCTTGTTATTTGTAGGATGTTTTAACGGTCAGTGTAAAGAAAGAAGCAGATCCAGAAGAGGCTGAGACTGAACAGGTAATGTGCATAACCATTATTTAGCCCATAGCTAATGTGTTAGGTTGTTCCGTGTCATGTAGCACTAGAGATTTGGATCACATTCGTTTGTAGATATGTAATGAAAAATCAACAGAATATACAAACTGTATCATAGTGTTGTATACATATAAACTACATGAGATTAAGTAAGTAAAATCGCACACTTGTGTGAGCGCACGCATGCACACACACTATGTAGGTACAGAGTATGGATATTTATTGCAAAAATTGATAGGTGATTCTATATATTTCATATTTAGTATTGATCACCTCTTTATATAGTACTCTATAAATCACTGAGAAGACAAAGTAAATTTTATAAAATTGTTCAATTTGCAGGATGCATTCCCAGTTATAAATTCTGTCCTAAAAGGAGAACTGCATGTAAAAGAAGAAATCATCAAAGAAGAGAATGAACAGTTTGTTGATCAGGTATTATACATAGTTATAACTTTGTTTATAGTAACAAGCATTTAATGTTATAATGAACAGCATTGTTGTTATTTGTAAAGTTATCGGTTAAAACTGTTTGATGTCCCATGGAAGTCATTTTTATGTGCACTTTCAGTCCATACAATTTAGCCATAACATGTACCAGTACCACATGGCAGGAAATTTGAATGTTATGACGTCAGGGGTGTGAGTACGACGTGACCATGGTAGGGGTAGAATGTGACTGAAGTAGGGATATCACGTGGCCATGGTGGGAGTACCATGTGACAGGCACCATGTGGGGGTGGTACCACAGCACTGGTGCGAAGTGTAGTGATTGGTCGGCCATGTTTAATATATGTCATGTCATCATATAGCAGAATCAGTTGTGATTGGTGTGTTTGAATGGTGGTAGTCGGTGTGGCCAACATGTGATAAGGGAGAAGAAAATTCCCTCTAGAAGGGAAATAGGTTAAAGAAGGATGTGTGAGGGAAAATTTAGTTGCCACTACCACCAGTATATCTACGTCATGGCGGGAACGGATTTATGTTCCCTTAACAAGTGTATCCAGCGTGTCCATGGCCATCTTGTCCTCTGCTTGTCTTGATTTAATAGGGCGATGTCGTGTGAGGCATACAATTGTGTAACTTAATGTATACGTGTGTATGAAAGAAAATAAAGTGGCCAGTTCCTGGTTTCTTCTTCTTGTCTTGTATTTTCTACGTTCATAAGTAAGGTTAACATTCAGGCACATTTGTGTGTGTGTGTGTGTGTGTGTGTGTGTGTGTGTGTGTGTGTGTGTGTGTGTGTGTGTTAAGTAAAACACTGCGTCTTGACTGCTCTTCTTGTCTTTGTTGTCGCAGGTTTTTTTCAGTGTTCAAAAGTAAGGTCAACCTTCACACAAATGATTAATGAGTGTTGAGGAAAAAGAAGTGTATATATGGGCGTGTTGTGCGTGTTGTCTGTATGTATAGAGATATAATGTGTGTTGGTCGGTGTTCAAACTTTGAACTTGTAAACTCTGTACTTTAAATACTGCGATGCGCCACGTGCAGATGACGTCACGTTTTTCTTATCTACCGTCTACAGCCGGCTCACAGCTGGGCTGCCGGTAGCGAAATTTACATTAGTTATTCACAATACTCCGAGCTGATCACTCGTAACATTTCCAGCCGCGGCTACTGGCTTTCATTATTTAATTATTTAGTATGTGCAACATGCACTGATTATACTTGGGCGATTCCTGCCTTATTTATTATGTCTTTCGACTTTTATTTCTAATTAATTTAACGGGCATCATGCCGAGTCAACTTCTGCACGTGTCAGCAATAGCACAAATTTTCAATAATTGCCAATAAACCATCTTTACATGGAAAACATACAGTCCACTTCAATTTTCTTTCAAACCAGCCCTCTTTACTTAGCGTTCTAGGAATAACTCAAGATCATCAAGAGCTTCCAGACGCAACATTTTCTGGTCCACCAATCCGGATTTTATTTTCGCCTTACGGGCAACATTTTGGTCCACTATTTCAAAATATTTCATTTAATGGGCACAAAAAGCCTGTGTCCCAAACAATCTTCAAATTTAAATATTTTCAAATTGAGATTGCTGGCTGTGGCATGCCTTTGTTGCCGCAAAGACAACCTCCAGGAGTGACACACAAGATCCAACATAGCGTCAGATCTGACACGACAGGAAACGGCAAGACAGTTATTCAACGGCAGCAAATTCCACAACGGTAAAATCACGCTGAGATACGACATCAACCTTCATCCAACCAGCACAAACAGGCGGTGCACCAACATCAAGGAAAAGCCGGACGGGATCAGCACGGAACCAACATTATCATTTTTCATTATAATTGTTCATATAATGCATGAATATAACAATCTGAGTAACATTTTACATTCAATATGGCATTATTGATGTTTTTACGTAAACATATATCATTATAATATGAGCATATTTGCATAACTGCGTAATAACTCATTAGAAGTTCAAGTGTCGAAATAAGGTTATATGTATTATTACTTAAATTCATAATTTCAATAACGCTTATGGCTGTTCTTTAAAAGAGATAATAAGTATATGTTATAGTAAGTAATGTGTTAAGCTATATGACAATCACTAGCTCCCGCATTATATCAAACTATCAAAATTACATCAATTATTCACCTGATCTACGCTTAAATTCTTTTAAATTACATTTTTAATTTCAATCATGACTGATGTGAAAGCGTTGATAAAGAAACGGGGCACTATTAAAGCATCTATATCCCGTGTGAACACGTTTGTGGATAATTTCGATCCGGACACAAGCAATCATCACGCACTAAAAATAAAGCTTCGTCATTTAATGGAACTATCCACTAAATATGATGATATTCAGTCTCAAATTGAATCTGATGACGCTGATTTCGCATTAGCAAGTGATAGAGTCCAAACTGAGGATGATCTTTGCAGCATCGAATGCAAGTTGCAATACTTGTTGGAGCAAGTGGAGCAGGTGAATCAAAAACCGCTGATTAATACCGAAATTACGCCTCTTAAAACCCCCCCCTATACAGTTGGAACCGATCAAATTACCTCGATTTTCAGGTAGCATTATTGAGTGGCAACACTATTATAACATATTTCTTGAATTAATACACGTCAGAACCGATCTGATGAATATTCAAAAGCTACACTACTTGGACTCTTCATTAAGTGATGAGGCGCTAAATGTGATAAAATCGCTGCCAATTACTCATGAAAATTATGCAGTAGTTATTGATCGACTAAAAAATAGGTATGACAGCAAGTTAATTGTCTCAGCCCATCATGTGGGGAATGTCTTGAGTGTGCAATTGGTTCAACAAGAGTCCAAAATTAGTATTTCCAGATTTATTGACGAGGTAACCGCTAATATCAATGCGTTAAACACCTTAAATCTACCCGTAAATACATTCGAAATTATTCTTATTCATTATTTGGCCCAAAAACTTGATAGTTACACGCTTCGTCTTTGGAAAGAAAGTTTGTCAGAAGAACGATTTCCTAACTTTAATAATTTCATAAAATTTTTAAATACACGTAGACAGTTATTGCAAAATCTGGACAGCGCAACCACTTCAACAAGCAAGATAAACGTTTGCGATAAGGCTCCCTATCGCAAGGCAATTAAAACGGTGAATGCGGCCAAAGTAACATTCCATTCCCATGTCGGAAATAATATATGTCAGATGTGCAAGGGTAAACACCGAATTACTGATTGCTCACAATTTATAACGCTTACTATACATGAGAGAAAAAATATTATATTCAAAAATAAACTTTGTCTAAATTGCTTTCGCCCAGGCCACGATAGTGCCCACTGTCCCTCTAAATTTTCTTGCAGAACGTGTGCGAAACGCCATCACACAATGGTTCATATGCCTAACAAAAACGGATCGTCCAGTAACAACCAGTGTTCACTAAAATTACAAACAAATAAGTCCATATTATTATCTACCGCAGTCTGCATGACAACTGACCATGCAGGTAGAAAGCACCTGGTTAGGATATTATTAGACTCTGGTTCGCAGGCTAACTTCTGTACTATGGATTTCGCACGTCGTATGGGTCTGAAACTAATTAAATCGCAATTGCCTATAACGGGTATAAACAATTCATTGTCCCAAGCTGATTTCAGTACCAGAGTAAGGTTACATTCTCGCTATAAACATTGTAGCTTAAACATACATTGCGCTGTGCTTTCCAGCATCACTATTAATCTCCCAGCGGAATCATTTTATGTAGTATCTTTAAATTTACCAAAGGGCATATTTTTAGCCGACCCACAACTCAACTTTTCGTCGCAAGTCGATTTATTGCTCGGTGCTCAATATTACTTGCAATTAATTGAACCTATCAAGTTTATCTGTAGCCCGCATTTCCCCATAATTCAGGAGACAAAACTAGGATTCATTCTCGCAGGTAATTTGCTGTTTAATGTCGACATGACGAAACCGGTTTCATCCTTTATGGTATGTGAGAATGATAGTGCAATTTCCTCGCAACTAAAGGAATTTTGGAAGTTGGAGGAAGTTCCTATTCGTGATCCCTCCGCTGAGGACTCGGAATGCGAGAACCATTTTGTGTCCAATACTATCCGTAATGAGGATGGCAGATTTGTGGTATCCCTGCCTTGCAGGTCAGACAAGTCTCATTTGGGCGATTCTCTCCGCGGAGCTATCCGCAGGTTTTAGTGGTTAGAACTTAAGTTCAAGCAGAACCCTGCCTTCACAAAGGTTATAGCGAGTTCATACATGAATATTTAAATCTTGGTCACATGTCTTCATTTAATGAGTACGATTTGTCGCTTGACAAATCAGACACCTTTTATTTGCCGCACTACTCAGTCTTTAAAGGTTCCAGCATAACTACCAAGTTGCGAGTTGTGTTCGACGGCTCCGCTAAGACGACAGATAATTTGTCCTTGAACGATACTCTGATGGTCGGTCCCACGGTCCAGCAGGATCTGTTCTCTATTATGGCTCGATTCCGAACTCACCGATACGTCCTCATTGCAGACATTGAAAAGATGTATCGGCAAATTTTAGTCAATCCTAAGGATTCCAATTTGCAGCGTATTGTTTGGCACGACACCCCGCATAAGGAACTCCAGCATTACGCCTTGAGGACAGTCACGTATGGGACTGCAAGTGCCTCCTTTCTTGCTACAAGATGTCTGGCTCAAATAGCCCAAGAAAATAAAACCGAATACCCTATAGCTTGCTTAGCCATAGCCAATGATTTTTATGCGGACGATCTCATGACGGGCTCAGATAACCCGAACATTCTATCTAAAATGAAATCTGACATCATAAATTTACTAAGCGGATATGGTTTTAACTTACATAAATGGTTTTCTAATGACCAGACCATTGTAGCCTCTCGCGCTCACGTCTCCCATGACTTTAGCAAAAACCAAAATGTGCGTACATTGGGCATTCAGTGGAACGTCAACGAAGACAGTTTTTTATATAACGTTCAGAGGAATGTCAACGTGGTGGTGGTCAACAAGAGAAGTGTGCTATCGGTCATCTCAGGAATTTACGACCCTTTGGGCCTCATCGGCCCTATTACATTTTGGTGCAAGCATTTTGTACAGCGATTGTGGTTAGCGGGTACGAGTTGGGACGAACCCTTATCAGGTTCATTGTCTGATCAGTGGTTAGAGCTTTATTCTCAATTGGTCTCAGATACTCATTTTAAAATTTCGAGGTCCGTCAAGAGTCTAAACTATTACCGAATCATTTCATTACAGCTTCATGGATTCGCCGACGCGTCAGCTAAAGGTTACGCGTGCTGTATCTATGTGCGGACGGTCTATTCAAACGGCGCCGTATCGTCAAACCTGTTATGTGCCAAATCTAGTGTCGCTCCATTGAAACAGATAACACTACCCAGGCTTGAACTTTGCGCTTGGCTATTGCTGGCTCAGTTAGCTTCCAAGGTAATAGACACCGTCAACTACAAATTTCACGAATTATATTTCTACTCAGACTCAATGATAGCCTTACATTGGATCCATCAGCAAACCTCCCGATGGAAGGTGTTTGCACCAACCGTGTCGCTGAAATACAGCGTCTCACTACCCGGGGAACTTGGCACCATGTATCATCACTGGACAACCCTGCCGACATTTTATCGCGCGGTTGCCTCCCTCGCATTTTACACAACCACCCACAATGGTGGCATGGTCCATCCTGGTTGTCCCATGAGTCATCATCATGGCCCATTAGTGCCTTCGATACTCATTCTCCCTGCACTTATCCCGATCAGGAACAAGAACGATGCAAGCAGGCCCAAACCTCACTAATTGTCACTTCATCCACATCCAGTTATGTTGAAAATTACTCATCCCTATCAAGACTCATTCGCGTTTTCTCATATTGCCGCAGGTTTATTCGGAACTCTAGGCTCCCCGTTGGTGACAGGGACACTTCCTTTTTGTTAGCCCAGGAGTTGCATGATACACTTTTGGTTTTTATTCGCCAGTCTCAGCAATTGCACTTCGGCATTGAGGTTAAGGAGCTTGAGGCACATCGCTGCGTCCCCAACAGCAGTAAAATTCTCTCACTCAACCCCTTTCTTGATGAGACAGGTATATTGAGAGTAGGTGGACGTCCACAGCACTCTCAGCTCAGCTACGCGAGCAAACATCAAATAATTCTACACCTGCATTCTCATCTCAGCAAGTTAATCATAGAAAACGAACATCTTCGTTTAATGCACTCTGGTGTACAATTAACCCAGTTTTCTCTGAGACAGAAATATTGGATCGTTAATGATAAATCCTATATACGCTCGGTAAAACATAAATGCATCACTTGTTTCCGTTACCGTGCTAAGGGCACAAACCAATTATTGGGACAATTACCCCCTTCTAGGGTCACGCCTGCTAAGCCTTTTTCCCAATCTGCTGTTGACTATGCCGGGCCCGTATTTGTGCGTCATGGCGGGCAGCGCTCAAAATCTACGTCAAAAGCGTATATTGCTTTATTTATATGGATGAGCACTAAGGCAATTCACTTGGAACTTGTATCAGATCTTACCTCAGATGCCTTCATAGCGGCCTTAAAACGGTTCGTCGCGCGTAGATGTATCCCCACTCAGATATTCTCCGACAATGGTACGAATTTTTGTCGTGCTAGCAGCACATTACACGAATTGTACAGACTTTTGAAATCTAAGGGATTTGAGCAAACAACTCAGGAGTTTTTTAGCTCCCAGGGCATCAAGTGGTCCTTTATTCCACCCTCAGCCCCTCATTTCGGTGGTCTGTGGGAAAGCGGGGTAAAAAGTGTCAAATTTCATTTGCGTCACGTGATTGGCTGTACCGTTCTGAACTTCGAGGAGTATTCTACCATGCTAACTAAATAGAGTCTTGCCTGAACTCACGCCCTTTATTCACTATATCCAATGATTTTAGGGACCCAGAACCATTAACTCCCGCTCATTTCCTAGTCGGTTCTCCACTTACGGCACTCCCGGAGCCCAACCTACCCAAGTCAGTATTAGTCATTTGGGCAGATGGCAGCTGCTCCAAAGATTCACACAATCCATCTGGAAACGATGGTCCAAAGATTATTTGCACCAGTTGCAACAGCGCAACAAATGGCGCACCACTTCAAGGAATTTGACTGTTGGACAGTTCGTCCTCATTCTAGATGAGAATTCCCCCCCCCTTCAATGGAAGCGCGGGGTAATCACGAATGTTTATGCGGGTCAGGACTCAATAGTGTGCGTTGCCGAAGTTCGCACCGCACAGGGTATCCTACATCGACCCATCCATAAATTATGCCCCCTTCCGATGGCATCAGACTAGTCGCATGAGCATCATACGACACGTAGCAGGAATGTGAACTTTGTCGCATTGCCTTGTATCACTCCCGGGGCGATCATACAATCCAATTTTATTATTATTGTAATTATTATTATTATTATTATCGTGTAGCTATTATTGGAATAGTTACTACGCCATTATTGTATCAATTATTATGTCTTTGTTATTGTACTATTCTATGATTATGTATTTTTAAACTTTTTTGGGAACTATTATTGTAATCTTATTGTATCAATCATTATGTATTTGTCATTGTATTTTCCAATGGTTATGTATTGTTGAATCTATCAGGGGATTGTTGTTTCAATATCATGCATGCAAATTATTACATCTTTTTATTGTATTATTGCTTGTTACTTATTATTGAATTCTTTGTGATCATTATTGGGTATTATGTGGGACAAATTAATGTGTCTACCTGATTATTGTATTATTGTGCATTATGCCATGTTATTATGTGTTGTGGAATTTCATTGCTAGTTTTTTATGACTATATAATTCGAATCATTATGTATTTTGTAATTATCACATGAATTTGTTATGTTAGCCACATTGTTACTATTAATTGTCCAGCTGTCATTGCTCTGTGTTGGACATGTCAATTGTTATGTTGTTGTTTTATTAGCATGTAAATTCAATTACTATGTATTATTAACCTTAAGGCATAAATTACAAAATCGCCCCAATTTTGTGCGGGCAGTATGTTCAAACTTTGAACTTGTAAACTCTGTACTTTAAATACTGCGGTGCGCCACGTGCAGATGACGTCACGTTTTTCTTATCTACCGTCTACATCCGGCTCACAGATGGGCTGCCTGTAGCGAAATTTACGTTAGTTATTCACAATACTCTGAGCTGATCACTCGTAACATTTCCAGCCGCGGCTACTGGCTTTCATTATTTAATTATTTAGTATATGCAACATGCACTGATTATACTTGGGCGATTCCTGCCTTATTTATTATGTCTTTCGACTTTTATTTCTAATTAATTTAACGGGCATCATGCCGAGTCAACTTCTGCACGTGTCAGCAATAGCACAAATTTCCAATAATTGCCAATAAACCATCTTTACATGAAAAACATACAGTCCACTTCAATTTTCTTTCGAACCAGCCCTCTTCACTTAGCGTTCTAGGAATAACTCAAGATCATCAAGAGCTTCCAGACGCAACAGTCGTGTAGCCTTTGCGTAAAAGCACCTTGATGTATATTGTAATGTATCGTAAAGGTAGAGGAGAGTAGTTAATCCTCGTGTTGGGATCGCCAATTTGAAATGTAATGTATTTCTTAGAGTGTCTTAAGCCTCGCGTTGGGATCGCCAATTTTGAAACTTAATTTATTTCAAGTCTAGGCCACGCGTTGGAGCGCCAATATGAAACGTAACGTAATTTCTTCGATTTTTGAGTAGTGTGAGAGATGTGTCTGTGCTAGTAGAAATAAAAAAATCTTTTATTTGAGTTGTCGCCTATTATGAAATCTCAAGTAAAGAGAGAGGAGAGGAGAGAGTGTGCTTCTCTTCAAGTATTGTCCATAATGTTTGTTTATGTTTACGAGATGTGTCTGTGCTAGTAGAAATAAAAAAATCTTTTATTTGAGTTGTCCCCTATTATGAAATCTCAAGTAAAGAGAGAGGAGAGGAGAGAGTGTGCTTCTCTTCAAGTATTGTCCATAATGTTTGTTTATGTTTACGATCGATTTTGACCTCGATCGTTTTGTTGTAGGTTAGTCTTCCCTCACTTGCTGGCTATGAAGTTCTGTTCACCCGTATATCCCCACTCTTCACGGTTACCTATAAAATTTCTTAATTTGATATTATTTTACAAATAACAACTCCTTTTATTTCAATCAATTGTATTTATTATCATTTGTTTATCTAGGGTCAGTCAGTCGATTTGAATGTCGAACTATACTAAGGCCGGGTCGACTCTTACTAAACTCGATTGGGAAATATTTTAGTTTTTATAATTATTGTTTTCTTAGGTCTTGGGGTTCTTTTAAACTCTAGGGAAGTCAGAAATGCAGTAACAAAGTACAATACATTACAGTTATCTGGAAATAAAAATCTTATTTACTAACACAATAAAGGATTAAGTTTTGGTTACCGTGTAATGGCAAATAATTCGCTTTGCTTTCGCAAGCCGTGAAATGGCCGCCAACACAAAATGGCCACCTGTTACTCAGCTGGGTCCATATGCAAATGTCCTCGCTAGTTTCTTTTGAAATAAATGATTTGTGGCGTGTTCACTGAGTTTATGTTTAGTTTTTTTCTTTAGTTCTCACTGGTGTTTGAGTTAATAGTGTCTGTGAAATTGTTCTGGATGTGGTGTAGATCTAGTTATGCATTTAATATTAGGTTATAATATCTCGCCAAGATTGAGGTATTCGGTTTTTTCTTCCACTCTTTTTAATCATATTTTTCTTCTTATTGTTAGACTTCCATCTATTTACGATAATTTGTTTTATTTTCTTCTTCCTTATGGTTTTATATTTCCTTTTTTTGTGATTATTTAATTGGTTTGACTCATCCAAATTTGATTCCTTGGTATTCAATTGGCGTTTACTATACAGAGCTCATCTGCCTTCCCTTGAAGTTAACAATGGAATAATAATTTTTCTATGCCTCGTCAACAGTCTTGACCAGGAATATCTGGCCTGCTATTGGTTAATACCGGTCACATGATTAGTATTACAAAAATCAAATATTCTTACAGTTTATGTTAAAAAATACTGCCTTTTGAACCTTTCATCATATTAAATTTAAGTTACATGGTGTTATTCCTTATAAAAGGATAGGCATTTTGATACCTAATTTGATATAAGTGGGCCTTTATAAAAGATGTTTTTTCAGCTTTACAACAGTTCTGATTATTGACCCTTACATTGCTTTTACATTTATTATATTATAATTTGTAATTCCTTAAATTAATCTAATATGTGCTATTACCATTATAATAATGAAGTTTTATCACATGAATTTTGTTCCTTCTAATTATTTTTCTTACATTGAGTTGCTAACTTACTCATTCCTGACATTACTTCCTTTATATTGAATTTTTGGCCTAGGCCATGAATTTCATTTAAGTAACATGTTCTAATTTCACATTGATTATTATCTATTTTTTTATTTTGTTTTGAACCCTTTTTCCTGATCTTATTTGTTTACCACTTATTACATGAGCTTTGACCCTTAATATATCCTAACAATATTTATAAGTTACAACAAAATCTCTTAATATATTAACTTAAGGTATAGCCTTCATGGCCAAGATTACATTCATTGATTAACAAACAATAACACTAACTACTTAGTGTACTATACTCCCATTCCATCAATTCTATCAAGCGTTACTAGCTGACTATTAGATTATCGTTTATATGGGCCCTTTATAAATATTGTATTGTGGTAACACAATTTTCCTATTTTGCCTATAGGCTTAGTACAATTAACAACATGGTTTAATAGCAATAACAAACATAGTCTTTGACATTAAAAAATGAATACAATTAACTACTGTCAAGGCCTTCACTAATATCTCATTCTGAGATGAGACCTTTTACCCTAACTTACTCTCTCAAGAAATAACATGAACTAATACAGTTAACACTTCACTGACAAATATTGTATTTATATAATTGCTTGTTTTGCACCGAGATTCTGTTCGCCTGGTGCTTGTTTTGTTTTCAGTTAGGGCCATTGGAAGGATCATTAATCTTTACAGTCTTTTCTGCTTAATTAATGATTATCATTTGTAACTTTTATTTTCTTATTTATTATTTACTTACCATTTTTATACACCAAACAGCCGTCCATGCCCATATTTACTGGACGCCATTTTGAACTGTTGCCAACTTCCATACCACCAAGGTGAACCCAGAGTTCGTGTAAGCATTTATTTGGAGAACAGAATCGAGGTTATTTGAAATAAGTGATTTGAATCTACTTGTTTTTCAAGTGAATTTGGTTTTATTCATCATATAATTCTTTAATTCTACATAATGAAAAAACAAATTAAATTGACTTATTTTCCATTTTTTCTAACAATATTCTAAAAATATTTTTTCTAGTTAACACATTTTACTATATAAACAATAAAACAGCACATTGGTTATTTTAAAATTAACCCTTCTTTTATATGGGATTACATAAATTTAAACTAGTGAAAAAAAAAAATATATATTGAAAACAAACTAAATTTACTCAGGCCTTTATAAGATTCCCATTTTTAGTGATTTTAATATCTCCCCTTAATATAGTTCTAAATGTGTTTAATTTTGTTCCAACTTTAAGAAAATGATTTGTTTTGCCCCCGTTTGGTTACTTATCTGAAATTTAATCCAAAACCGTCCAGCCTCCTTATATACTTTCTGCCACTCCGCACATTTCTCTTGCTTCACTTTTGTTTATTTACCATTTTTTGTCAAACTTTTAGTTGCGTTTATACTGTTTAAGATATAACTGATTTTTTCACTTTACATTTAACACCATTTGGTGTTGGGCGCGCCCGTAACTCGTCCACGAATTGCTGTACGGCCGTACCGGATGAGAGTATAATTTCAACTGGGACGAGCAAAATTGGTCAAAAGTCTGAGCTGGAGGGGCGATCATGTGGTCTCGTTTTATTGTTTAACTTGTATTACGTCGACAGATTCCAAGGCGGTGCTGACCCACCACACATTCCAAAGTTATGTAATTATGGGCTCGGCTGTCGACATCATGTAGCGTGACTTCAGATGTGCAATGTTCAAAGATCATTTGTCTAAAAATAACTGTCTTCCGTGGTTAAATCGTTGACCTTGACTCCAATTGATGTACATTGTTTTTACCCCAATAACATTTACAAATAAAACTTTACATTTTCAATATTTCTCGGGAGGGTTTTACCTGTACCGTTACACATTGTTCCCCACTCTTCTCACACTAACACACTTCTCACAGGTTTATATTTTATAATTTAGAGTACATTGTATTTATTTATTGGACTTTTTCATTGTACTTTTATTTTTACATTTTATGACATGGTTAATGGTTTATTTATTAACCATGGTTTATTTTATTTTACTTGGTTGAATATGTGTGTTAAAACATTCTTACCTCTGGTTAAGTAAACTATTTTGTTATTTAAGATAGGGCTCCCACTATGTCGCGTTACATATACACCCCCCCCCACCAAAACATGTTTATTTTGTCTAAACCGGGTTTGGGTAAAATAAACTGTTAACACTAAAAGGAAATTCTTATCTACTTTTATTTGTAGTATTTTTTAATTTCAGTTTGATTATAGGTACCTTTTATATTTTTACTATTTATTGCTGTATCTTTGTTCGTATTGCTGGAATTGGACGGCTTTATGGAGATGAACTTTATTCAATTATTTCTTGCTCCTTCATATTCTGGATTTCTTCTCTTGTTGCTGGTTTCAGGGATTGAGGTGTGCTAAACTTTCTTTTAATATTGATCATGTCATGATAAGACAGCTCATAAACAAAATCCTTTACTTCTCCGGGCAAAATCTAAAAATACTTTTTTTTTATATTTGTTATATTGATCGTTACCAACTGACCTTTTTGTTCTGGAGTTACTTGTACTGGTGGCCTTAATTAAATGAATTTCTTGGAGTTTTTTTCTTTTCATTCTTTACCTTCTATGTAGGTTGATTCCACGATTGGTGCTAAAAATTCCTCCCTAACTTTAAATGGCATGGTGAATGCATATCGGTTGTGAGTGGCACACTTGCGGCCTATTATCTTTACCCGACCATTCCCCCAGTGCATGGTACAGTGCTCTTTGGCCACTGCCCATAATAATAACCTTTGAGTGGCGCCGTAGCTTTCTACACTCTGTCATTTCTTAAAATGGTAACTCTTGCATTACCTTGAACACCCTCTGAACCTGTTGCCTTCTCAATACTTCTCATTATTTTATTTTGCCTCCCAGTAACTCCTATTATCTTTATATTATTTATTATCAGTGTTGGTATACTCATTGCTTGCTTCTTTTGTTCTATTTAATTCTTCGTGGTCGATCAACAACACCTTTGCCCGGGTGTTAATCATCACAACTTTCAATATCCCTTATAATGCAGTGTTTATTATTATGCTTTGTTAACTTATTTATTATTAGTTTCTCTTCAGTCTTGGCTTTGTTTCTTTAAATCTTCATTTATATTGTTTTTTCTTAATTAATATTATTTTTCCTTTTTTTCCTTTTTCAAATGGTTTGCTTGGTCGGTACATAGAAAATCAGTCCCTTTTTCTCGATGCTGCTACTTAGTTTATCCGTGGTCCATAGATTCAGTTTCCCTTGTTTCTCGGATTACTCTTGTATTTTGAATTATTTCTGTCCTTGTTAGTTCTCTCGCTACTACCTTATATTCTGATTTTTCTGTTGTCAAATCTTCACTTGTTTCAAGGCCTACTTGAATCGTTTTATCATCTATTTTACTAAATGAATACTTTAATGGTATATTCATTATTGACGATCTCACTGACATTTTATTATCCATTTCTATTTTTGGTATATTCCATTTAAGTATAGACTTTCTGAAGTTTTTACTCACTGTTTTATTGTGAGTCTTTTCTAAAGTTTCTATCAAACTTCTACAATTTTTAAAATTCATTATTTCTGTATGGTTGGTAATTGAGAGATTAAGTACATTAACCAGTCCATTCTTCATCATCTCCAATTCTTCCCGTGTTTTTATTAGTTCCTTTTTACTTATTTTTCCTATTTCCTTCGTCTTCCTTTCCACGTGCTTAATATTTTCTTTGTTTCTGTTATTGGGGTGTAATTCAACAGTTTTGATTACCACATCAATTTTCTGGCTATTTGTTTCACCCAGGTTTTCTATTTTTCCTTTAATACCTTCAGACACACTGTCTAGTGTTCCTTTCAACTTCTTGAAACCACTATTCATTGTTTCATTTAACTTTCTGAAACTTTCATCCATTTGTTTCATTAAACTTTCACTCAAAATCTCGTTTTGTTTCCTTGAGTTTTCATTTATTTTTCCTCCATACTGTCTATTTTTTCATTTGTTTGTTTATTATCTTCCTTGATTTGTCTTAAACTCTCCTCATTCCTGTCAAATTTTCGTTAATTTGTTTTAAATCTTTTTTAATTTCTTCCTTCTATTTCCTAGAATCTTCTTTAATTAATTCCCATAGTTTTTGTAAATCCAGGCCTTCTCTGGCTTCCTCATTGTCACCCGCCTGTTGCATTTCACTGTCTTGGACTGTTTCTTCTTCTTGTTCCTGCCTATCTTCTTCTGTATCTTGCTTTTGTCCTCTCTTCATCGCAGAAGTTTCTCGTCATCGCATTTTTGAGTCTTCTAGCAGTTGCCAGCTAAAATTAGGTCAATCGTTATTTTACTAGTTGTGTTTCGGTTAGTAGTTTTGCCTACTCGTAACATAATTTCTTCGATTTTTGAGTAGTGTGAGAGATGTGTCTGTTCTAGTAGAAATAAAAAAATCTTTTGAGTTGTCGCCTATAATGAAATCTCAAGTAAAGAGAGAGGAGAGGAGAGAGTGTGCTTCTCTTCAAGTATTGTCCATAATGTTTGTTTATGTTTACGAGATGTGTCTGTGCTAGTAGAAATAAAAAAATCTTTTATTTGAGTTGTCGCCTATTATGAAATCTCAAGTAAAGAGAGAGGAGAGGAGAGAGTGTGCTTCTCTTCAAGTATTGTCCATAATGTTTGTTTATGTTTACGATCGATTTTGACCTCGATCGTTTTGTTGTAGGTTAGTCTTCCCTCACTTGCTGGCTATGAAGTTCTGTTCACCCGTATATCGTGTAAAATTTCTTAATTTGATATTATTTTACAAATAACAACTCCTTTTATTTCAATCAATTGTATTTATGATCATTTGTTTATCCAGGGTCAGTTAGTCGATTTGAATGTCGAACTATACTAAGGCCGGGTCGACTCTTACTAAACTCAATTGGAAAATATTTTAGTTTTTATAATTATTGTTTTCTCAGGTCTTGGGTTCCTTTAAACTGCTAGGGAAGTCAGAAATGCAGTAACAAAGTACAATACATTACAGTTATCTGGAAATAAAAATCTTGTTTACTAACATAATAAAGGATTAAGTTTTGGTTACCGTGTAACGGCAAATAATTCGCTTTGCTTTCGCAAGCCGTGAAATGGCCGCCAACACAAAATGGCCACCTGTTACTCAGCTGTGTCCATATGCAAATGTCCTCGCTAGTTTCTTTGATTTGTGGCGTGTTCACTTAGTTTTTTTCTTTAGTTCTCACTGGTGTTTGAGTTAATAGTGTCTGTGAAATTGTTCTGGATGTGGTGTAGATCTACTTATGCATTTAATATTAGGTTATAATATCTCGCCAAGATTGAGGTATTCGGTTTTTTCTTCCACTCTTTTTAATCATATTTTTCTTCTTATTGTTAGTCTTCCATCTATTTACGATAATTTGTTTTATTTTCTTCTTCCTTATGGTTTTATATTTCCTTTTTTTGTGATTATTTAATTGGTTTGACTCATCCAAATTTGATTCCTTGGTATTCAATTGGCTTTTACTATACAGAGCTCATCTGCCCTCTCTTGAAGTTAACAATGGAATAATAATTTTTCTATGCCTCATCAACATATAACGGCTGTATACTATCTTTTATAACTTCTGTATACTATCGCCCTTATAACCTCGGGAGCCCAGTTAATTGGAGTCGGTCAGTTAACAAGGCTGCCATAATATTCACAAAATGTTATATATTTAATTAAAATACAACATAACAAAACACTTAATTGGAACCTGTGAATTGAGGAATATTAGATTCGTGTTGCCAAATTTATTCACGCATATTTACGTCCATGACATCTCTTTATTTACATACCTAGTAATTAGCATAAAAGAAAATGAGTTACTGTCTTATTATTAAAAATCAATTAGGCTTGTGATTTGTATTGTTAAAACATACATATATATATATATACCGGTATATATACTTAACCTACTTTTCGTTTACTCTATTTCGTTCAACTGATTAGTTAACTATAAAAAAAATAATAACTGCATAATGTATTCATTAATCAACTTGGTTAGTTATTTATAAAACTTTGGTAATTCATACCCTCGGATCCGAGATATATCCTTTCTTTATATTAAAGTTAAACAATTTACTTTTGCTGCCATTTGAAGAATGGACTTATTAATATTAGCATGTTATAGTCATTAAAGCTAAATACATCATATTGTTTATCACAAAGTTACAATGGTAATTTAATTCGCCCAGTCTTTTGTATTATTATATTAATTTTATTTTGGTGTCAATTGTCTTTCATATTTTTATTAAGTAATTTCTGAACTACAGAAGTTTGACTTCTGTGTCACCTGTATATAGCATCCTCAGCGAATAGGGGTTGTCTGTAGTAAACGGTGGCTATGCGGCCTCTGGTCTATCCTGGAGGTCTGAAGAAGGTGTAATAATGCAAGGTGTGGTTGTCTCTCTCTTTTTGCAAGGTTTATCAGATTCTGGTGCTGGCGGTGGTGGGAAACTTTCACTTGAACTCACTTACTTCAGTTTACCGCACTTTTACCTTATAGTTAAACTGTTACGTATACTGTGATCTCTATCATGTTGACGTGATATTAAATCAACTGCAGAGATGTCATAAACAAACACGTAAAACGCATCAAAGATGTTAAACATATTGAAATTACTGATCATTATTGCTATCTGCTTTACTAAGCATTATCTTAAAGAAACTAAGAGAGTGAATGACATATTCTTTCATTCTCTATAATATTGTAGTTACTGCCTACGTGTTCAACTGTACTGTTCTCGCGGCGGAGTCCGAGTTACAACTATTTTGGGGCACACAGCTGGCTTAGCGATGTGCTTGTCCGCGCATGTTGTTATTTACCGGCGCGAGAAATAGTTCTTAATTTATTAATTATTATTTTTACTTATTTTAAATTGCTGGTTTATTACGTCTCTCTATAATTTATTACTCGCTGATGAAACAGGATGTGGTTTACATATTTATTTGTTTAACATTATTTAGTTTTCTATTTATTTCATTCGCTATATTTATTTTTCTGTTATGGAATTCATCTACAAGTATGCATGTTTCTACTGGTTGGGGTACATAAGGAGAGAAATTATGTAGTTTCATTTAGATTATATTATTTTTACCTCTTTTTTTTATTTTGTGCTATTTAACCCAATTAAATCATCACATTCTCCTCCACTTAAAGAAGACACTGGGTCAGTGACCGATGTGTATTCAACGGGGAAATAGGTAAGAATTACAATGGGAATTTGGTACAAGCTTCCGTGTGAAACCCCCTTTCTCTCTTTTCGTGATCCACTCATGTGATAATCGAATCATTATCAATTCAATAATTTTTTTTTATATTTTTTATCTAAAAAGATACGATACCATACTATCTAAAATTTATCTTAATTCTACTACTTAATACTACTACCGGTTTTTTTGTTTAGCTTTTTCTAACTCGTTTAGTGGAGTTATTCTACAAAGATTATGTTTTTCATACTTACTGCGTTTCCTTTCCTTTTTTAATTGTCCGTCGCAATTTTATTTTAGTACTGTATTTTTCTGTGGTAATGTTACCTTTATTTTGTCAGTTGACTTTACATATCGCTTTTATTTATTTTTGGTGAATAGGATCTAAGGTTGATCAGGCCTCATTCTTATTCATACCTTATGATTTTGTAATTAAGTATGGTTTACAGTGACTTAATTACACTATATTTAATATTACCTTGTGTATCCAAGTACACTGGTGCTCCTCCTTGCAACTTCAATGTTTCTTTAAAAACTACGCGTTTCGGGACTCATGGTACCATCATCAGGTTGATAAAAAATTACTATTCATGTTCAATTACTAACAGATATTACTATTCACGCTTCTTCATTTCATCCATTTGCACAAAAAATGGCATCATTCAACTTGTTGCTTAACAGATTACTAAAAATTCCGTTAGAGGCGAAAGACTACATCGATGAGCTTAATACGATAAAGTATATCGCGGTGGCCAATGGTTACAATAGTACAGTTGTAGACAAAATAGTAGCGAGGCAGAGGAGGAACATATATAAAAATAGGAGCATAAACAAAACACACAACAGTGACATTAAATATATACCAACAGAATTTACAAATCTTTTGCCTAATACTATTAAGAACTTTTTAAAAAACACGGTTTTGCAGTTTCTTTCAAAACGAGTAATTGTATTTTGAACGCTTTGAGACCAGTGACCAACAGACTAGTAGAAAACTGTTCTGGTATTTATAAAATAGAATGCGAGGACTGCAATAATTTTTATGTTGGACAAACGGGCAGGAAATTTCTGGATAGGTACAGAGAACATCTCCGTAGAGGTGATATCCAGAAGATAAAATCAAACTTTGCCTTGCATATAGTCAACCAGAACCATAATTACTCGAGTTTTCAAAGTAGCTTCAAGCCGTTGCATTTCTGTAAAAAGGGCAGGCTTATGGACGCGCTGGAAGAATTTGAAATTTGTAAGGCCTCAAAAACCCAAGGTAATCAGCTCTTGAACGACAAGCTTTCTTTTAAGTCCAACGGACTGTATGACACGGCCATACGCGTGTTGGAACAACACATAAATAAAGGTAGAGATAGTGCGACGCGTAACGGTTAGTCGCTTGCAAGTTCCGATACGATGCGCATCGTGTAGTTGTGTAATTGTATACACGCGGTATGTGCGAGTGAAACTTTTTATTTATTTCTTATTAAGTTGACGTACTCCATGTGAGTGATTCTTGTTTTTTATCAATATAGTTAGTTATATGCAACTTGGAGACCACAACACAATATGTACTTAATTACAGTATAGGATATACTTCGTAGTACATTCATTGTTTTTTTCTTCATTTCTTTCTTTGCTCACTAGCAGAACAATTTCCATGATAATATTTTATCTGGGAAACATGACTTCCTCATACATAATCATCCGTAGTGGGGTCATACAGTGCTACGGTTACAGGCGTTAAATATTTGTGAATCCTGTAAGGGCCACACGATCGGTAAGATAGCTTGGAGGTGGCCTTATCAATTGCACTACTCGTCGGATGAGTTTGGTACATCACTTAGTCTCCGACTTGATACTTAATTTCTTTACTATCATGCTCGTGATATTTTCGCGATTTTATTAAGTTTTCTCTCAGATTTGCACGAGCTTTGTTCCATATTTTTTTAATATTTTTAACACTGATTTCGCGGGGTAGCAATTCATGTATTTTCCACTTTGTGGATAATGGGTGATTTGGTTTATATTTGTACAACAAATCAAAGGGTGTAGATTTATGTCCTTCGTGATATGCTGAGTTGAAAGCAAATTGGATCCAGTATAGGTTCTGGTCCCATGATGTCTGGTCATTTGCATGATAGGCTATTAAAACGGATTTTAAGTTTTGCAAATACCTTTCAGCGATATTACCTTGTGGACGGTACTCTGTAACAGTTATGTGGTCTATGCCTAATCTGAAACACATGTCCTTGAATTCTTTGGACTTAAACTGGGGTCCGTTATCTGACACTAGGTGTACTGGTGTACCAAAGTCTTTAAATAATCTCTCTTGTAAAATTTTCACTGTGGTTGATGCTAATGCTCGTCGCATGGGATAAATCCAGACGAATTTGGTAAATGAATCTACGCAAATGAGTAGCATGGTGTTACCGGATTTTGAACATGGATAAGGGCCAGAAAAGTCTATGTAAATTTTTGAAAAGGGTGTCGTGGGAGTCTCTAAGATTAATTTACCAATGTGGCTGTTTCTCGCGGGTTTGCTGAGTGCACACAATTTACACTCTTTTACAAACTCAGCTATCTCGCTGTTCATATTTCCCCAATGATATTCTTTTCTAATACGATGTATGTTTTATTAATACCCATATGAGCTCCAATGGTGGATGCATGGTAGTATTGCATAAGCATTGGTTTAATAATGCCCGGGGCAATTATTCTCAAGGATTTTCCATTTGCTAGTTTATAACATAATAATCAGAATGATCACTGTTGCACACCACTATATAAAAATTATTCCGATTTCAGAATAATTTTTATATAGTGGTGTGCAACAGTGATCATTCTGATTGTGATTTCAACCACTAACACAAATTTCTTCATTAAACGTCTATAACATAATACTCTCTTACTCAATATATATTTGTATGAAGTATTTCCTTTATTGATCTGTTCTATTATTTTACTTAAGGAAGGATCTTGTTGTTGATACTGGGCTATGTCAGTAAATGCCAGTGGGAATTCAGTTATTAGGGTATTTATATTGATGTTTCACCTCTTTCATTATGTTCGGATTCCTTACTCGGCTGCTGGAACATACGGGATAGTGTATCGGCTACTACATTTTGGGTGCCAGAATGTGTTGTACTTTAAACTTGTAACAATTTAATCTCAATACCCATCTTCCGATACGACCAAACTGTTTAGGGTGATTTAATAACCATGATAAAGCTTGATTATCCGTTTCTAACAGACATTCTTTATGTTCTAAAAATGGCGTAAATTTCTCGAATGTGAATACTACGGCCAGTGGCGAAGCTAGTAATTAATGAATGGGTAGGCAAAAGTCTTACCTTAAATTTTTTTGTAGATTAGTTCAACACGGCGAGTTTTCTTGCTTGCAAAATTGTCAACTACATGGTCTTTAAACAGCTGGTCAGTCATCAATTCCTTCACAAATTTTTTTTTCAATAGCAATGGTGGCAAGAGAGTTAAGTCTTTCATTGGTCATCGTATTGTGCAAGTAGTTTTTTATTCTTTTCAGAGTAGGGCCTACTCATATTCCTTTCTGCAGACATCACCATAACGTTTAACGTGGTAACAGGAAACGTTAAAATCAAACAAATTAATTTTGAAACTTCCACGTACACTGGTTCTAAGTCATTAAGAACTATAAAATGTAAGTCTTTGAGGTTTCCAGAATCTGAGTAAATGTTTTTTAATTCATTTTCTAGTCTTTCACTATTGAAAATAGGTAATTATTTCTAAGGCTGTTGAATTTAGTAGAAGGGAAACTCTCTTTGTAAGAAATGAAGTAATTAGGATCCAACAACACAACAAACTGGATACTTTTGAAATCACTGAACCGTACCTCCAGCTGCATAATCAAAGTGTCAAGAACTTCATAAGTTAACGTTTTCAGCAGTTTCCTGTCACTGTCATCTATATTTACCTCACTGCTTATTTGGTGGCATTTTTCAATGCAAGACGACACAGCGTTTTCTGATCTCATGTTCTTGAGGATAGCACTAGTTTTCTTAATTTTAGTGTTGCACAGAATTATATCGGAGATAGTTTTGTGTTGCAGTAGAGAAAAGAGATGGTCATTATAAACGAATATTTCTCTATAAAAACAAAGTAAGTAAATGAAATAAGTCTTTTTGAGTATGTTAAGCAATCCAACAGCAGAATTGAACGAATCACTATCCCATCCTACACCATTCTCTGTAATGTCCTCAAAAACCTGTCTCAAGTCACCATACTGGGAAAAGATGGTATATGGTATGAACTGCTCTGGAATGGAAGTTCCAGTGAGTAGTGGATGCTTGTGAAAGTTTAAATCCTCTAGATTCTAGAAGCTGTGATCTCTTTGAGGATCTACAAAAAAATGTGTGAAATGCTGTCAGATTGTGAATGAAGAGCCTAACCGTTCTTACTGTTCTAGTGCAATGAAGAAGTACAAGGTTTAACTTGTGAGCATAGCAATGTAGAAATAATGCTCTTGGGCAAGTCTGTTTTACAAAGTGCTGAACGCCTCCATGCTTTCCAGCCATTACAGAGGCTCCATCATATGTTTGACAGACTACCTTCTCAGTTACACCCCACTTTTACAAAACATTAACAATTAATTCTGATAAGCCTAAGCAATTTTATCTACTGAAATATCATAAAACCCAATGAACCTTTCTACTGAACCCTCTGTTGAACAAAATCTAAAAATTATGCTGACTTGAGATCTACTTGATACGTCTAAAGTTTCGTCTGCCTGAATTCCAATAAAATCGTAAGAATCTAACTCCGCCTTAATCTTCTCTTGAATTATATCAGTTACAGATTCAACTAATTCATTCTGAATATCGCTTGATGTACCTTTAAAGCCTGACGTAGACTGGAGATGATCTCGAATGTACTGCTCCTGCTTAGAAAGAAGATCTAACAATTCTAGATAATTACCCCGGTTAACTGAGTCTTCCCCTTCGAAATGACCTCGAAATCCAAGCTCCTGTTTCCCGAGAGAACACACAATGTCAACAAGTCTTTCAACAACAAGCCTATTTTGTTTCACGACTTCATTATGTTTAATAGCTTGAATTTTAGCCCCTTCAGAGAGAGTATGTTCAATCCTCACGCGTCCCAGCAAACGGTACCCCTCTTCATTCTGAATATGTTTATTTGAATTCTGATGTTTTTCGGCTTTTCTAAGAAAATGTTTGTAACCGTCACTCCATATAAAATCCATTCTTTTTCATCATAAAACAAGATATATGTATAACAAAAAAGTATGTTGGTTTCGGAACAGTCTGTCAACCACGAATATCGCTCATACCAAGAAAACTGAAATTTTCTAGATACTTTACCATCAAAATGTTTAATGTCTAAATTAGGCATAAATCTCTTGTTTTTAATGCCACATTTTTCTTCGTAAACCCAAGAAGAAAACGGCTTACTTTTTAATAAGTTTAAAAGATCTGACAAAGTATTAAAAAGACCGCTTCACTCATTTCGGGCGACAGACTTATATTGATACACAATAATATAACTGATTTAACTTCCAAATTTATAACTTGATTGGTTTCTATATATATGTATATATATATATATATGTTTAATGTCACAAATAATTTAAATGACAATCTTGATCGTCTATTAGTTCATGCGGAATATCAGACACACTTTTAATAACCGCATAAAATAAACACGACTATAAACAACACAGCGCGCTGTTCGCACCACAGCAGTGAGACATGCCTCATCGCTACGTATGTGGAGCCCGGGTTAATCCCCCCCTCCCCGCACTTCCAAGTCACAACACATTGCGTACATACGATGTATACGAAAAACGCTGAGGCAGATTAAACGTTGCCTCATTCGCTTTAAATGAACTATGTCTACTGTCACTTGTCGCCATCTAGCGGTTGCTCAGTAAAGCACGTAATTAGTAAATTCCACAATCACAGTAACAATGTATAGTCTTTACGTTGCGTAGTTCATATGTATTTATAATTTTTATTCTACACAATTTTTTAGGGTAGGCATTGCCTCAATTGCCTCCATGTAACTTCGCCACTGACTACGGCTAAACATTCTAATTCGTATGCGGAGAATTTCTTTTCCTGATCGGTTAGGGTTCGCGAGGCATAACTGATCGGTAATCTAGAATTATCTACTTCCTGATATATGACTGCTTCTAGGGCTACGCTTGAACTATCTGTCTGTACGATAAATGGTTTCGTGAAATCGGCCAGATGTAATACTGGAGGTTGTATTATACTTTCTTATAATTTTTATTTTTATTATTAAGCTTTTTATATGGCTTTTTTATTTCTTTATTGCAGTAACTCCAATTAGTCTTTTATTTATTAGCATAGCAGAGTCGCGCATCTTATAACGGCTGTATACTATCTTTTATAACTTCTGTATACTATCGCCCTTATAACCTCGGGAGCCCGGTTAATTGGCGTCGGTCAATTAACCAGGCTGCCATAATATTCACAAAATGTTATATATTTAATTAAAGTACAATGTAACAAAACACTTAATTGGAACCTGTGAATTAAGGAATATTAGATTCGTGTTGCCAAATTTATTCACTCATATTTACGTCCATGACATCTCTTTATTTACATACCTGGTAATTAGCATAAAAGAAAATGAGTTACTGTCTTATTATTAAAAATCAATTAGGCTTGTGATTTGTATTGTTAAAACGTACACACACACACACACACACATATATATATATATATATATATGTCCCTAAAGGAAAAAATACATCTTGAGGTAAAATAGTTATAAGTATTATAGTAATATATATATATATATATATATATATATATATATATATATACTTAACCTACTTTTCGTTTACTCTATTTCGTTCAACTGATTAGTTAACTATACAAAAAAAATAATAACTGCATAATGTATTCATTAATCAACTTGGTTAATTATTTATAAAACTCTGGTAATTCATACCCTTGGATCCGAGATATATCCTTTCTTTATATTAAAGTTAAACAATTTACTTTTGCTGCCATTTGAAGAACAGGCTTATTAATATTAGCATGTTATAGTCATTAAAGCTAAATACATCATATTGTTTATCACAAAGTTACAATGGTAATTTAATTCGCCCAGTCTTTTGTATTATTATATTAATTTTATTTTGGTGTCAATTGTCTTTCATATTTTTATTAAGTAATTTCTGAACTACAGAAGTTTGACTTCTGTGTCACCTGTATGTAGCATCCTCGGCGAATAGGGGTTGTCTGTAGTAAACGGTGGCTATGCGGCCTCTGGTCTATCCTGGGGGTCTGAAGAAGGTGAAACCCCTACTTCATTTTGAGTAGTTAAAACAAAAAGTATTTCTTTTGTAAAGAGGGGTTACAAGTTAATTAAAACTAGGCTAAGGCCTAGAGAAGCTAAAAATTGCGCTGGATCCAGTAAGAGGGGGCTTGCAATAAAAACTCAAGAACTAAATAATTAACAATGGTTTTATTATTCTATCTCATAATAAAACTAACAAAAAAACAACAGTGATTTAGAATTCCCCTTTAAATGGTTAACTAAAGAAGTATACCCTCTCAACAAGGCCACCTGAAAATATAAACTGAATCCACGAAAATAATTGCTATGTCACCATCAATGAATTGAAAATTTAAAATAAACATTAATCCTCAAAATAAAACTCCCATTAAACTATTTATTAAAATATAAAATTTATATCATATGTTTCTTTTAAAATGCAGTATATAAATTGATGAAGGTAAATGATTTCATTCACAGTTACTATTAATAATTAAAATAATTACTCATCCAATTTAAATGAACTTTAAAGGTGACACTTACTATACTTGTTAAATAAAATAATTAATTTTCATAAAGAAATGATCAGCCACGATTATTGAGATAGAATACTCGTCTACTGGTGTATATAAATTCTAATAATGAAATCCCTATATCCCACCAAAAGTACAGCAATGCATAATATTTATATATATATATATCCCCCAAAATGTACACAGAAATATACAGACATAACATGTTCCACAAGACAAATTACATATACAATAGTATACAAATACATAAAGGTCTCTTGCCACGCCCTTTTTTATATTACCCTTCTGGTGTATATAAATTCTAAACTTCTTCTTTATAGGAATCCCAATTAGGATTAAAGATTTATTTCTATAAATGTACCCCCATGGTGTGGGTTAATTGCACGTCATGTGTATCATAAAGTATTACATACAAATGTCCCCAGGACATTAAAATTTAAAACCAAGTGCCTAAGTGGCTAAGTGCTAAAATACTTAATTAAGGTGAGAAATAAAATTGTTTAAAATGATTAACGCCCCCCCAGTTACCATGATTAATATAAAGAATTTATATAGACTAAAATAGGGCCAATTAATGTAAAGAGAAAAATTGCACCATATTAGCACCTTATATAAAAAAAATACATTTGTGTGTCAGAGACGGACATGTTTCTTCAACTTATTACCAGTCTCAACAACCTTGTTTCGACAAACAAGTTGAAAAGTGTTTCGACAGGCACAGCTTGGTTGAAACTAATTAAAAATAACACCTACCTCCCCAGTAGTCTTTTTATACAAATGACATAACCAGATTTTAAAAATAAGAGAAAATATGTGTTTTTTATGCATAGTAAATTGAACTTGAGAAAATTACTAATAACAAAACTGACTTTAAATCTGTAGTGAAAGCTCTATAAGGAAATGAGTGGAAATCTAAGTTGGATGCTGTGTTGTAGACATGTCAGTCTCTGAACTGACAATTTACTATACATGTATTGAAATTTTACAATTAATTCTTAGTGTTCACACTAAACTGTCCCATCAATTGGGGATCCAAATGAATGTATACTTGAACGGTAAAACTGATGATTATGTATAACTGGTGCCATGTTGATTCTACGTGTGAATATAAATGGATATTTTTCACCTGCTTATATGTGCCCAGAAGGATGATCTCTTATTTATAGCGTGGCGATCTCATGATTGGCATGTTGTTGCGGTCGTTGTTCTCTTCGGTGTCGAGTGTGGAGCTTTTAAGATGTCATTTCGTTCAGTGGTAGCAGGACTTGTCTCTGTTCAGTGAACCCTATTGTCACACATTACATTTTTAGTGAGAGACCACACACAAATGCCCCCATTGTTTGGACACCCTCCAAAATACATAAATAAAAACAACACCTAGTTATGTTGTACATAATAAAACTTGGTAACATTATTTTGGCCAACATGCCTTACTTAAAAAGTTCTCTAACAATGATTCTTTATAATGCTTTATAACTTGAACCTCACTGAATGTGAGTTGCTTTTGCAATACAATAATTTATCTTGGCTCTGTAACATCTTATGAACTTATTACTTTGAGTGAAATTGAGGTTACCACGTGGCGCAGAATTTATTTAAAACACATAGTTTTTTACTCCATAGAATCTGAGAATACTATTACTTTGAATGAGACATGATTTACGTTTAAAACGTGCCTGAGTAAGTTCCCAATTATATATGTATAAAGTTTTACTGTCATTGTAGCAAAACTTTATACCACTTAATGACGACACATTGTGTAACAGGTTAAGTGCTCAACCGAATCTCGTTACATCGGTGTTAATGAAAGTGTAAAATTAAATATATTGTGGTTATTGTACTTTAGGTATTAAAGCCGAGATTCTGACACTCCAATAATCAAGTTTTATTGGTTTATAAAAACTTTACGAACAATCACGCATCTCACAATGCATGCTCCGACAAGTGGGGGCTTACTCAAGCTTACTAAAAAAACGTTTTCTCCTTTAAAAATTTAGTATATAATTAATATAACGAAATCAAAACTTACCGCAGTCGTTAAGAAACTTATCTCATATTTAAGAAGTCGATGCTAGATTTTCACACCTCTCTCCACCGAAGAGATTTTCTACGAGGTCGTGAGTTAGGCTTCCATTTTGAGACAAGCCTTAACAGAAAATTTCCGTTCGTTGTCCGTTTGTAAGGAAATTCTCACCAGGACGCAGCACTGTTTTAAAACTGCTGCAAAATCTCAGCAGATGGCGACACGGATCAAACAGTGAAAATTCGAAAACGGTAGCCTCTCCTATCCGCGGGTAGAGAGCAGCACTCCTTATTACTTTAACTTTTGTACTGTCCTTACCGTCAAAAATGCCAATAAACTCGCGCTGAATCATTTGACTCAGCACACCCTCACCCCAAAAGGGCAACATAGTTGCCCCAACGTTAAATGCCAGGAGGGTACCCTGCAGTGTACCTCTCCCCAAAAGATACCAGTGGACGTCGTGGTTGGGTTGGCTCAGCTGAGCTTGCTTTTATCTTTATCTTTTATCTATCTTTGAAATTTAGTTCAAAGGTATGTCTTCCTTTATTAACATTTTTGGAATAGGTCTTCTTATTTCTAGGCTCTTTGTAGGACTCTTGACATATTTTGTCCTTTCTTCATTATTATATTAGTAAATTTCTTGTCTTGTGGTTTCTCCGCTTCTTGACCTTATAAATTTCCCTTATTAATATTGTTTTCACCTTTTTATCTCCTTTTTCTTTCCTTTCCTTTTTACTGCTTCCCCAGTCTACTGGGTATACTGCTGGTTTATTGGGTTTTTACATAGTAAGTTATTTTGACCAATAGTTTTCTGTGTTATTTTTTATTCTTATTAACATTTTATTGACTTAATGTACAGTTTCTTTAGTTTAATCTTTAACCAATTCATTCTTCTCACTCACTATGGACCTTTTCTTCTTTATTTATGTTGCATTGAGTTAAAATTTTAACATGATAATTTTGTTATGCTACATATGCTGTCCTGTAAAAGTGATTAGTTCAGATCATACTCTTAGTATGGATGAAATAATTACTACTAATTCTTTTTATTTACCATATTTTCTTCATGATTACATGTTTTCACTTTATATACCTTCCTTTTCCACCGTTGCTTCCTCTCAGATGATGTGTATCTCCTTCATTAGTTTCTTTCTTCATTAATAAGTAATCCTCAATCTTGTGTATAACATTATCATTTTATATCCTTTCTTTTTTGGTACTTCCTCACCAGTATGTTTACTCCCTAACATTCCCTAACATAATGAATTGGAACAGTTCAGAGTGGCACTTTTGGCTTCAATCCCTGCTGTCCAATACTTCAATTAATTGAGTCCAGAGGTATTATCATCTCTGCTCAAATTATAAGACTGATGGCATTTTCTACATCCAGTCATAAAAATAAATAATCAGTAAAAGTAGTCTCTTTTGACTAAAATAAACATCTTTAGATTCTTCACTTCATAATATTTTATATCCATTAATACTTTTGTACACTTGACTCTTCTTCTCTATTAAAGCTTATTCCATATTAGGTGGTTTGGGTATGTGGTATAATATACATTTCATCGTTTCATCATGTTTACATAGTAATTAGCATATATATATTTTTTTTCTACCATCTGGTATCCAATGAGTTATTTTATTGCTCATGGCATAACATTAATTAATTCTTTAGCACTTATCACTATAACAGTGGTTATTACAACAATCTTATCATTAATAGTACCAGGGTTTTTGGTTTCTGGTCTTAATATTTGGTCCTTACTTAGTTGGTCTTTCTTCATTGTTCCATCTTTATCAAATTATTTTCTTTGTGAGTTTGGTTAAGTTGTTTTGATTAAATCATATGATATTCTGGTTTCTTTTCTCTTTTTCATTTGAAATTCTGTATCATTTTTGTCTTACTTACATAATTTATAATAGTGGTCATTGTTAGCATAGTCACTATTATCATACAAACTATAGTATGGTTTTTTATAGTTGTGATAGTTTATTGAGGGTTTTTTTTTCTTTATTAACACTGGTTTTTATGAGGATTTGTTACATTCCTTTTTCTAACATTTTTAACCTTTATTAATATATTGTTCTGGTAACATTAAATTATCCAATTGTTTAACATTGGTACTCCATTTACCTTCAAATTCTTTTATGTAAGAGTTCACTCAACTTATGAGTGTGATTTGTTCTTACTCTTTTAGAATTTTGTATCTCTTTCTTACAAAATCTCTTTTCATATTTAAGAGTTATTTCTCATCATTCGTACGAGTTGTACTTACTATTTTTTAACTTTAGATATGTTTATTCAACTAAATTCTTTCTTATTCATAGTAGTTTTTCAAATATTTTGGTGCAAGTTGTACTTACTATTGTTTTGAATTTTGAAATTTTTTTTTTTCATCAAAATTCCTTTCGTTTCTTCATAATTCTTCTAATGTTTGGTGTAAGGTGTACTTACAAAAATTTTTTTTTCATAATATCTTGTCGAATAATTGATGTAAGTTGTACTTACTATTTTTTTTGAATTTGGAAATTTTTATCTCCTCTAAATATTTTTTAATTGATAATTGATTATAAGTTCCTTTTACTTTATTTGAAATGATATCCTTTAGTACATACGTATTGTTATTATTGTTTTTAACAATCAGGTATGGGCCGGTATACAGCAGTAACAACTTTTTGGTAATGCCTGCCAAAGTACTGGGTAATTCCCTGTTTTTTAGTAGTACCTTTTCTCCGACTTCATAGCTTATTATTTTCTTAATCACCTTTTGATACTTGTTCTTGCGCCTTTCCTGGTCTTCTGCCAATTATTGTAGAATCTGATTCGATTGAATTTGTATTCTTGACTCATGGGGAATTCTATTATGTCTTGTATTTCTCTTGGAGGCGGTTTTTCATACATTGCCGTGTATGGCGTGGTACCTATAGCGGGGTGATATGACAAATTAAGGAATTCTTCAGTAGCTAATAAATATTCTTGCCACTTCCTTTGTTGATTATAGCAATAAGTCCGTAATATTCTTCCGACTCCTCGCAGTACCCTCTCTGCTGGATTGCTGTTGGGGTGGTAGACAGATGTCTTGTATGTCTTAATGCCCAACGTATTTAGAGTGTTTCTCCACCTCCAACCCTTAAATTGCGTTCCATGGTCTGTGATTATGGATGCCGGGCTCCCTATCTCTGGAATGTAATGATTTGTTATTATTCCTAGAGTCTTCAAAGTGGTGGCTCTGTTCACAGGGTACAGTTTTGTGAATTTGTGAAGTGATCCATAATGATAATAATGTATTTGTATCGATGGCGCCCGCCACTGCGGGGAAATGGACCACAGATGTCCAGAAAGACCTTTTCCAGTTTGGCTTGTGAGGTAATTGGTATCATCATACCCTCTTTTCTCTCATTGTTGGTTTTCACCAATTGACATATCAGACAGGTTTTGAGTTTGTTTCTCGTCTTTCTATTTATATTTTTTATATGGCAATTCTCTTCTATCGCCTTGATCACCTTCATGGCTCCCATGTGACCGTATCGTAGATGATAGTCCAGGATGATATCCTTTTCGATTGTAGTAGGGATCATGATCTTCCATATCTCTTCATCAAGGGATGTTTTGATGAATAATATTTCGTTATGTACACAATAAAACTTGGTTATTGTGTCATCTTGGTTTGAGAGACGAAGTTTAATGTGGTTTAACTTCGGGTCGGACTGCTGGTGTTTGCTGATGTCCTGCACTATCTTTTCTAAATCGGATCTGTCCTTAATAATATTATAGATTTTCAAGATGCTCTCCTTTTCGCCTTCGAACGTTTGTTCTTCCAGATTTACTCTCGACAACATGTCGGCTACTACATTTTTACTTCCAGGAACGTACTCCCACTGTATATCGTATTCCTGCAGGGCAAGTACCCATCTGGTCAATCTACCATGGCTTAACTTGCATCTTCTCAGAAATGATATAGATTTGTGATCTGTTCGAACGGTCACTGGATATCCGAGGATATACGTCCGAAACTTCCCACAGGCAAAGAGTACACTTAGCAGTTCCTTTTCCGTCACGTTATAGTTCTTTTCACACTGGTTAAGGGTTCTGCTAGCAAAGCTCACTACTAGATGGTTTCCACCTTCGTCTTCTTGGTACAGTGTTGATCCTAAGCTAATGTTACTAGCGTCACAGTTTAGAAAGAAGGGTCGGTTAAAATCCGGATGGTTGAGCATTACTGCTTCTACGAACTTCTCCTTAATTGATTTGAAGGTTTCGTCTTGTTCTTTACCCCATCGCCATTTATTCTTGGACGATAACTGGTACTGAAACCGGGCCATCAGTTCGGAATAATTATTTTGGAACTTCCTATAGTAGTTACACAGGCCTAAAAATGATTGTAGTTGCCTTCTGTTTTTTGGTATAGGGAATCGTTGTATGGCGTCTACTTTTTCTGTTGATGGTGTTATTCCTTGACTGTTTAACTGGAAACCCAAGAATTGTACTTCCTTAGCTATAAGCTTGGACTTGTCTAGTTTAAGGGTAACATTATTTTCAGCCAGCTTCTTCAAGACATGCTCCACACGGTAACAGTGTTCTTCCCAATTGGTTGATGTTATTAGGAGATCATCAACATAGACAGTCGTGAATTGGAGCGCTTCTGGTCCGAGTATATGATCCATACAGGCGACAAAAACAGCTACTGAGTTCACCAACCCGAAGGGCAACCTCTTAAACTGGTAGTTGCGCCCTTCGAATATGAACGCCGTGTATTGCCGGCTTGCTGGGTGCAACTCCACCTGGCAATACCCGCAAACGGTATCCCACGTGGTAATGAACTTCGTTCCGTGAAATCTTTTCAATATCTCATCAATTTCGCCAGGTGAGGTACGATCGTTAATAATCATTTTATTTATCTCACGTGCATCAAGGCAAAGCCTTACCTTCCCATTTTTCTTTTGTAAGGCCACAATTGGGCTAGTGTATGGCGATTGACTGCTTTCGATAATATCTTTATTGATCATATTTTGGATCTCTGTGCGTACGGCTTCCTTCAAAGATTGTGCTATGGGATACGACTTTCGATTAAATTCTACCGGTTCTCTGAATCGTATGGAACATTGGTAGTTCCGGATCTTTCCAGGTTCGTCCGAAAATACAGCTCGATATTTTTCATATATGTTGACTAATTGATTCAGCTGGTTTTCCTCTAATTGCTCGGTAGTATTGTGGCACTGGAAGTTACGTATCTCCTGAATCTTTTGTCGCCATAGGTCATCCTCCAAATTCTGATGTACTGGCTTGTTGTCTGTCGAGTAGTTTGACAAGTAATTCACCTTATTTTTGTGGTCGAGAAGTTGTCTGGAGTCTAGCATCTTGTTGTTAGTTAAATTGGCTATCCAGGTCGAACCTTCAGAAAAGAGTGATACCTTTCCTCGGCACAAGTCGATAACTGCTGCGTTTCTGCGCAATATGTCACATCCTATCATGATGTTGAAAGGTAATCCGGCTGCAACAAGAAATATCATATCCACACTAATGCCCTGACTGTTGACACTTAGGGATACCTGTTTTCTTATGGTTTTGTTCTGTCGGCCGGTAGCTCCTACAAGTACAATATTATTAATAGGTAGTACCGGTAAGTTTTTGTGGCATTCCTGCTATATCCGGTCCAACTCATTACGATTTATTATAGAGACATTTGCTCCAGTGTCTATCATTATAGGAACAGAAATACCCTCAATTTCTGCAATTATGTATATTATTTCATTGTCATTATTATTAATGTTAATTTCGTTTTCTTCTAGCAAGTTCTTACGGATATCTTTCAAATAGTTATTGTATATTATTGTAAAATTTTTTCTTTCTTCCTTCAAATTTATTTCTTGGTCAAACCCAGCAGATTGGAGCAGTAAAGGGTTATTGGAGTTTATTACTGCCTCCGTTCGTTTAAATGTTCCGCATCATTACGGATTAGGCCGTTGGAAGCATCAACTTGGAGTCCTGAAACTGCTTCGTTTGGTTCAGCACGATCGTCCTGTTGGGCTTCCGTTACAGGTAGTCTTCGTTGATTGTCCAGGCTGGAACTGCGTCTGGGCTCGTACTCTCTGTAACGATTACTTCCCTAACTTCCTTGAAAGGTCTCATACTCATAATATCGGCTCCTTCGTTGAGGCTGGTACCTCCTCTATCCATTGCCTTCCGCTCTGATGTAGTTAATATAGTCGATATGTCCTGTAATTATTGTTATTACCTCCATGCGGGTAATTCCTGTTATAATTACTATGATAATTGTTATTAGAGGAGTTGGGGTTTCTCTGACCATTTGGAACATAATTACGGTTATTATTATAATAACCGTTGTTGTTTGGTGGACGGTTATTATTATTATTATTATTATTATTGTTGTTGCCCTCATTATTATTAATTCGAGAAACATGATTATTATTATTACTGTTATTAAATCTAGGTACATTATTGTTATTACGGGTGTTATGATTGTATTCGGCATTATTCCGATTTGCGGAATTATAATTATTATTGTTGCCCACATTCTGCCGATTATTATTATTTGAACTATTGGTGTTACTTGTTGGTTCCGGCCTTTCATATCTCCTGGGACTTTGGCGGTAGTAATCCTCATGCTCATACATTTCTAAGAGCTCGGTCATTGCTTGTACAGTCTTTATTTGACTGTTTCTTCTAGCTCTTATTATATCTTCCTCATAATGGTATGAGAGCTTGCTGACCAGGCATTCTTCCGGTATTCTGGGCTCTAGATGTTTGGCCACGCACACCTTTCCCAAGAAGTACGCCGTTAGAGTCTGGTTTCCATACGGGTTGTATTTTCCATGACAGATCCCGTCTCTAGCGATATTTTGTGTCAATTCAGACCAATATTTGGCTTTGAATAGCCTTTTGAATTGTTGGTAGTCGGTCACTTCGTCTCTTATCGCCATCCACCAGTTATCTGCTATCTCCTTGAACGATTCGTCAAGTACTTCTTTATTCTCCCTCCAGCAATTGCCTCTGTGTTTGGTGAAGTACTCTTCGATTCTGGCTAGGAACTCCATCGGTTTGTTTTTATAAAACCTGAAGTTAATTCCTTCACGATTCTCGTTGTTAGGACAACTGGTAATGCTTGTCGGTCGACTATGGAACAGGTCTATATCTGTTTGATTCTGTCGCACCTGACTGTTGATACTGGTCACAGTAGCTTCAATGCCGTCACATTTTTCTGTGAATCGGTCCTGCACTCGCTCCCAGTCTTCACGTGTTTCTTTTAGTTTTTCCTCTAAAGTCTTCCCATTCGTTTCTTCAATGTTGTTAACCTTAGTGTTTATTTCTGTCTTGATACTCTGTACTTCTCGTTCGGTTTGACTCCATCTTTCGTCAGCTCTTGTAACCTTTTGTTCGATTACCGTTATTTCCTCTTCTACCTTCTTACTGATTGTTTCATTGTTTTCAGCTATCTTTTGCCCCAATTCTTCCTTCAATGCTTCCATCTTTCCATCTAATCGGTTCATATTCTCTTGGTTCGTCTCTTAATTCTGCTCTTAATTGTTGACTATTATTTTCCATCTTTTTATTGGTTTCTTCCAGTTTCTGGCTTATCTGGGTCAATTCCTCCTTCGATCGTTTATTGTCAGTTTTTATTTCCTCCATTTTCTCCTCCATCTTCTTACTATTTTCTTCGATTTTCTTATTGGTATCTCCAATCTTATTACCCAATTCTTCCTTTAATGCTTCCTTCGTTGTTTTAAATTCTCTGAGTAACATTTCCATCATTTGATCAAATTTTGTATCTTCCTTTGTAGTGGATTTCTTTGACTGTTCCTCCTGTGGTGCAGGCTTGTCTGGTTCTGCTGGCGGTAACATCAACTCCACATCTTCCACTGGTGTCGCCTCTTTATCCTCCATGTCTACCTCCCGTTCGGCCTCCACAGCCCTTTTTTTTTATGTAGCCCTCCTGTGCATCTCGTTCCTTCTTCCGACCTATTGACCGCTGCCGAGCTAAAAATAGGAAACTGGACAATCGTCCTTATTTTATAACTCTATTAACTCCTATTTTAGGCCCTTTAGTTGGACGCCATTTTGTAATATATATTCTACAAAATTTTTACCGATAATATAATTAGTAGATAGATTTTATAATTATTAAGTTGATTTTATAATAACTGAAATCCCACTAGTGATCTCACCAATTGGTAATTATTCCCAATTACAAAGAATAAGTTAAATATAAATAATGCATGATAAAAAAGTGTGATTTGTTGATAATAAAAATTTTTGTAAGTTATAAAATTTTACTTATATATATTTTTTGTTTAATTAATTAATTCAATTAATTAATAAATAATTAATTAATTGTGTGTGTGCTTTAATTACTTCCAATTAAATAGGTATGAATTTGTAGTTCGAAACTATTTGTTTCTATTAATAATTTAATTGTGTAGTTAGATCTGTTGATTCTCTCTGCTGACTTTGCTCTTTTTCTTCCTCTCAAATATTTATTTTATCACTGTAAATCATTTTTCTAGAAGAAAGAATAGCTAACATTCGCTATACAAATAAATACAAACTCTTATAACTGAATAATGATGTTCATTTATTGACATTTAAAATTATGCGCCATTCAGGCTGCACATGACCCAGGCATTGGTTGATATCTGCTCAAGTCGGTAGCGAACAAGATTGACAGAATATATTTTTACAAGATTAATTAATTAGGATTCTTTTAGCGAGTCGAAATGGTCAGAGGACAAGGAACAAGATACAATTCTTACACTAATTTTTAAAATAAATCATTATGGCTGAAAAAACAATATTATTATGTAAATTGTCAATTATGAAAAGTAATATCGAACCATTCGTCGAAATGACGTCACTGGCTTCAAGCAGGCTGTGTCTTGTGCTGGTTCGGAAATAAAGTATGGCCGCCGTCACCTCGACTTCTCTGCTATGCACTGCTGATACTGGTTGAGCTTCTCCCACAGAAATAAATGAGTATTCCCTTCTCTACGAGGTTGTAGTTGTCCTGGAATATAGTGTAGAGTGTTCTCTCTTCTCCTGCGATGTTGTTTCGTGATGGTTTACTGGTGAAGTGTCCGGTGTTCAAAAGTGTTGTATTCGTGTTCTGCTAATACGGTTTAAAATATTCTCAAAATGGCCGTTGATTTCTTGTGCTCGTGTTAGATAGTGTTATTGCTGTTATTCTGAATTAGTTAGGTGTTAATTATTATCTGTTAGTGTTATTTTTATCTAGTTAACCTCTGTTACACCTTTCGAGGCTACACTCACGGTTTTGCACAAAATTATACTTTTTTGGTCTTCTGTTAGTAATTTCTCAACTGGTCATATTAACGATTAACAATAGACTAAACTCTGAACGTCGTCGTTTTTAGATAATTTATGATATGTCTTTTTCCTCTTTCCATTGTTTATTTATAAAAGTACATGTCTCAGATTTGGTTCATCCTCTAAATATACATAACAGGGTTTCCTATTTCTTGCTGTATTTCAATTATTTCTTAATTTTACAAAAATCTAACTATTTGGCAATATTCTTAGATTAATTTTACATAATTGGATATATAGCTGGGTTTGTTTTAAGTTCATATAAGCCTAAAATTTACAATTTTTGATAATTATGGTAGGCCTCATATTTTATACAAATTTAGTGTTTAAATGGTTTATAAGTGGTTTTCTGATAATATTTCCATGGAATAATGTTAATCACTCCGTGATTATTTTTGTTGTTCATAATTTTGTTGTTATAACACTTCAATATTGATTAATTTACCCTTTAGTCTGATTTTATTACCATTATAGGCCTAGTATTATTTATTTTCAAAAGAAGTTAATTTTCTTTCCTTTGTCATTCCATTCGTTATTAATTGTATCTGTACTAATTACATTTTCCTATTTCTGTGTTATATGGACTGAATTCTATTCCCTATATTATGTAGTTTGATTCTCTGATAGATAGTTTTGGTTTACATTACTGGTCTGTTTTTCTAGAGTGGTGTATTAGCTAATCTGCTTTGTACCTTTCATATGGTTTACAGTTTTAAATAAAATTATAACATTCCTATTTCCTACGTGCCTCTCTGCCTTACAAACTTGAAAATTAGTTAACATGATTCTAAATACAACAAAACATCTTATTATCTACTATTTTTCATATATCACCTAATTTTAACAAAAACATCTTATATCTATTATTTTTGACTGTATCATTCAATGATAACAAAATATCTTATGCCTATTATTTTTTATATATCATTTAACTATAATAGAAACATCTCATTACTAACAATACCTTCAGTCATTAACTTTCCTTTGTTTTTATGTTCTTTTTGTAACAAATTTAATTATACTAAAACATCTTATTACTAATAATAATACTTTCAGTCATTAACTGTCTTTTGTATTTGTTTTTTCTGGTAACAACTTAATTGTGATAACAACATCTTATATCTATTATCACTTTATATCTAACATATTATCTGATTAACAATAAATAACAAACATCTTATCATTAGTTATACCCTCAGTTGCGAACTGTCCTCTGGTATTTATTGTCCTTCTCACAATTTACTTAACTGTAATTAAAAAAAAAAACATTTTATGGGTAATATTATTTCTTATATCTAATTTAAAAAACTCTTATCACTAATAATGTTGTCAGCCCTTTTAAATAATTTTTATTTCCTACACTATTTTTTATTATAGTGTGTCACTTGTTATTCTCTACACTCACTGTAGTCTCTAACTTTTATTGTATTTATTATGGTATTTCACCTTGTATTTCTTACACTAATGGTAGTCTTTTGTTTTTACACTATGGTAGTTTTTGGTTTGTTTCTACACTATTGGTAGTCTTTTGGTTGTTACATGTAATATTTATATCTAGTTTACAACTCGGTTTTAATTGGATTGTATCTTGTAACTTGAGTTACGGGGTCTAAATGTGTTGGTTTTAAATTTAGTTCAAAGGTATGTCTTCCTTTATTAACATTTTTGGAATAGGTCTTCTTATTTCTAGGCTCTTTGTAGGACTCTTGACATATTTTGTCCTTTCTTCATTATTATATTAGTAAATTTCTTGTCTTGTGGTTTCTCCGCTTCTTGACCTTATAAATTTCCCTTATTAATATTGTTTTCACCTTTTTATCTCCTTTTTCTTTCCTTTCCTTTTTACTGCTTCCCCAGTCTACTGGGTATACTGCTGGTTTATTGGGTTTTTACATAGTAAGTTATTTTGACCAATAGTTTTCTTTGTTATTTTTTATTCTTATTAACATTTTATTGACTTAATGTACAGTTTCTTTAGTTTAATCTTTAACCAATTCATTCTTCTCACTCACTATGGACCTTTTCTTCTTTATTTATGTTGCATTGAGTTAAAATTTTAACGTGATAATTTTGTTATGCTACAATATTTATAAATAGGCTATAACATCTTGAGGTTAGAAATTATAAATATTAAGTAAATTATATATGCATCAAGAAATGGACTGTAGCAAAAAGTGTTTGAAATGTGTGTGTGTGTGTGTGTGTGTGTGTGTGTGTGTGTGTGACCAATTTAAACAGTTGCAGTAAATGTTTACAGTTTGTTAAAACAGCCATATTTCATTGGGAAAAATAATTATTTTTTATTTTAGGGTAGATATTTTATTTATGTTTATATTTATTTTGTTACAGCATTTGGAAGACATCACTACAATTATAAAGGATGAAATTCTTTTAGAAGAAGTGGAAAAAGAAATGAATACACAAGAGGTAAAGTTTTTTTTTAAATATACAATCAGTCTTCCATCTACAAGTAGGTGAAACAAGTGAGATTCATGGTAGATGAGTCTTCCATTGAAGGCGGTCACTTTATTAACAAAATATTGTTGAAGTTGAACATTTATAGTTGAAAATTAGATTCAGTCTTAGCCTTTCCGGTGCTCTGGGTGTGTATACACACAACATTTTTATGTCAATATGATGCTCCGGATGTGGTAAGTTGCACGTCGTTTTAAATTGGTAAAGTGCTCAGAACGGTTTAGTACGGCTATGGCTGTGATACACGGAACAAGCATTGTGTGTGCGTACAAGGTCAACGAATTGTCTTTAGTTATGAGAGCTGTTGAAACAAAGACAGTTCATTCAGTGTGTCTGGTGTCGTTTAGAAGTTGAGATAATTCACAGATGGGTTTTTGTAAACGCTGCCATTAAGTGATACGTATATTTGTTGTTGTGGCGTGCTCCTTTTATGTACATCTGCAATTGACAATTGAGTGTTGCTCAGGTTGTGTAATCTTTGCCGTTAATGATAAATGTAATTATTGTTGTGACGAGTTTATTTTTTATCTACATTTGCAATTGACTGTTGAGTGTTTTGAGATTGTGTAATCTTTGCAGTAAATGACATGTATAATTGTTGTTGCAGACCATTTTGTAAATGGTAGAGTGCTCCACGCGTATATACACACACTGCTGCTGAAAATATGGCACACGGGCAAAGCATAACTTCTCACACAAGTTGGCAGCGAAAAGGTTAAAACATAGAGACACCTGAGATGTCTTGCATTGGTGCTGTCACCCAACAAGTTGAGTGCTAGTTGATTGGGGTTGGTGATTCAATTTCAGTTGTTAGTTTATACAATAACATTGAATTTCCTATACCAGTGAAACACTCGAATGTTGTCTTCTACACTTTTGTTCCTTGTGAGCAATGGGTAGGTTGATGATTGTTATCAACATGTAATATGAATACATTGTAAGTACATCAATAATTGAATGAACGAATCAAGTTTTGTTTTTACTCGTCCTTTTTTTGGCATTTGTCTTTCTGTCTGTTGGGGTATGTCTCACAATTACTTTTCAACACATCAAATGATTTTTGTAAACCTTGGCCTGTGTGTCTGTAACTCTACTCTACAGAACTCTATTGTTTTTGACACTGATCCCGCAAAATGTAGATGGGAGAGTGGTAAAAATGTGTGAGGGTGAACATTTGGAAAAAATCACAAAAGTCTGTGTGGAATATCGAATTAAAGAGAACTTTAACCATTATGAATTTAGCTTCATTTTTAAAAATCTCAATATTTTGGGATACCAGGGGCCAAACGTGAGGGAAAATTTTGATAAAGTAGCAAAAATTCAAAGGGATTATTGGGCATATGGCTTGTGGGATATCAAAGGGAATATTAACTAAAATCTGAATATAGTGGTGAGCTTTAGAAATTTCAATATTTTGGAATGCAAATTTTTAACACAGCCAGCCTAGAATGGAATCAAAAATTATTAAAATCCGGCCGTGGTCAGACTAAAGAATATTTTAACACAAATTAGATGTTTAAAATTTTTTAGCCTGTATTGTGTGCTTACTATTCAGTTGTTACATTTCTGAACAAAAAATAGGGTATTTTTAATTAAGAAAATTGTGTTTAGTGGTTATAATCACTATTGTCGATCCATTGTTAAGCAGCAGGGAAATGGGCAGTAGTCGGTACAACTAATTGGGGAATGAAGCGCGTAGATAATGTAGAAGTTGTACGCATCACAAAAACAGTGGGAGCTCAGTATACTATCTGAAATGAAGACAGATAAACCTGTTTGAAATGATATGCTGTCAAATCCTTATATGTAGTGGCATTTCTCCTGTGTGTATAGTTTGCTACAATCAACAAAATGAGCTATCACATGACTAAAAACCATAATGGCTGCCACACAGTCAACTATGTGGGCCACTCTTTATATACAAATCAATCATAAAACCTGTTTAGACATGTGAGAGAACGATTGGACATACAACAACAATAATATGCTTCCTGAGCTGCAGAACTTGCTCACTGCTTTGAACAAAGTACATTTATTACTGAATGAACTGTTATATTACATCATTTTCGATTAGCAGAAAATCCTGATTACCATATTTTTTGAACAGAACACTGTTGCACACCACTATAGAAAAATTATTCCGATTAGAGCTTTCAAGCTTCACAGCTCATCGTCAGATCGGAAATAACAATAATAGGACTAGACAACTTCTTTATACCCACTTGCCCTACCACTAGCGTACACATTTTCATAAACAAGCTATAAGTTAAATGTCCTTTCTGGCTATTATTAACTAGCGAGTTCAGTCAGCCATGTCTGTACTTTTACATTTCTTTCTAGTACATTATGTGTGTTGTGTGTATTTTTTTTTGTACATTCTTTTTAATACCTAACGTTTTAAATCCTTTCTCATTTAGTATTAGTATTCATTAAATTTTCTAACCCTTTCTTTCTTTCAATATTTCTAACTCCTCTCTAAGCCTTCTTTTAACTGTGTTACTACTTTCAAAATTTCATAGTCTTCTAAAGGACTAACAAACTTATGGTTCTCTTCTATGAAATGTCTTGCATATAACGGATTTGTTGTTCTATTACTTTCTCCACATTTGTGGTTACATAACCTGCATTCTAATTTCCATCCTGTCTCACCTAGGTACACTTTGTTGCATTATTTACATTTTAATTTATAAACTCCACTTCTCTGTAAGATTGGGATTTTTTTATGTTTATTTGTTATCTTATCAAATACTGTTTCACGTTTTTTAATTGCTATATCTACTCGTATTTTTTAAAATGTATAATTTTTCTGATGTGTGATCCTACATATGTCAGTGACCGTGCATAATTCTTTTGTTTTGGTTCTTGCATGTTTGTTTTTAGGTTTTTGCATGTTAATGCTTTCCATAACTTTATCCACTATGTTGGTGTTATAGTTATTGTTCTTTACAATTCCCTTTATCTTTTTTATCTCGCTATCTTTTGTTTCTGTCTATTTAAGCACCTGTAAGCTCTATAACAAAATGAATTGATTGCCGCCACTTTATTTGTCGTACTTCATTTCAGATAATATGTAGCGGGTCGATTTTTGGGTGTTTTTGTTTTAACCGTTTGGGGCATATATTTATATTTTTATTTATTTCATTTTGGGCGGATTGTCATTGTGCAACGTATTTGTCCGTATAACAGAACAATGAAACAACGCAATAAGACGCAGTCGTTGTTGAGGAATGCGGCAGAGCATTTACACCTCCACAAAATTCTTCGAACTTTGTACCTGTGTGTGGCAGCGCACATACGCAACTGCTCAATCACGCTCCAAGTGACGCTCTGACAAACAACTTAAGATGGCGAGAGCGTAAAAAAATATTCGTCGTCTTCTATAAGACCTCACGGAAGTCGCATTAACTCCGCCTACTGTTGGTGACATCAGCGGAACCAAGTCCAATATCGGCCTCTGGACACACACATATACCAGCTATAATCTATGCATAAACTGGATATGCCGCAGCAAGTCAACTGTATACGGCGACGGTGGCATTGAATTGCCGCTTCCGCAGTTCAACCAAGCACATGCAGCAGTTCGTCCCAGAGAGTACCTGCCGGTGCATCTCGAAGGGGTTAGCTCTTCTCAAAATTTAAAAAATGTGGCAGTAAAAGTGAATCAATCTTTTTAAAACAGTGGCAGTGATGCGGGAATAACTACAGAACAACAACATCCATATTTGTTATTTTTTTGTTTATGTTTCGGGACGACTACGAACTTACAACGGGGCGGCCACGAGGTCAACGGATGAACACGTTGCCACCTGGGGTTTATGTAATGGGCTAAATTAATTAATAAGGGTAAAGGGGGTATTTTATTAAGAATGTGAGAGAGAGTGAAAGCAGACTGGGCAGTCTACCTAATCGTAAGTAGTAGAATTAAAATATAACAATAATGGATGTATGACCAACAGGTATGAAATTTTAAAATGTAGCTTGTCAAATTTTATGGAAAAAACGAAAGAATAGTATAACTTTGAAATACTTGATTATTAAAAAATGTTAATTCTCTTCAAAAAGGAGTAGAGTCACTTATTTCAGTAACCTATAAAACACGTTTGTATCCGACGTTCGCGCGACCGAATCCTGGCCCCAGATAAAAGAATTTTTTGCAGGTAAGTGGAAGAAAGTTTGTTTTTATATATTTAAAGAGTTTATTAACTTCACAATGGCTTCCGATACAGGGACGATTTTATAAATTAAAAAATTGTTAAAATAAAATCCACACCTACAAAGATGCAAACGTGTGTTTTAAGGTTAGCGTAATAAAATAAAAGTGAGTCATTTACGCAAAATTGACATGAAATAGAAAGTGTATTACAGTATAAAATAAGTATAAAATAAGAAATGGCAGATAATAATGAAGTCAGCTTCTCTGACAGTCAGACCGAGAGTCAAATAAATACCGACTCCGGTATTCAAACAGAATCAATGTCAATAGATGAGCATAATGTAGAAGTATCTGTAATCAGTACGCCGGGAGCAATTTCCACTCCCGTGACGATTAAAACAAACACAAAAGAAAAAGAAGTGTCATTGGATGACCTATTTGATTTTATGAAAGTCAATTTCAATGACTTTAATAAACGTCTTAATGCAATTGACGAAAAAGTTGAGAGTCGTTTTAATTCTAATGACGAAAAATTTGATAAAATAGACCGTCGTTTTGACGTTCAAAATAGCAATTTTAATAAAAAATTTGAAGAACAGAATATTCAGCTTCAGCAAAATATAAATATAAAATTTGACGAGTTGATAAATAACATACAAGACAAGAGTGTATGTCTTGGAAATGACAATGAAATGACAAAAATTAGTTCGAATAAAGTAGAACAGAGTAAGAATAATACAAACGAAAGCTGTAATGACAGTGTTGTGTTAGGCAATGAGTTCATAAATAATAATGTTGAAAATAATGAGAATAATAGTAATGTATTTGAAGAACTAGTATCGGAGACTGATACGGTAAAAATAAAGAATGAGAGTACTGATGAGTTGGTGGAAGGTAGTGATTATGAGATGGTAATGTGTGTCAGTGAGTTAGAGAGAGAGAGAAAAAATAATGTTGTAGTAGAGTGGGGACAGAGGGCAAATTTTCCCTTTATTATTTATGATGTGTATGATGATTTATTGAGTCCACAAGTGTTGTGGTTGAAGGGCAAGAGTCCCGTATTGGTAGATGAATTGAGGTGTTTATTTTTGTGGAGTAATTGTGTACCCTCTGTCCGGAATAATTGTGAGAGTGTGATGTGGTGTTATGAAGGGAGAGAAGTAAATAGAGAATGGTATGTAACAGAATTGTATAATTTGAATAGAAAGTATGATGAATGGAAGGAGGGCTTAGAAGTGTACTTGAATAATAATGATTACAATGATTTGATAAAAATAATTAGACCGATAGTGAATGAATGTAATGACGGAGACTTAACAAAAATACCTAACGTAAACTGGTTTAATGAGTATTCTGGTAAAATGAGTGAATTTGGTTGTTCTGGTTATGACACACAAAGTAACCATTTGTTTGTAAATAAAAAGCAACAGTGTTATTTAGAACCAAGATTAATTTTTGACGATGGTGGCTGAACGAGAATATCAGTGTATAGACCTTGTTTGAATTTTATAAAATTCTGGTAATGACCTTGCTGATTTGGACATCTGAAGTGAGATACACTTGAACAATTTTGACGTATATTTTGTAAATAATATTGAATTCATTTGTGTGTATTGTGAAATGTTAGATAAGTAATGTGTATATGTTTTAGAAAATGTTGTATTAATAATAATAATATTATTAATATTTTTGCACTCTAATTAAATAACAAAATAATTATGAAGACAATAGTTAATGATTGGTAGAATGTTGATAATAATTGAGATAGGTTATTTTAATAATCAAAGGAATATTTAATTTTAATAATAAATTGAATTAAATAAGTGGAGATGTGTAGATAGTGTGATTGAATATTATGTGTTTGAATTTTATAAGGTAATTAAATTGTTTGGTGAGATTTTGATTTAATAATAATTAATAAGTAAATAAATGTTAAATGGTCTATTTTGTGGAACATAATGATTAAAAATATGTATTAATAATAAATTTAGAATTGTTGAAAATCTGATTACAACACAGGATAAATTCATCATGATGATAAATAAAAAGAGTTAATGAAAAATTTTAAATAATAATGTTTATAAATTTTTATATAAATTATTTAAAAGAGAATTGTGTGTTTGATGTATGCTAATAATCCAGGTTTACTGCTATTTGTGTATTGTGTTATGTGATGTATTATAACAGTGTAGTGTGGAACTGCTATGGGGGAAGGTTGTAGATTTTGTATTTAATATTTTATGTTACTAATGGTTAAGCTTCCATATAAAGTGGGTTAAAAACCCCATCTAAATTAATATTGTCATTTAAATATAAATTCGTAAATTTAATATTACGAAAGATATTTTACTGGTGATTCCCCAAATTTTCGGGCGGTCACGGCCTCACCGAACCCTGACCGTGGAATTGGTTTAGCTTTAACAGCTATGGTTGGGGCACATTACGATTACGCGCTGACCATAACTGGCCATAGCTGTTATCGTTGTAAAGGTGTATTTTGAAATTGATGGGGGGTAATAAAAAGGGGAATCACCAAACTATGGAACAGCGGCTGCCACTCTGTTCGAGTAGGAACAGCAGAGCCAGGTGGTAGAACCGTTTAAGGGTGCATGATTATTAACGAGAACATGATGATGTTCACCAATTTAAACTTAACAGCGGAAGCAGAGACACGGAGAGGAAAAAACCTGCTCCAAAATATACCGTCTCTGTGGAAGCGAAAGGGCGAAACAGTCCTCCATAATCTGAAATAGTGTGTGTGGCAGGGAGGTGACGTAAAGGAGTCACGAATTTAAAATTTTATGACGTAAAAGTTTTGCTTATTCAAGGTTTAATCTAATCAAAAATGCTTGTGCTCTGTCCACATAGTTATATGCTCAGACTCGTAAATTAAGGTGTTCATGCTATAATTTTAAGTGTATTATTTTATTGTTGTCTATTAGATAAGAATATGTAATTTTATTATGTGTGTATTTTTTTTTTAAGCCATAAGTAAATCGTCTGGCAGGTTAACATAAGCATCAGAATCAGAAAAATGGGAAACAATGAGGTGAGAAGGGAGAATAAATAAAAATAAATATGTATCTTCCATGTAATTTGTTCAATTTTAAGATGTAGTTTCATTGTGTTTTTATTATGTTAGGATATCAGCTGATCAACAATACCATGTCACTGGTATATTGGTTTGTAAATGTTACAAGTAATTAATGTTTAGTGTACTACAGATATTTTAAAGTAAAGATAAAAAGAGTATGCAAATTAATAAAAGATAATTCATGGGTGATAAATGTTTTATGGGACATGTAGACCTGTCCAAGTTGAATTAAAAGTTGAATGTGAAATAGTAGAGATGAGTATGATGTAATGTTGTTTTTGAGTTAATGTATGTTATAGAAGTTGGTGAAGTATTAAGGTTGACACAGTTGTGGGGAATTTATATAGAGTTTTGAATGATATATATTTATGTTTATAGTTAATGAGGTTATTTTGTGTATTTGTAGTGAGGTAATGAGATTGAGATTTTTGGGGATGGCAATTTTGTATTAGGGGGTAGTGTATTTGGGGAGTCCGCAATAAGGGTTGGGACGGGATTAGAATAGATTTTAGTGAGGAGGGGCCGCCTTAGGTAAAGACCAGGGGCCAAATAAGGGAAATGAGTTTTTTGAGTAGGGGAAACACGTATCCTATATATACAAAGGGTTAGCGAGTTTTATATATGTAGAGAAGGTAGCGATTTGTGTTAAATGATAAGTTGGGGTTTAGAATGTCCTGATTAGTAGATATTTTGATAGAGTTGGGTGTCATGGGAGTTGTAGTTGATGAATATTAGAGTTAGGGGGAGAAAGTTTATATATGTATAGAAATCTAATACAGAAAAACGAGAATAAATAATTTACATCACCCACAGTATATTAAAGTAAGATTGTTGAAAAGAAAGAGAGATTCATGATAAAGAATATGCAATTGTTTATTTTTTTTCAACCAGTGACAGAATTTTGATAGAAGTGAAAATAATGTAAAGTCAAGAAGTGTTTAATTTAAATGATTTAAATGCCAATTTGATTATTATTTATATTAATATTTTGTTTATTATAAATATTCTATGTTACTATGTTTTGTATTTCAAGGTAGGATATTACAGATATTTAAAGTGTTTTCAGAAATCATACATAACATATGTAGGTCAAGGGCTTTGTACTTGACCTAGTTTTGATCAGCTGATGAGTTCATACACCTACTAAGCTTGTGTATAGTAGGAATTCAATTTTAATTTGTTTGTTTGATTAATTCAACCTAATCTTTGAATAATTTTAATAAATGTTATTTAATAAATAAATTTAATAAATATTTAATGAATAATTTTTTTGAATTTTAAAATTTTGAAAATTTTAAATTTTTTTTGAAGAAAAAAAAAACTTGATTTGTCGCCTGCCAGCGAGTGAATATGTTAGATAATTATTATTTTGTTGTGTATGTATTAATGATGTTTCTTTTATTGTATTGCTTTATATTGGTAGGCTATAAATTGTTCCCATGCTAGAGTAAGGATGTATTTGTATTAATAGGAATGTTTAGGTTAAGTCATTGAAACAAAAATTAGAAAAAAGAGGAAGAGAATTTTTTGGTAAAAGATTTTTTTTGAATATTGAATTTTTTGAATTTATAATAAATTTTAAAAGGAAGTTTTTATTTTAATGTGTTATGATAATATGTAATGTTAATGTGTGTGAGCCCAGTATCTGCTAAAGGCAGCCCAGCTTGCAAAAAGGGGAAACATATCGGCGGAGGAGCTGGGATAATTTTAGCCAGGGATTGAGGATTTTGGGGGTAGCATGTTAGAAGGCGAGGTGTGCCGTGGGGCGAGTCTGATCGATTTCTCGGTGTTGGGATCTCTTACGGAGAAGTCCAGTGATCTCGTTCAGATGAGTCCATGGTCGCTGAGCCAGGGGGGTCGTGTACCCATGAGATTATGAACCAGGGGGTTGTTGGCACCAGTTCCTCACCGGTCCTCTTCGGGTTTATCGATGAGATTTCTTCTGTCGTGAACAGCAGAATTCTCATCGAGGGGGTATTGTAGCGGGTCGATTTTTGGGTGTTTTTGTTTTAACCGTTTGGGGCATATATTTATATTTTTATTTATTTCATTTTGGGCGGATTGTCATTGTGCAACGTATTTGTCCGTATAACAGAACAATGAAACAACGCAATAAGACGCAGTCGTTGTTGAGGAATGCGGCAGAGCATTTACACCTCCACAAAATTCTTCGAACTTTGTACCTGTGTGTGGCAGCGCACATACGCAACTGCTCAATCACGCTCCAAGTGACGCTCTGACAAACAACTTAAGATGGCGAGAGCGTAAAAAAATATTCGTCGTCTTCTATAAGACCTCACGGAAGTCGCATTAACTCCGCCTACTGTTGGTGACATCAGCGGAACCAAGTCCAATATCGGCCTCTGGACACACACATATACCAGCTATAATCTATGCATAAACTGGATATGCCGCAGCAAGTCAACTGTATACGGCGACGGTGGCATTGAATTGCCGCTTCCGCAGTTCAACCAAGCACATGCAGCAGTTCGTCCCAGAGAGTACCTGCCGGTGCATCTCGAAGGGGTTAGCTCTTCTCAAAATTTAAAAAATGTGGCAGTAAAAGTGAATCAATCTTTTTAAAACAGTGGCAGTGATGCGGGAATAACTACAGAACAACAACATCCATATTTGTTATTTTTTTGTTTATGTTTCGGGACGACTACGAACTTACAACGGGGCGGCCACGAGGTCAACGGATGAACACGTTGCCACCTGGGGTTTATGTAATGGGCTAAATTAATTAATAAGGGTAAAGGGGGTATTTTATTAAGAATGTGAGAGAGAGTGAAAGCAGACTGGGCAGTCTACCTAATCGTAAGTAGTAGAATTAAAATATAACAATAATAGATGTATGACCAACAGGTATGAAATTTTAAAATGTAGCTTGTCAAATTTTATGGAAAAAACGAAAGAATAGTATAACTTTGAAATACTTGATTATTAAAAAATGTTAATTCTCTTCAAAAAGGAGTAGAGTCACTTATTTCAGTAACCTATAAAACACGTTTGTATCCGACGTTCGTGCGACCGAATCCTGGCCCCAGATAAAAGAATTTTTTGCAGGTAAGTGGAAGAAAGTTTGTTTTTATATATTTAAAGAGTTTATTAACTTCACAAATATACAGAGTTCCTACTGTTTTTGTAAAGTGTATAACTTGTGTATTGTCTAGGTGCTTCATTCCTCCAATTAGTTGTACTGACTGCTCCCCATTTCCCTACTTCTTAATAATGGACGGACAATCTCTTTGTAGATGCCCAGGTTCCCCATATCTAAAAAGCTTCGGTCTTCCATACTTTCTACCTTCATACTGTGGTGCCGAACTTTTAAGACTCTGTCTTAATCATTTGTGTCGTCACAATCAGTTAGTGTGCGCACTTTATGATTCGCCCAACCAGACACTGACTTGGTGGCCTCAAACTGTACAGCATAGACAAGCGTACCCACACTATTATGGTGTATTGCCATTGTAACAGTTGTTGTAGTTCACTATCTCTGCCCCCATCAGTAAATATCTATCACCAATGTCATTCAGAAATTTTCTGGTGCTCTGTGATAGGCCAGTCTAACTAGCAAGTCAATACTTGCTTCAAACTGTTCTGCATAAGAGTTCTGGCTGTAAGGTGACACTTTCTGTAGTAGCTCTAAGGCAGATACTTGAAAGCAAGAATAAGTGAAACCAATAATATGTGCTTGCGACTTCAAATTGCCAAAGATATGTTGTCCAGTAGTGCTTCCATCAAATGTTGGGCCTTTGATATGAATAGGCATGACTGCAGTCAAAGTAATTCTCTCTGGTACCTTATTTTCTGTATTTTTTGGACTTTACATTTTTTGGTACAATCTGTTGAGCAGTTTGATTTGTAACAGGGTTGTTTTTTCATTGACTGTTCAGCTTCTGTTTTAATCTGTTATTTTACATTTGCAGTCCACTTCTCTACTACAGATAATCTTACCTCTTCCCCACTGAGATCACCATGTAATTCACCCACACCTCCACATAGTAGAACCCAACTCTGCAGCAGTATGCTCTTTGTTCGTATATCAGTGCTTTTATGTGTTTTGTTTCTTGTTGTTCTTCTTTTTGTCATTATATGTAAGCAGGGGTGCTTTAATGAACTAAATGAATAAGTATTAACTTCTTAGTCTGTCCTGTGGCTTCCTTATATAAATTTTAAAGATGTAAAAACGTGTTTCAGAACTTATGTTCCATCATCAGGTGTGTTTCACTCGTTGGAGGTCGTCAACACATTAAGACACAACACATATTTAAACACAAAAAACTAGTTAACAATAGCGCACGAAGTTCACAGTGTGCACCATGCGGTATAATATCCATACTGCCATCTGTTGTCATTGTTGTCTGTGCACTATCAGTGATGCGGGCTTCAGGCATTCAGAGAATTGCAATGCTGTATCATACAATGTGTTGGAATGAAAATTTAGCTGGTCGTGTAACAAATGCTTGGGATAAAATTTATATGCCTTATACACTTTAAACTCCTCGGCAGCACTCATGTACCGGCCTTACTTGCAAAAATGTATGGGTATAAGATTTGTAGCAAAATCTGTGTAATTGTGGTTACTATTAATTCAAACTGCCGTATTGAATGTAACAATGTGCGGCAGTTACATTAAAATTAAAATTTTTATACATTTCAAAAAACAAGCAGTTTTACAAAAAAAGTAGTCCGTTCCTCGGTGTGGAACTGTTCATAAGGTGATCGCAATTGATTATACAGTGAAACTTGGTTAATTCGAACTTCAAGGGGAAAGGAAAAAAATTCGAATTATCCAAAATTTGAAATAACCAACATCATACGGAACAATACTGTAAGTTCACATTTTTTGTTAAGTACTGCAACAGAAATAATATAAGTTAATTGCACAGAAGAAACTAATTTATTTCAGTAATAAAGTGACTTATTTTACAGGGTATTACTCAAAAATTGTATTACATGAACCAACATTTATAAAAGAGAATTACCTGTACCCCAAAAATGTGTAATCTTCGTTTGTTTTTGTTTTTTTAGTTGTAAACACTGAATAAAATCTTCTAATTCACTCACAGCACAAAAAATTTCGTTATTAACGTTGAACTGAGCTTCGACGAATCGTTTTAAGTCCGCGATAATTGAAACTGCCTCAGAAGTGGATGGAATCGGTGTCTCTGGTTGAAGGTCTTCTTCGTCTTCTTCTTCTGCTTCAGAAGATCCCTGCGTATTTTTCATCACTTCTTCGAGAATTTCCCCATCCGTCAGAGTTCCACAGATGGCGACGTCAGCATCGAATTTAAATACGCTTCGTAGCTTACATCAACATTTAAATCTTCCCAGCCATCTGGTGTATTTTCTTCAGGATGGTTCCAATCAGTATTTGTAGAGTTTGCAACTTCATTTGCTTCATCATTTCTGATCTTGAAACCAGCGACCCTGAAACAGTGTGCTATCGTACTAGGCTTAACTTTGTTCCATGCATTATGTATCATATGAGCAGCATCCAATACGTTAAAATTTTTTGTTTGGTACTCCTAAGATTTTCATAACAACCTGTCGACAATAAAAATGTTTCAGATTCTTAATAACCCCTTGGTCCATAGGCTGAACAACTGAGGTCATGTTAGCCGGAAAGTATTCAATTTTAATCCACGTTAGCGATGGAAGGTTGTTGTGGGCCTTGCAGTTGTCGATAAACAACAAAATTTTTCTCTTTTTCCGACCAAGTTCTTTGTCAAGATTCAGAAGCCATTTTTCAAACAATGCAGCTGTCATCCAAGCTTTTTTATTGGCTTCGTAAGTTACTGGTAAACTTCTTGCAGACTTAAAACATCTCAGCTTTGCTGCATTGCCAATCATTAAAAGCAGTAATTTTTCTGACCCATCCATATTTGACCCTATCAAAATTGTCAACCTTTCTTTACTATTCTTTCCCCCACTGCACTTTTCGTTTTTAAATGAAAATGTTTTGTTTGGTAAACACTTAAAAAATAGCCCTGTTTCGTCGACATTAAAGATATTTTTTGGCTGGTAATTTTCGATAGTTTTCGCTAATTCAGCATGCCACTCATCTACTAAATGTCCGCTCACTGATCCGCTCTCACCACAAACATTTCGAAAAGAAATCGCATTTCCGTCATTAAAACCCGCAAACCAACCGGTACTTGCCTTAAAATCCCGAATGCCCAATCCCTCTGTGAATTCTGCTTTTGCACGGATTATTGGTCCACTTAAAGGAATGTTTTGGTCACGAGTTTGTGTGAACCACTTTAAAACACAATTGTCCACTGCAGGATAATCTGCTGTTCTTACCCGCTTTCGACTTTTCCCGTTTTTTTATTCCAGTTTTCCATAAATGTGTTTTTATTTTTTAAGAAAGACGACAAAGTGTTCGGTAAAATTCCGTATTCTTTTGCAATGTCACATTTTCGTTTTGCTCCCCGTTCCACGTCTTGTATCACTTCAACTTTTTCGTCTAAAGTTAAACTCTTGTACGGGCTGCGCTTAGCCATTGTTAAACTGAACGTAACCTCTAGAATGCACGTAAGCTCTAATTATAGCCAAAACACTACTGTAGTTTTAAAATTAAATCTAACAACACGATTTTGACAGCACGCAATTGAATCGAGCAGCACACCTTATGCACTATTCAACTGTACTGTAACATTACTGACTTAACTCTGTTTTGGTAGGGTAAATTCTAAACTACCCTGGGGGTACAGTATTGTGTACAGAGCAAGTTTGGAATTCCCTACATTCCTCATGCGATTACAGTTAGGTATAACGGTACCTACACCTATTGTGTATGACTGTATTGCGTCTGTTTTCAACCAAAACGAAAGCAAACACTCCGAGCTAAGCAAACATTTTAAACTTTGTCTTTGAAAAAAACTTTGAATTATCCAAACGAAATATTTTTTACTTCCAATTAGGCATGCCATTTTTATAAGAGTTTAAATACGTTTTTCAAGGGGAATACCAGTTTATTCGAATTATCCAAAAATTCGAATTATCCAAGTTCGAATTAACCAAGTTTCACTGTTTATATATATATATATATATAAAGCATGTTAATTTAAATAATTTTTGTGATATGTAAATTTTTGAGATGGAACTTATATCAGAATGTTCAAAATAAAAAGGTTTGGCCTAATTAATGATGGTAATTATTTTAAAAATTAGTAACTAAATGTATGTTTTTTAAGTAAAAAGGGTTTTTGGCCATAAATTCTATTGTAAACATATTCAGGTTTTTTGAACAAGAATTGTTCTGTTCAGAAGCCTCCTTCGACAAGAACTTTTATTATCTGTAGAAAATCATGAGTAGGGGTTACTTAAGAACCAATCTGATTATGCGAATTCAGTTGAAAATTATTTTTAACCGATTGATTAGTCTCTCTTTGGAATTGATAACATGTAATTGCCACTTGGTACATGATCATTGATGTCCCAAACACTACACACACAAGTTAGAAAATTACTACAGTTGCTGCGAGAAATATAGTAGTGCTATTCTGTGAAAGTGCAAGATATCCGATTAGGTATATAGACGCTTTAAGCTGACTGGAAAAAGGGTGTTAGCATAACACATCATTTTAATAATCAGTATTAGTTTGCCGTGAAAGTATGTAACAATGCTTATGAGAAATAACTACACACCTGAAAGCGACCTTGCGGCTGGACAGAGTATATCAATCCACAATCCAGGAACTACCCATCATCTGAAGCATCTGAAGTCTTACATAAAATGGAAGCAAACTTGTTATTTATGCACAATTAAAAAAAATAATAATTTAAAAGAATGATTATCACATCAGTAAAGACTTTACAGTAAATATGACAAAAGAATGTTAAATATTACTTTACTTCATTGTATATAAAGGGAGTCTTTTATTTTGTGTTACAAAGGTCAACACAGAGATTTTTTTTTTATAAACTGTATTAAAATCTCAAGAGATTGTCAAAAATAATAGCATCATTATTAATAGCATCCACTTCAAACATAGGCCTATCTCGGACTAGTTATTCTATGTGACCCCTGTACATCACAATTCGTATACATATATATACATCGTTTGATAAGTTCAGCCATTTTCGTTTTAGTGTAAATAAATTTAAATTCGTGGTTTTATGTGTAGTGATTCTTGGTAAACCTTGACTCCATTTGTTCTTTATTAAAATTATCTACTTAACTCTTTTTGTTATTATAATCATCTCATGGCAACAATTTTTCTCTTAAATTTTGCAGAGCGCCAGTTATGAAATACACAGAAATAATAAAATTATAATACTATCTTTGAATACAATAAATTATAAAATACTAATAATAATAGAACAATGTACTAATTCTTGTGTCACAGATTGGCAGCACTAATATTTATTATGCAGTGTTAAAAATAATATTAATGAATACAATTCTGTGTTTATACCCAACCTAACTGTATTGTGTAAACCACATGCTGGGTCATATGAATTTGCTTGTTCATTGTGTTAAGTATAATTGTTGCACAGTAAATTGTTTAATACAGGAGTGAGACATTGATGGCATAAAATAACTAATTACAATACTGAAAAATAATAAATCATCCATTTATTAACTATTATATTTAAAAAATTAAATATCAAAACTTCGAAATGTGAATTCAGAATATTCTCTTTTTAAGAAGATACACTGACATACTATTATCCCTCTTATATGTAACACACAACAATAATAATCTATAACATCAAAACAAGACATTAAAAAACAATTGTAAAATTCTTGTAAATTTCTCGGGTGTCTGACAGGAATATAAACTTTGAATCATTATTAAAATTTTAAATCTTAGCAAATAATCTGCAAAAATAGTATATTTTTTGTTAAATCAAATTGTAAGTTTATTAATATTTTAATAAAATAATATTCACTTTAAGTAAACATAGTTATTGTTTACAAGACAGCACCCATTCTAAATTGATTGGAAAAATTATTTTTAATAAAACTTAAAATTCCATATTACTTATTTTACTTCAACTATTTACATTTTCTTATTGATTTTACTTCACTAGCTCATACTTCAGTTCTTTGTGAGTTGTTTCTTTGTTTTGAAGAAAATAATAATTTTTTTTTTAGTTCTGTGTGTGTGTGTGTGTTGTGCAGCTTCTGGATATATGAGACAATGACAACGATGATGATGGTGATGATTTTGCCAGTGCCGATTTCCTGTCGCTAATAAAACCCCAAGAGTGGCCCCATGAGTAAGTCATTTGCGTCTTCCAGTGGCAGTGGAAAGAAAGTACATTTCTACTTATGGCATTGTCTGAATTGCAGTGTTTTGTAGACTTCAAATTTGATTAAATAACCATGTTTAATTATTGTCATTAATTTATTCATGTCTGGACAGGACTCTCTAACCAAGCAAAATACATGCGTACACAGAGATCGTCCCCATTTGCAGCACAATACCTGTTTCTGCTGGTAGACCACACACACACACACACACACGCATGCACACACACCACTGCATAAAATCGACAGGTGATCACATTTGACAGGCTAGAGCCTGTAATCTTTGCCTGTACATACACTACTGAAACCCCTACTTCATTTTGAGTAGTTAAAACAAAAAGAATATTTCCTTTTGTAAAGAGGGGTTACAAGTTATTTAAAACTAGGCTAAGGCCTAGAGAAGCTAAAAATTGCGCTGGATCCAGTAAGACGGGACTTGCAATAAAAACTCAAGAATTAAATAATTAACAATCCCATTTTATTATTCTATCTCATAATAAAAATAACAAAAAACAACAGTGATTTATAATTCCCCTTTTAAATGGTTAACTAAAGAAGTATACCCTCTCAACAAGGCCACCTGAAAAATATTAACTGAATCCACGAAAATAATTGCTATGTCACCATCAATGAATTGAAAATTTAAAATAATCATTAACCTCAAAATAAAACTCCCATTAAACTATTTATTAAAATATAAAATTTATATCATATGTTCCTTTTAAAATGCAGTATATAAATTGATGAAGGTAAATGATTTCATTCACAGTTACTATTAATAATTAAAATAATTACTCATCCAATTTAAATGAACTTTAAAGGTGACACTTACTATACTTGTTAAATAAAATAATTAATTTTCATAAAGAAATGATCAGCCACGATTATTGAGATAGAATACTCGTCTACTGGTGTATATAAATTCTAATAATAAATCCCTATATCCCACCAAAAGTACAGCAATGCATAATATTTATATATATATATATCCCCCAAAATGTACACAGAAATATACAGACATAACATGTTCCACAAGACAAATTACATATACAATAGTATACAAATACATAAAGGTCTCTTGCCACGCCCTTTTTTTATATTACCCTTCTGGTGTATATAAATTCTAAACTTCTTCTTTATAGAAATCCCAATTAGGATTAAAGATTTATTTCTATTAATGTACCCCCATGGTGTGGGTTAATTGCACGTCATGTGTATCATAAAGTATTGCATACAAATGTCCCCAGGACATTAAAATTTAAAACCAAGTGCCTAAGTGGCTAAGTGCTAAAATACTTAATTAAGGTGAGAAATAAAAATTGTTTAAAATAATTAACGCCCCCCCAGTTACCATGATTAATATAAAGAATTTATATAGACTAAAATAGGGCCAATTAATGAAAAGAGAAAAATTGCATCATATTAGCACCTTATATAAAAAAATACATTTGTGTGTCAGAGACGGACATGTTTCTTCAACTTATAACCAGTCTCAACAACCTTGTTTCGACAAACAAGTTGAAAAGTGTTTCGACAGGCACAGCTTGGTTGAAACTAATTTAAAATAACACCTACCTCCCCAGTAATCTTTTATACAAATGACATAACCTGATTTTAAAAATAAGAGAAAATATATGTTTTTATGCCTAGTAAATTAACTTGAGAAAATTACTAATAACAAAACTGACTTTAAATCTGTAGCGAAAGCCCTATAAAGAAATGAGTGGAAATCTAAGTTGGATGCTGTGTTGTAGACATGTCAGTCTCTGAACTGACAATTTACTATACATGTATTGAAATTTTACAATTAATTCTTAGTGTTCACACTAAACTGTCCCATCAATTGGGGATCCAAATGAATGTATACTTGAACGGTAAAACTGATGATTATGTATAACTGGTGCCATGTTGATTCTACGTGTGAATAATAAATGGATATTTTTCACCTGCTTATATGTGCCCAGAAGGATGATCTCTTATTTGTAGCGTGGCGATCTCATGATTGGCATGTTGTTGTGGTCTTATTCTCTTCGGTGTCGAGTGTGGAGCTTTTAGGATGTAATTCTTTCAGTCATGTAGCAGGACTTGTCTCTATTCGGTGAACCCTGTTCACACATTACATTTTTAGTGAGAGACCACACACAAATGCCCCCACTGTTTGGACACCCTCCAAAATCATAAATAAAAACAACACCTAGTTATGTTGTACATAATAAAACTTGGTAACATTATTTTGGCCAACATGCCTTACTTAAAAAGTTCTCTAACAATGATTCTTTATAACTTGAACCTCACTGAATGTGAGTTGCTTTTGCAATATAATAATTTATCTTGGCTCTGTAACATCTTATGAACTTATTACTTTGAGTGAAATTGAGGTTACCACGTGGCGAAGAATTTATTTAAAACACATAGTTTTTTACTCCATAGAATCTGAGAATACTACTACTTTGAATGAGACATGATTTACGTTTAAAACGTGCCTGAGTAAGTTCCCAATTATATATGTATAAAGTTTTACTGTCATTGTAGCAAAACTTTATACCACTTAATGACGACACATTGTGTAACAGGTTAAGTGCTCAACCGAATCTCGTTACATCCACGTTAATGAAAGTGCAAAATTAAATATATTGTGGTTATTGTACTTTAGGTATTAAAGCCGAGATTCTGACACTCCAATAATCAAGTTTTATTGGTTTATAAAAACTTTACAAACAATTACGTCTCTCACCATGCATGATTCAACAAGTGGGCACGCTTACTCAAGCTTACTAAAAAAATGTTTTCTCCTTTAAAATTTTAGTATATAATTAATATAATGAAATCAAAACTCACCGCAGTCGTGAAGAGAAATTTATCTAGACATAGATCTTAGTGTTGTAGTTGGAATTCCTTCCTCTCCACCGAAGAGAAAAAGCGTCCGTCAACCCTGAAGTATATAGTTAGACAAAAACTTAGATAATTCGCATCGTCTCATTTGCGTACCGCAATTAACGCCAGGGAGCAGCACGGGAATTTTCGTACCACCGAGAGTCGGCAAGTGCCGCCCCCTGACCGCCGTTGTCTAAACTATTAATTTTTCCTAAACACAGGTAGAGCGCAGCACTAATTACTGCCTTAAATTTCGTACTGCCGATAACGTCAAAACTGCCGAAAAAATTACTGAACTCGCGCTGAATCTTTTGACTCAGCACACCCTCACCCCAAAAGGGCAACATAGTTGCCCCAACGTTAAAGGCCAGGAGGGTACCCTGCAGTGTACCTCTCCCCAAAAGATACCAGTGGACGTCGTGGTTGGGTTGGCTCAGCTGAGCTTGCTCTCAGGAGAACAGAAATCAAAAAGGGAAAATGAAAGAGACGAAAGAAGATATGTATTATGTAAGTGTGCGGGTGCTGCATGCTGACCTGATCAGAGTCCGCATACAGCACAAGAGAGAGAGCTAAAGACAAAAGAAAGATTCTTGTATGCATCTTCCGATCTCCTGAGGCTCGCCCACCGACTGAGACCCAACTTGATACCTACTCAGGACAACAACTACCCCCCCTTTCTTACTGGATTGGAAAACTCAACGCCAATGCAACCATCCTCATGCGACCCTCTCCGCCAGACCAACCCCACAGGACTGCCCCAATACGTCACACTCTCTGGTGACCACCACCTACTCCTCCTGCTGCCACTCACACATGCGTCCGAAGACCAAAACAAGGTAACTAATACCTTGGTATGTGAGCGCCCATAACTTTATTGTCCACATATGGACTGACCAGCCATATGCTAAAACAAGGCATCACATATCCTTGACATATCTAACTAGTTGTTAAAAAAAACATCCCTATACTAGGGCGGACGGCCCCTATTAGCCGGACTGAGAAAACCGCATAGAGGGCACGCGAACATCAATCCCTTCACTTGGTCTTCAATACTGCAGAACTAACTAGGGGGGTATACTACTTCAGTACTACCACGTCGAACAACCTACACTTAATCAAAAATAGCTACAACGGAAATCAACTTGGGAATGCGGCATGGCCAGGACTCTACCAAATCAACGACAAACTACAACAAAGAAAAAATGAAAACGACACTAAACTTACTACCCACGTAGTCACAACTCTTCCAACTAACTTCTCTCTAACTCCTCTCGGATGTTTCTTTTTTTTTCCTTTTCTAATTTTTATTTGTTTTTTGGTTTTTACTTTGTTTTCTGAGGGGAGGGGTAGGAAAATTGGGAAGATGAAAAGGGCAAGGATCCTTGAAAGTTCAACAGCTAGGACTAAGGTAAAGGACATGGTTCCCTCCGGTAATAAGGATAGGTGGAGAAAACCAAGGCTCGCGGAGGCAGGGGCACAACCCTGAAGTAGATGTACACCACTGGGATTGTGAGGAACATCCACCCGCTACCCATTAACCGCTTTGTCTCACCCTTTTATGACGAACTTTAGGAACCCGTTCCTTGTGGACGTCACTCTCTGAGAAACTATTTTGTGTAGAGCAATACTGATTTATTTCATGTAAATTATAGTCAAGGTAACTTACCTTTCTACGTTTACCCTGATTTGGATTATCCTCAACCTCTAACTCCTCTGCTTCTATCTTCTTCTCTTCTACAATTGCTTCTGGTTCTATTTCTTCCACCTCTTCCTTTTCTTCCTCTACATAATCCAAATCATCATCACGACACTGCACATCTTCATCTTCTAGTTGCTCACCTGGTCCGCCTGAAACTTCTTTCCATTCCTCGGAATCCTCAACAATACTTACAGAAAGTGTCTGCACATCTTCACACACTACATCATTCTCACCCACAAACTCTACAACGCTGCCACCCAGTTTCTCCCCAACTTCTACCTCATCTACTTCTACCACACTTGCAGACTGGACATCCCCTAGTCCATCCGCGACCTCAGAAACACTTGCAGCCTCCCTAACACTTACACTTATACTCCCCTGCGTAGCATGTGCAGACCACTCTTCTGCCTCCTCCTTCGATTCCTCTTCTTCACTACTTTCAGCAACTATAACTTCTTCAACCTTAGCCAACCTGGAATCCAGCTGTCCAGGTCCATGTGCAATGTCTAAATTAACTTCTACTGACGATGGTAAAGCTCCACCATCAAGTGACTTCTCATCTTCCGGCGTAGGCGATGATGATGTTATCGGCTCTGGATCCACCTTGGGCAGAAATGGATTTACCGGAACAATTACTGCGACCTTTGGTCGGACCGTATTTGAAGCAACACAACACCGGGCCATCTCCGCGAAATTGTTTGGACGATTCCCAAACCTTCCCAAACGGGAACTGTCTTGGGAATTCAGTCCTATAATTATATCTAGGACTTCGGTGTCGGTCAACCCTAATCTTAATACCCGGGCAGCTTTTCGTATGTCCTGCACGTAATCCCCCAACGGCTCTCCGTCGGCCTGATAACGATAGAACCAATCCAGCCTAAGCTGGGAACGTCGTGGAGGATACATGAAGTAATCCAACACTTCCGCATGAAAAGTGTCGACCGTGCCGCCCTGACGCCAAGTGTTGGTGACCTTCTGTTGCAACGTACCCTGGCAATACGGGTATATAAGGCACAAGACCTCCCCATCGGATATACCCGGATAGGCGCCCAACTGCAGGACAAGGTCCAAGAAAACCAGCAGCTGATCCTCCTTAAATCCATCTACCACCGAAAATTTCTGGAGAACTGGGGTGAGAGGGTGGGGCAATTTCTGTTCCTCCCGGTGGTCGGGGGAAGACAATTTCTGAAAGCATAGCGCCGCCAGAATTACACAATTCGCAAAACACTATCAACAAAACACAACACCCTACAAATACCTAACACCTACAAACATAATGACAATAATAAGATTAGAATAAGAAAAACTCACGTACTGTTCTTCCAAAGAGTAGACTGCGGGTCCACCTAACGATGCGAGAACTAGCCCACTACCTGAACAGCTCACACTCGATTACACCAGACAAAAGGAACGCGACACACACACAACACGAAAAACAAAATACCGACCAACGAAAATTTATTTCAACCATTTCTTAGGTTACCTCCGGCTACCATTTATCGGCAGAAACCGACTGCCGATCGGGCCATACCGCCTAATTACAAAAAAAACCGCAACACCTCCCCAAACATGGGTAAGGTAAACTCAAACTAACCAAGCACCAACTGCGATAAGTCTTGCCCAGGGATCTCCCCTTCTAAAATTTCCCACCACATGGCACTATTCACTATGCAAGGCGGGCAAGTACATATACATATGTTTCAAACCTTAAAACTAACAAAATATTTTCAACCTTGGGATATAGGGCCTTTAAAATTTTTCTAAGTTCTATTTAAGAACTAAACATTGTGAAAATTCCAAAATATTTCCTAAGTTTGCAAGCCCCGTCACACCCACAGGACCCTCATCATAATCGCGCTCTGCTACCAAATGAAACCCCTACTTCATTTTGAGTAGTTAAAACAAAAAGAATATTTCCTTTTGTAAAGAGGGGTTACAAGTTATTTAAAACTAGGCTAAGGCCTAGAGAAGCTAAAAATTGCGCTGGATCCAGTAAGACGGGACTTGCAATAAAAACTCAAGAATTAAATAATTAACAATCCCATTTTATTATTCTATCTCATAATAAAAATAACAAAAAAACAGTGATTTGTAATTCCCCTTTTAAATGGTTAACTAAAGAAGTATACCCTCTCAACAAGGCCACCTGAAAAATATTAACTGAATCCACGAAAATAATTGCTATGTCACCATCAATGAATTGAAAATTTAAAATAATTATTAACCTCAAAATAAAACTCCCATTAAACTATTTATTAAAATATAAAATTTATATCATATGTTCCTTTTAAAATGCAGTATATAAATTGATGAAGGTAAATGATTTCATTCACAGTTACTATTAATAATTAAAATAATTACTCATCCAATTTAAATGAACTTTAAAGGTGACACTTACTATACTTGTTAAATAAAATAATTAATTTTCATAAAGAAATGATCAGCCACGATTATTGAGGTAGAATACTCGTCTACTGGTGTATATAAATTCTAATAATAAATCCCTATATCCCACCAAAAGTACAGCAATGCATAATATTTATATATATATATATATCCCCCAAAATGTACACAGAAATATACAGACATAACATGTTCCACAAGACAAATTACATATACAATAGTATACAAATACATAAAGGTCTCTTGCCACGCCCTTTTTTTATATTACCCTTCTGGTGTATATAAATTCTAAACTTCTTCTTTATAGAAATCCCAATTAGGATTAAAGATTTATTTCTATTAATGTACCCCCATGGTGTGGGTTAATTGCACGTCATGTGTATCATAAAGTATTGCATACAAATGTCCCCAGGACATTAAAATTTAAAACCAAGTGCCTAAGTGGCTAAGTGCTAAAATACTTAATTAAGGTGAGAAATAAAAATTGTTTAAAATAATTAACGCCCCCCCAGTTACCATGATTAATATAAAGAATTTATATAGACTAAAATAGGGCCAATTAATGAAAAGAGAAAAATTGCATCATATTAGCACCTTATATAAAAAAATACATTTGTGTGTCAGAGACGGACATGTTTCTTCAACTTATAACCAGTCTCAACAACCTTGTTTCGACAAACAAGTTGAAAAGTGTTTCGACAGGCACAGCTTGGTTGAAACTAATTTAAAATAACACCTACCTCCCCAGTAATCTTTTATACAAATGACATAACCTGATTTTAAAAATAAGAGAAAATATATGTTTTTATGCCTAGTAAATTAAACTTGAGAAAATTACTAATAACAAAACTGACTTTAAATCTGTAGCGAAAGCCCTATAAAGAAATGAGTGGAAATCTAAGTTGGATGCTGTGTTGTAGACATGTCAGTCTCTGAACTGACAATTTACTATACATGTATTGAAATTTTACAATTAATTCTTAGTGTTCACACTAAACTGTCCCATCAATTGGGGATCCAAATGAATGTATACTTGAACGGTAAAACTGATGATTATGTATAACTGGTGCCATGTTGATTCTACGTGTGAATAATAAATGGATATTTTTCACCTGCTTATATGTGCCCAGAAGGATGATCTCTTATTTGTAGCGTGGCGATCTCATGATTGGCATGTTGTTGTGGTCTTATTCTCTTCGGTGTCGAGTGTGGAGCTTTTAGGATGTAATTCTTTCAGTCATGTAGCAGGACTTGTCTCTATTCGGTGAACCCTGTTCACACATTACATTTTTAGTGAGAGACCACACACAAATGCCCCCACTGTTTGGACACCCTCCAAAATCATAAATAAAAACAACACCTAGTTATGTTGTACATAATAAAACTTGGTAACATTATTTTGGCCAACATGCCTTACTTAAAAAGTTCTCTAACAATGATTCTTTATAACGCTTTATAACTTGAACCTCACTGAATGTGAGTTGCTTTTGCAATATAATAATTTATCTTGGCTCTGTAACATCTTATGAACTTATTACTTTGAGTGAAATTGAGGTTACCACGTGGCGAAGAATTTATTTAAAACACATAGTTTTTTACTCCATAGAATCTGAGAATACTACTACTTTGAATGAGACATGATTTACGTTTAAAACGTGCCTGAGTAAGTTCCCAATTATATATGTATAAAGTTTTACTGTCATTGTAGCAAAACTTTATACCACTTAATGACGACACATTGTGTAACAGGTTAAGTGCTCAACCGAATCTCGTTACATCCACGTTAATGAAAGTGCAAAATTAAATATATTGTGGTTATTGTACTTTAGGTATTAAAGCCGAGATTCTGACACTCCAATAATCAAGTTTTATTGGTTTATAAAAACTTTACGAACAATTACGTCTCTCACCATGCATGATTCAACAAGTGGGCACGCTTACTCAAGCTTACTAAAAAAACGTTTTCTCCTTTAAAATTTTAGTACATAATTAATATAATGAAATCAAAACTTACCGCAGTCGTGAAGAGAAATTTATCTAGACATAGATCTTAGTGTTGTAGTTGGAATTCCTTCCTCTCCACCGAAGAGAAAAAGCGTCCGTCAACCCTGAAGTATATAGTTAGACAAAAACTTAGATAATTCGCATCGTCTCGTTTGCGTACCGCAATTAACGCCAGGGAGCAGCACGGCAATTTTCGTACCACCGAGAGTCGGCAAGTGCCGCCCCCCGACCGCCGTTGTCTAAACTATTAATTTTTCCTAAACACAGGTAGAGCACAGCACTAATTACTACCTTAAATTTCATACTGCCGATAACGTCAAAACTGCCGAAAAAATTACTGAACTCGCGCTGAATCTTTTGACTCAGCACACTACTTAAAATTATTTCTATCAACTTCTCTCTATGAACTATTTACAATACTGCTATTGTTAAATATGCAAATATATGTGTTGTTGCATATATTCCCCAGGTGTTATTGGATTTGAATGGTATTCGTATTTTATTTATATCTTCACATACATAGTTATTCACTTAACAATACGCTTTAAAACTGCTTCTTATAAAAAAAGATTTCATCGAACATAGTAAACACTGCCATGGAGGGATACAAAATTTAGCCACCTTTCTTTGGACATATTGTTCTCTGTTGACAATATCCTGTGTCACATTTATGTGTTTTGTAGGAAGAGGCTATATAACTGATTTTTATACCTTTCTTTTCATGGTGCTATTTCTACCCGTTTCTCTGATAACGTGCTGTTTATTCTGAGACTCGTACTGTGTTCACCCTTGGTCTCTCTCTCTCTCTCTCTCTCTCTCTCTCTCTCTCTCTCTCTCTCTCTCTCTCTCTCTCTCTCTCTCTCTCTCTCTCTCTCTCTCTCTCTCTTGTGGGAAATAATTTCTCTTTGTCTTCTCTCACTTCATTGTTCATATCATTTTGCTCTTCTCTAACCTTGCTTGCATTTCTCTCTTAATAGCGATTCCTTCTCTTTCTGCCCAAAGTTTTCTCTTACACTCTTCTTTCTTGCAGTTCCTTTTGGCTGCCATCACATATCACCTCTAGAGAATTGCTTTTATTTTTGTAATCTGTGTGAGCAAATTTAGTAATTCATCAATGGTTTTAATTCCTTGTATGTATATTTACATATATATTCCTAATCTTATATTTTAGTTCAAGTGGTATGCTAATTTTAACACTAACTTGTGTTCAGTGAATTTTGATTTGCTCCTTAATTTTACTCCTTTCAACTGGCTGAGTGATGTTCTCTTCAAGGGTAAGTTTTCCATGTGTTTAATATCTACCACAATTTTGGTATCTTACCTGACTTTGTGTATCAATATTCCAATAGCAGCAATATTCAATCAAGTCTGATGTTGTTCAAAAATAGTTTACTTGCTCAAACAATCATGTGGTAGCAGAATCTTGAAAATGTTTATTAGTGGAAGACTTGTAACACTTGTGTCTTCCTTATGTTTTCAAATACCGTTTTACTGACTTAAAATCATACACAGAGCTTAAAATCAACATGCGTTCACTTTGACAAGCTACACCTTGTAAGCTTTCCCTGCACATACACATAGCACTACTTAAACTATTTTTAGCAACTACTCTATATTAATTATTTTTACAAAAATTGTAGTGTGGTTAAATATGCAAATGTGTGAGTGTGTGTGTGTGTGTGTGTGTGTGTGTGTGTGTGCCATTCACCATTCAATTATATACACATTTGCTTATAAAAATCTGCTATTCTTCCTATGAAGAGTAATGCAAAACTGTAATCAGACATAGGTTATTTTAAGGTTAATTTTTTATATTATAGGTGTAAGGTTAATTTTTTCAAGCCGAAAGCTACCTCACAGATAGAACATGATTTTTAACTTCTACTCCTTCTGTGTTCCAATTATGAATTATTACAGTTGTGTATTCATTTGTTCCAGTGTTACTTATTTACACCCGTGAATAATATCTGTGAAGAAGAGGATTTTACTCCAGATTGTGAACTATATAGAGAAAAGTCAATTCAGAATACTCTCGGAGACCATCTGTCACCACGCAAGTTAATACATTCTGGCATTAAGAAGTACCAGTGTGATGTTTGTTCAAAATCATTTACTCAGTCACACAGTTTGTCACAACACAAGTTAATACATACTGGCATTAAGAAGTACCAGTGCGATGTGTGTTCAAAATCATTTACTCGTGCAGACATTTTGTCACAACACAAGTTAATACATACTGGCATTAAGAAGTACCAGTGTGATGTTTGTTCAAAATCATTTATTCAGTCAAGCAATTTGACAAAACACAAGTTAATACATTGTCATTAAGGAGTACCAGTGTGATGTTTGTTCAAAATCATTTACTCGTGCAGACATTTTGTCACAACACAAGTTAATACATACTGGCATTAAGAAGTACCAGTGTGATGTTTGTTCAAAATCATTTACTCAGTCAAGCAGTTTGTCACAACACAAGTTAATACATACTGGCATTAAGAAGTACCAGTGTGATGTGTGTTCAAAATCATTTACTCGTGCAGACATTTTGTCACAACACAAGTTAATACATACTGGCATTAAGAAGTACCAGTGTGATGTTTGTTCAAAATCATTTACTCAGTCAAGCAGTTTGACAAAACACAAGTTAATACATTGTGTCATTAAGGAGTACCAGTGTGATGTTTGCTCAAAATCATTTACTCGTGCAGACATTTTGTCACAACACAAGTTAATACATACTGGCATTAAGAAGTACCAGTGTGATGTTTGTTCAAAATCATTTACTCAGTCACGCAGTTTGTCACAACACAAGTTAATACATACTGGCATTAAGAAGTACCAGTGCGATGTGTGTTCAAAATCATTTACTCGTTCATACATTTTGTCACAACACAAGTTAATACATACTGGCATTAAGAAGTACCAGTGTGATGTTTGTTCAAAATCATTTATTCAGTCAGGCCATTTGACAAAACACAAGTTAATACATTGTGTCATTAAGGAGTACCAGTGTAATGTTTGTTCAAAATCATTTACTGAGTCATGCAATTTGTCACATCACAAGTTAATACATACTGGCATTAAGTAGTACCAGTGTGATGTTTGTTCAAAATTATTTACTGTCTCAGGCAATTTGTCACAACACAAGTTAATACATTCTGGCATTAAGAACCAGTGTGAAGTGTGTTCAAAATCATTTACTATGTCAAGCAGTTTGATAGAACACAAGTTAATACATTCTGGCATTAAGGAGTACCAGTGTGATGTTTGTTCAAAAGCATTTATTCAGTCAGGCAATTTGACAAAACACAAGTTAATACATTCTGTCATTAAGGAGTACCAGTGTGATGTTTGTTCATAATCATTTACTCAGTCAGGCTATTTGTCACGACACAAGTTAATACATTCTGGCATTAAGAAGTATTAGCGTGTTGTTTGTTCAAAATTATTTACTCTGGCGATTTGCCACAACAAGTAAATACATTCTGGCATTATAAAGTACCAGTGTGATGTTTGTTCAAAATCATTTACTCATTCAGGCAGTTTGTCACAAGTTAATACATACTGGCATTAATAAGTACCAGTGCGATGTTTGTTGAAAATTATTTACTCAGTCATATGGTTTGTCAATTCACAAGTTAATACATTCTGGCATTAAGAAGTACCAGTGCGATGTTTGCACAAAATCATTTACTGATAAGTACTTTGTCAAAACACAAGTTTAATACATACTGGCAGTGTGATGTTGGTTCAAAATCATTTACATAGTCAGGCAATTTGTCACAACACAAGTTAATATATACTGGCATTTAAGAAGTACCAGTGTCATGTCTGTAAAAAATCATTTACTCAGTCAGGCAATTTGACAAAACAAGTGAATATATTCTGGCATTAAGAAGTACTAGCATGATGTTTGTTCGGAATCATTTACTACATCAGACAGTTTGTAATAACACAAGTTAATGCATTCTGGCATTAAGAAGTACCAGAGAGTTGTTTCAAGAAAAGTAGTTATTTGGCATAGCCTGTTGTGTTATAAATAACATGCTGGCATAAAAAATAACAGTGATGTTTGTAACAAAGTTTTCTGTTTGTACATTTTGAGTGTAAATTAATCCATTATACTATTATGAACCATTACTGTGTGGTATGTAAGAATAGTTTCTACTGTCCAAAAAGTTTTAGCAATGTAATAAAACCAATCAATATAATATATAATAGTTGTTTTGAGCGTTCATCTTCTTTTTTCACAGCACTAAATTAATATTGATTATTAAACTTTCACTTGTGAACTTACTTTGTTTCCTCCCGTACGCGTTTCGGTGTGATGTGCGCCTTCGTCAGTGGTGTGAGACAGACTCCACTTCGGAGTCTGTCTCACACCGCTGATGAAGGCACACATCGATCGTGCCGAAACACGTATGGGAGGAAACAACGTAAGTTTACAATTGAAAGTTTAATAATCAATAGTAATGTATAATGTTTTTAAACAGAAACCCTTAAACAAGCATAATTATACAAATAAATTAATATATGCTGTAATATTGCCACTGCAAATATGTAATGTCTATGATATTTGACACTACAAAACAGTGAAATTTGTAATAATTAAAATCATTAAATTATATATTGTAATATAGTGTAACATTATTGGTACACATTTATCCTTTAATTAAATTTTTCACTGCATGAGTTATATATGTTTAGTTGAAATAATTTGAAAGTCTTTGTTTCTTGCTATACATAGATTATATCTCATACAAGATTTTTGTCTGGCTGCTACAACCTTCGCTATGACAGAGTCCTGAGGACTTAACACATCTGTGTTATTGCTTGGCAAAATGATTCACGTGGGTATGTCCCCAAAGTTAATGTAGCTTGGCATTTCACAACTTGTAAGTTGTATTTAAAGCTCATAGGTTATTTCGTTTAGCATATTTTTGATTGCTTCATGCATACTGTTTCTTTACAATTCAACATTAGTTCAGTGCATTACTGACAGATGACATTGTATCTCAAAACTGCTATTTTCCGATGCTTTACATGTCACTGTTTGTAGCGGTTCCTTGTTGTGAACTACACATTTGGTATAGTGGAGTGTTTGAATTTTTGAGTGATTTTTTTTGTTGTAATCTTATATTACAAAGTGACTGATAACTTCTTGGCTGAATATATAATATTGTGGTAATTTAATTTCAAATCTGGATCTGAATTGAATAATGTAGAAAATGAATAGACATTTTGATCTGACAATACAGGTAAGCCTACATAATTTGAGGTTAGTTCATCTCACTGTTTACTGCCAGTGTCCAAGATAACGAACTATAGCAAGTGTTACGAATGGCAAGACACCAGAATAGTGCAGATGCCCTGGCACATGCTTCGCAGTTTGAGGCTACCAAATCAGCGTCTGGGTGGACAATAGGGTGGAACGAAAAAATCAAGTTTCGATTTTTAATTTGTAATAGTGCGGAAAAGTTGCCTTTTGATGTAAATAAGATAAAAAAAAGATATGAAACATATTGGAGCACGTCTTGAGGTGCCGCAAGGACGATAAATTTTCATAAAATTGTGCAATTTTCGCTACATTTTTAAGTTTTTTTAAGTTGTCAAAATTTTTTTTTATTTCAAATACTGTCAAAAAAGCAGTTTTTATATCAAAAAAGACAATTTTTTTTTTACTTTTTGGATTATGTCTTGAGGTGCCGCAAGAGCGGTAAAATTTTGTAAAAACTTTTTGTTAACTTTTTCAAAGAATTTTACGTGTCTCGATTATGCAATAAAAAGTTTCAAATAGGCGTTTTAATATGAATAGAAAGATAAAAACGTAATCCCAGCGGATGTTGGGAAGGGGCGGAAGGCGGAGATTTGTTTGCGTGTGGTGACAAGCTCAGATCAGGTGTCAGTCGCTTTGCCGAGTTCAGCTGAGTTGGCGTCTATTGTGTAACAGATTAACGTAATATTTTGTTAGTTTGTGTGCTACTTTATTGTTGTGAGTTAAAATGGCTCAGTCTAAACAAGTGAAGACAAGACGAATTTCGGAATGTCCTATTTTTGGAAGATTTAGTGATTTGTGTGAAATTGTACTGCCTACTTACGAAGATGTAATGAAGTGCTACTGTTTTATTAGACATAACTTCAAAGTTGCGTCAGGGAAAGATCCTACTGTAAGTGAAATATCTGAGACTTTAGTTCCAAAAATAGAACAAATATGGTCAATAGCTTCTGTTCCCGTTGTTTCTAACCTTAGAATTTCACAAATGATAAAAGTTTATCATGCTAAATATAGGAACTTATTAAGGTCTAAAAGTAGAAAAGGGTCAGATAAGTTTGACTCGAACCTCGCAAAATTTAGAGAAGAAGCTGAACGTTTATTTGATATTGCTGCCTGCAAGTGTCAAAACTTTGATACTTGTAGTTGTATAAAAGAAAAAAAGTACCAGTTTTAGAACAAGAGTTTCTAAAAGATCAACGCTCTACCAGGAAAATGGTTATAGGTAATGTTGATATAGCTACCACAAGCGCTTTGAAGAAGAAAGAAGCAAGAAAAAGTAAAGAACTACAGAGAACAGTTAAGTTTAATCAAGAACGGACAAAAAATACTAGTATATCAGAAACGGTTACTGACGACAATGACAGCGCTGAAGAGGCAAACCAACCAGGTCCTTCAAATATACAAGAAGAGATAAATCTACCAGGCCCTTCAAAACTGAAAAAAGAGAAAAAGATAAGCACTCAAATGCGTATTAATTTGCCATCTGTAGCTTCCATTTGTGACCGTACTGGAATATCAGATAGAGCTGCTGCAGCTATAGCTAGTGCTGCTTTACAGGACTTGGGTGTAATCACAGGGGAAGACAAAACCAAAATAATAGACAGGATGAAAATTAGACGAGCAAGATCAAAAAATCGAAGAGATCTCATTAATGACGGTCTTTATGATCAGATAACCGAAAATAGAGGATTGTTTTTTGATGGAAGAAGAGACAAAACAATTGTTCAAGAAAAGAAAGGAATTAAGTTGTACAAAAAAGTTATTTCAGAAGAGCACGTTTCACTAATAGAGGAACCAAACTCAAAGTTTTTAGGCCATGTAACACCTAAATCTGGCACTGGAAAAGACATAGCAGACAGTATACTGGAGTTTCTTGAAGATAGAGAACACAACAAACAACTTTTGAACTTTACTGCTATTGGGTGTGATGGAACCGTTGTAAACACTGGACATAATAATGGTGTGATTTCTTTGATGGAAAATGAAATAGGAAGACCTTTACAATGGTTAGTTTGTTTGTTCCATGGAAATGAGCTACCTTTGCGACACCTTTTTTGTCATTTAGATGGTAAAACGAAGGGACCCAATGAGTTTAAAGGCGAAATAGGTCAGCAGCTGGAAAACTGTGCTAATCTTCCTGTGGTTACTTTCTTGCCGATTGAAAATAACCTTCCTCTTTTGGAGAACATAAATGATTTTAGTACAGATCAGAAGTATTTATTGGATATGTGTATCGCTGTATCAAGTGGAAATTGCTCACTAGATTTATCTTTAAGAAACCCTGGAAAACTTGCTCACTCCAGGTGGCTTACGTTAGCAAACCATATAATTAGATTGTATGTGGCAACTGAAAATCCAACTGAAAACCTTAAGACTGGCTGAGTACATTGTGAAAGTGTATGCACCTGTGTGGTTTAACATCAAGTTAAAACCTTCATGTACTTATGGTTCCAAACATCTGTTTAAGCTTATCTCATATTCACGCTATCTCTCTGATGATTTCAAGAACGTTCTAGACCCGGTTATTCAAAGAAATGGGTACTTTGCTGCTGCAGAAAATCTCCTTTTGTCCATGCTATGTGATGAGCGCAAAAATGTAAGAGAACTTGGTTTACGACGTGTTTTAAAAGCAAGAACAGAAAGTAGAGGCGGAGTCAGGAAGTTTAAAGTTCCAAAGATAAACTTTGACGCAAAGGATTACATCGACATGATCTCATGGGCTGAAAATGACGTAACTGAACCCCCCTTGGTAAAACATGTTTCCATTGACTCTCTCAAAGACTTTATACGGAAGACATCTGAAGCTCAACCAAATAGTAAAGTGGACCCGCTTATCGACTTTCCCCGGCTTCCTTGTCACATGCAAGCAGTGGAAAGAGCTGTGAAACTGGTGACCGAATCGGCTCAAAATGTCTGTGGTTCAATCGCAAGAGAAGGATATATAAGAGCAAAAATTGACTCACGTGAGAACATGGCAAAATTTGATACAAAAAAACAGTTTAATGTGTCAATGAAGTAGAAACAAACATTTTGCAGCTGTAACATTTGTAATTATTAAGGGTTTTTTAAATCATAAAAAATGAACTTTCAATGTCTTTAAAAGTGTATTATGATATTTTTTTACGTGTGCTCTAATAAAAAAATATATAATTGATTTGACGAGTTTTTATTTCAACCTTATTTACTACTATTTGTAACAACCAAAATGTTCGCAAAATTAGCAAAAATACAAACTTTTTGACATTAAAAAATATTTTTTTATTATTATTATATTTTGTAATTAATAATTTTTCCAATTCTAATGCTTATATATGTATTTACAACTATCTTTTGTAACATTATATGTACGAGAAAACCGTAAAAAATAATTTATCAAAGTTTATAATTTTTCAATTTTTTTACAAACTTTAAGCTCTTTGCGGCACCTCAAGATGTTGTAGTATAGCAACCAAATTTTTTTTCCTTCTTTTTGAACCTAAAAGGCAACTTTTCCCCACTATTAGAAAACTAAAAAAAAAAAAATTAAAAAAAGGCCATTTTCGTTCCACCCTAGTGGACAAGTCATAAAGTGCATGCTAAAAGATCGCAATGGCACAGACGAGGAAGAAGAACAGGGACTTGACGGTCGGCACCGCAGAATAAAATAAAGCATGGAATACCAAAGTGTTATAAATGTGGGAAACTTGGACATTACAACGAGATTGTTGGGTAGTAGGAAATTAAGCAGCAGGGAAACAAGCAGTAGTCAGTACAGCGAGGCGTGTGCTGACTAACTGGAGGAGCGAAGCCCCTAGACAATACGCAATTTTTACACTTCAAAAAAACAGTGGGAACTTGGTGGTTACCGGACTCGTTCAAGAAAGGTAACCTCGATTACAATTGACACAGGTGCAACAGTTCCCATTTTGCGGCCCGACATGGTGAAAGATCTCAAGCCAATCTGGTGCTCTTGCAGCTTGTGAACAGCTACTGGACGGCCTGTAAAAGTGTTTGGAAAAGTGGAGCTACACCTACGCATTGGTCAACTTGAGTCTAATCACCAAGTACTTGTTGCAGACATTGTGGATGAAGCAATTCTTTGTGTGGATGTTACGAACGCATACGGATTTATAGTTGACTTTAAAAACAATGCTTGAGAATCAGTGGAGAAGAGGTAATGCTCTCCACAATGACTACATCAGAAAAATCGATGGACGTGATTAACCAAGTGGCCATAACTGTTCTGCTAATCTCTGAAAAGATCATCATTTTTAGAACTGAGGTAGATACAGTTAAATTAAAGTTAAGGGCGTATGCGCAGAAACCAATTTATGGATGGACGAGTCCACTTTGAAATTGTGAATGGCAGGATGGTAAGACAATCAGCTGGAATGCAAGTGAAGGTGTCGCCAACTTTGCATGTGATGTTTTAGTTACCCGTACATTGTTAGCCTATCTCAGTCTTGCATTTTTTATTACTATTTCAATTTATTAATTATATAGTTGTACAGTCGCTCATTTTTATTAGTTATTTAATTTTTTAGTTAATTTCTATTAGTAGTTTTTATTCTATAATTATGTATTATCGTAATTATTTGTGTTATCATACAGTAACGAGATTTGATAAAGTGGATACTTCTCCTTCAACTAGCAAAGACAGGAAAGTTATTCATAGTAAAGCACATGAAGTAATAATACAGTTTTTTGTTGTCCAGGATTAAAAAGATTCCTGCAATTAAATGAATATGAAGAATGCGTTCCTTTATGTAATTATAGACTGTAGAGATAGTCAAGTGTAATTAAGGAGTGGAAGTGTACAGTTTGCAAATTGCATTGCGATAAGAATGGTCAGAAAGGCTGTAGTTTTTTACGTCTCAGCAGTACACAATGACAGAATCAAACCACTCATGTATGTTTATAAAACATTCTGATATGTAACGGCACCAAATTCCGATACGTGTGAACAGTACATATCATTTGCTTCATTTGTATAATAATAAAATTACAATATTATTATTATTATTTGATTTACGTCAATTCCCCAGGCAGGAGGATTTTCCTCTTTTGCAAGATCACAAGTATGTTTCAAGACCATTTGCAGGTCAGGTATTGTTCTGTCTGTTCACTTTCTGAAAGGGGTTGAGGAGCAAGGGGGAAGATGTCTCCATTAAAACACACACACACTAGCATGCACACAATTCCTTTTTTTCTTAATTTAATTTGAATTCTGTATTAGAACAAATGTTTTCAGAGTTTACAAGTTTTTTTTTTTTTTGGATTAATTTTATGCAATGTGGACACACAGAGGAGTGTCAGTTTTTTATATTTTTTCAATAAATAAAAATGAGAGGGGGGAGAGAGAGAGACCAAAAATGACATGTACAGAAATTTCATCAGAACTTTTCCTGATATTAAAAAAATAACTAAATAATGAACGGCAAAAAAACATTAACAAAATTAATGGAAATTATAGTTATAATTTCTTGTCTAATGAGTAGGTACTAGTAATGGCTTCATATACTTCACATCTTAAATTCTAAACCTATTACAAACATATTTGGTATACTCAGCTTGAAACAAACGTTCAGACCAACAAAAATGGTTTAAATGTTGCCATGCTGCATTATTAGTAGGTGCTGTTGAAACAGCAGGTTGATTATAATTGTTTTTAGAACAGACTTCTAGAATGTTGTGTGCAAGTGTATTGTGTTCAAGTAGCAAGTTTCCACTACTTTATAAAACATATCCTAGAAGCAAACTTTGACATCCAGTTGCTGTTGCTGAGAAACCTTACTAAGGGACTTATAAAAAAAAAGAAAAACAACAATTACACGCTTGCTCTTTTGAACATCTGATGAAAAGGTTTTGTAAAGTGTACCTAACAAAAATGTACAATGCTCGACTTGTCTTTATATTCCATACTTCTAGCAGTTTTACATGATATATTGCTAACACGAATAAGAAAAGTTTAAATCTGCTGAAGGTCTAAACGAGTGATAGTTATTTGCAGACTGACAGGGCCATAAAATAATTCTGAAAGAATTGTTGTTTTTAAAACACCATCCTTTGTCAAGTGACTACTCAAATCTGGCAGTTTTTCACAGCAAACTGAAGTTTGATGATTTGATCCATCATGACCTAGTGATGGTCCAAACATTTCAAGGATTCTCCTGGCCTTAAAAAACTGGACTGGCGTCATTGAGTGACATGACTAATGTTAAATTTACTTTGGGATGCTTCCAAACATAATACAGTTTACAATAAACAAACAAAACTTTATGCCTGTCTAATTTTTCCAGAACTCCATACACATAATTTGATCTGGATAGAACATTTATTAAACAATAATACTATTCGATGCAAATAAATAAAATATCGGTATGGAGAACCATACATGACTTCCATGTTTTAAGATTTATATTTAAAATCATTTTAGAAATGAAATATTTCTACAGAAACTACTTCTATCTTCAGCCTCAAGCACAGAATTGTGGTCACTAACATATACCACCTCACGTTAGCGCACTCGAGTTTCACTGATGATGGCAGTCGATGGCACTTCCGAAACGTCTGGTTTTGCAGAAAACATTGGACCACAGCCAAACACCCTGTGAAGGAATTTTATCAACAAACTTGTGTTAAACTTGTTAGGTTTCATTACATTTTTAATCAGTGTTCTGTGTTGTGAGTTTTACATTAATTATTAAGAATGATTAGGTATGATGAACTGTTGAGTCTTATTAGTACAGAAGAGGATGCAATTTCTTTTCTTCAAGGAAAAGGATTACTTCATAATCCACGTCGTTGCATTAATGGACATGATATGGTATTGAAAATGGGACAGTGACCTTGATGGTGTTGCAATAAAAAAACTTGCCGTGAGTATAAGGTACTTCACCAGGGCACATTTTTAGAGAGGTGCAAAATACCGCTGAGAAAAATAATTTTGTTTATTTATTGCTGGTGTGAAGGGCATAGTAGTGTGAAAAACAGTAAAAATCAACTGGAAATCAGCGCCAACACACACACAGAGTGGACGGCTTACTTAAGATTATCTGTGGCTTAGACATAATGAGCAACCCACAGAAAATTGGAGGACCGAATTTAACAGTTGAAATTGACGAGAGTGTGTTTTCCAAGAGAAAAAATGTTGGCCGGGTGTTAACACAACAGTGGGTATTTGGAGGATACTGCCGGGAATCCAAGGAATGCTTCTTGTGTTGTGTCGAAGATCGCTCAGCCGCTACTCTTCTTCCTCTCATACAGCAAAATATTGAACCAGGGTCCACTATAATATCAGATGAGTGGCATTCATACCGGCAAATTGTTAATTTGCCACAACAGTACAGTCATTTGACTGTAAACCATAGTTATAACTTTGTGGATCCTCAAACGGGAGCACATACACAAGGCATAGAAAGCCTATGGCGGTCCTGTAAACGCCGAAACAAGATTGAATGTGGTACAAGAAGGGAACTCTTAGATTCCTATTTATGTGAGTTCATCTGGCGAACAAGAAACGCAAACGATGATTTGTTCGAGAAAATGCTTCAAGATATCAAAAAATATGGTTAATGATTCTTGTTTTATATGATTTTGGTAAGTATTATCAATTTTGTTAAGTATGTTCTATTTAGAATACTAATTTCATAATGATATTGACTTTGAAATCATGTGCTTAGTTTAATTATTCCTTGCTCAAGCTTAATCCAATACCATTTTCAAGGATTTTAAGTATTCTGTAAAAGTATTTTGTTTCCTTATTGAACACAGTACATGACAAATTAAAAGCATTCAGTACTTAAAAGTAGGTTAGGTTACATTATTTAATCTAAACAAATTCACAGAAGCTGTAACAAAGTTAATTATAAAATAATAATCATTTCATATTTTTTCTTTTACAAGTGGATATAAGCCAACAAGCTGATATCATATAAAGTGTAATAATCATGTCAGTGTTACACATATTATTATTTTTAATTAAATCCTTAAATTTTTAGTGACCGTCAATCAATGAATGTTTTAGTGGATGGTTAGTGAGGATCGGTCATTAATACAAATTTTAGCTATTTTGCGTCATCTGTTTGATTTATTCCTTGTTTCAGTCCGATTTTCGTATAACTTCCGATTGTACACGGAGATTTTGTCTCGGCCATTCTGTAAAGTGACAGGTTCATAGTTTTAAATCTATTTCAAGTTTTCGTTCAGTTTCTTGGGTTTGCTTACGTACTTTGTTCAACTTCGTACAAGACAGCATGTAACAGAAAATGATTTGCTGATGACTTAGTATACACAGATGTTCAACAACTCAGTTCAGTTCGCTCAGCTTCTCTAGTTTATTTACTTTAATCGGCTTCATAAAGAACTGAATAGAGTACAAAAGGCTATTCTTTGTATTGCTGCAATAATATACACAGTTATTTTACAAAACGTTTAAGAAATTAGAAAACAAAAGAATGACGAATTTAGAAAATGAGTTGGAAATAGGACGAAGGATTGAGTAAGAAAGAAATGAACCGTGGGGTAACTGGAGTAGAATATTGTAAGAAGGAAAAGAAAGAGGAGGGAGGTAAAGGATTGGATGGAACCAGGACAACGTAAGTGAAAATCGCAGAAGCTTATTCACTCGATATTTTGTAAAATAAACAATACTCAATTTAATATAAAACTATGAATTGAGCTAAAGAGAATTAACAAACTCTCTTAATGTCTCTACATCAATTTTTGTCAACCGATAATTTTGCAATCATCGGCTCATACAACCGATGGGTTCCCATTGTTGCTGAAAAACTGTTCTATCTCTCTCAATGGTCTGCCTTCTGTTTCCGGCAAACAGAAGTACATGTGCGTCAGTCCCAAGACCCCAACAAACGAATAGATTAATAGAGCTCCAAACAGGTTGAACCAGTGGCTCAGGTTGATGTAAGATTTTGTCACTATGAAGACAAAGAGGTAGGAGCAGGCTGTGGAAACTTCGGCGGCAATGCCTCGGCCTCTGCAATACAAACGAGTTTCCATTAATATTGTGTTATTCTGTACGAATTCTCTTATATTTGTGTATTTTTCTGTGTGTTTGGATAGATCATCAAATGGAAGAGTTGGTGACTTATGACCAATTTGATTTTAGGAATGCCATAGGAACGAGACAAACCATGCTTCTACTAAAGCTAAAGGCTGGATAGGGACAAAGAAACCTATTTTTAAAGAGGTTCAAAATCATAACCTATTTTCAACTTACATCGTCAAAACATTCGATTATGTCAGACAGGTAGAAATCTCAGGAAAATAGAAATCCACTGCAGTGACTTGCGATGGCGTTGCAGTAATAGTTAGAAGTAAGCAGGATTTTAGGGATAGGTGTTGGAAAGAATGGAGGGTATTATGGGATTGGAATATAATATGCTACGTTGAGTTGAAAAATTATGAAAGTGCCTACGTGACCCTTCACACGCCGCAACGCACAAAGGTCATTCTGCGCAGAAGAATTACGTAATGCTCTAGGTAATTCGTGATGCCCCTTCCACAAGTTTCTCGACTGTTCTACTGGCATCCAGGTCCGCTGTGTCATAATACAATGCGGCCGGAGTATAAATACTGGATTTGGTAGAGGCCGAGTTCAGTTACACCTGGCGATATTAGGAGTGCGGATCGAAGTAATTGTTGAGGTTTAGTGAAAAGTGATTATTGTGATAATTAGTGCAATATAAGGTGACAGTTATTGTTGTGTGTTGGGTAAATTTAACTTGAATTATTGTATAAGAATGACTTTGTTGATTTCTAACTGTTGTTTGTGTCTAATTAAAGTTTGTAATTATTGACTTCATTGGTGTCAGTTATTCTATTTCCACTGTACAACAAGGTGATCCATGAGACCATTGTAACAGTATATAGATTAATAAACCAAAAACTAAAGTGATAATGTGTGAAAATAATGGAAAGCTCAAATATGAAGAAAATAGTAGGGAATTATGAAAAATAAAACTCTGCAGGATGTTGAAGAATTTATTTATTTAAAAAGTAAAATCATAAGAATGGGGAAACAGGAGAGAATATGGAGTAGGCTTGTCCAAATGGAAACAGTATTAAAGAAAATGAAACCCCCTTTCAATCTCTGCTGTATTTCCACATAAGCAGATGCAATGGCCTAGCTCTGGGTAGGGACGCACACTTTTATTGTAAAAATAAATATGTTCTTAACTAACTTCAAATCCAAAATTAAGTATGAGAACACAATAAGTGAATTATTTACATTTTCTAAGTGATGTGTGATGGGTTATCGGCTACCCTCTTTGTTATTGTAGTACACTATGCCACTAAAGGTATAGATTAACGAGAAACAATATTAAGTAGACAAGCCAAATATGTGCTAATGCTGATGATGTGTGATAATAACTAGATCAAGGCAATGGCTGGTTGATGGTTACATGGAGCTAAATCAAAAATCCTCTGGAATAGGATTGAATGTAAATATCAGCAAAACTAAATATATGCTAATTTATGTATAAAGAAGAAGACGATGTCTGAATAATTTATGCATAGAGGGTAATTCATTTGATGTGGTTAATAAGTTCAAGATACCTGGGTAACATGATAGATAACAAACATGATAAGCAAGGGTGCATAAATATGATAGTACATGACAGGTTACAAATAGGAAGTAGGGCATACTGTGCGTTCGCTCTATGAAACACAAAAATGAAAATATATAAGACCTTTATTAGATCGGTTGTTGCTTATGGAGGTGAGATATAGTCATTAGCAAGAAAGTAACAAGAAACACTGAGAAGGTTTGAAAGAAAGATAGCATGGTGTGTTTGTAGCCTGGTTAAGGCAGACGGTTAATGGAGAATAAGAAATAATCAGAAGATATCTGAGCTACTGAAGCATGAGGAAGGACATCACAAGATCCATAACGGCTCAACGAATACAATGGCTAGGCCACCTACAACAGTGGATGAGCAGTGTATTATAAAGAAAATCCTGACCGCTCAGGTGTACAAAAGCAGAAAGAGGGGTCCATTTAGACTATGATGGTTTGATGATATGGTGGAAGATCTCAGTAGAATGGATGTGAGGGTTTATGATAAAATTATAATGGATAGGAGACATGTTGAAACTGGGCTCACGTTGGGCTGTAGTGCTGAAGGAGAAGGTACCTCGAGTGCCTTCAGCATGTTTTACTTGCTGGAGACATCTTCACGTTAAACACTTTTCAAGAAACTTTTTTTAAATGGGTTTAGAAACAAAGGGTTGGACAAATTGGCTCTTCTTTTGTCACTGATCCCCTAAACATTTCCTTAATGGACAAATATTTAGCAGGCCTATTGAACACATTTTGTAAGCCTCTGCACAATCCAGTAATTACTGTAAATTATAATAAATTCATACAATAATTAAATAATGATAAAATTTGTTAACTGATAATCAAGCGTGCATGATATTTAGTAGTCCAGAACATCTTAAGAAACTAATTTTCTGCCATTGTTTTTAATAATCTGGTAGTACTTTGGTTGCATATGTGTTGGACTACTGAGATGTGTTGTACTGTATTAGGATTTCAACTATAAAATATCGGTATGGAGAACCATACATGACTTCCATGTTCTAAGATTTATATTTAAAATCATTTTCAAAATGAAATATTTCCATAGAAACTACTTCTTTTTACTTACTGCTTCAGCCTTAACCACAGTACTGTGGTCACTAACGTATACCACCTCACGTTATCGCACTCGATTTTCACTGATGATGGTAGTCGATGGCACTGCCGAAACGTCAGGTTTTGCTGAAAACATTGGTCTATGGCCAAACAGGACAGGAAGGAATTTTAACAACAAACTACTTCTTTGTTGCCGATAACGTAGAACATATATAAAAAATTATCCCCTCCCCTTCAACTATAATTTTCATTTATAGAAAATTACCCCCAGCCCGTTCAACTAGCCTCTTCATTTATAGATATTTCATCTATGTTTCTACAGTGGATTATTAAGATCTTATCAGGATACTTTATTTATCAAAATTAAGTACTTTACTCTTGTTACAACAAAAATGTTTCTGGTAAACTACCATTTCCCCGTAACCGATCTTCACCAAAATCAATAGGCCTTGAGTCCTCTACAACTCAGGTACATTTCAATCAGAATGATCACAGTTGCACACCACTATATAAAAATTATCCCAATTAGCGCTTTCAAGCTTCACAGCCCATCGTCAGATTGGAATAGACCCTAGGGATAATTTTTATATAGTGGTGTGCAACTGTGATCATTCTGATTGTGATTTCAACCACTAACACAAATTTCTTCATTAAACGTCAGGTACATTTGTAAAAAATTATTTGATTCTGTTTGAATTTACGGCAGTTATCGTTCGTCATGAAAAAAATTTCTCTTGTTACAACATAAAATGTTGCAGGTAAACTACCCCTTTCCCTTAACCAATCTTCACCAAAATCAACAGGCCTTGAGTTCTCTACAACATAGGGACATATGCAAAACATTATTTGATTATGTTTAAATTTACGGCAGTTATCGTTCATCATAGAAAAAATTACCCTTGTTAAAACATAAAACGTTGCAGGTAAACTACCCTTTCTCTTAACTGATCTTCACCAAAATCAATAGGTCTTGAGTACTCTACAATTCAGGGAGCATGCAAAACATTATTTGATTCTGTTTGAATGTGCGGCAGTTATCGTTCATCATAGAAACAATTACTCTTGTTAAAACAAAATGGGGCAGGTAAGCTACCCCTTTCCCTTAACCGATCTTCACAAAAATCAATAAGCCTTCAGTCCTTTACAATTCAGGAATGTATGCAAAAACATATTTGATTCTGTTTGAATGTGCGGCAGTTATCGTTCGTCATAGAAAAAATTACCCTTGTTAAAACAAAATGTGGCAGGTAAACTACCCCTTTCCCTTAACCGATCTTCACCAAAAACAAAAGTCTTGAGAACTCTACAATTCAGGGCTGTATGCAAAACATTATTTGTTTCTGTTTGAATTTGCGGCTGTTATCGTTTGCCATAGAAAAAAATCTACAGACAGACACACACACAGACACTTTTTGAAAAATGACTTTTTTTCATGTTTTGAGGGTAGTACAATCAGAATCTGCAATTATCTCGAACACAATTTTTTTTGCCATCACCATATTTCCATTTCCTTATGGAACATGGAAGTAAAATGCAGTGGCGAAGCTAGTAGTTAATGAATGGGTAGGCAAAAATCTTATCTTACATTTTTTTTTAAGGAATCACTAAAAGGATGGTGGTTCAAATCGGACGCTGAGGTAGAGTTTGCTGTAAGCGAATGGTTCCACAAACAGCCGTAAGAATTTTACTAGCAGGGAATCTACAGGTTGGTGCAACAGTGGAACTCATGTTTTAATGTTAATGGAGGCTTCTTTTAAAATCGTTGAATAAAAAATGCTTTACAGCTCTATACGTGTTTCTATTGAACAATCCTTGTATTAGTCATACACAATAATACAACTGATTGAACTTCAAATTTTTAAACTTGATTAGTTTCTATATATATATGTTTAATGTTACAAATAATTCAAATAACAATCTTGATCATCTGTTAGTTCAGCGGAATAACAGGGACACTTTTAATAACCGCATAAAATAAACACTTATAAACAACACAGCGTGCTTTACCTTGAATGTTTGGACCACAGAAGTGAGGCATGCCTCAACGCTCTATGTGTACAGCACGGGACAATCCCCCCTCCCTTCACTTCCCTATTGCTCCGGCACATTGGTTACATACGATGTATACAAAAATACAAAAAATGCTGAGGCAAGTTCAGGTTGCCTCATTCGCTTTAAACGAGCTATGCCGAGTCTCACCTGTCACCATCTAGCAGTCGCTCAGTAAAGCACGTTTCGGCCTAATAAATTCGACAGTTGCGGTAACAATGTATAATCTTTACATTATGTAGTTCATACGTATTTATAATTTTTATTCTACAGAATTTTTTAGGGTAGGCAATGCCTCAATTGCCTCCATGCAACTTCGCCACTGGTAAAATGCTGGACAGGAAGGAACTGTCAGAGACCTCAAATGTATTAAATAAAGGTTCCAATACATGTAGTATCAGCTGGATGATCAAGAAAAGTGCTGAAAACTTCAGTTATGTCTGTGGTCTGCATGAATGTCAAACATGGCACATGGGTAATAATGGGTAAGGAACAATGGCAGTTAAGTTCATTTGAATAAAATTGTTATAGAGAAATTTTACACCTGGAGAGACAAATTCACTGTGAAGAAGTATATGTTGGAGAGCACTGTCTAAAGTAGAATAAAAATCTAGAAGAATAAGGTCATATCATACATCATGAGAGTTTATTTATAATGTTAGTCGGGGGGGGGGGGGGGGGGAGGTGTAAGATGGAATGGAGGAGGTGTTAAGGAAAGCTCTGTTTGAAATGTTAAAACAGATGATAGACTTTGTCAAGTGTGCGAATTATATTGAACTGAAAAGGGAGCTATTGGAGGACTGCTACAAACACATCCACAGTTTGTAGGTCCAAGAAGAAGATTACTAATCCTATAGACAACTTGTGAGGTCATTTATAGTGATTCTGTAGATGACAATTCTTATAGACTATTCATGAGGGCAACTTGAGCTGCTGCAACATACAGCATTTCCTGTTAGAGAATTATGTACAGTGATTAAGCAGCAGTTTTAGCCCTGTTTCCCTATTTAAGGCTATACGGCAAACCAAGACCAAAAACAGTCAGTTATGCTAGTTGTTTGTTTTAGTTTATTTTCATATAAAATAATACTGATACTAGTACTACAGAGATATAAGGAGATGGAAGTATGGTGATGGCAAAAAAAATCGTGTTTGAGATAAGGGCTGATTCTGATTGCACTACCCTCAAAACATGAAGAAAAGTCAGTTTCCGAAAAGTGTCTGTGCGTGTGTCTGTGTGTAGAATTTTTTCTATGGCAAATGACAACTGCCGCAAATTCAAACAGAATCAAATAATTTCTTGCATATGTGCCTGAGTTTTAGTGAACTCAAGACCTATTGATTTTTGTAAAGATCGGATAAGGGGAAGGGGTAGTTTACCTGCAAAAATTTATGTTTTAAAACAAGTAAAGTACTTCTGATAAATAAAGTATCCTGAAAAGGTCATAATAATCCACTGTACAAAGGTAGATGAAATATCTATAAATGAAAAAGGTAGTTGAAAGGGAGGAGGTAATTTTCTATAAATGAAAATGATAGTTGAAGGGGGAGGGGATAATTTTTTTATGTGTACTACGTTATCGGCAACAAAAAAGTAGGTTGTTGTTAAAATTCCTTCCCGGGGCTATTTGGCTGTGGTCCAGTGTTTTCTGCAAAACCAGATGTTTTGTCGGTGCCATCGACTGCCATCATCAATGAAAATCGAGTGCGCTAACGTGAGGTGGTATATGTTAGTGACCACAGTACTGTGGTTAAGGCTGAAGAAAGAAGTAGTTTCTATGGAAATATTTCATTTCAAAAATGATTTTAAATATAAATCTTAGAACATGGAAGTCATGTATGATTCTCCATACCGATATTTATATTCATGCACCCGTACAGAAACTAATAATAGAAATACAATATCAAGAAGACAACTGATAATTTTAGTCAAAGCTCATGAGAGAAAAATCAAAGAGTAAAATCTTTGATCAACAAGTGAAACTGGATAATCCAGGAATTGAACAAGTGAAGCAATTTTGCTACTGGACAGATTGCTTACTAAAGACAATTGGTGTGTGTCAGAAGTGAAAAAGAAAAGAGTATCGGTAGGTAAGCAGACTTTTAGAATTACCTGCTCACAAATAATTGTACGAATTTAAAAATTAAAAATGAATTTATGGGTCTTTCACTGTTTCCTGCGGCCAAAGACAACTTCCGTCTCCACGTTTGTATTTTTTTTCCGTGTTCGATGTGTACTAGAACTGTTTTCTTCACAAGTAACTAATGCCAGTTTATGGAGGTTATGTAGACAATGTAACTTAAATAAAATTTACTTTGTTAGTGTACAATAAAAGGGTGTATTTACTGGAAGTACAGAAATAATTTCCATTTATCGCACATAATTACGGTACACAGACGATTTTTGGAGGTTGTGTCTACGTTTAACAATGCAACTTAACCTTTTAGATTTTTAAAATTAATTAGATTTAACAAAAATTTCCTTTGTTAGTGTTCATTAAATTATTGTATGCATACAAGGCTGCTGTACATAACATTAAAGGCTGTATTTATTCGAAGTACCGGAATTAAAACCTAGTTCCAATTTAGAACGTAGACCTATAACCTATTTGCATATTTTATTGGGGTTTATTGGCACATATTTTATTAAAAGGGTGTATTTATTGGAAGTACAGAAATTAGTTTCCATTTATCGCACATAATTACAGTACACAGACGATTTTTGGAGGTTGTGTCTACGTTTAACAATGCAACTTAACCTTTTAGATTTTTAAAATTAATTAGATTTAACAAAAATTTCCTTTGTTAGTGTACATTAAATTATTGTATGCATACAAGGCTGCTGTACATAACATTAAAGGCTGTATTTATTCGAAGTACCGGAATTAAAACCTAGTTCCAATTTAGAACGTAGACCTATAACCTATTTGCATATTTTATTGGGGTTTATTGGCACATATTTTATTAAAAGAGTGTATTTATTGGAAGTACAGAAATTAGTTTCCATTTATCGCACATAATTACGGTACACAGACGATTTTTGGAGGTTGTGTCTACGTTTAACAATGCAACTTAACCTTTTAGATTTTTAAAATTAATTAGATTTAACAAAAATTTCCTTTGTTAGTGTACATTCAAAGGCTGTATTTATTGTATGGATAAAAGGCTGTATATACATTAAAGGCTGTATTTATTCGAATTAAAACCTATCGGTACTTCCAATTTAGAACGTATAACCTAGTAGGCTACGTTATTCGTACATACAGTATTTTATTGGAGTTTATTGGTACATATTTTATTAAAAGGGTGTATTTATTGGAAGTACAGAAATTAGTTTCCATTTATCGCACATAATTACGGTACAGAGACGATTTTGGGAGGTTGTGTCTACGTTTAATTATCTAACTTAACCTTTTAGATTTTTAAAATTAATTAGACTTGTAGGGGTGTGCATGGCAGAACTACTTGTGCACCCACTTTATAATCATATTTTTGGTAACACTGAGAACTTTAAGCCTTCTTTTATGCTTAAACAAATTATATATACACTTAATTATAGAAAAGCAAAAAGCAAATATGTAATTCAAAAGACTAATTTGCTCTAATAAACACATGCTGAAGTTAAAAACAAAAGAGTTTTTACTTGCCTAACTAATCATTAGTTACTAATGTGACAGTTGGAGCTGCTTTTTCTGCAAAAGCTGGGGTATGTTGGATTCAAGAGTGGTTAAATTAAGTCATAAATCTGAGTGTGCGTCAAGTCTATTTCTGTGCTTGCTTTTCACTTGAGATGAAAATCCCATTTCACTCAAGAATGAGGTGGTGAATGGGATGAGCAACTCCGAAAGTTCAGGATATTCATCTCTTAAAGATATCCAGAACTTTGTTAAGTCAGAATCTAAAAGTTTATGGATTTTGTTGTCCATGACATGTCTCATGTTATCACTAACTATACAAAATAATTTACTAAAAATTTAGTTTTAATCCCAGCATCACAGATGATATCACACAATTGCTCATTTAGTTTTACTGACAACATGTTAGAACTTTCAAAATACAAGAATGGGTCTTGAATCCAATTGAATTCACTGTATCCCTCTGGGAAGCAACTTTCAATCTGGTTATAGAGAGTTAAACATCAGAGCTGGTAAAAAACAATGGTAGAGCATGAATAACAAAAATGTACAGTTTAGACTATGTACAAAACAGGTTGAATTTAAATTGTTAAAATGATATATCTTAGTTATTTACATGTAGTAGCTTTTTAAGACACAGTAAATAAATTTCTGAACCTGACTTTGCAACCCACCAAATGCCCTCTCGGGACCCTGCAGTGGCTCATGCCCAATAGGTTAAGAAATGCTGAACTAAAGGCATGTTTGTGGAGTGAAACATAAAAGATAACCCAGACTTCTAAAATGTTCTTAGTGAAATGGGATTTTCAGGAGTAACAACACACTATTTGGTTAACAAGCACATTTTACTAATATTCTAATACCAAGTCAATTAGATAGCTTAAATGTGTAGTACTCTATGTGATGCTGATCACATACTGTTAATCAGCAGCGCTGCAGAATATTCTAGAGCCACACTCTTGGCATTCATCTCGAACTTTATCACATTAGCCTGATAATTAGGATGTTGCCACCAGCTGAGTTTTAGAAAGTTGGTGTAGTAGGTTGTGCATTCATATAGGATGATATTAGACAGCAGTTTATAATAAAAGTGACAAATGATCAATTGTTTACTTGTGTTGTAAACTATTGTGATTTTTTTATTACTGTTTGTAGGCTATACAGTGTGTCCTGGATAATTATATAAAGAGAACTGTTGTAATATAAGTGTGTTTGTTTTAGCAATTGAGAGTATCTGGTATTCAGTAATTCATTCCACTGTTTTAAGTTCATAATTCTTGTCACTGGTTGTAAGAATATTATTCTCATTAATTTTCCAATTCTATGAAGTCTTCAGTAGTTTTACCACGATGAGACTCAACTTTATCACTGAAGATGCCACATCACTGAATGAGCAAAACTTTTCTTTAATAACCTCAACAAAGCATGGTTATCAGCTGAAAAAAAGTTTTAGTATTAAAAGTTTTGATCACGCAAATCTATAAGGGATACTAAAAAGAAATAACATAATAATTGTATTGGACATAAAGTTATGTCCACAAAACAGATTTTGTTTGAAATAAATAAAACACAATTTGACACAAATATTAATTTTATATTTTATGAATACTTGTTTGGCACATATTACAGAAGGTTACACCATTAAATGAGTTTGCCTAAGTATAAAATTCTTGTCAGATGAAAAACGTGTACAGTCAGAATACTATTTGTTATGTACAATACAAATGATTCACTATGGGTAGCAGTGACACATAAACACTAGACATTGACACTGAATTGTACTTGTTTTGAATGATTCATTGTGTCCTACCTGACCAGAGTACAGGTATTAACCAAGAGATGTTTAGTATACTGCTGTGTAACTGCTACAATGATGAATTATAAGTAGTACTTTTTGTTTTGGTCATCAACCTTGAAAAGGATAATAGAAACTTTGTATACCATGCTTCCAGCAGTTTTACATGATACATTCCTAGCACAAATAAGAAAAGTTTAAATCTGCTGATGATCTAAAGGAGTGATAGTTATTTGCAGACTGACAGGGTTATAAAATAATTCTGAAAGAATTGTTGCTTTTACAATACCATCCTTTATCAAGTGGCTACTCAAATCTGCTAGCTTTTCACAGAAACTGAAGTTTGATTATTAGATCCATCATGATGACCTACTGATGCTCCAAACATTTCAAGGATTCTCCTAGCCTTAAAAAACTAGACTGGCCTCATTGATTGACATGATTAATGTTAAATTTACTTTGGGATACTTCCAAACATAATACAGTTTAAAATAAACAAAAAAAATTGTATTTCTAATTTTTCCAGAACTGTATACACATAATTTGATCTGGATAGAACGTGTATTAAACAATAATACTATTTGATGCAAATAATGAAAATATCCATGTGGAGAACTATACATGACTTCCATGTTTTAAGATTTATATTTAAAATCGTTTTAGAAATGAAATATTTCTACAGAAACTACTTCTATCTTCAGCCTCAACCACAGAAAACACACACACACACACACACACACACACACACACACACACACACACACACACACACACACAATTCCTTTTTTCTTTATTTAATTTGAATTCAGAGTATTGGCACATATTTTATTAAAAGGGTGTATTTATTGGAAGTACAGAAATTAGTTTCCATTTATTGCACATAATTACGGTACACAGACGATTTTTGGAGGTTGTGTCTACGTTTAACAATGTAACTTAACCTTTTAGATTTTTAAAATTAATTAGATTTAACAAAAATTTCCTTGTTAGTGTACATTCAAAGGCTGTATATACATTAAAGGCTGTATTTATTCGAATTAAAACCTATCCGTACTTCCAATTTAGAACGTATAACCTAGTAGGCTACGTTATTCGTACATATTTTATTGGAGTTTATTGGTACATATTTTATTAAAAGGGTGTATTTATTGGAAGTACAGAAATTAGTTTCCATTTATTGCACATAATTACGGTACAGAGACGTTTTTGGGAGGTTGTGTCTACGTTTAATTATCTAACTTAGATAGTAGGCTTCGTTATTGGTGCATATTTTATTGGGGTTTACTGGCACATATTTTATTAAAAGGGTGTATTTATTGGAAGTACAGAAATTAGTTTCCATTTATCGCACATAATTATGGTACAGAGACGATTTTGGGAGGGTGTGTCAACGTTTAATTATCTAACTTAACCTTTTAGATTTTTAAAATTAATTAGACTTAACAAACATTTCCTTACTTAGTGTACATTCAAAGGCTGTATTTATTGTATGGATAAAAGGCTGTATTTATTTGAAGTACCGGAATTAAAACCTACTTCCAATTTAGAACACAGTACAATCTAACGTAGGCCTATAACCAAACAAGTACATTAAAATCCTTTTTTCAACATAATGCAATAAAAAGCAATGTGCAGTTTCTGTTAACACCCAAATGATTAAGTATTAATAATGGGTTAGAGTGGAATACTGTTAGCCAATTCATTTGTAATAGCTAAAATTGCCAAATTATTAAGCCTTTCTTGGTAGGTAGTGCTTCTCTGCCAAGTTTTCAGTGAATTCGCTATACTGCTCAAAGATTTTTCAGGAGACGAAACTGTAACTGGAATAGTACAGAAAAGCCTATAGGCAAGACAGAAGTTCACAAATACAGTTTGAAGGTTTTTGGAGTAGGCTTAGTGGATTCTTTTCTGATTCAAACTCTGTTTTATAAATGTTCTTCAAGTGTAATATTTCTTCAAATAGATCCATTGCCAATTCCTTTTTAAACTTGCTAATGAGAACTTTTACTTTCAATTCTAATTCATCATTTTCCATGTCCGTAAGTTGAATACTGGTGGAAACAAGTCACGAATTGAACTAATTGCAGTGAATCGTGTTTTTATGTTGCCCATTACAAACTCTAATACTGGGTACATGACTGAGGTTTTAAATTTATTTTCTTGATCTTTGTTTACTGAAAAATCACTATTGGATTGATCTGTACTTTTTTTCCACCTTTTGGGAGATTCAGGAGGAACTTTTATTAGTTCTTTTGCAATTAAGTTTGGTTCTTCAATTATGCTGTCTGGGTTATCACGCAACAATTTCAATTCTGTCAGCAAATCTTCCACTAGAGTTATTTCAATGAGTGTGATTCCTTTGCTTTGAATAACATTTTTTTAGTCAATATATGAAAGCACTTTGAACCAAAATGATGCCAACATTAAGCTCTTTGTGGAATTGAAATATTTCTTAAACCCTAATATGATTAAATATCACTATAATATTGACGACTCGGAACACTAAGTTTTTTATAAGTAAAAACGTAAAGTTTTACCTTACAGCCTAAACCGGCGTTCACCTATAGAAGGCTTCATCAGAGGCTGTCGTTAGTAGCGCTGCTCGTCTTGTTGTTGGAGACGAGTTAGTGTTTCGAAAGATTGAAGCTGTGTGTGTGTGGTGAGATGTGTTCGAATAATGCGTGCGATTTGAATTGTGTCTGTTCGTTTAGGATGTCGTTTTTATTTGTTTTTGTGTGTTTGTATATTTCTAATTGTTCTAGAGTGTCTAGTTTTCGGCCTTTTGTGTGTACGTGTAGTATGTTCATGTTATTGTCGATGTTTTTATATGTGTGGTTTGCTTCAATGAGGTGGTTTGCGAAGGTAGATTCTGTAGTGGTGTGGAGTGCTTTTGTGTGTTCAATGTATCTCTGTTTGAAGCTACGTCCTGTCTGGCCTATGTAGAATTTACTGCAATTTGAACAATTTAGTTTATATACACCGGGTAGATCGAATTTGTTTTGTGCTTTGGGCATGCGTTTTGATAGTGTGTGTTCTGTTTTGTTAGTAGTTTTGTAAGCGATTCTGTATCCTGCTTTTTTGAATTTGTGGGCAATTTTTTCTGTTTGTTTGTTGATGTATGTTAGTGTTATGAATTTGTTGTTTTCTGTCTTTGTCTGTTGTTTGTTTTGTGTTTTGTGTAGGAGTTTACTGACTATTGTTCTGTCATAACCGTTAGATTCTGCTAGATATTTTATCGTGTTTAGTTCGTCTTTGTAGTCTATTTCATCTAAGGGGATGTTGTTAAGTCTATGTATCATGGTTCTAAAAGCAGCTAGTTTGTGTTGTATTGGGTGATTGGAGGTGTTGTGTATTAGTGTGTCAGTTGTAGTTGGTTTTCTGTATATACTGAATTTGTGCCTGTGTTCTAGTTTTGTGATGGAGAGGTCTAAGAAGTTTATGGTATTGTTGTGTTCGTATTCGGCAGTGAAGGTTATGTTTTTATGTATTTTGTTTATGTGCGTTAGTAACTGTTCACATTGTCTTTTGTTTCCCCTGTATAGTATTAGAATGTCATCAACGTATCTGTGCCAATATAGTATTTTATGTGAGTGTCTGTCATTGTTTGTGAGTATTTTTGTTTTTTCTGAGTGTTGGAGGAAGACTTCTGCTAGAATGCTGGATATGGGGGAGCCCATGGGTAGGCCATCGTTCTGTGTGTAGTATTTATTGTTATAAGTAAAGTAGTTTTGTTTTGTGATAATGTTCAGAGTTTCTGTTATTTCATTGATAAGTTCGTCTGGTGTGTTGTTCTGTTTGAGTTTGTTTTGTAGGATGGTGATTGTTTCAGAGATGGGGATAACCAATTATAAGTGAGAGACCCGTTTCTAAAACGGCTTAAGTAGTGCAAGGTTTTTTTCTTGCTTTCATTTGAGCAAACTGGTCAATAAGATCTGACTGATAAATTAATACTGTTAGCCAATTCATTTTTAATAGCTAAAATTGCCAAATTATTAAGCCTTTCTTGGTAGGTAGTCCTTCTCTGCCAAGTTTTCAGTGAATTCGCTAACCTGCTGAAAGATTTTTCAGGAGACGAAACTGTAACTGGAATAGTACAGAAAAGCCTATAGGCAAGACAGAAGTTCACAAATACAGCTTGAAGGTTTTTGGAGTAGGCTTAGTGGATTCTTTTCTGATTCAAACTCTGTTTTATAAATGTTCTTCAAGTGTAATATTTCTTCAAATAGATCCATTGCCAATTCCTTTTTAAACTTGCTAATGAGAACTTTTACTTTCAATTCTAATTCATCATTTTCCATGTCCGTAAAGTTCAATACTGGTGGAAACAAGTCAAGAATTGAACTAATTGCAGTGAATCGTGTTTTTATGTTGCCCATTACAAACTCTAATACTGGGTACATGACTGAGGTTTTAAATTTATTTTCTTGATCTTTGTTTACTGAAAAATCACTATTGGATTGATCTGTACTTTTTTTCCACCTTTTGGGAGATTCAGGAGGAACTTTTATTAGTTCTTTTGCAATTAAGTTTGGTTCTTCAATTATGCTGTCTGGGTTATCACGCAACAATTTCAATTCTGTCAGCAAATCTTCCACTAGAGTTATTTCAACGAGTGTGATTCCTTTGCTTTGAATAACAACATTTTTTTAGTCAATATATGAAAGCACTTTGAACCAAAATGATGCCAACATTAAGCTCTTTGTGGAATTGAAATATTTCTTAAACCCTAATATGATGTTGTAGGCAGAGGGAGTTAGACTAGAAGACATCTCTTCTAAAGTATATCCAACAATTTAAGTACTCCTGGGTAGTGCTTAACTATCGGTTTGACAGCTTGGATCCTCTCACTTCATCTTGTTTCAGGGAAGCTCTGCAGTGATAAAGGAATGTGCTTTTTCAAAACTTCCCAACATTTTTCTCTAGGGCTGCTAGAGAAAAATGAGTAAAGACTTGCAACATGCCCGAAAAATGTCATCACATCTGCATTGAGTTTTGCAGCATTAACACCCACATGTTTCAAGGAATGCGCCCCACATGGTAAAAATATTATGGATTCGTTCTTTTCAAGAATTCTACTTCCAATTTAGAACTCAGTACAATCTAACGTATAACCAAACAAGTACATTAAAATCCTTTTTTCAACATAATGCAATAAAAAGCAATGTGCAGTTTCTGTTAACACGCAAATGATTAAGTATTAATAATGGGTTAGAGTGGAATTTAATAATTACAAATTTTGTGGACTTGTGAAATTAGTAACAGTATGTACTAATGTGTGATTATCAGTTGAATTTCTGAATTCCTTTGATTCATTAATAAATTTTACTAATTTGTTTCTTTATGTCTATTTAATTTCTTGGATTTCGTTGTCCATGACGTGTCCGTTACTTAACTAAATATCACTATAATATTGACGACTCGGAACACTAAGTTTTTTATAAGTAAAAACGTAAAGTTTTACCTTACAGCCTACATGTAATATACTACATGTACATACTACATGTACACACAAAAGGCCGAAAACTAGACACTCTAGAACAATTAGAAATATACAAACACACAAAAACAAATAAAAACGACATCCTAAACGAACAGACACAATTCAAATCGCACGCATTATTCGAACACATCTCACCACACACACACAGCTTCGATCTTTCGAAACATTATCTCGTCGCCAACAACAAGACGAACAACGCTACTAACGACAGCCTCTGATGAAGCCTTCTATAGGTGAAAGCCGGTTTAGGCTGTAAGGTAAAACTTTACGTTTTTACTTATAAAAAACTTAGTGTTCCGAGTCGTCAATATTATAGTGATATTTAGTCTATTTAATGATTTCTTATTAGTTTTTAATCTCTGTGTTTTCATTATTCGTTTGTAAATTCTTGGATTTTGTTGACCATGACATGTCCATTGATTAACTAATTATCATTAAAACACACAGAGGACTGATCTTCTTTTGCAAGATCACAAGTATGTTTCAAGACCATTTGCAGGTCAGGCATTGTTCTGTCTGTTCACTTTCTGAAAGTGGTTGAGGAGCAAGGGCAAAGATGTCTCCATTAAAACACACACACTAGCACGCACACAATTCCTTTTTTTCTTTATTTAATTTGAATTCTGTATTAGAACAAATGTTTTCAGAGTTTACAAGTTTTTTTTTTAAATTTCTTGGATCAAACAATGTACAATGTTTGATTTGTTCTTGTATTCCATATTTCCAGCAGTTTTACATGATACATTCCTAGCACGAATAAGAAAAGTTTAAATCTGCTGATGATCTAAAGGAGTCATAGTTATTTGCAGACTGACAGGGTTATAAAATAATTCTGAAAGAATTGTTGCTTTTACAATACCATCCTTTATCAAGTGGCTACTCAAATCTGCCAGCTTTTCACAGAAACTGAAGTTTGATTATTAGATCCATCATGATGACCTAGTGATGCTCCAAACATTTCAAGGATTCTCCTAGCCTTAAAAAACTGGACTGGCCTCATTTATTGACATGATTAATGTTAAATTTACTTTGGGATACTTCCAAACATAATACAGTTTAAAATAAACAAAAAAAATTGTATTTCTAATTTTTCCAGAACTGTATACACATAATTTGATCTGGATAGAACGTGTATTAAACAATACTATTTGATGCAAATAATTAAAATATCGGTGTGGAGAACCATACATGACTTCCATGTTTTAAGATTTATATTTAAAATCGTTTTAGAAATGAAATATTTCTACAGAAACTACTTCTATCTTCAGCCTCAACCACAGAATTGTGGTCACTAACATCTACCACCTCACATTAGCGCACTTGATTTTCACTGATGATGGCAGTCGATGGCACTTCCGAAACGTCTGGTTTTGCAGAATACATTGGACCACGGCCAAACAGCCTGGAAAGGAATTTTATCAACAAACTACTTCATCGTTGCCGATAATGTAGTACACATAAAAAATTATCCCCTCCCCTTCACCTATCATTTTAAATTATAGAAAATTATCCCCTCCCCCTTCAACTTCCCCCTACCCCTTTTCATTTATCGATATTTCATCTACCTTTCTAGAGTGGATTATTATGACTTTTCAGGATACTTTATTTATCAAAATTAAGTACTTTACTCTTGTTAAAACATAAAACGTTGCAGGTAAACTACCCCTTCTCCTTAACCGATCTTCACCAAAATCAACAGACCTTGAGTCCTCTACAATATGCAAAAAATTATTTGAATTTGCGGCAATTATCATTCGCCATAGACAAAATTCTATACACAGACATCTTTCAAAAAATTACTTCTTTATGTATTGAGGGTAAGATATATCATTTTAACAATTTAAATTCAACCTGTTTTGTACATAGTCTAAACTGTACATTTTTGTTATTCATGCTCTACCATTGTTTTTTACCAGCTCTGATGTTTAACTCTCTATAACCAGATTGAAAGTTGCTTCCCAGAGGGATACAGTGAATTCAATTGGATTCAAGACCCATTCTTGTATTTTGAAAGTTCTAACATGTTGTCAGTAAAACTAAATGAGCAATTGTGTGATATCATCTGTGATGCTGGGATTAAAACTAAATTTTTAGTAAATTATTTTGTATAGTTAGTGATAACATGAGACATGTCATGGACAACAAAATCCATAAACTTTTAGATTCTGACTTAACAAAGTTCTGGATATCTTTAAGAGATGAATATCCTGAACTTTCGGAGTTGCTCATCCCATTCACCACCTCATTCTTGAGTGAAATGGGATTTTCATCTCAAGTGAAAAGCAAGCACAGAAATAGACTTGACGCACACTCAGATTTATGACTTAATTTAACCACTCTTGAATCCAACATACCCCAGCTTTTGCAGAAAAAGCAGCTCCAACTGTCACATTAGTAACTAATGATTAGTTAGGCAAGTAAAAACTCTTTTGTTTTTAACTTCAGCATGTGTTTATTAGAGCAAATTAGTCTTTTGAATTACATATTTGCTTTTTGCTTTTCTATAATTAAGTGTATATATAATTTGTTTAAGCATAAAAGAAGGCTTAAAGTTCTCAGTGTTACCAAAAATATGATTATAAAGTGGGTGCACAAGTAGTTCTGCCATGCACACCCCTACAAGTCTAATTAATTTTAAAAATCTAAAAGGTTAAGTTAGATAATTAAACGTAGACACAACCTCCCAAAATCGTCTCTGTACCGTAATTATGTGCGATAAATGGAAACTAATTTCTGTACTTCCAATAAATACACCCTTTTAATAAAATATGTACCAATAAACTCCAATAAAATACTGTATGTACGAATAACGTAGCCTACTAGGTTATACGTTCTAAATTGGAAGTACCGATAGGTTTTAATTCGAATAAATACAGCCTTTAATGTATATACAGCCTTTTATCCATACAATAAATACAGCCTTTGAATGTACACTAACAAAGGAAATTTTTGTTAAATCTAATTAATTTTAAAAATCTAAAAGGTTAAGTTGCATTGTTAAACGTAGACACAACCTCCAAAAATCGTCTGTGTACCGTAATTATGTGCGATAAATGGAAACTAATTTCTGTACTTCCAATAAATACACTCTTTTAATAAAATATGTGCCAATAAACCCCAATAAAATATGCAAATAGGTTATAGGTCTACGTTCTAAATTGGAACTAGGTTTTAATTCCGGTACTTCGAATAAATACAGCCTTTAATGTTATGTACAGCAGCCTTGCATGCATACAATAATTTAATGTACACTAACAAAGGAAATTTTTGTTAAATCTAATTAATTTTAAAAATCTAAAAGGTTAAGTTGCATTGTTAAACGTAGACACAACTTCCAAAAATCGTCTGTGTACCGTAATTATGTGCGATAAATGGAAAATTATTTCTGTACTTCCAGTAAATACACCCTTTTATTGTACACTAACAAAGTAAATTTTATTTAAGTTACATTGTCTACATAAGCTCCAAAAACTGGCATTAGTTACTTGTGAAGAAAACAGTTCTAGTACACATCGAACACGGAAAAAAAAATACAAACGTGGAGACGGAAGTTGTCTTTGGCCGCAGGAAACAGTGAAAGACCCAAATTTTCAAAAGATTCTGTTTGGAATAGCTAACTTTATATAACTGGAGTGTGTGGCCTGAAAACAGAAAAATTTGTATGTGGAGATGATCTGCTCAAGTTAGATAGAAAGAAAAAAACAAATATTGAATTTTGAAAATTACCATAAAAGATAAGAAATTTAAAAAGTAATAGAAAAGAGAAAGATATAATCTATAGTCATAATATTGTTGAGGCACAATATTTTTTTTCTGATCATTTTCAAGGGAACTTTACGGGAAAGACTGGAAGGAGTCAGACAAGGAGGAAATATTTGAAAAATATACAGATTGTTGGGAGATGGAAGGTGTGATACAGTCAAAATAGTGGCGGAGATCAAGATTTCTTGCTTGCAATAACAAGACGCAGCCTTTAGATGGAAGAAATACATTTTACAAAACTATTTTTATACGTTTATAAGATTTTTAACTTTTATTTAGTTTCACTTTTTTTGACTAATTCCAACAAAAAAAAAACACGACCCCACCGACAAATACCAAAACACAGTAAAACAACTAGTCAACAAAGCCAAACACATAATGACACACAAACAAAAGCCCTACATGAAACAAATCCGACCATCAGCCCCTACCCTCCAAGCGCTTCCCAAAATCCATAAAGAAGATATTCCGATCCACCCCATTATCAACTACCGTAATGCCCCTGCATACAAACTCGCAAAACATCTAGACAAAATTATCAGACAACACACACAACTAGACAACAACATTGCAGTAAAAAACAACACAGACCTAGTAACAAAAATAAAAGACATACACATCCCCCATAATTCCCCCATAATGCCACATTAGCCTCCTTTGACATTAAACACCTGTAACCCCTCTTCTAGTTTTATGCTTTATAAATTTTTTTTTTTTTTTTTTTTTTTTTTTTTTTTTTTTTTTTTTTTTTTTTTTTTTGGGAAAAAGGGGCCACTAGTTATTTAAAACTAGAGAAGCCAAAAATGCGCTGGGTCCAGTGGGACGGGACTTGCAATTAAACTCGATGGTTAAACAACAATAACAATTTACACTTTACTAAAAATGAACTTTATCTTGTGAAAACTTACTTTTTTCGTCGGACGCGTTTCGGCGTGCGTATCCGCCTTCTTCAGCTTTTTGTCAGACTGCCTCGTAACGGTTTTTGTGTGGAAGGTGTAGTGGGGGTGGTGTGTGGAGGAAGGGGATTGGCGCAGGGATTCAACTTGATGTTCGTTTTTGTAAAATTGTGTCAAAAAGTGTATGTGATTTATATTGTAATTGATCGTTGAGTATGTTGTTTGGTTGTGTTGTGTGGTGTTTATATATTTCGTATTGTTCAGTTTATATATATTATTGTTCAGAAATATATAAACACCACACAACACAACCAAACAACATACTCAACGATCAATTACAATATAAATCACATACACTTTTTGACACAATTTTACAAAAAACAAACATCAAGTTGAATCCCTCCGCCAATCCCCTTCCTCCACACACCTCCCCCACTACACCTTCCACACAAAAACCGTTACGAGGCAGTCTGACAAAAAGCTGAAGAAGGTGGATACGCACGCCGAAACGCGTCCGACGAAAAAAGTAAGTTTTCACAAGATAAAGTTCATTTTTAGTAAAGTGTTAGTGCTGTGAAAGAAGAGATGAACAATTAAGACAACTAACAATAACAAATTTTATTAGCAATTTCAAGTCACGACATTCAATATAACTTTCATAGAATTAAAAAATTTCCTTAAAAACTTCTACTCCACTCCCTGACATTATAACATTCTGAAAATATACACATGTAACATTATAGCTCATAATTCAATAAGTTCTCATAAATACACATAAATACAACATCAATCAATATACTTACATGAATACACATAGAACACACACACACACACACACACATATATATATATATGTACCACACACACATGTTCACCTGGCCAACAGCCTATATATATATATTTCACCATACCTCAGGAGAGTATAACCCCAGTATCTGTCACCAAGACCCCCATCCCAAACTACCTTAATTGGATAAAGTGCCCAGCAAGCCTTAAAACTTTTCATTAAAAAAAACAAATCCATTAACTCGTCAGATTATAACAGAGTTACGACAAATGAAATTATTACAAGTATTCAAAATTTAGGAATGTTCCCCCAAATAGTAATGTGCCATCGCAAGGTCAACATGACTGCACGGTCTTATAAAATGTATAATACAATTTATAATTGAAAAGTAAGAACTGGTAGTGTGCTCATATTAACAACTCAACAATTAATGCACTGGCTATGGCAGTAAAAGAAAATGATGAAAATTTACTTATTACTAAATTATTAAACAGCTAACATAAATTCTATAAAATGTATAATAACAATTTTAATAAAAAAAAAATTTATAATGTAAAACCTAATAAAACATATTTGAGGTGTTCATAGAGAATTGGGTTGACCTCAGGCACGGCCATGCGCCGAACCAGATGTAACAAAGTTTAACATGTCAGAAACCTGTGGATGAAAGCACCAACAGGTGACGGTGGCAGGTCAAAGCACCCCCAAACTTTTAAATAATCTTAAAAAAACAAAACCCAAATAGATCTATAAATATAATCAAGAAAATCCCCAACAAAGTACCCCGGCACCCATGCAAGCATAATTAACACCCATACAAATCAGTAACCTTCAGTTCCGCACACTATTGCAATAAGAGAAAAATTTAACATCAAATTCGGGAGACGCATGACCCCGTCTGGGTTTACACTTACTCTGGGGGCGTAAGCATTTGTAAAATAAATCTGACAAAATTTATAACCACTAAATGTCCCGCTGGACTTGTGCACAAACAAAACTTTTAACTGGAGCTGTTCCAGGAATAATATCACATGTTCTACATTGTAGCGGCCAAAAATATTTCTGAAAGGCTTAAATGTCACCTGGTTATAGTCCGTCACAAAACCTGAGGTAATAGTAGCGTGTTGTCCATGTCCTCCTCCCGGCGGCTAACACGGAAAGTCACTAGTTTAATGGCATGGGTGGCAGATGATCAGCCACCAGCTGGAGCGAATCAGGAGATCGACTTCATCAGGAACCCTGGACAATTATATATATGGGTAATTACTCAAGTGTTCAGTAATTCACAATACCCCTTTTCCTCCAGCGTAACTCACACACCACAACATGCTCCATTTAAAAAAATTTTTGAAATTTAAGTATGCATTGAAATTACCTTCAGTATAGAATTTAGAATTAAATAAATAGTTATTCATAGACTGTTCGTCCAGTAATTAATCACTTATTACAATTTCGAAATGAGTTGCAAACTTGAACAGGTTCATAAAGCACGTTGTTTCAACAAAATAACAAAATACATTTGCTTACACCCCTCTTGATATAATTAGAAAAAATATACAGACATATAAAACTGTAAATATTTTATCTCAGCCAGTGTTAACGTTCAAGACATGAATAATCAGAAATTAACCTGTGCTTGCCACGTGGTAACTTCACGTATATATATCGCCTTGCATCGGCGTTGATTTAAGTTAAAATACAATTCTTCTTATCAAATAATAAGTAAAGTACCTTAAACACACTTACTGGAGAGTCACGTAGCGATTATCTATTCATAGTAGATAATAGCTTACAAAATCCAAACTCAATGCCGCCGGAAAGGAAGTCTGTAGCCAAGCGGAGCTGAACGTGGACTGCCTAAGCTTGCAACGAAAAAATTACTATGCCGCCTCGACCCCAGAGCGCGCGCGGATCAGCAAAGCGAACGTATTGATAACGGATAGGAACGGCTAAGCTAAATAATTAACGGGTACAGCAATGCCCGTCACATCGTTAACAAGAAAACAGCCGAGTTTTTCCAAAACTTGGCACAAACCTGTACACAAACATCCCCATCTCTGAAACAATCACCATCCTACAAAACAAACTCAAACAGAACAACACACCAGACGAACTTTTCAACGAAATAACAGAAACTCTGAACATTATCACAAAACAAAACTACTTTACTTATAACAATAAATATTACACACAGAATGATGGTCTACCCTTGGGCTCCCCCATATCCAGCATTCTAACAGAAGTCTTCCTCCAACACTTAGAAAAAACAGAAATACTCACAAACAATGACAGACACTCACATAAAATACTATATTGGCACAGATACGTTGATGACATTCTAATACTATACAGGGGAAACAAAAGACAATGTGAACAGTTACTAACGCACATAAACAAAATACATAAAAACATAACCTTTACTGCCGAATACGAACACAACAATACCATAAACTTCTTAGACCTCTCCATCACAAAACTTGAACACGCGCACAAATTCAGTATATACAGAAAACCGACTACAACTGACACACTAATACACAACTCCTCCAATCACCCAATACAACACAAACTAGCTGGCTTCAGAACCATGATACATAGACTTAACAACATCCCCCTTGACGAAAAAGACTACAAAGACGAACTAAACACGATAAAATATCTAGCAGAATCTAACGGATACGACAGAACAATAGTCAATAAACTCCAACACAAAACACAATACAAACAACAGACAAAGACAGAAAACAACAAATACATAATACTAACATACATCAACAAGCAAACTGAAAAAATAGCCCACAAATTCAAAAAAGCATGATACAGAATCGCTTACAAAACAGAACACACACTATCAAAACACACACAAAGCACAAAACAAAATCGATCTACCTGTTGTTTACAAACTAAAATGCTCAAATTGCAACAAATTCTACATAGGCCAGGCAGGACGTAGCTTCAAACAGAGATACATTGAACACACAAAGACGCTCCACTCCACTACAGAATCCAACTTTGCAAACCACCTCATTGAACCAAACCACACATACAAAAACATCAACAATAACATGAACATTCTACACGTACACACAAAATGCCGAAAACTAGACACTCTAGAACAATTGGAAATATACAAACACACGAAAACAAATAAAAACAACATCCTAAACGAACAGACACAATTCAAATCGCACGCATTATTCGAACATATCTCACCCCACACACACAACATCGATCTTTTGAAATTTGATTCCGTCGCCCACAACAGGACAGACAGCGCTACCAGCGGCAACCTCTGAAGAAATTTTTAAAGTGAAAACCGGTTCAGATTGTAAGGTACAACTTTATGTTTTTACTCTTAAAAAACGTTGTGTTCCGAGTCGTTAATGAAATAGCTGTACTGTATTTAATTCCAACCAGTTGACTGGAATCTATGATAACAGGAACAGGGCCGGCACCAGCGCTTCTGCCGCCCTGTGCCAACCCCTCCATATTTTAACTCTGAACACATTCACCCACACTAGACCTATTCTAAAGATACGGCAATTGCCTTCAAATGATGACTAGGAATGTTTGCATTGTTGTGTTTATCAAATAACTAGAACTTTTTCGTGTGTATGATGCGGCGAATGGCTACAATAAGAATTGTAGAGACAATACAAGGAATCGTGAGACAATAAAAATATATGCCTATGTGATGATTTAAAATTAAAATACTAACTAAAATTCATTATGATTGAAATGTAACAAAAGTAATGTAAATATCACTATAATATTGACGACTCGGAACACAAAGTTTTTTATAAGTAAAAACGTAAAGTTTTACCTTACAGCCTAAACCGGCTTTCACCTATAGAAGGCTTTTACACTAGCTTATACTCAACTAGCTTTTACACTGGCAAACTCCTTTATGACTTTGTTGTAATCAAGTGATTCAGCTAGCTGATGTTCTGTAGATATAGCTGCCAGACCACTCAGGTGAGTCTCGGACATACTTGATCTGAGATAAGTTTTAATAAGTTTGAACTTAGAAAAAGTCAGGTTTATGTTCTCTCGTTCACAAGTTTTCGACTCTTCGTTAAACTCTGCTGACTTTATACATCAAGTAATTCTTACTGATCTTATATATTGTGATGAAATTAAGTGAATAATTTTATTTTTTCCCTCAATTTCAAAACGTAACATCCCGGAATCTGCCGGCCTTTAAAATGTGCTACCCTGGGCGGTAGCACGGTTCGCCCCTGCCTGGAGCTGTGCCTGCATAGGAAAGTTTCTAAATATGATCACCATATATAATTAACAATGAAGATTTATTAAACTTAAATTTGTATTCAAAGTTTATGATACATGTTTTTGAATTTTGCTTATTCTGACTGGCTGTCTCCCATCATTTTATCAATTGTTAGTTGAATACGTTTGATCTCGATCCTGTAAGAATGTAATTTCCATTTTTCGTTTGAAGTATACAGTTTGTTTGTACACTGTTTCCTTTGTACCAAGTTTGTAAATAGCAGAATGCATTACTTTGTTTACAATTTCAGAAACAACTGAGGAGGAAATGTTGTCTTCAGTGTTTACAAGTTTAGTTTACTAACGTGCAATTCTAAGCTTTGCTAACATAATTACAGTCTTTAAGTGCTACAAATAACACCTCTACAATACCTCATCATTTCTAATAATATTTTATCTGTTTGCCACAAGTATGTACCCTATTCCAGATCAAAACTCAAAACTATCAACACTCATGTACTTAAGGGAGTAAATCTTAAAAAAAAAAAAAATGGTTTGTACATAGTCCTACCTATCTTCTTGATCCTAAATATATCTATATCACTCTAAACAACTCATATCATTTATGTTGCAACAGAAGTTGTGACTCCACACACTGGAATGTTATAATTTACTGTACGGTACCTTTTAAGATGCCTTGCTCGTTTTCCATTTTTTGTTTTGTCTACAGGCACAAAAAGGTGTCCATATTTTTTTAATATTTTGTTTTTGTAAAATGTACCAAAAACTACAATTACTGCAGATGCTTCTTGTTGTTCTTCTGCCAAGAAGTATGATTAAAAGAAGTAGAAACATACACCACAAATCAGTGGCATAACTAGAAGCTGCTCCTGGAAGGGGGATGAGACTTGCTTGAAGGTTGGACACTCTTTGTTTTATTAATTTATAGATATTATTGTTCCTTCTTCTCCTTCTTCTCCTCTTCAAGGATTAGGTTATATAAACCTGTTCCGGCACCCATCTCAGCCTTGGACGACCCACGTCTCTTCTACCAATGGCTTTATAGTTCAGTGCCACTTTTGGCAATTGATCCTCTGTCATCCTTTGCAGATAATCCCACCATTGTCTTCTGTAAATTGCAATAATTTCAATTATGTCGTTTACTTTGAGTTCTGCTCTGATATCTTCATTCCTTACTCTATGTTGCAATGTATAATTTAAAGTATTTCGAAGAAACTGCATTTTCAATCTGAATCTTGCTGCTTTCCTTTTTTGTCATGACCCATGCAATTAGAATAGTTAATTAATTTGCAGATTCTACATTAGTGTTTCTAATAATAATGAACGCATTATTTGATTTGCTTAAGCATTAATTTATTATACGTTTAAATAATTGTATTCAATAACATATATATATTATAACGATTCATAATAGCGTCCTATCCTATTAAAATAAGTTACATATAAATTTGGTGCCGCAACTAATGGGCCCGATTAAACTCACAAAATTATATAAATAATGTTATATAATTTGGCGTTGCTATTACCCAAGTGATTAGTTAAATTGTAATATAAATAAATTTGAAAAGAAAGTGGAATTCAAGGTTACAAATAACTGATAAATAATTGATAAACTAATTTGTTAAAAATAAAAATTAAATAATTAAAAATGGATAAATCAGCAGCAGTAGATATGGCAGCAATTGAGCAAATGTTTAAGCAGTTGAGCACTAAAATTGAAAGTAAAATTGATGATACAAATAGTGAATTATCAAAGAAAATTGAAGAAAATAATAAAAGTTTAGAAGAAAGTAATCAAAAATTAATAACTGATGTTAATAATAAAATTGAGCAAACTAATAAATATTTGTCCAGTGAAATGAAACAAATAAACGAAAATTTGTCTAGCCAAATAGAACAAAGTAGTAAAGAGGTTACATTTAAAATAGACGAAGAAATAGCAAATTTAGCTATTAACTTAGCTGGTAAAATAGATGAGAGTAATAATAGGTTTGATAAGCATACCGAAGAGGTTAAAACTACATTAGAAATTTTTACTTATAAAAAACTTAGTGTTCTGAGTCGTCAATATTATAATGATATTTAGTTAAGTAACGGACACGGCATGGACAATGAAATCCAAGAATTTACATTAGAAGAGTTTAGAAAACAAGTAAACACTAATTTTCGCCGTCAAGACGAAAAGCTAAATAAATTTAGAAATGAATTACATGAAAGGTTAGAACAAAAAGTAACCCTCATTAATAAACAATTCAGTGAAGTAACTGCTGAATTAAAAACACAATCGCTTCTAAGTAAAGAAGAAACCCAGAATACTAGGGAAGAGTGTACCCAACTGGGTGTAAATATTAATGAAGTTAAGAAACAGGTAGAGAGTAAGGCTAACAGTGACGAAGTACATCAAAAGGTGGAACAACAGTTAAAGGTAATGCGGGAGGACCTGACTAAAGCAATGAAGTCACAGCAAACCAAAGTAGTGAGGTGTGGCGGCTATAAGGAAGAACCGGAAAACCTTGCATTTTCAGGAAACCCACATGAGAATCCTGTGGAATTCCTGAAGCTGTTTGAGGCGTTTGTAACTCGTGTAAATCCACTGATGGACGACGAGGATAAGAAGGACATGTTAGGCCAATTTCTCAAGAATTGGGCAGGTACGTGGTGGAAAGTCATCTTGGACAGAGTCCAAACCTACTCAGACTTCAGAGAAAAATTTCTAGCTCAGTACTGGAATGTTCAGATACAAAGAAGGGTACGCGATCATTTAGAATTTGGTAAGTATCACCCTTCAATGAATATGACAACTACCAATTATGTGCTAAATGTAATGGCGCAAGTTAAACATCTAATACCACCAATAGAAGAGAGAGACCTAGTATATAAGCTAGCGCGTCATTTTTCAGAACGCACTAGAGTAGCAACCACTACTAGAGGAGTGGATACTCTAGAAAAGTTCATTATGGTTGTAGATGAGTGTCTAGATTTAGAGAGGGACCTACAGCGGGTAAGTAATCAGCTGAGTAACTACTCTAGAGGCAATCAGCAAGAACCAACTTTCTACTCAAATAAGAGGAGAGACAATGAACGTATGAAAGAAAAAAGGTTTACCCCATATCCGGGTAACAAACCACAAAATCGACCGGAATTGGAGGAGAAAGGTAGAAGTAGAAGTGTAGAGAACAAAGCTAATAAAGGGTATAAAGTGTGTAAAACAACTATAACCTCTACCGAGCAGCAACCGTCGACTAGTAAAATGAATATGGGAAACGGGAAGCCACTGCAGGTAGAAAAGAAACAAAACTAAACCTACCATTACCTGCAGTGAAACAACTAAAGAAAACAGGTAAAAAGAACGTAGCTAATAATATAAAACAAGTGAGCGATAGGGAGTTCTTGTTAAAAGAGGAGCAAGAAGTGGGTAGAAACCATTATCCTGAATGCCCGGAAATAATTTGTAAGATCAGTAATCTACTGGTAAGAGCGCTTATTGACACTGGCAGTGAAGTTACCTGTGTTAGCTCAAAATTTGTAGATAATTATCAGTTGCGAAATTGTCCCAGACTACCCGTAAAACATTGTAATGTACAGGGAGCCACTGGAGCCAAAATGATGCAAAAGATAACTGAACAAATATATTTACCTGTTAGTATAAATGGTAACCAAACCCAAATTGTAGCTCTAATAGTCCCGAAACTCATTCATGTTTGTATTATTGGGGTAGATACGTTGCTTGAATGGAAAGGAAAAATAAATTTTAAAAGAAATACCATTACTATGGAAATAAATGCTAATAAAATAAATGTAGGTATTAAAGAGTTTAAGCATTGGAAGTCGGTAAGTGTAATAAAAAACTGTAAGCAGCTAAAGTCATTTCTAGGTTTAGCTAACTACTATCAGAAGTTTACAAGTAAATACGCGGAAAGTACTGTTCCATTGTTAAAGTTGTTAAATAAAGCGATTAAATGGAAGTGGACAAAGGACCACGATGAAGCACTGCAACAAGTGAAAAGTCTTTTTATAAATACTGTTGTATTAAATCATCCAAGAATAGGAGAAAGATTTTACTTGCAAACAGACGCCAGCAATATTGCTATTGGAGCACACTTGTATCAGATCGATGAGAAGGGCCAAAAAGCAGTATTAGGATTTGTAAGTCGCACACTTAAAGGGGCAGAATTAACCTATTTTATGACAGAAAAAGAGCTATTAGCGATAGTGCATAGCCTGTCAAAGTTTAGAAGTTATATTCTGGGTGCTAAACTTACTATAATCACCGACAATAAGGCGTTAGTTTTTTTATTAAAGTGTAAATTGCTAGGTGCTCGTCTAGATCGTTGGATCTTGGCTATACAAGAGTATCAATTTGATATACAGTATTGCAAAGCAAAAGACAACTTAGTAGCAGATGTACTCAGTAGAAATCCACCATCAGAAAACAACATGGAAACAGATAATATTAAATGTAGTAGCAATGATATTGGTATTTACGCGGTAAAACATATAACAAAACCTGAAGTAGTTAGACGACTTAAGGAAATAGGGACTCATCAACAACAAGACCCTAGGATTAGTGTAGCTTGGAGGAGTGCAGTTACCAACTCCAAACCAGGATTTTCTATATATGGAGGTAAGCTATATAAGCTATGTTCCCATAGGAGGAAGAATAAACAAAATAATGACCCATGAAGAAATAATAATTTGAGCAATAAGGTATATAAATCAAACCTGGTCAAATAAAATAAAGTTATAATTGTTTTGAATCAAGGTCAATCATAATAATAATAAATTTTATATAAATAAAGGTTAATATTATTATGTAAATTATTGACAGTAATTAATCCAAAATGATGATTAAAATTGATCATATAAATTTCCAATATACCATGTTAGGTTAAGGGGACCATGTACCCGACATTTTTTAAAAATTTCACTTTTTCTGTTTTTCAAATTTTCAGAAACTACAGTTAATTCTGAAAAAAATGATATAAAATTTGTTTACCTATGAGAAATAAAAGTTACAAAAATAAACAAATAAAAAATACACAATTTTGTGTTGAGCGCTTGCATTTTCAGGCTTGGAAACTTTTAATATATTTCTGTTTTTTTTTTCACATACAAAAGGGAATTTTTGTGTTATATGTTAGGTTGGCTACTCTGTCATCAGCTGATCATTTTGTAATTTGATAGTTTTGTCTGTGGTATTGTAGTGCTAGCTTCTTTCTTTAGTTGTTTAGTGTTGTGTTGTCCAGTTAGTAAGTTTGTATTTGTTGATTCGGTGGATGCATCACATTAGTTTTCTGCTATTATAAAAATAAAATGCCTAGGAGCAGTAGAGTGTTCAAGAAGCGTAAATATTTTGGAAATCAGCATGAAACTGGCAGCCAGAAGAGTGAACATGATAAGCGTAGTTCTAACCTAAATAAGTCTAATGAGACTGTTTGCAATAGACCAAGATCAAGTTCATTTGAAAAACTGGGAAATTTTATGACAAACTCAACTGAAAAATGCAGTGACAAATTACCCACTAGTTATATAGTAATTGACATTGATATATTGAACAAAAATTTATTTCAATCAGTAGTGTGTAGTAAGTGCGATGTAGGCAAGGTAAGCTTTCAAGAAAATGTAAATAATAGAATGGGTTATGCTTCTAGCTTAGAACTGAAATGTGATAAATGTCTGGCACAAAGGTATTTTATGAGTAGCAATCTGATTGAGAATACTGGCTATGACATAAATATTAGGCTTGTCTATGGCCTGAGATCTATTGGTAAGGGTCATGATGATGCAGTTATGCTTTGTTCTGTTCTCGATATTCCTGGCCCCCCAACAAGGTTCAAGCAATTCAATACAGCAATATTGAAAGTGGTAAGTGATGTGGCTAAAAAAAACATGACAGATGCAGTGCAAGAAGTTATACAGAAGACAGATTCCTCCAACATAGCAGCTGCAATAGATGGCTCATGGCAAAAACGAGGCCATACGTCAATAAATGGAGTTGTTACAGCGACTGCAATTGAAACTGGGAAGGTTATTGATGTTCACTGCCTCAGTAAATATTGCCATGGTTGTAAATTAGCCAAAGAAGACCCTACTAAGATTGAAAATCATGAACAGACTTGTCAGTTAAATTACGAAGGTTCCAGCGGGGGTATGGAGGTGAAGGGCGCTATAGCAATTTTCAATCGGTCACAAATGAATCGGGGAGCGCGGTACCTAACCTATCTAGGTGATGGTGATTCAAAGGGATACAAGGCTGTCACAGAATCACTGCCTTATGGACCAGACGTAGAGATTGTCAAAGCTGAATGCATAGGGCATGTGCAGAAAAGAATGGGAGCAAGATTGAGAGCTCTATGCAAATCAGAAAAGGGAAAAAACTCAGCGATAATAAGACTTTGAAAGGGAAAGGCAGACTTACAGATGCAGAGATTGACAGGCTTGAAAAATGGTATGGTAAAGCAATAAGGGACAACTGTAAAAATACTGTCGGAGAAATGAGAAAAGCAGTGTGGGCAATATACTACCACAAAGCTTCAACGGATGAGGCCCCTACTCATCACCTTTGCCCAAAAGGAGAAGAGTCATGGTGCGGATACAACCGTTCTATTATTACAGGTGAGGAATACAAACATGAGCATTCACTGCCTTTACCTGTTCTTCATAAAATAAAACATATATTCAGGGACCTAAGCAATGAAACTTTACTGAGCAAGTGCCTTTTTGGTAAAACACAAAACCCGAATGAATCGTTCAATGCCCTAATTTGGAAAAGATTACCAAAGACAATTTATGTTGGGATAAATACAATTAAAGTGGGAGTGTATGATGCAGTGCTTGCTTACAACACCGGAGCTTACAGCAAATGTACTGTGATGGAGAAACTGGGACTGAAAGTAAGTGAGTCTTGTCGGGCACGGTTGAGACGAATCGATGAGAGGAGAGTAAAAGAAGCTGATACGAAAATGACAGAGCAAAGTAAGGTAGAACGTCAAAGAAAAAGGCAAGAAAACAAGAAGAAATCAGAAGAAAATGAGGAAGACCCACAGTACGGTGCAGGGCTATTTTAAATGTAGCTTTGTTGTGTAACTATAGTAACATTGACAATAAAGTAAGTTTTCTCAAAAATAACGTTTTACCATATTTATGTACCTTTTTGTCAGCTTCTGTAAAAGATAGAAACACGATTCTTTTTTCACGTTGTAGGGCTAATTACAGTGTATCTACTGAACCTCAAAAACAGAAGAAGAAAGTAACCAAAAAATTATAAAAAATTATTAACTCTTTAAAAAAATTAAAATATTTAGACAATTTTTCAAAAAATGATTTAAATAAATGTAAGATAATAAAACATAATTTTTCTAGTTCAGATGGTTAAAATACCTTCCCAGAATATGCTGACCAAACCTCAAGTTTGTACCTTAAACAGGTTTTGAGAAAAAGGTACATAAAGTTGATTAATTTAACATGGGGAAGATAGGCGGGTACATGGACCCCTTAAGTAACATAGTAATCTTTAGTTATAAGATAGATGTAAGCAACATTGTAGTAGTGCAAGTTTTGTGCTGGAAAAAGTGCTAAAGTAAAAGTGCAAAATTTTAATCAGTGTAAAACTGTACATTAGAAAAAAAATTAATGATTTAAATAATCAATTTTTTTATACCGAGTGGGGGTATATATAACGATTAATAATAGCGTCCTATCAGAGCGTTATATGAAAGCTATAGACGGTACGAGTGTAACGCCATAAGAAAGAGAGAGATCGTATAATCGCAGCCATCTCACTCCAACCACGTCACTGCTACATCAGAATCCAGTTCAAACATGTTATTTTACTCAAAGCAAATTATCAGTTCAACCTGCGATAACTTCAAAAGTTATACATATACGGCAGTTCTGAAAACAGCATTGTATTCAGCAAGAAAAGCTTTATAAGTGGCCGGAATCTCAGTTAATATAATTAACAATTGAAGAAGTTATACGGATGACGCACGCCAACAGGAATAACGAGAGAATTATGCTACGTAGGAATAAGGTGTTTTCACACACACAGAGATAAAGACCTAAGCAACAATATTCTGTGGTCAGATCTTTGGAAACACATTTGCAAATACCTGTAATCAATCGATTTGCAAATACAGGAAGTACGATTTTGACAAGAAATTCTCTGCCGTTTGGAACCTGTCACGGAGTGTTTGACCGACCTGTTCGAGATTGTCAAAACTGGAAAAACGCATGATTTATTTGTACAACCAATCAGCAGACCGTATTTAAAACTGACGCCAGCTGAAAGCGAGGGGTAGCATCACTCTTCGTTCGGTACTTAAACACACTAGACGTGTATAATTCACATACAGAAATTTTTAAATCACGCAAAAGTGCAATTTAAGATCTAATTCGAGAAGTAGTCCGCAGTGTAGATGAATTAACAACATTCAATAACACTCTCTGCGTAAAACAACCGTTAATTAATTAAATAATTAATTAATTAAGCATCAGCCGTGAAGGACCTGTGCTACAGAAGGCTACAGCATCTGTAATTGCCAGGGCATCTTCAACATCATTGATCAACATCCATTCTTCTGTGCAACACCATCAAAAGGAGGACCTCTACGGATTCCTATCTTCGGTCAACGCATCAAACAGTAAGAAATAGATTCATTGATCAATGAAATAAGCACTAAACAAATAATAAAACAATAAACAATTTTAAAAGGACACTAAGAAAAGCACACTTTGTATTTTAACTATAAGATTAGCTCTAATATAATATAGGAGTGTTGAATGGAAAGTGGTGTGCAGTATTTGACGTGCAGACCTGTTCTTTAGCACTGGTTTGGGAGATAGAAATCTCTTAATCAAACCAGATAAGAGCTATAGGTCGTTTGAGCGTCTTAATCATTACTTTTCACACTCACTCAATAATTATAAGTGTTAGGGTAGAATTAAGTCCTGCCATTAACAATTTAAAGTTTAAAAGTAATTAAATAAAAGTTAATTAAATAATCAAGCAAATCTTAAAGTGTTGTTTGTAACGATTCCCCTTGAAAACCACAATCACTGAACGAATCCTGAGAAAGAGTGTCTCCATGCGCTGAGCTAAGCTGAAACCGTGTCATTTGTATCTGGGATTTGTTCTGGCGCCCAGGTAAAGTAATATCACGGGTAAGTAACTTTTTATCTAACATCACAAATATTAGATAATTGTGTTAGACGAAAGGTAGTGTTGTAATATATATATATATATATATATATATATATATATATATATATATTCATGGTACCTGTAAATACATCCAAAACGTCAAACATACATATCAAAAAATAAGTTCAATCTTAATCACTAGCTGAAAGACATACAAACATACATGAAATATAACATACAACAAAATCAAAGAATATTTACTTTAATTAATGCGTTCATTACACCCAGATGGATTAGCTTTAATTGATCATGATTATACTTTAAACGCAACCTTCATTTTAATAATATTTTACTATAATTTCTCTGGGTATAGATCCTTTGAAAGAGACAGGGCAGTAGTTACAATTATACGAATAAAATTATAAAGTGTTACTTGATAAATTGTTTATCCATTAATCCATCGGCGCTCAAATTCCTTGCGGTGGTGAATTTTGATGACGGCGTTCCATAGTAGAATGATGAGATCACAATCACTGGTATTCACTGGTACACACGCGTCGTCGACAGAATAGTGTGGGTGTGATGTGATTATTAACGACAATCTGTACAACTCAGTTCGTTCCCTAATACAACCATGATTAGATAGTTGCGTGATCTTGTGTTCGCGAAGTAAATGTATATTCGCACTAAAGTTTGGTACAATCTCAAATGATCAACATAATTCTTTATATGTGTAATCTATGTAATAGCGTATAGTTGTAGACTAGTTCTTTTAATTAGTGATGATTATTTATTCGAGAGTGTTGAAGATTATTAACACATTAATGAGTTTATTCACGCATCTCGTGTATTGGTGTTTGTTATATTGTTTCTCACTATATCTCGAAACAGTTTTAATTTTAATAAGTTCAGCAAAGTTCAATTAGATAATTTCACTAAATCCGTTAGAGTTCTCCATACCGCGCACTTCAAGATTACACGACTGATTGATTTACTGATTCACTGCCCGCGAAAATTATGTGACTGCTCTAAATGTTTATGAAAGACTGCTTTTGCAAATTATTAGACTGATCTGCAGACATGAATATTTAGAATATTTGGTTTTTTCTTAAAACGACGCGTTTCGAGAATAAATTCTCATCAACAGGTTCAAATTCTATAAAAACATCAAAATTGATGCAAGACGGAATAAGTCAAATAAGTCACAAGACGGAAGTTAATACAGGTAATTGCCTAATATTAATTCTAAATATTTAGTAACATGACTTGGAGACAATTAAAACAAAATGAATCTGCAGACATGCTCGGAAAATTATGTAAGACTGCCTCGTCAACTGCTCGGAAAGACCGTGTGACTGAGTGATCTAAAAATTATGTAAGACTGGGGCTGTCCCGTGGCGGACAATTAGTTTTTATCAACGTCTCCCTACTAGAATTTTGGTCTCCAGCTTGTCCACGCCTATGGTCACCATGATAGGCTAAACAACTACCCTCTCTCGAAATCTTTTCCCACTATTTCGAAGTCTTCTAGTCTTCTACCCTCTGATTTGTTCCTCGTCTGGTTACCATGGAAACTTGCCTCTCCTTCGGTCTCTTCGTAAAATACTCTACTCTGATAGGTGGTTGGACATGTCCTTAGAATCGTCTGTTCGGACGTTGCTCTCGTTCGGAGAAATGTAAGTCGTAGAACGCCTGTCACTCATCGTATTGTCTTGATTCTTGAGCAAGGGTTGTCCTAACATCCTGGAGTATTGTTCATGTTTGTAACCCCTCGTTCTGGCAATTAACAATTTTCCGTCAAGCGTCAGTTGGTGCAGCCACCTCCCTTTCTTGTCGTAAATTTCCGTATGTCACGTAAACGTTACCTCCCGCTGCGCAACGTCGTCGCTTCTATTCACTAGTTGCTTCTTATATTGTTTCTGTAGGTTGCCTCGCTCTCCAGGCCTTTGTGACTTATCCTTCGTTTTTGTCGTCATTTCGCCTCCTGGCTGAACCCTCAATCGGATCCTCGCTTCAATTCTGTGTAAACGTGTGAGTGAACTCAAGCCTTTGTCTAGTTTGTTGTGGTGTCATAATTTTCAGTCGAGTTTCTCCTGTCAACTCAAGTCGTCATCCCTTTTGTTGCATCGAGCTGAACACATCCCTATTGTCTGATATTGGTGTAGGGCTGTCGTCTTTTCCAATTAACTTTGTTTATGGCCCTTTACTCGGAGTCGTTGGCACAGCTGCGTGTGAACAAACTGGTCGAGAAGGAACATTAAAATTTTTTAATTTTTCGATCGCTATATTACGGATAATTTCATTTGTAATATAATGCAGACTCATTATCAAAAATTAATTTCAATTTGGATGTGGTTCTTCGTTGTGTTGACATCCACAAGCTATAAGAATACTCGATTGTACGTTGAAATATCTTCCGTTACAGTAAAAAGTTACCAAGGTTTCCTGTTTACTTTTTATTTCCGTTTTAATGTCTGAATTAATAGTTCCAACTTTCACATCAGCATATATAAATGTAAGACTTTTTTCAGGCCTGCATATGCTGTAAACACAACACAATGTTTAGACTAAGCTTGGAGGTTAGTAGCTCTAAAGGTATAGTAGCCGCGCTCAAAGCGTTTCCAGGCGGAACGCTTTGATTCTCACTCAAAGGAAACCAGATGGTCTTGTCCCTAGTGTCACTCAAAACAAGCTGACAATGTTGCCAAGTTCTTCTCCCACCTATAGTGAAACTTAGCGTGAAATGATTCTCCTCTTCATTGTTATTATTATTATACGTATGATTAATTCATAATAATAATAATAATAATAATAATAATAATAATAATACAACTCAGGACTTCTCAGAAGTTTCAGTTTTAAGTAAGTAAACCTGACGTTAACATTATCTATAAAGAATAAAAATACAACAAAACCGACAAAATATAGGTCTATATCTTTTCGACATAACTTTCAAAATGATTTTCATTATTAAAATATCACAAAGCTTTGGGATAAGCAAATCCCTGCAATATTAGAAGGCTATAATAATAATAATAATATCAGAAATTAATAAACCTGAGTAAAACAAGACAACATCGCAAATAATTAATACATAGCCTGGGAGTAAACTACTCACCGTTTAGTTGGAGTCGCGGTCTGAGTCATCATCACTGTCGTCTGCAACATGAATGATGAGGCGGTCTTCTTCTTCCCACAGGTCAGCATAATATCTCCCTTCTACCTTCATAGTTTTTTCCACACATTTCCTCCAGTATTCGGCATCTATGTTCTCAGTACAGTTCCGTAGGGCTTCACAGACACTTGCACTTAACTGAGGAGTTATGTTGCTCTTCCTGACGTTAGACTTTAACCGTGCCCAGACTAATTCGATTGGATTTAATATGCAGTAATAAGGGGGAAGTCGTAACACTTCATGACCTGCCTTTCGAGCCATCTCATCAACTGCGTACATTATTCGCCGTTTTTATTCTTTCGAGCAAGATTAATTTAATGGGGACTGGGTCCGGTACTGGTAAATCAAATTTCTTCATAAATTCAATAATTTCGGACTTGTTGTGACGATTTAGTTGGGAATTTTGATAAGTTGTCTAGAATGGTAACTCGCATTGTCTAAAACTATGACATACTTCCTGTCTTTTGAAAGATTTTGCAGTAACGAATTTTTAAACCAATTCTCAAAAACTGTAGCATTCATCTCATCGTGGCTGTCAGCTTTAGCATCTGATATATTTTTGGCAGACAAATAAAGACAATTAGGAGCTCACCCCTCAGCTCCATCAGCATATAGCACCATGATGCGCTTCCCTCTAGATACAGGGACGTTAATAGCGCAGCCACATGTTCCATCATCCCATCCCTTCTTCACGGTGTCATGTGTGTCGAACCAAGTTTCGTCTAGATACATAACATCATAACTCTGTGAACGCAGTTGGTGTAGTCTATGGAGGTATTTGTATCTCCAAGACACAATTCTTGCTGACTCCATTATAACACGCCTCTTATTAAGTGTCCGAAATCGAAAGCCGAGCTTCTTCACAAGGGATCTTAGCATTGTTTCTTTATAAGGAAAACTTGAATGTTCTGAAGATGCTGGAGTAGTTCGGAAATTTTGGGTGGCTGTCCTTTCTTGTAAAAATTGTAAATTTCTTGGCGGATAATGTCGCAAACAAAATTATCAATTTTATTAAAACGCGCTCTTTTGTTACCTGGCTTCTTGGGAGTCACGGGACCTCTAGAAACAATTTTACAAACAGTCGGGCGGCTTAATTTCACAATTTTGGCTTTGCAGTAATTTAACCCTTACTACTTTGTTATTTACAACATATTCATGCACGTTACACATTATAGTTTGGCTCTGTTTCGAAATTGTTCTAATCGAATTTTTGATTGGCCTACTAGTGCCTGGAGTGGCCGAGATTTCCCGTCGTTCGGAAACTCCCCATTATTGTCACTTACATCACCACTATCACTGTTGCTAACTACATCAACAACGATTTCTTCACCATCACTATGGCGATGACTCCCTTCTTCATTATCAGCGTGCTGAGGATATGGTTGTTCTCTCTCCCAAGGTCTCCACATTTTAAACACGTGAACACGGAACAACACGGAACACAAACACGGAACCGAAAATTACAACTATAAATAAAGTAAAGCAGTATTACTGTGATATTTAAATATAAATACACTATGTAAAATACTATGTGCTGTAAGAAGGTAACAAATTAATAATTCCTAAAGTTTCTTTGGCAACGGACTCGAAATTCAGACAAACGGGCACTTCCGATGTCGCGCAAAGACTGGTCCACATTGCATTCAAGTTCAAAATACGTTTGGCATCATTGGACATGTTTCCAGAAGCGGCTAGCTGTGTTCACAGCTGTCAGCAGCAGGGGGTGCCTTCGCTAATTGGGCTACTTAACTGGTCTTTGATGCCCCCTGGAAACACATTCAGCGATGCTACTATACCACTAATTTAATGTATGTGGATTTAACCAGTATAAGAGTGCGTTATAAATGTAATTATTTCCTTTCTAATCTAAGCTGATATTGGGGTGAAAATTTTTTTTTCTATTCTATGTTATATAAACACGGGAAAATAATTTTAAACGGCGGTCAAAGCTATTTACGAAAAAAAAAGAAATTATTACTCCAATAAGCACGCATGGAAAGGTGATGAGCGCCATATTAACTGAGTAGTTAGTGGGATCACCGCAGTTGGGCGACGGCGCACTAATGCACAGCGAATGACGAGTTATGACGTCATGCGCAGATTACCTATCACTGCAGTTCATGAAGTTTACGCGCCAAATTACACGCGTTTATCTACAGTTATGAAATACACGCTTATACTCGTACATACCTGCTTGGGCGGCCTACAGCCGCAACAAAATTATACATCCCTCTTTTTGAAACAGAACTCAATGCTTTAATGTCCAACGGCACCGGCGGTGCCGCTCAGCCCATCGGCGGGCCTCACAGAGTCTATTCACGCGCGCGTAACTAGACAATGCCTAGACCGCCCGTCTTCGGGGCTTAGCCCCTCAGACCTTATTACACAGTTCTCAATTCATTAATAACTCTACGACTCCAAGTAGTATAAATATCTACAGTATATTCATACGTTACATATATAATTTGTCTAACATGTAATCTCTGTGCAGTAGCAAATGAAGGCATACCTGTGCTTGAGAGAGAGAGAGAGAGAGAGAGAGAGAGAGAGAGAGAGAGAGAGAGAGAGAGAGAGAGAGAGAGAGAGGTTAAATGTAATTTGCCACAGTTAATATGGCGCACATTCACCTTTCATGCGTGCTTATGGGAGTAATTATTTTATTTTTTTTCATCGTAATTAGGTTCGACCGCCGTTTAAAATTATTTTTCCCGTGTTTATACTACATAGAACAATAGAAAAAAAAAATCATACACACGCGCGCGTGCGCACATGAAATGCATGCATATAATAATGAAACTCTTACCTTAGTGTGTTGGGGGATACAACTCGGCTGGGCTCTGAAGAAGGCATGGAGGCGGAACATTAGCGGGTGGCACCTCTTAAACATGAATTCTGCCAGGTATCCCACGAAATGTTGTTTACTGCGCCCGAATCGTGTGATACCATTTCGCACTTCTCTCCACGCCCTCTCAACCGCGTTTGTGTGAGCACCGGTAGCTGGGTCCACGAAGTTTTCTTATGATTCACACGTTGGTGAACGAACCCCGCTTCTTCCAGGCACTCATATGCTTTCCAGCAGTCACTGATTATAGTTGTGCCTGGAAGAATCCACTCCTCAATTATGTTGAGGAGAGTAGTGGAATCCCGGCGCTCAACTGGTATTAAAAATCACTTCCCAGAACCGCGTTCCACTCCCCCGAACACCCACTGTCCTTCAATGGCCCTGCCCCGATTATATTTGCGGCGACCAAATTTTGCCTCGTCGACTTCTACAGTCTTCCAGTCCCCCCCCCAGCTTAGATGAAGTGCGCTGGGCGTTGAAAATAAAAACTTCTCGACAAAAACTGTACCAGTCAACGACGAAGCAGGAGCTCACATCATAATTCAGCATGAGAAGGTGTTGACGAGGCGGAGGGTTATGAAGGATGTGGCAGACCAGGTAAAAGTAGGTTGTGAGAGGATGGTGGGTCTTAGAAAGGAAACTACCTTCTCTTGCTGACCACATGATGTTACATCTCCTCTTGTTTTTTTTTAGCCACCACATCTCGGAAATTTTGACACAAAATATAACGTCTGTCTATACAGTTCTAATAGGGACCCACACGATGGACAATTTATTGACCCTTTAATACCCCCATGGGAAATTAAAAAGTCGATAATATCAGACTCATTCATTCGAATGCAGTCGTCCGGCTTACTACTGCACTGAATATCATGGCAGGCCATTGCAGTATTAAATATGTTAATAATATGTTTATTAACATCTGGTGTTTCCTAAACAACAGAAATAGGCCTAATTAATAATAACACCACACAATAACACAAACGAAAACACTGAAATTCACAAAATAAATACCGCTACACGAGAATACACTGAAAGGACTACCTTATTGCTCGGGCGAAACCATGCGAATAAATAGTTTTGGATAGGGATGAGCATCAATGGCCGATGTTCCAAAAACATCGATGGTTAACGTTCGATGTTCGATGTTTTTACCATCGATGGTTCAGTTGCGATGTTTTCATCCTATCGATGGTTTCGTTTCGATGTTTTCCTTTGAACACTTTTTTAATATGTAATGAAGACTTTTTTAAGTTGATTGTTAAATTTAGTTTATTTTAACTCAAATTTTTATTTTAGATATTAATGGCTATGTAGTTTGCTCCCTAACCAAGGTAAACGAAAAATACCATGTAGAGTAATATTAAATAGACATGACTCAGCGCGCAGGTTGTAGTGGGGAGAAGACGGCAGCAGTGAAAGGCACGAGAGAGGAAAATGTCTACTAACGCAGTTGAAAATATTGGTCTACTCTCTGAACTGTCAATAAGACGCACATATGACAGGAGTAATCTATTTCGACACGGGTTGACTTTTTATACCTAATGTGCCGAAGTTACGCTTCTTTAATAATTAAAGATGAAAGATAATAGCTAAATTTACGTTTTTCCTTGTAAAAGTAGTAAAATTAGAAAACTGATGTCGCTTGTAATGAAATAAAGCAGTTACTACACTGCTTTGTCGATTCACAATTATTTTCGTTTTATTATATTTATAACTTTATTTATTTAGTTTTCTATTGTCTATGATTCTTATAGTATTTTCAATTGTTTATTTTTATTTTTAACGTTTTTATGTATTTATTGTTTTCTTACATTTCATTAGCTACATTTTTAATTATATTACTAGGCCTAAATACTTTACCAAACTAAATTTTACAGCCCTACCAACACACACACACACACACACACACACACACACACACACACACACACAGAGATATTGTAACGTACTACTTTTTGAGGTGTTGTATAGTTAAATCCTGCCCCACGTTGTACGCGTCACTTCTGTAACGTACTCCCTACTATGAGGTACTGTAGAGTTCTATTATATATGCCTCAAGTAGTATGCGTCACTTTTGAATTATACTAACTGACGTTTTAAACCGTATAAATAAAGGATTTTGTTTATCTTGTTTTACTCAATCTAAAAGAAATCGAGAGTGTGTGATTTGGGGTCAAGGAGGTAATTTGTTCAGCCTTATACAGAAGAGAGAGTAAGTATCATTATTGCCCCTCTGTTGTGACGATTTTTTCTGTAGGTTGTGCTGAAATTTTCATTAACTACCCACTACAATAAATTATAACACGTTATAATTCAATATTAATTTTCAATAATATTGCTTTATTGATTATTGACTTTTGTCTCCAGCTACCAAAATATAGGTATCACAATTAATCTCTTTTTTTTAAAAAAAACATCATCTCGACTTTACCGAGTAAACATAGATCGGTCTAAGGAACAAAACATATATGTTGTTATTTAACCAATATTACGCTATAATAAAATACATCAGTTATTACATAATTCTTATTAATTCCCCAGGGTTCAGGGTGAATTCTTTGTGTTATGAGAGTGTCAGAAATGGCTAATTGCTACGCTTTACAAATATCAAAAATTAATAAATAATTTTGTTTATTTTTCAAATATTACGTAGTTTCCGGAATTGCCGTAAGAGAGCAGCATGTATTTGTTTACTTTTGAAAGAAACATATGATAAAATGAATATTTTTTGTTCTATTTCACTATTAAAAAACGAGTTTTCTTCTGGATTTATTACAAAAAATGTTTATATTACCTCGCTCCGTGTTGTCCTTACTGGATTGAAGTTTTATTCTGTGATGAGGTACGTCTTGCGTTATTATTTCCTTTTCATTTCGAGTATTTTCTGATTGTCTACTAGAAGTAGGCCGAACTATATTGGATCCTCAGAATGTTTTCATCCACTGGTTTTTAATGTATATCACCATTTAATTTGGATTCCTCAGGTATAATTAGTTAGTATTCACTTTGTTTATTACTCTTGCGTGAATTTTGCCTCCTCCAACGTCCAAAAAAGGTTATTTTTTATAAGTTTTGTCGCATCGTTTCTTCAACAACTCTGGTTCAGTTCAAAATTTTTATATCTTATTAACAATACTTGTTATTTTCCATCACTCTTAGTAACACATAGTATTTTTATTATGTAGGCAGTTTGTGATTATTATAAATTTATATTTTATTTATGGAAAAATAATTCCCTTCCATTCCGGTTTATTTACTAATTTAATTTACATAATATGTTTTGGTTAATTTTTTTATGACATTGTATATAAATATTTTATCATTTTATTATCATTAAATAAATTTATATATTATTTATTTAGTCTCGAATAGTGTTCATACCCGGTACTACTTCCTGTTGTCATTTCCTTCATAGGATTATTTTAATTTTATATTATCTTTGGTAGTTAAAATTTTTATGTCTTTTAAAATTAACCCTGGGTTTTCTTACAATCTAACACAATTATTTGAAACAATATAATATTAACTTGGGTATAACAAATTGTGGTTCATACAATATAAATTACAATAAATAAATAAAATTACAAAAATCAATTAGTATTATTACATACTACTTCCATAGTTTTATCCTATCCAAAACATACAGCACAGTTTAGTAATACATTAATTTCACTTTGGTTTTTCACCTCAATGGGTACACTAGAACTCACTTCGCACTATATACCACTCGAATTGTTTATTATGTGGAGTGATATAATTAAATTTTGAGCGAGCTTTAGTTCTACCCATTTCTGACTTTTATTCTCATGATTTACTTTTGGGACCGGGTTATGTACCGTTACATAAATCCCCCCCCACTAGAACAAATTTATTTTAGTTCAACTTGTTGATAGAAATAAATTGTTGATTGGTTCAAGTCTTTTAATGGTCTTGACTTTGTTTTCATAATAATGTTTCATTTCTGACTGATTATAAGCTCTGGTAATTCAGACTTGTGGTAATTGTCATTTTCTTACTTAACTCTCTCTCTCTTGGAGGCAAATTCATCAATTATTTCTCGGGGTTAGTGGTACTTCCACATTTTATTTGATAAGGACTGGTCACACTAATCATATTAAAATTGTTTCAACACTCATTTCTATTTGCTTCTATAAATTCGCTTTATCAATTAAGCTTCGGTCTGCTATCTTCCTTCTATTTTCTTCATTTATACTTCAGGAATCTAATATCACTCCTTTCAGCTATTTTATAATTATTATCCCTTAAATATTCAATTTCCCTAACATTTTTCCCTATCTTGTGCGGTGGTAACAGTCGGGTGGCCACTCTGGGTCCATACACCGCTGTCCATCCTTACACCTTCTGAGACCAGGGGAACATCATCCCTGCTCATAAAAATTATTGCCGGAACATTTCAACGGTCAATACATAAAAATAAAAAAAATTATAAGTAGTAGTCAATTAGCGACTAGTACCAAACACTTTTGGGATTCTTCATACTGTAGCTGTTTGTATTTATTTATATATTTCTTCTTCTTTTCCATTTACTAATAGCATATAACATCATTGATAGGCCTTATGTTAAAATTCTTCTGACTTTACTTCTTGTGACATATTTCTCCGTATCATTTCTTCTTATAAAATCTTCAATTCCGAGAAATTCTAATTATTGTATTAATTATCATCCTCCTTCAGTTTCATTGGAGTCATTAAATTATTCTTTATTCTTCTTATCTGAGCACATTACCATTAATTGTTTTTGTTCATTTAATTTTTCCTTCTGTTTGTTACCATTAAAAATATTATTTTTTCCTATTATTTCAGTTTAAATCAGTTATTTATAATTAAATTATATAATCTGTTCTTACATTTTCTTAGTGGTTTGTCTTTTTATTTTAAATTATATGGTTTCGAAATATCTTAAGTAAGTTGTCCTTACATGCTTTTCATTAATTCTAATGGTTGCAAATTATCTTAAGTAAGTTGTACTTACACACTTTTAGAATTTTGTGGTTTTAATCTCTTCATTTTAAATTATATGGTTTCAAAATAACTTGAGTAAGATGTCCTTACATGCTTTTAGAATTTTGGGGTTTTACTTTACAATGGGTTGCTTGGTCCTGTATCCATAAAATCCGTCCCTTTTTTCTGGTTTGTTTGGAGTCTGTTTAACCGTGGTCCCTTATTTCAGGTACTCCATGTTCTCGGATTGCTGGGGTGTTCGTAATTAATTCTCTCCTTGATAATCTTCTTACCATCCGGCTCTCCCACTTTGCTGCTATGAAACTTTCACTTAAGTACCGGTCTTCCGTCATAATTCGTTCCTTTTTAACTAACAAGTATTGTACCTCCTCTAACATAACATAGTTGCTCATATTTAATCTCATTTCATTCCCTTTTTCCTTTGGATTATTTGCCCAATATTTGCATGTTGTCTTCCGTCTTGAAGATACGGCTGATATTGTCTGATACACTTCCATCGTTGACACATTTAACTGGGATGTAAACTTAATTAACTTCCTCTGTTCGTTAATTGGAAGGTTAAATACATTAATTAATCCACCTGTAATCATCTCCCATTCTTCCTTGGTATTTATTATTCTCTTTCTACTTGTTTTTATTATTTCCTTGGTCTTCTTTTCCACGGTTTGAATATCCTTGTTGTTGTGGCTATTTTTATTTTCAGATGGCATTACACCTTGGTATTCTGTAATTTCTATTTCCTTCCTCTTCTCTTCTGTATTCGGACTTACTTTAATACCTTCTGAAGTGCTGTCCAATGTTTCATCCAAATTATTGGAACTATGGTCCATTTGTTTATTTGTCTCCTCTTGGTATGTATCTGCTTTTTGGATACGCATATTAACATTTTCAAACTTCTCTCCGAAAGTTTTCCATATCTCCTTATTAAAATTCTCCATTTTACACTCAAATTGTTTTAAATTCTTATTATTCTCTTCAAATTTTGCATTCATCTCTTCTCTTTGCCCTTCAACCGCTTCCTTCAGTTCATGGTATTGTTCATTCATGGTTTGTTTTAAGTTTTCCTCCTGTTTCTTAAATTGTTCATTAGTTTGTTTACTCTGTTCCTTAAATTGTTCATTAGTTTGTTTATTCTGTTCCTTAAATTGTTCATTAGTTTGTTTATTCTGTTACTTAAATTGTTCTGCCAGAAATTTCATCAGATCTTGCCAATTAGGTTCTTCTCTGGCTACCACTCTGTCTGGTTGGTCCCCTTGGGATCCTCTTCCACTATTTCCTTTTCCGTATCCATAACTACTTCGGTTTCTTCTGTATCACTTGTCTGTTGGTCCATTTCACTGTCCGTGACTAACTCTATTTCTTGTTCCTGTCCACCTTCTTCAATCTCCTTTTCTTCTGCCCTCTTCTTCGATTTTCCTCGGGTATTAGGCATTTCTTGTTTTCTCATAACTGCCAACGATAATTAGATTTTTTGATATATCTTTTATTAAATATCAAAATTCTTTTCTAATTACCGCCCTTTTACGTTGAGCGCCAAATTTGTAACGTACTACTTTTTGAGGTGTTGTATAGTTAAATCCTGCCCCACGTTGTACGCGTCACTTCTGTAACGTACTCCCTACTATGAGGTACTGTAGAGTTCTATTATATATGCCTCAAGTAGTATGCGTCACTTTTGAATTATACTAACTGACGTTTTAAACTGTATAAATAAAGGATTTTGTTTATCTTGTTTTACTCAATCTAAAAGAAATCGAGAGTGTGTGATTTGGGGTCAAGGAGGTAATTTGTTCAGCCTTATACAGAAGAGAGAGTAAGTATCATTATTGCCCCTCTGTTGTGACGATTTTTTCTGTAGGTTGTGCTGAAATTTTCATTAACTACCCACTACAATAAATTATAACACGTTATAATTCAATATTAATTTTCAATAATATTGCTTTATTGATTATTGACTTTTGTCTCCAGCTACCAAAATATAGGTATCACAATTAATCTCTTTTTTTTAAAAAAAACATCATCTCGACTTTACCGAGTAAACATAGATCGGTCTAAGGAACAAAACATATATGTTGTTATTTAACCAATATTACGCTATAATAAAATACATCAGTTATTACATAATTCTTATTAATTCCCCAGGGTTCAGGGTGAATTCTTTGTGTTATGAGAGTGTCAGAAATGGCTAATTGCTACGCTTTACAAATATCAAAAATTAATAAATAATTTTGTTTATTTTTCAAATATTACGTAGTTTCCGGAATTGCCGTAAGAGAGCAGCATGTATTTGTTTACTTTTGAAAGAAACATATGATAAAATGAATATTTTTTGTTCTATTTCACTATTAAAAAACGAGTTTTCTTCTGGATTTATTACAAAAAATGTTTATATTACCTCGCTCCGTGTTGTCCTTACTGGATTGAAGTTTTATTCTGTGATGAGGTACGTCTTGCGTTATTATTTCCTTTTCATTTCGAGTATTTTCTGATTGTCTACTAGAAGTAGGCCGAACTATATTGGATCCTCAGAATGTTTTCATCCACTGGTTTTTAATGTATATCACCATTTAATTTGGATTCCTCAGGTATAATTAGTTAGTATTCACTTTGTTTATTACTCTTGCGTGAATTTTGCCTCCTCCAACGTCCAAAAAAGGTTATTTTTTATAAGTTTTGTCGCATCGTTTCTTCAACAACTCTGGTTCAGTTCAAAATTTTTATATCTTATTAACAATACTTGTTATTTTCCATCACTCTTAGTAACACATAGTATTTTTATTATGTAGGCAGTTTGTGATTATTATAAATTTATATTTTATTTATGGAAAAATAATTCCCTTCCATTCCGGTTTATTTACTAATTTAATTTACATAATATGTTTTGGTTAATTTTTTTATGACATTGTATATAAATATTTTATCATTTTATTATCATTAAATAAATTTATATATTATTTATTTAGTCTCGAATAGTGTTCATACCCGGTACTACTTCCTGTTGTCATTTCCTTCATAGGATTATTTTAATTTTATATTATCTTTGGTAGTTAAAATTTTTATGTCTTTTAAAATTAACCCTGGGTTTTCTTACAATCTAACACAATTATTTGAAACAATATAATATTAACTTGGGTATAACAAATTGTGGTTCATACAATATAAATTACAATAAATAAATAAAATTACAAAAATCAATTAGTATTATTACATACTACTTCCATAGTTTTATCCTATCCAAAACATACAGCACAGTTTAGTAATACATTAATTTCACTTTGGTTTTTCACCTCAATGGGTACACTAGAACTCACTTCGCACTATATACCACTCGAATTGTTTATTATGTGGAGTGATATAATTAAATTTTGAGCGAGCTTTAGTTCTACCCATTTCTGACTTTTATTCTCATGATTTACTTTATTGGGACCGGGTTATGTACCGTTACAATATATGTAACTTACTTTTTACTAACTTACCTAACTTTTTACTAAACAATTATTCTTATAATTTGAAAATTCTTTTATTTGTTTAATTGTTTTTAAGGTTTTTACCTTAAATTTGGTTATCTACGAAATTTGGTTGTAGGTAAGTTTTGATTTCGATTACGACAGTAAACGTGGACATTTTTAAGACAAAACAAGCGTCAGACACAACAGAAAGAGACAATGTAGACCTAATAAAGATTTCCATTATTTTGTTAACAGTGACTTGGCGTGTTGTGTCTGTTGCAATGTTTCTCGAAAGTCGAGGCTAGACATCAACAATCGTATATTTTGGAATGTGTACATATTACGATTCACGAAAAACGTAGTAATATATTATCCACATTGCTCTGGCATCTTAATTTGTTTGAATAAGTAACATTAATAACAGCCTCGTACGCGAAATGATTTTGTGCGTGTGTGTGTTTAAAAAACAAGCAGATGTAAACTATCCGTAAAGAACCGGAGAGACAATATTAAAGTACTGTAGTATTATTATTATAATGGCCTGGTGTAGGCTAGACATTACAGTATCTGTTTATTCAGGTGCAGTCATGTAGTGCGATTCTGTCAGCTTGAGACTAAACTATAACGATTAGTCACTCTTATTTGAATAGGAGTATGATACAATATGTGGATATTGGAAAATGCTTATTACATCATTGTGTATGGGTGGTCATAATTATTGTTTGTGACAGGAGAAAGGAACTATAATTTTTGACAAGACCTCTTATAAACTTTTATTGAAAGCAATTATAATTGCGGTTGCAATGAAACACCAGATTTGACGTCATAGCCTACCGTACGCAAAAACAAAACTCTAGAAGTGCGACATAGCACTGAAACGAGACTAGGAAAAAATTCGGAAGATTTACACCAAATTTCGTATTTTCTGGAACATTAAAAAAAAATCGGAAGGTCTTCCGAAATTTCGGAAGACTTGCCAACATTGCGCACTAGACACTAGATGCCGGCTTATTGAGGCAGCAAAACAACTGACAAGTATGTAAACAAGCTGGCGAGTCATCAAGAAATCGGTGCCTGAGCCGCGGTCGGACTAGAGAGGTTTTACTGTACCTGTATAATTTGTTATAAAAAATAAATTGAATCTAAAAGTATTAACAGTGTTACTTTACACTGTGATTTTATAAAGCTTTTACTGTTTAAAAGAAAATAAGAGAATTTATAGGCCTATCTCTCTTTGGGAATACTAATTTAAACTTTCACTAGAAGTAAACAAACCTGACAGATTTAAAGAGGTTTCTGTTTTTTTAAAGGGTGGTTTTATGTATGTTTGTTTAAAACACTTTATAATCATTATAATAATAAATAATAATGAACAGATTTAGTTAATTATGAATGTGAGTTAAATTATTTTAACGTCACCTTGCCTTTACCTAACCTATTCTCAACGAGTTTGTCAACGGCCCTGGAAATTCTGATACGGGGAAGTTAGATGTATTTAAATTGTTTTCTCGGGTACAGTGTTGAGGTTTCCACATTCCGCCTGTCAAAATGTGGTGGTCACCCAAGGGCTTTTGGTTTTTCAGAATCTTCTGATACGGTAAGTGAGTAAAGTATCGGAGTATATTATTCTTCTCTTTAATTATTTTTATTTATTATTCATCCCCAATTATTTGTACTATTACAAACATGTAGAAAGCATAGATTTTTATTTGAATTGCAACATTGGCATAAAAACATCGATGTTTGAAGTCTTAAAACATCGATGTTTTTTAACATCGATGTATTCTTCACGATGGTTTTCTGGCGATGCTCATCCCTTAATGTTGGAGCGTTTTTGTCTAAACGGACACACACACACTCATGAAAAACCAATTAGAAGTGAGAATATGTAAAATTTTGAACTTAACGGTTTATTAACGCGCTATTTTTTTGTTTCGACCAATCAGGCGTCTGCCTTATCTCCAACGTCTCCAACCTTCTTCATAAATTCTCAGGTTTTTGGTGTCAGAATTAGGGATGCGACATCGACAATAATAAGTAATCCCAGCCATAAAGACACAACTATAAAGTAGCATGTCTATAATTCCTGTTTTAAGGTAATATTAGTGTTGGAAGGTAATAGAAGCATTAATTTCAGATAATCAAACCACAGTCACAAGCATTAATCAAATCACATAATCAAACTACTCCTTTCCCTTAACCGATCTTCACAAAGAACAATACGTCTTGAGTACTCTACACAGGGCTGTACGCAGAAAATTATTTTATTCAGTTTGAATTTGCGGTTCTTATCGTTTGCCACAGAAAATACCCTTGTTAAAATGTTGCAGGTAAACTACCCCTTTCCGTTAACCGATCTTCACCAAAACCAATAGGTCTTGAGTACTATACAAATCAGGGCTGTATGTAAAAAAATATTTGATTCTAAATATAATTATTACACTACTATTGTGTTCCGAGTCGTAGTGTAATAATTATATTTAGTTAATTAATGGACATGTCATGGACAACGAAATCCAAGTATTCGATTCTGTTTGAATTTTTGGCTGTTATCGTTTGCCATAGAAAAAAATCTACACACAAACACACACACACACACACACACACACACTTTTCGAAAAATGACTTTTCATGTTTTGAGGGTAGTACAATCAGAATCTGCAAAAATCTCGAACACGATTTTTTTTTTTTGCCATCACCATACTTCCATTTCCTTAAGGACATGGAAGTAAAAGGTAAGGGGCTTAACAATATCTACCACTTTTTAGATAAAGAAGGAGTATCCACTACGGTTAATAGCTTATGCTACAAGATAAATAAGTGTTTATTTTAAAAATTAGTACAGTAACATACAAGACAGGTTACATGAACAACCGGTGGAAGAAACGGAGAATAAACAGTTACAGTGAGGTCGAAAGACGTAGAATTGAGCACTACAGAGTCAACTGGGTTTGTAAAGAAACATCAAACCCAATGTACTATCATTACACACAACAATGTACTATCATTACCTAACCAACCACAACACTCATGTGGAGTAGATGTATTATTTAGGAAGTATCTGTGCCTCAACAAAGTACTAAGTCCAGTATACTGTAACAGGATCTACTGTTCCACACTGTAAATAAAGAAGATGGGCAATAATATATATTGTAACGTTTATCCCTTTTTCTTACCTTTAAATCTGTAGTATCTTGTCCTTGTAGTATTCTATATTGTAATAGATGTATTGGTATTGTTTTTGTATTCGTCAGTCTCACCTAACGTTATAGTTAAATTGTGTACCTTTAATTCAATTGTAAAGAAGACTGTTTGCATTAAATGTACTGTAATAATGTAACAATATGTATGTGTAGGCTGATTAGAATGGAATGGCTGTTTACTTACCACTTTACCTAGTATTTTGGTCACTTAACCAAAAATTTGTCCATTTTAAGTACAGACTCTAACCTATCAGATTGCAATGTAATTGGAATTTGTTGAAAACAAGATTAAACTATCACTCATATATTCAACCCCCCCCCACAGAGAGTGGGAGGGGGAAGAGAGAGAGTTATATATCATTGTTGAATAATTAAGATATTCCTTTTAACAAAAATATACTTTTTAATTAAATTATTACAACTATTTATTTTTACTTTAATTATATTTATGTTTCTGAATAATTGAATACAATACAATAATTAAAATAAAAGTATATTGTTGTTAAAAAGTATTTTATTTTTTATTGAATAATAATAATAACATAAGAATATAAAATAAAGTAATTTGTAAATAATCGTTATACTTCTGACATGTAGAGTAGTATACATCAATAGTCTACTCTCATACAGTATACGAATTTGTTGGAAAATATCATGCACACTACTTGGCAAAGGTTCAACACTGATTTAAAAATGTTTTGTTTAATGCAAACACTGAAACACACTATACACAAGAAATAGAACTCATCATGAACATAACGTGATTATATTACTTCTTATGGTATAAGAATATGATATCGGTTTTTTATTTAATACCCACTTGTAAAGGAAAAAATACAGTTATTATTTTATAAATAACTTTGTTACAGCTGCTGTGAAGTTGTTTAGATTAAATAATGTAACCTAACCAACTTTTAAGTATTTAATATTAAGTATAAGTATATTTAATCCTCAGAGAAAATGAACAATTAACACCAGTTTTTGAAAGAACCATGAAAGGAGAGAAGATGAGCTTGTGTACGAAATGCAAAGTGGAGTATCTTATGTAGAGATGAAAGCTCAACAGTTCAAACCAAATACATATGAATGGAGATGATTGGTAATATCTGGGACCTGTCACACAACAGAACACCATACAATGATGATAGTGTGTATCACTTATTTCATCACATCTCTTACCATGTAATGTGCCTGCTTTTAATAATATTTTCAAAGGATTTTAATACTTTGTTTTGACTGGTTTCACTGTGTAAATTACAAACCTGAATATAGTCCTGGAATACATACGGTAATCAATTTTTCCATTCACAGCCACGTTTCGCATTAAATCACGAATGCCTGCAAAGAAAAATAAATTACATCACCGGACACACCAAGTACTGACATATGAACATTAATCAATTATTTTGTTTAATCAGTCAACATTCTAAGAGACCAATATTAAAGGGTTTACAGATTATTGACGCATCCACCAAAACACACACACACACAGGTTGTGGTATGTGTTACAATTGTGTCTTATTTTCAGCTAACCGTTCTTTTACAGGTGAAATCAGTACAATTGTACCTCGTGAGTATAAGGTTAGTTTAAGCTGTACCTATGATATTAAACATAATAATACACTGAACATGATTATTACACTTTATATGATATCAGCTTTTTGGCTTAATATCCACTTGTAAAAGAAAAAATACAAAATGATTATTATTTTATAATTAACTTTGTTACAGCTGTTGTGAAGTTATTTAGAATAATAATGTAACCTAACCTACTTTTAAGTACTGAATACTTTTAATGTGTCATGTACTGTGTTCAATAAGGAAACGAAATACTTTTACAGAGTACTTAAAATCCTTGAAAATGGTATTGGATTAAGCTTGAGCAATGAATAATTAAACTAAGCACATGATTTCAAAGTCAATATCATAATTAACTACGTATTCTAAATAGAACATACCAAATTGATAATACTTACCAAAGTCATGTAAAACAAGAATCATAAAGGGGTTTCATATTTTTTTATATCTTCAAGCATTTTCTCGAACAAATCCTGGTTTGCATTTCTTGTTCGCCACATGAACTCACTTAAATAGGAATGTAAGCGATCCCTTCTCGTACCACATTCAATCATGTTTCTGCGTTTACAGGACCGCCACATGCTTTCTATGCTTTGTGTATGCGCTCCAGTTTGAGGATCCACAAAGTTATAACTATGGTTTACAGTCAAATGAGTGTACTGTTGTGGCAAATTAACAATTTGACAGTATGAACGCCACTCATCTGACATTATAATGGACCCTGGTTCAATATTTGCCACTATGAGAGTTAGGAGAGTACCTGCTGATCGATCTTCGACAGGACACAAGAAACATTCCTTTGTTTCTCGACAGAATCCTCCGAAAACCCACTGTTGTGGATACACCCGGCCAACATTATTTTTTCTCTTGGCAAAGAGACTCTCGTCGATTTCAACTGTTAAATTTGGTCCTCCAATTTTCTGTGGGTTGCTCATGATGTCTTCAGCACAGATATGTCTTAAGTAAGCCGTCCAATGTGTGTGTGTTATGTTGTCGATTTTCAGTTGATTTTTACTGTTTTTCACACTACTACGGCCTTCATACCAGTCATAAATAAATTTTATTATTGTTCTCAGGGGTAATCTGGACCCCTCTAAAAATGTGTCCTTGCAAACTGGCTTATACTCACGGCAAGTCTTCTTATTACAACACCAACGCTGTTGGTGCCCAAGCGCTAAAATCATATCATGTCCATTACCACATTGACGAGGATTGTAAACCAAATCTTTTTCTTTAAGAAAGAAACTGCAGCATCCTCGTCTGTACTAATAACACTACCATCGTAGCTAATCACAACACAACACTGATTTAAAATGTAACAAAAGAAGTGAACAAGCATGTAACAACACCAATTAAAAATATAATAAATGTAATTTGCAAATTCATAAGTGTGTTTTATTTTGGTTTCCACTGTACTATGTGACGATCGGTGAGACCGTCGTAACAATTTAACAAAACATCCCAATTAATTCAATATTATACTTTGAGGATTATAATTTTACATAACCCCCTTCCACCTCCACACTCCCCCACACAACCTACCAACTAAACAAACCGTTACAAGTTCCGGACATTCTGTATCATACCCCGCTGATGAAGGCGAACACCACACTGAAATGTCGTACGAGGAAAATAAACAAAGTAAGTTTCACATGTGAAAGTGTAGTAATTAATATTCATAAAACATTATTAGTATTTAATTTCAAGCTTGCAGAAGTCAATCCAAATAAATGATGTCTGAATGTATGTACACACATAAAAGGCAAAATACAAGTGTCCTGTCTTGTCTGCTGTCATAGAAAATATATTCTGTATTTCTTTACGGTTGCAACTTCATTCATGTGAGTGAAAATTAATTTATATAAATTTCAAATCCACTTGGAATCAACACCGATGACTGTAAACAAATATAATAAATTCCTTTTGTGATCACTTTGGGCCAATATGAATTTAATAGCACTAGCTGAATAATAACAATAACTGATAACAAGATTATGCAAGATTTGCCATTACTTTCCCATACCTGTGATTACAGGTATATTGATATACCTGTTACTATGTATAGAGGTGTTACTATATATATTGTATGTTAAAACTGTTAGGTGTATTTTATAATCTGGAACATTTTACACCAAATGATTTAATCACAAAAGATTATGTAAAACACAAAATTACAACAAACACACCAAAAGTACCTATAGAAATTACAACAGTCATAATGAACAAACAAGAAATAAACATAATTGCAAAGAAGGAACCAAGGTAATTCTAATATTTAAGAAATAAACAATAAAACTGAGAAATTCTTCTCCGAAAACAATATAACTCAAATAACCAAAGATCCCATAATAAAATACCAAAAACAAATTCATAAATAATGCAAAATACATAATCCAAACAGAAAACATAAAATACCTAAAAAGAAATTAAACCTAACCCCCCAAAACTAAACGCATTACCAAAAATACACAAACCCAATATACCCATTTGACCTTTGATAAATAACACACAAGCACCCTCCCACAAAATCGCCAGATACCTAGATAAACTAATCAGAAAACATATAAATCTAACCAACAAACAACATAAATCTAACCAACAAACAACACATCTGTTAAAAACAACATAGAACTTGTCAAAAAACTAGAACACATCCATATACCACACAACTCAACATTAGCATCATTTGATATAACGAATTTATACACCAATGTACCTGTTGAAGACACCATAGTAACAAGGTAAGTGTTTGGAATACTGTTTTATGAACATGAGGTGGTATATGTTAGTGATCACAATTCTGTGGTTGAGGCTGAAGGTAGAAGTAGTTTCTATAGAAATATTTCATTTCTAAAATGATTTCAAATATAAATCTTAGAACATGGTAGTCATGTATGGTTCTCCATACCGATATTTTAATTATTTGCATCAAATAGTATTATTGTTTAATAAATGTTCTATCCAGATCAAATTATGTGTATACAGTTCTGGAAAAAATTAGACAGGCATAATATTTTGTTTGTTTATTGTAAACTGTATTATGTTTGGAAGTATCCCAAAGTAAATTTAACATTAGTCATGTCAATCAATGAGGCCAGTCAGTTTTTTAAGGCCAGGAGAATCCTTGAAAAGTTTGGAGCATCACTAGGGGATCTGTGAAAAACTGGCAGATTTGAGTAGTCACTTGATAAAGGATGGTGTTGTAAAAGCAACAATTCTTTCAGAATTTTTTATAACCCTGTCAGTCTGCAAATAATACACTGTATTACAGTATACAAATGTAGTGTAACATCTTAGCACAATACTATATGATAAATTTGGATAAAAGTCTCATTGCCAATAGACAGGATAACTGGTGTGATCAGACATAACAAATTTGTATTAGTTTTTTGAAAATTTATTCCTATCAAACTGGAGTAAGCATATTTTCAAACCTTTATGGATGTGTGTCATGGAATTTACAGATTGCACCAAAAGAAACAATTAAAATATATCTTTTCAATTAAACAAAAATTGGTCTTGTAATATGATTCGGTAATACAGCAGGAACTAATCAGTTAATTGCTATTACAAAATGCCTTATTCCTTTTCCATGATGATCAGATTTTGCTATACGCCTGCATAAATATAAATTATTAAAATGCTTAACTCCCAACACAAAGTTGAACACATGATGAAAAGTTCATCATGTCACATATTCTAGTAACAAGGTAAGTTTTTGGAATACTGTTTTAGCTGAATTTATACACTAGGAGGACACTCAGCATTTAGTTTGTGTGTGTAACTCTGGTTAATCAAAGAGAATTATTTGTGTAAATTCAAATTTAGTAAAACGAATCTACTACTGTAAATGCCTGGAATGCTATGCATTAAAGAATTTTAATTAACTTTATATGGGGAAAACTGGTTTACATACATTATTTCTGAAAATAATAATCCTGAAATGTAATCAGTACTTATATCAAGTTAAGTGCAATAATTAAATATATTCTTCAACTTGCACGTTAAATAGATCCCTTCTCCTTCACTTACCAGGCAAACATAAGGGAAGCTCTACTAAATACAGGATTTCTTGGAACTGTGTAGAGTGGGATCAGTGGAGTAACTTGCGGAGGGGGGTTATCAGGGGATCAATTCCCCTCCAGAACTATTCGAAATTTCAGCAGAATTCCATAATTTCCTAAGTAGACCCATTTCTAAGCCAGTTTTGTTTGTACAAAGTAATACTTATAAATAATTATAGAAATAAAAGTAATTACAATATTGTAACGTTATGTTTTCCCCTTACATAAAATAGGCCCCAACTTAAACCATTTCATGACCATGATACATGAAGAACAAAATACTAAGTCATTAACTAAATTGTATACTATAAATATTGTCTGAGATACGGTAATAAAAAGAGATAAGAATAATGTAATGAAACTGATAAGAACATTATCAATAAGAAGATTTTACTCCAGTAAACTGCATTAAAAATTGTTAAAAAAGATAAAACTAATGAAAGTTAAAAATAAAGCTAATGAGTTATTCTTAGATGACATCATTTATCTTATTGGTAATGGTGTAAAAGCCTTCCCACAGCGGTTGCAGGTTTGGGCTGATTTATTTCTTCCTTATCATGTTATAGAACTAGGCCTGGCAGCAGGTGTGAGCCCTGAAGAAATTGCAACCAGTCTTCATCTTTGTATTTGCCAAAATAAAGTTGTTCTGAGCCAGGTCAAGTAAATTCAGGTTAGGCCAAGTTGCTCATTAGACTTTGTCTAAATTTTAAAGATATAAAGTGTTGATAAAGATTTTAGGACCGTACATTAAAAACATTGTTTGCACATATGAGTAGGAAGCAGATGTATTAATATAATGTTACCCAACAAGATACAGGAACAATTATGTATATTTAATTAAGTAGTTAGTGGACTTAAAACCTGCAGTAGAAACTCCAGTTTTTATAAAACAAATAGGGAGAGAATTGAAGATTTGATGTTTGTAAATGTTATATCTATTTTCTTCTAAGTAACTAATGGCTGGTTATTTGTAATCACGTTTTCTCATAATGTATGTTGTTAATGAATTTTTTTTAAGGGTATGAAAAACAACAACAGATATTGGTATTTGAAAAAAGGTGAATTTTATTGGTACATACTAAAGTATAGAGTCAAATTTGTTTCTATTCATTAACAAAGGTCCGTACTGTAATAATTTTGTGTGTAATATACAAGCATTCTTTAATATGTTTACGAGATTCTCCCAATTTTATTTGCATTAATTCAGACCGTAGTAACATTAAATTCCACTGTAACCCATTATTAATACTTAATCATTTGCATGTTAACAGAAACTACACATTGCTTATTATTGCATTATGTTGAAAAAAGGATTTTAATGTACTTGTTTGAATATACATTAGATTGTACTAGGTTCTAAATTGGAAGTACGTTTTAATTCCGGTACTTTGAATAAAGACAGCCTTTAATGTTATATACAGCCTTTGAATGTACACTAACTAAGGAAAGGTCTGTTAAGTCTAATTAATTTTAAAAATCTAAAAGGTTAAGTTAAATAATTAAACGTAGCCACAACCTGCCAAAATCGTCTCTGTACCGTAATTATGTGCGATAAATGTAAACTAATTTCTGTATTTCCAATAAATACACCCTTTTAATGTACACGAACAAAGTAAATTTTATTTAAGTTACATTGTCGTACATAACCTCCATAAGCTGGCATTACTTACTTCGAATAAATACAGCCGTTAATGTTATATACAGCCTTTTATCCATACAATAAATACAGCCTTTGAATGTACACTAACTAAGGAAACGTTTGTTAAGTCTAATTAATTTTTCAAAATCTAAAAGGTTAAGTTATATTGTTAAACGTAGCAACAACCTCCCAAAATCGTCTCTGTACCGTAATTATGTGCGATAAATGTAAACTAATTTCTGTACTTCCAATAAATACACCCTTTTAATGTACAGTGACAAAGTAAATTTTATTTAAGTTACATTGTCGTACATAACCTCCATAAGCTGGCATTAGTTACTTGTGAAGAAAACAGTTGGATGTACACATCGGACACCGAAATATTGTACACGCGCGGCGCCGGAAGTTGTTTGCCGCTGAATATTCCCCAAGACCCAAATGCATTTGCCACAGTTAATATGGCGCTCATTCACCTTTCCATGCGTGCTTATGCGAGTAATTATTTTATTTTTTCCTTCGTAAATAGCTTCGACCGCTGTTTAAAATTATTTTTCCCGTGTTTATATAACATAGAAGAATATAAAAAAAAATTTCACCCCAATGTCAGCTTAGATTAGAAGGAAATAATTACCAAATGTACTGAAAGTAATGGCATAGTCAAATATTGTTATACAACGTACAGGTAGGGATGGCAACGATATATCGATAGTTGAAATTTGTCGATATATTTCTAAATATATCGATATATTTTTTATCGATATACGTTATTTATATATTTTTGGATTATAACGATATATCTCAAAACACACGATATATATCGTTTTTTTGTTATTGATTTAAAAAAGGTAAAACATTAAATTCACTTCTCTTAAAATGATGTTTTAATAAGGTTGTAACAAATTGGGAATTGTGTTTTAGTACTTCATTAACCCTCTAACGGTAAGGTGGACTTTTACGCATGCAAGGTAAGGTCTCGAAACACCGCAAATTTATCCTTCCTTGAATCTCTCGTAGTTTTGTCGTCAAATCGTAAGTTCTGGATTACAAAAGAGAATCTTTGCTGTGACATTGAACAGCGAAAGCGAAATACAGCCGGTCCATAGATTACAGAAAACATATCATCAAGACATAAACCAGAATTCTTCAAAACACCGCTCATATACAACAGCCCAATAAGAGCTCTTATCTCTAGCAGGTTTGTGGGAGATGTAAACCACTGTACAGATTGGTATTTGATCTTCGATCTTTTTATTTCACTGTTAGTGTGGAGAACAATAATTTTTTCCAGCATCTCATCGGTTACAAATAAAGAAAACAATTGTACCTCATCAACGATCCCTCGAGCATCGCCTTTTGGTCCGGGCAGATGTATGATAACATTTAAAGATGAGGTTCGTGAAAATTTGGAGCGTACCGGTTTGTTCATCCAGATGGTTTCTTCGTCTTTCCCCAATTCAAAAATTCTGTCATCATCAGTGTTTTCATAGGCATTTCGATCATCAGCACTGCTACAATCCTGTGTCCCTTCAGCTAAGTCGAACTCGTCATCTTCGTTATCGCTGTCTATAAGAATGTTATCTTCAGTCTCGGAAACTTCTTTATCAAAATCTTCTTCTTCTAAGTCTGAGTCTTCTTCTTCTTGCCTTTGAAACTCTGCTAATATTTCTTCAGCAGTGTACAATATTTTGTTACAAGCCATGATGCAAAAAATAAAAAATGAATAGAAAATCTAAATTCAATGAAAAAAGTCACAGTAATTAGAGTAAATTGTATTCTATTGTCCACTCAATGGTACTGTCTGGCTCTTATACGTGTTAGTATTGCTATGATGCCAGAGCAATGTCAACCATATACTACTACGCTTTTTCGTGAATCGTAACATGTACACAAAGTGTAGACATTCCAAAATATACGTTTGTTGATGTCTAGGCTCGACTTTGGAGAAACATTGCAACAGATACAACTCGATAAGTCACTGGTTACAAAATTACAAAACAATGGCAAGTGTTGTGTTCATGTTTAGTCAACAAAACAAGACTAAACATTAGTTACAGTACTACGTATGTATAAAGTTCACAAGCCATACATTCTTACGAAACTGCAAACCGTTTATTTAGAAATCATGATTTTAGGGTTCATTTAACCAGTTTACCTAAAATGAATCTCATACTCTTCACATAAACGTCTCCATAAAAGAATGATGAACATGAAGTTATGAAAAGGTACACAAATAAACAATGGAGCATTGAAAGTCATAAGATCCAAGAGGTGTTCTAAATTTACCGATATATCGTAATATATCGATATATTTCAAGCAATATATCGGATATATCGATATAGCTGTTACGATATATCGGAAGACCATATATCATATACCAATCAATGTTGCCATCCCTACGTACAGGACAAGTTCAAGACTACAGTATTTATAAATGTAATATTATAGCTTGCATAACCCACACCTGGGCAAACATAACCTCACCGTGCCTGGATAACTGACTACTACCATAAGGTGACTAATAACTATAAATATGAAACAATGAAACATACAGATATTCAGCAGCAGGTACAGAATACGGAAAATTGGTGTTGGTGACATTTATGGAAAGTATCAGTAGATGAATATATTTGTAGGCCTAGGCATGTGAATATAAGTAAATATGTGATGATTTCTCAAAACTATGCATTTGTGATGATGTTTTCACAATGCTTATAATTATAGTTAAAATTGAAATTGTAGTTACTCAGGTTGACAATTTGAAATGACAAATGAATTTATTACAGTTTTGAAATTTTATATATTATATTAAATATATAATATAATATATATTATATTATTATTGAAACGATTTATTATATAATTTGTATTGAACTGAACTAAAGCAAATAAAACTTTTTGTAGACTTCCAAAACAAAATAAAACTCAGATTCTGAACACTTTTTGTTCAGACATTATTGTCAGTAGGCCTATATGTTTTATGTTTGTAATACCCATTTTTACTTAAGTCAATGTGTTTAATGTAAAGGCAATGCAATTCAGCTTGAACAGTAACAAGTAATGGAGCCATGTTATGTTGTGCATGAAATAGCTTTGTGATGGAGGCGGCATAAAGTAGTTTTATAGTTTCTTGTAAGAAATTTATTTTCAAAACGGATTGTATATAATATTTCTGGTTTGGTCAGTACTGTATTGTATTAAGCCAATAGCCTACATGACATTAGATATTATTAAACTACACAAAGTAAACTAAAAATATATTACATAAATGTGTATGTTAACCAACTACTGAATATTATTATTTTGCCATGCACAGCCATTTATTATAAACAACAGTTCAACATAAACATAATATGATCGAAAGGTGGATATCCCTATTTTCACTATGTTAAATTCTGAAAATTGAGATGCATTTTTCAAAGAAATAAAATATAATTTTTTTTAAATCCTACAATATCTTTCATATAACATCAGTATTGACACTTGGGAATGCACAAGAAATTCAGATTTGGTGCTCTTTCACTTTGCCATTCATAGCTGATGTTAAGATGTCCTTCCCATACCAACAAATAAATGTTACCAATTCTTATCAGCTTACACAAATGTCTCTTTTCAGTGATATAACACATCACGTTTTGGATCTGTTAGCTGTTTTGTATGTGGTTTGTTTTAGTAATGTGTTATTAGGCTGTCATAAATTATATCAGTGACATGAATATCATTAATGTTACCCTTCATGTTACTGGAAAACTGTTCAAAGTGGTCTCAGTGGATCATGAATTCAATCAGTCCCAGTTCTCCTTTTTATATGCAGTTCACAAACTATGAAATATTGTTCCATTGTCCATTATGGTATTTCAAGTCATTTAAAATTATAATTTCTACACGATTTCTAATATTATTTGTCAAAGATTTTCTGTTTAAGACCAGATTAAATTTACTGCACCCTGAAAGCTATAAATAAGATGAAACGCGTCTTCAGACTGGATAAAGCAGAACAATTATTTCAACTCTTTAAATCTGTCATACGCTTCAAACTTCCATTGTAAACAACAGTTTGCTAGTAGTATTGCAGTGTATTCCCACAGCTGTCAATTTGGAAGTTATGTGAAACAGAGTATAGGCCTACTGTGTAACTTCTGCAAACATTTTGACTCGGATGTTTCATAAAAATCTTAGCATTCAATTGATAAGCAATTGTTGTTTCCTTCTCAAAATAATTCTAAAATTATGTCAAAAGTCTTATAATTTCTGGTAAATAGGAATTTAAAAACAAAGTCTGTGTCAAAATAAGTAACATGGTATGACGAACTGATAAAAAAAAATTGTAGACACGTTTGCATGGCTTGAAAGAAAAGTGTACCTTTATGGGGAAAACATTTTCCAGGAATCATCAGTATAGTTAGCACTGTAGGTTGAATGCTCTTCTGTATGTTAGCTCAATCGAATTACATGTGCAGAAGTAATGTGACTTTTCCTCTACATAAGTGGTCTTGGTATCATTTTATTAAATGAAGTACCTTGCCCACACTAAGATATGGCATCCTCATTGGTTAAACTGAGGTCTGACAATGGGAAGACATTATTTATTAATAAAGATATGTGAATTTAATCTAAAAGTGTCCTTAATCAGATGTTATTCTTATGCTAACTTGTGAGTGATGTAGATTTAGTCTTCATTGACTGCCAACTTGTTTTCATTTGTTTCAGGTGTTAACAAGATCAATTTATCCATCATCTGACAAATGGAAGAGATCAAATTTGAGGACAAGGTATAAAGTTTAAAAATGAAAATATATTTTTTGCTGTTTAATGTATGTATTAAATTGATACACGTGTTATATACACGTATCTTATACACACATTCATTTCTTATATTAATAATAGTTTAGTTATCATCATATTGATTTGTAATTAATTGCTGTACAGAATATGATTTATACATGTATTCTTTTGTGTAGGGTTCGCATTGACAATATGCATTTTACATAACCTAACTTTCAAGCAATTCTCTTCCTCCCTCATCCAATTTAGACTTGTAGACTGTTTGTTAGTTGCAAAGTAGCTTTAAAACTTTTTTTTTGATCTGGCAGTCCTCTGTCTTTGTGTTGGCCAATTATGTCAACATACTCATACTATTCTATCATCAGTCCATTCTCTTGTGTTGTCCACTCTGGTAGTCCTGTTCTCTGCAAGTCTTCCTGGTATTCTCCTGAACTCCATACTTGTGACATCTCATTTCGCTGTTTTGACTTGCATTGTCTCACTCCCAGTTTCTGCAGAATACATCAGTTTTAGATGTATTATATGTATTATTTGTATTATGTCTAAAAGTCAATATTAGACATGTAATTGATGTACATATTCAAACCTTTGTGTTTTGTCTCAAATGTTTGTTAGCCAGATAGTAAGAGCCAGGCACACAACTGACTATTCAATGAGTGATCATGACTTGCATTTGAATTTTTTATCTGACCACCCGCTCCTGTGCCAAGTGGGGGGAGTCCAAATTCACCATTTATTTCCCACTTTTAATGTTGTAACCGTTACAATTGCTTCCTTCAGATTTTATGTACACGACATACTCATTCGTGGGGAGTGAGGTTAACCACAGCCATCGTTATTTACAAGCCATGAAGTGCGAAAAGTGGCAACATCGCTTGTGGGCCTACTTTCTGTGCTAGTTTGCTAAACGTGCTTATGAAGGAAGCCTGCAAAGTTATTCTTTTTAATTATTTTTCTTGTTGCATATAAATTATATAGTGTATAGTGTTGTTATTACTTTCTAGAATTACGTCAATGTTAGTGGTAAGAGACTTGTGGACTGTTTAATAGTGTTGGAAAAAACGTTAACTTTGTTAACCTAGAAAAGGTATGCATCTTTTCCATCGATATCTTTTCATTCACATCAGCATTATATATTTCTAATAGATTATCATTTTATACGGAGTTATTGTGTATTACGTTATGTCAAAAAAAATGCTACCTTAGTGCATATCAAGACAAATATGATTTTATTTTCAGTGGGCAAATATGCCGCGGAAGTGTTGGGTGCCTGGCTGTAAAAGCAATTATCAATCAACTTTGGTGAATGACAGTAAATGTATAACAACTTTTTCGTTTCCCAAAGAAGACAAAGACGATCTCAATGGATTCGTGCGATTCCAAGGGGAAAATGGACACCTTCAGGGTGTTCAGTAGTGTGTCGCAAACATTTTAATGATAGTGACGTGATTTGTTTTGATAAACTTCTTCGGCCAGATGGATCAACAGAGCAAATACCTCTGCGACGTCCAAAATTAAAGGAGACAGCAGTTCCTTGTATATTTCCAAACTTGCCTAATTATTTAAGTTCCAAACAAACTCCCGCAAGAATGGATCCAGAAGAAAGGCACAAGAAAATATTTGATGCACACAGTAAATTAATTGATAATTTGTTAAAAAAAGATTTGATCAATAGTTTTGAACAACTAAAAAATGAATATGCTTGTAATGTCAAGCTTTTTAATTGGGATGTGAAGATGTTAAATAATAAATTATATTTTTATATTTTAAATGTGGAAGAGTTTCTGTCAATTGAAACTAGTTGTAACTTTATTAATTTTGGATATTTGATCTATTCAGATTAAAACTCCCACTTACCTTTCATCTTTGATCTGGCCGGATCGTGTAGTGTGGACGAACCCATTTCGTTCGACGAACTCTGACAGTACATAAAACGAAATAAGGTTTTGAAAGAATTTAAATCTCAATTTTTTGGAAGAGAAATTATTTTTCTTTTATTGATCAGCAATATTGAATTTATACGTTTTCCATATATAGGTTTTACATGTGTCACATGTTGTGAGCTATTGCACCTTGCTTGTAACTGAACTTACTAACTATGGCTTACCTTATCATGGACAATTATATAACTTCATTCACACACATATACACTTAATTCAGCCCAGCATTGCACACTCACTACTCCCATTCCATTATAAAACCCCAATTACCCAATTGAATACATGATTTTAGATCACTACCGGCAACGCGTTCTTCTGTGACCTCGTGGCCAGCCCGCGGTAGGTCGAAAACGTCTCGAAAAGGACGAAACTGAATCACAAATTTGGATATTATTGTTCTACAACTATCCTCCCATCCTGTAACTGGTTTTAGAAAATGACTACTTCACTTTCATTACCAAATACTAATAAAATTATATGAGCATATTTAGCTCGCGTGTCGGCGCCGACGCAGTCAGTGACGAACTGGACAATGTGCTTTCCTCGAGTCACGGGAAATGAGCAGTCACGGCCATCCGGTTTTAGTCGCCGTTGGTGATTAATTGCGGTGGCATAACCATTTTATGCATGGATTATAACGGGCATGTGTGTGTGTCCAGAGGCCGATATTGGCATCTGCTCTGCTGATGTCGCTCACAGTAGGCGGAGTTTGACGCCGTTTTCCGGTAGTCGGTCGATTGGAACTACTAACTGTTCGTCCCAGCGCCATGTTTGTCTCAACTGTCGTGTCTTTCACGGCGTCAGTGCCGATCCCCGCCCGGCTGAGTTGCATACGGGCGTCAAAACACATGCACAGAGTTCTTAGAATTTTGGTGGAGGTAAATTCTTCAGCCGTGTTACACCACTGATTGCGTTTCGCTTTGTTTCCAACTGTTTCTCAACACTGGTCTGTTATACGGACAAATACGTTGCACAAAAATACATTTTTACATTATTTTATACAAACCCGCCCGAAACCGAAATGACTAAAAATATATATATACCCCAAACGGTTAAAACAAAAACACCCAAAAATCGACCCGCTACAATACCCCCTCGATGAGAATTCTGCTGTCCATGACAGAAGAAATCTCATCGATAAACCCCGAAGAGGACCGGTGAGGAACTGGTGCCAACAACCCCCTGGTTCTTACTCTGCATGGGTACACGACCCCCCTGGCTCAGCGACCATGGACTCATCTGAACGAGATCACTGGACTTCTCCGTTAGAGATCCCAACACCGAGAAATCGATCAGACTCGCACCACGGCCCACCTCGCCCTTCAACATACTACCCCCAAAAGTCCTCAATCCCTGGCTAAAATCATTCCAGCTCCTCCGCCGATATGGATCCCCTTTTTGCAAGCTGGGCTGCCTTTGGCAAATACTGGGCTCACACACTCTAACATTACATATTACCATAACACATAAGAATAAAACTTTCTTTTAAAATTTATCTAAAATTTAAAAAATTCAAAATTCAAAAAAAATCTTTTATCAAAAAATTCTCTTCCTCTTTTTTCTAATTTTTGTTTCAAATGACAGCCTAAACATTTCTAATAATATAAACACATCCTTATTCTAACAGGAGAATCACTTATATTCTACCAATACAATGCAATACAATCAAATAAACATGGTTAATGCACACATAATAAAAGAATCATTATCTAACATATTCATTCGCTGGCAGGCGAAAAATCAAGTTTTTTTTTTTTTTTTTTTTTTCAAAAAAAAATTAAAATTTTCAAAATTTTAAAATTCAAAAAAAAATTTAAATTTATTCATTAAAATTTTTATTAAATTTATTTATTAAATACTTATTAAAACTATTCAAATATTGGTTTGAATTAATTAAATAAGCAAGTTAAAATTGGATTCCTACTATACACAAGCTTAGTAGGTGTATGAACTCATCAGCTGATCATAACTAGGTCAAGTCCCAAACCCTTGACCTACATATGTTACGTATAAGTTCTGAAAACACATCGAACATCTGTAATATCCTAACTTGAAATACAAAACATAATAACATAAAATATTTAAAACAAACAAAATATTAATATAATTAATCATCAACTTGACATTTAAATTATTTAAAATAAACACTTCTTGACTTTACATTATTTTCAAATTTTATCAAAATTCTGTCACTGGTGAAAAAAAATAAACAATTGTATATTCTTTATCATGAATCTCTCTGGCTTTTCAACAATCTTACCTTAATATACTGTGGGTGATGTAAATTATTTACTCTCAATTACCGTATTAGATCTCTATACATATATAAACTTTCTCCCTCTGACTCTAATATTTATCAACTGCAACTCCCATGACACCCATCTCTACCAAAATTATCTACTAATCAGGACATTCTAAACCCCAACTTATCATTTAACACAATTCGCCGCCTTCTCCCCATATATAAAAAAAATACTCTCCAACCCTTTGTATACATAGGATACGTGTTTCCTTCCCAAAAACTCATTTCCCTTATTTGGCCCCCGGATTTTACCTAAGGCGGCCCCTCCTCACTAAAATCTATTCCTATCCCGTCCCAACCCTTGTTGCGGACTCCCACATGACACTACCCCCTAATACAAAATTGCCATCCCCAAAATCTCAATCTCATTTCATTACCACAAATACACAAAATAACCTCATTAACTACAAAAACAACAATATATCACTCAGAATCTACATAAAATCTCCATTACCACTGTGTCAACATCAATATTTCACCAAATTCTATAACATACATTAACTCAAAAACAACATTACATTATATTCATCTCCATCATTTCACATTCAACTTTTAATTCAACTTGGACAGGTCTACGTGTCCCATAAAACATTTATCACCCATGAATTATCTTTTATTAATTTGCATACTCTTTTTATCTTTACTTCAAAATATCTGTAGTACACTAAACATTAATTACTTGTAACATTTATAAACCAATATACCAGTGACATGGTATTGTTGATCAGCTGATATCCTAACATAATAAAAATACAATGAAACTACATCTTAAAATTGAACAATTACATGTAATACATTATCAACACTTACTTCTATTATGTTGATTGCCTGCCAGGCGTCTACTGATTGGCTTAAAAAAATTACACACATAATGAAAATACATTTTATCAACAACTATATCTACCACACAACAATAAAATGATTGCACAAATAGCAAAAACCTGGATTATTAGCATACATCAAACAAACAATTCTCTTTTAAATAATTTATATAAAAATTTATAAACATTATTATTTAAAATTTTTCATTAACTCTTTTTATTTATCATCATGATGAATTTATCCTGTGTTGTAATCAGATTTTCAAAAATTCTAAATTTATTATTAATACATATTTTTAATCATTATGTTCCACAAAATAAACCATTTAACATTTATTTACTTATTAATTATTATTAAATCAAAATCTAACCAAACGATTTAATTACCTTATAAAATTCAAACACATAATATTCAATCACACTATCTAAACATCTCCACTTATTTAATTCATTTGATTATTAAAATAACATATCTCAATTATTATCAACATTCTACAAATCATTAACTATTGTCTTCGTAATTATTTTGTTATTTAATTAGAGTGCAAAAATATTAATAATATTATTATTATTAATACAACATTTTCTAAAACATATACACATTACATTTCACAATACACACAAATGAATTCAATATTATTTACAAAATATACGTCAAAATTGTTCAAGTGTATCTCACTTCAGATGTCCAAATCAGCAAGGTCATTCCCAGAATTTACAGTATCTAACAAGGTCTATACACTGATATTCTAGTTCAGCCACCATCGTCAAAAATTAATCTTGGTTCTAAATAACACTTTTCAATTGTATTGACACACATATTGTTGTCTTGTGTGTCATAACCAAACAATTTCAATTTATCTGTTATACCATAATAATCATTCACCAAGTCTGCGTTAAGTATTTCTGTTAACTCTCCGTCAGTAAATATTTCCAATATCGGGTTAGTTACTTTTGTATTATCAATTACATCATTCGGGTTTAAATATACTTCTAATATTTCTTTCAACTCCTCATAATCTCTCTTTAATTCATATAACTCTATCTCTCTCTCAACACACAATTCTCTATTTAAATCACTCTCATCATAACACCATCTCATACTTATAAAATCATTCCGCACAGAGGGTATAAACTTATACAAATAAACTAAACTCAAATCTTCTACTAACACGGGACTCTTGCCCTTCAAAAACTCTTGTGACCACCTTAAATCATCGTAAATAATAAAAGGAAAATTTCCCCTCTGTCCCCACTCTACTACAACATTATTTTTTCTCTCTCTCTCTAACTCACTGACACACATTAACATCTCATAATCACTGCATTCTATACTTTCATTATTTATTTTTACCGTATCACTTTCTGATACCAATTTCTCAAACACATTATTATTCTCGTTATTATTATCATCATTATTATTTATTAATTCATTGCCTAACACAACACTGTCATTACAACTTTCGTTTGTATTATTCTTACTCTGTTCTACTTTATTCGAACTATTTCTTGTCATTTCATTGGTATTTTCAAGACATACATTCTTGTCTTGTATGTTATTTATCAACTCGTCAAATTTTATATTTATATTTTGCTGAAACTGAATATTCTGTTTTTTAATTTCATTAAAAATAATATCATTTTTAATATTCTGCTGTTCGCATTTTATTTTCTGTTCTTTGAATTCGTTACTTAAAATCTCAAATTTCTCGTCATTAGTATTAAAACGACTCTCAAATTTTTCGTCAATTCTATCAAGACGCTTATTTAATTCATTATTCTGCATGTCAAATTTGTTGTCCATTTTTCGTAAGAAACTCATTATATCTAGTTCCTCTGATTGTTTACTTTTATTAATTGAAACGGGGGTCAATTGAATCCCCGAATCAACGTATATTTCGTTTGGTTGTGGTTGAGACGCAATCGGAGTGGAATGAACTATTACATTACTGCCGCCAGCTGTTTCTGTAACAGCACCCGTCTCCCCCCTCAACATACCACTTTCATCCAGCGATTGCGACTCAAGGCCACTTTCACTCATAATCGAATTTATTATACTACTTTTTTCTGTATTCTCGGACATTTTTACTTTATCTATTTTTTCTTACGTAACAACTGTCAATTAGTAATTTTATTTCAAAACTGATATTTTACCAAATCAATTTGCTTTCATAACCCTACTTCGCTATGCATCGTCAGATGTAGGCCGGTGTTAAAATAACCCCTCTTCAGTTATATTAAATCCTGGAAATCACGGCACCAATTGTAACTTTATTAATTTTGGATATTTGATCTATTCAGATTAAAACTCCCACTTACCTTTCATCTTTGATCTGGCCGGATCGTGTAGTGTGGACGAACCCATTTCGTTCGACGAACTCTGACAGTACATAAAACGAAATAAGGTTTTGAAAGAATTTAAATCTCAATTTTTTGGAAGAGAAATTATTTTTCTTTTATTGATCAGCAATATTGAATTTATACGTTTTCCATATATAGGTTTTACATGTGTCACATGTTGTGAGCTATTGCACCTTGCTTGTAACTGAACTTACTAACTATGGCTTACCTTATCATGGACAATTATATAACTTCATTCACACACATATACACTTAATTCAGCCCAGCATTGCACACTCACTACTCCCATTCCATTATAAAACCCCAATTACCCAATTGAATACATGATTTTAGATCACTACCGGCAACGCGTTCTTCTGTGACCTCGTGGCCAGCCCGCGGTAGGTCGAAAACGTCTCGAAAAGGACGAAACTGAATCACAAATTTGGATATTATTGTTCTACAACTATCCTCCCATCCTGTAACTGGTTTTAGAAAATGACTACTTCACTTTCATTACCAAATACTAATAAAATTATATGAGCATATTTAGCTCGCGTGTCGGCGCCGACGCAGTCAGTGACGAACTGGACAATGTGCTTTCCTCGAGTCACGGGAAATGAGCAGTCACGGCCATCCGGTTTTAGTCGCCGTTGGTGATTAATTGCGGTGGCATAACCATTTTATGCATGGATTATAACGGGCATGTGTGTGTGTCCAGAGGCCGATATTGGCATCTGCTCTGCTGATGTCGCTCACAGTAGGCGGAGTTTGACGCTGTTTTCCGGTAGTCGGTCGATTGGAACTACTAACTGTTCGTCCCAGCGCCATGTTTGTCTCAACTGTCGTGTCTTTCACGGCGTCAGTGCCGATCCCCGCCCGGCTGAGTTGCATACGGGCGTCAAAACACATGCACAGAGTTCTTAGAATTTTGGTGGAGGTAAATTCTTCAGCCGTGTTACACCACTGATTGCGTTTTGCTTTGTTTCCAACTGTTTCTCAACACTGGTCTGTTATACGGACAAATACGTTGCACAATAATACATTTTTACATTATTTTATACAAACCCGCCCGAAACCGAAATGACTAAAAATATATATACCCCAAACGGTTAAAACAAAAACACCCAAAAATCGACCCGCTACATAGTATTGTAATTGATAGTAACCTTAAAATACAAGTGTTTTAAAAGATAATGAATTATCACATTCGGATTTACAATGGATTCTTGCAGTTGATATGAAATTAAATAGGTGGTCACAGCTGACCAATATATTGTCATATTATAAAAATATTTCAGATGTGAAACTGGAACAGCCAGACATCAGTAGTTTATTAAAAAAAAGTCTCACTATTCTTGAAGAAGCTAATAAAATAGCAGAAGACAAAGAATTTGTGTATAGCAAACAATTACATATAATTAGTGATCAAGTCAAGCAGTTAGTTAACAATGTTAGAAAATATTCATCTTCTACCATAATATTTGCTTTTATGATAAACTGTCAATCCCCATCATGCTATAATTTGATTCGTGATTTTTTTGTTTTTACCGACAAGAAGGTATTTACAAAGTATATCTTCTAGTTTATGTGTTTCTCTTGCTACTGATACAAACGATAACAATTATTTAAAAAACATAGCAAAATCTATAAATAATAATGAAAAGGTTGTAGCACTTTTGATAGATGAGATATATTTAACAGCACGTTTAGATTATAAATCTCAAAGTATTGTTGGCTGTGGTAATAACAATAAAAATGTTGCCAAAACAGCATCGACATTTATGATCTCCTCTGCTTTGACACTGGAGCATTTTTAGAAATTGTTAGAAAATGGTGGGATATTGTTAATAATTGTAATTATTTAAAAGGTGAAATTAAAAGAAATGAATGGAGCTTGCCAATTACATCTGTTACTGACTCGCAAGTTATTTTTTTTTTTAAATTTGTAAATTGGCTTGACAAATGGAATAGCATAAAAAATAATAATGGACATTTATCTTCTCCAACATTTCATGCTTTGCGTCACAGTACTATCATTTTAATAGATATCATTCAATATTTATTTAGTAATTTTACAATAAAGTATATTTTACCAGGTAAACTTACCACTGATAATTTAGAAAAACGGTTTGGCATATATCGTATATTAGTAGGGTGTAATTATAATGTATCATTGAATGATATTTATGGTGCAGAAAAAAAAATTCGTACTAAAAATATTTTCAAAAAGTATAGTGAATCTATTTCCATAACTGAATTGAAATCACAATTTTCCATTGAAAATAGTGTAGATTCTTCGGATAGCATTTTCAGTTGTGATGCAGGTGACATTAAATTTTTCTTAAATGTTTTGTCTACAGACTACCTAGAAACTGCATCAGTAGATGAAGCCACTAAAATTTATGTATGTGGGTATGTAGCTCATGTTGTATCTAACAAACTAAATTGTCAAGAATGTATCTCCTTAGTAAGACTTGAAAAAGGTACTTGTACAAACAATACATATTTTGATAGTTTACAAAGGGGCGGTTTGTGTATTGGTACTGATTATGGCTATTTCATATTTTTTCACATGTATGCATTGTTGCAATTTATCATAAGTGATATAATTTTTGAAACAAATTTTTTGAAAACTAGTAACCATAAAGGTATTTTATGTAGTCTAACCCTAAAAAGTGTGGAATTTGATTTATTTTATAAAATATTTGAAGGAATCTGCATTTGTGGTGAAAGTTATCAAAAAATAATAAAAATGATTTGTTCGGTTTAAGTAACATAATGCTTAATAATTATACAAAAAATAAAAATAATGAACTAAACGAATCTGGGCATTCCAAAAGAAATGGTGAGGATGGTATAGAGAAAAACAGCATTAAAATTCAAAAACTAAAGACATTTAAGTGATGTATGTAATTAATAATAGTGTATTTTCTTTGAGAGCTAATAAACAGTTCATGTAACACAAAAATATATTTACTAATAATTAAATTGAATTAATTTGTTAATACATGTATATGGAATGTTATAATAGTTGTTTCTTTTAGCAGTTTAATTCTTTAGGAAATCTTGTTTCTGATTTTACAATATTGTGTCACATTTCATACTTTTTCTTCAATAAAGATATGTATATCAAACATTTTTTTTCGTTTCAAGTAAGAGTATTATATAAAATTTATATTATAAATAGTTAAGCTGTTTTATATCAACACAGCGTCGATATGTACGAATAAAACTAACATTATGGTCGGCAGAGTAGGACCACTACAATCAGCTGATGCGACGTTGTCACATCTTAGTTCATGGCTTGTAAATAACGATGGCTGTGGGTTAACCCTTCTTACTAAGCCACTGCTCTCAAGATTAGTTATAAACAAGTCAGTCAAGGACACAGTAGGCATGCTGCTTTTAACTGTATAATTAACAAACTATTAATGTAGAAAGTGTGTTAATAAGTTTACACTACAGTAGACAGTAGATAATTAATTACATTTGACTTAATTAAATTGTTAGCTTACTGTAATACCATTAAAGTTCATATCACCTCATCATAACTAATAATCTTGAATGCAACAATATATGATGGAAATCCGTTTGAAACATGGCTTTTTGTAGATAAGATCTTTGAAAATTTCATGGCCTAATAATAAAAGACTTAACAGTATTTTTTTGTTTTGGAATCACTTTTCATATTTCAGCATAGAGTCTCCATGTAGTTGAACACATTTGGTTTAGTGATGCTCCAGTGCTTTTATCCCATTCAGAAGTTTGATTGTTCTAGGTCCTCTGATAACCGTTTACTGCCGCTTTCAGTCATCTCCAGAAAAGTCCCTCCCTCCCCAGGGAATTTCTGAGTTTTGGGAATAATTAAAATTAAATAGAGCTAAATCAGGCGAGTGAGTGTGATGTTGCAACAGATTGTATTTCAGCTCAGCAATTTTTGCCTAAAAACAATGCTTGTCTGAGGTCTTCCATTATCCTACTACAAAATTATCTGTTTATATACTAAACCTGAACCTTTTTTCAAGTATTTTCATTTATTTGGTCTAAAAGGTTAGAATATCACTCTTTATTTTTTGGCACATCCATGGTAATCTGTTAACAACATTCTCTTAGCCACTCAGAAAATCAAGTCATACCTTTCCAACAGACAAAATTGACTTTCCTTTTTTTGTTTACATGACTGTAGTTAACAATACTGCAGACCAACATGTTGCTTTACAGCTGTTCAGCTTACAGCTTATGTTACAGCTTGACTTGATGTCTGTGACATGTTTCTCAGACTCTTCGTATCTTCTTCTTCTTTGACTCTTCCTGAACCACCTTCTTTATCTGTGAGAGCTTACAGCGTCCCACAACCGAACAATCAACCTGGGTACTCTAGTCTCTGCCTTCCTCTGTAGTACTTTCCACTCACTGGATACCCATCAGCAAAGTCATTACTGGGTCTCAACCAGTAGTGACTCACCACACTGTCTTATCTTCACAAACCTCTCCATTCACCCATTGTTTCCAGAACCTGTTCATTTTTGTTTTCTAATTACTTTGTCCATCCAGTATATTTTTAATCTTCTCCTACAGCAGCAGATTTCAAATACTGTGGTTGTGTCTCACTTTTCCTTTGTCTAGGTTTCACATGCAGCTTCTATAATAGCATGCTGCAAACATATAATTTGAGGAATTTCTTCTTAATTTAGAATCCAGTATTTGACTAGCAAATTTGTTTCTCCATTTGGCCTGTGCTCTGACACTGATTCCTCTGTTATCTTTACCAGTTTTAATATTTACCTATTTTTGTTACTGATTCTCCTCTTCCCCCTAATAATTTTTTATAATATTCAATAGTGTTCTTAATTTACCTTATTTTCTGTGAGTAGAAACCATACCATCAGTAACTCTTAACTCTTATATTCTCCATGAAATGTTATTACAGTCTTGAACATTTTTATGTTTTCCTTTACAGACTCTTATAAAGCATTCTTGTATTATGGTAATGAATTTGTATAAAAATAAATTTTAATTTCTTGTTATTTGTAGGATGTTTTAACGGTCAGTGTAAAGAAAGAAGCAGATCCAGAAGAGGCTGAGACTGAACAGGTAATGTGCATAACCATTATTTAGCCCATAGCTAATGTGTTAGGTTGTTCCGTGTCATGTAGCACTAGAGATTTGGATCACATTCGTTTGTAGATATGTAATGAAAAATCATCAGAATATACAAACTGTATCATAGTGTTGTATACATATAAACTACATGAGATTAAGTAAGTAAAATCGCACACTTGTGTGAGCGCACGCGTGCACACACACCATGTAGGTACAGAGTATGGATATTTATTGCAAAAATTGATAGGTGATTCTATATATTTCATATTTAGTATTGATCACCTCTTTATATAGTACTCTATAAATCACTGAGAAGACAAAGTAAATTTTATAAAATTGTTCAATTTGCAGGATGCATTCCCAGTTATAAATTCTGTCCTAAAAGGAGAACTGCATGTAAAAGAAGAAATCATCAAAGAAGAGAATGAACAGTTTGTTGATCAGGTATTATACATAGTTATAACTTTGTTTATAGTAACAAGCATTTAATGTTATAATGAACAGCATTGTTGTTATTTGTAAAGTTATCGGTTAAAACTGTTTGATGTCCCATGGAAGTCATTTTTATGTGCACTTTCAGTCCATGCAATTTAGCCATAACATGTACCAGTACCACATGGCAGGAAATTTGAATGTTATGACGTCAGGGGTGTGAGTACGACGTGACCATGGTAGGGGTAGAATGTGACTGAAGTAGGGATATCACGTGGCCATGGTGGGAGTACCATGTGACAGACACCATGTGGGGGTGGTACCACAGCACTGGTGCGAAGTGTAGTGATTGGTCGGCCATGTTTAATATATGTCACGTCATCATATAGCAGAATCAGTTGTGATTAGTGTGTTTGAATGGCGGTAGTCGGTGTGGCCAACATGTGATAAGGGAGAAGAAAATTCCCTCTAGAAGGGAAATAGGTTAAAGAAGGATGTGTGAGGGAAAATTTAGCATTGCCACTACCACCAGTATATCTACGTCATGGCGGGAACGGATTTATGTTCCCTTAACAAGTGTATCCAGCGTGTCCATGGCCATCTTGTCCTCTGCTTGTCTTGATTTAATAGGGCGATGTCGTGTGAGGCATACAATTGTGTAACTTAATGTATACGTGTGTATGAAAGAAAATAAAGTGGCCAGTTCCTGGTTTCTTCTTCTTGTCTTGTATTTTCTACGTTCATAAGTAAGGTTAACATTCAGGCACATTTGTGTGTGTGTGTGTGTTAAGTAAAACACTGTGTCTTGACTGCTCTTCTTGTCTTTGTTGTCGCAGGTTTTTTTCAGTGTTCAAAAGTAAGGTCAACCTTCACACAAATGATTAATGAGTGTTGAGGAAAAAGAAGTGTATATATGGGCGTGTTGTCCGTATGTATAGAGATATAATGTGTGTTGGTCGGTGTTCAAACTTTGAACTTGTAAACTCTGTACTTTAAATACTGCGATGCGCCACGTGCAGATGACATCACGTTTTTCTTATCTACCGTCTACAGCCGGCTCACAGCTGGGCTGCCGGTAGCGAAATTTACATTAGTTATTCACAATATCCGAGCTGATCACTCGTAACATTTCCAGCCGCGGCTACTGGCTTTCATTATTTAATTATTTAGTATGTGCAACATGCACTGATTATGCTTGGGCGATTCCTGCCTTATTTATTATGTCTTTCGACTTTTATTTCTAATTAATTTAACGGGCATCATGCCGAGTCAACTTCTGCATGTGTCAGCAATAGCACAAATTTTCAATAATTGCCAATAAACCATCTTTACATGGAAAACATACAGTCCACTTCAATTTTCTTTCAAACCAGCCCTCTTCACTTAGCGTTCTAGGAATAACTCAAGATCATCAAGAGCTTCCAGACGCAACATTTTCTGGTCCACCAATCCGGATTGTATTTTCGCCTTACGGGCAACATTTTGGTCCACTATTTCAAAATATTTCATTTAATGGGCACAAAAAGCCTGTGTCCCAAACAATCTTCAAATTTAAATATTTTCAAATTGAGATTGCTGGCTGTGGCATGCCTTTGTTGCCGCAAAGACAACCTCCAGGAGTGACACACAAGATCCAACATAGCGTCAGATCTGACACGACAGGAAACGGCAAGACAGTTATTCAACGGCAGCAAATTCCACAACGGTAAAATCACGCTGAGATACGACATCAACCTTCATCCAACCAGCACAAACAGGCGGTGCACCAACATCAAGGAAAAGCCGGACGGGATCAGCACGGAACCAACATTATCATTTTTCATTATAATTGTTCATATAATGCATGAATATAACAATCTGAGTAACATTTTACATTCAATATGGCATTATTGATGCTTTTACGTAAACATATATCATTATAATATGAGCATATTTGCATAACTGCGTAATAACTCATTAGAAGTTCAAGTGTCGAAATAAGGCTATATGTATTATTATTTAAATTCATAATTTCAATAACGCTTATGGCTGTTCTTTAAAAGAGATAATAAGTATATGTTATAGTAAGTAATGTGTTAAGCTATATGACAATCACTAGCTCCCGCATTATATCAAACTATCAAAATTACATCAATTATTCACCTGATCTACGCTTAATTCTTTTAAATTACATTTTTAATTTCAATCATGGCTGATGTGAAAGCGTTGATAAAGAAACGAGGCACTATTAAAGCATGTATATCTCGTGTGAACACGTTCGCGGAAAATTTCGATCCGGTCACAAGCGATCATCACGCACTAAAAATAAAGCTTCGTCATTTAATGGAACTATCCACTAAATATGATGATATTCAGTCTCAAATTGAATCTGATGACGCTGATTTCGCATTAGCAAGTGATAGAGTCCAAACTGAGGATGATCTTTGCAGCATCGAATGCAAGTTGCAATACTTGTTGGAGCAAGTGGAGCAGGTGAATCAAAAACCGCTGATTAATACCGAAATTACGCCTCTTAAAACCCCCCCATACCGTTGGAACCGATCAAATTACCTCGGTTTTCAGGTAGCATTATTGAGTGGCAGCACTATTATAACATATTTCTTGAATTATAACATACTATAAAATAGGTATGACAGCAAGTTAATTGTCTCAGCCCATCATGTGGGGAATGTCTTGAGTGTGCAATTGGTTCAACAAGAGTCCAAAATTAGTATTTCCAGATTTATTGACGAGGTAACCGCTAATATCAATGCGTTAAACACCTTAAATCTACCCGTAAATACATTCAAAATTATTCTTATTCATTACTTGGCCCAAAAACTTGATAGTTACATGCTTCGTCTTTGGAAAGAAAGTTTGTCAGAAGAACGATTTCCTAACTTTAATAATTTCATAAAATTTTTAAATACACGTAGACAGTTATTGCAAAATCTGGACAGCGCAACCACTTCAACAAGCAAGATAAATGTTTGCGATAAGGCTCCCTATCGCAAGGCAATTAAAACGGTGAATGCGGCCAAAGTAACATTCCATTCCCATGTCGGAAATAATATATGTCAGATGTGCAAGGGTAAACACCGAATTACTGATTGCTCACAATTTATAACGCTTACTATACATGAGAGAAAAAATATTATAATCAAAAATAAACTTTGTCTAAATTGCTTTCGCCCAGGCCACGATAGTGCCCACTGTCCCTCTAAATTTTCTTGCAGAACGTGTGCGAAACGCCATCACACAATGGTTCATATGCCTAACAAAAACGGATCGTCCAGTAACAACCAGTGTTCGCTAAAATTACAAACAAATAAGTCCATATTATTATCTACCACAGTCTGCATGACAACTGACCATGCAGGTAGAAAGCACCTGGTTAGGATATTATTAGACTCTGGTTCGCAGGCTAACTTCTGTACTATGGATTTCGCACGTTGTATGGGTCTGAAACTAATTAAATCGCAATTGCCTATAACGGGTATAAACAATTCATTGTCCCAAGCTGATTTCAGTACCAGAGTAAGGTTACATTCTCGCTATAAACATTGTAGCTTAAACATACATTGCGCTGTGCTTTCCAGCATCACTAATAATCTCCCGGTGGAATCATTTGATGTAGTATCTTTAAATTTACCAAAGGGCATATTTTTAGCCGACCCACAACTCAACTTTTCATCGCAAGTCGATTTATTGCTCGGTGCTCAATATTACTTGCAATTAATTGAACCTATCAAGTTTATCTGTAGCCCGCATTTCCCTATAATTCAGGAGACAAAACTAGGATTCATTCTCGCAGGTAATTTGCTGTTTAATGTCGATATGACGAAACCGGTTTCATCCTTTATGGTATGTGAGAATGATAGTGCAATTTGCTCGCAACTAAAGGAATTTTGGAAGTTGGAGGAAGTTCCTATTTGTGATCCCTCCGCTGAGGACTCAGAATGCGAGAACCATTTTGTGTCCAATACTGTCCGTAATGAGGATGGCAGATTTGTGGTATCCCTGCCTCGCAGGTCAGACATGTCTCATTTGGGCGATTCTCTTCGTGGAGCTATCCGCAGGTTTCAGTCGTTAGAACTTAAGTTCAAGCAGAACCCTGCCTTCACAAAGGTTATAGCGAGTTCATACATGAATATTTAAATCTTGGTCACATGTCTTCACTTAATGAGTACGATTTGTCGCTTGACAAATCAGACACCTTTTATTTGCCGCACTACTCAGTCTGTAAAGGTTCCAGCATAACTACCAAGTTGCGAGTTGTGTTCGATGGCTCTGCTAAGACGACAAATAATTTGTCCTTGAACGATACTCTGATGGTCGGTCCCACGGTCCAGCAGGATCTGTTCTCTATTATGGCTCAATTCTGAACTCACCGATACGTCCTCATTGCAGACATTGAAAAGATGTATCGGCAAATTTTAGTCAATCCTAAGGATTCCAATTTGCAGCGTATTGTTTGGCGCGACACCCCGCATAAGGAACTCCAACATTACGCCTTGAGGACAGTCACGTATGGGACTGCAAGTGCCTCCTTTCTTGCTACAAGATGTCTGGCTCAAATAGCCCAAGAAAATAAAACCGAATACCCTATAGCTTGCTTAGCCATAGCCAATGATTTTTATGTGGACGATCTCATGACGGGCTCAGAAACCCGAACGTTCTATCTAAAATGAAATCTGACATCATAAATTTACTAAGCCGATATGGTTTTAACTTACATAAATGGTTTTCTAATGACCAGACCATTATAGCCTCTCGCGCTCACGTCTCCCATGACTTTAGCAAAAACCAAAATATGCGTACATTGGGCATTCAGTGGAACGTCAACGAAGACAGTTTTTTATATAACGTTCAGAGGAATGTCAACGTGGCAGTGGTCAACAAGAGAAGTGTGCTATCGGTCATCTCAGGAATATACGACCCTTTGGGCCTCATTGGCCCTATTACATTTTGGTGCAAGCATTTTGTACAGCGATTGTGGTTAGCGGGTACGAGTTGGGACGAACCCTTATCAGGTTCATTGTCTGATCAATGGTTAGAGCTCTATTCTCAATTGGTCTCAGATACTCATTTTAAAATTTCGAGGTCTGTCAAGAGTCTAAACTATTACCGAATCATTTCATTACAGCTTCATGGATTCGCCGACGCGTCAGCTAAAGATTACGCTTGCTGTATCTATGTGCGGACGGTCTATTCAAACGGCGCCATATCGTAAAACCTGTTATGTGCCAAATCTAGTGTCGCTCCATTGAAACAGATAACACTACCCAGGCTTGAACTTTGCGCTTGTCTATTGCTGGCTCAGTTAGCTTCCAAGGTATAAGACACCGTCAACTACAAATTCGACGAATTATATTTCTACTCAGACTCAATGATAGCCTTACATTGGATCCATCAGCAATCCTCCCGATGGAAGGTGTTTGTCACCAACCGTGTCGCTGAAATACAGCGTTTCACTACCCGGGGAACTTGGCACCATGTATCATCACTGGACAACCCTGCCGACATTTTATCGCGCGGTTGCCTCCCTCGCATTTTACACAACCACCCACAATGGTGGCATGGTCCGTCCTGGTTGTCCCATGAGTCATCATCATGGCCCATTGTGCCTTCGATACTCACTCTCCCTGCACTTATCCCGATCTGGAACAAGAACGACGCAAGCAGGCCCAAACCTCACTAATTGTCACTTCATCTACATCCAGTTTTGTTGAAAATTACTCATCCCTATCAAGACTCATTCACGTTTTCTCATATTGCCGCAGGTTTATTCGGAACTCTAGGCTCCCCGTTGGTGACAGGGACACTTCCTTTTTGTTAGCCTAGGAGTTGCATGATACACTTTTGGTTTTTATTCGCCAGTCTCAGCAATTGCACTTCGGCGTTGAGGTTAAGGAGCTTGAGGCACATCGCTGCATCCCCAACAGCAGTAAAATTCTCTCACTCAACCCCTTTCTTGATGAGACAGGTATATTGAGAGTAGGTGGACGTCCACAGCACTCTCAGCTCAGCTACGCGAGCAAACATCAAATAATTCTACACCCCCATTCTCATCTCAGCAAGTTAATCATAGAAAACGAACATCTTCGTTTAATGCACTCTGGTGTACAATTAACCCAGTTTTCTCTGAGACAGAAATATTGGATCGTTAATGATAAATCCTATATACGCTCGGTAAAACATAAATGCATCACTTGTTTCCGTTACCGTGCTAAGGGCGCAAACCAATTATTGGGACAATTACCCCCTTCTAGGGTCATGCCTGCTAAGCCTTTTTCCCAATCTGCTGTTGACTATGCCGGGCCCATATTTGTGCGTCATGGCGGGCAGCGCTCAAAATTGACGTCAAAAGCATATATTGCTTTATTTATATGGATGAGCACTAAGGCAATTCACTTGGAACTTGTATCAGATCTTACCTCAGACGCCTTCATAGCGGCCTTAAAACGGTTCATCGCATGTAGAGGTATCCCCACTCAGATATTCTCCGACAATGGTACGCATTTTCATCGTGCTAGCAGCACATTACACGAAGTGTACAGACTTTTGAAATCTAAGGGATTTGAGCAAACAACTCAGGAGTTTTTTTAGCTCCCAGGGCATCAAGTGGTCCTTTATTCCACCCTCAGCCCCTCATTTCGATGGTCTGTGGGAAAGCGGGGTAAAAAGTGTCAAATTTCATTTGCGTCGCGTGATTGGCTGTACCGTTCTGAATTTCGAGGAGTATTCTACCATGCTAACTAAATAGAGTCTTGCCTGAACTCACGCCCTTTATTCGCTATATCCAATGATTTTAGGGACCCAGAACCATTAACTCCCGCTGATTTTCTAGTTGGTTCTCCACTTACGGCACTCCCGGAGCCCAACCTACCCAAGTCAGTATTAGTCATTTGGGCAGATGGCAGCTGCTCCAAAGATTCACACAATCCATCTGGAAATGATGGTCCAAAGATTATTTGCACCAGTTGCAACAGCGCAACAAATGGCGCACCACTTCAAGGAATTTGACTGTTGGACAGTTAGTCCTCATTCTAGTTGAGAATTCCCCCCCCTTCAATGGAAGCGCGGGGTAATCACGAATGTTTATGCGGGTCAGGACTCAATAGTGTGCGTTGCCGAAGTTCGCACCGCACAGGGTATCCTACGTCGACCCATCCATAAATTATGCCCCCTTCCGATGGCATCAGACTAGTCGCATGAGCATCATACGACACGTAGCAGGAATGTGAACTTTGTCGCATTGCCTTGTATCACTCCCGGGACATTCCCGGGGCGATCATACAATCCAATTTTATTATTATTGTAATTATTATTATTATTATTATCGTGTAGCTATTATTGCAATAGTTACTACGCTATATTGTATCAATTATTATGTCTTTGTTATTGTACTATTCTATGATTATGTATTTTTAAACTTTTTTGGGAACTATTATTGTAATCTTATTGTATCAATCATTATGTATTTGTCATTGTATTTTCCAATGGTTATGTATTGTTGAATCTATCAGGGGATTGTTGTTTCAATATCATGCATGCAAATTATTACATCTTTTTATTGTATTATTGCTTGTTACTTATTATTGAATTCTTTGTGATCATTATTGGGTATTATGTGGGACAAATTAATGTGTCTACCTGATTATTGTATTATTGTGCATCATGCCATGTTATTATGTGTTGTGTAATTTCATTGCTAGTTTTTTATGACTATATAACTCGAATCATTATGTATTTTGTAATTATCACATGAATTTGTTATGTTAGCCACATTGTTACTATTAATTGTCCAGCTGTCATTGCTCTGTGTTGGACATGTCAATTGTTATGTTGTTGTTTTATTAGCATGTAAATTCAATTACTATGTATTATTAACCTTAAGGCATAAATTACAAAATCGCCCCAGTTTTGTGCGGGCAGTATGTTCAAACTTTGAACTTGTAAACTCTGTACTTTAAATACTGCGATGCGCCACGTGCAGATGACGTCACGTTTTTCTTATCTACCGTCTACAGCCGGCTCACAGATGGGCTGCCTGTAGCAAAATTTATGTTAGTTATTCACAATACTCCGAGCTGATCACTCGTAACATTTCCAGCCGCGGCTACTGGCTTTCATTATTTAATTATTTAGTATGTGCAACATGCACTGATTATACTTGGGCGATTCCTGCCTTATTTATTATGTCTTTCGACTTTTATTTCTAATTAATTTAACGGGCATCATGCCGAGTCAACTTCTGCACGTGTCAGCAATAGCACAAATTTTCAATAATTGCCAATAAACCATCTTTACATGAAAAACATACAGTCCACTTCAATTTTCTTTCGAACCAGCCCTCTTCACTTAGCGTTCTAGGAATAACTCAAGATCATCAAGAGCTTCCAGACGCAACAGTCGTGTAGCCTTTGCGTAAAAACACCTTGATGTATATTGTAATGTATCGTAAAGGTAGAGGAGAGTAGTTAACCCTCGTGTTGGGATCGCCAATTTGAAATGTAACGTATTTCTTCGAGTGTCTTAAGCCTCGCGTTGGGATCGCCAATTTTGAAACTTAATTTATTTCAAGTCTAGGCCACGCGTTGGAGCGCCAATATGAAACGTAACGTAATTTCTTCGATTTTTGAGTAATGTGAGAGATGTGTCTGTTCTAGTAGAAATAAAAAAATCTTTTATTTGAGTTGTCGCCTATTATGAAATCTCAAGTAAAAAGAGAGGAGAGGAGAGAGTGCTTCTCTTCAAGTATTGTCCGTAATGTTTGTTTATGTTTACGATCGATTTTGACCTCGATCGTTTTGTTGTAGGTTAGTCTTCCCTCACTTGCTGGCTATGAAGTTCTGTTCACCCGTATATCCCCACTCTTCACTGTTACCTATAAAATTTCTTAATTTGATATTATTTTACAAATAACAACTCCTTTTATTTCAATCAGTTGTATTTATTACCATTTGTTTATCTAGGGTCAGTTAGTCGATTTGAATGTCGAACTATACTAAGGCCGGGTCGACTCTTATTAAACTCGATTGGGAAATATTTTAGTTTTTATGATTATTGTTTTCTTAGATCTTGGGTTCTTTTAAACTCTAGGGAAGTCAGAAATGCAGTAACAAAGTACAATACATTACAGTTATCTGGTAATAAAAATCTTATTTACTAACACAATAAAGGATTAAGTTTTGGTTACCGTGTAATGGCAAATAATTCGCTTTGCTTTCGCAAGCCGTGAAATGGCCGCCAACACAAAATGGCCACCTGTTACTCAGCTGGGTCCATATGGAAATGTCCTCGCTAGTGTCTTTTGAAATAAATGATTTGTGGCATGTTCACTGAGTGTATGTTTAGTTTTTTTCTTTAGTTCTCACTGGTGTTTGAGTTAATAGTGTCTGTGAAATTGTTCTGGATGTGGTGTAGATCTGGTTATGCGTTTAATATTAGGTTATAATATCTCGCCAAGATTGAGGTATTCGGTTTTTTCTTCCACTCTTTTTAATCATATTTTTCTTCTTATTGTTAGACTTCCATCTATTTACGATAATTTGTTTTATTTTCTTCTTCCTTATGGTTTTATATTTCCTTTTTTTGTGATTATTTAATTGGTTTGACTCATCCAAATTTGATTCCTTGGTATTCAATTGGCTTTTACTATACAGAGCTCATCTGCCTTCTCTTGAAGTTAACAATGGAATAATAATTTTTCTATGCCTCGTCAACAGTCTTGACCAGGAATATCTGGCCTGCTGTTGGTTAATACCGGTCACATGATTAGTATTACAAAAATCAAATATTCTTACAGTTTATGTTAAAAAATACTCCCTTTTGAACCTTTCATCATATTAAATTTAAGTTACATGGTGTTATTCCTTATAAAAGGATAGGCATTTTGATACCTAATTTGATATAAGTGGGCCTTTATAAAAGATGTTTTTTCAGCTTTACAACAGTTCTGATTATTGACCCTTACATTGCTTTTACATTTATTATATTATAATTTGTAATTCCTTAAATTAATCTATTATGTGCTATTACCATTATAATAATTAAGTTTTATCACATGAATTTTGTTCCTTCTAATTATTTTTCTTACATTGACTTGCTAACTTACTCATTCCTGACATTACTTCCTTTATATTGAATTTTTGGCCTAGGCCATGAATTTCATTTAAGTAACATGTTCTAATTTCACATTGATTATTATCTATTTTTTTATTTTGTTTTGAACCCTTTTTCCTGATCTTATTTGTTTACCACTTATTACATGAGATTTGACCCTTAATATATCCTAACAATATTTATAAGTTACAACAAAATCTCTTAATATATTAACTTAAGGTATAGCCTTCATGGCCAAGATTACATTCATTGATTAACAAACAATAACACTAACTACTTAGTGTACTATACTCCCATTCCATCAATTCTATCAAGCGTTACTAGCTGACTATTAGATTATCGTTTATATGGGCCCTTTATAAATATTGTATTGTGGTAACACAATTTTCCTATTTTGCCTATAGGCTTAGTACAATTAACAACATGGTTTAATAACAGTAACAAACATAGTCTTTGACATTAAAAAATGAATACAATTAACTACTGTCAAGGCCTTCACTAATATCTCATTCTGAGATGAGACCTTTTACCCTAACTTACTCTCAACTCTTTTTACGGTTTTCTCTTTAATAAAAAGAAATAACATGAACTAATACAGTTAACACTTCACTGACAAATATTGTATTTATATAATTGCTTGTTTTGCACCGAGATTCTGTTCGCCTGGTGCTTGTTTTGTTTTCAGTTAGGGCCATTGGAAGGATCATTAATCTTTACAGTCTTTTCTGCTTAATTAATGATTATCATTTGTAACTTTTATTTTCTTATTTATTATTTACTTACCATTTTTATACACCAAACAGCCGTCCATGCCCATATTTACTGGACGCCATTTTGAACTGTTGCCAACTTCCATACCACCAAGGTGAACCCAGAGTTCGTGTAAGCATTTATTTGGAGAACAGAATCGAGGTTATTTGAAATAAGTGATTTGAATCTACTTGTTTTTCAAGTGAATTTGGTTTTATTCATCATATAATTCTTTAATTCTACATAATCAAAAAACAAATTAAATTGACTTATTTTCCATTTTTTCTAACAATATTCGTTCTAACAATATTCTAAAAATATTTTTTCTAGTTAACACGTTTTACTATATAAACAATAAAACAGCACATTGGTTATTTTAAAATTAACCCTTCTTTTATATGGGATTACATAAATTTAAACTAGTAAAAAAAAAAAAAAAAAAAATATTGAAAACAAACTAAATTTACTCAGGCCTTTATAAGATTCCCATTTTTAGTGATTTTAATATCTCCCCTTAATACAGTTCTAAATGTGTTTAATTTTGTCCCAACTTTAAGAAAATGATTTGTTTTGCCCCCGTTTGGTTACTTATCTGAAATTTAATCCAAACTGTCCAGCCTCCTTATATACTTTCTGCCACTCCGCACATTTCTCTTGCTTCACTTTTGTTTATTTACCATTTTTTGCCAAACTTTTAGTTGCGTTTATACTGTTTAAGATATAACTGATTTTTTCACTTTACATTTAACACCTTTTGGTGTTGGGCGCGCCCGTAACTCGTCCACGAATTGCTGTACGGCCGTACCGGATGAGAGTATAATTTCAACTGGGACGAGCAAAATTGGTCAAAAGTCTGAGCTGGAGGGGCGATCATGTGGTCTCGTTTTATTGTTTAACTTGTATTACGTCGACAGATTCCAAGGCGGTGCTGACCCACCACACATGCCAAAGTTATGTAATTATGGGCTCGGCTGTCGACGTCATGTAGCGTGACTTCAAATGTGCAATGTTCAAAGATCATTTGTCTAAAAATAACTGTCTTCCGTGGTTAAATCGTTGACCTTGACTCCAATTGATGTACATTGTTTTTACCCCAATAACATTTACAAATAAAACTTTACATTTTCAATATTTCTCGGGAGGGTTTTACCTGTACCGTTACACATTGTTCCCCACTCTTCTCACACTAACACACTTCTCACAGGTTTATATTTTATAATTTAGAGTACATTGTATTTATTTATTGGACTTTTCCATTGTACTTTTATTTTTACATTTTATGACATGGTTAATGGTTTATTTATTAACCATGGTTTATTTTATTTTACTTGGTTGAATATGTGAGTTAAAACATTCTGACCTCTGGTTAAGTAAACTATTTTGTTATTTAAGATAGGGCTCCCACTATGTCGCGTTACATATACCCCCCCCCCCCCACCAAAACATGTTTATTTTGTCTAAACCGGGTTTGGGTAAAATAAACTGTTAACACTAAAAGGAAATTCTTATCTACTTTTATTTGTAGTATTTTTTAATTTCAGTTTGATTATAGGTACCTTTTATATTTTTACTATTTATTGCTCTATCTTTGTTCGTATTGCTGGAATTGGACGGGTTTATGGAGATGAACTTTATTCAATTATTTCTTGCTCCTTCATATTCTGGATTTCTTCTCTTGTTGCTGGTTTCAGGGATTGAGGTGTGCTAAACTTTCTTTTAATATTGATCATGTCATGATAAGACAGCTCATAAACAAAATCCTTTACTTCTCCAGGCAAAATCTAAAAATACTTTTTTTTTTATATTTGTTATATTGATCGTTACCAACTGACCTTTTTGTTCTGGAGTTACTTCACTTGTACTGGTGGCCTTAATTAAATGAATTTCTTGGAGTTTTTTTCTTTTCATTCTTTACCTTCTATGTAGGTTGATTCCACGATTGGTGCTATAAATTCCTCCCTAACTTTAAATGGCATGGTGAATGCATATCGGTTGTGAGTGGCACACTTGCGGCCTATTATCTTTACCCGACCATTCCCCCAGTGCATGGTACAGTGCTCTTTGGCCACTGCCCATAATAATAACCTTTGAGTGGCGCCGTAGCTTTCTACACTCTGTCATTTCTTAAAATGGTAACTCTTGCGTTACCTTGAACACCCTCTGAACCTGTTGCCTTCTCAATACTTCTCATTATTTTAGTTTGCCTCCCAGTAACTCCTATTATCTTTATATTATTTATTATCAGTGTTGGTATACTCATTGCTTGCTTCTTTTGTTCTATTTAATTCTACGTGGTCGATCAACAACACCTTTGCCCGGGTGTTAATCATCACAACTTTCAATATCCCTTATAATGCAGTGTTTATTATTATGCTTTGTTAACTTATTTATTATTAGTTTCTCTTCAGTCTTGGCTTTGTTTCTTTAAATCTTCATTTATATTGTTTTGTCTTATTAATAGTTTCTCTTAAGCTTTGTTAGTGTTTCTTTATATCTTCATTTATATTGTTTTTTCTTAATTAATATTATTTTTCCTTTTTTTACTTTTTCAAATGGTTTGCTTGGTCGGTACATAGAAAGTCAGTCCCTTTTTCTCGATGCTGGTACTTAGTTTATCCGTGGTCCATAGATTCAGTTGCCCTTGTTTCTCGGATTACTCTTGTATTTCGAATTATTTCTGTCTTTGTTAGTTCTCTCGCTACTACCTTATATTCTGTTTTCTCTGTTGTCAAATCTTCACTTGTTTCAAGGCCTACTTGAATCGTTTTATCATCTATTTTACTAAATGAATACTTTAATGGTATATTCATTATTGACGATCTCACTGACATTTTATTATCCATTTCTATTTTTGGTATATTCCATTTAAGTATAGACTTTCTGAAGTTTTTACTCACTGTTTTATTGTGAGTCTTTTCTAAAGTTTCTATCAAACTTCTACAATTTTTAAAATTCATTATTTCTGTATGGTTGGTAATTGAGAGATTAAGTACATTAACCAGTCCATTCTTCATCATCTCCAATTCTTCCCGTGTTTTTATTAGTTCCTTTTTACTTATTTTTCCTATTTCCTTCGTCTTCCTTTCCACGTGCTTAATATTTTCTTTGTTTCTGTTATTGGGGTGTAATTCAACAGTTTTGATTACCACATCAATTTTCTGATTATTTGTTTCACCCAGGTTTTCTATTTTTCCTTTAATACCTTCAGAAACACTGTCTAGTGTTCCTTTCAACTTCTTGAAACCACTATTCATTGTTTCATTTAACTTTCTGTAACTTTCATCCATTTGTTTCATTAAACTTTCACTCAAAATCTCGTTTTGTTTCGTTGAGTTTTCATTTATTTTTTCCTCCATACTGTCTATTTTTTCATTTGTTTGTTTATTATCTTCCTTGATTTGTCTTAAACTCTCCTCATTCCTGTCAAATTTTTCGTTAATTTGTTTTAAATCTTCTTTAATTTCTTCCTTCTGTTTCCTAGAATCTTCTTTAATTAATTCCCATAGTTTTTGTAAATCCAGGCCTCCTCTGGCTTCCTCATTGTCACCCGCCTGTTCCATTTCACTGTCTTGGACTGTTTCTTCTTCTTGTTCCTGCCTATCTTCTTCTGTATCTTGCTTTTGTCCTCTCTTCATCGCAGAAGTTTCTTGTCATCGCATTTTTGAGTCTTCTAGCAGTTGCCAGCTAAAATTAGGTCAATCGTTATTTTACTAGTTGTGTTTCGGTTAGTAGTTTTGCCTAATTTCAGCCCTACCGGTTGGGCGCCAATATGAAACGTAACGTGTTTCTTCGAGTAGAGAGTGGTGTGTTAAGCCCTGTGTTGGGATCGCCAATCTGAAACGTAACATTTCTTCAAGTCTAGGCCTCCGCGTTGGAGCACCAATATGAAACGTAACATAATTTCTTCGATTTTTGAGTAGTGTGAGAGATGTGTCTGTTCTAGCAGAAATAAAAAAATCTTTTGAGTTGTCGCCTATTATGAAATCTCAAGTAAAGAGAGAGGAGAGGAGAGGAGAGAGTGCTTCTCTTCAAATATTGTCCGTAATGTTTGTTTATGTTTACGATCGATTTTGACTTCGATCGTTTTGTTGTAGGTTAGTCTTCCCTCACTCGCTGGCTATGAAGTTCTGTTCACCCGTATATCCCCACTATTCACTGTTACCTATAAAATTTCTTAATTTGATATTATTTTACAAATAACAACCCCTTTTATTTCAATCAATTGTATTTATGATCATTTGTTTATCCAGGGTCAGTTAGTCGATTTGAATGTCGAACTATACTAAGGCCGGGTCGACTCTTACTAAACTCAATTGGGAAATATTTTAGTTTTTATAATTATTGTTTTCTCAGGTCTTGGGTTCTTTTAAACTGCTAGGGAAGTCAGAAATGCAGTAACAAAGTACAATACATTACAGTTATCTGGAAATAAAAATCTTGTTTACTAACATAATAAAGGATTAAGTTTTGGTTACCGTGTAACGGCAAATAATTTGCTTTGCTTTCGCAAGCCGTGAAATGGCTGCCAACACAAAATGGCCACCTGTGACTCAGCTGGGTCTATATACAAATGTCCTCGCTAGTTTCTTTGATTTGTGGCGTGTTCACTGAGATTATGTTTAGTTTTTTTCTTTAGTTCTCACTGGTGTTTGAGTTAATAGTGTCTGTGAAATTGTTCTGGATGTGGTGTAGATCTAGTTATGCGTTTAATATTAGGTTATAATATCTCGCCAAGATTGAGGTATTCGGTTTTTTCTTCCACTCTTTTTAATCATATTTTTCTTCTTATTGTTAGTCTTTCATCTATTTACGATAATTTGTTTTATTTTCTTCTTCCTTATGGTTTTATATTTCCTTTTTTTGTGATTATTTAATTGGTTTGACTCATCCAAATTTGATTCCTTGGTATTCAATTGGCTTTTACTATACAGAGCTCATCTGCCCTCTCTTGAAGTTAACAATGGAATAATAATTTTTCTATGCCTCGTCAACATATAACGGCTGTATACTATCTTTTATAACTTCTGTATACTATCGCCCTTATAACCTCAGGAGCCCGGTTAATTGGTGTCGGTCAATTAACCAGGCTGCCATAATATTCACAAAATGTTATATATTTAATTAAAATACAACATAACAAAACACTTAATTGGAACCTGTGAATTAAGGAATATTAGATTCGTGTTGCCAAATTTATTCACGCATATTTACGTCCATGACATCTCTTTATTAACATACCTGGTAATTAGCATAAAAGAAAATGAGTTACTGTCTTATTATTAAAAATCAATTAGGCTTGTGATTTGTATTGTTAAAACACTATAAAAAAAAATAATAACTGCATAATGTATTCATTAATCAACTTGGTTAATTATTTATAAAACTTTGGTAATTCATACCCTCGGATCCTAGATATATCCTTTCTTTATATTAAAGTTAAACAATTTACTTTTGCTGCCATTTGAAGAATGGACTTATTAATATTAGCATGTTATAGTCATTAAAGCTAAATACATCATATTGTTTATCACAAAGTTACAATGGTAATTTAATTCGCTCAGTCTTTTGTATTATTATATTAATTTTATTTTGGTGTCAATTGTCTTTCATATTTTTATTAAGTAATTTCTGAACTACAGAAGTTTGACTTCTGTGTCACCTGTATGTAGCATCCTCGGCGAATAGGGGTTGTCTGTAGTAAACGGTGGCTATGCGGCCTCTGGTCTATCCTGGAGGTCTGAAGAAGGTGTAATACTGCAAGGTGTGGTTGTCTCTCTCTTTTTGCAAGATTTATCTGATTCTGGTGCTGGCGGTGGTGGGAAACTTTCACTTGAACTCACTTACTTCGGTTTACCGCACTTTTACCTTATAGTTAAACTGTTACATATACTGTGATCTCTATCACATTGACGTGATATTAAATCAACTGCAGAGATGTCATAAACAAACACTTAAAATGTATCAAAGATGTTAAACATATTAAAATTACTGATAATTATTGCTATCTGGTTTACTAAGCGTTATCTTAAAGAAACTAAGAGAGTGAATTATAACATCTTCTCTTGTGTTATAACTTAGGGAACCCGCTATAATTGGTTCTGCCAATTATTCAGGCTGCCTTATTTGTGACGAGCTGAAAATTAATCAGAACAACAAACAATAAATATAAAAGGATTCAGGGGAGGGGAAACTGTTGATTTATGCACTCAGTATAGTCGATACTCCTGATGACATCTCTTTATTACATATTGTATTATTTGCTCTACTTAAAATTCTCGACACATATGCTTCAATAGCTTACAGTTTACATGATGATTATATTTTATTCTTTTACAAGGCCCCTCAAAATAAGATGTACATCAAATTTAATTAAGTCCCCGGATCCGGGATTTACTCTAATACGTTAAGAATGGTTGCCTCGCCATATAAAGCTTTAAAATTTTGCCATTTGAAGAATGGTCTTTGTTAATCTTTTAAACAATAAGGCTTTACAGTTTAGAGCTATAACTCTTTTACTAGGAATAAGTATACAATTACTGTCAGTACTTAAAATGTCTTAAAGTGGTTAATTTAATTGTCTTTTGTTGAATATAACATTTAGTATTTCATAAGCACGGAAGGCTTGCCTCCGTGTCACCTTTTTGGATGTCCTCCAGCTCTGCGTTATTCCAGTCATAGGTCCTCGGTTGCAGCATGTTTGAAGTAGGTCAGAAATCTCTCATTATCTTCGTATCCGGGAATGGAGTAGTCCTGAAGTCTATTAGATCATAGTGGTTCCTGGTTCACTGCTCTTGGCTAATGGTTAGTAATAGCTCGTTGATCTGAATGATTAACACAACGTTTCATTCACCTGTATCCACTTTACATGATTGTTTGATTGTAGCACTTCACTTCATGGTATTACCACAGTTTTAATTACATAAGTTTTATATTTTAAGATTTTTGAAGAGCTGTCACCGGCGCTAAATTTTAGTTATTCATTCTCACTCGTTTACACCATATTTATATGAGTCGCGGTTCAACTACATTAACGCAACACATTGTTTAATAGTATAAAGAATGCCTCTGTGTCTTAACTGACGGATTTATTACATTTTGTAATAAACTACTTTTAACGTTGCACATATCGGCAGTACACAGCTTACTGGTTGACCGCTGCATTGCAGGTGGGCGAAAATAGTTAGGGGAGAGAGTAGTAATCTCGCGACAGTTCAATTCAACATAAAAGTAGTTCCAAGTTTCTTTTTTATTTAAAGGACTAAAATTAAATTAAATTATTAAGTAGGGAGATTCTTAGTTACAATTGCTCTCAAAGTACATTATAGTGATCTAGTTTAAGTATTTAAATATTATTATTATTTAATGATTACAATAAGCTTTAGGTTAAAATGTGAGATTTTATTAAACACTTAAAATTTATCAACCTATACATTATTAACTAACACATTTTTTTTTTTTTTTTATTTAATGAAATCGTCACAGAACGACATATTCTTTCATTCTCTATAATATTGTAGTTACTGCCTACATGTTCAACTGTACTGTTCTCGCGGCGGAGTCTGAGTTACAACTATCTTGGGGCGCACAGCTGGCTTAGCGATGTGCTTGTCCGCGCGTGTTGTTATTTACCGGCACGAGAAATAGTTCTTAATTTATTAATTATTATTTTTACTTATTTTAAATTGCTGGTTTATTACGTCTCTATAATTTATTACTCGCTGATGAAACAGGAGGTGGTTTACATATTTATTTGTTTAACATTATTTAGTTTCTATTTATTTCATTCGCTATATTTATTTTTCTGTTATGGAATTCATGTACAAGTATGCATGTTTCTACTGGTTGGGGTACATAGGGATATAAATTATGTAGTTTCATTTAGGATTATATTATTTTTACCTCTGTTTTTTATTTTGTGCTATTTAAACCAATTAAATCATCACATTCTCCTCCACTTAAAGAAGACACTGGGTCAGTGACCGATGTGTATTCAACGGGGAAATAGGTAAGAATTACAATGGGAATTTGGTACGAGCTTCCGTGTGAAACCCCCTTTCTCTCTTTTCGTGATTCACTCATGTGATAATCGAATCATTATCAATTCAATTTTTTTTATTTTATTTTTTTTCATCTAAAAAGATATGATACCATACTATCTCTAAAATTTATCTTAATTCTACTACTTAATACTACTACCGGTTTTTTTGTTTAGCTTTTTCTAACTCGTTAGTGGAGTTATTCTACACAGAGTATGTTTGTCATACTTACTGCATTTCCTTTCCTTTTTTAATTGTTCGTCGCAATTTTATTTTAGTACTGTATTTTTCTGTGGTAATGTTACCTTTATTTGTCAGTTGACTTTACATATCGCTTTTATTTATTTTTGGTGAATAGGATCTAAGGTTGATCAGGCCTCATTCTTATTCATGCCTTACGATCTTGTAATTAAGTATGGTTTACAGTGACTTAATTACAATATAGGAAATATACTTTGTAGTACATTTATTGTTTTTTTCTTCATTTCTTTCTTTGCTCACTAGCAGAACAATTTCCATGATAATATTTTATCTGGGAAACATGACTTCTTCGTACATAATTATCCGTAGTGGGGTCATACAGTGCTACGGTTACAGGTGTTAATTATGTGTGAATCCTGTAAGGGCCACACGATCGGTAAGATAGCTTGGAGGTGGCCTTATCAACTGCACTACTTGTCGGGTGAGTTTGGTACATCACTTAGTCTCCGACTTGATACTTAATTTCTTTACTATCATGCTCGTGATATTTTCGCGATTTTCTTAAGTTTACTCTCAGATTTGCGCGAGCTTCGTTCCATATTTTTTTAAATATTTTTAACACTGATTTTGCGGGGTACCAATTCATGTATTTTCCACTTTGTGGATAATGGGTGATTTGGTTTATATTTGTACAACAAATCAAAGGGTGTAGATTTATGTCCTTCGTGATATGCTGAGTTGAAAGCAAATTGGATCCAGGATAGGTTCTGGTCCCATGATGTCTGGTCGTTTGCATGATAGGCTATTAAAGCAGATTTTAAGTTTTGCAAATACCTTTCAGCGATATTACCTTGTGGACGGTACTCTGTAACAGTTATATGGTCTATGCCTAGTCTGAAACACATGTCCTTGAATTCTTTGGACTTAAACTGGGGTCCGTTATCTGACACTAGGTGTACTGGTGTACCAAAGTCTTTAAATAATCTCTCTTGTAAAATTTTCACTGTGGTTGATGCTAATGCTCGTCGCATGGGATACATCCAGACGAATTTGGTAAATGAATCTACGCAAATGAGTAGCATGGTGTTACCGGATTTTGAACGTGGATAAGGGCCAGAAAAGTCTATGTAAATTTTTGAAAAGGGTGTCGTGGAGAGTCTCTGAGATTAATTTACCAATGTGGCTGTTTCTCGCGGGTTTGCTGAGTGCACACAATTTACACTCTTTTACAAACTCAGCTATCTCGCTGTTCATATTTCCCCAATGATATTCTTTTCTAATACGATGTATGGTTTTATTAATACCCATATGAGCTCCAGTGGTGGATGCATGGTAGTATTGCATAAGCATTGGTTTAATAATGCCCGGGGCAATTATTCTCAAGGATTTTCCATTTGCTAGTTTATAACAATACTCTCTTACTCAATATTTATTTATATGAAGTATTTCCTTTATTGATCTGTTCTATTATTTTACTTAAGGAAGGATCTTGTTGTTGATACTGGGCTATGTCAGTAAATGCCAGTGGGAATTCAGTTATTAGGGTATTTATTATTGATGTTTCACCTCTTTCATTATGTTCGGATTCCTTACTCGGCTGCTGGAACATACGGGATAGTGTATCGGCTACTACATTTTGGGTGCCACGAATGTGTTGTACTTTAAACTTGTAACAATTTACAACGATACGACCTAACTGTTTAGGGTGATTTAATAACCATGATAAAGCTTGATTATCCGTTTCTAACAGACATTCTTTATGTTCTAAAAATGGCTTGAATTTCTCGAATGCGAATACTACAGCCAGCGGTGAAGCTAGTAATTAATGAATGGGTAGGCAAAAGTCTTACCTTAAATTTTTTTGTAGAGTAGTTCAACATGGCGAGTTTTCTTGCTTGCAAAATTGTCAACTACATGGTCTTTAAACAGGTGGTCAGTCATCAGTTCCTTCACAAATTTTTTTTCAATAGCAATGGTGGTAAGAGGAGAGTTAAGTCTTTCATTGGTCATCGTATTGCGCAAGTAGTTTTTTATTCTTTTCAGAGTAGGGGCTACTCATATTCCTTTCTGCAGACGTCACCATAACATTTAACGTGGTAACAGGAAACGTTAAAATCAAACGAATTAATTTTGAAACTTCCACGTAGACTGGTTCTAAGTCATTAAGAACTATAAAATGTAAAAGTCTTTGAGGTAACAAATGTTTTCCAGTATCTGAGTAAATGTTTTTTAATTCATTTTCCAGTCTTTCACTATTGAAAAAAGGTTCTTGGATTTCGTTGTCCATGACGTGTCCGTTACTTAACTAAATATCACTATAATATTGACGACTCGGAACACTAAGTTTTTTATAAGTAAAAACGTAAAGTTTTACCTTACAGCCTAAACCGGCTTTCACCTATAGAAGGCTTCATCAGAGGCTGTCGTTAGTAGCGCTGCTCGTCTTGTTGGCGACGAGATAGTGTTTCGAAAGATTGAAGCTGTGTGTGTGTGGTGAGATGTGTTCGAATAATGCGTGCGATTTGAATTGTGTCTGTTCGTTTAGGATGTCGTTTTTATTTGTTTTTGTGTGTTTGTATATTTCTAATTGTTCTAGAGTGTCTAGTTTTCGGCCTTTTGTGTGTACGTGTAGTATGTTCATGTTATTGTCGATGTTTTTATATGTGTGGTTTGCTTCAATGAGGTGGTTTGCGAAGGTAGATTCTGTAGTGGTGTGGAGTGCTTTTGTGTGTTCAATGTATCTCTGTTTGAAGCTACGTCCTGTCTGGCCTATGTAGAATTTACTGCAATTTGAACAATCTAGTTTATATATGTTACAGGGAAAGTTGATTGTTAGGGAGAGTTGACTCTGCCTAGGAAGAGTCAACTCTTACTAAAAGTATCAGTAAAAGTTGATTGAAAATAAACAGATCAACTTTTCCTAGGAAGAGTTAACTATGCCTGCTGTGGTTTAGTAAAAGTTGATTCAGAGATGTTGCTCTCCACATGTAACTGCGCGCGCATATCTTTGTTTTGATTATTCTGGCCAGGCAGTCGCCATTACTCGTCTATTTGTTGTAGTGCAATAGTGACCAAGGATTCAGTGTTTTTTTACGTTTCAATAATTAGTTTCAGTGTGCAATAATTATGTCAGACTCCAAGGCAGAACTGTTTCGTGAAAAAGTAAAGCTAGAACGCTCGACTTCCATGGTAAATTCACTGACATTGACTAAATTGGAATATGATAGCTACATTCAAAAAGTCAAAAATCTAAAAACTGCGAATAAAAAAGAAAGTAATGATCTCAGGTTTTTAAGATGATATGACATTATTGAAGTAAATGGTATTACAAAACTAATACACTCTGTCACAGACCAAGAAAGCATAAGGTATTATGTTTTTGATGAAGAGCTGTTTGGAGTTCTTAATGAAGCGCACATATCCACTGGATATGGAGGAAGAGATCGTATGATTGAGCAATTGAAAGGAAAATTCCAAAATGTTACTACAAAGGACATTCTACTATTTTTAAGCTTGTGCAAACCTTGTGTTCAAAAATTGATACATAAGAAGAAAGGACTGGTTGTAAAGCCTTTGTTATTCAAGGAAATGAATTCATGATGTCAAGTGGATTTGATTGACTTTCAGTCGCAACCTGATGAAGACTTAAAATTTATAATGGTGTACCAGGATCATTTGACAAAGTTTGTTGTGCTAAGACCACTGAAATCAAAGACTGCAGATGAAGTGTGTGATAACATCATTGATATTTTTACTTTGTTAGGCGCTCCTTGTATTTTAAAGTCTGACAATGGCAGAGAATTTGTGAATAAAATTATTGACAGACTGGTTAATACATGGCCGAACTTCAAAATGGTGCATGGCAAACCGCGACATAGTCAAAGTCAAGGTAGTGTCGAGAGAGCCAACCAGGACATAGAGAATATGATAACCACCTGGATGCAAGACCACAAAACATCAAAATGGAGTGAAGGCTTAAAGTTTATTCAACTTATGAAAAACAGTGCATTGCATAGTGGGATAAAAAGATCCCCGTATGAGGCAATGTTCGGTTGTCCTCCGAGACATGGGTTATCTACTTCAAAACTACCTACTGAGGTATTGGCAAATTTAGAAACAGAAGAGGATCTTCAATGCGCCATTGGTCACATTCAGGAACAACAACAACAACAAGAAAACAAAATTGAAAGTAACGGGAATGGAAATCCTGATGAAAATGAAACAAACCAAAATTTATCAAGTCGTGAAAAGCTCGTAGATGATGGTGATTATCTCCTCACTGACCTGGACAAGTCTACTGAGGCCATCAAGAAGCAGAGAAATGAAGCTTTCCACTGTCTAGAAGAGCAAGCTAAGCGCATGAAAAAAACCTCAGATCAGATTCATCCGCCAGTAGAAAAAGGAACATCAGTTCGAATTCCTGTCCCAGATGTTGACCGCGGAAGAGGAGATGCCCGATCTATCCTTGGCGTGGTACTGGAGGTTGTCGGTGATGGATTCTATCGAATTGGAACAAGAAATGGAATTCTGAAGCAACTTTTCTCAAGGTAATTTTTCCAAGCTAAAATAAAAGATCTCTCTCTCTCTCTCTCTCTCTCTCTCCCCCTCCCCCTCTCTCTTTCTCTCCTCTCTCTCCCTGCCCCTAGTATTAAATTGTTCAGAGTTCAATGATAATATTTTTTCAGGTCTCAATTCAGTAAATGTCCCACGAATATTATCCAAGAAAATGAAGTCCCTATGGATAAAACAATAGCTGTGAGGACTGTTGCAACTTCACAATCACTTGGAAGTGGACAAGGATTTTTCAAATGCTCTTGCAACACTAAATGCAAATCCAAGAAGTGCATGTGTAAGAAGAAAGATGTGCTCTGCAACTCAAAGTGTCACAAATCTTTACCTTGCTGTAATAAATGATAAACATTTCTATCTCTGTATGTATTATAAAGGTTTTGCTTTTTTATTTGTTTTTTATTAGGTAGTAGACCGTTTCCTTGCAAAAAGTCAACTTTTACTAACTCAAGGCAGTAAGAGTATACTTTCCCTAGGTATAGTCAACTCTGACTAGTAAATGTTGATCAAAATTCATCACTTTTCGCTTTTAATCAACTTTTACTGAAAAGACCAGTAAGAGTCGACTTTACCTAGGCAGAGTCAACTCTTACTGGAGAATCTACTTTTCCAATAACATATACACCGGGTAGATTGAATTTGTTTTGTGCTTTGGGCATGCGTTTTGATAGTGTGTGTTCTGTTTTGTTAGTAGTTTTGTAAGCGATTCTGTATCCTGCTTTTTTGAATTTGTGGGCAATTTTTTCTGTTTGTTTGTTGATGTATGTTAGTGTTATGAATTTGTTGTTTTCTGTCTTTGTCTGTTGTTTGTTTTGTGTTTTGTGTAGGAGTTTACTGACTATTGTTCTGTCATAACCGTTAGATTCTGCTAGATATTTTATCGTGTTTAGTTCGTCTTTGTAGTCTATTTCATCTAAGGGGATGTTGTTAAGTCTATGTATCATGGTTCTAAAAGCAGCTAGTTTGTGTTGTATTGGGTGATTGGAGGTGTTGTGTATTAGTGTGTCAGTTGTAGTTGGTTTTCTGTATATACTGAATTTGTGCCTGTGTTCTAGTTTTGTGATGGAGAGGTCTAAGAAGTTTATGGTATTGTTGTGTTCGTATTCGGCAGTGAAGGTTATGTTTTTATGTATTTTGTTTATGTGCGTTAGTAACTGTTCACATTGTCTTTTGTTTCCCCTGTGTAGTATTAGAATGTCATCAACGTATCTGTGCCAATATAGTATTTTATGTGAGTGTCTGTCATTGTTTGTGAGTATTTTTGTTTTTTCTAAGTGTTGGAGGAAGACTTCTGCTAGAATGCTGGATATGGGGGAGCCCATGGGTAGGCCATCGTTCTGTGTGTAGTATTTATTGTTATAAGTAAAGTAGTTTTGTTTTGTGATAATGTTCAGAGTTTCTGTTATTTCATTGATAAGTTCGTATGGTGTGTTGTTCTGTTTGAGTTTGTTTTGTAGGATGGTGATTGTTTCAGAGATGGGGATGTTTTGTGTACAGGTTTTTAATGTCAAAGGAGGCTAATGTGGCGTTATGGGGGATGTGTATGTCTTTTATTTTTGTTACTAGGTCAGTGTTGTTTTTTACTGCAATGTTGTTGTCTATTTGTGTGTGTGTTGTCTAATAATTTTGTCTAGATATTTTGCCAGTTTGTGTGCAGGTGTATTACTGTAGTTGATAATGGGGCGGATCGGAATGTCTTCTTTATGGATTTTGGGAAGCGCTTGGAGTGTAGGTGCTGATGGTCGGATTTGTTTCATGTAGGGCTTTTGTTTATGTGTCATAATGTGTTTGGCTTTGTTGACTATTTGTTTTACTGAGTTTTGGTATCTGTCGGTGGGGTCGTGTTTTAGTTCTGTGATGTTGTTCTGTTCTATGAAGTCTTGTACTTTTTTGTGTAGGTTGTCTGTGGGGATAATTACAGTCGTGTTGCCTTTGTCAGCTTTTACAAATGTGATGTTGTGTTTGTGTGCCTTTTCCCTCAGTTTGATGGCTGTGTGTATTTCTGAGTTGTGGTTGTTGTTGTCTGGTGTCTTATGTACTCATATTGTGTTGTTTATATTATGTCTTAATGTGTCTTGATGTTCTGGTGCTGTGTTTTGTATATTTGTTTCTGTGTCAGTTATGAGCTTTGTTAGTGTTTGGTTGTTATGTTTGTAATGTATGTTATGTTTTAGGCCTTTATCAAGGAGTGTTTGTTTGTTTTTTGTGAGTGTGACGTTCGTGAGGTTTACTGTACGTGGGTAGAATTTGTGCGAGGGAATTATATCTGTTTTGATTGGTGTCAGGTTTTTTATTTTTCTGTTGTGTTTTGTCTGTATGTTATGTATTTTTTTTTTTTGTCCATTCATTTGTGTGATGTATTAGTTCAGTCATGTAATTGTGTCCGTATGTGTTGGCGATATGTAGGTGTAGTGTTAATGCTTTCCGATTAAGGGCGTCTTTTTTCTTATATAGTTGTTTAATTGATTCTTTTATGTATGTTTTTTGTGCGATGTTTTGTGTTATTCGGGCGGCCTGGTTGTTATGTTTAATTTTGATTTGGGCATATTTAGGTGTTAGTGAATTGTTTATGCATGTTTTGTTGAAATTTATGTGAGCTACAATCTTTCTAACCTTCAAAGTTGAGAACTTGTACGCTTGGACGTTGGCTCGTCTTGCTGAGTTAAATTCTTGGATTTCGTTGTCCATGACGTGTCCGTTACTTAACTAAATATCACTATAATATTGACGACTCGGAACACTTAAGTTTTTTATAAGTAAAAACGTAAAGTTTTACCTTACAGCCTAAACCGGCTTTCACCTATAGAAGGCTTCATCAGAGGCTGTCGTTAGTAGCGCTGCTCGTCTTGTTGTTGGCGACGAGATAGTGTTTCGAAAGATTGAAGCTGTGTGTGTGTGGTGAGATGTGTTCGAATAATGCGTGCGATTTGAATTGTGTCTGTTCGTTTAGGATGTCGTTTTTATTTGTTTTTGTGTGTTTGTATATTTCTAATTGTTCTAGAGTGTCTAGTTTTCGGCCTTTTGTGTGTACGTGTAGTATGTTCATGTTATTGTCGATGTTTTTATATGTGTGGTTTGCTTCAATGAGGTGGTTTGCGAAGGTAGATTCTGTAGTGGTGTGGAGTGCTTTTGTGTGTTCAATGTACCTCTGTTTGAAGCTACGTCCTGTCTGGCCTATGTAGAATTTACTGCAATTTGAACAATTTAGTTTATATACACCGGGTAGATCGAATTTGTTTTGTGCTTTGGGCATGCGTTTTGATAGTGTGTGTTCTGTTTTGTTAGTAGTTTTGTAAGCGATTCTGTATCCTGCTTTTTTGAATTTGTGGGCAATTTTTTCTGTTTGTTTGTTGACGTATGTTAGTGTTATGAATTTGTTGTTTTCTGTTGTTTGTTTTGTGTTTTGTGTAGGAGTTTACTGACTATTGTTCTGTCATAACCGTTAGATTCTGCTAGATATTTTATCGTGTTTAGTTCGTCTTTGTAGTCTATTTCATCTAAGGGGATGTTGTTAAGTCTATGTATCATGGTTCTAAAAGCAGCTAGTTTGTGTTGTATTGGGTGATTGGAGGTGTTGTGTATTAGTGTGTCAGTTGTAGTTGGTTTTCTGTATATACCGAATTTGTGCCTGTGTTCTAGTTTTGTGATGGAGAGGTCTAAGAAGTTTATGGTATTGTTGTGTTCGTATTCGGCAGTGAAGGTTATGTTTTTATGTATTTTGTTTATGTGCGTTAGTAACTGTTCACATTGTCTTTTGTTTCCCCTGTATAGTATTAGAATGTCATCAACGTATCTGTGCCAATATAGTATTTTATGTGAGTGTCTGTCATTGTTTGTGAGTATTTTTGTTTTTTCTAAGTGTTGGAGGAAGAGTTCTGCTAGAATGCTGGATATGGGGGAGCCCATGGGTAGGCCATCGTTCTGTGTGTAGTATTTATTGTTATAAGTAAAGTAGTTTTGTTTTGTGATAATGTTCAGAGTTTCTGTTATTTCATTGATAAGTTCGTCTGGTGTGTTGTTCTGTTTGAGTTTGTTTTGTAGGATGGTGATTGTTTCACAGATGGGGATGTTTTGTGTACAGGTTTTTAATGTCAAAGGAGGCTAATGTGGCGTTATGGGGGATGTGTATGTCTTTTATTTTTGTTACTAGGTCAGTGTTGTTTTTTACTGCAATGTTGTTGTCTATTTGTGTGTGTTGTCTAATAATTTTGTCTAGATATTTTGCCAGTTTGTGTGCAGGTGTATTACGGTAGTTGATAATGGGGCGGATCGGAATGTCTTCTTTATGGATTTTGGGAAGCGCTTGGAGTGTAGGTGCTGATGGTCGGATTTGTTTCATGTAGGGCTTTTGTTTATGTGTCATAATGTGTTTGGCTTTGTTGACTATTTGTTTTACTGAGTTTTGGTATCTGTCGGTGGGGTCGTGTTTTAGTTCTGTGATGTTGTTCTGTTCTATGAAGTCTTGTACTTTTTTGTGTAGGTTGTCTGTGGGGATAATTACAGTCGTGTTGCCTTTGTCAGCTTTTACAAATGTGATGTTGTGTTTGTGTGCCTTTTCCCTCAGTTTGATGGCTGTGTGTATTTCTGAGTTGTGGTTGTTGTTGTCTGGTGTCTTATGTACTCATATTGTGTTGTTTATATTATGTCTTAATGTGTCTTGATGTTCTGGTGCTGTGTTTTGTATATTTGTTTCTGTGTCAATTTTGAGCTTTGTTAGTGTTTGGTTGTTATGTTTGTAATGTATGTTATGTTTTAGGCCTTTATCAAGGAGTGTTTGTTTGTTTTTTGTGAGTGTGACGTTCGTGAGGTTTACTGTACGTGGGTAGAATTTGTGTGAGGGAATTATATCTGTTTTGATTGGTGTCAGGTTTTTTATTTTTCTGTCGTGTTTTGTCTGTATGTTATGTATTTGTTTTTTTGTCCATTCATTTGTGTGATGTATTAGTTCAGTCATGTAATTGTGTCCGTATGTGTTGGCGATATGTAGGTGTAGTGTTAATGCTTTCCGATTAAGGGCGTCTTTTTTCTTATATAGTTGGTTAATTGATTCTTTTATGTATGTTCTTTGTGCGATGTTTTGTGTTATTCGGGCGGCCTGGTTGTTATGTTTAATTTTGATTTGGGCATATTTAGGTGTTAGTGAATTGTTTATGCATGTTTTTTTGAAATTTATCGAGGTACAATCTTTCTAACCTTCAAAGTTGTGAACTTGTACGCTTGGACGTTGGCTCGTCTTGCTGAGTTAAATTCTTGGATTTCGTTGACCATGACGTGTCCGTTACTTAACTAAATATCACTATAATATTGACGACTCGGAACACTTAAGTTTTTTATAAGTAAAAATGTAAAGTTTTACCTTACAGCCTAAACCGGCGTTCACCTATAGAAGGCTTCATCAGAGGCTGTCGTTAGTAGCGCTGCTCGTCTTGTTGTTGGCGACGCGATAGTGTTTCGAAAGATTGTAGCTGTGTGTGTGTGGTGAGATGTGTTCGAATAATGCGTGCGATTTGAATTGTGTCTGTTCGTTTAGGATGTCGTTTTTATTTGTTTTTGTGTGTTTGTATATTTCTAATTGTTCTAGAGTGTCTAGTTTTCGGCCTTTTGTGTGTACGTGTAGTATGTTCATGTTATTGCCAATGTTTTTATATGTGTGATTTGCTTCAATGAGGTGGTTTGCGAAGGTAGATTCTGTAGTGGTGTGGAGTGCTTTTGTGTGTTCAATGTATCTCTGTTTGAAGCTACGTCCTCTCTGGCCTATGTAGAATTTACTGCAATTTGAACAATTTAGTTTATATACACCGGGTAGATCGAATTTGTTTTGTGCTTTGGGCATGCGTTTTGATAGTGTGTGTTCTGTTTTGTTAGTAGTTTTGTAAGCGATTCTGTATCCTGCTTTTTTGAATTTGTGGGCAATTTTTTCTGTTTGTTTGTTGATGTATGTTAGTGTTATGAATTTGTTGTTTTCTGTCTTTGTCTGTTGTTTGTTTTGTGTTTTGTGTAGGAGTTTACTGACTATTGTTCTGTCATAACCGTTAGATTCTGCTAGATATTTTATCGTGTTTAGTTCGTCTTTGTAGTCTATTTCATCTAAGGGGATGTTGTTAAGTCTATGTATCATGGTTCTAAAAGCAGCTAGTTTGTGTTGTATTGGGTGATTGGAGGCGTTGTGTATTAGTGTGTCAGTTGTAGTTGGTTTTCTGTATATACTGAATTTGTGCCTGTGTTCTAGTTTTGTGATGGAGAGGTCTAAGAAGTTTATGGTATTGTTGTGTTCGTATTCGGCAGTGAAGGTTATGTTTTTATGTATTTTGTTTATGTGTGTTAGTAACTGTTCACATTGTCTTTTGTTTCCCCTGTATAGTATTAGAATGTCATCAACGTATCTGTGCCAATATAGTATTTTATGTGAGTGTCTGTCATTGTTTGTGAGTATTTTTGTTTTTTCTAAGTGTTGGAGGAAGACTTCTGCTAGAATGCTGGATATGGGGGAGCCCATGGGTAGGCCATCGTTCTGTGTGTAGTATTTATTGTTATAAGTAAAGTAGTTTTGTTTTGTGATAATGTTCAGAGTTTCTGTTATTTCATTGATAAGTTCGTCTGGTGTGTTGTTCTGTTTGAGTTTGTTTTGTAGGATGGTGATTGTTTCAGAGATGGGGATGTTTGTGTACAGGTTTTTAATGTCAAAGGAGGCTAATGTGGCGTTATGGGGGATGTGTATGTCTTTTATTTTTGTTACTAGGTCAGTGTTGTTTTTTACTGCAATGTTGTTGTCTATTTGTGTGTGTGTTGTCTAATAATTTTGTCTAGATATTTTGCCAGTTTGTGTGCAGGTGCATTACGGTAGTTGATAATGGGGCGGATCGGAATGTCTTCTTTATGGATTTTGGGAAGCGCTTGGAGTGTAGGTGCTGATGGTCGGATTTGTTTCATGTAGGGCTTTTGTTTATGTGTCATAATGTGTTTGGCTTTGTTGACTATTTGTTTTACTGAGTTTTGGTATCTGTCGGTGGGGTCGTGTTTTAGTTCTGTGATGTTGTTCTGTTCTATGAAGTCTTGTACTTTTTTGTGTAGGTTGTCTGTGGGGATAATTACAGTCGTGTTGCCTTTGTCAGCTTTTACAAATGTGATGTTGTGTTTGTGTGCCTTTTCCCTCAGTTTGATGGCTGTGTGTATTTCTGAGTTGTGGTTGTTGTTGTCTGGTGTCTTATGTACTCATATTGTGTTGTTTATATTATGTCTTAATGTGTCTTGATGTTCTGGTGCTGTGTTTTGTATATTTGTTTCTGTGTCAATTATGAGCTTTGTTAGTGTTTGGTTTTTATGTTTGTAATGTATGTTATGTTTTAGGCCTTTATCAAGGAGTGTTTGTTTGTTTTTTGTGAGTGTGACGTTCGTGAGGTTTACTGTACGTGGGTAGAATTTGTGCGAGGGAATTATATCTGTTTTGATTGGTGTCAGGTTTTTTATTTTTCTGTTGTGTTTTGTGTGTATGTTATGTATTTGTTTTTTTGTCCATTCATTTGTGTGATGTATTAGTTCAGTCATGTAATTGTGTCCGTATGTGTTGGCGATATGTAGGTGTAGTGTTGATGCTTTCCGATTAAGGGCGTCTTTTTTCTTATATAGTTGTTTAATTGATTCTTTTATGTATGTTCTTTGTGCGATGTTTTGTGTTATTCGGGCGGCCTGGTTGTTATGTTTAATTTTGATTTGGGCATATTTAGGTGTTAGTGAATTGTTTATGCATGTTTTGTTGAAATTTATGTGAGCTACAATCTTTGTAACCTTCAAAGTTGTGAACTTGTACGCTTGGACGTTGGCTCGTCTTGCTGAGTTAAATTCTTGGATTTCGTTGTCCATGACGTGTCCGTTACTTAACTAAATATCACTATAATATTGACGACTCGGAACACTTAAGTTTTTTATAAGTAAAAACGTAAAGTTTTACCTTACAGCCTAAACCGGCTTTCACCTATAGAAGGCTTCATCAGAGGTTGTCGTTAGTAGCGCTGCTCGTCTTGTTGTTGGCGACGCGATAGTGTTTCGAAAGATTGAAGCTGTGTGTATGTGGTGAGATGTGTTCGAATAATGCGTGCGATTTGAATTGTGTCTGTTCGTTTAGGATGTCGTTTTTATTTGTTTTTGTGTGTTTGTATATTTCTAATTGTTCTAGAGTGTCTAGTTTTCGGCCTTTTGTGTGTACGTGTAGTATGTTCATGTTATTGCCAATGTTTTTATATTTGTGATTTGCTTCAATGAGGTGGTTTGCGAAGGTAGATTCTGTAGTGGTGTGGAGTGCTTTTGTGTGTTCAATGTATCTCTGTTTGAAGCTACGTCCTGTCTGGCCTATGTAGAATTTACTGCAATTTGAACAATTTAGTTTATATACACCGGGTAGATCGAATTTGTTTTGTGCTTTGGGCATGCGTTTTGATAGTGTGTGTTCTGTTTTGTTAGTAGTTTTGTAAGCGATTCTGTATCCTGCTTTTTTGAATTTGTGGGCAATTTTTTCTGTTTGTTTGTTGATGTATGTTAGTGTTATGAATTTGTTGTTTTCTGTCTTTGTCTGTTGTTTGTTTTGTGTTTTGTGTAGGAGTTTACTGACTATTGTTCTGTCATAACCGTTAGATTCTGCTAGATATTTTATCGTGTTTAGTTCGTCTTTGTAGTCTATTTCATCTAAGGGGATGTTGTTAAGTCTATGTATCATGGTTCTAAAAGCAGCTAGTTTGTGTTGTATTGGGTGATTGGAGGTGTTGTGTATTAGTGTGTCAGTTGTAGTTGGTTTTCTGTATATACTGAATTTGTGCCTGTGTTCTAGTTTTGTGATGGAGAGGTCTAAGAAGTTTATGGTATTGTTGTGTTCGTATTCGGCAGTGAAGGTTATGTTTTTATGTATTTTGTTTATGTGTGTTAGTAACTGTTCACATTGTCTTTTGTTTCCCCTGTATAGTATTAGAATGTCATCAACGTATCTGTGCCAATATAGTATTTTATGTGAGTGTCTGTCATTGTTTGTGAGTATTTTTGTTTTTTTAAGTGTTGGAGGAAGACTTCTGCTAGAATGCTGGATATGGGGGAGCCCATGGGTAGGCCATCGTTCTGTGTGTAGTATTTATTGTTATAAGTAAAGTAGTTTTGTTTTGTGATAATGTTCAGAGTTTCTGTTATTTCATTGATAAGTTCGTCTGGTGTGTTGTTCTGTTTGAGTTTGTTTTGTAGGATGGTGATTGTTTCAGAGATGGGGATGTTTTGTACAGGTTTTTAATGTCAAAGGAGGCTAATGTGGCGTTATGGGGGATGTGTATGTCTTTTATTTTTGTTACTAGGTCAGTGTTGTTTTTTACTGCAATGTTGTTGTCTATTTGTGTGTGTGTTGTCTAATAATTTTGTCTAGATATTTTGCCAGTTTGTGTGCAGGTGCATTACGGTAGTTGATAATGGGGCGGATCGGAATGTCTTCTTTATGGATTTTGGGAAGCGCTTGGAGTGTAGGTGCTGATGGTCGGATTTCTTTCATGTAGGGCTTTTGTTTATGTGTCATAATGTGTTTGGCTTTGTTGACTATTTGTTTTACTGAGTTTTGGTATCTGTCGGTGGGGTCGTGTTTTAGTTCTGTGATGTTGTTCTGTTCTATGAAGTCTTGTACTTTTTTGTGTAGGTTGTCTGTGGGGATAATTACAGTCGTGTTGCCTTTGTCAGCTTTTACAAATGTGATGTTGTGTTTGTGTGCCTTTTCCCTCAGTTTGATGGCTGTGTGTATTTCTGAGTTGTGGTTGTTGTTGTCTGGTGTCTTATGTACTCATATTGTGTTGTTTATATTATGTCTTAATGTGTCTTGATGTTCTGGTGCTGTGTTTTGTATATTTGTTTCTGTGTCAATTATGAGCTTTGTTAGTGTTTGGTTGTTATGTTTGTAATGTATGTTATGTTTTAGGCCTTTATCAAGGAGTGTTTGTTTGTTTTTTGTGAGTGTGACGTTCGTGAGGTTTACTGTACGTGGGTAGACTTTGTGCGAGGGAATTATATCTGTTTTGATTGGTGTCAGGTTTTTTATTTTTCTGTTGTGTTTTGTCTGTATGTTATGTATTTGTTTTTTTGTCCATTCATTTGTGTGATGTATTAGTTCAGTCATGTAATTGTGTCCGTATGTGTTGGCGATATGTAGGTGTAGTGTTAATGCTTTCCGATTAAGGGCGTCTTTTTTCTTATATAGTTGTTTAATTGATTCTTTTATGTATGTTCTTTGTGCGATGTTTTGTGTTATTCGGGCGGCCTGGTTGTTATGTTTAATTTTGATTTGGGCATATTTAGGTGTTAGTGAATTGTTTATGCATGTTTTTTTGAAATTTATCGAGGTACAATCTTTCTAACCTTCAAAGTTGTGAACTTGTACGCTTGGACGTTGGCTCGTCTTGCTGATTTAAATTCTTGGATTTCGTTGACCATGACGTGTCCGTTACTTAACTAAATATCACTATAATATTGACGACTCGGAACACTTAAGTTTTTTATAAGTAAAAACGTAAAGTTTTACCTTACAGCCTAAACCGGCGTTCACCTATAGAAGGCTTCATCAGAGGCTGTCGTTAGTAGCGCTGCTCGTCTTGTTGTTGGCGACGCGATAGTGTTTCGAAAGATTGTAGCTGTGTGTGTGTGGTGAGATGTGTTCGAATAATGCGTGCGATTTGAATTGTGTCTGTTCGTTTAGGATGTCGTTTTTATTTGTTTTTGTGTGTTTGTATATTTCTAATTGTTCTAGAGTGTCTAGTTTTCGGCCTTTTGTGTGTACGTGTAGTATGTTCATGTTATTGCCAATGTTTTTATATGTGTGATTTGCTTCAATGAGGTGGTTTGCGAAGGTAGATTCTGTAGTGGTGTGGAGTGCTTTTGTGTGTTCAATGTATCTCTGTTTGAAGCTACGTCCTCTCTGGCCTATGTAGAATTTACTGCAATTTGAACAATTTAGTTTATATACACCGGGTAGATCGAATTTGTTTTGTGCTTTGGGCATGCGTTTTGATAGTGTGTGTTCTGTTTTGTTAGTAGTTTTGTAAGCGATTCTGTATCCTGCTTTTTTGAATTTGTGGGCAATTTTTTCTGTTTGTTTGTTGATGTATGTTAGTGTTATGAATTTGTTGTTTTCTGTCTTTGTCTGTTGTTTGTTTTGTGTTTTGTGTAGGAGTTTACTGACTATTGTTCTGTCATAACCGTTAGATTCTGCTAGATATTTTATCGTGTTTAGTTCGTCTTTGTAGTCTATTTCATCTAAGGGGATGTTGTTAAGTCTATGTATCATGGTTCTAAAAGCAGCTAGTTTGTGTTGTATTGGGTGATTGGAGGTGTTGTGTATTAGTGTGTCAGTTGTAGTTGGTTTTCTGTATATACTGAATTTGTGCCTGTGTTCTAGTTTTGTGATGGAGAGGTCTAAGAAGTTTATGGTATTGTTGTGTTCGTATTCGGCAGTGAAGGTTATGTTTTTATGTATTTTGTTTATGTGTGTTAGTAACTGTTCACATTGTCTTTTGTTTCCCCTGTATAGTATTAGAATGTCATCAACGTATCTGTGCCAATATAGTATTTTATGTGAGTGTCTGTCATTGTTTGTGAGTATTTTTGTTTTTTCTAAGTGTTGGAGGAAGACTTCTGCTAGAATGCTGGATATGGGGGAGCCCATGGGTAGGCCATCGTTCTGTGTGTAGTATTTATTGTTATAAGTAAAGTAGTTTTGTTTTGTGATAATGTTCAGAGTTTCTGTTATTTCATTGATAAGTTCGTCTGGTGTGTTGTTCTGTTTGAGTTTGTTTTGTAGGATGGTGATTGTTTCAGAGATGGGGATGTTTGTGTACAGGTTTTTAATGTCAAAGGAGGCTAATGTGGCGTTATGGGGGATGTGTATGTCTTTTATTTTTGTTACTAGGTCAGTGTTGTTTTTTACTGCAATGTTGTTGTCTATTTGTGTGTGTGTTGTCTAATAATTTTGTCTAGATATTTTGCCAGTTTGTGTGCAGGTGCATTACGGTAGTTGATAATGGGGCGGATCGGAATGTCTTCTTTATGGATTTTGGGAAGCGCTTGGAGTGTAGGTGCTGATGGTCGGATTTGTTTCATGTAGGGCTTTTGTTTATGTGTCATAATGTGTTTGGCTTTGTTGACTATTTGTTTTACTGAGTTTTGGTATCTGTCGGTGGGGTCGTGTTTTAGTTCTGTGATGTTGTTCTGTTCTATGAAGTCTTGTACTTTTTTGTGTAGGTTGTCTGTGGGGATAATTACAGTCGTGTTGCCTTTGTCAGCTTTTACAAATGTGATGTTGTGTTTGTGTGCCTTTTCCCTCAGTTTGATGGCTGTGTGTATTTCTGAGTTGTGGTTGTTGTTGTCTGGTGTCTTATGTACTCATATTGTGTTGTTTATATTATGTCTTAATGTGTCTTGATGTTCTGGTGCTGTGTTTTGTATATTTGTTTCTGTGTCAATTATGAGCTTTGTTAGTGTTTGGTTTTTATGTTTGTAATGTATGTTATGTTTTAGGCCTTTATCAAGGAGTGTTTGTTTGTTTTTTGTGAGTGTGACGTTCGTGAGGTTTACTGTACGTGGGTAGAATTTGTGCGAGGGAATTATATCTGTTTTGATTGGTGTCAGGTTTTTTATTTTTCTGTTGTGTTTTGTGTGTATGTTATGTATTTGTTTTTTTGTCCATTCATTTGTGTGATGTATTAGTTCAGTCATGTAATTGTGTCCGTATGTGTTGGCGATATGTAGGTGTAGTGTTGATGCTTTCCGATTAAGGGCGTCTTTTTTCTTATATAGTTGTTTAATTGATTCTTTTATGTATGTTCTTTGTGCGATGTTTTGTGTTATTCGGGCGGCCTGGTTGTTATGTTTAATTTTGATTTGGGCATATTTAGGTGTTAGTGAATTGTTTATGCATGTTTTGTTGAAATTTATGTGAGCTACAATCTTTGTAACCTTCAAAGTTGTGAACTTGTACGCTTGGACGTTGGCTCGTCTTGCTGAGTTAAATTCTTGGATTTCGTTGTCCATGACGTGTCCGTTACTTAACTAAATATCACTATAATATTGACGACTCGGAACACTTAAGTTTTTTATAAGTAAAAACGTAAAGTTTTACCTTACAGCCTAAACCGGCTTTCACCTATAGAAGGCTTCATCAGAGGTTGTCGTTAGTAGCGCTGCTCGTCTTGTTGTTGGCGACGCGATAGTGTTTCGAAAGATTGAAGCTGTGTGTATGTGGTGAGATGTGTTCGAATAATGCGTGCGATTTGAATTGTGTCTGTTCGTTTAGGATGTCGTTTTTATTTGTTTTTGTGTGTTTGTATATTTCTAATTGTTCTAGAGTGTCTAGTTTTCGGCCTTTTGTGTGTACGTGTAGTATGTTCATGTTATTGCCAATGTTTTTAGATGTGTGATTTGCTTCAATGAGGTGGTTTGCGAAGGTAGATTCTGTAGTGGTGTGGAGTGCTTTTGTGTGTTCAATGTATCTCTGTTTGAAGCTACGTCCTGTCTGGCCTATGTAGAATTTACTGCAATTTGAACAATTTAGTTTATATATACCGGGTAGATCGAATTTGTTTTGTGCTTTGGGCATGCGTTTTGATAGTGTGTGTTCTGTTTTGTTAGTAGTTTTGTAAGCGATTCTGTATCCTGCTTTTTTGAATTTGTGGGCAATTTTTTCTGTTTGTTTGTTGATGTATGTTAGTGTTATGAATTTGTTGTTTTCTGTCTTTGTCTGTTGTTTGTTTTGTGTTTTGTGTAGGAGTTTACTGACTATTGTTCTGTCATAACCGTTAGATTCTGCTAGATATTTTATCCTGTTTAGTTCGTCTTTGTAGTCTATTTCATCTAAGGGGATGTTGTTAAGTCTATGTATCATGGTTCTAAAAGCAGCTAGTTTGTGTTGTATTGGGTGATTGGAGGTGTTGTGTATTAGTGTGTCAGTTGTAGTTGGTTTTCTGTATATACTGAATTTGTGCCTGTGTTCTAGTTTTGTGATGGAGAGGTCTAAGAAGTTTATGGTATTGTTGTGTTCGTATTCGGCAGTGAAGGTTATGTTTTTATGTATTTTGTTTATGTGTGTTAGTAACTGTTCACATTGTCTTTTGTTTCCCCTGTATAGTATTAGAATGTCATCAACGTATCTGTGCCAATATAGTATTTTATGTGAGTGTCTGTCATTGTTTGTGAGTATTTTTGTTTTTTTAAGTGTTGGAGGAAGACTTCTGCTAGAATGCTGGATATGGGGGAGCCCATGGGTAGGCCATCGTTCTGTGTGTAGTATTTATTGTTATAAGTAAAGTAGTTTTGTTTTGTGATAATGTTCAGAGTTTCTGTTATTTCATTGATAAGTTCGTCTGGTGTGTTGTTCTGTTTGAGTTTGTTTTGTAGGATGGTGATTGTTTCAGAGATGGGGATGTTTGTGTACAGGTTTTTAATGTCAAAGGAGGCTAATGTGGCGTTATGGGGGATGTGTATGTCTTTTATTTTTGTTACTAGGTCAGTGTTGTTTTTTACTGCAATGTTGTTGTCTATTTGTGTGTGTGTTGTCTAATAATTTTGTCTAGATATTTTGCCAGTTTGTGTGCAGGTGCATTACGGTAGTTGATAATGGGGCGGATCGGAATGTCTTCTTTATGGATTTTGGGAAGCGCTTGGAGTGTAGGTGCTGATGGTCGGATTTGTTTCATGTAGGGCTTTTGTTTATGTGTCATAATGTGTTTGGCTTTGTTGACTATTTGTTTTACTGAGTTTTGGTATCTGTCGGTGGGGTCGTGTTTTAGTTCTGTGATGTTGTTCTGTTCTATGAAGTCTTGTACTTTTTTGTGTAGGTTGTCTGTGGGGATAATTACAGTCGTGTTGCCTTTGTCAGCTTTTACAAATGTGATGTTGTGTTTGTGTGCCTTTTCCCTCAGTTTGATGGCTGTGTGTATTTCTGAGTTGTGGTTGTTGTTGTCTGGTGTCTTATATACTCATATTGTGTTGTTTATATTATGTCTTAATGTGTCTTGATGTTCTGGTGCTGTGTTTTGTATATTTGTTTCTGTGTCAATTATGAGCTTTGTTAGTGTTTGGTTGTTATGTTTGTAATGTATGTTATGTTTTAGGCCTTTATCAAGGAGTGTTTGTTTGTTTTTTGTGAGTGTGACGTTCGTGAGGTTTACTGTACGTGGGTAGACTTTGTGCGAGGGAATTATATCTGTTTTGATTGGTGTCAGGTTTTTTATTTTTCTGTTGTGTTTTGTCTGTATGTTATGTATTTGTTTTTTTGTCCATTCATTTGTGTGATGTATTAGTTCAGTCATGTAATTGTGTCCGTATGTGTTGGCGATATGTAGGTGTAGTGTTAATGCTTTCCGATTAAGGGCGTCTTTTTTCTTATATAGTTGTTTAATTGATTCTTTTATGTATGTTCTTTGTGCGATGTTTTGTGTTATTCGGGCGGCCTGGTTGTTATGTTTAATTTTGATTTGGGCATATTTAGGTGTTAGTGAATTGTTTATGCATGTTTTTTTGAAATTTGTCGAGGTACAATCTTTCTAACCTTCGAAGTTGTGAACTTGTACGCTTGGACGTTGGCTCGTCTTGCTGAGTTAAATTCTTGGATTTCGTTGTCCATGACGTGTCCGTTACATAACTAAATATCACTATAATATTGACGACTCGGAACACTAAGTTTTTTATAAGTAAAAACGTAAAGTTTTACCTTACAGTCTAAACCGGCTTTCACCTATAGAAGGCTTCATCAGAGGCTGTCGTTAGGAGCGCTGCTCGTCTTGTTGTTGGCGACGAGATAGTGTTTCGAAAGATTGAAGCTGTGTCTGTGTGGTGAGATGTGTTCGAATAATGCGTGCGATTTGAATTGTGTCTGTTCGTTTAGGATGTCGTTTTTATTTGTTTTTGTGTTTTTGTATATTTCTAATTGTTCTAGAGTGTCTAGTTTTCGGCCTTTTGTGTGTACGTGTAGTATGTTCATGTTATTGCCAATGTTTTTATATGTGTGGTTTGCTTCAATGAGGTGGTTTGCGAAGGTAGATTCTGTAGTGGTGTGGAGTGCTTTTGTGTGTTCAATGTATCTCTGTTTGAAGCTACGTCCTGTCTGGCCTATGTAGAATTTACTGCAATTTGAACAATTTAGTTTATATACACCAGGTAGATCGAATTTGTTTTGTGCTTTGGGCATGCGTTTTGATAGTGTGTGTTCTGTTTTGTTAGTAGTTTTGTAAGCGATTCTGTATCCTGCTTTTTTGAATTTGTGGGCAATTTTTTCTGTTTGTTTGTTGATGTATGTTAGTGTTATGAATTTGTTGTTTTCTGTCTTTGTCTGTTGTTTGTTTTGTGTTTTGTGTAGGAGTTTACTGACTATTGTTCTGTCATAACCGTTAGATTCTGCTAGATATTTTATCGTGTTTAGTTCGTCTTTGTAGTCTATTTCATCTAAGGGGATGTTGTTAAGTCTATGTATCATGGTTCTAAAAGCAGCTAGTTTGTGTTGTATTGGGTGATTGGAGGTGTTGTGTATTAGTGTGTCAGTTGTAGTTGGTTTTCTGTATATACTGAATTTGTGCCTGTGTTCTAGTTTTGTGATGGAGAGGTCTAAGAAGTTTATGGTATTGTTGTGTTCGTATTCGGCAGTGAAGGTTATGTTTTTATGTATTTTGTTTATGTGCGTTAGTAACTGTTCACATTGTCTTTTGTTTCCCCTGTATAGTATTAGAATGTCATCAACGTATCTGTGCCAATATAGTATTTTATGCGAGTGTCTGTCATTGTTTGTGAGTATTTTTGTTTTTTCTAAGCGTTGGAGGAAGAGTTCTGCTAGAATGCTGGATATGGGGGAGCCCATGGGTAGGCCATCGTTCTGTGTGTAGTATTTATTGTTATAAGTAAAGTAGTTTTGTTTTGTGATAATGTTCAGAGTTTCTGTTATTTCATTGATAAGTTCGTCTGGTGTGTTGTTCTGTTTGAGTTTGTTTTGTAGGATGGTGATTGTTTCAGAGATGGGGATGTTTGTGTACAGGTTTTTAATGTCAAAGGAGGCTAATGTGGCATTATGGGGGATGTGTATGTCTTTTATTTTTGTTACTAGGTCAGTGTTGTTTTTTACTGCAATGTTGTTGTCTATTTGTGTGTGTTGTCTAATAATTTTGTCTAGATATTTTGCCAGTTTGTGTGCAGGTGCATTACGGTAGTTGATAATGGGGCAGATCGGAATGTCTTCTTTATGGATTTTGGGAAGCGCTTGGAGTGTAGGTGCTGATGGTCGGATTTGTTTCATGTAGGGCTTTTGTTTATGTGTCATAATGTGTTTGGCTTTGTTGACTATTTGTTTTACTGAGTTTTGGTATCTGTCGGTGGGGTCGTGTTTTAGTTCTGTGATGTTGTTCTGTTCTATGAAGTCTTGTACTTTTTTGTGTAGGTTGTCTGTGGGGATAATTACAGTCGTGTTGCCTTTGTCAGCTTTTACAAATGTGATGTTGTGTTTGTGTGCCTTTTCCCTCAGTTTGATGGCTGTGTGTATTTCTGAGTTGTGGTTGTTGTTGTCTGGTGTCTTATGTACTCCTATTGTGTTGTTTATATTATGTCTTAATGTGTCTTGATGTTCTGGTGCTGTGTTTTGTATATTTGTTTCTGTGTCAGTTATGAGCTTTGTTAGTGTTTGGTTGTTATGTTTGTAATGTATGTTATGTTTTAGGCCTTTATCAAGGAGTGTTTGTTCGTTTTTTGTACGTTCATGAGGTTTACTGTACGTGGGTAGAATTTGTGCGAGGGAATTATATCTGTTTTGATTGGTGTCAGGTTTTTTATTTTTCTGTCGTGTTTTGTCTGTATGTTATGTATTTGTTTTTTTGTCCATTCATTTGTGTGATGTATTAGTTCAGTCATGTAATTGTGTCCGTATGTGTTGGCGATATGTAGGTGTAGTGTTAATGCTTTCCGATTAAGGGCGTCTTTTTTCTTATATAGTTGTTTAATTGATTCTTTTATGTATGTTCTTTGTGCGATGTTTTGTGTTATTCGGGCGGCCTGGTTGTTATGTTTAATTTTGATTTGGGCATATTTAGGTGTTAGTGAATTGTTTATGCATGTTTTGTTGAAATTTATGTGAGCTACAATCTTTGTAACCTTCAAAGTTGTGAACTTGTACGCTTGGACGTTGGCTCGTCTTGCTGAGTTAAATTCTTGGATTTCGTTGTCCATGACGTGTCCGTTACATAACTAAATATCACTATAATATTGACGACTCGGAACACTAAGTTTTTTATAAGTAAAAACGTAAAGTTTTACCTTACAGTCTAAACCGGCTTTCACCTATAGAAGGCTTCATCAGAGGCTGTCGTTAGGAGCGCTGCTCGTCTTGTTGTTGGCGACGAGATAGTGTTTCGAAAGATTGAAGCTGTGTCTGTGTGGTGAGATGTGTTCGAATAATGCGTGCGATTTGAATTGTGTCTGTTCGTTTAGGATGTCGTTTTTATTTGTTTTTGTGTGTTTGCATATTTCTAATTGTTCTAGAGTGTCTAGTTTTCGGCCTTTTGTGTGTACGTGTAGTATGTTCATGTTATTGCCAATGTTTTTATATGTGTGGTTTGCTTCAATGAGGTGGTTTGCGAAGGTAGATTCTGTAGTGGTGTGGAGTGCTTTTGTGTGTTCAATGTATCTCTGTTTGAAGCTACGTCCTGTCTGGCCTATGTAGAATTTACTGCAATTTGAACAATTTAGTTTATATACACCGGGTAGATCGAATTTGTTTTGTGCTTTGGGCATGCGTTTTGATAGTGTGTGTTCTGTTTTGTTAGTAGTTTTGTAAGCGATTCTGTATCCTGCTTTTTTGAATTTGTGGGCAATTTTTTCTGTTTGTTTGTTGATGTATGTTAGTGTTATGAATTTGTTGTTTTCTGTCTTTGTCTGTTGTTTGTTTTGTGTTTTGTGTAGGAGTTTACTGACTATTGTTCTGTCATAACCGTTAGATTCTGCTAGATATTTTATCGTGTTTAGTTCGTCTTTGTAGTCTATTTCATCTAAGGGGATGTTGTTAAGTCTATGTATCATGGTTCTAAAAGCAGCTAGTTTGTGTTGTATTGGGTGATTGGAGGTGTTGTGTATTAGTGTGTCAGTTGTAGTTGGTTTTCTGTATATACTGAATTTGTGCCTGTGTTCTAGTTTTGTGATGGAGAGGTCTAAGAAGTTTATGGTATTGTTGTGTTCGTATTCGGCAGTGAAGGTTATGTTTTTATGTATTTTGTTTATGTGCGTTAGTAACTGTTCACATTGTCTTTTGTTTCCCCTGTATAGTATTAGAATGTAATCAACGTATCTGTGCCAATATAGTATTTTATGCGAGTGTCTGTCATTGTTTGTGAGTATTTTTGTTTTTTCTAAGCGTTGGAGGAAGAGTTCTGCTAGAATGCTGGATATGGGGGAGCCCATGGGTAGGCCATCGTTCTGTGTGTAGTATTTATTGTTATAAGTAAAGTAGTTTTGTTTTGTGATAATGTTCAGAGTTTCTGTTATTTCATTGATAAGTTCGTCTGGTGTGTTGTTCTGTTTGAGTTTGTTTTGTAGGATGGTGATTGTTTCAGAGATGGGGATGTTTGTGTACAGGTTTTTAATGTCAAAGGAGGCTAATGTGGCATTATGGGGGATGTGTATGTCTTTTATTTTTGTTACTAGGTCAGTGTTGTTTTTTACTGCAATGTTGTTGTCTATTTGTGTGTGTTGTCTAATAATTATGTCTAGATATTTTGCCAGTTTGTGTGCAGGTGCATTACGGTAGTTGATAATGGGGCAGATCGGAATGTCTTCTTTATGGATTTTGGGAAGCGCTTGGAGTGTAGGTGCTGATGGTCGGATTTGTTTCATGTAGGGCTTTTGTTTATGTGTCATAATGTGTTTGGCTTTGTTGACTATTTGTTTTACTGAGTTTTGGTATCTGTCGGTGGGGTCGTGTTTTAGTTCTGTGATGTTGTTCTGTTCTATGAAGTCTTGTACTTTTTTGTGTAGGTTGTCTGTGGGGATAATTACAGTCGTGTTGCCTTTGTCAGCTTTTACAAATGTGATGTTGTGTTTGTGTGCCTTTTCCCTCAGTTTGATGGCTGTGTGTATTTCTGAGTTGTGGTTGTTGTTGTCTGGTGTCTTATGTACTCCTATTGTGTTGTTTATATTATGTCTTAATGTGTCTTGATGTTCTGGTGCTGTGTTTTGTATATTTGTTTCTGTGTCAGTTATGAGCTTTGTTAGTGTTTGGTTGTTATGTTTGTAATGTATGTTATGTTTTAGGCCTTTATCAAGGAGTGTTTGTTCGTTTTTTGTGAGTGTGACGTTCATGAGGTTTACTGTACGTGGGTAGAATTTGTGCGAGGGAATTATATCTGTTTTGATTGGTGTCAGGTTTTTTATTTTTCTGTCGTGTTTTGTCTGTATGTTATGTATTTGTTTTTTTGTCCATTCATTTGTGTGATGTATTAGTTCAGTCATGTAATTGTGTCCGTATGTGTTGGCGATATGTAGGTGTAGTGTTAATGCTTTCCGATTAAGGGCGTCTTTTTTCTTATATAGTTGTTTAATTGATTCTTTTATGTATGTTCTTTGTGCGATGTTTTGTGTTATTCGGGCGGCCTGGTTGTTATGTTTAATTTTGATTTGGGCATATTTAGGTGTTAGTGAATTGTTTATGCATGTTTTGTTGAAATTTATGTGAGCTACAATCTTTGTAACCTTCAAAGTTGTGAACTTGTACGCTTGGACGTTGGCTCGTCTTGCTGAGTTAAATTCTTGGATTTCGTTGTCCATGACGTGTCCGTTACTTAACTAAATATCACTATAATATTGACGACTCGGAACACTTAAGTTTTTTATAAGTAAAAACGTAAAGTTTTACCTTACAGTCTAAACCGGCTTTCACCTATAGAAGGCTTCATCAGAGGCTGTCGTTAGGAGCGCTGCTCGTCTTGTTGTTGGCGACGAGATAGTGTTTCGAAAGATTGAAGCTGTGTCTGTGTGGTGAGATGTGTTCGAATAATGCGTGCGATTTGAATTGTGTCTGTTCGTTTAGGATGTCGTTTTTATTTGTTTTTGTGTTTTTGTATATTTCTAATTGTTCTAGAGTGTCTAGTTTTCGGCCTTTTGTGTGTACGTGTAGTATGTTCATGTTATTGCCAATGTTTTTATATGTGTGGTTTGCTTCAATGAGGTGGTTTGCGAAGGTAGATTCTGTAGTGGTGTGGAGTGCTTTTGTGTGTTCAATGTATCTCTGTTTGAAGCTACGTCCTCTCTGGCCTATGTAGAATTTACTGCAATTTGAACAATTTAGTTTATATACACCGGGTAGATCGAATTTGTTTTGTGCTTTGGGCATGCGTTTTGATAGTGTGTGTTCTGTTTTGTTAGTAGTTTTGTAAGCGATTCTGTATCCTGCTTTTTTGAATTTGTGGGCAATTTTTTCTGTTTGTTTGTTGATGTATGTTAGTGTTATGAATTTGTTGTTTTCTGTCTTTGTCTGTTGTTTGTTTTGTGTTTTGTGTAGGAGTTTACTGACTATTGTTCTGTCATAACCGTTAGATTCTGCTAGATATTTTATCGTGTTTAGTTCGTCTTTGTAGTCTATTTCATCTAAGGGGATGTTGTTAAGTCTATGTATCATGGTTCTAAAAGCAGCTAGTTTGTGTTGTATTGGGTGATTGGAGGTGTTGTGTATTAGTGTGTCAGTTGTAGTTGGTTTTCTGTATATACTGAATTTGTGCCTGTGTTCTAGTTTTGTGATGGAGAGGTCTAAGAAGTTTATGGTATTGTTGTGTTCGTATTCGGCAGTGAAGGTTATGTTTTTATGTATTTTGTTTATGTGTGTTAGTAACTGTTCACATTGTCTTTTGTTTCCCCTGTATAGTATTAGAATGTCATCAACGTATCTGTGCCAATATAGTATTTTATGTGAGTGTCTGTCATTGTTTGTGAGTATTTTTGTTTTTTCTAAGTGTTGGAGGAAGACTTCTGCTAGAATGCTGGATATGGGGGAGCCCATGGGTAGGCCATCGTTCTGTGTGTAGTATTTATTGTTATAAGTAAAGTAGTTTTGTTTTGTGATAATGTTCAGAGTTTCTGTTATTTCATTGATAAGTTCGTCTGGTGTGTTGTTCTGTTTGAGTTTGTTTTGTAGGATGGTGATTGTTTCAGAGATGGGGATGTTTGTGTACAGGTTTTTAATGTCAAAGGAAGCTAATGTGGCGTTATGGGGGATGTGTATGTCTTTTATTTTTGTTACTAGGTCAGTGTTGTTTTTTACTGCAATGTTGTTGTCTATTTGTGTGTGTGTTGTCTAATAATTTTGTCTAGATATTTTGCCAGTTTGTGTGCAGGTGCATTACGGTAGTTGATAATGGGGCGGATCGGAATGTCTTCTTTATGGATTTTGGGAAGCGCTTGGAGTGTAGGTGCTGATGGTCGGATTTGTTTCATGTAGGGCTTTTGTTTATGTGTCATAATGTGTTTGGCTTTGTTGACTATTTGTTTTACTGAGTTTTGGTATCTGTCGGTGGGGTCGTGTTTTAGTTCTGTGATGTTGTTCTGTTCTATGAAGTCTTGTACTTTTTTGTGTAGGTTGTCTGTGGGGATAATTACAGTCGTGTTGCCTTTGTCAGCTTTTACAAATGTGATGTTGTGTTTGTGTGCCTTTTCCCTCAGTTTGATGGCTGTGTGTATTTCTGAGTTGTGGTTGTTGTTGTCTGGTGTCTTATGTACTCATATTGTGTTGTTTATATTATGTCTTAATGTGTCTTGATGTTCTGGTGCTGTGTTTTGTATATTTGTTTCTGTGTCAATTATGAGCTTTGTTAGTGTTTGGTTTTTATGTTTGTAATGTATGTTATGTTTTAGGCCTTTATCAAGGAGTGTTTGTTTGTTTTTTGTGAGTGTGACGTTCGTGAGGTTTACTGTACGTGGGTAGAATTTGTGCGAGGGAATTATATCTGTTTTGATTGGTGTCAGGTTTTTTATTTTTCTGTTGTGTTTTGTGTGTATGTTATGTATTTGTTTTTTTGTCCATTCATTTGTGTGATGTATTAGTTCAGTCATGTAATTGTGTCCGTATGTGTTGGCGATATGTAGGTGTAGTGTTGATGCTTTCCGATTAAGGGCGTCTTTTTTCTTATATAGTTGTTTAATTGATTCTTTTATGTATGTTCTTTGTGCGATGTTTTGTGTTATTCGGGCGGCCTGGTTGTTATGTTTAATTTTGATTTGGGCATATTTAGGTGTTAGTGAATTGTTTATGCATGTTTTGTTGAAATTTATGTGAGCTACAATCTTTGTAACCTTCAAAGTTGTGAACTTGTACGCTTGGACGTTGGCTCGTCTTGCTGAGTTAAATTCTTGGATTTCGTTGTCCATGACGTGTCCGTTACTTAACTAAATATCACTATAATATTGACGACTCGGAACACTTAAGTTTTTTATAAGTAAAAACGTAAAGTTTTACCTTACAGCCTAAACCGGCTTTCACCTATAGAAGGCTTCATCAGAGGTTGTCGTTAGTAGCGCTGCTCGTCTTGTTGTTGGCGACGCGATAGTGTTTCGAAAGATTGAAGCTGTGTGTATGTGGTGAGATGTGTTCGAATAATGCGTGCGATTTGAATTGTGTCTGTTCGTTTAGGATGTCGTTTTTATTTGTTTTTGTGTGTTTGTATATTTCTAATTGTTCTAGAGTGTCTAGTTTTCGGCCTTTTGTGTGTACGTGTAGTATGTTCATGTTATTGCCAATGTTTTTAGATGTGTGATTTGCTTCAATGAGGTGGTTTGCGAAGGTAGATTCTGTAGTGGTGTGGAGTGCTTTTGTGTGTTCAATGTATCTCTGTTTGAAGCTACGTCCTGTCTGGCCTATGTAGAATTTACTGCAATTTGAACAATTTAGTTTATATATACCGGGTAGATCGAATTTGTTTTGTGCTTTGGGCATGCGTTTTGATAGTGTGTGTTCTGTTTTGTTAGTAGTTTTGTAAGCGATTCTGTATCCTGCTTTTTTGAATTTGTGGGCAATTTTTTCTGTTTGTTTGTTGATGTATGTTAGTGTTATGAATTTGTTGTTTTCTGTCTTTGTCTGTTGTTTGTTTTGTGTTTTGTGTAGGAGTTTACTGACTATTGTTCTGTCATAACCGTTAGATTCTGCTAGATATTTTATCGTGTTTAGTTCGTCTTTGTAGTCTATTTCATCTAAGGGGATGTTGTTAAGTCTATGTATCATGGTTCTAAAAGCAGCTAGTTTGTGTTGTATTGGGTGATTGGAGGTGTTGTGTATTAGTGTGTCAGTTGTAGTTGGTTTTCTGTATATACTGAATTTGTGCCTGTGTTCTAGTTTTGTGATGGAGAGGTCTAAGAAGTTTATGGTATTGTTGTGTTCGTATTCGGCAGTGAAGGTTATGTTTTTATGTATTTTGTTTATGTGTGTTAGTAACTGTTCACATTGTCTTTTGTTTCCCCTGTATAGTATTAGAATGTCATCAACGTATCTGTGCCAATATAGTATTTTATGTGAGTGTCTGTCATTGTTTGTGAGTATTTTTGTTTTTTTAAGTGTTGGAGGAAGACTTCTGCTAGAATGCTGGATATGGGGGAGCCCATGGGTAGGCCATCGTTCTGTGTGTAGTATTTATTGTTATAAGTAAAGTAGTTTTGTTTTGTGATAATGTTCAGAGTTTCTGTTATTTCATTGATAAGTTCGTCTGGTGTGTTGTTCTGTTTGAGTTTGTTTTGTAGGATGGTGATTGTTTCAGAGATGGGGATGTTTGTGTACAGGTTTTTAATGTCAAAGGAGGCTAATGTGGCGTTATGGGGGATGTGTATGTCTTTTATTTTTGTTACTAGGTCAGTGTTGTTTTTTACTGCAATGTTGTTGTCTATTTGTGTGTGTGTTGTCTAATAATTTTGTCTAGATATTTTGCCAGTTTGTGTGCAGGTGCATTACGGTAGTTGATAATGGGGCGGATCGGAATGTCTTCTTTATGGATTTTGGGAAGCGCTTGGAGTGTAGGTGCTGATGGTCGGATTTGTTTCATGTAGGGCTTTTGTTTATGTGTCATAATGTGTTTGGCTTTGTTGACTATTTGTTTTACTGAGTTTTGGTATCTGTCGGTGGGGTCGTGTTTTAGTTCTGTGATGTTGTTCTGTTCTATGAAGTCTTGTACTTTTTTGTGTAGGTTGTCTGTGGGGATAATTACAGTCGTGTTGCCTTTGTCAGCTTTTACAAATGTGATGTTGTGTTTGTGTGCCTTTTCCCTCAGTTTGATGGCTGTGTGTATTTCTGAGTTGTGGTTGTTGTTGTCTGGTGTCTTATGTACTCATATTGTGTTGTTTATATTATGTCTTAATGTGTCTTGATGTTCTGGTGCTGTGTTTTGTATATTTGTTTCTGTGTCAATTATGAGCTTTGTTAGTGTTTGGTTGTTATGTTTGTAATGTATGTTATGTTTTAGGCCTTTATCAAGGAGTGTTTGTTTGTTTTTTGTGAGTGTGACGTTCGTGAGGTTTACTGTACGTGGGTAGACTTTGTGCGAGGGAATTATATCTGTTTTGATTGGTGTCAGGTTTTTTATTTTTCTGTTGTGTTTTGTCTGTATGTTATGTATTTGTTTTTTTGTCCATTCATTTGTGTGATGTATTAGTTCAGTCATGTAATTGTGTCCGTATGTGTTGGCGATATGTAGGTGTAGTGTTAATGCTTTCCGATTAAGGGCGTCTTTTTTCTTATATAGTTGTTTAATTGATTCTTTTATGTATGTTCTTTGTGCGATGTTTTGTGTTATTCGGGCGGCCTGGTTGTTATGTTTAATTTTGATTTGGGCATATTTAGGTGTTAGTGAATTGTTTATGCATGTTTTTTTGAAATTTATCGAGGTACAATCTTTCTAACCTTCGAAGTTGTGAACTTGTACGCTTGGACGTTGGCTCGTCTTGCTGAGTTAAATTCTTGGATTTCGTTGTCCATGACGTGTCCGTTACATAACTAAATATCACTATAATATTGACGACTCGGAACACTAAGTTTTTTATAAGTAAAAACGTAAAGTTTTACCTTACAGTCTAAACCGGCTTTCACCTATAGAAGGCTTCATCAGAGGCTGTCGTTAGGAGCGCTGCTCGTCTTGTTGTTGGCGACGAGATAGTGTTTCGAAAGATTGAAGCTGTGTCTGTGTGGTGAGATGTGTTCGAATAATGCGTGCGATTTGAATTGTGTCTGTTCGTTTAGGATGTCGTTTTTATTTGTTTTTGTGTTTTTGTATATTTCTAATTGTTCTAGAGTGTCTAGTTTTCGGCCTTTTGTGTGTACGTGTAGTATGTTCATGTTATTGCCAATGTTTTTATATGTGTGGTTTGCTTCAATGAGGTGGTTTGCGAAGGTAGATTCTGTAGTGGTGTGGAGTGCTTTTGTGTGTTCAATGTATCTCTGTTTGAAGCTACGTCCTGTCTGGCCTATGTAGAATTTACTGCAATTTGAACAATTTAGTTTATATACACCAGGTAGATCGAATTTGTTTTGTGCTTTGGGCATGCGTTTTGATAGTGTGTGTTCTGTTTTGTTAGTAGTTTTGTAAGCGATTCTGTATCCTGCTTTTTTGAATTTGTGGGCAATTTTTTCTGTTTGTTTGTTGATGTATGTTAGTGTTATGAATTTGTTGTTTTCTGTCTTTGTCTGTTGTTTGTTTTGTGTTTTGTGTAGGAGTTTACTGACTATTGTTCTGTCATAACCGTTAGATTCTGCTAGATATTTTATCGTGTTTAGTTCGTCTTTGTAGTCTATTTCATCTAAGGGGATGTTGTTAAGTCTATGTATCATGGTTCTAAAAGCAGCTAGTTTGTGTTGTATTGGGTGATTGGAGGTGTTGTGTATTAGTGTGTCAGTTGTAGTTGGTTTTCTGTATATACTGAATTTGTGCCTGTGTTCTAGTTTTGTGATGGAGAGGTCTAAGAAGTTTATGGTATTGTTGTGTTCGTATTCGGCAGTGAAGGTTATGTTTTTATGTATTTTGTTTATGTGCGTTAGTAACTGTTCACATTGTCTTTTGTTTCCCCTGTATAGTATTAGAATGTCATCAACGTATCTGTGCCAATATAGTATTTTATGCGAGTGTCTGTCATTGTTTGTGAGTATTTTTGTTTTTTCTAAGCGTTGGAGGAAGAGTTCTGCTAGAATGCTGGATATGGGGGAGCCCATGGGTAGGCCATCGTTCTGTGTGTAGTATTTATTGTTATAAGTAAAGTAGTTTTGTTTTGTGATAATGTTCAGAGTTTCTGTTATTTCATTGATAAGTTCGTCTGGTGTGTTGTTCTGTTTGAGTTTGTTTTGTAGGATGGTGATTGTTTCAGAGATGGGGATGTTTGTGTACAGGTTTTTAATGTCAAAGGAGGCTAATGTGGCATTATGGGGGATGTGTATGTCTTTTATTTTTGTTACTAGGTCAGTGTTGTTTTTTACTGCAATGTTGTTGTCTATTTGTGTGTGTTGTCTAATAATTTTGTCTAGATATTTTGCCAGTTTGTGTGCAGGTGCATTACGGTAGTTGATAATGGGGCAGATCGGAATGTCTTCTTTATGGATTTTGGGAAGCGCTTGGAGTGTAGGTGCTGATGGTCGGATTTGTTTCATGTAGGGCTTTTGTTTATGTGTCATAATGTGTTTGGCTTTGTTGACTATTTGTTTTACTGAGTTTTGGTATCTGTCGGTGGGGTCGTGTTTTAGTTCTGTGATGTTGTTCTGTTCTATGAAGTCTTGTACTTTTTTGTGTAGGTTGTCTGTGGGGATAATTACAGTCGTGTTGCCTTTGTCAGCTTTTACAAATGTGATGTTGTGTTTGTGTGCCTTTTCCCTCAGTTTGATGGCTGTGTGTATTTCTGAGTTGTGGTTGTTGTTGTCTGGTGTCTTATGTACTCCTATTGTGTTGTTTATATTATGTCTTAATGTGTCTTGATGTTCTGGTGCTGTGTTTTGTATATTTGTTTCTGTGTCAGTTATGAGCTTTGTTAGTGTTTGGTTGTTATGTTTGTAATGTATGTTATGTTTTAGGCCTTTATCAAGGAGTGTTTTTTCGTTTTTTGTACGTTCATGAGGTTTACTGTACGTGGGTAGAATTTGTGCGAGGGAATTATATCTGTTTTGATTGGTGTCAGGTTTTTTATTTTTCTGTCGTGTTTTGTCTGTATGTTATGTATTTGTTTTTTTGTCCATTCATTTGTGTGATGTATTAGTTCAGTCATGTAATTGTGTCCGTATGTGTTGGCGATATGTAGGTGTAGTGTTAATGCTTTCCGATTAAGGGTGTCTTTTTTCTTATATAGTTGTTTAATTGATTCTTTTATGTATGTTCTTTGTGCGATGTTTTGTGTTATTCGGGCGGCCTGGTTGTTATGTTTAATTTTGATTTGGGCATATTTAGGTGTTAGTGAATTGTTTATGCACGTTTTGTTGAAATTTATGTGAGCTACAATCTTTGTAACCTTCAAAGTTGTGAACTTGTACGCTTGGACGTTGGCTCGTCTTGCTGAGTTAAATTCTTGGATTTCGTTGTCCATGACGTGTCCGTTACATAACTAAATATCACTATAATATTGACGACTCGGAACACTAAGTTTTTTATAAGTAAAAACGTAAAGTTTTACCTTACAGTCTAAACCGGCTTTCACCTATAGAAGGCTTCATCAGAGGCTGTCGTTAGGAGCGCTGCTCGTCTTGTTGTTGGCGACGAGATAGTGTTTCGAAAGATTGAAGCTGTGTCTGTGTGGTGAGATGTGTTCGAATAATGCGTGCGATTTGAATTGTGTCTGTTCGTTTAGGATGTCGTTTTTATTTGTTTTTGTGTGTTTGCATATTTCTAATTGTTCTAGAGTGTCTAGTTTTCGGCCTTTTGTGTGTACGTGTAGTATGTTCATGTTATTGCCAATGTTTTTATATGTGTGGTTTGCTTCAATGAGGTGGTTTGCGAAGGTAGATTCTGTAGTGGTGTGGAGTGCTTTTGTGTGTTCAATGTATCTCTGTTTGAAGCTACGTCCTGTCTGGCCTATGTAGAATTTACTGCAATTTGAACAATTTAGTTTATATACACCGGGTAGATCGAATTTGTTTTGTGCTTTGGGCATGCGTTTTGATAGTGTGTGTTCTGTTTTGTTAGTAGTTTTGTAAGCGATTCTGTATCCTGCTTTTTTGAATTTGTGGGCAATTTTTTCTGTTTGTTTGTTGATGTATGTTAGTGTTATGAATTTGTTGTTTTCTGTCTTTGTCTGTTGTTTGTTTTGTGTTTTGTGTAGGAGTTTACTGACTATTGTTCTGTCATAACCGTTAGATTCTGCTAGATATTTTATCGTGTTTAGTTCGTCTTTGTAGTCTATTTCATCTAAGGGGATGTTGTTAAGTCTATGTATCATGGTTCTAAAAGCAGCTAGTTTGTGTTGTATTGGGTGATTGGAGGTGTTGTGTATTAGTGTGTCAGTTGTAGTTGGTTTTCTGTATATACTGAATTTGTGCCTGTGTTCTAGTTTTGTGATGGAGAGGTCTAAGAAGTTTATGGTATTGTTGTGTTCGTATTCGGCAGTGAAGGTTATGTTTTTATGTATTTTGTTTATGTGCGTTAGTAACTGTTCACATTGTCTTTTGTTTCCCCTGTATAGTATTAGAATGTAATCAACGTATCTGTGCCAATATAGTATTTTATGCGAGTGTCTGTCATTGTTTGTGAGTATTTTTGTTTTTTCTAAGCGTTGGAGGAAGAGTTCTGCTAGAATGCTGGATATGGGGGAGCCCATGGGTAGGCCATCGTTCTGTGTGTAGTATTTATTGTTATAAGTAAAGTAGTTTTGTTTTGTGATAATGTTCAGAGTTTCTGTTATTTCATTGATAAGTTCGTCTGGTGTGTTGTTCTGTTTGAGTTTGTTTTGTAGGATGGTGATTGTTTCAGAGATGGGGATGTTTGTGTACAGGTTTTTAATGTCAAAGGAGGCTAATGTGGCATTATGGGGGATGTGTATGTCTTTTATTTTTGTTACTAGGTCAGTGTTGTTTTTTACTGCAATGTTGTTGTCTATTTGTGTGTGTTGTCTAATAATTTTGTCTAGATATTTTGCCAGTTTGTGTGCAGGTGCATTACGGTAGTTGATAATGGGGCAGATCGGAATGTCTTCTTTATGGATTTTGGGAAGCGCTTGGAGTGTAGGTGCTGATGGTCGGATTTGTTTCATGTAGGGCTTTTGTTTATGTGTCATAATGTGTTTGGCTTTGTTGACTATTTGTTTTACTGAGTTTTGGTATCTGTCGGTGGGGTCGTGTTTTAGTTCTGTGATGTTGTTCTGTTCTATGAAGTCTTGTACTTTTTTGTGTAGGTTGTCTGTGGGGATAATTACAGTCGTGTTGCCTTTGTCAGCTTTTACAAATGTGATGTTGTGTTTGTGTGCCTTTTCCCTCAGTTTGATGGCTGTGTGTATTTCTGAGTTGTGGTTGTTGTTGTCTGGTGTCTTATGTACTCCTATTGTGTTGTTTATATTATGTCTTAATGTGTCTTGATGTTCTGGTGCTGTGTTTTGTATATTTGTTTCTGTGTCAGTTATGAGCTTTGTTAGTGTTTGGTTGTTATGTTTGTAATGTATGTTATGTTTTAGGCCTTTATCAAGGAGTGTTTGTTCGTTTTTTGTGAGTGTGACGTTCATGAGGTTTACTGTACGTGGGTAGAATTTGTGCGAGGGAATTATATCTGTTTTGATTGGTGTCAGGTTTTTTATTTTTCTGTCGTGTTTTGTCTGTATGTTATGTATTTGTTTTTTTGTCCATTCATTTGTGTGATGTATTAGTTCAGTCATGTAATTGTGTCCGTATGTGTTGGCGATATGTAGGTGTAGTGTTAATGCTTTCCGATTAAGGGCGTCTTTTTTCTTATATAGTTGTTTAATTGATTCTTTTATGTATGTTCTTTGTGCGATGTTTTGTGTTATTCGGGCGGCCTGGTTGTTATGTTTAATTTTGATTTGGGCATATTTAGGTGTTAGTGAATTGTTTATGCATGTTTTGTTGAAATTTATGTGAGCTACAATCTTTCTAACCTTTAAAGTTGTGAACTTGTATGCTTGGACGTTGGCTCGTCTTGCTGAGTTAAATTCTTGGATTTCATTGTCCATGACGTGTCCGTTACTTAACTAAATATCACTATAATATTGACGACTCGGAACACTAAGTTTTTTATAAGTAAAAACGTAAAGTTTTACCTTACAGCCTAAACCGGCTTTCACCTATAGAAGGCTTCATCAGAGGCTGTCGTTAGTAGCGCTGCTCGTCTTGTTGTTGGCGACGAGATAGTGTTTTGAAAGATTGAAGCTGTGTGTATGTGGTGAGATGTGTTCGAATAATGCGTGCGATTTGAATTGTGTCTGTTCGTTTAGGATGTCGTTTTTATTTGTTTTTGTGTGTTTGTATATTTCTAATTGTTCTAGAGTATCTAGTTTTCGGCCTTTTGTGTGTACGTGTAGTATGTTCATGTTATTGTCGATGTTTTTATATGTGTGGTTTGCTTCAATGAGGTGGTTTGCGAAGGTAGATTCTGTAGTGGTGTGGAGTGCTTTTGTGTGTTCAATGTATCTCTGTTTGAAGCTACGTCCTGTCTGGCCTATGTAGAATTTACTGCAATTTGAACAATTTAGTTTATATACACCGGGTAGATCGAATTTGTTTTGTGCTTTGGGCATGCGTTTTGATAGTGTGTGTTCTGTTTTGTTAGTAGTTTTGTAAGCGATTCTGTATCCTGCTTTTTTGAATTTGTGGGCAATTTTTTCTGTTTGTTTGTTGATGTATGTTAGTGTTATGAATTTGTTGTTTTCTGTCTTTGTCTGTTGTTTGTTTTGTGTTTTGTGTAGGAGTTTACTGACTATTGTTCTGTCATAACCGTTAGATTCTGCTAGATATTTTATCGTGTTTAGTTCGTCTTTGTAGTCTATTTCATCTAAGGGGATGTTGTTAAGTCTATGTATCATGGTTCTAAAAGCAGCTAGTTTGTGTTGCATTGGGTGATTGGAGGTGTTGTGTATTAGTGTGTCAGTTGTAGTTGGTTTTCTGTATATACTGAATTTGTGCCTGTGTTCTAGTTTTGTGATGGAGAGGTCTAAGAAGTTTATGGTATTGTTGTGTTCGTATTCGGCAGTGAAGGTTATGTTTTTATGTATTTTGTTTATGTGCGTTAGTAACTGTTCACATTGTCTTTTGTTTCCCCTGTATAGTATTAGAATGTCATCAACGTATCTGTGCCAATATAGTATTTTATGCGAGTGTCTGTCATTGTTTGTGAGTATTTTTGTTTTTTCTAAGTGTTGGAGGAAGACTTCTGCTAGAATGCTGGATATGGGGGAGCCCATGGGTAGGCCATCGTTCTGTGTGTAGTATTTATTGTTATAAGTAAAGTAGTTTTGTTTTGTGATAATGTTCAGAGTTTCTGTTATTTCATTGATAAGTTCGTCTGGTGTGTTGTTCTGTTTGAGTTTGTTTTGTAGGATGGTGATTGTTTCAGAGATGGGGATGTTTTGTGTACAGGTTTTTAATGTCAAAGGAGGCTAATGTGGCGTTATGGGGGATGTGTATGTCTTTTATTTTTGTTACTAGGTCAGTGTTGTTTTTTACTGCAATGTTGTTGTCTATTTGTGTGTGTTGTCTAATAATTTTGTCTAGATATTTTGCCAGTTTGTGTGCAGGTGCATTACGGTAGTTGATAATGGGGCGGAATCGGAATGTCTTCTTTATGGATTTTGGGAAGCGCTTGGAGTGTAGGTGCTGATGGTCGGATTTGTTTCATGTAGGGCTTTTGTTTATGTGTCATAATGTGTTTGGCTTTGTTGACTATTTGTTTTACTGAGTTTTGGTATCTGTTGGTGGGGTCGTGTTTTAGTTCTGTGATGTTGTTCTGTTCTATGAAGTCTTGTACTTTTTTGTGTAGGTTGTCTGTGGGGATAATTACAGTCGTGTTGCCTTTGTCAGCTTTTACAAATGTGATGTTGTGTTTGTGTGCCTTTTCCCTCAGTTTGATGGCTGTGTGTATTTCTGAGTTGTGGTTGTTGTTGTCTGGTGTCTTATGTACTCCTATTGTGTTGTTTATATTATGTCTTAATGTGTCTTGATGTTCTGGTGCTGTGTTTTGTATATTTGTTTCTGTGTCAGTTATGAGCTTTGTTAGTGTTTGGTTGTTATGTTTGTAATGTATGTTATGTTTTAGGCCTTTATCAAGGAGTGTTTGTTCGTTTTTTGTACGTTCATGAGGTTTACTGTACGTGGGTAGAATTTGTGCGAGGGAATTATATCTGTTTTGATTGGTGTCAGGTTTTTTATTTTTCTGTCGTGTTTTGTCTGTATGTTATGTATTTGTTTTTTTGTCCATTCATTTGTGTGATGTATTAGTTCAGTCATGTAAATGTGTCCGTATGTGTTGGCGATATGTAGGTGTAGTGTTAATGCTTTCCGATTACGGGCGTCTTTTTTCTTATATAGTTGTTTAATTGATTCTTTTATGTATGTTCTTTGTGCTATGTTTTGTGTTATTCGGGCGGCCTGGTTGTTATGTTTAATTTGGTTTGGGCATATTTAGGTGTTAGTGAATTGTTTATGCATGTTTTGTTGAAATTTATGTGAGCTACAATCTTTCTAACCTTTAAAGTTGTGAACTTGTATGCTTGGACGTTGGCTCGTCTTGCTGAGTTAAATTCTTGGATTTCATTGTCCATGACGTGTCCGTTACTTAACTAAATATCACTATAATATTGACGACTCGGAACACTAAGTTTTTTATAAGTAAAAACGTAAAGTTTTACCTTACAGCCTAAACCGGCTTTCACCTATAGAAGGCTTCATCAGAGGCTGTCGTTAGTAGCGCTGCTCGTCTTGTTGTTGGCGACGAGATAGTGTTTTGAAAGATTGAAGCTGTGTGTATGTGGTGAGATGTGTTCGAATAATGCGTGCGATTTGAATTGTGTCTGTTCGTTTAGGATGTCGTTTTTATTTGTTTTTGTGTGTTTGTATATTTCTAATTGTTCTAGAGTGTCTAGTTTTCGGCCTTTTGTGTGTACGTGTAGTGTGTTCATGTTATTGCCAATGTTTTTATATGTGTGGTTTGCTTCAATGAGGTGGTTTGCGAAGGTAGATTCTGTAGTGGTGTGGAGTGCTTTTGTGTGTTCAATGTATCTCTGTTTGAAGCTACGTCCTGTCTGGCCTATGTAGAATTTACTGCAATTTGAACAATTTAGTTTATATACACCGGGTAGATCGAATTTGTTTTGTGCTTTGGGCATTCGTTTTGATAGTGTGTGTTCTGTTTTGTTAGTAGTTTTGTAAGCGATTCTGTATCCTGCTTTTTTGAATTTGTGGGCAATTTTTTCTGTTTGTTTGTTGATGTATGTTAGTGTTATGAATTTGTTGTTTTCTGTCTTTGTCTGTTGTTTGTTTTGTGTTTTGTGTAGGAGTTTACTGACTATTGTTCTGTCATAACCGTTAGATTCTGCTAGATATTTTATCGTGTTTAGTTCGTCTTTGTAGTCTATTTCATCTAAGGGGATGTTGTTAAGTCTATGTATCATGGTTCTAAAAGCAGCTAGTTTGTGTTGTATTGGGTGATTGGAAGTGTTGTGTATTAGTGTGTCAGTTGTAGTTGGTTTTCTGTATATACTGAATTTGTGCCTGTGTTCTAGTTTTGTGATTGAGAGGTCTAAGAAGTTTATGGTATTGTTGTGTTCGTATTCGGCAGTGAAGTTTATGTTTTTATGTATTTTGTTTATGTGCGTTAGTAACTGTTCATATTGTCTTTTGTTTCCCCTGTATAGTATTAGAATGTCATCAACGTATCTGTGCCAATATAGTATTTTATGCGAGTGTCTGTCATTGTTTGTGAGTATTTTTGTTTTTTCTAAGCGTTGGAGGAAGAGTTCTGCTAGAATGCTGGATATGGGGGAGCCCATGGGTAGGCCATCGTTCTGTGTGTAGTATTTATTGTTATAAGTAAAGTAGTTTTGTTTTGTGATAATGTTCAGAGTTTCTGTTATTTCATTGATAAGTTCGTCTGGTGTGTTGTTCTGTTTGAGTTTGTTTTGTAGGATGGTGATTGTTTCAGAGATGGGGATGTTTGTGTACAGGTTTTTAATGTCAAAGGAGGCTAATGTGGCATTATGGGGGATGTGTATGTCTTTTATTTTTGTTACTAGGTCAGTGTTGTTTTTTACTGCAATGTTGTTGTCTATTTGTGTGTGTTGTCTAATAATTTTGTCTAGATATTTTGCCAGTTTGTGTGCAGGTGCATTACGGTAGTTGATAATGGGGCAGATCGGAATGTCTTCTTTATGGATTTTGGGAAGCGCTTGGAGTGTAGGTGCTGATGGTCGGATTTGTTTCATGTAGGGCTTTTGTTTATGTGTCATAATGTGTTTGGCTTTGTTGACTATTTGTTTTACTGAGTTTTGGTATCTGTCGGTGGGGTCGTGTTTTAGTTCTGTGATGTTGTTCTGTTCTATGAAGTCTTGTACTTTTTTGTGTAGGTTGTCTGTGGGGATAATTACAGTCGTGTTGCCTTTGTCAGCTTTTACAAATGTGATGTTGTGTTTGTGTGCCTTTTCCCTCAGTTTGATGGCTGTGTGTATTTCTGAGTTGTGGTTGTTGTTGTCTGGTGTCTTATGTACTCCTATTGTGTTGTTTATATTATGTCTTAATGTGTCTTGATGTTCTGGTGCTGTGTTTTGTATATTTGTTTCTGTGTCAGTTATGAGCTTTGTTAGTGTTTGGTTGTTATGTTTGTAATGTATGTTATGTTTTAGGCCTTTATCAAGGAGTGTTTGTTCGTTTTTTGTACGTTCATGAGGTTTACTGTACGTGGGTAGAATTTGTGCGAGGGAATTATATCTGTTTTGATTGGTGTCAGGTTTTTTATTTTTCTGTCGTGTTTTGTCTGTATGCTATGTATTTGTTTTTTTGTCCATTCATTTGTGTGATGTATTAGTTCAGTCATGTAATTGTGTCCGTATGTGTTGGCGATATGTAGGTGTAGTGTTAATGCTTTCCGATTAAGGGCGTCTTTTTTCTTATATAGTTGTTTAATTGATTCTTTTATGTATGTTCTTTGTGCGATGTTTTGTGTTATTCGGGCGGCCTGGTTGTTATGTTTAATTTTGATTTGGGCATATTTAGGTGTTAGTGAATTGTTTATGCATGTTTTGTTGAAATTTATGTGAGCTACAATCTTTGTAACCTTCAAAGTTGTGAACTTGTACGCTTGGACGTTGGCTCGTCTTGCTGAGTTAAATTCTTGGATTTCGTTGTCCATGACGTGTCCGTTACATAACTAAATATCACTATAATATTGACGACTCGGAACACTAAGTTTTTTATAAGTAAAAACGTAAAGTTTTACCTTACAGTCTAAACCGGCTTTCACCTATAGAAGGCTTCATCAGAGGCTGTCGTTAGGAGCGCTGCTCGTCTTGTTGTTGGCGACGAGATAGTGTTTCGAAAGATTGAAGCTGTGTCTGTGTGGTGAGATGTGTTCGAATAATGCGTGCGATTTGAATTGTGTCTGTTCGTTTAGGATGTCGTTTTTATTTGTTTTTGTGTGTTTGCATATTTCTAATTGTTCTAGAGTGTCTAGTTTTCGGCCTTTTGTGTGTACGTGTAGTATGTTCATGTTATTGCCAATGTTTTTATATGTGTGGTTTGCTTCAATGAGGTGGTTTGCGAAGGTAGATTCTGTAGTGGTGTGGAGTGCTTTTGTGTGTTCAATGTATCTCTGTTTGAAGCTACGTCCTGTCTGGCCTATGTAGAATTTACTGCAATTTGAACAATTTAGTTTATATACACCGGGTAGATCGAATTTGTTTTGTGCTTTGGGCATGCGTTTTGATAGTGTGTGTTCTGTTTTGTTAGTAGTTTTGTAAGCGATTCTGTATCCTGCTTTTTTGAATTTGTGGGCAATTTTTTCTGTTTGTTTGTTGATGTATGTTAGTGTTATGAATTTGTTGTTTTCTGTCTTTGTCTGTTGTTTGTTTTGTGTTTTGTGTAGGAGTTTACTGACTATTGTTCTGTCATAACCGTTAGATTCTGCTAGATATTTTATCGTGTTTAGTTCGTCTTTGTAGTCTATTTCATCTAAGGGGATGTTGTTAAGTCTATGTATCATGGTTCTAAAAGCAGCTAGTTTGTGTTGTATTGGGTGATTGGAGGTGTTGTGTATTAGTGTGTCAGTTGTAGTTGGTTTTCTGTATATACTGAATTTGTGCCTGTGTTCTAGTTTTGTGATGGAGAGGTCTAAGAAGTTTATGGTATTGTTGTGTTCGTATTCGGCAGTGAAGGTTATGTTTTTATGTATTTTGTTTATGTGCGTTAGTAACTGTTCACATTGTCTTTTGTTTCCCCTGTATAGTATTAGAATGTAATCAACGTATCTGTGCCAATATAGTATTTTATGCGAGTGTCTGTCATTGTTTGTGAGTATTTTTGTTTTTTCTAAGCGTTGGAGGAAGAGTTCTGCTAGAATGCTGGATATGGGGGAGCCCATGGGTAGGCCATCGTTCTGTGTGTAGTATTTATTGTTATAAGTAAAGTAGTTTTGTTTTGTGATAATGTTCAGAGTTTCTGTTATTTCATTGATAAGTTCGTCTGGTGTGTTGTTCTGTTTGAGTTTGTTTTGTAGGATGGTGATTGTTTCAGAGATGGGGATGTTTGTGTACAGGTTTTTAATGTCAAAGGAGGCTAATGTGGCATTATGGGGGATGTGTATGTCTTTTATTTTTGTTACTAGGTCAGTGTTGTTTTTTACTGCAATGTTGTTGTCTATTTGTGTGTGTTGTCTAATAATTTTGTCTAGATATTTTGCCAGTTTGTGTGCAGGTGCATTACGGTAGTTGATAATGGGGCAGATCGGAATGTCTTCTTTATGGATTTTGGGAAGCGCTTGGAGTGTAGGTGCTGATGGTCGGATTTGTTTCATGTAGGGCTTTTGTTTATGTGTCATAATGTGTTTGGCTTTGTTGACTATTTGTTTTACTGAGTTTTGGTATCTGTCGGTGGGGTCGTGTTTTAGTTCTGTGATGTTGTTCTGTTCTATGAAGTCTTGTACTTTTTTGTGTAGGTTGTCTGTGGGGATAATTACAGTCGTGTTGCCTTTGTCAGCTTTTACAAATGTGATGTTGTGTTTGTGTGCCTTTTCCCTCAGTTTGATGGCTGTGTGTATTTCTGAGTTGTGGTTGTTGTTGTCTGGTGTCTTATGTACTCCTATTGTGTTGTTTATATTATGTCTTAATGTGTCTTGATGTTCTGGTGCTGTGTTTTGTATATTTGTTTCTGTGTCAGTTATGAGCTTTGTTAGTGTTTGGTTGTTATGTTTGTAATGTATGTTATGTTTTAGGCCTTTATCAAGGAGTGTTTGTTCGTTTTTTGTGAGTGTGACGTTCATGAGGTTTACTGTACGTGGGTAGAATTTGTGCGAGGGAATTATATCTGTTTTGATTGGTGTCAGGTTTTTTATTTTTCTGTCGTGTTTTGTCTGTATGTTATGTATTTGTTTTTTTGTCCATTCATTTGTGTGATGTATTAGTTCAGTCATGTAATTGTGTCCGTATGTGTTGGCGATATGTAGGTGTAGTGTTAATGCTTTCCGATTAAGGGCGTCTTTTTTCTTATATAGTTGTTTAATTGATTCTTTTATGTATGTTCTTTGTGCGATGTTTTGTGTTATTCGGGCGGCCTGGTTGTTATGTTTAATTTTGATTTGGGCATATTTAGGTGTTAGTGAATTGTTTATGCATGTTTTGTTGAAATTTATGTGAGCTACAATCTTTCTAACCTTTAAAGTTGTGAACTTGTATGCTTGGACGTTGGCTCGTCTTGCTGAGTTAAATTCTTGGATTTCATTGTCCATGACGTGTCCGTTACTTAACTAAATATCACTATAATATTGACGACTCGGAACACTAAGTTTTTTATAAGTAAAAACGTAAAGTTTTACCTTACAGCCTAAACCGGCTTTCACCTATAGAAGGCTTCATCAGAGGCTGTCGTTAGTAGCGCTGCTCGTCTTGTTGTTGGCGACGAGATAGTGTTTTGAAAGATTGAAGCTGTGTGTATGTGGTGAGATGTGTTCGAATAATGCGTGCGATTTGAATTGTGTCTGTTCGTTTAGGATGTCGTTTTTATTTGTTTTTGTGTGTTTGTATATTTCTAATTGTTCTAGAGTATCTAGTTTTCGGCCTTTTGTGTGTACGTGTAGTATGTTCATGTTATTGTCGATGTTTTTATATGTGTGGTTTGCTTCAATGAGGTGGTTTGCGAAGGTAGATTCTGTAGTGGTGTGGAGTGCTTTTGTGTGTTCAATGTATCTCTGTTTGAAGCTACGTCCTGTCTGGCCTATGTAGAATTTACTGCAATTTGAACAATTTAGTTTATATACACCGGGTAGATCGAATTTGTTTTGTGCTTTGGGCATGCGTTTTGATAGTGTGTGTTCTGTTTTTTAGTAGTTTTGTAAGCGATTCTGTATCCTGCTTTTTTGAATTTGTGGGCAATTTTTTCTGTTTGTTTGTTGATGTATGTTAGTGTTATGAATTTGTTGTTTTCTGTCTTTGTCTGTTGTTTGTTTTGTGTTTTGTGTAGGAGTTTACTGACTATTGTTCTGTCATAACCGTTAGATTCTGCTAGATATTTTATCGTGTTTAGTTCGTCTTTGTAGTCTATTTCATCTAAGGGGATGTTGTTAAGTCTATGTATCATGGTTCTAAAAGCAGCTAGTTTGTGTTGCATTGGGTGATTGGAGGTGTTGTGTATTAGTGTGTCAGTTGTAGTTGGTTTTCTGTATATACTGAATTTGTGCCTGTGTTCTAGTTTTGTGATGGAGAGGTCTAAGAAGTTTATGGTATTGTTGTGTTCGTATTCGGCAGTGAAGGTTATGTTTTTATGTATTTTGTTTATGTGCGTTAGTAACTGTTCACATTGTCTTTTGTTTCCCCTGTATAGTATTAGAATGTCATCAACGTATCTGTGCCAATATAGTATTTTATGCGAGTGTCTGTCATTGTTTGTGAGTATTTTTGTTTTTTCTAAGTGTTGGAGGAAGACTTCTGCTAGAATGCTGGATATGGGGGAGCCCATGGGTAGGCCATCGTTCTGTGTGTAGTATTTATTGTTATAAGTAAAGTAGTTTTGTTTTGTGATAATGTTCAGAGTTTCTGTTATTTCATTGATAAGTTCGTCTGGTGTGTTGTTCTGTTTGAGTTTGTTTTGTAGGATGGTGATTGTTTCAGAGATGGGGATGTTTTGTGTACAGGTTTTTAATGTCAAAGGAGGCTAATGTGGCGTTATGGGGGATGTGTATGTCTTTTATTTTTGTTACTAGGTCAGTGTTGTTTTTTACTGCAATGTTGTTGTCTATTTGTGTGTGTTGTCTAATAATTTTGTCTAGATATTTTGCCAGTTTGTGTGCAGGTGCATTACGGTAGTTGATAATGGGGCGGAATCGGAATGTCTTCTTTATGGATTTTGGGAAGCGCTTGGAGTGTAGGTGCTGATGGTCGGATTTGTTTCATGTAGGGCTTTTGTTTATGTGTCATAATGTGTTTGGCTTTGTTGACTATTTGTTTTACTGAGTTTTGGTATCTGTTGGTGGGGTCGTGTTTTAGTTCTGTGATGTTGTTCTGTTCTATGAAGTCTTGTACTTTTTTGTGTAGGTTGTCTGTGGGGATAATTACAGTCGTGTTGCCTTTGTCAGCTTTTACAAATGTGATGTTGTGTTTGTGTGCCTTTTCCCTCAGTTTGATGGCTGTGTGTATTTCTGAGTTGTGGTTGTTGTTGTCTGGTGTCTTATGTACTCCTATTGTGTTGTTTATATTATGTCTTAATGTGTCTTGATGTTCTGGTGCTGTGTTTTGTATATTTGTTTCTGTGTCAGTTATGAGCTTTGTTAGTGTTTGGTTGTTATGTTTGTAATGTATGTTATGTTTTAGGCCTTTATCAAGGAGTGTTTGTTCGTTTTTTGTGAGTGTGACGTTCATGAGGTTTACTGTACGTGGGTAGAATTTGTGCGAGGGAATTATATCTGTTTTGATTGGTGTCAGGTTTTTTATTTTTCTGTCGTGTTTTGTCTGTATGTTATGTATTTGTTTTTTTGTCCATTCATTTGTGTGATGTATTAGTTCAGTCATGTAAATGTGTCCGTATGTGTTGGCGATATGTAGGTGTAGTGTTAATGCTTTCCGATTACGGGCGTCTTTTTTCTTATATAGTTGTTTAATTGATTCTTTTATGTATGTTCTTTGTGCTATGTTTTGTGTTATTCGGGCGGCCTGGTTGTTATGTTTAATTTGGTTTGGGCATATTTAGGTGTTAGTGAATTGTTTATGCATGTTTTGTTGAAATTTATGTGAGCTACAATCTTTCTAACCTTTAAAGTTGTGAACTTGTATGCTTGGACGTTGGCTCGTCTTGCTGAGTTAAATTCTTGGATTTCATTGTCCATGACGTGTCCGTTACTTAACTAAATATCACTATAATATTGACGACTCGGAACACTAAGTTTTTTATAAGTAAAAACGTAAAGTTTTACCTTACAGCCTAAACCGGCTTTCACCTATAGAAGGCTTCATCAGAGGCTGTCGTTAGTAGCGCTGCTCGTCTTGTTGTTGGCGACGAGATAGTGTTTTGAAAGATTGAAGCTGTGTGTATGTGGTGAGATGTGTTCGAATAATGCGTGCGATTTGAATTGTGTCTGTTCGTTTAGGATGTCGTTTTTATTTGTTTTTGTGTGTTTGTATATTTCTAATTGTTCTAGAGTGTCTAGTTTTCGGCCTTTTGTGTGTACGTGTAGTATGTTCATGTTATTGCCAATGTTTTTATATGTGTGGTTTGCTTCAATGAGGTGGTTTGCGAAGGTAGATTCTGTAGTGGTGTGGAGTGCTTTTGTGTGTTCAATGTATCTCTGTTTGAAGCTACGTCCTGTCTGGCCTATGTAGAATTTACTGCAATTTGAACAATTTAGTTTATATACACCGGGTAGATCGAATTTGTTTTGTGCTTTGGGCATTCGTTTTGATAGTGTGTGTTCTGTTTTGTTAGTAGTTTTGTAAGCGATTCTGTATCCTGCTTTTTTGAATTTGTGGGCAATTTTTTCTGTTTGTTTGTTGATGTATGTTAGTGTTATGAATTTGTTGTTTTCTGTCTTTGTCTGTTGTTTGTTTTGTGTTTTGTGTAGGAGTTTACTGACTATTGTTCTGTCATAACCGTTAGATTCTGCTAGATATTTTATCGTGTTTAGTTCGTCTTTGTAGTCTATTTCATCTAAGGGGATGTTGTTAAGTCTATGTATCATGGTTCTAAAAGCAGCTAGTTTGTGTTGTATTGGGTGATTGGAAGTGTTGTGTATTAGTGTGTCAGTTGTAGTTGGTTTTCTGTATATACTGAATTTGTGCCTGTGTTCTAGTTTTGTGATTGAGAGGTCTAAGAAGTTTATGGTATTGTTGTGTTCGTATTCGGCAGTGAAGTTTATGTTTTTATGTATTTTGTTTATGTGCGTTAGTAACTGTTCATATTGTCTTTTGTTTCCCCTGTATAGTATTAGAATGTCATCAACGTATCTGTGCCAATATAGTATTTTATGCGAGTGTCTGTCATTGTTTGTGAGTATTTTTGTTTTTTCTAAGCGTTGGAGGAAGAGTTCTGCTAGAATGCTGGATATGGGGGAGCCCATGGGTAGGCCATCGTTCTGTGTGTAGTATTTATTGTTATAAGTAAAGTAGTTTTGTTTTGTGATAATGTTCAGAGTTTCTGTTATTTCATTGATAAGTTCGTCTGGTGTGTTGTTCTGTTTGAGTTTGTTTTGTAGGATGGTGATTGTTTCAGAGATTGGGATGTTTGTGTACAGGTTTTTAATGTCAAAGGAGACTAATGTGGCATTATGGGGGATGTGTATGTCTTTTATTTTTGTTACTAGGTCAGTGTTGTTTTTTACTGCAATGTTGTTGTCTATTTGTGTGTGTTGTCTAATAATTTTGTCTAGATATTTTGCCAGTTTGTGTGCAGGTGCATTACGGTAGTTGATAATGGGGCGGATCGGAATGTCTTCTTTATGGATTTTGGGAAGCGCTTGGAGTGTAGGTGCTGATGGTCGGATTTGTTTCATGTAGGGCTTTTGTTTATGTGTCATAATGTGTTTGGCTTTGTTGACTATTTGTTTTACTGAGTTTTGGTATCTGTCGGTGGGGTCGTGTTTTAGTTCTGTGATGTTGTTCTGTTCTATGAAGTCTTGTACTTTTTTGTGTAGGTTGTCTGTGGGGATAATTACAGTCGTGTTGCCTTTGTCAGCTTTTACAAATGTGATGTTGTGTTTGTGTGCCTTTTCCCTCAGTTTGATGGCTGTGTGTATTTCTGAGTTGTGGTTGTTGTTGTCTGGTGTCTTATGTACTCATATTGTGTTGTTTATATTATGTCTTAATGTGTCTTGATGTTCTGGTGCTGTGTTTTGTATATTTGTTTCTGTGTCAATTATGAGCTTTGTTAGTGTTTGGTTTTTATGTTTGTAATGTATGTTATGTTTTAGGCCTTTATCAAGGAGTGTTTGTTTGTTTTTTGTGAGTGTGACGTTCGTGAGGTTTACTGTACGTGGGTAGAATTTGTGCGAGGGAATTATATCTGTTTTGATTGGTGTCAGGTTTTTTATTTTTCTGTTGTGTTTTGTGTGTATGTTATGTATTTGTTTTTTTGTCCATTCATTTGTGTGATGTATTAGTTCAGTCATGTAATTGTGTCCGTATGTGTTGGCGATATGTAGGTGTAGTGTTGATGCTTTCCGATTAAGGGCGTCTTTTTTCTTATATAGTTGTTTAATTGATTCTTTTATGTATGTTCTTTGTGCGATGTTTTGTGTTATTCGGGCGGCCTGGTTGTTATGTTTAATTTTGATTTGGGCATATTTAGGTGTTAGTGAATTGTTTATGCATGTTTTGTTGAAATTTATGTGAGCTACAATCTTTGTAACCTTCAAAGTTGTGAACTTGTACGCTTGGACGTTGGCTCGTCTTGCTGAGTTAAATTCTTGGATTTCGTTGTCCATGACGTGTCCGTTACTTAACTAAATATCACTATAATATTGACGACTCGGAACACTTAAGTTTTTTATAAGTAAAAACGTAAAGTTTTACCTTACAGTCTAAACCGGCTTTCACCTATAGAAGGCTTCATCAGAGGCTGTCGTTAGGAGCGCTGCTCGTCTTGTTGTTGGCGACGAGATAGTGTTTCGAAAGATTGAAGCTGTGTCTGTGTGGTGAGATGTGTTCGAATAATGCGTGCGATTTGAATTGTGTCTGTTCGTTTAGGATGTCGTTTTTATTTGTTTTTGTGTTTTTGTATATTTCTAATTGTTCTAGAGTGTCTAGTTTTCGGCCTTTTGTGTGTACGTGTAGTATGTTCATGTTATTGCCAATGTTTTTATATGTGTGGTTTGCTTCAATGAGGTGGTTTGCGAAGGTAGATTCTGTAGTGGTGTGGAGTGCTTTTGTGTGTTCAATGTATCTCTGTTTGAAGCTACGTCCTGTCTGGCCTATGTAGAATTTACTGCAATTTGAACAATTTAGTTTATATACACCAGGTAGATCGAATTTGTTTTGTGCTTTGGGCATGCGTTTTGATAGTGTGTGTTCTGTTTTGTTAGTAGTTTTGTAAGCGATTCTGTATCCTGCTTTTTTGAATTTGTGGGCAATTTTTTCTGTTTGTTTGTTGATGTATGTTAGTGTTATGAATTTGTTGTTTTCTGTCTTTGTCTGTTGTTTGTTTTGTGTTTTGTGTAGGAGTTTACTGACTATTGTTCTGTCATAACCGTTAGATTCTGCTAGATATTTTATCGTGTTTAGTTCGTCTTTGTAGTCTATTTCATCTAAGGGGATGTTGTTAAGTCTATGTATCATGGTTCTAAAAGCAGCTAGTTTGTGTTGTATTGGGTGATTGGAGGTGTTGTGTATTAGTGTGTCAGTTGTAGTTGGTTTTCTGTATATACTGAATTTGTGCCTGTGTTCTAGTTTTGTGATGGAGAGGTCTAAGAAGTTTATGGTATTGTTGTGTTCGTATTCGGCAGTGAAGGTTATGTTTTTATGTATTTTGTTTATGTGCGTTAGTAACTGTTCACATTGTCTTTTGTTTCCCCTGTATAGTATTAGAATGTCATCAACGTATCTGTGCCAATATAGTATTTTATGCGAGTGTCTGTCATTGTTTGTGAGTATTTTTGTTTTTTCTAAGCGTTGGAGGAAGAGTTCTGCTAGAATGCTGGATATGGGGGAGCCCATGGGTAGGCCATCGTTCTGTGTGTAGTATTTATTGTTATAAGTAAAGTAGTTTTGTTTTGTGATAATGTTCAGAGTTTCTGTTATTTCATTGATAAGTTCGTCTGGTGTGTTGTTCTGTTTGAGTTTGTTTTGTAGGATGGTGATTGTTTCAGAGATGGGGATGTTTGTGTACAGGTTTTTAATGTCAAAGGAGGCTAATGTGGCATTATGGGGGATGTGTATGTCTTTTATTTTTGTTACTAGGTCAGTGTTGTTTTTTACTGCAATGTTGTTGTCTATTTGTGTGTGTTGTCTAATAATTTTGTCTAGATATTTTGCCAGTTTGTGTGCAGGTGCATTACGGTAGTTGATAATGGGGCAGATCGGAATGTCTTCTTTATGGATTTTGGGAAGCGCTTGGAGTGTAGGTGCTGATGGTCGGATTTGTTTCATGTAGGGCTTTTGTTTATGTGTCATAATGTGTTTGGCTTTGTTGACTATTTGTTTTACTGAGTTTTGGTATCTGTCGGTGGGGTCGTGTTTTAGTTCTGTGATGTTGTTCTGTTCTATGAAGTCTTGTACTTTTTTGTGTAGGTTGTCTGTGGGGATAATTACAGTCGTGTTGCCTTTGTCAGCTTTTACAAATGTGATGTTGTGTTTGTGTGCCTTTTCCCTCAGTTTGATGGCTGTGTGTATTTCTGAGTTGTGGTTGTTGTTGTCTGGTGTCTTATGTACTCCTATTGTGTTGTTTATATTATGTCTTAATGTGTCTTGATGTTCTGGTGCTGTGTTTTGTATATTTGTTTCTGTGTCAGTTATGAGCTTTGTTAGTGTTTGGTTGTTATGTTTGTAATGTATGTTATGTTTTAGGCCTTTATCAAGGAGTGTTTGTTCGTTTTTTGTGAGTGTGACGTTCATGAGGTTTACTGTACGTGGATAGAATTTGTGCGAGGGAATTATATCTGTTTTGATTGGTGTCAGGTTTTTTATTTTTCTGTCGTGTTTTGTCTGTATGTTATGTATTTGTTTTTTTGTCCATTCATTTGTGTGATGTATTAGTTCAGTCATGTAATTGTGTCCGTATGTGTTGGCGATATGTAGGTGTAGTGTTAATGCTTTCCGATTAAGGGCGTCTTTTTTCTTATATAGTTGTTTAATTGATTCTTTTATGTATGTTCTTTGTGCGATGTTTTGTGTTATTCGGGCGGCCTGGTTGTTATGTTTAATTTTGATTTGGGCATATTTAGGTGTTAGTGAATTGTTTATGCATGTTTTGTTGAAATTTATGTGAGCTACAATCTTTGTAACCTTCAAAGTTGTGAACTTGTACGCTTGGACGTTGGCTCGTCTTGCTGAGTTAAATTCTTGGATTTCGTTGTCCATGACGTGTCCGTTACATAACTAAATATCACTATAATATTGACGACTCGGAACACTAAGTTTTTTATAAGTAAAAACGTAAAGTTTTACCTTACAGTCTAAACCGGCTTTCACCTATAGAAGGCTTCATCAGAGGCTGTCGTTAGGAGCGCTGCTCGTCTTGTTGTTGGCGACGAGATAGTGTTTCGAAAGATTGAAGCTGTGTCTGTGTGGTGAGATGTGTTCGAATAATGCGTGCGATTTGAATTGTGTCTGTTCGTTTAGGATGTCGTTTTTATTTGTTTTTGTGTGTTTGCATATTTCTAATTGTTCTAGAGTGTCTAGTTTTCGGCCTTTTGTGTGTACGTGTAGTATGTTCATGTTATTGCCAATGTTTTTATATGTGTGGTTTGCTTCAATGAGGTGGTTTGCGAAGGTAGATTCTGTAGTGGTGTGGAGTGCTTTTGTGTGTTCAATGTATCTCTGTTTGAAGCTACGTCCTGTCTGGCCTATGTAGAATTTACTGCAATTTGAACAATTTAGTTTATATACACCGGGTAGATCGAATTTGTTTTGTGCTTTGGGCATGCGTTTTGATAGTGTGTGTTCTGTTTTGTTAGTAGTTTTGTAAGCGATTCTGTATCCTGCTTTTTTGAATTTGTGGGCAATTTTTTCTGTTTGTTTGTTGATGTATGTTAGTGTTATGAATTTGTTGTTTTCTGTCTTTGTCTGTTGTTTGTTTTGTGTTTTGTGTAGGAGTTTACTGACTATTGTTCTGTCATAACCGTTAGATTCTGCTAGATATTTTATCGTGTTTAGTTCGTCTTTGTAGTCTATTTCATCTAAGGGGATGTTGTTAAGTCTATGTATCATGGTTCTAAAAGCAGCTAGTTTGTGTTGTATTGGGTGATTGGAGGTGTTGTGTATTAGTGTGTCAGTTGTAGTTGGTTTTCTGTATATACTGAATTTGTGCCTGTGTTCTAGTTTTGTGATGGAGAGGTCTAAGAAGTTTATGGTATTGTTGTGTTCGTATTCGGCAGTGAAGGTTATGTTTTTATGTATTTTGTTTATGTGCGTTAGTAACTGTTCACATTGTCTTTTGTTTCCCCTGTATAGTATTAGAATGTAATCAACGTATCTGTGCCAATATAGTATTTTATGCGAGTGTCTGTCATTGTTTGTGAGTATTTTTGTTTTTTCTAAGCGTTGGAGGAAGAGTTCTGCTAGAATGCTGGATATGGGGGAGCCCATGGGTAGGCCATCGTTCTGTGTGTAGTATTTATTGTTATAAGTAAAGTAGTTTTGTTTTGTGATAATGTTCAGAGTTTCTGTTATTTCATTGATAAGTTCGTCTGGTGTGTTGTTCTGTTTGAGTTTGTTTTGTAGGATGGTGATTGTTTCAGAGATGGGGATGTTTGTGTACAGGTTTTTAATGTCAAAGGAGGCTAATGTGGCATTATGGGGGATGTGTATGTCTTTTATTTTTGTTACTAGGTCAGTGTTGTTTTTTACTGCAATGTTGTTGTCTATTTGTGTGTGTTGTCTAATAATTTTGTCTAGATATTTTGCCAGTTTGTGTGCAGGTGCATTACGGTAGTTGATAATGGGGCAGATCGGAATGTCTTCTTTATGGATTTTGGGAAGCGCTTGGAGTGTAGGTGCTGATGGTCGGATTTGTTTCATGTAGGGCTTTTGTTTATGTGTCATAATGTGTTTGGCTTTGTTGACTATTTGTTTTACTGAGTTTTGGTATCTGTCGGTGGGGTCGTGTTTTAGTTCTGTGATGTTGTTCTGTTCTATGAAGTCTTGTACTTTTTTGTGTAGGTTGTCTGTGGGGATAATTACAGTCGTGTTGCCTTTGTCAGCTTTTACAAATGTGATGTTGTGTTTGTGTGCCTTTTCCCTCAGTTTGATGGCTGTGTGTATTTCTGAGTTGTGGTTGTTGTTGTCTGGTGTCTTATGTACTCCTATTGTGTTGTTTATATTATGTCTTAATGTGTCTTGATGTTCTGGTGCTGTGTTTTGTATATTTGTTTCTGTGTCAGTTATGAGCTTTGTTAGTGTTTGGTTGTTATGTTTGTAATGTATGTTATGTTTTAGGCCTTTATCAAGGAGTGTTTGTTCGTTTTTTGTGAGTGTGACGTTCATGAGGTTTACTGTACGTGGGTAGAATTTGTGCGAGGGAATTATATCTGTTTTGATTGGTGTCAGGTTTTTTATTTTTCTGTCGTGTTTTGTCTGTATGTTATGTATTTGTTTTTTTGTCCATTCATTTGTGTGATGTATTAGTTCAGTCATGTAATTGTGTCCGTATGTGTTGGCGATATGTAGGTGTAGTGTTAATGCTTTCCGATTAAGGGCGTCTTTTTTCTTATATAGTTGTTTAATTGATTCTTTTATGTATGTTCTTTGTGCGATGTTTTGTGTTATTCGGGCGGCCTGGTTGTTATGTTTAATTTTGATTTGGGCATATTTAGGTGTTAGTGAATTGTTTATGCATGTTTTGTTGAAATTTATGTGAGCTACAATCTTTCTAACCTTTAAAGTTGTGAACTTGTATGCTTGGACGTTGGCTCGTCTTGCTGAGTTAAATTCTTGGATTTCATTGTCCATGACGTGTCCGTTACTTAACTAAATATCACTATAATATTGACGACTCGGAACACTAAGTTTTTTATAAGTAAAAACGTAAAGTTTTACCTTACAGCCTAAACCGGCTTTCACCTATAGAAGGCTTCATCAGAGGCTGTCGTTAGTAGCGCTGCTCGTCTTGTTGTTGGCGACGAGATAGTGTTTTGAAAGATTGAAGCTGTGTCTGTGTGGTGAGATGTGTTCGAATAATGCGTGCGATTTGAATTGTGTCTGTTCGTTTAGGATGTCGTTTTTATTTGTTTTTGTGTGTTTGTATATTTCTAATTGTTCTAGAGTATCTAGTTTTCGGCCTTTTGTGTGTACGTGTAGTATGTTCATGTTATTGTCGATGTTTTTATATGTGTGGTTTGCTTCAATGAGGTGGTTTGCGAAGGTAGATTCTGTAGTGGTGTGGAGTGCTTTTGTGTGTTCAATGTATCTCTGTTTGAAGCTACGTCCTGTCTGGCCTATGTAGAATTTACTGCAATTTGAACAATTTAGTTTATATACACCGGGTAGATCGAATTTGTTTTGTGCTTTGGGCATGCGTTTTGATAGTGTGTGTTCTGTTTTGTTAGTAGTTTTGTAAGCGATTCTGTATCCTGCTTTTTTGAATTTGTGGGCAATTTTTTCTGTTTGTTTGTTGATGTATGTTAGTGTTATGAATTTGTTGTTTTCTGTCTTTGTCTGTTGTTTGTTTTGTGTTTTGTGTAGGAGTTTACTGACTATTGTTCTGTCATAACCGTTAGATTCTGCTAGATATTTTATCGTGTTTAGTTCGTCTTTGTAGTCTATTTCATCTAAGGGGATGTTGTTAAGTCTATGTATCATGGTTCTAAAAGCAGCTAGTTTGTGTTGTATTGGGTGATTGGAGGTGTTGTGTATTAGTGTGTCAGTTGTAGTTGGTTTTCTGTATATACTGAATTTGTGCCTGTGTTCTAGTTTTGTGATGGAGAGGTCTAAGAAGTTTATGGTATTGTTGTGTTCGTATTCGGCAGTGAAGGTTATGTTTTTATGTATTTTGTTTATGTGCGTTAGTAACTGTTCACATTGTCTTTTGTTTCCCCTGTATAGTATTAGAATGTCATCAACGTATCTGTGCCAATATAGTATTTTATGCGAGTGTCTGTCATTGTTTGTGAGTATTTTTGTTTTTTCTAAGTGTTGGAGGAAGACTTCTGCTAGAATGCTGGATATGGGGGAGCCCATGGGTAGGCCATCGTTCTGTGTGTAGTATTTATTGTTATAAGTAAAGTAGTTTTGTTTTGTGATAATGTTCAGAGTTTCTGTTATTTCATTGATAAGTTCGTCTGGTGTGTTGTTCTGTTTGAGTTTGTTTTGTAGGATGGTGATTGTTTCAGAGATGGGGATGTTTTGTGTACAGGTTTTTAATGTCAAAGGAGGCTAATGTGGCGTTATGGGGGATGTGTATGTCTTTTATTTTTGTTACTAGGTCAGTGTTGTTTTTTACTGCAATGTTGTTGTCTATTTGTGTGTGTTGTCTAATAATTTTGTCTAGATATTTTGCCAGTTTGTGTGCAGGTGCATTACGGTAGTTGATAATGGGGTGGAATCGGAATGTCTTCTTTATGGATTTTGGGAAGCGCTTGGAGTGTAGGTGCTGATGGTCGGATTTGTTTCATGTAGGGCTTTTGTTTATGTGTCATAATGTGTTTGGCTTTGTTGACTATTTGTTTTACTGAGTTTTGGTATCTGTTGGTGGGGTCGTGTTTTAGTTCTGTGATGTTGTTCTGTTCTATGAAGTCTTGTACTTTTTTGTGTAGGTTGTCTGTGGGGATAATTACAGTCGTGTTGCCTTTGTCAGCTTTTACAAATGTGATGTTGTGTTTGTGTGCCTTTTCCCTCAGTTTGATGGCTGTGTGTATTTCTGAGTTGTGGTTGTTGTTGTCTGGTGTCTTATGTACTCCTATTGTGTTGTTTATATTATGTCTTAATGTGTCTTGATGTTCTGGTGCTGTGTTTTGTATATTTGTTTCTGTGTCAGTTATGAGCTTTGTTAGTGTTTGGTTGTTATGTTTGTAATGTATGTTATGTTTTAGGCCTTTATCAAGGAGTGTTTGTTCGTTTTTTGTGAGTGTGACGTTCATGAGGTTTACTGTACGTGGGTAGAATTTGTGCGAGGGAATTATATCTGTTTTGATTGGTGTCAGGTTTTTTATTTTTCTGTCGTGTTTTGTCTGTATGTTATGTATTTGTTTTTTTGTCCATTCATTTGTGTGATGTATTAGTTCAGTCATGTAAATGTGTCCGTATGTGTTGGCGATATGTAGGTGTAGTGTTAATGCTTTCCGATTAAGGGCGTCTTTTTTCTTATATAGTTGTTTAATTGATTCTTTTATGTATGTTCTTTGTGCGATGTTTTGTGTTATTCGGGCGGCCTGGTTGTTATGTTTAATTTGGTTTGGGCATATTTAGGTGTTAGTGAATTGTTTATGCATGTTTTGTTGAAATTTATGTGAGCTACAATCTTTCTAACCTTTAAAGTTGTGAACTTGTATGCTTGGACGTTGGCTCGTCTTGCTGAGTTAAATTCTTGGATTTCATTGTCCATGACGTGTCCGTTACTTAACTAAATATCACTATAATATTGACGACTCGGAACACTAAGTTTTTTATAAGTAAAAACGTAAAGTTTTACCTTACAGCCTAAACCGGCTTTCACCTATAGAAGGCTTCATCAGAGGCTGTCGTTAGTAGCGCTGCTCGTCTTGTTGTTGGCGACGAGATAGTGTTTTGAAAGATTGAAGCTGTGTGTATGTGGTGAGATGTGTTCGAATAATGCGTGCGATTTGAATTGTGTCTGTTCGTTTAGGATGTCGTTTTTATTTGTTTTTGTGTGTTTGTATATTTCTAATTGTTCTAGAGTGTCTAGTTTTCGGCCTTTTGTGTGTACGTGTAGTATGTTCATGTTATTGCCAATGTTTTTATATGTGTGGTTTGCTTCAATGAGGTGGTTTGCGAAGGTAGATTCTGTAGTGGTGTGGAGTGCTTTTGTGTGTTCAATGTATCTCTGTTTGAAGCTACGTCCTGTCTGGCCTATGTAGAATTTACTGCAATTTGAACAATTTAGTTTATATACACCGGGTAGATCGAATTTGTTTTGTGCTTTGGGCATTCGTTTTGATAGTGTGTGTTCTGTTTTGTTAGTAGTTTTGTAAGCGATTCTGTATCCTGCTTTTTTGAATTTGTGGGCAATTTTTTCTGTTTGTTTGTTGATGTATGTTAGTGTTATGAATTTGTTGTTTTCTGTCTTTGTCTGTTGTTTGTTTTGTGTTTTGTGTAGGAGTTTACTGACTATTGTTCTGTCATAACCGTTAGATTCTGCTAGATATTTTATCGTGTTTAGTTCGTCTTTGTAGTCTATTTCATCTAAGGGGATGTTGTTAAGTCTATGTATCATGGTTCTAAAAGCAGCTAGTTTGTGTTGTATTGGGTGATTGGAAGTGTTGTGTATTAGTGTGTCAGTTGTAGTTGGTTTTCTGTATATACTGAATTTGTGCCTGTGTTCTAGTTTTGTGATTGAGAGGTCTAAGAAGTTTATGGTATTGTTGTGTTCGTATTCGGCAGTGAAGTTTATGTTTTTATGTATTTTGTTTATGTGCGTTAGTAACTGTTCATATTGTCTTTTGTTTCCCCTGTATAGTATTAGAATGTCATCAACGTATCTGTGCCAATATAGTATTTTATGCGAGTGTCTGTCATTGTTTGCGAGTATTTTTGTTTTTTCTAAGCGTTGGAGGAAGAGTTCTGCTAGAATGCTGGATATGGGGGAGCCCATGGGTAGGCCATCGTTCTGTGTGTAGTATTTATTGTTATAAGTAAAGTAGTTTTGTTTTGTGATAATGTTCAGAGTTTCTGTTATTTCATTGATAAGTTCGTCTGGTGTGTTGTTCTGTTTGAGTTTGTTTTGTAGGATGGTGATTGTTTCAGAGATTGGGATGTTTGTGTACAGGTTTTTAATGTCAAAGGAGACTAATGTGGCATTATGGGGGATGTGTATGTCTTTTATTTTTGTTACTAGGTCAGTGTTGTTTTTTACTGCAATGTTGTTGTCTATTTGTGTGTGTTGTCTAATAATTTTGTCTAGATATTTTGCCAGTTTGTGTGCAGGTGCATTACGGTAGTTGATAATGGGGCGGATCGGAATGTCTTCTTTATGGATTTTGGGAAGCGCTTGGAGTGTAGGTGCTGATGGTCGGATTTGTTTCATGTAGGGCTTTTGTTTATGTGTCATAATGTGTTTGGCTTTGTTGACTATTTGTTTTACTGAGTTTTGGTATCTGTCGGTGGGGTCGTGTTTTAGTTCTGTGATGTTGTTCTGTTCTATGAAGTCTTGTACTTTTTTGTGTAGGTTGTCTGTGGGGATAATTACAGTCGTGTTGCCTTTGTCAGCTTTTACAAATGTGATGTTGTGTTTGTGTGCCTTTTCCCTCAGTTTGATGGCTGTGTGTATTTCTGAGTTGTGGTTGTTGTTGTCTGGTGTCTTATGTACTCCTATTGTGTTGTTTATATTATGTCTTAATGTGTCTTGATGTTCTGGTGCTGTGTTTTGTATATTTGTTTCTGTGTCAGTTATGAGTTTTGTTAGTGTTTGGTTGTTATGTTTGTAATGTATGTTATGTTTTAGGCCTTTATCAAGGAGTGTTTGTTCGTTTTTTGTGAGTGTGACGTTCATGAGGTTTACTGTACGTGGGTAGAATTTGTGCGAGGGAATTATATCTGTTTTGATTGGTGTTAGGTTTTTTATTTTTCTGTCGTGTTTTGTCTGTATGTTATGTATTTGTTTTTTTGTCCATTCATTTGTGTGATGTATTAGTTCAGTCATGTAATTGTGTCCGTATGTGTTGGCGATATGTAGGTGTAGTGTTAATGCTTTCCGATTAAGGGCGTCTTTTTTCTTATATAGTTGTTTAATTGATTCTTTTATGTATGTTCTTTGTGCGATGTTTTGTGTTATTCGGGCGGCCTGGTTGTTATGTTTAATTTTGATTTGGGCATATTTAGGTGTTAGTGAATTGTTTATGCATGTTTTGTTGAAATTTATGTGAGCTACAATCTTTGTAACCTTCAAAGTTGTGAACTTGTACGCTTGGACGTTGGCTCGTCTTGCTGAGTTAAATTCTTGGATTTCGTTGTCCATGACGTGTCCGTTACATAACTAAATATCACTATAATATTGACGACTCGGAACACTAAGTTTTTTATAAGTAAAAACGTAAAGTTTTACCTTACAGTCTAAACCGGCTTTCACCTATAGAAGGCTTCATCAGAGGCTGTCGTTAGGAGCGCTGCTCGTCTTGTTGTTGGCGACGAGATAGTGTTTCGAAAGATTGAAGCTGTGTCTGTGTGGTGAGATGTGTTCGAATAATGCGTGCGATTTGAATTGTGTCTGTTCGTTTAGGATGTCGTTTTTATTTGTTTTTGTGTTTTTGTATATTTCTAATTGTTCTAGAGTGTCTAGTTTTCGGCCTTTTGTGTGTACGTGTAGTATGTTCATGTTATTGCCAATGTTTTTATATGTGTGGTTTGCTTCAATGAGGTGGTTTGCGAAGGTAGATTCTGTAGTGGTGTGGAGTGCTTTTGTGTGTTCAATGTATCTCTGTTTGAAGCTACGTCCTGTCTGGCCTATGTAGAATTTACTGCAATTTGAACAATTTAGTTTATATACACCAGGTAGATCGAATTTGTTTTGTGCTTTGGGCATGCGTTTTGATAGTGTGTGTTCTGTTTTGTTAGTAGTTTTGTAAGCGATTCTGTATCCTGCTTTTTTGAATTTGTGGGCAATTTTTTCTGTTTGTTTGTTGATGTATGTTAGTGTTATGAATTTGTTGTTTTCTGTCTTTGTCTGTTGTTTGTTTTGTGTTTTGTGTAGGAGTTTACTGACTATTGTTCTGTCATAACCGTTAGATTCTGCTAGATATTTTATCGTGTTTAGTTCGTCTTTGTAGTCTATTTCATCTAAGGGGATGTTGTTAAGTCTATGTATCATGGTTCTAAAAGCAGCTAGTTTGTGTTGTATTGGGTGATTGGAGGTGTTGTGTATTAGTGTGTCAGTTGTAGTTGGTTTTCTGTATATACTGAATTTGTGCCTGTGTTCTAGTTTTGTGATGGAGAGGTCTAAGAAGTTTATGGTATTGTTGTGTTCGTATTCGGCAGTGAAGGTTATGTTTTTATGTATTTTGTTTATGTGCGTTAGTAACTGTTCACATTGTCTTTTGTTTCCCCTGTATAGTATTAGAATGTCATCAACGTATCTGTGCCAATATAGTATTTTATGCGAGTGTCTGTCATTGTTTGTGAGTATTTTTGTTTTTTCTAAGCGTTGGAGGAAGAGTTCTGCTAGAATGCTGGATATGGGGGAGCCCATGGGTAGGCCATCGTTCTGTGTGTAGTATTTATTGTTATAAGTAAAGTAGTTTTGTTTTGTGATAATGTTCAGAGTTTCTGTTATTTCATTGATAAGTTCGTCTGGTGTGTTGTTCTGTTTGAGTTTGTTTTGTAGGATGGTGATTGTTTCAGAGATGGGGATGTTTGTGTACAGGTTTTTAATGTCAAAGGAGGCTAATGTGGCATTATGGGGGATGTGTATGTCTTTTATTTTTGTTACTAGGTCAGTGTTGTTTTTTACTGCAATGTTGTTGTCTATTTGTGTGTGTTGTCTAATAATTTTGTCTAGATATTTTGCCAGTTTGTGTGCAGGTGCATTACGGTAGTTGATAATGGGGCAGATCGGAATGTCTTCTTTATGGATTTTGGGAAGCGCTTGGAGTGTAGGTGCTGATGGTCGGATTTGTTTCATGTAGGGCTTTTGTTTATGTGTCATAATGTGTTTGGCTTTGTTGACTATTTGTTTTACTGAGTTTTGGTATCTGTCGGTGGGGTCGTGTTTTAGTTCTGTGATGTTGTTCTGTTCTATGAAGTCTTGTACTTTTTTGTGTAGGTTGTCTGTGGGGATAATTACAGTCGTGTTGCCTTTGTCAGCTTTTACAAATGTGATGTTGTGTTTGTGTGCCTTTTCCCTCAGTTTGATGGCTGTGTGTATTTCTGAGTTGTGGTTGTTGTTGTCTGGTGTCTTATGTACTCCTATTGTGTTGTTTATATTATGTCTTAATGTGTCTTGATGTTCTGGTGCTGTGTTTTGTATATTTGTTTCTGTGTCAGTTATGAGCTTTGTTAGTGTTTGGTTGTTATGTTTGTAATGTATGTTATGTTTTAGGCCTTTATCAAGGAGTGTTTGTTCGTTTTTTGTGAGTGTGACGTTCATGAGGTTTACTGTACGTGGATAGAATTTGTGCGAGGGAATTATATCTGTTTTGATTGGTGTCAGGTTTTTTATTTTTCTGTCGTGTTTTGTCTGTATGTTATGTATTTGTTTTTTTGTCCATTCATTTGTGTGATGTATTAGTTCAGTCATGTAATTGTGTCCGTATGTGTTGGCGATATGTAGGTGTAGTGTTAATGCTTTCCGATTAAGGGCGTCTTTTTTCTTATATAGTTGTTTAATTGATTCTTTTATGTATGTTCTTTGTGCGATGTTTTGTGTTATTCGGGCGGCCTGGTTGTTATGTTTAATTTTGATTTGGGCATATTTAGGTGTTAGTGAATTGTTTATGCATGTTTTGTTGAAATTTATGTGAGCTACAATCTTTGTAACCTTCAAAGTTGTGAACTTGTACGCTTGGACGTTGGCTCGTCTTGCTGAGTTAAATTCTTGGATTTCGTTGTCCATGACGTGTCCGTTACATAACTAAATATCACTATAATATTGACGACTCGGAACACTAAGTTTTTTATAAGTAAAAACGTAAAGTTTTACCTTACAGTCTAAACCGGCTTTCACCTATAGAAGGCTTCATCAGAGGCTGTCGTTAGGAGCGCTGCTCGTCTTGTTGTTGGCGACGAGATAGTGTTTCGAAAGATTGAAGCTGTGTCTGTGTGGTGAGATGTGTTCGAATAATGCGTGCGATTTGAATTGTGTCTGTTCGTTTAGGATGTCGTTTTTATTTGTTTTTGTGTGTTTGCATATTTCTAATTGTTCTAGAGTGTCTAGTTTTCGGCCTTTTGTGTGTACGTGTAGTATGTTCATGTTATTGCCAATGTTTTTATATGTGTGGTTTGCTTCAATGAGGTGGTTTGCGAAGGTAGATTCTGTAGTGGTGTGGAGTGCTTTTGTGTGTTCAATGTATCTCTGTTTGAAGCTACGTCCTGTCTGGCCTATGTAGAATTTACTGCAATTTGAACAATTTAGTTTATATACACCGGGTAGATCGAATTTGTTTTGTGCTTTGGGCATGCGTTTTGATAGTGTGTGTTCTGTTTTGTTAGTAGTTTTGTAAGCGATTCTGTATCCTGCTTTTTTGAATTTGTGGGCAATTTTTTCTGTTTGTTTGTTGATGTATGTTAGTGTTATGAATTTGTTGTTTTCTGTCTTTGTCTGTTGTTTGTTTTGTGTTTTGTGTAGGAGTTTACTGACTATTGTTCTGTCATAACCGTTAGATTCTGCTAGATATTTTATCGTGTTTAGTTCGTCTTTGTAGTCTATTTCATCTAAGGGGATGTTGTTAAGTCTATGTATCATGGTTCTAAAAGCAGCTAGTTTGTGTTGTATTGGGTGATTGGAGGTGTTGTGTATTAGTGTGTCAGTTGTAGTTGGTTTTCTGTATATACTGAATTTGTGCCTGTGTTCTAGTTTTGTGATGGAGAGGTCTAAGAAGTTTATGGTATTGTTGTGTTCGTATTCGGCAGTGAAGGTTATGTTTTTATGTATTTTGTTTATGTGCGTTAGTAACTGTTCACATTGTCTTTTGTTTCCCCTGTATAGTATTAGAATGTAATCAACGTATCTGTGCCAATATAGTATTTTATGCGAGTGTCTGTCATTGTTTGTGAGTATTTTTGTTTTTTCTAAGCGTTGGAGGAAGAGTTCTGCTAGAATGCTGGATATGGGGGAGCCCATGGGTAGGCCATCGTTCTGTGTGTAGTATTTATTGTTATAAGTAAAGTAGTTTTGTTTTGTGATAATGTTCAGAGTTTCTGTTATTTCATTGATAAGTTCGTCTGGTGTGTTGTTCTGTTTGAGTTTGTTTTGTAGGATGGTGATTGTTTCAGAGATGGGGATGTTTGTGTACAGGTTTTTAATGTCAAAGGAGGCTAATGTGGCATTATGGGGGATGTGTATGTCTTTTATTTTTGTTACTAGGTCAGTGTTGTTTTTTACTGCAATGTTGTTGTCTATTTGTGTGTGTTGTCTAATAATTTTGTCTAGATATTTTGCCAGTTTGTGTGCAGGTGCATTACGGTAGTTGATAATGGGGCAGATCGGAATGTCTTCTTTATGGATTTTGGGAAGCGCTTGGAGTGTAGGTGCTGATGGTCGGATTTGTTTCATGTAGGGCTTTTGTTTATGTGTCATAATGTGTTTGGCTTTGTTGACTATTTGTTTTACTGAGTTTTGGTATCTGTCGGTGGGGTCGTGTTTTAGTTCTGTGATGTTGTTCTGTTCTATGAAGTCTTGTACTTTTTTGTGTAGGTTGTCTGTGGGGATAATTACAGTCGTGTTGCCTTTGTCAGCTTTTACAAATGTGATGTTGTGTTTGTGTGCCTTTTCCCTCAGTTTGATGGCTGTGTGTATTTCTGAGTTGTGGTTGTTGTTGTCTGGTGTCTTATGTACTCCTATTGTGTTGTTTATATTATGTCTTAATGTGTCTTGATGTTCTGGTGCTGTGTTTTGTATATTTGTTTCTGTGTCAGTTATGAGCTTTGTTAGTGTTTGGTTGTTATGTTTGTAATGTATGTTATGTTTTAGGCCTTTATCAAGGAGTGTTTGTTCGTTTTTTGTGAGTGTGACGTTCATGAGGTTTACTGTACGTGGGTAGAATTTGTGCGAGGGAATTATATCTGTTTTGATTGGTGTCAGGTTTTTTATTTTTCTGTCGTGTTTTGTCTGTATGTTATGTATTTGTTTTTTTGTCCATTCATTTGTGTGATGTATTAGTTCAGTCATGTAATTGTGTCCGTATGTGTTGGCGATATGTAGGTGTAGTGTTAATGCTTTCCGATTAAGGGCGTCTTTTTTCTTATATAGTTGTTTAATTGATTCTTTTATGTATGTTCTTTGTGCGATGTTTTGTGTTATTCGGGCGGCCTGGTTGTTATGTTTAATTTTGATTTGGGCATATTTAGGTGTTAGTGAATTGTTTATGCATGTTTTGTTGAAATTTATGTGAGCTACAATCTTTCTAACCTTTAAAGTTGTGAACTTGTATGCTTGGACGTTGGCTCGTCTTGCTGAGTTAAATTCTTGGATTTCATTGTCCATGACGTGTCCGTTACTTAACTAAATATCACTATAATATTGACGACTCGGAACACTAAGTTTTTTATAAGTAAAAACGTAAAGTTTTACCTTACAGCCTAAACCGGCTTTCACCTATAGAAGGCTTCATCAGAGGCTGTCGTTAGTAGCGCTGCTCGTCTTGTTGTTGGCGACGAGATAGTGTTTTGAAAGATTGAAGCTGTGTCTGTGTGGTGAGATGTGTTCGAATAATGCGTGCGATTTGAATTGTGTCTGTTCGTTTAGGATGTCGTTTTTATTTGTTTTTGTGTGTTTGTATATTTCTAATTGTTCTAGAGTATCTAGTTTTCGGCCTTTTGTGTGTACGTGTAGTATGTTCATGTTATTGTCGATGTTTTTATATGTGTGGTTTGCTTCAATGAGGTGGTTTGCGAAGGTAGATTCTGTAGTGGTGTGGAGTGCTTTTGTGTGTTCAATGTATCTCTGTTTGAAGCTACGTCCTGTCTGGCCTATGTAGAATTTACTGCAATTTGAACAATTTAGTTTATATACACCGGGTAGATCGAATTTGTTTTGTGCTTTGGGCATGCGTTTTGATAGTGTGTGTTCTGTTTTGTTAGTAGTTTTGTAAGCGATTCTGTATCCTGCTTTTTTGAATTTGTGGGCAATTTTTTCTGTTTGTTTGTTGATGTATGTTAGTGTTATGAATTTGTTGTTTTCTGTCTTTGTCTGTTGTTTGTTTTGTGTTTTGTGTAGGAGTTTACTGACTATTGTTCTGTCATAACCGTTAGATTCTGCTAGATATTTTATCGTGTTTAGTTCGTCTTTGTAGTCTATTTCATCTAAGGGGATGTTGTTAAGTCTATGTATCATGGTTCTAAAAGCAGCTAGTTTGTGTTGTATTGGGTGATTGGAGGTGTTGTGTATTAGTGTGTCAGTTGTAGTTGGTTTTCTGTATATACTGAATTTGTGCCTGTGTTCTAGTTTTGTGATGGAGAGGTCTAAGAAGTTTATGGTATTGTTGTGTTCGTATTCGGCAGTGAAGGTTATGTTTTTATGTATTTTGTTTATGTGCGTTAGTAACTGTTCACATTGTCTTTTGTTTCCCCTGTATAGTATTAGAATGTCATCAACGTATCTGTGCCAATATAGTATTTTATGCGAGTGTCTGTCATTGTTTGTGAGTATTTTTGTTTTTTCTAAGTGTTGGAGGAAGACTTCTGCTAGAATGCTGGATATGGGGGAGCCCATGGGTAGGCCATCGTTCTGTGTGTAGTATTTATTGTTATAAGTAAAGTAGTTTTGTTTTGTGATAATGTTCAGAGTTTCTGTTATTTCATTGATAAGTTCGTCTGGTGTGTTGTTCTGTTTGAGTTTGTTTTGTAGGATGGTGATTGTTTCAGAGATGGGGATGTTTTGTGTACAGGTTTTTAATGTCAAAGGAGGCTAATGTGGCGTTATGGGGGATGTGTATGTCTTTTATTTTTGTTACTAGGTCAGTGTTGTTTTTTACTGCAATGTTGTTGTCTATTTGTGTGTGTTGTCTAATAATTTTGTCTAGATATTTTGCCAGTTTGTGTGCAGGTGCATTACGGTAGTTGATAATGGGGTGGAATCGGAATGTCTTCTTTATGGATTTTGGGAAGCGCTTGGAGTGTAGGTGCTGATGGTCGGATTTGTTTCATGTAGGGCTTTTGTTTATGTGTCATAATGTGTTTGGCTTTGTTGACTATTTGTTTTACTGAGTTTTGGTATCTGTTGGTGGGGTCGTGTTTTAGTTCTGTGATGTTGTTCTGTTCTATGAAGTCTTGTACTTTTTTGTGTAGGTTGTCTGTGGGGATAATTACAGTCGTGTTGCCTTTGTCAGCTTTTACAAATGTGATGTTGTGTTTGTGTGCCTTTTCCCTCAGTTTGATGGCTGTGTGTATTTCTGAGTTGTGGTTGTTGTTGTCTGGTGTCTTATGTACTCCTATTGTGTTGTTTATATTATGTCTTAATGTGTCTTGATGTTCTGGTGCTGTGTTTTGTATATTTGTTTCTGTGTCAGTTATGAGCTTTGTTAGTGTTTGGTTGTTATGTTTGTAATGTATGTTATGTTTTAGGCCTTTATCAAGGAGTGTTTGTTCGTTTTTTGTGAGTGTGACGTTCATGAGGTTTACTGTACGTGGGTAGAATTTGTGCGAGGGAATTATATCTGTTTTGATTGGTGTCAGGTTTTTTATTTTTCTGTCGTGTTTTGTCTGTATGTTATGTATTTGTTTTTTTGTCCATTCATTTGTGTGATGTATTAGTTCAGTCATGTAAATGTGTCCGTATGTGTTGGCGATATGTAGGTGTAGTGTTAATGCTTTCCGATTACGGGCGTCTTTTTTCTTATATAGTTGTTTAATTGATTCTTTTATGTATGTTCTTTGTGCGATGTTTTGTGTTATTCGGGCGGCCTGGTTGTTATGTTTAATTTGGTTTGGGCATATTTAGGTGTTAGTGAATTGTTTATGCATGTTTTGTTGAAATTTATGTGAGCTACAATCTTTCTAACCTTTAAAGTTGTGAACTTGTATGCTTGGACGTTGGCTCGTCTTGCTGAGTTAAATTCTTGGATTTCATTGTCCATGACGTGTCCGTTACTTAACTAAATATCACTATAATATTGACGACTCGGAACACTAAGTTTTTTATAAGTAAAAACGTAAAGTTTTACCTTACAGCCTAAACCGGCTTTCACCTATAGAAGGCTTCATCAGAGGCTGTCGTTAGTAGCGCTGCTCGTCTTGTTGTTGGCGACGAGATAGTGTTTTGAAAGATTGAAGCTGTGTGTATGTGGTGAGATGTGTTCGAATAATGCGTGCGATTTGAATTGTGTCTGTTCGTTTAGGATGTCGTTTTTATTTGTTTTTGTGTGTTTGTATATTTCTAATTGTTCTAGAGTGTCTAGTTTTCGGCCTTTTGTGTGTACGTGTAGTATGTTCATGTTATTGCCAATGTTTTTATATGTGTGGTTTGCTTCAATGAGGTGGTTTGCGAAGGTAGATTCTGTAGTGGTGTGGAGTGCTTTTGTGTGTTCAATGTATCTCTGTTTGAAGCTACGTCCTGTCTGGCCTATGTAGAATTTACTGCAATTTGAACAATTTAGTTTATATACACCGGGTAGATCGAATTTGTTTTGTGCTTTGGGCATTCGTTTTGATAGTGTGTGTTCTGTTTTGTTAGTAGTTTTGTAAGCGATTCTGTATCCTGCTTTTTTGAATTTGTGGGCAATTTTTTCTGTTTGTTTGTTGATGTATGTTAGTGTTATGAATTTGTTGTTTTCTGTCTTTGTCTGTTGTTTGTTTTGTGTTTTGTGTAGGAGTTTACTGACTATTGTTCTGTCATAACCGTTAGATTCTGCTAGATATTTTATCGTGTTTAGTTCGTCTTTGTAGTCTATTTCATCTAAGGGGATGTTGTTAAGTCTATGTATCATGGTTCTAAAAGCAGCTAGTTTGTGTTGTATTGGGTGATTGGAAGTGTTGTGTATTAGTGTGTCAGTTGTAGTTGGTTTTCTGTATATACTGAATTTGTGCCTGTGTTCTAGTTTTGTGATTGAGAGGTCTAAGAAGTTTATGGTATTGTTGTGTTCGTATTCGGCAGTGAAGTTTATGTTTTTATGTATTTTGTTTATGTGCGTTAGTAACTGTTCATATTGTCTTTTGTTTCCCCTGTATAGTATTAGAATGTCATCAACGTATCTGTGCCAATATAGTATTTTATGCGAGTGTCTGTCATTGTTTGCGAGTATTTTTGTTTTTTCTAAGCGTTGGAGGAAGAGTTCTGCTAGAATGCTGGATATGGGGGAGCCCATGGGTAGGCCATCGTTCTGTGTGTAGTATTTATTGTTATAAGTAAAGTAGTTTTGTTTTGTGATAATGTTCAGAGTTTCTGTTATTTCATTGATAAGTTCGTCTGGTGTGTTGTTCTGTTTGAGTTTGTTTTGTAGGATGGTGATTGTTTCAGAGATTGGGATGTTTGTGTACAGGTTTTTAATGTCAAAGGAGACTAATGTGGCATTATGGGGGATGTGTATGTCTTTTATTTTTGTTACTAGGTCAGTGTTGTTTTTTACTGCAATGTTGTTGTCTATTTGTGTGTGTTGTCTAATAATTTTGTCTAGATATTTTGCCAGTTTGTGTGCAGGTGCATTACGGTAGTTGATAATGGGGCGGATCGGAATGTCTTCTTTATGGATTTTGGGAAGCGCTTGGAGTGTAGGTGCTGATGGTCGGATTTGTTTCATGTAGGGCTTTTGTTTATGTGTCATAATGTGTTTGGCTTTGTTGACTATTTGTTTTACTGAGTTTTGGTATCTGTCGGTGGGGTCGTGTTTTAGTTCTGTGATGTTGTTCTGTTCTATGAAGTCTTGTACTTTTTTGTGTAGGTTGTCTGTGGGGATAATTACAGTCGTGTTGCCTTTGTCAGCTTTTACAAATGTGATGTTGTGTTTGTGTGCCTTTTCCCTCAGTTTGATGGCTGTGTGTATTTCTGAGTTGTGGTTGTTGTTGTCTGGTGTCTTATGTACTCCTATTGTGTTGTTTATATTATGTCTTAATGTGTCTTGATGTTCTGGTGCTGTGTTTTGTATATTTGTTTCTGTGTCAGTTATGAGTTTTGTTAGTGTTTGGTTGTTATGTTTGTAATGTATGTTATGTTTTAGGCCTTTATCAAGGAGTGTTTGTTCGTTTTTTGTGAGTGTGACGTTCATGAGGTTTACTGTACGTGGGTAGAATTTGTGCGAGGGAATTATATCTGTTTTGATTGGTGTTAGGTTTTTTATTTTTCTGTCGTGTTTTGTCTGTATGTTATGTATTTGTTTTTTTGTCCATTCATTTGTGTGATGTATTAGTTCAGTCATGTAATTGTGTCCGTATGTGTTGGCGATATGTAGGTGTAGTGTTAATGCTTTCCGATTAAGGGCGTCTTTTTTCTTATATAGTTGTTTAATTGATTCTTTTATGTATGTTCTTTGTGCGATGTTTTGTGTTATTCGGGCGGCCTGGTTGTTATGTTTAATTTTGATTTGGGCATATTTAGGTGTTAGTGAATTGTTTATGCATGTTTTGTTGAAATTTATGTGAGCTACAATCTTTGTAACCTTCAAAGTTGTGAACTTGTACGCTTGGACGTTGGCTCGTCTTGCTGAGTTAAATTCTTGGATTTCGTTGTCCATGACGTGTCCGTTACATAACTAAATATCACTATAATATTGACGACTCGGAACACTAAGTTTTTTATAAGTAAAAACGTAAAGTTTTACCTTACAGTCTAAACCGGCTTTCACCTATAGAAGGCTTCATCAGAGGCTGTCGTTAGGAGCGCTGCTCGTCTTGTTGTTGGCGACGAGATAGTGTTTTGAAAGATTGAAGCTGTGTCTGTGTGGTGAGATGTGTTCGAATAATGCGTGCGATTTGAATTGTGTCTGTTCGTTTAGGATGTCGTTTTTATTTGTTTTTGTGTGTTTGCATATTTCTAATTGTTCTAGAGTGTCTAGTTTTCGGCCTTTTGTGTGTACGTGTAGTATGTTCATGTTATTGCCAATGTTTTTATATGTGTGGTTTGCTTCAATGAGGTGGTTTGCGAAGGTAGATTCTGTAGTGGTGTGGAGTGCTGTTGTGTGTTCAATGTATCTCTGTTTGAAGCTACGTCCTGTCTGGCCTATGTAGAATTTACTGCAATTTGAACAATTTAGTTTATATACACCGGGTAGATCGAATTTGTTTTGTGCTTTGGGCATGCGTTTTGATAGTGTGTGTTCTGTTTTGTTAGTAGTTTTGTAAGCGATTCTGTATCCTGCTTTTTTGAATTTGTGGGCAATTTTTTCTGTTTGTTTGTTGATGTATGTTAGTGTTATGAATTTGTTGTTTTCTGTCTTTGTCTGTTGTTTGTTTTGTGTTTTGTGTAGGAGTTTACTGACTATTGTTCTGTCATAACCGTTAGATTCTGCTAGATATTTTATCGTGTTTAGTTCGTCTTTGTAGTCTATTTCATCTAAGGGGATGTTGTTAAGTCTATGTATCATGGTTCTAAAAGCAGCTAGTTTGTGTTGTATTGGGTGATTGGAGGTGTTGTGTATTAGTGTGTCAGTTGTAGTTGGTTTTCTGTATATACTGAATTTGTGCCTGTGTTCTAGTTTTGTGATGGAGAGGTCTAAGAAGTTTATGGTATTGTTGTGTTCGTATTCGGCAGTGAAGGTTATGTTTTTATGTATTTTGTTTATGTGCGTTAGTAACTGTTCACATTGTCTTTTGTTTCCCCTGTATAGTATTAGAATGTAATCAACGTATCTGTGCCAATATAGTATTTTATGCGAGTGTCTGTCATTGTTTGTGAGTATTTTTGTTTTTTCTAAGCGTTGGAGGAAGAGTTCTGCTAGAATGCTGGATATGGGGGAGCCCATGGGTAGGCCATCGTTCTGTGTGTAGTATTTATTGTTATAAGTAAAGTAGTTTTGTTTTGTGATAATGTTCAGAGTTTCTGTTATTTCATTGATAAGTTCGTCTGGTGTGTTGTTCTGTTTGAGTTTGTTTTGTAGGATGGTGATTGTTTCAGAGATGGGGATGTTTGTGTACAGGTTTTTAATGTCAAAGGAGGCTAATGTGGCATTATGGGGGATGTGTATGTCTTTTATTTTTGTTACTAGGTCAGTGTTGTTTTTTACTGCAATGTTGTTGTCTATTTGTGTGTGTTGTCTAATAATTTTGTCTAGATATTTTGCCAGTTTGTGTGCAGGTGCATTACGGTAGTTGATAATGGGGCAGATCGGAATGTCTTCTTTATGGATTTTGGGAAGCGCTTGGAGTGTAGGTGCTGATGGTCGGATTTGTTTCATGTAGGGCTTTTGTTTATGTGTCATAATGTGTTTGGCTTTGTTGACTATTTGTTTTACTGAGTTTTGGTATCTGTCGGTGGGGTCGTGTTTTAGTTCTGTGATGTTGTTCTGTTCTATGAAGTCTTGTACTTTTTTGTGTAGGTTGTCTGTGGGGATAATTACAGTCGTGTTGCCTTTGTCAGCTTTTACAAATGTGATGTTGTGTTTGTGTGCCTTTTCCCTCAGTTTGATGGCTGTGTGTATTTCTGAGTTGTGGTTGTTGTTGTCTGGTGTCTTATGTACTCCTATTGTGTTGTTTATATTATGTCTTAATGTGTCTTGATGTTCTGGTGCTGTGTTTTGTATATTTGTTTCTGTGTCAGTTATGAGCTTTGTTAGTGTTTGGTTGTTATGTTTGTAATGTATGTTATGTTTTAGGCCTTTATCAAGGAGTGTTTGTTCGTTTTTTGTGAGTGTGACGTTCATGAGGTTTACTGTACGTGGATAGAATTTGTGCGAGGGAATTATATCTGTTTTGATTGGTGTCAGGTTTTTTATTTTTCTGTCGTGTTTTGTCTGTATGTTATGTATTTGTTTTTTTGTCCATTCATTTGTGTGATGTATTAGTTCAGTCATGTAATTGTGTCCGTATGTGTTGGCGATATGTAGGTGTAGTGTTAATGCTTTCCGATTAAGGGCGTCTTTTTTCTTATATAGTTGTTTAATTGATTCTTTTATGTATGTTCTTTGTGCGATGTTTTGTGTTATTCGGGCGGCCTGGTTGTTATGTTTAATTTTGATTTGGGCATATTTAGGTGTTAGTGAATTGTTTATGCATGTTTTGTTGAAATTTATGTGAGCTACAATCTTTCTAACCTTTAAAGTTGTGAACTTGTATGCTTGGACGTTGGCTCGTCTTGCTGAGTTAATTCTTGGATTTCATTGTCCATGACGTGTCCGTTACTTAACTAAATATCACTATAATATTGACGACTCGGAACACTAAGTTTTTTATAAGTAAAAACGTAAAGTTTTACCTTACAGCCTAAACCGGCTTTCACCTATAGAAGGCTTCATCAGAGGCTGTCGTTAGTAGCGCTGCTCGTCTTGTTGTTGGCGACGAGATAGTGTTTTGAAAGATTGAAGCTGTGTGTATGTGGTGAGATGTGTTCGAATAATGCGTGCGATTTGAATTGTGTCTGTTCGTTTAGGATGTCGTTTTTATTTGTTTTTGTGTGTTTGTATATTTCTAATTGTTCTAGAGTATCTAGTTTTCGGCCTTTTGTGTGTACGTGTAGTATGTTCATGTTATTGTCGATGTTTTTATATGTGTGGTTTGCTTCAATGAGGTGGTTTGCGAAGGTAGATTCTGTAGTGGTGTGGAGTGCTTTTGTGTGTTCAATGTATCTCTGTTTGAAGCTACGTCCTGTCTGGCCTATGTAGAATTTACTGCAATTTGAACAATTTAGTTTATATACACCGGGTAGATCGAATTTGTTTTGTGCTTTGGGCATGCGTTTTGATAGTGTGTGTTCTGTTTTGTTAGTAGTTTTGTAAGCGATTCTGTATCCTGCTTTTTTGAATTTGTGGGCAATTTTTTCTGTTTGTTTGTTGATGTATGTTAGTGTTATGAATTTGTTGTTTTCTGTCTTTGTCTGTTGTTTGTTTTGTGTTTTGTGTAGGAGTTTACTGACTATTGTTCTGTCATAACCGTTAGATTCTGCTAGATATTTTATCGTGTTTAGTTCGTCTTTGTAGTCTATTTCATCTAAGGGGATGTTGTTAAGTCTATGTATCATGGTTCTAAAAGCAGCTAGTTTGTGTTGTATTGGGTGATTGGAGGTGTTGTGTATTAGTGTGTCAGTTGTAGTTGGTTTTCTGTATATACTGAAATTGTGCCTGTGTTCTAGTTTTGTGATGGAGAGGTCTAAGAAGTTTATGGTATTGTTGTGTTCGTATTCGGCAGTGAAGGTTATGTTTTTATGTATTTTGTTTATGTGCGTTAGTAACTGTTCACATTGTCTTTTGTTTCCCCTGTATAGTATTAGAATGTCATCAACGTATCTGTGCCAATATAGTATTTTATGCGAGTGTCTGTCATTGTTTGTGAGTATTTTTGTTTTTTCTAAGTGTTGGAGGAAGACTTCTGCTAGAATGCTGGATATGGGGGAGCCCATGGGTAGGCCATCGTTCTGTGTGTAGTATTTATTGTTATAAGTAAAGTAGTTTTGTTTTGTGATAATGTTCAGAGTTTCTGTTATTTCATTGATAAGTTCGTCTGGTGTGTTGTTCTGTTTGAGTTTGTTTTGTAGGATGGTGATTGTTTCAGAGATGGGGATGTTTGTGTACAGGTTTTTAATGTCAAAGGAGGCTAATGTGGCATTATGGGGGATGTGTATGTCTTTTATTTTTGTTACTAGGTCAGTGTTGTTTTTTACTGCAATGTTGTTGTCTATTTGTGTGTGTTGTCTAATAATTTTGTCTAGATATTTTGCCAGTTTGTGTGCAGGTGCATTACGGTAGTTGATAATAGGGCGGATCGGAATGTCTTCTTTATGGATTTTGGGAAGCGCTTGGAGTGTAGGTGCTGATGGTCGGATTTGTTTCATGTAGGGCTTTTGTTTATGTGTCATAATGTGTTTGGCTTTGTTGACTATTTGTTTTACTGAGTTTTGGTATCTGTCGGTGGGGTCGTGTTTTAGTTCTGTGATGTTGTTCTGTTCTATGAAGTCTTGTACTTTTTTGTGTAGGTTGTCTGTGGGGATAATTACAGTCGTGTTGCCTTTGTCAGCTTTTACAAATGTGATGTTGTGTTTGTGTGCCTTTTCCCTCAGTTTGATGGCTGTGTGTATTTCTGAGTTGTGGTTGTTGTTGTCTGGTGTCTTATGTACTCCTATTGTGTTGTTTATATTATGTCTTAATGTGTCTTGATGTTCTGGTGCTGTGTTTTGTATATTTGTTTCTGCGTCAATTATGAGCTTTGTTTGTGTTTGGTTGTTATGTTTGTAATGTATGTTATGTTTTAGGCCTTTATCAAGGAGTGTTTGTTTGTTTTTTGTGAGTGTGACGTTCGTGAGGTTTACTGTACGTGGGTAGAATTTATGCGAGGGAATTATATCTGTTTTGATTGGTGTCAGGGTTTTTATTTTTCTGTCGTGTTTTGTCTGTATGTTATGTATTTGTTTTTTTGTCCATTCATTTGTGTGATGTATTAGTTCAGTCATGTAATTGTGTCCGTATGTGTTGGCGATATGTAGGTGTAGTGTTAATGCTTTCCGATTAAGGGCGTTTTTTTCTTATATAGTTGTTTAATTGATTCTTTTATGTATGTTCTTTGTGCGATGTTTTGTGTTATTCGGGCGGCCTGGTTGTTATGTTTAATTTTGATTTGGGCATATTTAGGTGTTAGTGAATTGTTTATGCATGTTTTGTTGAAATTTATGTGAGCTACAATCTTTGTAACCTTCAAAGTTGTGAACTTGTACGCTTGGACGTTGGCTCGTCTTGCTGAGTTAAATTCTTGGATTTCGTTGTCCATGACGTGTCCGTTACATAACTAAATATCACTATAATATTGACGACTCGGAACACTAAGTTTTTTATAAGTAAAAACGTAAAGTTTTACCTTACAGTCTAAACCGGCTTTCACCTATAGAAGGCTTCATCAGAGGCTGTCGTTAGGAGCGCTGCTCGTCTTGTTGTTGGCGACGAGATAGTGTTTCGAAAGATTGAAGCTGTGTCTGTGTGGTGAGATGTGTTCGAATAATGCGTGCGATTTGAATTGTGTCTGTTCGTTTAGGATGTCGTTTTTATTTGTTTTTGTGTGTTTGTATATTTCTAATTGTTCTAGAGTGTCTAGTTTTCGGCCTTTTGTGTGTACTTGTAGTATGTTCATGTTATTGCCAATGTTTTTATATGTGTGGTTTGCTTCAATGAGGTGGTTTGCGAAGGTAGATTCTGTAGTGGTGTGGAGTGCTTTTGTGTGTTCAATGTATCTCTGTTTGAAGCTACGTCCTGTCTGGCCTATGTAGAATTTACTGCAATTTGAACAATTTAGTTTATATACACCGGGTAGATCGAATTTGTTTTGTGCTTTGGGCATGCGTTTTGATAGTGTGTGTTCTGTTTTGTTAGTAGTTTTGTAAGCGATTCTGTATCCTGCTTTTTTGAATTTGTGGGCAATTTTTTCTGTTTGTTTGTTGATGTATGTTAGTGTTATGAATTTGTTGTTTTCTGTCTTTGTCTGTTGTTTGTTTTGTGTTTTGTGTAGGAGTTTACTGACTATTGTTCTGTCATAACCGTTAGATTCTGCTAGATATTTTATCGTGTTTAGTTCGTCTTTGTAGTCTATTTCATCTAAGGGGATGTTGTTAAGTCTATGTATCATGGTTCTAAAAGCAGCTAGTTTGTGTTGTATTGGGTGATTGGAAGTGTTGTGTATTAGTGTGTCAGTTGTAGTTGGTTTTCTGTATATACTGAATTTGTGCCTGTGTTCTAGTTTTGTGGTGGAGAGGTCTAAGAAGTTTATGGTATTGTTGTGTTCGTATTCGGCAGTGAAGGTTATGTTTTTATGTATTTTGTTTATGTGCGTTAGTAACTGTTCACATTGTCTTTTGTTTCCCCTGTATAGTATTAGAATGTCATCAACGTATCTGTGCCAATATAGTATTTTATGCGAGTGTCTGTCATTGTTTGTGAGTATTTTTGTTTTTTCTAAGCGTTGGAGGAAGAGTTCTGCTAGAATGCTGGATATGGGGGAGCCCATGGGTAGGCCATCGTTCTGTGTGTAGTATTTATTGTTATAAGTAAAGTAGTTTTGTTTTGTGATAATGTTCAGAGTTTCTGTTATTTCATTGATAAGTTCGTCTGGTGTGTTGTTCTGTTTGAGTTTGTTTTGTAGGATGGTGATTGTTTCAGAGATGGGGATGTTTGTGTACAGGTTTTTAATGTCAAAGGAGGCTAATGTGGCATTATGGGGGATGTGTATGTCTTTTATTTTTGTTACTAGGTCAGTGTTGTTTTTTACTGCAATGTTGTTGTCTATTTGTGTGTGTTGTCTAATAATTTTGTCTAGATATTTTGCCAGTTTGTGTGCAGGTGCATTACGGTAGTTGATAATGGGGCGGATCGGAATGTCTTCTTTATGGATTTTGGGAAGCGCTTGGAGTGTAGGTGCTGATGGTCGGATTTGTTTCATGTAGGGCTTTTGTTTATGTGTCATAATGTGTTTGGCTTTGTTGACTATTTGTTTTACTGAGTTTTGGTATCTGTCGGTGGGGTCGTGTTTTAGTTCTGTGATGTTGTTCTGTTCTATGAAGTCTTGTACTTTTTTGTGTAGGTTGTCTGTGGGGATAATTACAGTCGTGTTGCCTTTGTCAGCTTTTACAAATGTGATGTTGTGTTTGTGTGCCTTTTCCCTCAGTTTGATGGCTGTGTGTATTTCTGAGTTGTGGTTGTTGTTGTCTGGTGTCTTATGTACTCCTATTGTGTTGTTTATATTATGTCTTAATGTGTCTTGATGTTCTGGTGCTGTGTTTTGTATATTTGTTTCTGTGTCAGTTATGAGTTTTGTTAGTGTTTGGTTGTTATGTTTGTAATGTATGTTATGTTTTAGGCCTTTATCAAGGAGTGTTTGTTCGTTTTTTGTGAGTGTGACGTTCGTGAGGTTTACTGTACGTGGGTAGAATTTGTGCGAGGGAATTATATCTGTTTTGATTGGTGTCAGGTTTTTTATTTTTCTGTCGTGTTTTGTCTGTATGTTATGTATTTGTTTTTTTGTCCATTCATTTGTGTGATGTATTAGTTCAGTCATGTAATTGTGTCCGTATGTGTTGGCGATATGTAGGTGTAGTGTTAATGCTTTCCGATTAAGGGCGTCTTTTTTCTTATATAGTTGTTTAATTGATTCTTTTATGTATGTTCTTTGTGCGATGTTTTGTGTTATTCGGGCGGCCTGGTTGTTATGTTTAATTTTGATTTGGGCATATTTAGGTGTTAGTGAATTGTTTATGCATGTTTTGTTGAAATTTATGTGAGCTACAATCTTTGTAACCTTCAAAGTTGTGAACTTGTACGCTTGGACGTTGGCTCGTCTTGCTGAGTTAAATTCTTGGATTTCGTTGTCCATGACGTGTCCGTTACATAACTAAATATCACTATAATATTGACGACTCGGAACACTAAGTTTTTTATAAGTAAAAACGTAAAGTTTTACCTTACAGTCTAAACCGGCTTTCACCTATAGAAGGCTTCATCAGAGGCTGTCGTTAGGAGCGCTGCTCGTCTTGTTGTTGGCGACGAGATAGTGTTTTGAAAGATTGAAGCTGTGTCTGTGTGGTGAGATGTGTTCGAATAATGCGTGCGATTTGAATTGTGTCTGTTCGTTTAGGATGTCGTTTTTATTTGTTTTTGTGTGTTTGTATATTTCTAATTGTTCTAGAGTGTCTAGTTTTCGGCCTTTTGTGTGTACGTGTAGTATGTTCATGTTATTGCCAATGTTTTTATATGTGTGGTTTGCTTCAATGAGGTGGATTGCGAAGGTAGATTCTGTAGTGGTGTGGAGTGCTTTTGTGTGTTCAATGTATCTCTGTTTGAAGCTACGTCCTGTCTGGCCTATGTAGAATTTACTGCAATTTGAACAATTTAGTTTATATACACCGGGTAGATCGAATTTGTTTTGTGCTTTGGGCATGCGTTTTGATAGTGTGTGTTCTGTGTTGTTAGTAGTTTTGTAAGCGATTCTGTATCCTGCTTTTTTGAATTTGTGGGCAATTTTTTCTGTTTGTTTGTTGATGTATGTTAGTGTTATGAATTTGTTGTTTTCTGTCTTTGTCTGTTGTTTGTTTTGTGTTTTGTGTAGGAGTTTACTGACTATTGTTCTGTCATAACCGTTAGATTCTGCTAGATATTTTATCGTGTTTAGTTCGTCTTTGTAGTCTATTTCATCTAAGGGGATGTTGTTAAGTCTATGTATCATGGTTCTAAAAGCAGCTAGTTTGTGTTGTATTGGGTGATTGGAAGTGTTGTGTATTAGTGTGTCAGTTGTAGTTGGTTTTCTGTATATACTGAATTTGTGCCTGTGTTCTAGTTTTGTGATGGAGAGGTCTAAGAAGTTTATGGTATTGTTGTGTTCGTATTCGGCAGTGAAGGTTATGTTTTTATGTATTTTGTTTATGTGCGTTAGTAACTGTTCACATTGTCTTTTGTTTCCCCTGTATAGTATTAGAATGTCATCAACGTATCTGTGCCAATCTAGTATTTTATGCGAGTGTCTGTCATTGTTTGTGAGTATTTTTGTTTTTTCTAAGCGTTGGAGGAAGACTTCTGCTAGAATGCTGGATATGGGGGAGCCCATGGGTAGGCCATCGTTCTGTGTGTAGTATTTATTGTTATAAGTAAAGTAGTTTTGTTTTGTGATAATGTTCAGAGTTTCTGTTATTTCATTGATAAGTTCGTCTGGTGTGTTGTTCTGTTTGAGTTTGTTTTGTAGGATGGTGATTGTTTCAGAGAAGGGGATGTTTTGTGTACAGGTTTTTAACGTCAAAGGAGGCTAATGTGGCGTTATGGGGGATGTGTATGTCTTTTATTTTTGTTACTAGGTCAGTGTTGTTTTTTACTGCAATGTTGTTGTCTATTTGTGTGTGTTGTCTAATAATTTTGTCTAGATATTTTGCCAGTTTGTGTGCAGGTGCATTACGGTAGTTGATAATGGGGCGGATCGGAATGTCTTCTTTATGGATTTTGGGAAGCGCTTGGAGTGTAGGTGCTGATGGTCGGATTTGTTTCATGTAGGGCTTTTGTTTATGTGTCATAATGTGTTTGGCTTTGTTGACTATTTGTTTTACTGAGTTTTGGTATCTGTCGGTGGGGTCGTGTTTTAGTTCTGTGATGTTGTTCTGTTCTATGAAGTCTTGTACTTTTTTGTGTAGGTTGTCTGTGGGGATAATTACAGTCGTGTTGCCTTTGTCAGCTTTTACAAATGTGATGTTGTGTTTGTGTGCCTTTTCCCTCAGTTTGATGGCTGTGTGTATTTCTGAGTTGTGGTTGTTGTTGTCTGGTGTCTTATGTACTCCTATTGTGTTGTTTATATTATGTCTTAATGTGTCTTGATGTTCTGGTGCTGTGTTTTGTATATTTGTTTCTGTGTCAATTATGAGCTTTGTTTGTGTTTGGTTGTTATGTTTGTAATGTATGTTATGTTTTAGGCCTTTATCAAGGAGTGTTTGTTTGTTTTTTGTGAGTGTGACGTTCGTGAGGTTTACTGTACGTGGGTAGAATTTGTGCGAGGGAATTATATCTGTTTTGATTGGTGTCAGGTTTTTTATTTTTCTGTCGTGTTTTGTCTGTATGTTATGTATTTGTTTTTTTGTCCATTCATTTGTGTGATGTATTAGTTCAGTCATGTAATTGTGTCCGTATGTGTTGGCGATATGTAGGTGTAGTGTTAATGCTTTCCGATTAAGGGCGTTTTTTTCTTATATAGTTGTTTAATTGATTCTTTTATGTATGTTCTTTGTGCGATGTTTTGTGTTATTCGGGCGGCCTGGTTGTTATGTTTAATTTTGATTTGGGCATATTTAGGTGTTAGTGAATTGTTTATGCATGTTTTGTTGAAATTTATGTGAGCTACAATCTTTGTAACCTTCAAAGTTGTGAACTTGTACGCTTGGACGTTGGCTCGTCTTGCTGAGTTAAATTCTTGGATTTCGTTGTCCATGACGTGTCCGTTACATAACTAAATATCACTATAATATTGACGACTCGGAACACTAAGTTTTTTATAAGTAAAAACGTAAAGTTTTACCTTACAGTCTAAACCGGCTTTCACCTATAGAAGGCTTCATCAGAGGCTGTCGTTAGGAGCGCTGCTCGTCTTGTTGTTGGCGACGAGATAGTGTTTCGAAAGATTGAAGCTGTGTCTGTGTGGTGAGATGTGTTCGAATAATGCGTGCGATTTGAATTGTGTCTGTTCGTTTAGGATGTCGTTTTTATTTGTTTTTGTGTGTTTGTATATTTCTAATTGTTATAGAGTGTCTAGTTTTCGGCCTTTTGTGTGTACGTGTAGTATGTTCATGTTATTGCCAATGTTTTTATGTGTGGTTTGCTTCAATGAGGTGGTTTGCGAAGGTAGATTCTGTAGTGGTGTGGAGTGCTTTTGTGTGTTCAATGTATCTCTGTTTGAAGCTACGTCCTGTCTGGCCTATGTAGAATTTACTGCAATTTGAACAATTTAGTTTATATACACCGGGTAGATCGAATTTGTTTTGTGCTTTGGGCATGCGTTTTGATAGTGTGTGTTCTGTTTTGTTAGTAGTTTTGTAAGCGATTCTGTATCCTGCTTTTTTGAATTTGTGGGCAATTTTTTCTGTTTGTTTGTTGATGTATGTTAGTGTTATGAATTTGTTGTTTTCTGTCTTTGTCTGTTGTTTGTTTTGTGTTTTGTGTAGGAGTTTACTGACTATTGTTCTGTCATAACCGTTAGATTCTGCTAGATATTTTATCGTGTTTAGTTCGTCTTTGTAGTCTATTTCATCTAAGGGGATGTTGTTAAGTCTATGTATCATGGTTCTAAAAGCAGCTAGTTTGTGTTGTATTGGGTGATTGGAAGTGTTGTGTATTAGTGTGTCAGTTGTAGTTGGTTTTCTGTATATACTGAATTTGTGCCTGTGTTCTAGTTTTGTGATGGAGAGGTCTAAGAAGTTTATGGTATTGTTGTGTTCGTATTCGGCAGTGAAGGTTATGTTTTTATGTATTTTGTTTATGTGCGTTAGTAACTGTTCACATTGTCTTTTGTTTCCCCTGTATATTATTAGAATGTCATCAACGTATCTGTGCCAATCTAGTATTTTATGCCAGTGTCTGTCATTGTTTGTGAGTATTTTTGTTTTTTCTAAGCGTTGGAGGAAGACTTCTGCTAGAATGCTGGATATGGGGGAGCCCATGGGTAGGCCATCGTTCTGTGTGTAGTATTTATTGTTATAAGTAAAGTAGTTTTGTTTTGTGATAATGTTCAGAGTTTCTGTTATTTCATTGATAAGTTCGTCTGGTGTGTTGTTCTGTTTGAGTTTGTTTTGTAGGATGGTGATTGTTTCAGAGAAGGGGATGTTTTGTGTACAGGTTTTTAACGTCAAAGGAGGCTAATGTGGCGTTATGGGGGATGTGTATGTCTTTTATTTTTGTTACTAGGTCAGTGTTGTTTTTTACTGCAATGTTGTTGTCTATTTGTGTGTGTTGTCTAATAATTTTGTCTAGATATTTTGCCAGTTTGTGTGCAGGTGCATTACGGTAGTTGATAATGGGGCGGATCGGAATGTCTTCTTTATGGATTTTGGGAAGCACTTGGAGTGTAGGTGCTGATGGTCGGATTTGTTTCATGTAGGGCTTTTGTTTATGTGTCATAATGTGTTTGGCTTTGTTGACTATTTGTTTTACTGAGTTTTGGTATCTGTCGGTGGGGTCGTGTTTTAGTTCTGTGATGTTGTTCTGTTCTATGAAGTCTTGTACTTTTTTGTGTAGGTTGTCTGTGGGGATAATTACAGTCGTGTTGCCTTTGTCAGCTTTTACAAATGTGATGTTGTGTTTGTGTGCCTTTTCCCTCAGTTTGATGGCTGTGTGTATTTCTGAGTTGTGGTTGTTGTTGTCTGGTGTCTTATGTACTCCTATTGTGTTGTTTATATTATGTCTTAATGTGTCTTGATGTTCTGGTGCTGTGTTTTGTATATTTGTTTCTGTGTCAATTATGAGCTTTGTTTGTGTTTGGTTGTTATGTTTGTAATGTATGTTATGTTTTAGGCCTTTATCAAGGAGTGTTTGTTTGTTTTTTGTGAGTGTGACGTTCGTGAGGTTTACTGTACGTGGGTAGAATTTGTGCGAGGGAATTATATCTGTTTTGATTGGTGTCAGGTTTTTTATTTTTCTGTCGTGTTTTGTCTGTATGTTATGTATTTGTTTTTTTGTCCATTCATTTGTGTGATGTATTAGTTCAGTCATGTAATTGTGTCCGTATGTGTTGGCGATATGTAGGTGTAGTGTTAATGCTTTCCGATTAAGGGCGTTTTTTTCTTATATAGTTGTTTAATTGATTCTTTTATGTATGTTCTTTGTGCGATGTTTTGTGTTATTCGGGCGGCCTGGTTGTTATGTTTAATTTTGATTTGGGCATATTTAGGTGTTAGTGAATTGTTTATGCATGTTTTGTTGAAATTTATGTGAGCTACAATCTTTGTAACCTTCAAAGTTGTGAACTTGTACGCTTGGACGTTGGCTCGTCTTGCTGAGTTAAATTCTTGGATTTCGTTGTCCATGACGTGTCCGTTACATAACTAAATATCACTATAATATTGACGACTCGGAACACTAAGTTTTTTATAAGTAAAAACGTAAAGTTTTACCTTACAGTCTAAACCGGCTTTCACCTATAGAAGGCTTCATCAGAGGCTGTCGTTAGGAGCGCTGCTCGTCTTGTTGTTGGCGACGAGATAGTGTTTCGAAAGATTGAAGCTGTGTCTGTGTGGAGAGATGTGTTCGAATAATGCGTGCGATTTGAATTGTGTCTGTTCGTTTAGGATGTCGTTTTTATTTGTTTTTGTGTGTTTGTATATTTCTAATTGTTATAGAGTGTCTAGTTTTCGGCCTTTTGTGTGTACGTGTAGTATGTTCATGTTATTGCCAATGTTTTTATATGTGTGGTTTGCTTCAATGAGGTGGTTTGCGAAGGTAGATTCTGTAGTGGTGTGGAGTGCTTTTGTGTGTTCAATGTATCTCTGTTTGAAGCTACGTCCTGTCTGGCCTATGTAGAATTTACTGCAATTTGAACAATTTAGTTTATATACACCGGGTAGATCGAATTTGTTTTGTGCTTTGGGCATGCGTTTTGATAGTGTGTGTTCTGTTTTGTTAGTAGTTTTGTAAGCGATTCTGTATCCTGCTTTTTTGAATTTGTGGGCAATTTTTTCTGTTTGTTTGTTGATGTATGTTAGTGTTATGAATTTGTTGTTTTCTGTCTTTGTCTGTTGTTTGTTTTGTGTTTTGTGTAGGAGTTTACTGACTATTGTTCTGTCATAACCGTTAGATTCTGCTAGATATTTTATCGTGTTTAGTTCGTCTTTGTAGTCTATTTCATCTAAGGGGATGTTGTTAAGTCTATGTATCATGGTTCTAAAAGCAGCTAGTTTGTGTTGTATTGGGTGATTGGAAGTGTTGTGTATTAGTGTGTCAGTTGTAGTTGGTTTTCTGTATATACTGAATTTGTGCCTGTGTTCTAGTTTTGTGATGGAGAGGTCTAAGAAGTTTATGGTATTGTTGTGTTCGTATTCGGCAGTGAAGGTTATGTTTTTATGTATTTTGTTTATGTGCGTTAGTAACTGTTCACATTGTCTTTTGTTTCCCCTGTATAGTATTAGAATGTCATCAACGTATCTGTGCCAATCTAGTATTTTATGCCAGTGTCTGTCATTGTTTGTGAGTATTTTTGTTTTTTCTAAGCGTTGGAGGAAGAGTTCTGCTAGAATGCTGGATATGGGGGAGCCCATGGGTAGGCCATCGTTCTGTGTGTAGTATTTATTGTTATAAGTAAAGTAGTTTTGTTTTGTGATAATGTTCAGAGTTTCTGTTATTTCATTGATAAGTTCGTCTGGTGTGTTGTTCTGTTTGAGTTTGTTTTGTAGGATGGTGATTGTTTCAGAGAAGGGGATGTTTTGTGTACAGGTTTTTAACGTCAAAGGAGGCTAATGTGGCGTTATGGGGGATGTGTATGTCTTTTATTTTTGTTACTAGGTCAGTGTTGTTTTTTACTGCAATGTTGTTGTCTATTTGTGTGTGTTGTCTAATAATTTTGTCTAGATATTTTGCCAGTTTGTGTGCAGGTGCATTACGGTAGTTGATAATGGGGCGGATCGGAATGTCTTCTTTATGGATTTTGGGAAGCGCTTGGAGTGTAGGTGCTGATGGTCGGATTTGTTTCATGTAGGGCTTTTGTTTATGTGTCATAATGTGTTTGGCTTTGTTGACTATTTGTTTTACTGAGTTTTGGTATCTGTCGGTGGGGTCGTGTTTTAGTTCTGTGATGTTGTTCTGTTCTATGAAGTCTTGTACTTTTTTGTGTAGGTTGTCTGTGGGGATAATTACAGTCGTGTTGCCTTTGTCAGCTTTTACAAATGTGATGTTGTGTTTGTGTGCCTTTTCCCTCAGTTTGATGGCTGTGTGTATTTCTGAGTTGTGGTTGTTGTTGTCTGGTGTCTTATGTACTCCTATTGTGTTATTTATATTATGTCTTAATGTGTCTTGATGTTCTGGTGCTGTGTTTTGTATATTTGTTTCTGTGTCAATTATGAGCTTTGTTTGTGTTTGGTTGTTATGTTTGTAATGTATGTTATGTTTTAGGCCTTTATCAAGGAGTGTTTGTTTGTTTTTTGTGAGTGTGACGTTCGTGAGGTTTACTGTACGTGGGTAGAATTTGTGCGAGGGAATTATATCTGTTTTGATTGGTGTCAGGGTTTTTATTTTTCTGTTGTGTTTTGTCTGTATGTTATGTATTTGTTTTTTTGTCCATTCATTTGTGTGATGTATTAGTTCAGTCATGTAATTGTGTTCGTATGTGTTGGCGATATGTAGGTGTAGTGTTAATGCTTTCCGATTAAGGGCGTTTTTTTCTTATATAGTTGTTTAATTGATTCTTTTATGTATGTTCTTTGTGCGATGTTTTGTGTTATTCGGGCGGCCTGGTTGTTATGTTTAATTTTGATTTGGGCATATTTAGGTGTTAGTGAATTGTTTATGCATGTTTTGTTGAAATTTATGTGAGCTACAATCTTTGTAACCTTCAAAGTTGTGAACTTGTACGCTTGGACGTTGGCTCGTCTTGCTGAGTTAAATTCTTGGATTTCGTTGTCCATGACGTGTCCGTTACATAACTAAATATCACTATAATATTGACGACTCGGAACACTAAGTTTTTTATAAGTAAAAATGTAAAGTTTTACCTTACAGTCTAAACCGGCTTTCACCTATAGAAGGCTTCATCAGAGGCTGTCGTTAGGAGCGCTGCTCGTCTTGTTGTTGGCGACGAGATAGTGTTTCGAAAGATTGAAGCTGTGTCTGTGTGGTGAGATGTGTTCGAATAATGCGTGCGATTTGAATTGTGTCTGTTCGTTTAGGATGTCGTTTTTATTTGTTTTTGTGTGTTTGTATATTTCTAATTGTTCTAGAGTGTCTAGTTTTCGGCCTTTTGTGTGTACGTGTAGTATGTTCATGTTATTGCCAATGTTTTTATATGTGTGGTTTGCTTCAATGAGGTGGTTTGCGAAGGTAGATTCTGTAGTGGTGTGGAGTGCTTTTGTGTGTTCAATGTATCTCTGTTTGAAGCTACGTCCTGTCTGGCCTATGTAGAATTTACTGCAATTTGAACAATTTAGTTTATATACACCGGGTAGATCGAATTTGTTTTGTGCTTTGGGCATGCGTTTTGATAGTGTGTGTTCTGTTTTGTTAGTAGTTTTGTAAGCGATTCTGTATCCTGCTGTTTTGAATTTGTGGGCAATTTTTTCTGTTTGTTTGTTGATGTATGTTAGTGTTATGAATTTGTTGTTTTCTGTCTTTGTCTGTTGTTTGTTTTGTGTTTTGTGTAGGAGTTTACTGACTATTGTTCTGTCATAACCGTTAGATTCTGCTAGATATTTTATCGTGTTTAGTTCGTCTTTGTAGTCTATTTAATCTAAGGGGATGTTGTTAAGTCTATGTATCATGGTTCTAAAAGCAGCTAGTTTGTGTTGTATTGGGTGATTGGAGGTGTTGTGTATTAGTGTGTCAGTTGTAGTTGGTTTTCTGTATATACTGAATTTGTGCCTGTGTTCTAGTTTTGTGATGGAGAGGTCTAAGAAGTTTATGGTATTGTTGTGTTCGTATTTGGCAGTGAAGGTTATGTTTTTATGTATTTTGTTTACGTGCGTTAGTAACTGTTCACATTGTCTTTTGTTTCCCCTGTATAGTATTAGAATGTCATCAACGTATCTGTGCCAATATAGTATTTTATGCGAGTGTCTGTCATTGTTTGTGAGTATTTTTGTTTTTTCTAAGCGTTGGAGGAAGACTTCTGCTAGAATGCTGGATATGGGGGAGCCCATGGGTAGGCCATCGTTCTGTGTGCAGTATTTATTGTTATAATTAAAGTAGTTTTGTTTTGTGATAATGTTCAGAGTTTCTGTTATTTCATTGATAAGTTCGTCTGGTGTGTTGTTCTGTTTGAGTTTGTTTTGTAGGATGGTGATTGTTTCAGAGATGGGGATGTTTTGTGTACAGGTTTTTAATGTCAAAGGAGGCTAATGTGGCGTTATGGGGGATGTGTATGTCTTTTATTTTTGTTACTAGGTCAGTGTTGTTTTTTACTGCAATGTTGTTGTCTATTTGTGTGTGTTGTCTAATAATTTTGTCTAGATATTTTGCCAGTTTGTGTGCAGGTGCATTACGGTAGTTGATAATGGGGCGGATCGGAATGTCTTCTTTATGGATTTTGGGAAGCGCTTGGAGTGTAGGTGCTGATGGTCGGATTTGTTTCATGTAGGGCTTTTGTTTATGTGTCATAATGTGTTTGGCTTTGTTGGCTATTTGTTTTACTGAGTTTTGGTATCTGTCGGTGGGGTCGTGTTTTAGTTCTGTGATGTTGTTCTGTTCTATGAAGTCTTGTACTTTTTTGTGTAGGTTGTCTGTGGGGATAATTACAGTCGTGTTGCCTTTGTCAGCTTTTACAAATGTGATGTTGTGTTTGTGTGCCTTTTCCCTCAGTTTGATGGCTGTGTGTATTTCTGAGTTGTGGTTGTTGTTGTCTGGTGTCTTATGTACTCCTATTGTGTTGTTTATATTATGTCTTAATGTGTCTTGATGTTCTGGTGCTGTGTTTTGTATATTTGTTTCTGTGTCAATTATGAGCTTTGTTAGTGTTTGGTTGTTATGTTTGTAATGTATGTTATGTTTTAGGCCTTTATCAAGGAGTGATTGTTCGTTTTTTGTGAGTGTGACGTTCGTGAGGTTTACTGTACATGGGTAGAATTTGTGCGAGGGAATTATATCTGTTTTGATTGGTGTCAGGTTTTTTATTTTTCTGTCGTGTTTTGTCTGTATGTTATGTATTTGTTTTTTTGTCCATTCATTTGTGTGATGTATTAGTTCAGTCATGCAATTGTGTCCGTATGTGTTGGCGATATGTAGGTGTAGTGTTAATGCTTTCCGATTAAGGGCGTCTTTTTTCTTATATAGTTGTTTAATTGATTCTTTTATGTATGTTCTTTGTGCGTTGTTTTGTGTTATTCAGGCGGCCTGTTTGTTATGTTTAATTTTGATTTGGGCATATTTAGGTGTTACTGAATTGTTTATGCATGTTTTGTTGAAATTTATGTGAGCTACGATCTTTCTAACCTTCAAAGTTGTGAACTTGTACGCTTGGATGTTGGCTCGTCTTGCTGAGTTAAATTCTTGGATTTCGTTGTCCATGACGTGTCCGTTACTTAACTAAATATCACTATAATATTGACGACTCGGAACACTAAGTTTTTTATAAGTAAAAACGTAAAGTTTTTCCTTACAGCCTAAACCGGCCTTCACCTATAGAAGGCTTCATCAGAGGCTGTCGTTAGTAGCGCTGCTCGTCTTGTTGTTGGCGACGAGATAGTGTTTCGAAAGATTGAAGCTGTGTGTGTGTGGTGAGATGTGTTCGAATAATGCGTGCGATTTGAATTGTGTTGTTCGTTTAGGATGTCGTTTTTATTTGTTTTTGTGTGTTTGTATATTTCTAATTGTTCTAGAGTGTCTAGTTTTCGGCCTTTTGTGTGTACGTGTAGTATGTTCATGTTTTTGACGATGTTTTTATATGTGTGGTTTGCTTCAATGAGGTGGTTTGCGAAGGTAGATTCTGTAGTGGTGTGGAGTGCTTTTGTGTGTTCAATGTATCTCTGTTTGAAGCTACGTCCTGTCTGGCCTATGTAGAATTTACTGCAATTTGAACAATTTAGTTTATATACACCGGGTAGATCGAATTTGTTTTGTGCTTTGGGCATGCGTTTTGATAGTGTGTGTTCTGTTTTGTTAGTAGTTTTGTAAGCGATTCTGTATCCTGCTGTTTTGAATTTGTGGGCAATTTTTTCTGTTTGTTTGTTGATGTATGTTAGTGTTATGAATTTGTTGTTTTCTGTCTTTGTCTGTTGTTTGTTTTGTGTTTTGTGTAGGAGTTTACTGACTATTGTTCTGTCATAACCGTTAGATTCTGCTAGATATTTTATCGTGTTTAGTTCGTCTTTGTAGTCTATTTCATCTAAGGGGATGTTGTTAAGTCTATGTATCATGGTTCTAAAAGCAGCTAGTTTGTGTTGTATTGGGTGATTGGAGGTGTTGTGTATTAGTGTGTCAGTTGTAGTTGGTTTTCTGTATATACTGAATTTATGCCTGTGTTCTAGTTTTGTGATGGAGAGGTCTAAGAAGTTTATGGTATTGTTGTGTTCGTATTCGGCAGTGAAGGTTATGTTTTTATGTATTTTGTTTATGTGCGTTAGTAACTGTTCACATTGTCTTTTGTTTCCCCTGTATAGTATTAGAATGTCATCAATGTATCTGTGCCAATATAGTATTTTATGTGAGTGTCTGTCATTGTTTGTGAGTATTTTTGTTTTTTCTAAGTTTTGGAGGAAGAGTTCTGCTAGAATGCTGGATATGGGGGAGCCCATGGGTAGGCCATCGTTCTGTGTGTAGTATTTATTGTTATAAGTAAAGTAGTTTTGTTTTGTGATAATGTTCAGAGTTTCTGTTATTTCATTGATAAGTTCGTCTGGTGTGTTGTTCTGTTTGAGTTTGTTTTGTAGGATGGTGATTGTTTCAGAAATGGGGATGTTTTGTGTACAGGTTTTTAATGTCAAAGGAGGCTAATGTGGCGTTATGTGGGATGTGTGTGTCTTTTATTTTTGTTACTAGGTCAGTGTTGTTTTTTACTGCAATGTTGTTGTCTATTTGTGTGTGTTGTCTAATAATTTTGTCTAGATATTTTGCCAGTTTGTGTGCAGGTGCATTACGGTAGTTGATAATGGGGCGGATCGGAATGTCTTCTTTATGGATTTTGGGAAGCGCTTGGAGTGTAGGTGCTGATGGTCGGATTTGTTTCATGTAGGGCTTTTGTTTATGTGTCATAATGTGTTTGGCTTTGTTGACTATTTGTTTTACTGAGTTTTGGTATCTGTCGGTGGGGTCGTGTTTTAGTTCTGTGATGTTGTTCTGTTCTATGAAGTCTTGTACTTTTTTGTGTAGGTTGTCTGTGGGGATAATTACAGTCGTGTTGCCTTTGTCAGCTTTTACAAATGTGATGTTGTGTTTGTGTGCCTTTTCCCTCAGTTTGATGGCTGTGTGTATTTCTGAGTTGTGGTTGTTGTTGTCTGGTGTCTTATGTACTCCTATTGTGTTGTTTATATTATGTCTTAATGTGTCTTGATGTTCTGGTGCTGTGTTTTGTATATTTGTTTCTGTGTCAATTATGAGCTTTGTTAGTGTTTGGTTGTTATGTTTGTAATGTATGTTATGTTTTAGGCCTTTATCAAGGAGTGTTTGTTCGTTTTTTGTGAGTGTGACATTCGTGAGGTTTACTGTACGTGGGTAGAATTTGTGCGAGGGAATTATATCTGTTTTGATTGGTGTCAGGTTTTTTATTTTTCTGTCGTGTTTTGTCTGGTAGTTATGTATTTGTTTTTTTGTCCATTCATTTGTGTGATGTATTAGTTCAGTCATGTAATTGTGTCCGTATGTGTTGGCGATATGTAGGTGTAGTGTTAATGCTTTCCGATTAAGGGCGTCTTTTTTCTTATATAGTTGTTTAATTGATTCTTTTATGTATGTTCTTTGTGCGATGTTTTGTGTTATTCGGGCGGCCTGGTTGTTATGTTTAATTTTGATTTGGGCATATTTAGGTGTTAGTGAATTGTTTATGCATGTTTTGTTGAAATTTATGTGAGCTACAATCTTTCTAACCTTCAAAGTTGTGAACTTGTACGCTTTGACGTTGGCTCGTCTTGGTGAGTTAAATTCTTGGATTTCGTTGTCCATGACGTGTCCGTTACTTAACTAAATATCACTATAATATTGACGACTCTGAACGCTAAGTTTTTTACAAGTAAAAACGTAAAGTTTTACCTTACAGCCTAAACCGGCTTTCACCTATAGAAGGCTTCATCAGAGGCTGTCGTTAGTAGCGCTGCTCGTCTTGTTGTTGGCGACGAGATAGTGTTTCGAAAGATTGAAGCTGTGTGTGTGTGGTGAGATGTGTTCGAATAATGCGTGCGATTTGAATTGTGTCTGTTCATTTAGGAAGTCGTTTTTATTTGTTTTTGTGTGTTTGTATATTTCTAATTGTTCTAGAGTGTCTAGTTTTCGGCCTTTTGTGTGTACGTGTAGTATGTTCATGTTATTGTCGATGTTTTTATATGTGTGGTTTGCTTCAATGAGGTGGTTTGCGAAGGTAGATTCTGTAGTGGTGTGGAGTGCTTTTGTGTGTTCAATGTATCTCTGTTTGAAGCTACGTCCTGTCTGGCCTATGTAGAATTTACTGGAATTTGAACAATTTAGTTTATATACACCGGGTAGATCGAATTTGTTTTGTGCTTTAGGCATGCGTTTTGATAGTGTGTGTTCTGTTTTGTTAGTAGTTTTGTAAGCGATTCTGTATCCTGGTTTTTTGAATTTGTGGGCAATTTTTTCTGTTTGTTTGTTGATGTATGTTAGTGTTATGAATTTGTTGTTTTCTGTCTTTGTCTGTTGTTTGTTTTGTGTTTTGTGTAGGAGTTTACTGACTATTGTTCTGTCATAACCGTTAGATTCTGCTAGATATTTTATCGTGTTTAGTTCGTCTTTGTAGTCTATTTCATCTAAGGGGATGTTGTTAAGTCTATGTATCATGGTTCTAAAAGCAGCTAGTTTGTGTTGTATTGGGTGATTGGAGGTGTTGTGTATTAGTGTGTCAGTTGTAGTTGGTTTTCTGTATATACTGAATTTGTGCCTGTGTTCTAGTTTTGTGATGGAGAGGTCTAAGAAGTTTATGGTATTGTTGTGTTCGTATTCGGCAGTGAAGGTTATGTTTTTATGTATTTTGTTTATGTGCGTTAGTAACTGTTCACATTGTCTTTTGTTTCCCCTGTATAGTATTACAATGTCATCAACGTATCTGTGCCAATATAGTATTTTATGTGAGTGTCTGTCATTGTTTGTGAGTATTTTTGTTTTTTCTAAGCGTTGGAGGAAGACTTCTGCTAGAATGCTGGATATGGGGGAGCCCATGGGTAGGCCATCGTTCTGTGTGCAGTATTTATTGTTATAATTAAAGTAGTTTTGTTTTGTGATAATGTTCAGAGTTTCTGTTATTTCATTGATAAGTTCGTCTGGTGTGTTGTTCTGTTTGAGTTTGTTTTGTAGGATGGTGATTGTTTCAGAGATGGGGATGTTTTGTGTACAGGTTTTTAATGTCAAAGGAGGCTAATGTGGCGTTATGGGGGATGTGTATGTCTTTTATTTTTGTTACTAGGTCAGTGTTGTTTTTTACTGCAATGTTGTTGTCTATTTGTGTGTGTTGTCTAATAATTTTGTCTAGATATTTTGCCAGTTTGTGTGCAGGTGCATTACGGTAGTTGATAATGGGGCGGATCGGAATGTCTTCTTTATGGATTTTGGGAAGCGCTTGGAGTGTAGGTGCTGATGGTCGGATTTGTTTCATGTAGGGCTTTTGTTTATGTGTCATAATGTGTTTGGCTTTGTTGGCTATTTGTTTTACTGAGTTTTGGTATCTGTCGGTGGGGTCGTGTTTTAGTTCTGTGATGTTGTTCTGTTCTATGAAGTCTTGTACTTTTTTGTGTAGGTTGTCTGTGGGGATAATTACAGTCGTGTTGCCTTTGTCAGCTTTTACAAATGTGATGTTGTGTTTGTGTGCCTTTTCCCTCAGTTTGATGGCTGTGTGTATTTCTGAGTTGTGGTTGTTGTTGTCTGGTGTCTTATGTACTCCTATTGTGTTGTTTATATTATGTCTTAATGTGTCTTGATGTTCTGGTGCTGTGTTTTGTATATTTGTTTCTGTGTCAATTATGAGCTTTGTTAGTGTTTGGTTGTTATGTTTGTAATGTATGTTATGTTTTAGGCCTTTATCAAGGAGTGATTGTTCGTTTTTTGTGAGTGTGACGTTCGTGAGGTTTACTGTACATGGGTAGAATTTGTGCGAGGGAATTATATCTGTTTTGATTGGTGTCAGGTTTTTTATTTTTCTGTCGTGTTTTGTCTGTATGTTATGTATTTGTTTTTTTGTCCATTCATTTGTGTGATGTATTAGTTCAGTCATGCAATTGTGTCCGTATGTGTTGGCGATATGTAGGTGTAGTGTTAATGCTTTCCGATTAAGGGCGTCTTTTTTCTTATATAGTTGTTTAATTGATTCTTTTATGTATGTTCTTTGTGCGTTGTTTTGTGTTATTCAGGCGGCCTGTTTGTTATGTTTAATTTTGATTTGGGCATATTTAGGTGTTACTGAATTGTTTATGCATGTTTTGTTGAAATTTATGTGAGCTACGATCTTTCTAACCTTCAAAGTTGTGAACTTGTACGCTTGGATGTTGGCTCGTCTTGCTGAGTTAAATTCTTGGATTTCGTTGTCCATGACGTGTCCGTTACTTAACTAAATATCACTATAATATTGACGACTCGGAACACTAAGTTTTTTATAAGTAAAAACGTAAAGTTTTTCCTTACAGCCTAAACCGGCCTTCACCTATAGAAGGCTTCATCAGAGGCTGTCGTTAGTAGCGCTGCTCGTCTTGTTGTTGGCGACGAGATAGTGTTTCGAAAGATTGAAGCTGTGTGTGTGTGGTGAGATGTGTTCGAATAATGCGTGCGATTTGAATTGTGTTGTTCGTTTAGGATGTCGTTTTTATTTGTTTTTGTGTGTTTGTATATTTCTAATTGTTCTAGAGTGTCTAGTTTTCGGCCTTTTGTGTGTACGTGTAGTATGTTCATGTTTTTGACGATGTTTTTATATGTGTGGTTTGCTTCAATGAGGTGGTTTGCGAAGGTAGATTCTGTAGTGGTGTGGAGTGCTTTTGTGTGTTCAATGTATCTCTGTTTGAAGCTACGTCCTGTCTGGCCTATGTAGAATTTACTGCAATTTGAACAATTTAGTTTATATACACCGGGTAGATCGAATTTGTTTTGTGCTTTGGGCATGCGTTTTGATAGTGTGTGTTCTGTTTTGTTAGTAGTTTTGTAAGCGATTCTGTATCCTGCTGTTTTGAATTTGTGGGCAATTTTTTCTGTTTGTTTGTTGATGTATGTTAGTGTTATGAATTTGTTGTTTTCTGTCTTTGTCTGTTGTTTGTTTTGTGTTTTGTGTAGGAGTTTACTGACTATTGTTCTGTCATAACCGTTAGATTCTGCTAGATATTTTATCGTGTTTAGTTCGTCTTTGTAGTCTATTTCATCTAAGGGGATGTTGTTAAGTCTATGTATCATGGTTCTAAAAGCAGCTAGTTTGTGTTGTATTGGGTGATTGGAGGTGTTGTGTATTAGTGTGTCAGTTGTAGTTGGTTTTCTGTATATACTGAATTTATGCCTGTGTTCTAGTTTTGTGATGGAGAGGTCTAAGAAGTTTATGGTATTGTTGTGTTCGTATTCGGCAGTGAAGGTTATGTTTTTATGTATTTTGTTTATGTGCGTTAGTAACTGTTCACATTGTCTTTTGTTTCCCCTGTATAGTATTAGAATGTCATCAATGTATCTGTGCCAATATAGTATTTTATGTGAGTGTCTGTCATTGTTTGTGAGTATTTTTGTTTTTTCTAAGTTTTGGAGGAAGAGTTCTGCTAGAATGCTGGATATGGGGGAGCCCATGGGTAGGCCATCGTTCTGTGTGTAGTATTTATTGTTATAAGTAAAGTAGTTTTGTTTTGTGATAATGTTCAGAGTTTCTGTTATTTCATTGATAAGTTCGTCTGGTGTGTTGTTCTGTTTGAGTTTGTTTTGTAGGATGGTGATTGTTTCAGAAATGGGGATGTTTTGTGTACAGGTTTTTAATGTCAAAGGAGGCTAATGTGGCGTTATGTGGGATGTGTGTGTCTTTTATTTTTGTTACTAGGTCAGTGTTGTTTTTTACTGCAATGTTGTTGTCTATTTGTGTGTGTTGTCTAATAATTTTGTCTAGATATTTTGCCAGTTTGTGTGCAGGTGCATTACGGTAGTTGATAATGGGGCGGATCGGAATGTCTTCTTTATGGATTTTGGGAAGCGCTTGGAGTGTAGGTGCTGATGGTCGGATTTGTTTCATGTAGGGCTTTTGTTTATGTGTCATAATGTGTTTGGCTTTGTTGACTATTTGTTTTACTGAGTTTTGGTATCTGTCGGTGGGGTCGTGTTTTAGTTCTGTGATGTTGTTCTGTTCTATGAAGTCTTGTACTTTTTTGTGTAGGTTGTCTGTGGGGATAATTACAGTCGTGTTGCCTTTGTCAGCTTTTACAAATGTGATGTTGTGTTTGTGTGCCTTTTCCCTCAGTTTGATGGCTGTGTGTATTTCTGAGTTGTGGTTGTTGTTGTCTGGTGTCTTATGTACTCCTATTGTGTTGTTTATATTATGTCTTAATGTGTCTTGATGTTCTGGTGCTGTGTTTTGTATATTTGTTTCTGTGTCAATTATGAGCTTTGTTAGTGTTTGGTTGTTATGTTTGTAATGTATGTTATGTTTTAGGCCTTTATCAAGGAGTGTTTGTTCGTTTTTTGTGAGTGTGACATTCGTGAGGTTTACTGTACGTGGGTAGAATTTGTGCGAGGGAATTATATCTGTTTTGATTGGTGTCAGGTTTTTTATTTTTCTGTCGTGTTTTGTCTGGTAGTTATGTATTTGTTTTTTTGTCCATTCATTTGTGTGATGTATTAGTTCAGTCATGTAATTGTGTCCGTATGTGTTGGCGATATGTAGGTGTAGTGTTAATGCTTTCCGATTAAGGGCGTCTTTTTTCTTATATAGTTGTTTAATTGATTCTTTTATGTATGTTCTTTGTGCGATGTTTTGTGTTATTCGGGCGGCCTGGTTGTTATGTTTAATTTTGATTTGGGCATATTTAGGTGTTAGTGAATTGTTTATGCATGTTTTGTTGAAATTTATGTGAGCTACAATCTTTCTAACCTTCAAAGTTGTGAACTTGTACGCTTTGACGTTGGCTCGTCTTGGTGAGTTAAATTCTTGGATTTCGTTGTCCATGACGTGTCCGTTACTTAACTAAATATCACTATAATATTGACGACTCTGAACGCTAAGTTTTTTACAAGTAAAAACGTAAAGTTTTACCTTACAGCCTAAACCGGCTTTCACCTATAGAAGGCTTCATCAGAGGCTGTCGTTAGTAGCGCTGCTCGTCTTGTTGTTGGCGACGAGATAGTGTTTCGAAAGATTGAAGCTGTGTGTGTGTGGTGAGATGTGTTCGAATAATGCGTGCGATTTGAATTGTGTCTGTTCATTTAGGAAGTCGTTTTTATTTGTTTTTGTGTGTTTGTATATTTCTAATTGTTCTAGAGTGTCTAGTTTTCGGCCTTTTGTGTGTACGTGTAGTATGTTCATGTTATTGTCGATGTTTTTATATGTGTGGTTTGCTTCAATGAGGTGGTTTGCGAAGGTAGATTCTGTAGTGGTGTGGAGTGCTTTTGTGTGTTCAATGTATCTCTGTTTGAAGCTACGTCCTGTCTGGCCTATGTAGAATTTACTGGAATTTGAACAATTTAGTTTATATACACCGGGTAGATCGAATTTGTTTTGTGCTTTAGGCATGCGTTTTGATAGTGTGTGTTCTGTTTTGTTAGTAGTTTTGTAAGCGATTCTGTATCCTGGTTTTTTGAATTTGTGGGCAATTTTTTCTGTTTGTTTGTTGATGTATGTTAGTGTTATGAATTTGTTGTTTTCTGTCTTTGTCTGTTGTTTGTTTTGTGTTTTGTGTAGGAGTTTACTGACTATTGTTCTGTCATAACCGTTAGATTCTGCTAGATATTTTATCGTGTTTAGTTCGTCTTTGTAGTCTATTTCATCTAAGGGGATGTTGTTAAGTCTATGTATCATGGTTCTAAAAGCAGCTAGTTTGTGTTGTATTGGGTGATTGGAGGTGTTGTGTATTAGTGTGTCAGTTGTAGTTGGTTTTCTGTATATACTGAATTTGTGCCTGTGTTCTAGTTTTGTGATGGAGAGGTCTAAGAAGTTTATGGTATTGTTGTGTTCGTATTCGGCAGTGAAGGTTATGTTTTTATGTATTTTGTTTATGTGCGTTAGTAACTGTTCACATTGTCTTTTGTTTCCCCTGTATAGTATTACAATGTCATCAACGTATCTGTGCCAATATAGTATTTTATGTGAGTGTCTGTCATTGTTTGTGAGTATTTTTGTTTTTTCTAAGTGTTGGAGGAAGACTTCTGCTAGAATGCTGGATATGGGGGAGCCCATGGGTAGGCCATCGTTCTGTGTGTAGTATTGTTATAAGTAAAGTAGTTTTGTTTTGTGATAATGTTCAGAGTTTCTGTTATTTCATTGATAAGTTCGTCTGGTGTGTTGTTCTGTTTGAGTTTGTTTTGTAGGATGGTGATTGTTTCAGAGATGGGGATGTTTGTGTACAGGTTTTTAATGTCAAAGGAGGCTAATGTGGCGTTATGGGGGATGTGTATGTCTTTTATTTTTGTTACTAGGTGAGTGTTGTTTTTTACTGCAATGTTGTTGTCTATTTGTGTGTGTTGTCTAATAATTTTGTTTAGATATTTTGCCAGTTTGTGTGCAGGTGCATTACGGTAGTTGATAATGGGGCGGATCGGAATGTCTTCTTTATGGATTTTGGGAAGCGCTTGGAGTGTAGGTGCTGATGGTCGGATTTGTTTCATGTAGGGCTTTTGTTTATGTGTCATAATGTGTTTGGCTTTGTTGACTATTTGTTTTACTGAGTTTTGGTATCTGTCGGTGGGGTCGTGTTTTAGTTCTGTGATGTTGTTCTGTTCTATGAAGTCTTGTACTTTTTTGTGTAGGTTGTCTGTGGGGATAATTACAGTCGTGTTGCCTTTGTCAGCTTTTACAAATGTGATGTTGTGTTTGTGTGCCTTTTCCCTCAGTTTGATGGCTGTGTGTATTTCTGAGTTGTGGTTGTTGTTGTCTGGTGTCTTATGTACTCCTATTGTGTTGTTTATATTATGTCTTAATGTGTCTTGATGTTCTGGTGCTGTGTTTTGTATATTTGTTTCTGTGTCAATTATGAGCTTTGTTAGTGTTTGGTTGTTATGTTTGTAATGTATGTTATGTTTTAGGCCTTTATCAAGGAGTGTTTGTTCGTTTTTTGTGAGTGTGACGTTCGTGAGGTTTACTGTACGTGGGTAGAATTTGTGCGAGGGAATTATACACAAACACACACAGACACAAACAGAAAAAATTGCCCACAAATTCAAAAAAGCAGGATACAGAATCGCTTACAAAACTACAACAAAACAGAACACACACTACCAAAACGCATGCCCAAAGCACAAAACAAATTCGATCTACCCGGTGTATATAAACTAAATTGTTCAAATTGCAGTAAATTCTACATAGGCCAGACAGGACGTAGCTTCAAACAGAGATACATTGAACACACAAAAGCACTCCACACCACTACAGAATCTACCTTCGCAAACCACCTCATTGAAGCAAACCACACATATAAAAACATCGACAATAACATGAACATGCTACACGTACACACAAAAGGCCGAAAACTAGACACTCTAGAACAATTAGAAATATACAAACACACAAAAACAAATAAAAATGACATCCTAAATGAACAGACACAATTCAAATCGCACGCATTATTCGAACACATCTCACCACACACACACAGCTTCAATCTTTCGAAACACTATCTCGTCGCCAACAACAAGACGAGCAGCGCTACTAACGACAGCCTCTGATGAAGCCTTCTATAGGTGAAAGCCGGTTTAGGCTGTAAGGTAAAACTTTACGTTTTTACTTATAAAAAACTTCCGAGTCGTCAATATTATAGTGACATTTGAAAAAAGGTATTTATTTATAAAGGTATTTATTTATAAGGCTGTTGAATTTAGTAGAAGGGAAACTCTCTTTGTAAGAAATGAAGTAATTAGGATCCAACAACACAACAAACTGGATACTTTTGAAATCACTGAACCGTACCTCCAGCTGCATAATCAAAGTATCAAGAACTTCATAAGTTAACGTTTTCAGCAGTTTCCTGTCACTGTCATCTATATTTACCTCACTGCTTATTTGGTGACATTTGTCAATGCAAGAAGACAGCGTTTTCTGATCTCATGTTCTTGAGGATAGCACTAGTTTTCTTAATTTTAGTGTTGCACAGAATTATATCGGAGATAGCTTGTGTTGCAGTAGAGAAAAGAGATGGTCATTATAAACGAATATTTCTCTATAAAAACAAAGTAAGTAAATGAAATAAGTCTTTTTGAGTATGTTAAGCAATCCAACAGCGGAATTGAACGAATCACTATCCCATCCTACACCATTCTCTGTAATGTCCTCAAAAACCTGTCTCAAGTCACCATACTGGGAAAAGATGGTATATGGTATGAACTGCTCTGGAATGGAAGTTCCAGTGAGTAGTGGATGCTTGTGAAAGTTTAAATCCTCTAGATTCTAGAAGCTGTGATCTCTTTGAGGATCTACAAAAAAATGTGTGAAATGCTGTCAGATTGTGAATGAAGAACCTAACCGTTCTTACTGTTTTAGTGCAATGAAGAAGTACGAAGTTTAACTTGTGAGCATAGCAATGTAGAAATAATGCTCTTGGGCAAGTCTGTTTTACAAAGTGCTGAACGCCTCCATGCTTTCCAGCCATTACAGAGGCTCCATCATATGTTTGACAGACTACCTTCTCAGTTACACCCCACTTTTACAAAACATTAACAGTTAATTCTGATAAGCCTAATGCAATCTTATCTACTGAAAATCATAAAACCCAATGAACCTTTCTACTGGACCCTCTGTTGAACAAAATCTAAAAATTATGCTGACTTGAGATCTACTTGATACGTCTAAAGTTTCATCTGCCTGAATTCCAATAAAATCGCAAGAATCTAACTCCGCCTTAATCTTCTCTTGAATTATATCAGTTACAGATTCAACTAATTCATTCTGAATATCGGTTGATGTACCTTTAAAGCCTGACGTAGACTGGAGATGATCTCGAATGTACTGCTCCTGCTTAGAAAGAAGAGCTAACAATTCTAGATAATTACCCCGGTTGACTGAGTCTTCCCCTTCGAAATGACCTTGAAATCCAAGCTCCTGTTTCCCGAGAAAACACACAATGTCAACAAGTCTTTCAACAAGCCTATTTTGTTTCACGACTTCATTATGTTTAACAGCTTGAATTCTAGCCCCTTCAGAGAGAGTATGTTCAATCCTCACGCGTCCCAGCAAACGGTACCCCTCTTCATTCTGAATATGTTTATTTGAATTCTGGTGTTTTTCGGCTTTTCTAAGAAAATGTTTGTAACCGTCACTCCATATAAAATCCATTCTTTTTCATCATAAAACAAGATATATGTATAACAAAAAAGTATGTTGGTTTCGGAACAGCCTGTCAACCACGAATATCGCTCGTACCAAGAAAACTGAAATTTTCTAGATACTTTACCATCAAAATGTTTAATGTCTAAACTAGGCGTAAATCTCTTGTTTTTAATGCCACATTTTTCTTCGTAAGTCCAAGAAGAAAACGGCTTACTTTTTAATAAGTTTAAAAGATCTGACAAAGTATTAAAAAGACCGCTTCACTCATTTCGGGCGACAGACTTATATTCATACACAATAATATAACTGATTTAACTTCCAAATTTATAACTTGATTGGTTTATATATATATTGTAACAAGACCTGTTAACTGTGGTTACAAATAATATATCTTTGTGTTATACAAAGAAAACAGAAAAAAAAAATTTTATTAAAAAAAATTTTTTTCAAAAAAAAATTGTATGTTTGGTTGTTGTGTATATAATTTAGAATTAATCCTGGTTTTATGTTTTGGTTAAAAATTCAAAGTTCTACGAGGTTATTTTGGTTTAATTTTACACTTCTGGTAGATCTTAACTAAATCTGGAGTTAATCAGATTATCTCCTTTCAGCAATCGATTAATGATTTTCAGCGCTGCTCCAGTATCTCACTTTTAGTTAATATTTCTCGTCTTCCAGGAAGTCTCGTAGTTAATTAAACCCTTAAATTATAATGTGAAATAATTTTACTATCCAAATAGTTGAAATAAATTGATTTATTAACAATAATTATATATAATCGATGTTAAATCGATGTAGAGCAATTGTTCGACTCCGTCACAGGGATATATCGATATGTGATTACAGGTTAATTTTTTTTATATTAGTATTAAAAAAGAAAGGTTCTTTCAACGATTATTTTATATATAGTCAGAGAAGGGCAGGCCTAGAAAGTATAACATATACAAGAAATAATTTTAATAATCAATATTTAACAAATTGTGAATAATATATAATGTTTAATATATTTGAATTCTCAAACCAATGCTGTAGGCTATGAGATCAGTCGGAAGGTTGTAGTGCATCTTGGGACCATCATGGCGGCTAGCTGAATTGATGAGGTTTTACGTATATTTCATCGCTGGAAAATCTCACAATAAATTCACCTTTGTAACTGTTTTATGGATCTCCGAAATTGTGTATACTGTCTACTATGTTGTTTGAGGTATTCTGGATGAGTGTTCAGTGTCCACTGGTGTTAATTGTTTTCTATTAGAGGTGTTCACTTTATGTCTGTTCGTGACGAAGAATCGTTAATATGTTGTAGAGTGAATTATTAGTAGTAGGTAGTTTTAATGATTTAAATCACTTGTATTATGTGGTGTATTGTTCGTTTTCACCGTTGTCGTAGAGTATTTCATAAGTTTTAACTCCAAAAGTGTTAATTTATGTAACTCCCGTTTTTCACTGATTCTAGGCTTTAACCATTATACTCCATTATATGGTTTTAAGAACGCGATTCAGCATCGACCGTTCCGTTTGAATGTTAACAAAGAACTAACTAACTTCCTTCACCTTAGGAAATATCTTGCCAAGTTAATATTGGAAAAGTATTGTTAAAATAATTTTCACTTCCCATGTACATAATTCCAAGGTACATTATATATGGAATATTTTTAGTTTATTGTTCGCTTTCATGAACTATTAACCATATAATTGGTTTATTTATCTCATTCTGTTTAATTTGATATGTCATAGTCCATATTTGTTAAGATTTTTGTTAAAATTACCAAATTTATGTCTTTTTGGAAATCTAGGCCCAAAAAACCTGTTTCCGTTCTTGTACACAATTACTGGCATTTTAAGTGTTATTAATATAATTATAATAAATTTCAAATGGTCACAAATCCTTCGCTTTCGTTAATTCCTTATAAATTTAACATTTGAACTGTCTTTTAGTGATAATTTCTGAATTTACCATTCCTCTTTAAAAGTAGTTATTTTTTTACATTTCGAAAATTTTCAATAATTTAAGATATTTTTCTATATTACTTTTTTAAATCATAGGATCATTTACAGTAGTTGTTAATTGACCTACCTTACATATATCTTGTTAGTTTACATGATTCATTGGTGAATTAACTGGTTTATATTAATTTTGTGAACTCATTATTTGGCCTAGAGTTTAGTATTTTACATTTATGGTTTTTTCAAATAAATTTAATTCTACTCCTCCTCTGACTCTTAAAAGTTAACACAACATGAAATAAAATTGTTTACATAATTATTGAGCTGTGTAGGATCTAATTCATGCTACTGTTACAAAAATAATAATTAACATTAATCAGCAGTCTTTAAAGTTAGACAGGTTTGCTTAAACTGTTTTGAACATACATTTAACACATTTGTAAACTAATACAGCATCCATACTTAAACATTTTAATTAGTATGTATGCTGTTATATGACTAAAACATCATACTCTAAACATATAGGTACCTTATTCTATTGAAACTCTTTTGAAATATGGAGTTCATGGCTTTGAACAATATCAGCCATTTAAACTTCTTAACTCTATTATAACTTAAATTATTTTCAGTCCTTTCTGATTTTACTATTATTATTTAACATCCCCTTGTACAGTAAACATTTCCACCCACACTTTCTTTGTTATTGGCATTCCTTTGAATGTCTTTAGATAACAAAGTGACCTTATTTAATGAAATATTTGGAAATATTTTCCATTTTAATATTTCATTATTTGTTAATTATAAAATATAAAAGTTATGTTATAGCACATTGTTTAAGTTATAGATACACTACAACTTGAAGTTTATTACATTTCAAAACACTTCCACTAGTACACATTCACTGTTGGTTCTGACTTATATTTGAGTTTTATTATTCTCAGACCAGACCTTTAGTCATAATGGACTGTGAAGATTTGTTTATTTTTTGTCATATAATAACTTTAGTTGGTGCACTTCTTATCATACTACACAATACTTTTGTTTATAAATAATTACAATTTCATAAGGTTTTGGGGTGTTATACTTTCTTTAATGGTATCATTTGGTTTGGGGTTAATGGTAGTTAATAATAGGTTTTTATTGTGGTTCTTCCATCCTATTTCTTCCTTTCTTCTCGTCTTCCTTCTTGTGTTCATTCTTGGGTAAACCAAGGTACTCAGTGTTATCTTGTCCAATGGTTGGTTCGGAGTATCTTCTTTATTATCTGCTTTTAAATTTCTTCTTTCTTCTTGGGTTTGGAGTATCTTCTTTATCATCTGATACTAACTTTACTCTTCTTTCTTGTTTCGGGATATCTTGTTTATCACCTGATACTAAACTTCCTCTTCTTGTTTCTTCTTGTGTTTGAGGTATTATATTTATCACCTGCTCCTAATCTTATTCTTTTTTCTTGATTTTGGGGTATCTTGTTTATCTCCTGCTCCTAACCTCCTGGGTAATCTCCTGAATTTTTAATATGAGTTTCCTTTAATTTATTTTCTTTGACTTTTATGGTTGCATTTTTATTATTTAATTATTGTTTTTCTTTTATAGTGGTGTTTTCCTTTGAAGTGTAATTGCCTTTCATTTGACATTCTTTGAGTATATGTAATTTAATTATTTTTATGATCTTATTTGAATTAATTATTGGTGGAATATCTGTCATGCTACAGATTGCCCTTCTCCAGAAGTGATTTTTTCAGACTATACTTGCTTTGTCTGAAACAATTGCTTATGATAATTATTATAGTTTTTTAGTATTCTTGACTTTCTTCCATTTCTAAAATTTTTCTTATTCATATTTGAGCTTACATCTTTCTCATTCTCACTTGATCTTCCTTGATAGTAATAGTCATCTGAGTTTCATATTTATTATTTTATTTTCATATTTCTTCTTAGTATTTTCTCCTTGGGATACTTCCTCCCTATCTTTCCCTAACATGTGAGCTGGTTCAGTTCAGAGAGGCACTGTACGCTACTTCCTCTGCTGTCCAATACTTCACTTCTTATTTGAGTACAGAGGCAAATCATCTCTGCTCAAAAAACATATTAATACTGCTGAAATTATCTACAGACAGTTATTAAAAAATTACATCAGAATAGTACACTTTTGTTACTATTTAAAAAATATCTTTGGATACTTCACTTCTTATATTGCTCAGAGATTTTAATATTCCTATCTTAGTTGTTCTTCTGACTCTTTAACTTGATGGTTATTTCATTTGGTATCATGGTGGGAAGCTCTTCTATTAGTATAATTTTCAATTTTTCTTATCATATAAAGTTTTTGGTTATTAATGCTTTATTACTTTCTGGTTTTTTATTACAATCTGCTTTGGTTTATAGTAGCATATATTTTAGGACATTTTTGGTTTGTTTCTCTGTTTTTATTAGTTCCACTTGTTCCATGTTCTAGAACTTTCTTATAATTATCGTTATTACAATTGACATTTAATTCATGATCATTTCATTATTGATTTGTTTAATTACATCTATATCTTTGATTTTATTCTTAAATGACATCTCTCTTGGTTTTTATTCTTTCAAATGAATGTTTTAATTAATTTTTTAATGAGGTCATTGTTTCTCCTTATACCACTTAAAAGTTTTATTATTTTATATTTCCACATAAGTTTCTTTATTTAATCATATTTAATCAATCAAATCGTATCACTGATTTTTATTCCTTTTTGTATCATTTTATTGAAGGTTTTTTACACTTTATTTATTGAAATTAGACATTATCATACTCTTTCAGAATTACTTGGTTCAATTCTAAATTCTGTTTCTTTGATATATCTTATAAAGATTTTCTATAAATATGGTAAATATATTGTATTAGTACCATAAATATGGCATGAATTCTCTTCTTTTTGTTTCACCATAGTTTTTTCATTTCTACTGTAGTAAGGTTCTCTTACTTAATTTCTTAATTTTGTAGTTGTTCAACCTCTCAAAATTCGTCTCTTTTTATTTTCTCAAATGGTTTCTTTCAAATTGTTTGTAGTAAATTGTTTTTACACTGTTTTTGGAATTTATATGGTTTATCGATATTCAATATTCTTTCTTTCTATATTTCCATAAAGTTTTTTCTCAAATAATTGGTTTGTAATGTGTGCTTACATTATTTTTGAATTTTTATGATTATTCAAAATTCTCTCTTTTTATGTTATATTATTTCCAAAATGTTTCTTTCTCAAATAATTGGTTTGTAAGGTGTGCTTACAATGTTTTGGAATTTTCACTTTTTATTCAAAATTCTTTCTTTTTATATTATTTCCAAAACGTTTCTTTCTCAAATCTTTGGTAGTAAGTTGATCTTACTTTGTTTTTGAATTTTTATGATTAATTCAAAAATTCTTTTCCTTTTATTTTATATTATATTTCCAAAATGTTTGCCTCAAATAATTGTTTTGTAAGGTGATCTTACAATGTTTTGGAATTTTCACTTTTCATGATATTTCTTCATGGATGCCTGGTTATAGACACCCTTAATTTTACCAGAACCCATCTCCTTAATTTTATAGGTGTTATTATTTTTGTCTTTGGAGACTATACAGGGTCCAGTGTATAAGAGTAATAATTTCTTAGTTATTCCTTCCAGTGAACTTGGTAACTCCCTATTTTTTAATAAAACTTTTTCACCAATGGTATAGGTAATTATTTTACCCATCCCTTTATTATATTTAATCCGCTGTTTCTCCTGGTCTTCGGCCACCTTGTTATAAAATTTAATTTTATCAAAAATATATTTATTTTCCATCGGGAACTCCAATATTTCTTCGATCTCCCTTGGGGGTTGTCTTTCGTACATGGCGGAGTATGGGGTAATTCCTATTGCTGGGTGGTATGCCAGGTTGAGGAATTCTTCTGTGGCCTCTAGATATTCTTGCCACCTCCTCTGTTGATCGTGGCAATACGTTCGTAATTTTTGCCCCACCTCTCGCAATACTCTTTCTGCCGGGTTACTGCTCGGGTGGTATACCGAGGTTTTATAGATATGAACCCCCATCGACAGTAGTGTATCCCGCCATTTTTTCCCCTTGAACTGGGTTCCGTGGTCGGTGATGATCGAAACTGGTTTTCCGATGTTTGGGAAGTACTGGTTGGTTAAGATGTCGAGAATTTTATTTATAGTCACCCGATTCGCTGGGTATAGCTTGATGAACTTCGTGAAATGGTCCATCACGATGACTAGATACTTGTATCTGTGACGACCCCCACTGCAGGGAAATGGCCCGTAGATGTCCAGAAATACTTTTTCTAGCTTCGCTTGAGATGTTATTGGAATCATTTGCCCTTCCTTTTTCTCGTTATTTGATTTCACGAGTTGGCAAATGCGGCAACTCTTTATATATTTTCGGACCTTCCGATTAATATCTTTAAGGTGGCAGCTCTCTTCCAGGGTCTTTATCACCTTTAAGGTGCCCATATGCCCATATCGAACATGATAGTTATTCACTATCTCCTTTTCGATATGGGTTGGAATGACAACTTTCCATTTTTCCTTCTTCAGAGATGGTTGTATAAACAGTATATCGTGGTGTATTTTATAATATTGGGCGATAGTCTCGTCCCCTGCTTCCAATCTTGTTTTAATGGATTGTAACTTCGGGTCTGCTTGTTGGTGTGTGCTCAGGTTTTCCAATAATGATTCTAGATCGGCGCTGTTACTCAGAATGTGGTATACTTTAAGTATACTTTCCTTTTCCCCCTCGAACGTTTGTTTATTAATGTCTATTCGAGACAACACGTCTGCGACGACATTCTTCTTTCCGGGGATGTACTCCCACTTAAGATCATACTCTTGTAGTAACAGTATCCACCGTGTCAACCTTCCGTGACTTAGTTTACATCTCCTTAAGAACAATATGGACTTATGGTCTGTCCGGACGGTAACGGGGTAACCAAGGATGTATGTGCGGAATTTTCCACACGCGAACACTACACTTAACAACTCTTTTTCAGTGACGTGATAATTCTTCTCGCACTGATTTAATGCTCTACTGGCAAAGCAAATCACGTGATGTTCGCCCTCCTCATCCTCTTGATACAATGTTGTGCCGAGGCTGATGTCGCTGGCATCGCAATTCAGGTAGAACAGTTTACTGAAATCCGGATGGCGAAGTATTATTGGTTCCAGAAATTTCTGTTTAATCAGTGTTAATGTCTCATTCTGTTCTATACCCCATATCCATTTATTCTTGGATGACAGTTGCAGCTGAAATCTGGCGGTCAATTCAGAATACTTTTCCTGGAACTTGCGGTAGTAATTACAGAGTCCCAGGAATGACTGTAATTGCCTTCGATTCTTAGGTGTTGGAAAGTTTTGAATCGCTTCTACTTTTTCAGCCGATGGTGAGATTCCCTGGTCGTTCAATATAAATCCCAAGAATTGAATTTCCTTGGCTATGAAGTGAGATTTCTCTAGCTTTAGCGTGATGTTATTCGCAGCTAATTTCCTTAATACGTGGTCCACACGGTAGCAGTGTTCCTCCCAAGTTTCTGAGGACACTAGCAAGTCATCAACGTACACGGTGGTGAACTGTAGTGCTTCCTGGCCAAGTATCTGGTCCATGCAGTGTACAAAGACTGCGACTGAATTCACCAGTCCGAAGGGCAACCTCTTAAACTGGTAGTTCCGCCCTTCGAATATAAAGGCCAGATACTGGCGACTCTGTGGATGTAATTCCACCTGCCAGTAGCCGCACACCGTGTCCCAGGAACTAAAGTACTTGGTACTGTGGAACCGTTTCAAAATCTCTTCAATCTCACCGGGCGAAGTCCTGTCATTAATAATCATTTTATTAATCTCCCGCGCATCTAGGCACAAACGGACTTGTCCGTTTTTCTTAGGAATAGCCACGATAGGACTTGTGTATGGGGATTGGCTACTCTCTATAATGTCACGGTTAATCATCTTTGTTATTTCAGCTCTTACTGCTTCCTTTCGTGATTGTGCGATGGGGCAAGACTTCTGGTTAAAGTCCACTGTGTCTCGGAACTGTAGAGTACACTGAAAGTTTTTTACTTTACCGGGCTCGTCAGAAAATACTGATTTATACTGTTCGTATATGTTAAATAATTTATTTGCTTGGTATGGTTGCAATCTTTCTCCAGTTATACCGCTCCGGAAATCCCTGATTTCTGGATTTTTTGGGACCATAAGTCCTCATTAGCGTTATCGTCTATCTTCTGTTCAATAATAGAAGTTGGAGGTATATAATTGATCTTATGAATCTGTTGGTTGATATTATTAGGAATTACTTGGTCGCTACCAACCAAGTTAGCCATCCAAATGTGTCCGTTTGTAAATAGTGACAATTTCTCTGTTCGCAAATCAATTATGGCGGAGTTCCACCTGAGCACATCACACCCGACCAATATATTAAATGGCAGCCCGCTCACCACCAAGAATTCCATTTCGATAGCTATACCACAGCTCATCACACTGGCAGAGACTTGCCTTCGTATTGTCTTATTTTGTCGGCCGGTTGCACCTAACAAAAAAATATTGTTTAACGGCAACGTCGGTAATGTTCTTCCGCATTCTCTTTGTATTCTTTCCAACTCAGTTGTACTTATTATGGATACGTTGGAACCAGTATCGATCATTAAATTGGCGGGGATTCCTTCTACCTCTGCATTTACATGTATTATTTCATTATTAGTGTTATTGGTGGGACTATTATCGTCCTCTTCCAATAATTCATGTCGAATGTTCTTCAGGTAGTTACAACCGATTATAGTGATACGATTATTTTTATTTTTATTTGTCAACTCATTATAATACCCAGTGTTTAGGAGCAGTAACGGGTTCTGGTGATTTATTACTGCCTCCTTCCGTTTAAAGGCTCGACATCATTGTTATGTTGTGTCACACTGTTGGATGCATCATTCGGGATGCCTAGAGTGGGTCCCTGCCGCTCTGTTCGAGGATCTACCGGTCGTTCGCTGTTGGTCAGCCGTCCGGTGTTATCTAAGCTGGTACTCCGTCTCGCAGGATAGTACCTTGGTTGATCATGTTCTCGGCTCCTCCGCCTATCTTCATACTCGTGATAGCTGTTTCTTCTCTTTGTTTCTACCAGTTTCTTCTTCGTTGGCGACCATCTTCCGCTCTGATGAAATTTACTCGCGGTCGAGAAAACCTATTATTATTAGGGTTACTATTCAGTGGACTACCACGATTATTATTATTATAGTAACGATTGTTATTATAATTGGGGCTTCTCTGACTATTAGGGTTTGGAGGGTATTGATTTCGGTTACCCTGATAACCATTATTGGGTCGATTATGGTTCGTATTATTTTGACCATGTTATTATTATTACTATTATTATTGTTGTTATAGTTGTTGGTCTGTGGGTATGCTCGGCTTCCTTGGTATCCTGTGTTGGTGTTGGTCGTACCATGGTTGTTATTTGGATACGTCCTAGGTTCGGACCAATCGTTTCTTCTCCGGCTTTGTCGGTAGTATTCTTTATTTTTGTAATTCTCAAGAAGTTCGGTCATGGCCTGTATGGTCTTAATTTGGCTGCCTCTCCTCGCTCGAATCACTTCCTCGTCATAATGATACGAGAGTTTGTTGATTAGGCATTCCTCAGGTATGGCCGGTTTCAAATGTTTGGCCATACATACCTTGCCGAGGAAATACGCCGTCATGGAGCTACCTACTTGTTGTTTATAATGGCCGTGGCATATGTTGTCACGTATTAGGTTTTGGGTCGTTTCAGACCAATACTTTGCCTTGAAGAGGCTTTTAAATTGCTGGTAGTTCTCTATGTCACTTTGGTTAGCCATCCACCAATGATCGCTCATTTCCCGAAAAGACTCGTCTAGAAGTTCTCGGTTTTGGACCCATCTGTCTCCCCTATGTTTGTCCATGTATTCTTCAATTCGGGCCAAGAACTCCATTGGCTTTCACTTATATTGCCTGAAGTTTAGCCATTCTCTATGTTCAGACATGGGGAAATTATTGTAGCCAGTCGGCCGGTTTCTGATTACCTCCATTTCTTCCTGGCTCTGTCGCACTTGTCCAGTGATATTAGTCAGCTGCTTCCATACCGTCGCATCTTTCGGTGACATGGGTTCGCACCTTATTTATTTCTTCCTGTGCTAATTTTTGATTTTCTTCCCATTTAATTTTCTGTTGTTCCTTGACCTGGGTAATTTCCTTATCTATTACCTCTCTGACTTTCAGTACTTCACACTCCGTCTGACGACATCTTTCGTCCACTTCCCTAATCTGTTGGTTTACAACAACTACTTCTTGTTCCAACTTTTTGACTATGGATTTCTTAGTGTCTGTTATTTTTCTATTCAACTCTTCCTTCGCTAACTCGATGTTCTCGTCTAACATGTTCATGTTCTCCTGGTTGACTTCCCTTAACTCTTCTCGCAGTAGTTGGTTATCCTCTCTCAATTCTTCCAATCTCTCCCCCATCGTCTCTTCCATTTTCTTGTTATTTTCCCTTAATTCCTTCTTCAATTGTTGGTTATCACTTTCCATCTTCTTACGGTTTTCTTCAATTCTCTTGTTAGTATTTTCTATTTGGTCAATCAATTCCTCCTTAGTTGATTTGAATTCTTCTTTCAAATTCCCACTGGTTTCCTCAATCTTACTACTCAATTCTTCCTTTGTGGATTGGTTGTCCTCCTTCAGATCTTCCATATCCTTACTCAACTTCTTACTATTTTCTTCCATGTCCTTACTTAATTTCTTACTGTTTGACTTGTTTTCTTCTTGTGTGGAATCCATTTTCTTGTTCAAATCTTCTTTTGTAGAGTCCATCTTCTTACTAGTTTCTTCCATTTGCTTACTTATTTTTAGGAACATTTCCATCATCTTCTCTTCCATTGTTTTAGATTTCTCCTTCTCCTTCTCTGGGACATTGACTTCCCCTGTTTGTGTTGGTACTTCGGGTTGTTCCTCTGGTGGTGCGGGTTGTTTCGGTTCCACCGGGGTTAGTAACACTTCCAGATCCTCCACGGGTGTTGCTTCCTTATCCCCCATGTCGACTTCCTTTTCGGCCTCTGCCACCCTCTTTTTAGAATTAGCTCGTCGTTGCATTTTGCCTCCTTCTCTATGGTATAATCGCTGCCAAGCTTAAACAATTAAGCCCTCTAGTTGGACGCCAATTTGTAACAAGACCTGTTAACTGTGGTTACAAATAATATATCTTTGTGTTGTACAAAGAAAACAGAAATAAAAATTTTAATAAAAAAAAAATTTTTTTCAAAAAAAATTTTATGTTTGGTTGTTGTGTATATAATTTAGAATTAATCCTGGTTTTATGTTTTGGTTAAAAATTCAAACTTCTGCGAGGTTATTTTGGTTTAATTACACTTCTGGTAGATCTTAACTAAATCTGGAGTTAATCAGATTATCTCCTTTCAGCAATCGATTAATGATTTTCAGCGCTGCTCCAGTATCTCACTTTTAGTTAATATTTCTCGTCTTCCAGGAAGTCTCGTAGTTAATTAAACCCTTAAATTATAATGTGAAATAATTTTATAATCCAAATAGTTGAAATAAATTGATTTATTAACAGTAATTATATATAATTGATGTTAAATCGATGTAGAGCAATTGTTCGACTCCGTCACAGGGATATATCGATATGTGATTACAGGTTAATTTTTTTTATATTAGTATTAAAAAAGAAAGGTTCTTTCAACGATTATTTTATAAAATCTCACAATAAATTCACCTTTATAACTGTTTTATGGATCTCCGAAATTGTGTATACTGTCTATTATGTTGTTTGAGGTATTCTGGATGAGTGTTCAGTGTCCACTGGTGTTAATTGTTTTCTATTAGAGGTGTTCACTTTATGTCTGTTCGTGACGAAGAATCGTTAATATGTTGTAGAGTGAATTATTAGTAGTAGGTAGTTTTAATGATTTAAATCACTTGTATTATGTGGTGTATTGTTCGTTTTCACCGTTGTCGTAGAGTATTTCATAAGTTTTAACTCCAAAAGTGTTAATTTATGTAACTCCCGTTTTTCACTGATTCTAGGCTTTAACCATTATACTCCATTATATGGTTTTAAGAACGCGATTCAGCATCGACCGTTCCGTTTGAATGTTAACAAAGAACTAACTAACTTCCTTCACCTTAGGAAATATCTTGCCAAGTTAATATTGGAAAAGTATTGTTAAAATAATTTTCACTTCCCATGTACATAATTCCAAGGTACATTATATATGGAATATTTTTAGTTTATTGTTCGCTTTCATGAACTATTAACCATATAATTGGTTTATTTATCTCATTCTGTTTAATTTGATATGTCATAGTCCATATTTGTTAAGATTTTTGTTAAAATTACCAAATTTATGTCTTTTTGGAAATCTAGGCCCAAAAAACCTGTTTCCGTTCTTGTACACAATTACTGGCATTTTAAGTGTTATTAATATAATTATAATAAATTTCAAATGGTCACAAATCCTTCGCTTTCGTTAATTCCTTATAAATTTAACATTTGAACTGTCTTTTAGTGATAATTTCTGAATTTCTGAATTAGGTCAATTAACAACTACTGTAAATGATCCTATGATTTAAAAAAGTAATATAGAAAAATATCTTAAATTATTGAAAATTTTCGAAATGTAAAAAAATAACTACTTTTAAAGAGGAATGGTAAATTTGGGCCTAGATTTCCAAAAAGACATACATTTGGTAATTTTAACAAAAATCTCAACAAATATGAACTATGACATCAAATTAAACAGAATGAGATAAATAAACCAATTATATGGTTAATAGTTCATGAAAGCGAACAATAAACTAAAAATATTCCATATATAATGTACCTTGGAATTATGTACATGGGAAGTGAAAATTATTTTAACAATACTTTTCCAATATTAACTTGGCAAGATATTTCCTAAGGTGAAGTAAGTTAGTTAGTTCTTTGTTAACATTCAAACGGAACGGTCGATGCTGAATCGCGTTCTTAAAACCATATAATGGAGTATAATGGTTAAAGCCTAGAATCAGTGAAAAACGGGAGTTACATAAATTAACACTTTTGGAGTTAAAACTTATGAAATACTCTACGACAACGGTGAAAACGAACAATACACCACATAATACAAGTGATTTAAATCATTAAAACTACCTACTATTAATAATTCACAACAACTACAACATATTAACGATTCTTCGTCACGAACAGACATAAAGTGAACACCTCTAATAGAAAACAATTAACACCAGTGGACACTGAACACTCATCCAGAATACCTCAAACAACATAGTAGACAGTATACACAATTTCGGAGATCCATAAAACAGTTATAAAGGTGAATTTATTGTGAGATTTTATAAAATAATCGTTGAAAGAACCTTTCTTTTTTAATACTAATATAAAAAAAATTAACCTGTAATCACATATCGATATATCCCTGTGACGGAGTCGACCAATTGCTCTACATCGATTTAACATCGATTATATATAATTATTGTTAATAAATCAATTTATTTCAACTATTTGGATTATAAAATTATTTCACATTATAATTTAATGGTTTAATTAACTACGAGACTTCCTGGAAGACGAGAAATATTAACTAAAAGTGAGATACTGGAGCAGCGCTGAAAATCATTAATCGATTGCTGAAAGGAGATAATCTGATTAACTCCAGATTTAGTTAAGATCTACCAGAAGTGTAAAATTAAACCAAAATAACCTCGCAGAAGTTTGAATTTTTAACCAAAACATAAAACCAGGATTAATTCTAAATTATATACACAACAACCAAACATAAAATTTTTTTTGAAAAAATTTTTTTTTTTATTAAAATTTTTATTTCTGTTTTCTTTGTACAACACAAAGATATATTATTTGTAACCACAGTTAACAGGTCTTGTTACAAATTGGCGTCCAACTAGAGGGCTTAATTGTTTAAGCTTGGCAGCGATTATACCATAGAGAAGGAGGCAAAATGCAACGACGAGCTAATTCTAAAAAGAGGGCGGCAGAGGCCGAAAAGGAAGTCGACATGGGGGATAAGGAAGCAACACCCGTGGAGGATCTGGAAGTGTTACTAACCCCGGTGGAACCGAAACAACCCGCACCACCAGAGGAACAACCCGAAGTACCAACACAAACAGGGGAAGTCAATGTCCCAGAGAAGGAGAAGGAGAAATCTAAAACAATGGAAGAGAAGATGATGGAAATGTTCCTAAAAATAAGTAAGCAAATGGAAGAAACTAGTAAGAAGATGGACTCTACAAAAGAAGATTTGAACAAGAAAATGGATTCTACACAAGAAGAAAACAAGTCAAACAGTAAGAAATTAAGTAAGGACATGGAAGAAAATAGTAAGAAATTGAGTAAGGATATGGAAGATCTGAAGGAGGACAACCAATCCACAAAGGAAGAATTGAGTAGTAAGATTGAGGAAACCAGTAAGAATTTGAAAGAAGAATTCAAATCAACTAAGGAAGAATTGATTGACCAAATAGAAAATACTAACAAGAGAATTGAAGAAAACCGTAAGAAGATGGAAAGTGATAACCAACAATTGAAGAAGGAATTAAGGGAAAATAACAAGAAAATGGAAGAGATGATGGGGGAGAGATTGGAAGAATTGAGAGAGGATAACCAACTACTGAGAGGAGAGTTAAGGAAGTCAACCAGGAGAACATGAACATGTTAGACGAGAACATCGAGTTAGCGAAGGAAGAGTTGAATAGAAAAATAACAGACACTAAGAAATCCATAGTCAAAAAGTTGGAACAAGAAGTAGTTGTTGTAAACCAACAGATTAGGGAAGTGGACGAAAGATGTCATCAGACGGAGTGTGAAGTACTGGAAGTCAGAGAGATAATAGATAAGGAAATTACCCAGGTCAAGGAACAACAGAAAATTAAATGGGAAGAAAACCAAAAGTTAGCACAGGAAGAAATAAATAAGGTGCGAACCCATGTCACCGAAAGATGCGACGGTATGGAAGCAGCTGACTAATATCACTGGACAAGTGCGACAGAGCCAGGAAGAAATGGAGGTAATCAGAAACCGGCCAACCGGCTACAATAATTTCCCCATGTCTGAACATAGAGAATGGCTAAACTTCAGGCAATATAAGTGAAAGCCAATGGAGTTCTTGGCCTGAATTGAAGAATACATGGACAAACATAGGGGAAACAGATGGGTCCAAAACCGAGCACTTCTAGACGAGTCTTTTCGGGAAATGAGCGATCATTGGTGGATGGCTAACCAAAGTGACATAGAGAACTACCAGCAATTTAAAAGCCTCTTCAAGGCAAAGTATTGGTCTGAAACGACCCAAAACCTAATACGTGACAACATATGCCACGGCCATTATAAACAACAAGTAGGTAGCTCCATGACGGCATATTTCCTCGGCAAGGTGTGTATGGCCAAACATTTGGAACCGGCCATACCTGAGAAATGCCTAATCAACAAACTCTCGTATCATTATGACGAGGAAGTGATTCGAGCGAGGAGAGGCAGCCAAATTAAGACCATACAGGCCATGACCGAACTTCTTGAGAATTACGAAAATGAAGAATACTACCGACAAAGCCGGAGAAGAAACGATCGGCCCGAACCTAGGACATATCCAAATAACAACCATGGTACGACCAACACCAACACGGGATACCAAGGAAGCCGAGCATACCCACGGACCAACAACTATAACAACAATAATAATAGTAATAATAATAACATGGTCAAAATAATACGAACCATAATCGACCCAATAATGGTTATCAGGGTAACCGAAATCAATACCCTCCAAACCCTAATAGTCAGAGACGCCCCAATTATAATAACGATCATTACTATAATAATAATAATCGTGGTAGTCCACCGAATAGTAACCCTAATAATAATAGGTTTTCTCGACCGCGAGTAAATTTCATCAGAGCGGAAGATGGTCGCCAACGGAGGTACTACCACCAGAGAAGAAACAGCTATCACGAGTATGAAGATAGGCGGAGGAGCCGAGAACATGATCAACCAAGGTACTATCCTGCGAGACGGAGTACCAGTTTAGATAACACCGAACGGCTGACCAACAGCAAACGACCGGTAGATCCTCGAACAGAGCGGCAGGGACCCACTCTAGGCATCCCGAATGATGCATCCAACAGTGTGACACAACATAACAATGATGTCGAGCCTTTAAACGGAAGGAGGCAGTAATAAATCACCAGAACCCGTTACTGCTCCTAAACACTGGGTATTATAATGAGTTGACAAATAAAAATAAAAATAATCGTATCACTATAATCGGTTGTAACTACCTGAAGAACATTCGACATGAATTATTGGAAGAGGACGATAATAGTCCCACCAATAACACTAATAATGAAATAATACATGTAAATGCAGAGGTAGAAGGAATCCCCGCCAATTTAATGATCGATACTGGTTCCAACGTATCCATAATAAGTACAACTGAGTTGGAAAGAATACAAAGAGAATGCGGAAGAACATTACCGACGTTGCCGTTAAACAATATTTTTTTGTTAGGTGCAACCGGCCGACAAAATAAGACAATACGAAGGCAAGTCTCCGCCAGTGTGATGAGCTGTGGTATAGCTATCGAAATGGAATTCTTGGTGGCGAGCGGGCTGCCATTTAATATATTGGTCGGGTGTGATATGCTCAGGCGGAACTCCGCCATAATTGATTTGCGAACAGAGAAATTGTCACTATTTACAAACGGACACACTTGGATGGCTAACTTGGTTGGTAGCGACCAAGTAATTCCTAATAATATCAACCAACAGATTCATAAGATCAATTATGTACCTCCAACTTCTATTATTGAACAGAAGATAGACGATAACGCTAATGAGGACTTATGGTCCCAAAAAATCCAGGAAATCAGGGATTTCCGGAGCGGTATAACTGGAGATAGATTACAACCATACCAAGCAAATAAATTATTTAACATATACGAACAGTATAAATCAGTATTTTCTGACGAGCCCGGTAAAGTAAAAAACTTCCAGTGTACTCTACAGTTCCGAGACACAGTGGACTTTAACCGGAAGTCTTGCCCCATCGCGCAATCACGAAAGGAAGCAGTAAGAGCTGAAATAACAAAGATGATTAACCGTGACATTATAGAGAGTAGCCAATCCCCATACACAAGTCCTATTGTGGCTATTCCTAAGAAAAACGGACAAGTCCGTTTGTGCCTAGATGCGCGGGAGATTAATAAAATGATTATTAATGACAGGACTTCGCCCGGTGAGATTGAAGAGATTTTGAAACGGTTCCACAGTACCAAGTACTTTAGTTCCTGGGACACGGTGTGCGGCTACTGGCAGGTGGAATTACATCCACAGAGTCGCCAGTATCTGGCCTTTATATTCGAAGGGCGGAACTACCAGTTTAAGAGGTTGCCCTTCGGACTGGTGAATTCAGTCGCAGTCTTTGTACACTGCATGGACCAGATACTTGGCCAGGAAGCACTACAGTTCACCACCGTGTACGTTGATGACTTGCTAGTGTCCTCAGAAACTTGGGAGGAACACTACTACCGTGTGGACCACGTATTAAGGAAATTAGCTGCGAATAACATCACGCTAAAGCTAGAGAAATCTCACTTCATAGCCAAGGAAATTCAATTCTTGGGATTTATATTGAACGACCAGGGAATCTCACCATCGGCTGAAAAAGTAGAAGCGATTCAAAACTTTCCAACACCTAAGAATCGAAGGCAATTACAGTCATTCCTGGGACTCTGTAATTACTACCGCAAGTTCCAGGAAAAGTAATCTGAATTGACCGCCAGATTTCAGCTGCAACTGTCATCCAAGAATAAATGGATATGGGGTATAGAACAGAATGAGACATTAACACTGATTAAACAGAAATTTCTGGAACCAATAATACTTCGCCATCCGGATTTCAGTAAACTGTTCTACCTGAATTGCGATGCCAGCGACATCAGCCTCGGCACAACATTGTATCAAGAGGATGAGGAGGGCGAACATCTCATGATTTGCTTTGCCAATAGAGCATTAAATCAGTGCGAGAAGAATTATCACGTCACTGAAAAAGAGTTGTTAAGTGTAGTGTTCGTGTGTGGAAAATTCCGCACATACATCCTTGGTTACCCCGTTACCGTCCGGACAGACCATAAGTCCATATCGTCCTTAAGGAGATGTAAACTAAGTCACGGAAGGTTGACACGGTGGATACTGTTACTACAAGAGTATGATCTTAAGTGGGAGTACATCCCCGGAAAGAAGAATGTCGTCGCAGACGTGTTGTCTCGAATAGACATTAATAAACAAACGTTCGAGGGGGAAAAGGAAAGTATACTTAAAGTATACCACATTCTGAGTAACAGCGCCGATCTAGAATCATTATTGGAAAACCTGAGCACACACCAACAAGCAGACCTGAAGTTACAATCCATTAAAACAAGATTGGAAGCAGGGGACGAGACTATCGCCCAATATTATAAAATACACCACGATATACTGTTTATACAACCATCTTTGAAGAAGGAAAAATGGAAAGTTGTCATTCCAACCCATATCGAAAAGGAGATAGTGAATAACTATCATGTTCGATATGGGCATATGGGCGCCTTAAAGGTGATAAAGGCCCTGGAAGAGAGCTGCCACCTTAAAGATATTAATCGGAAGGTCCGAAAATATATAAAGAGTTGCCGCATTTGCCAACTCGTGAAATCAAATAACGAGAAAAAGGAAGGGCAAATGATTCCAATAACATCTCAAGCGAAGCTAGAAAAAGTATTTCTGGACATCTACGGGCCATTTCCCCGCAGTGGGGGTCGTCACAGATACAAGTATCTAGTCATCGTGATGGACCATTTCACGAAGTTCATCAAGCTATACCCAGTGAATTGGGCGACTATAAATAAAATTCTCGACATCTTAACCAACCAGTACTTCCCAAACATCGGAAAACCAGTTTCGATCATCACCGACCACGGAACCCAGTTCAAGGGGAAAAAATGGTGGGATACACTACTGTCGATGGGGGTTCATATCTATAAAACCTCGGTATACCACCCGAGCAGTAACCCGGCAGAAAGAGTATTGCGAGTGGTGGGGCGAAAATTACGAACGTATTGCCATGATCAACAGAGGAGGTGGCAAGAATATCTAGAGGCCACAGAAGAATTCCTCAACCTGGCATACCACCCAGCAATAGGAATTATCCCATACTCCGCCATGTACGAAAGACAACCCCCAAGGGAGATCGAAGAAATATTGGAGTTCCCGATGGAAAATAAATATATTTTTGATAAAATTAAATTTTATAACAAGGTGGCCGAAGACCAGGAGAAACAGCGGATTAAATATAATAAAGGGATGGGTAAAATAATTACCTATACCATTGGTGAAAAAGTTTTATTAAAAAATAGGGAGTTACCAAGTTCACTGGAAGGAATAACTAAGAAATTATTACTCTTATACACTGGACCCTATATAGTCTCCAAAGACAAAAATAATAACACCTATAAAATTAAGGAGATGGGTTCTGGTAAAATTAAGGGTGTCTATAACCAGGTATCCATGAAGAAATATCATGAAAAGTGAAAATTCCAAAACATTGTAAGATCACCTTACAAAACAATTATTTGAGACAAACATTTTGGAAATATAATATAAAATAAAAAGAAAAGAATTTTTGAATTAATCATAAAAATTCAAAAACAAAGTAAGATCAACTTACTACCAAAGATTTGAGAAAGAAACGTTTTGGAAATAATATAAAAAGAAAGAATTTTGAATAAAAAGTGAAAATTCCAAAACATTGTAAGCACACCTTACAAACCAATTATTTGAGAAAGAAACATTTTGGAAATAATATAACATAAAAAGAGAGAATTTTGAATAATCATAAAAATTGAAAAATAATGTAAGCACACATTACAAACCAATTATTTGGGAAAAAACTTTATGGAAATATAGAAAGAAAGAATATTGAATATCGATAAACCATATAAATTCCAAAAACAGTGTAAAAACAATTTACTACAAACAATTTGAAAGAAACCATTTGAGAAAATAAAAAGAGACGAATTTTGAGAGGTTGAACAACTACAAAATTAAGAAATTAAGTAAGAGAACCTTACTACAGTAGAAATGAAAAAACTATGGTGAAATAAAAAGAAGAGAATTCATACCATATTTATGGTACTAATACAATATATTTACCATATTTATAGAAAATCTTTATAAGATATATCAAAGAAACAGAATTTAGAATTGAACCAAGTAATTCTGAAAGAGTATGATAATGTCTAATTTCAATAAATAAAGTGTAAAAAACCTTCAATAAAATGATACAAAAGGGAATAAAAATCAGTGATACGATTCGATTGATTAAATATGATTAAATAAAGAAACTTATGTGGAAATATAAAATAATAAAACTTTTAAGTGGTATAAGGAGAAACAATGACCTCATTAACAAATTATTTATTATTCATATTTATGTATTTATTTAACACGTGTTTCTTTTAGTTTTTCCTCTAAAGTCTTCCTATTCGTTTCTTCAATGTTGTTAACCTTCGTGTTTATTTCTGTCTTGATACTCTGTACTTCTCGTTCGGTTTGACTCCATCTTTCATCAGCTCTTGTAACCTTTTGTTCGATTACCGTTATTTCCTCTTCTACCTTCTTGCTGATTGTTTCATTGTTTTCAGCTATCTTTTGCCCCAATTCTTCCTTCAATGCTTCCATCTAATCGGTTCATATTCTCTTGGTTCGTCTCTCTTAATTCTGCTCTTAATTGTTGACTATTATTTTCCATCTTTTTATTGGTTTCTTCCAGTTTCTGGCTTATCTGGGTCAATTCCTCCTTCGATCGTTTATTGTCAGTTTTTATTTCCTCCATTTTCTCCTCCATTTTCTTACTATTTTCTTCCATTTTCTCCTCCATCTTCTTACTATTTTCTTCGATTTCTTATTGGTATCTCCAATCTTATTACCCAATTCTTCCTTTAATGCTTCCTTCGTTGTTTTAAATTCTCTGAGTAACATTTCCATCATTTGATCAAATTTTGTATCTTCCTTTGTAGTGGATTTCTTTGACTGTTCCTCCTGTGGTGCAGGCTTGTCTGGTTCTGCTGGCGGTAACATCAACTCCACATCTTCCACTGGTGTCGCCTCTTTATCCTCCATGTCTACCTCCCGTTCGGCCTCCACAGCCCTTTTTTTTGATGTAGCCCTCCTGTGCATCTCGCTCCTTCTTCCGACCTATTGACCGCTGCCGAGCTAAAAGTAGGAAACTGGACAATCGTCCTTATTTTATAACTCTATTAACTCCTATTTTAGGCCCTTTAGTTGGACGCCATTTTGTAATATATATTCTACAAAATTTTTACCGATAATATAATTAGTAGATAGATTTTATAATTATTAAGTTGATTTTATAATAACTGAAATCCCACTAGTGATCTCACCAATTGGTAATTATTCCCAATTACAAAGAATAAGTTAAATATAAATAATGCATGATAAAAAAGTGTGATTTGTTGATAATAAAAATTTTTGTAAGTTATAAAATTTTACTTATATATATTTTTTGTTTAATTAATTAATTCAATTAATAAATAAATAATTAATTAATTGTGTGTGTGCTTTAATTACTTCCAATTAAATAGGTATGAATTTGTAGTTCGAAACTATTTGTTTCTATTAATAATTTAATTGTGTAGTTAGATCTGTTGATTCTCTCTGCTGACTTTGCTCTTTTTCTTCCTCTCAAATATTTATTTTATCACTGTAAATCATTTTTCTAGAAGAAAGAATAGCTAACAGTCACTATACAAATAAATACAAACTCTTATAACTGAATAATGATGTTCATTTATTGACATTTAAAATTATGCGCCATTCAGGCTGCGCATGACCCAGGCATTGGTTGATATCTGCTCAAGTCGGTAGCGAACAAGATTGACAGAATATATTTTTACAACATTAATTAATTAGGATTCTTTTAGCGAGTCGAAATGGTCAGAGGGCAAGGAACAAGATACAATTCTTACACTAATTTTTAAAATAAATCATTATGGCTGAAAAAACAATATTATTATGTAAATTGTCAATTATGAAAAGTAATATCGAACCATTCGTCGAAATGACGTCACTGGCTTCAAGCAGGCTGTATCTTGTGCTGGTTCGGAAATAAAGTATGGCCACCGTCACCTCGACTTCTCTGCTATGCATTGCTGATACTGGTTGAGCTTCTCCCACAGAAATAAATGAGTATTCCCTTCTCTACGAGGTTGTAGTTGTCCTGGAATATAGTGTAGAGTGTTCTCTCTCCTCCTGCGATGTTGTTTCGTGATGGTTTACTGGTGAAGTGTCCGGTGTTCAAAAGTGTTGTATTCGTGTTCTGCTAATACGGTTTAAAATATTCTCAAAATGGCTGTTGATTTCTTGTGCTCGTGTTAGATAGTGTTATTGCTGTTATTCTGAATTAGTTAGGTGTTAATTATTATCAGTTAGTGTTATTTTTATCTAGTTAACCTCTGTTACACCTTTCGAGGCTACACTCATGGTTTTGCACAAAATTATACTTTTTCGGTCTTCTGTTAGTAATTTCTCAACTGGTCATATTAACGATTAACAATAGACTAAACTCTGAACGTCATCGTTTTTAGGTAATTTATGATATGTCTTTTTCCTCTTTCCATTGTTTATTTATAAAAGTACATGTCTCAGATTTGGTTCATCCTCTAAATATACATAACAGGGTTTCCTATTTCTTGCTGTATTTCAATTATTTCTTAATTTTACAAAAATTTAACTATTTGGCAATATTCTTAGAGTAATTTTACATAATTGGATATATAGCTGGGTTTGTTTTAAGTTCATATAAGCCTAAAATTTACAATTTTTGATAATTATGGTAGGCCTCATATTTTGTACAAATTTAGTGTTTAAATGGTTTATAAGTGGTTTTCTGATAATATTTCCATGGAATAATATTAATCACTCCGTGATTATTTTTGTTGTTCATAATTTTGTTGTTATAACACTTCAATATTGATTAATTTACCCTTTAGTCTGATTTGATTACCATTATAGGCCTAGTATTATTTATTTTCAAAAGAAGTTAATTTTCTTTCCTTTGTCATTCCATTCGTTATTAATTGTGTCTGTACTAATTACATTTTCCTATTTCTGTGTTGTATGGACTGAATTCTATTCCCTATATTATGTAGTTTGATTCTCTGATAGATAGTTTTGGTTTACATTACTGGTCTGTTTTTCTAGAGTGGTGTATTAGCTAATCTGCTTTGTACCTTTCATATGGTTTACAGTTTTAAATAAAATTATAACATTCCTATTTCCTACTTGCCTCTCTGCCTTACAAACTTGAAAATTAGTTAACATGATTCTAAATACAACAAAACATCTTATTATCTACTATTTTTCATATATCACCTAATTTTAACAAAAACATCTTATATCTATTATTTTTGACTGTATCATTCAATGATAACAAAATATCTTATGCCTATTATTTTTTATATATCATTTAACTATAATAGAAACATCTCATTACTAACAATACCTTCAGTCATTAACTGTCCTTTGTTTTTATGTTCTTTTTGTAACAAATTTAATTATACTAAAACATCTTATTACTAATAATAATACTTTCAGTCATTAACTGTCTTTTGTATTTGTTTTTTCTGGTAACAACTTAATTGTGATAACAACATCTTATATCTATTATCACCTTATATCTAACATATTATCTGATTAACAATAAATAACAAACAGCTTATCATTAGTTATACCCTCAGTTGCGAACTGTCCTCTGGTATTTATTGTCCTTCTCACAATTTACTTAACTGTAATTAAAAAAAAAAACATTTTATGGGTAATATTATTTCTTATATCTAATTTAAAAAACCCTTATCACTAATAATGTTGTCAGCCCTTTTAAATAATTTTTATTTCCTACACTATTTTTTATTATAGTGTGTCACTTGTTATTCTCTACACTCACTGTAGTCTCTAACTTTTATTGTATTTATTATGGTATTTCACCTTGTATTTCTTACACTAATGGTAGTCTTTTGTTTTTACACTATGGTAGTTTTTGGTTTGTTTCTACACTATTGGTAGTCTTTTGGTTGTTACATATAATACTTATATCTAGTTTACAACTCGGTTTTCATTGGATTGTATCTTGTAACTTGAGTTACGGGGTCTAAATGTGTTGGTTTTAAATTTAGTTCAAAGGTATGTATTCCTTTATTAACATTTTTGGAATAGCTCTTCTTATTTCTAGGCTCTTTGTAGGACTCTTGACATATTTTGTCCTTTCTTCGTTATTATATTAGTAAATTTCTTGTCTTGTGGTTTCTCCGCTTCTTGACCTTATAAATTTCCCTTATTAATATTGTTTTCACCTTTTTATCTCCTTTTTCTTTCCTTTCCTTTTTGCTGCTTCCCCAATCTACTGGGTATACTGCTGGTTTATTGGGTTTTTACATAGTAAGTTATTTTGACCAATAGTTTTCTTTGTTATTTTTTATTCTTATTAACATTTTATTGACTTAATGTACAGTTTCTTTAGTTTAATCTTTAACCAATTCATTCTTCTCACTCACTATGGACCTTTTCTTCTTTATTTATGTTGCATTGAGTTAAAATTTTAACGTGATAATTTTGTTATGCTACAATATTTATAAATAGGCTATAACATCTTGAGGTAAAGAAATTATAAATATTAAGTAAATTATATATGCATCAAGAAATGGACTGTAGCAAAAAGTGTTTGAAATGTGTGTGTGTGTGTGTGTGTGTGTGTGTGTGTGTGTGTGTGTGTGACCAATTTAAACAGTTGCAGTAAATGTTTATAGTTTGTTAAAACAGCCATATTTCATTGGGAAAAATAATTATTTTTTATTTTAGGGTAGATATTTTATTTATGTTTATATTTATTTTGTTACAGCATTTGGAAGACATCACTACAATTATAAAGGATGAAATTCTTTTAGAAGAAGTGGAAAAAGAAATGAATACACAAGAGGTAAAGTTTTTTTTAAATATACAATCAGTCTTCCATCTAGAAGTAGGTGAAACAAGTGAGATTCATGGTAGATGAGTTTTCCATTGAAGGCGGTCACTTTATTAACAAAATATTGTTGAAGTTGAACATTTATAGTTGAAAATTATATTCAGTCTTAGCCTTTCCGGTGCTCTGGGTGTGTATACACACAACATTTTTATGTCAATATGATGCTCCGGATGTGGTAAGTCGCACGTCGTTTTAAATTGGTAAAGTGCTCAGAACGGTTTAGTACGGCTATGGCTGTGATACACGGAACAAGCATTGTGCGTACAAGGTCAACGAATTGTCTTTAGTTATGAGAGCTGTTGAAACAAAGACAGTTCATTCAGTGTGTCTGGTGTCGTTTAGAAGTTGAGATAATTCACAGATGGGTTTTTGTAAACGCTGCCATTAAGTGATACGTATATTTGTTGTTGTGGCGTGCTCCTTTTATGTACATCTGCAATTGACAATTGAGTGTTGCTCAGGTTGTGTAATCTTTGCCATTAATGATAAATGTAATTATTGTTGTGACGAGTTTATTTTTTTATCTACATTTGCAATTGACTGTTGAGTGCTTTGAGATTGTGTAATCTTTGCAGTAAATGACATGTATAATTGTTGTTGCAGACCATTTTGTAAATGGTAGAGTGCTCCACGCGTATATACACACACTGCTGCTGAAAATATGGCACACGGGCAAAGCATAACTGCTCACACGAGTTGGCAGCAAAAAGGTTAAAACATAGAGACACCTGAGATGTCTTGCATTGGTGCTGTCACCCAACAAGTTGAGTGCTAGTTGATTGGGGTTGGTGATTCAATTTCAGTTGTTAGTTTATACAATAACATTGAATTTCCTATACCAGTGAAACACTCGAATGTTGTCTTCTACACTTTTGTTCCTTGTGAGCAATGGGTAGGTTGATGATTGTTATCAACATGTAATATGAATACATTGTAAGTACATCAATAATTGAATGAACGAATCAAGTTTTGTTTTTACTCGTCCTTTTTTTGGCATTTGTCTTTCTGTCTGTTGGGGTATGTCTCACGATTACTTTTCAACACATCAAATGATTTTTGTAAACCTTGGCCTGTGTGTCTGTAACTCTACTCTACAGAACTCTATTGTTTTTGACACTGATCCCGCAAAATGTAGATGGGAGAGTGGTAAAAATGTGTGAGGGTGAAAATTTGGAAAAAATCATAAAAGTCTGTGTGGAATATCGAATTAAAGAGAACTTTAACCATTATGAATTTAGCTTCATTTTTAAAAATCTCAATATTTTGGGATACCAGGGGCCAAACGTGAGGGAAAATTTTGATAAAGTAGCAAAAATTCAAAGGGATTATTGGGCATATGGCTTGTGGGATATCAAAGGGAATATTAACTAAAATCTGAATATAGTGGTGAGCTTTAGAAATTTCAATATTTTGGAATGCAAATTTTTAACACAGCCAGCCTAGAATGGAATCAAAATTATTAAAATCCGGCCGTGGTCAGACTAAAGAATATTTTAACACAAATTAGATGTTAAAATTTTTTAGCCTGTATTGTGTGCTTACTATTCAGTTGTTACATTTCTGAACAAAAAATAGGGTATTTTTAATTAAGAAAATTGTGTTTAGTGGTTATAATCACTATTGTCGGTCCATTGTTAAGCAGCAGGGAAATGGGCAGTAGTCGGTACAACTAATTGGGGGAATGAAGCGCGTAGATAATGTAGAAGTTGTACGCATCACAAAAACAGTGGGAGCTCAGTATACTATCTGAAATGAAGACAGATAAACCTGTTTGAAATGATATGCTGTCAAATCTTTATATGTAGTGGCATTTCTCCTGTGTGTATAGTTTGCTACAATCAACAAAATGAGCTATCACATGACTAAAAACCATAATGGCTGCCACACAGTCAACTATGTGGGCCACTCTTTATATACAAATCAGTCATAAAACCTGTTTAGACATGTGAGAGAACACTATGGGACATACAACAACAATAATATGCTTCCTGAGCTGCAGAACTTGCTCACTGCTTTGAACAAAGTACATTTATTACTGAATGAATTGTTATATTACATCATTTTCGATTAGCAGAAAATCCTGATTAGCATATTTTTTTAACAGAACACTGTTGCACACCACTATAGAAAAATTATTCCGATTAGAGCTTTCAAGCTTCACAGCTCATCGTCAGATCGGAAATAACAATAATAGGACTAGACAACTTCTTTATACCCACTTGCCCTACCACTAGCGTACACATTTTCATAAACAAGCTATAAGTTAAATGTCCTTTCTGGCTATTATTAACTAGCGAGTTCAGTCACCCATGTCTGTACTTTTACATTTCTTTCTAGTACATTATGTGTGTTGTGTGTATTTTTGTGTGTGTACATTCTTTTTAATACCTAACGTTTTAAATCCTTTCTCATTTAGTATTAGTATTCATTAAATTTTCTAACCCTTTCTTTCTTTCAATATTTCTAACTCCTCTCTAAGTCTTCTTTTAACTGTGTTACTACTTTCAAAATTTCATAGTCTTCTAAAGGATTAACAAACTTATGGTTCTCTTCTATGAAATGTCTTGCATATAACGGATTTGTTGTTCTATTACTTTCTCCACATTTGTGGTTACATAACCTGCATTCTAATTTCCATCCTGTCTCACCTAGGTACACTTTGTTGCATTATTTACATTTTAATTTATAAACTCCGCTTCTCTGTAAGATTGGGATTTTTTCTATGTTTATTTCTTATCTTATCAAATACTGTTTCACGTTTTTTAATTGCCATATCTACTCGTATTTTTTAAAATGTATAATTTTTCTGATGTGTGATCCTACATATGTCAGTGACCGTGCATAATTCTTTTGTTTTGGTTCTTGCATGTTTGTTTTTAGCTTTTTGCATGTTAATGCTTTCCATAACTTTATCCACTATGTTGGTGTTATAGTTATTGTTCTTTACAATTCCCTTTATCTTTTTTATCTCGCTATCTTTTGTTTCTGTCTATTTAAGCACCTGTAAGCTCTATAACAAAATGAATTGATTGCCGCCACTTTATTTGTCGTACTTCATTTCAGATAATATACAGAGTTCCTACTGTTTTTGTAAAGTGTATAACTTGTGTATTGTCTAGGTGCTTCATTCCTCCAATTAGTTGTACTGACTGCTCCCCGTTTCCCTACTTCTTAATAATGGACCGATAATCTCTTTGTAGATGCCCAGGTTCCCCATATCTAAAAAGCTTCGGTCTTCCATACTTTCTACCTTCACACTGTGGTGCCGAACTTTTAAGACTCTGTCTCTCATTCTTCGTCTTAATCATTTGTGTTGTCACAATCAGTTAGTGTGCGCACTTTATGATTCGCCCAACCAGACACTGACTTGGTGGCCTCAAACTGTACAGCATAGACAAGCGTACCCACTCTATTATGGTGTATTGCCATTGTAACAGTTGTTGTAGTTCACTATCTCTGCCCCCATCAGTAAATATCTATCACCAATGTCATTCAGAAATTTTCTGGTGCTCTGTGATAGGCCAGTCTAACTAGCAAGTCAATACTTGCTTTAAACTGTTCTGCATAAGAGTTCTGGCTGTAAGGTGACACTTTCTGTAGTAGCTCTAAGGCAGATACTTGAAAGCAAGAATAAGTGAAACCAATAATATGTGCTTGCGACTTCAAATTGCCAAAGATATGTTGTCCAGTAGTGCTTCCATCAAATGTTGGGCCCTTGATATGAATAGGCATGACTGCAGTCAAAGTAATTCTCTCTGGTACCTTATTTTCTGTATTTTTTGGACTTTACATTTTTTGGTACAATCTGTTGAGCAGTTTGATTTGTAACAGGGTTGTTTTTTCATTGACTGTTCAGCTTCTGTTTTAATCTGTTATTTTACATTTGCAGTCCACTTCTCTACTACAGATAATCTTACCTCTTCCCCACTGAGATCACCATGTAATTCACCCACACCTCCACATAGTAGAACCCAACTCTGCAGCAGTATGCTCTTTGTTCCTATATCAGTGCTTTTATGTGTTTTGTTTCTTGTTGATGTTCTTCTGTTTGTCATTATATCTAAGCAGGGATGCTTTTAATGAACTAAATGAATAAGTATTACCTTCTTAGTCTGTCCTGTGGCTTCCTTATATAAATTTTAAAGATGTAAAAACGTGTTTCAGAACTTATGTTCCATCATCAGGTGTGTTTCACTCGTTGGAGGTCGTCAACACATTAAGACACAACACATATTTAAACACAAAAAACTAGTTAACAATAGCGCATGAAGTTCACAGTGTGCACCATGCGGTGTAATATCCATACTGCCATCTGTTGTCATTGTTGTCTGTGCACTATCAGTGATGCGGGCTTCAGGCATTCAGAGAATTGCAATGCTGTATCATACAATGTGTTGGAATGAAAATTTAGCTGGTCATGTAACAAATGCTTGGGATAAAATTTATATGCCTTATACACTTTAAACTCCTCGGCAGCACTCATGTACTGGCCTTACTTTAAAAAATGTATGGGTATAAGATTTGTAGCAAAATCTGTGTAATTGTGGTTACTATTAATTCAAACTGCCGTATTGAATGTAACAATGTGCGGCAGTTACATTAAAATTAAAATTTTTATACATTTCAAAAAAAAAGCAGTTTTACAAAAAAAGTAGTCCGTTCCTCGGTGTGGAACTGTTCATAAGGTGATCGCAATTGATTATACAGTGAAACTTGGTTAATTCGAACTTCAAGGGGAAAGGAAAAAAATTCGAATTATCCAAAATTTGAAATAACCAACATCATACGGAACAATACTGTAAGTTCACATTTTTTGTTAAGTACTGCAACAGAAATAATGTACGTTAATTGCACAGAAGAAACTAATTTATTTCAGTAATAAAGTGTGTTATTTTACAGGGTATTACTCAAAAATTGTATTACATGAACCAACATTTATAAAAGAGAATTACCTGTACCCCAAAAATGTGTAATCTTCGTTTGTTTTTGTTTTTTTAGTTGTAAACACTGAATAAAATCTTCTAATTCACTCACAGCACAAAAAATTTTGTTATTAACGTTGAACTGAGCTTCAACGAATCGTTTTAAGTCCACGATCATTGAAACTGCCTCAGAAGTGGATGGAATCGGTGTCTCTGGTTGAAGGTCTTCTTCTTCTTCTTCTTCTGCTTCAGAAGATCCCTGCGTATTTTTCATCACTTCTTCGAGAATTTCCCCATCCATCAGAGTTCCACAGATGGTGACGTCTGCATCGACATTTAAATACGCTTCGTAGCTTACATCAACATTTAAATCTTCCCAGCCATCTGGTGTATTTTCTTCAGGATGGTTCCAATCAGTATTTGTAGAGTTTGCAACTTCATTTGCTTCATCATTTCTGATCTTGAAACCAGCGACCCTGAAACAGTGTGCTATCGTACTAGGCTTAACTTTGTTCCATGCATTATGTATCATATGAGCAGCGTCCAATACGTTAAGATTTTTTGTTTGGTACTCCTAAGATTTTGATAAAAACCTGTCGACGATAAAAATGTTTCAGATTCTTAATAACCCCTTGGTCCATAGGCTGAACAACTGAGGTCATGTTAGCCGGAAAGTATTCAATTTTAATCGACGTTAGCGATGGAAGGTTGTTGTGGGCCGTGCAGTTGTCGATAAACAACAAAATTTTTCTCTTTTTCCGACCAAGTTCTTTGTCAAGATTCAGAAGCCATTTTTCAAACAATGCAGCTGTCATCCAAGCTTTTTTATTGGCTTCATTTGCCAATCATTAAAAGCAGTAATTTTTCTGACCCATCCATATTTGACCCTATCAAAATTGTCAACCTTTCTTTACTATTCTTTCCCCCACTGCACTTTTCGTTTTTAAATGAAAATGTTTTGTATGGTAAACACTTGAAAAATAGCCCTGTTTCGTTGACATTAAAGATATTTTTTGGCTGGTAATTTTCGATAGTTTTCGCTAATTCAGCATGCCACTTATCTACTAAATGTCCGCTCACTGATCCGCTCTCACCACAAACATTTCGAAAAGAAATCGCATTTCTGTCATTAAAACCCGCAAACCAACCGGTACTTGCCTTAAAATCCCGAATGCCCAATCCCTCTGTGAATTCTTCTGCTTTTGCACGGATTATTGGTCCACTTAAAGGAATGTTTTGGTCATGAGTTTGTGTGAACCACTTTAAAACACAATTGTCCACTGCAGGATAATCTGCTGTTCTTACCCGCTTTCGACTTTTCCCGTTTTTTTATTCCAGTTTTCCATAAATGTGTTTTTATTTTTTAAGAAAGACGACAAAGTGTTCGGTAAAATTCCGTATTCTTTTGCAATGTCACATTTTCGTTTTGCTCCCCGTTCCACGTCTTCTATCACTTCAACTTTTTCGTCTAAAGTTAAACTCTTGTACGGGCCGCGCTTAGCCATTGTTAAACTGAACGTAACCTCTAGAATGCACGTAAGCTCTAATTATAGCCAAAACACTACTGTAGTTTTAAAATTAAATCGAACAACACGATTTTGACAACACGCAATTAAATCGAGCAGCACACCTTATACACTATTCAACTGTACTGTAACATTACTGACTTAACTCTGTTTTGGTAGGGGAAATTCCAAACTACCCTGGGGGTACAGTATTGTGTACAGAGCAAGTTTGGAATTCCCTACATTCCTCATGCGATTACAGTTAGGTATAACGGTACCTACACCTATTGTGTATGACTGTATTGTGTCTGTTTTCAACCAAAACGAAAGCAAACACTCCGAGCTACGCAAACATTTTAAACTTTGTCTTTGAAAAAAACTTCGAATTATCCAAACGAAATATTTTTTACTTCGAATTAGGCATGCCATTTTTATAAGAGTTTAAATACGTTTTTCAAGGGGAATACCAGTTTATTCGAATTATCCAAAAATTCGAATTATCCAAGTTCGTATTAACCAAGTTTCACTGTATATATATATATATATATATATATTGTAACAATATATAGGGTGGTGGTGTGTGGTATCTTCCTTTATTCTTAAAGCCCCTCGTTGGGTTCGTCAATATGTAACAATAAACGGGGGTCGTACCTGTTAAAATGTATCACACTTGTTTATTTTGTGTATTAGTGTGAATGTAGTGTGTTTGCCTCACACTGGTTGTTACATAAATCGACGTCACTACTGGAGTCCGTAGCGTTGTCAATGTTACCAGTACAACCTACCTGTTAATTCATAGGGATTGCTATTCCCGGGTGGCGCCAAATTGTTTCGGTTAAAACAATTAAAATATTTAATTTCTAAGATAATACGTGATATTAGCATGGACAGCTGTGGCGTTCGAATTGTTCCCGCTGCTACACAGGTTGTCGACTCGGCCACTCGTGATGAGCGCTAGTTGGCTGTTGTTTACAACTTCGCTAACACACATATATTCTACAAAAATCCTATGAAATAACAAGATAGTAATGTTCTGTACTACGTTTTTTAATACAAATTTAATTATCAATAAATATGACAAATGAATCATAAATAATTTTATAATACTATGCTCCGGCTTAGAGCTTGAAACACAAAATCTCTCAGAGTTGGCAAACTTGATTTCAACATATTATCGTTCAGTTACTTTTAACAAATTAGTATGTTTTTGAAATCTGGAGTTCTTTTGATCATGAAAATAGACATAAACGTTGGTTACATCAAAAAAGTACACTACCATACCTTATACGTACTTAGGATTTATAATGTGTTTGCACAATTTGTTCGGTAGTGTCGTATTTCTGTTACAATAGTTGTGTTGACAAATAAGGTTATCTATATAGTTTAATAAAATGTTTTTTATGTAAGTAAATTATGCCTTTACCTTTGAAAGAAAATACTACTTTTTAAATAGTGAGAAATTTTATCAGTTGAAAATAATTTAAGCAATTTAGGGTTTTGGGAATAAGGAATTTATTCGGTACTTATCAGTTCATCTCACGTTGAAATGTTGTCATCAGGATTGGCGTTTGGTCTTCGACTTTGGGCTGGTTTAAAGCTTCCAACATCTTCTTCAATCTGGTCTGGGGTCTTTCTCTTATTAATTCAGTTAATTTCGTTCCTGGACATCATGAATTCTGTATAGATCGACGTCTATTCATATTGGGTCATCTTGGTGCACTGATTCGACTTTTTATAACTGTTTAAATCAAAATTTTAATTGTTCTAATTTTGCGCGTCGCTTACCCACGCTTCGTTTTTTCAGTCTATATAATTTAACGGAAAATAAGCCCTCAAACGTCTCGTTGTCATGGTAACCATAATTCAATGCTTAGTTAATTACTCCTTACATACATTGTTAGAAATATTTGAATTTTTATTCAAATTTATTAAGTATTTTCCTAATGATTTTATTCCTTTATAATTCCTTTGGGATAATAAATGACATCACTATTATTTTTCTTTCCTTTCAAAGTTTACAATGATACCTCATAAGGTCATATTCTGTTATACATTAACTATAGTCTAATTATTTGACATTTAATAAATAACATATCTTTCTTAAATTAAATTATTACAATAATATTTCTGTGTTAAAATAACTGATATATAATTACTGTCCATTCACTGGTCTTAGATTAGTAAGATTTCTTGTGAAATTGATACAATTTACATTTGAATGTCTTTGGCAGTTAACTGTTTTCATAGTCACAATCAGCCATGATTGTTTTTTAGTGTATTTCCTTTTCAAATTACATTCTGAATTCAGCCTGATGGGCTTCACTTATTTGTTTGTGTTTTAACTACTATTCAACATACATTTTCATTTCTCTTCATTTAAAATATCATAATTGGGTTTATGGACTGTAGGCAGCCATATTCCTCCTTTAACATTGAACCAATTATTCTTTACAAGTCATTAGTTATTATTAGTACTAACATTGATTTCTTTCTTGTGTTACAAACTACAGTGATAAACATTGTCACCTTTCATAAAATTATGAAAGTAAATTCCCCTTTCAACATGGGGTGTTGTATTCTTTGCAATCTTAATTTTAATAACAAAACTTTGGTTCTATTCTATCATGCCATGTTAACACAAGTTATTTGTCTGGGCTTTCTCCCTGAATAATATTACAAGCTTCCTTAATATTAATTTGGATTACTATTTCTAATTACTTCTAGATATATTACTAAGTATAACATCACTCCACTCATTGGTTGTTTATCAATGTTTCACAGAGTGTCTGCTTACATATCATTCTATTTTGAATGTTTCACATACACTTTCACTATTTTTTAGGGCATTTACACTTCACTAAAGCACTTCACTGGTTCACTGTTTTGGTAATTAGTGTTATTTAATGGGTAATCCCTATACTTTCTCCTACCATTTCTCACTATTTTGTTTTAGTATAACATTTACTATTAACAATATTTGGTTAGTTGGGTTTTGTTAAATCTAACCTTTCTGACTGGGTTAGTGTACTTTTTTATATTATTATATTTTACAATTGTATTGTCCTTAAAATGGGTACATAGGTTACCTTAATGATAACAATAATATTGGTTTCATTAATACATAATTATTCAAGGTTTATTGACCGTATTCTATTTTTAAGTATACTATCTTTCCCTTTTTATATGTGTGTTAGTTTCCCCTTGGTTTCAATCAGTCTCCTCTTCATTCTTCCTCTTCTTCATCTTCACTAATCTTCATCTTCAGTAGTCTTCATCGTGGTTTGGTTCTCCTCTTCATTCTTCCTCTTCTTCTTCTCTTGTTAGTTCATTGTTTTGTCTATCATATTTTTCTTAAGTATGTTACGTGGTTCCCTTCTTTATGTTTGTGTTGTTGGCTCAATCACTATAAAGTATTTACATTTTAATAAGTATGTTACGTGGTTCCCTTCTTTATGTTTGTGTTGTTGGCTCAATCACTTGGGTTGGGTAATATCGTTGTACATCGTGTCAAAGTATTTACATTTTAATCATTTTTTAAATATTTTATTTTATATGAAGTAATTTTATATCAAGAATTATCTTTTTTATCACTGGTACGGGATTTGGCTTAATTGTATCGTTACATAATGCCTCTCCTCTAAAATTGATCATTTTAATAAAACACTAGCATAGTTTTTTATGAAATTATCAGTTATAGATAACCTTTTTCCTTTTTCCTTGTTTGTTTCTCCATTCTTCATTTCTCATCTTACTTAATTCATTCCATTTTATTTGGATCTGTTTTCATTTATTTCCATTGGTGCATTTTCCCTCATACACAAATTTTTTTCCCTAACTAATATACAGTAGCTGGTTTCTCCCATTACTACTCATTTTTCTGAGACTAGAGGCACATCTTCTCTACTCAGTTCATTTGGATTGCTGGACTTTTCTACAGTCAATCTTAAATCTTTGTCAACTTGTGACTTAATAATAATAATACAATAATAATATAATATACTTTGGGATTGTCCACCTTGTGGTTTGTTTTTAGATCACTTTGTCATTACTACTCATTCTTCCTTCCGCTATACCTTAACTATACACTATCGTCTACTTATACTCTATATTGAGAAATTTTATCTTTATTCATATGTTAATTTCATTATATCTCACTTTTCATTATTTTGTTTTCAATGCTCGTTGTGATCATTCTAATTGTCTTAGACATTTTTTTTTTCTTAGTCATTTAGCAGAATTCTGCTTTAGCCATATCTGTATATTGGTTTTATATACATAATCTCCCTCTCTCCTTGTACCAGGTATAATTTTATTTATTTTTTCTTATAATACTGTTGATTCAGTATAATTTCAAATATTCATCTCAGTAATTTGAGCTTGATTTTATTTTTGTTGATTTTATTCTGTATTCAACATCCTTTTTGATAATTCTTTGGTAAGTTAATGGTCTTACCTTAAAGGAATGTTTGTAGCGTATTCCTTGTGAGCTATTTTTTGTTTTAATTATAATTGTAAGTTTGTGCTTCTTACATTTTTATTATATAGGAATGTGTGTAACTTATTCCTTATTATCTCACTTTTTACTTCATACTTCATATATCAATTTTTTGTTATATTGTAAACTGATTTAAATTAAAAGGAATTTGTGTAACTGTTTCCTTTTTTTTCCATTATTATAAAACTTTTTTATCGAAGTTTGGTTGTATACTCCCTTGATTTTCCTCGTATGGATATTACTGATCTGGTAAGTGTTATTACCATTATCTTTGGTGATGATATATGGACCGGTGTATAGCAATAATAATTTCCTTGCTACACCTTCCATTGTACTTGGCAGTTCACGATTTTTAATTAATATTTTTTCTCCCTCTTTATATTTGATTATTTTGGGTTGGTTCTTTGCATATTTGGCCTTTTGTTTCTCAATTTTTTCCACTATTAGGCTGTACCATTTGTTTTTGTCATACGGGTCTTCTGGGTCTTTTGGGAATTCTATTATCTCTTGTATCTCTCTGTTTGGCTTTCTCTCGAACATCATCAAATAAGGTGTACTCTCCGTGAATTTGTGATAACTGATATTTAAAAATACTTCCGTTGAAGGTAAATATTTGTACCATTCTCTCTGGTTGTTATGACAATAAGTTCTCAAAATGCGTCCCACCTCTCTCAACATTCTTTCTGCGGGATTGCTGCTAGGGTGGTAGACTGATGTTTTATAAGTTTTGATATTTAGTTTTAATAACTCTTCTCTCCACTTCCTTCCTTTAAATTGCGTTCCATGATCTGTTATTAACATGTACGGTCTTCCAATCTCTATTATGTATTTATTTTTGATAATATCTAATATTTTCTTTGTTGTGGCTCTGTTTATAGCATATAATTTGGTGTACTTGGTATAATGGTCAAGTATGATAACAATGAATTTGTAGCCATGTCGTCCTCCGCTACGTGGGAATGGTCCACATATGTCGAGGAACGCCTTCTCTAGTTTGGCACTTGATGTGATGGGTATCATCGTTCCATCTTTTCTTTCGTTATTGGTTTTGACCATCTGACACAATGTGCAGGTTTTTATGTTTTTACTTACTTTTCTTGCAATATTTTTTATGAAAAATCTTCCTCTAAAGCTTTTACCATTTTAATTGTTCCCATGTGACCGTATCTCACATGATAATCTTTGATGATTTGATTTTCTAATGATTGAGGAATTACTAGCTTCCAAGTGTCTTGGTTCTTTTTAGTTTTTATAAATAAAATATTATTGTATACACAGTAAAATTGGTTAATAATGGCTTCAGACTCCATCAGTCTTTTTCTTATGTTGGATATTTTTGTATCTTGCTCTTGTTGCAACACTATTTGGTTTACAATATTTTCCAGGTCTTTCCTATTTTTCAATACATAATACACTTTTGCTATCTTCCCCTTTTCTCCTTCAAATGTCTGATTTACTACATTTATTCTGGACAATACATCAGCCACTATATTTTTTCGTCCTGGAATATATTCCCATGTAATGTGGTATTCTTGCAAAGCAAGTATCCATCGAGTAAGTCGGCCATGATTCAACTTACATTGTTTTAGAAACGATATTGATTTATGATCGCTTCGGACCGTGATATTATATCCAAGTATGTACGTCCTAAACTTGCCGCACGCGAATACTATGCTGAGCAACTCCTTTTCTGTAACATTGTAGTTACGCTCACAGCTATTGAGTATTCGGCTGGCGAAGCTAATGACTAGGTGATTGCCATCTTCGTCTTCCTGGTATAATTCTGCGCCTAGACTTACATCACTAGCGTCGCAGTTTAGGTAGAACTGTTTTGCAAAATTAGGGTGGTGTAAAATAACAGTGTCAATAAATTTTTGTTTGATTAATTTGAACACTTCTTCTTGTTCCGCTCCCCACGTCCATTTTTCTTTTGAAGAGAGTTGTTTGGAAAATTTTGCTGTTAGGTGGGAGTAGTTGGTCTGAAACTTCCTATAGTAATTACATACTCCTAGGAAGGATTGCAACTGCTTTTTGTTTCGTGGTGATGGGTAATTTTGTATGGCGTTAACCTTCTCTTGGGATGGAGAGATTCCCTCTTCGGTTAGGTTGAATCCTAAGAACTTCACTTCTTTAGCAATGAACTTTGATTTGTCTAACTTAAGTATGATATTGTTGTTAGATAATTTTCCAATACATGTCTAACTCTTTCACAGTGTTTTTATGAGTCCAAATGGTAGCCTTTTGAACTGGTAGTTTCTACCGTCAAAAATAAAAGCCATGTATTGTCTACTGTGTGGGTGCAGCTCTACCTGCCAATACCCACATACAGTGTCCCAGGTGCTAATATACCTGATTCCGTGGAATCTCTTCAGAATTTCTTCTATTTCTCCTGGTGAGGTTCTGTCATTTATAATCATCTTATTTATTTCTCGGGCGTCCAGGCAAATTCGTACCTTGCCATTTTTCTTGGGTATGGCAACTATGGGGCTGGTATATTGAGAATGACTGTACTCAATTATATCTTCGGCAATCATTCTATTTATTTCCATTCTAACTTCGTTTTTTAGAGAATGTGCTATTGGATATGATTTCCTGTGGAAGTCCACTGGTTCTCGGAATTGAATTTCACATTGGTATCCTTTAACCTTTCCTGGGGTGTTCGAAAAGACATGCTGATAATCATTATAAATGGTGATTAACTTATTGGATTGTTGCTCACTAATCTCCTGCATAGGCCGTTCTCTTTGGAAGGTGATAATCTCTTCCAACTTCTGGTTCCATAAGGTCTTACGCTCCTCCTCCTCTACCATGGTGATAGATGGCTCATGCCTCTGGCAATAATAACTCTTCAGTTCTGTGTTTTGGCTTAAAGCAGTTGGACTTGGTACACAATTTATAATGTTCGCGGACCAGGCTCCTTGTTCTGAATTTAATAACACTACTCCCTTCTGCAGGTTTATTACTGCTGAGTACCTTCTTAGTACATCACATCCATTGAGCATATTGAAAGGTAGCCCACTTGCCACGAGAAATATAATAGGGATGGTTGATTTTAGATTATCTAGCTCCAATGACACTTGTTTTCTCACTGTTTTGTTCTGTTTGCCAGTTGCGCCAATGATGATTATATTATTTATTGGCAATGTAGGTATTGGTGTTCGAGAGTGAGCTTGAATTCTTTCTAATTCAGGCTGGTTAATGAGAGAGATATTAGACCCTGTGTCTACCATGGTAATGGTTATGGTACCGTTTATTGTTGCCTTTATATGAACAATTTCACTATTGTTCTGTGGTAATTGAGTGGCCCCTTCCTCGAGAAGTTCTTCTTGAATATCTTTTAAATAATTGTTGTAAATTATCGTGATTCCTTTGGTTTTCTTTTCTGACATGTTTTGACGTATCAACCCAAGTGATTGGTCATGTGAAGGGCGTTCATACTTTATCACTGACCTTTTTAGTTTAAAGGTGGCTGCTGGCTGACGGCCAGGTTACTTGGCTGGTCGTTCGTTTCATCATGCGGCACATTTTGCTGGTTATTTCCATTTTGTAGTGGTTCATGGTTCCTGTTCACTGATGGTCTATTGTCAGTCTTGTCAGACACATGGTACCATGGTTCTTGGTGCCAATTTGAGTTGTATCTTCGGTGGTTATTCCGCCTTCTCCCACTAATAAAATTTACATGACGTCGATTGTCACTCCTATTCGGATTGCCCCCGCGTCCCCGGTTGTACTGGTAATTGGGATGATACCGGTTGCCGTAGTAATTATGGTCATTGGGGTGACCGTTGGTACGTTGTTCAGGTTCCACTCCTTGGTAATTCTCATTTGGTCGGTTATTATTATTTGGGCTGCTTCTATTATTGTTTTGATTTCCTGAGTGATGGTTCTGTTGCCCTCGGTTACCAGGCTGATTATTTTGAGGGTGATGCTGATTGTTTCCTTTGAATGTTTGTTCTGTATTATTATTATTGTTATTTCGGCCCCAGTTATTTCGATTATTGCTTTGTGGATAATTGTATGGTCCATGGAAATTAGGTGTATTGTTGTGTTCATTCCACTTATTGTATCTTTGGTTTGTGATCCTGTTTTTTCGATACTGGTTATCGTTCTCCAGGTCCTCCAGTAAACTAACCATTCCTTGAATTGTTTTAATTTGGCCTTGTCGCCTGGCCTTCTGGATGGCTTCTTCGTAATGATACCCCAGTTGTATTACCAACGACTCCTCGGGTATTCTGGGTTCCAAATTTCTGGCTAAGCATACCTTTCCCAGAAAGTACGATGTTAACGTGTGTCCTCCTTGTGTTTCGTACCTTCCGTTACTGATGTCATTGCGGACCACATTCTGTGTTGATTCGGACCAATACTTCTCCCTGAACTGTTTCTTGAACTCTTGGGTATCATTGATCTCAGGTCTCGTGGCCGTCCACCAATTGTCATGGGTGTCACGGAACATCTCGTCGATCATACTCCTTACACTGGACCATCTGGTTTCTCTGTTCTTCTCTATCAGTTCTTCTACTCGTTTAAGGAATTCTATTGGGTTTCTCCGGTAGCTACGAAAATTAATCATTTCTCGATTCTCACTGGTTATGAACTGTGTGTGATTATATGGTTTTTCTCTTAATGCATCTAATTCTTCCTGCATCTGTTTCTCTTGCATACTGATCCCCTGGATTTTTTCTCGGTTTTCTCGGGTCAGTCCGTCTATTTTATCTATGACGGTGTACACTTTCTCCACCCGATTGTTTACATCCAGTTGTAGCTCTTGGTGCCTCTCCTCCAGTTCCTTGACCACTTCCTGTTTGTTCTTCAGGCACCCTTCAGTAAGGACTTGGTAGAATTCAGTTGCTCTCAGCTTACTTTCCTCCTCAACGTTACTAATTTTATCATTTAATTCTTCTCTGATTTGTATCACAGTTTCGTTGGTCTCCGTCACCGTTTGTCTGATCTCTTCTTGACATTCGACTAGCTGTTGCTTCCATTCCTCCTTGGTTTTCTTACTTTCTTCCTCGATTTTCCGTTGGAGAATATCATGATTATTTTCCATCTTTTTATTTACTACCTCCAGATCCTTCTTGATCTGTTTCTTCAGCTCCTCGCTCTTCTTTTCCAATGCCTCCTGACTTCTCTTCAAATCTTCATGGTTGCTCTCTATTTTGTCATTCAGGAATTCTATACTCTCCTTCATTTGCTTCTTCAATTCTTCACTGTTTAGGTCTAGTTTTTCTAATCTTTTATTCAAATCTTCCTTGTCCCGTTTTCTCTCTTCCTTGTCCGACTCTAATCTGTTCATTTGTTCCATCATCATTCTCATCAAACTATCGAGTTTCGTTTCTTCTGTTGGTTTGACTGGTTGGTTATTCACCATGACTTCTGCTTCCAATTCCGGTTCAGGTGGATTGGGATTTTCCATTTGGTCCTCCTGTGGGTTTTCTTCTGACAATTCTCCAGTAGTTTCCTCCATTTCTACTTCCTCAACTTCCTCCATTTCTTCTGGGTTTCCTTCTTGGTTTGGTGCTTCCTTCCCTTTGCGCCTCGTAACCATACCGTGTCTATTCATGATCGCCGCTAGTTATTCTTCCTAGCCGCACGTTGCTGGTCGCCAATATATAACAATTTATAGGGTGGTGGTGTGTGGTATCTTCCTTTATTCTTAAAGCCCCTCGTTGGGTTCGTCAATATGTAACAATAAACGGGGGTCGTACCTGTTAAAATTTATCACACTTGTTTATTTTGTGTATTAGTGTGAATGTAGTATGTTTGCCTCACACTGGTTGTTACATAAATCGACGTCACTACTGGAGTCCGTAGCGTTGTCAATGTTACCAGTACAACCTACCTGTTAATTCATAGGGATTGCTATTCCCGGGTGGCGCCAAATTGTTTCGGTTAAAACAATTAAAATATTTAATTTCTAAGATAATACGTGATATTAGCATGGACAGCTGTGGCGTTCGAATTGTTCCCGCTGCTACACAGGTTGTCGACTCGGCCACTCGTGATGAGCGCTAGTTGGCTGTTGTTTACAACTTCGCTAACACACATATATTCTACAAAAATCCTATGAAATAACAAGATAGTAATGTTCTGTACTGCGTTTTTTAATACAAATTTAATTATCAATAAATATGACAAATGAATCATAAATAATTTTATAATACTATGCTCCGGCTTAGAGCTTGAAACACAAAATCTCTCAGAGTTGGCAAACTTGATTTCAACATATTATCGTTCAGTTACTTTTAACAAATTAGTATGTTTTTGAAATCTGGAGTTCTTTTGATCATGAAAATAGACATAAACGTTGGTTACATCAAAAAAGTACACTACCATACCTTATACGTACTTAGGATTTATAATGTGTTTGCACAATTTGTTCGGTAGTGTCGTATTTCAGTTACAATAGTTGTGTTCACAAATAAGGTTATCTATATAGTTTAATAAAATGTTTTTTATGTAAGTAAATTATGCCTTTACCTTTGAAAGAAAATACTACTTTTTAAATAGTGAGAAATTTTATCAGTTGAAAATAATTTAAGCAATTTAGGGTTTTGGGAATAAGGAATTTATTCGGTACTTATCAGTTCATCTCACGTTGAAATGTTGTCATCAGGATTGGCGTTTGGTCTTCGACTTTGGGCTGGTTTAAAGCTTCCAACATCTTCTTCAATCTGGTCTGGGGTCTTTCTCTTATTAATTCAGTTAATTTCGTTCCTGGACATCATGAATTCTGTATAGATCGACGTCTATTCATATTGGGTCATCTTGGTTCACTGATTCGACTTTTTATAACTGTTTAAATCAAAATTTTAATTGTTCTAATTTTGCGCGTCGCTTACCCACGCTTCGTTTTTTCAGAGTCTATATAATTTAACGGAAAATAAGCCCTCAAACGTCTCGTCATGGTAACCATAATTCAATGCTTAGTTAATTACTCCTTACATACATTGTTAGAAATATTTGAATTTTTATTCAAATTTATTAAGTATTTTCCTAATGATTTTATTCCTTTATAATTCCTTTGGGATAATAAATGACATCACTATTATTTTTCTTTCCTTTCAAAGTTTACAATGATACCTCATAAGGTCATATTCTGTTATACATTAACTATAGTCTAATTATTTGACATTTAATAAATAACATATCTTTCTTAAATTAAATTATTACAATAATATTTCTGTGTTAAAATAACTGATATATAATTACTGTCCATTCACTGGTCTTAGATTAGTAAGATTTCTTGTGAAATTGATACAATTTACATTTGAATGTCTTTGGCAGTTAACTGTTTTCATAGTCACAATCAGCCATGATTGTTTTTTAGTGTATTTCCTTTTCAAATTACATTCTGAATTCAGCCTGATGGGCTTCACTTATTTGTTTGTGTTTTAACTACTATTCAACATACATTTTCATTTCTCTTCATTTAAAATATCATAATTGGGTTTATGGACTGTAGGCAGCCATATTCCTCCTTTAACATTGAACCAATTATTCTTTACAAGTCATTAGTTATTATTAGTACTAACAGTGATTTCTTTCTTGTGTTACAAACTACAGTGATAAACATTGTCACCTTTCATAAAATTATGAAAGTAAATTCCCCTTTCAACATGGGGTGTTGTATTCTTTGCAATCTTAATTTTAATAACAAAACTTTGGTTCTATTCTATCATGCCATGTTAACACAAGTTATTTGTCTGGGCTTTCTCCCTGAATAATATTACAAGCTTCCTTAATATTAATTTGGATTACTATTTCTAATTACTTCTAGATATATTACTAAGTATAACATCACTCCACTCATTGGTTGTTTATCAATGTTTCACAGAGTGTCTGCTTACATATCATTCTATTTTGAATGTTTCACATACACTTTCACTATTTTTTAGGGCATTTACACTTCACTAAAGCACTTCACTGGTTCACTGTTTTGGTAATTAGTGTTATTTAATGGGTAATCCCTATACTTTCTCCTACCATTTCTCACTATTTTGTTTTAGTATAACAGTTACTATTAACAATATTTGGTTAGTTGGGTTTTGTTAAATCTAACCTTTCTGACTGGGTTAGTGTACTTTTTTATATTATTATATTTTACAATTGTATTGTCCTTAAAATGGGTACATAGGTTACCTTAATGATAACAATAATATTGGTTTCATTAATACATAATTATTCAAGGTTTATTGACCGTATTCTATTTTTAAGTATACTATCTTTCCCTTTTTATATGTGTGTTAGTTTCCCCTTGGTTTCAATCAGTCTCCTCTTCATTCTTCCTCTTCTTCATCTTCACTAATCTTCATCTTCAGTAGTCTTCATCGTGGTTTGGTTCTCCTCTTCATTCTTCCTCTTCTTCTTCTCTTGTTAGTTCATTGTTTTGTCTATCATATTTTTCTTAAGTATGTTACGTGGTTCCCTTCTTTATGTTTGTGTTGTTGGCTCAATCGCTATTAAGTATTTACATTTTAATAAGTATGTTACGTGGTTCCCTTCTTTATGTTTGTGTTGTTGGCTCAATCACTTGGGTTGGGTAATATCGTTGTACGTCGTGTCAAAGTATTTACATTTTAATCATTTTTTAAATATTTTATTTTATGTGAAGTAATTTTATATCAAGAATTATCTTTTTTATCACTGGTATGGGATTTGGCTTAATTGTATCGTTACAATATATATATATATATATATATATATATATATAAAGCATGTTAATTTAAATAATTTTTGTGATATGTAAATTTTTGAGATGGAACTTATATCAGAATGTTCAAAATAAAAAGGTTTGGCCTAATTAGTGATGGTAATTATTTTAAAAATTAGTAACTAAATGTATGTTTTTTAAGTAAAAAGGGTTTTCGGCCATAAATTCTATTGTAAAAATATTCAGGTTTTTTGAACAAGAATTGTTCTGTTCAGAAGCCTCCTTCGACAAGAACTTTTATTATCTGTAGAAAATCATGAGTAGGGGTTACTTAAGAACCAATCTGATTATGCGAATTCAGTTGAAAATTATTTTTAACTGATTGATTAGTCTCTCTTTGGAATTGATAAGATGTAATTGCCACTTGGTACATGATCATTGATGTCCCAAACACTACACACACATTAGAAAATTACTACAGTTGCTGCGAGAAATATAGTAGTGCTATTCTGTGAAAGTGCAAGATATCCGATTAGGTATATAGACGCTTTAAGCTGACTGGAAAAAGGGTGTTTGCATAACACATCATTTTAATAATCAGTATTAGTTTGCCGTGAAAGTATGTAACAATGCTTATGAGAAATAACTACACACCTGAAAGCGACCCTGCGGCTGGACAGAGTATATCAATCTACAGTCCAGGAACTACCCATCATCTGAAGCATCTGAAGTCTACATAAAATGGAAGCAAACTTATTATTTATGCACAATTAAAAAAAAAAATAATTTAAAAGAATGATTATCTCATCAGTAAAGACTTTATGGTAAATATGACAAAAGAATGTTACATATTACTTTACTTCATTGTATATAAAGGGAGTCTTTTATTTTGTGTTACAAAGGTCAACACAGAGATTTTTTTTTTATAAACTGTATTAAAATCTCAGGAGATTGTCAAAAATAATAGCATCATTATTAATAGCATCCACTTCAAACATAGGCCTATCTCGGACTAGTTATTCTATGTGACCCCTGTACATCACAATTCATATACATATATATACATCGTTTGATAAGTTCAGCCATTTTCGTTTTAGTGTAAATAAATTTAAATTCGTGGTTTTATGTGTAGTGATTCTTGGTAAACCTTGACTCCATTTGTTCTTTATTAAAATTATCTACTTAACTCTTTTTGTTATTATAATCATCTCATGGCAACAATTTTTCTCTTTAAATTTTGCAGAGCGCCAGTTATGAAATACACAGAAATAATAAAATTATAATACTATCTTTGAATACAATAAAATATAAAATACTAATAATAATAGAACAATGTACTAATTCTTGTGTCACAGATTGGCAGCACTAATATTTATTATGCAGTGTTAAAAATAATATTAATAAATACAATTCTGTGTTTATACCCAATCTAACTGTATTGTGTAAACCACATGCTGGGTCATATGAATTTGCTTGTTCATTGTTTTAAGTATAATTGTTGCACAGTAAATTGTTTAATACAGGAGTGAGACATTGATGGCATAAAATAACTAATTACAATACTGAAAAATAATAAATCATCCATTTATTAACTATTATATTTAAAAAATTATATATCAAAACTTCGAAATGTGAATTCAGAATATTCTCTTTTTAAGAAGATACACTGACATACTATTATGACTCTTATATGTAACACACAACAATAATAATCTAAAACATCAAAACAAGACATTAAAAAACAATTGTAAAATTCTTGTAAATTTCTCGGGTGTCTGACAGGAATATAAACTTTGAATCATTATTAAAATTTTAAATCTTAGCAAATAATCTGCAAAAATAGTATATTTTTTGTTCAATCAAATTGTAAGTTTATTAATATTTTAGTAAAATAATATTCACTTTAAGTAAACATAGTTATTGTTTACAAGACAGCACCCATTCTAAATTGATTGGAAAAATTATTTTTAATAAAACTAAAAATTCCATATTACTTATTTTACTTCAACTATTTACATTTTCTTATTGATTTTACTTCACTAGCTCATACTTCAGTTCTTTGTGAGTTGTTTCTTTGTTTTGAAGAAAATAATTATTTTTTTTTTAGTTCTGTGTATGTGTGTGTGTGTGTGTGCAGCTTCTGGATATATGAGACAATGACAACGATGATGATGGTGATGATTTTGCCAATGCCGATTTCCTGTCGCTAATAAAACCCCAAGAGTGACCCCATGAGTAAGTCATTTGCGTCTTCCAGTGGCAGTGGAAAGAAAGTACATTTCTACTTATGGCATTGTCTGAATTGCAGTGTTTTGTAGACTTCAAATTTGATTAAATAACCATGTTTAATTATTGTCATTAATTTATTCATGTCTGGACAGGACTCTCTAACCAAGCAAAATACATGCGTACACAGAGATCGTCCCCATTTGCAGCACAATACCTGTTTCTGCTGGTAGACCACACACACACACACACACACACACACACACACACATGCACACACACACACACACATGCACGCACAGCACTGCATAAAATCGGGGTGATCACATTTGACAGGCTAGAGCCTGTAATCTTTGCCTGTACATACACTACTTAAAATTATTTCTATCAACTTCTCTCTATGAATTATTTACAATACTGCTATTGTTAAATATGCAAATATATGTGTTGTTGCATATATTCCCCAGGTGTTATTGGATTTGAATGGTATTCGTATTTTATTTATATCTCCACATACATAGTTATTCACATAACAATACGTTTTAAAACTGCTTCTTATAAAAAAAGATTTCATCGAACATAGTAAACACTGCCATGGAGGGATACAAAATTTAGCCACCTTTCTTTGGACATATTGTTCTCTGTTGACAATATCCTGTGTCACATTTATGTGTTTTGTAGTAAGAGGCTATATAACAATGATTTTTATACCTTTCTTTTCATGGTGCTATTTCTACCTGTTTCTCTAATAACGTGCTGTTTATTCTGAGACTCGTACTGTGTTCACCCTTGGTCTCTCTCTCTCTCTCTCTCTCTCTCTCTCTCTCTCTCTCTCTCTCGTGGGAAATAATTTCTCTTTGTCTTCTCTCACTTCGTTGTTCATATCATTTTGCTCTTCTCTAACCTTGCTTGCATTTCTCTCTTAATAGCGATTCCTTCTCTTTCTGCCCAAAGTTTTCTCTTACACTCTCCTCTATTCTTTCTTGCAGTTCCTTTTGGTTGCCATCACATATCACCTCTAGAGAATTGCTTTTATTTTTGTAATCTGTGTGAGCAAATTTAGTAATTCTTCAATGGTTTTAATTCCTTGTATGTATATTTACATATATATTCCTAATCTTTTATTTTAGTTCAAGTGGTATGCTAGTTTTAACACTAACTTGTGTTCAGTGAATTTTGATTTGCTCCTTAATTTTACTCCTTTCAACTGGCTGAGTGATGTTCTCTTCAAGGGTAAGTTTTCCATGTGTTTAATATCTACCACAATTTTGGTATCTTACCTGACTTTGTGTATCAATATTCCAATAGCAGCAATATTCAATCAAGTCTGATGTTGTTCAAAAATAGTTTACTTGCTCAAACAATCATGTGGCAGCAGAATCTTGAAAATGTTTATTATTGGAAGACTTGTAACACTTGTGTCTTCCTTATGTTTTCAAATACCGTTTTACTGACTTACAATCATACACAGAGCTTAAAATCAACATGCGTTCACTTTGACAAGCTACACCTTGTAAGCTTTCCCTGCACATACACATAGCACTACTTAAACTATTTTTAACAACTACTCTGTATTAATTATTTACAAAAATTGTAGTGTGGTTAAATATGCAAATGTGTGTGTGTGTGTGTGTGTGTGTGTGTGTGTGCCATTCACCATTCAATTATATACACATTTGCTTATAAAAATCTGCTATTCTTCCTATGAAGAGTAATGCAATACTGTAATCAGACATAGGGTAAGGTTAATTTTTTCAAGCCGAAAGCTACCTCACAGATAGAACATGATTTTTAACTTCTACTGCTTCTGTGTTCCAATTATGAATTATTACAGTTGTGTATTCATTTGTTCCAGTGTTACTTATTTACACCCATGAATAATATCTGTGAAGAAGAGGATTTTACTCCAGATTGTGAACTATATAGAGAAAAGTCAATTCAGAATACTCTCGGAGACCATCTGTCACCACACAAGTTAATACATTCTGGCATTAAGAAGTACCAGTGTGATGTTTGTTCAAAATCATTTACTCAGTCAAGCAGTTTGTCACAACACAAGTTAATACATACTGGCATTAAAAAGTACCAGTGTGATGTTTGTTCAAAATCGTTTACTCATTTAAGCAGTTTGATAAAACACAAGTTAATACATTCTGGCATTAAGAAGTACCAGTGTGATGTTTGTTCGAAATCATTTACTGAGTCAGGCAATTTGACAAAACACAAGTTAATACATTCTGTCATTAAGGAGTACCAGTGTGATGTTTGTTCAAAATCATTTACTCGTACAGACATTTTGTCACGACACAAGTTAATACATACTGATATTAAGAAGTACCAGTGTGATGTTTGTTCAAAATCATTTACTCAGTCAGGCAGTTTGTCACAACACAAGCTAATACATACTGGTATTAAGACGTATCAGTGTGATGTTTGTTCAAAATCATTTACTCGTACAGACATTTTGTCACGACACAAGTTAATACATACTGGCATTAAGAAGTACCAGTGTGATGTTTGTTCAAAATCATTTACTCAGTCAGGCAATTTGTCACAACACAAGCTAAGACATACTGGTATTAAGAAGTATCAGTGTGATGTTTGTTCAAAAGCATTTACTCAGTCAGGCAGTTTGTCACAACACAAGCTAAGACATACTGGTATTAAGAAGTATCAGTGTGATGTTTGTTCAAAATCATTTACTGAGTCATGCAATTTGTCACATCACAAGTTAATACATACTGGCATTAAGAAGTACCAGTGTGATGTTTGTTCAAAATCATTTACTGAGTCAGGCAATTTGATAAAACACAAGTTAATACATTCTGGCATTAAGAAGTACCAGTGTGATGTTTGTTCGAAATCATTTACTGAGTCAGGCAATTTGACAAAACACAAGTTAATACATTCTGTCATTAAGGAGTACCAGTGTGATGTTTGTTCAAAATCATTTACTTGTACAGACATTTTGTCACGACACAAGTTAATACATACTGGCATTAAGGAGTACCAGTGTGATGTTTGTTCAAAATCATTTACTCAGTCACATGGTTTGTCACAACACAAGTTAATACATTCTGGCATTAAGAAGTACCAGTGTGATGTTTGTTCGAAATCATTTACTCGTACAGACATTTTGTCACGACACAAGTTAATACATACTGGCATTAAGTAGTACCAGTGTGATGTTTGTTCAAAATCATATACTGTCTCTGGCAATTTGTCACAACACAAGTTAATACATTCTGGCATTAAGTACCAGTGTGATGTTTGTTCAAAATCATTTACTATGCCAAGCAGTTTGATAAAACACAAGTTAATACATTCTGGTATTAAGAAGTACTAGCATGATGGTTGTTCAGAATCATTTACTACATCAGACAGTTTGTAATAACACAAGTTAATACATTCTGGCATTAAGAAGTACCAGAGAGTTGTTTCTACAAAAGTAGTTATTTGGTATAGCCTGTTGTGTTATAAATAACATGCTGGCATAAAAAATAACAGTGATGTTTGTAACAAAATTTTCTGTTTGTACATTTTGAGTGTAAATTAATCCATTATACTATTATGAACCATTACTGTGTGGTATGTAAGAATAGTTTCTACTGTCCAAAAAGTTTTAGCAATGTAATAAAACCAATCAATATAATATATAATAGTTGTTTTGATCGTTCATCTTCTTTTTTCACAGCACTAAATTAATATTGATTATTAAACTTTCACTTGTGAACTTACTTTGTTTCCTCCCGTACGCGTTTCGGTGTGATGTGCGCCTTTGTCAGTGGTGTGAGACAGACTCCACTTCGGAGTCTGTCTCACACCGCTGATGAAGGCACACATCGATCGTGCCGAAACACGTATGGGAGGAAACAACGTAAGTTTACAAGTGAAAGTTTAATAATCAATATTAATGTATAATGTTTTTAAACAGAAACCCTTAAACAAGCATAATTATACAAATAAATTAATATATGCTGTAATATTGCCACTGCAAATATGTATTGTCTATGATATTTGGCACTACAAAACAGTGAAATTTGTAACAATTAAAATCATTAAATTATACATTATAATATAGTGTGACATTATTGGTACACATTTACCCTCTAATTAAATTTTTCACTGCATGAGTTACAGTGATATATATATGTTTAGTTGAAATAATTTGAAAGTCTTTGTTTTTTGCTATACATAGATTATATCTCATACAAGATTTTTGTCTGGCTGCTACAACCTTCACTATGACAGAGTCCTGAGGACTTAACACATCTGTGTTATTGCTTGGCAAAATGATTCACGTGGGTATGTCCCCTAAGTTAATGTAGCTTGACATTTCACAACTTGTAAGTTGTATTTAAAGCTCATAGGTTATTTCGTTTAGCATATTTTTCATTGCTTCATGGATACTGTTTCTTTACAATTCAACATTAGTTCAGTGCATTACTGACAGATGACATTGTATCTCAAAACTGCTAATTTCCGATGCTTTACATGTCACTGTTTGTAGCGGTTCCTTGTTGTGAACTACACATTTGGTATAGTGGAGTGTTTGAATTTTTGAGTGATTTTTTTTTTTTTTTTTTTTTTTTTGTAATCTTATATTACAAAGTGACTGATAACTTCTTGACTGAAGATATAATATTGTGGTAATTTAATTTCAAATCTGGATCTGAATTGAATAATGTAGAAAATGAATAGACATTTTGATCTGACAATACAGGTAAGCCTACATAATTTGAGGTTAGTTCATCTCACTGTTTACTGCCAGTGTCCAAGATAACGAACTATAGCAAGTGTTACGAATGGCAAGACACCAGAATAGTGCAGATGCCCTGGTACATGTGGTACATGCTTTGCAGTTTGAGGCTACCAAATCAGCGTCTGGGTGGACAAGTCATAAAGTGCATGCTAAAAGATCGCAATGGCACAGACGAGGAAGAAGAACAAGGAACAGGGACTCGACGGTCGGCACCGCAGAATAAAATAAAGCATGGAATACCAAAGTGTTATAAATGTGAGAAACTTTGACATTACAACGAGATTGTTGTGTAGTAGGAAATTAAGCAGCAGGGAAACAAGCAGTAGTCAGTACAGTGAGGCGTGTGCTGACTAACTGGAGGAGCGAAGCCCCTAGACAATACGCAATTTTTACACTTCAGAAAAACAGTGGGAGCTTGGTGGTTACCAGACTCGTTCAAGAAAGGTAACCTCAATTACAGTTGACACAGGTGCAACAGTTCCCATTTTGCGGCCCGACATGGTGAAAGATCTCAAGCCAATCTGGTGCTCTTGCAGCTTGTGAACAGCTACTGGACGGCCTGTAAAAGTGTTTGGAAAAGTGGAGCTACACCTACGCATTGGTCAACTTGAGTCTAATCACCAAGTACTTGTTGCAGACATTGTGGATGAAGCAATTCTTTGTGTGGATGTTACGAACGCATACGGATTTATAGTTGACTTTAAAAACAATGCTTGAGAATCGGCGGAGAAGAGGTAATGCTCTCCACAATGACTACATCAGAAAAAACGATGGACGTGATTAACCAAGTGGCCATAACTGTTCCGCTAAACTCTGAAAAGATCATCATTTTTAGAACTGAGGTAGATACAGTAAAATTAAAGTTAAGGGCATATGCGCAGAAACCAATTTATGGATGGACGAGTCCACTTTGAAATTGTAAATGGCAGGATGGTAAGACAATCAGCTGGAATGCAAGTGAAGGTGTCGCCAACTTTGCATGTGATGTTTTAGTTACCTGTACATTGTTAGCCTATCTCAGTCTTGCATTTTTTATTACTATTTCAATTTATTATTAATTATATAGTTGTACAGTCGCTCATTTTTATTAGTTATTTAATTTTTTAGTTAATTTCTATTAGTAGTTTTTATTCTATAATTATGTATTATCGTAATTATTTGTGTTATCATACAGTAACGAGATTTGATAAAATGGATACTTCTCCTTCAACTAGCAAAGACAGGAAAGTTATTCATAGTAAAGCACATGAAGTAATAATACACAGTTTTTTGTTGTCCAGGATTAAAAAGATTCCTGCAATTAAATGAATATGAAGAATGCGTTCCTTTATGTAATTATAGACTGTAGAGATAGTCAAGTGTAATTAAGGAGTGGAAGTGTACAGTTTGCAAATTGCATTGCGATAAGAATGGTCAGAAAGGCTGTAGTTTTTTACGTCTCAGCAGTACACAATGACAGAATCAAACCACTCATGTATGTTTATAAAACATTCTGATATGTAACAGCAACAAATTCCGATATGTGTGAACAGTACATATCATTTGCTTCATTTGTATAATAATACAATTACAATATTATTATTATTTGATTTACGTCAATTCCCCAGGCAGGAGGATTTTCCTCTTTTGCAAGATCACAAGTATGTTTCAAGACCATTTGCAGGTCAGGTATTGTTCTGTCTGTTCACTTTCTGAAAGGGGTTGAGGAGCAAGGGGGAAGATGTCTCCATTAAAACACACACACACACACACTAGCATGCACACAATTTCTTGTTTCTTTATTTAATTTGAATTCTGTATTAGAACAAATGTTTTCAGAGTTTACAAGTTTTTTTTTTTTTTGATTAATTTTGTTTTAATTTTATGCAATGTGGACACATACAGAGGAGTGTCAGTTTTTTATATTTTTTCAATAAATAAAAATGAGAGGGAGAGAGAGAGACCAAAAATGACACGTACAGAAATTTCATCAGAACTTTTCCTGATATTAAAAAAATAACTAAATAATGAATGGCAAAAAAACATTAACAAAATTAATGGAAATTATAGTTATAATTTCTTGTCTAATGAGCAGGTACTAGTAATGGCTTCATATACTTCACATCTTAAATTCTAAACCTATTACAAACATATTTGGTATACTCAGCTTGAAACAAACGTTCGGACCAACAAAAATGGTTTAAATGTTGCCATGCTGCATTATTAGTAGGTACTGTTGAAACAGCAGGTTGATTATAATTGTTTTTATAACAGACTTCTGGAATGTTGTGTGCAAGTGTATTGTGTTCAAGTAGCAAGTTTCCACTACTTTATAAAACATATCCTAGAAGCAAACTTTGACATCCAGTTGCTGTTGCTGAGAAACCTTACTAAGGGACTTATAAAAAAAAAGAAAAACAACAATTACACGCTTGCTCTTTTGAACATCTGATGAAAACGTTTTGTAAAGTGTACCTAACAAAAATGTACAATGCTCGACTTGTCTTTATATTCCATACTTCTAGCAGTTTTACATGATATATTGCTAACACGAATAAGAAAAGTTTAAATCTGCTGAAGGTCTAAACGAGTGATAGTTATTTGCAGACTGACAGGGCCATAAAATAATTCTGAAAGAATTGTTGTTTTTAAAACACCATCCTTTGTCAAGTGACTACTCAAATCTGGCAGTTTTTCACAGCAAACTGAAGTTTGATGATTTGATCCATCATGACCTAGTGATGGTCTAAACATTTCAAGGATTCTCCTAGCCTTAAAAAACTGGACTGGCGTCATTCAGTGACATGACTAATGTTAAATTTACTTCGGGATGCTTCCAAACATAATACAGTTTACAATAAACAAACAAAACTTTATGCCTGTCTAATTTTTCCAGAACTCCATACACATAATTTGATCTGGATAGAACATTTATTAAACAATAATACTATTCGATGCAAATAAATAAAATATCGGTATGGAGAACCATACATGACTTCCATGTTTTAAGATTTATATTTAAAATCATTTTAGAAATGAAATATTTCTACAGAAACTACTTCTATCTTCAGCCTCAAGCACAGAATTGTGGTCACTAACATATACCACCTCACGTTAGCGCACTCGATTTTCACTGATGATGGCAGTCGATGGCACTTCCGAAATGTCTGGTTTTGCAGAAAACATTGGACCACGGCCAAACAGCCCGTGAAGGAATTTTATCAACAAACTTGTGTTAAACTTGTTAAGTTTCATTACATTTTTAATCAGTGTTCTGTGTTGTGAGTTTTACATTAATTATTAAGAATGATTAGATATGATGAACTGTTGAGTCTTATTAGTACAGAAGAGGATGCAATTTCTTTTCTTCAAGGAAAAGGATTACTTCATAATCCACGTCGTTGCATTAATGGACATGATATGGTATTGAAAATGGGACAGTGACCTTGATGGTGTTGCAATAAAAAAACTTGCCGTGAGTATAAGGTACTTCACCAGGGCACATTTTTAGAGGGGTGCAAAATACCGCTGAGAAAAATAATTTTGTTTATTTATTGCTGGTGTGAAGGGCGTAGTAGTGTGAAAAACAGTAAAAATCAACTGGAAATCAGCACCAACACACACAGAGTGGACGGCTTACTTAAGATTATCTGTGGCTTAGACATAATGAGCAACCCACAGAAAATTGGAGGACCGAATTTAACAGTTGAAATTGACGAGAGTGTGTTTTCCAAGAGAAAAAATGTTGGCCGGGTGTTAACAGTGGGTATTTGGAGGATACTGCCGGGAAACGAAGGAATGCTTCTTGTGTTGTGTCGAAGATCGCTCAGCTGCTACTCTTCTTCCTCTCATACAGCAAAATATTGAACCAGGGTCCACTATAATATCAGATGAGTGGCATTCATACCGGCAAATTGTTAATTTGCCACAACAGTACAGTCATTTGGCTGTAAACCATAGTTATAACTTTGTGGATCCTCAAACGGGAGCACATACACAAGGCATAGAAAGCCTATGGCGGTCCTGTAAATGCCGAAACAAGATTGAATGTGGTACAAGAAGGGAACTCTTAGATTCCTATTTATGTGAGTTCATCTGGCGAACAAGAAACGCAAACGATGATTTGTTCGAGAAAATGCTTCAAGATATCAAAAAATATGGTTAATGATTCTTGTTTTATATGATTTTGGTAAGTATTATCAATTTTGTTAAGTATGTTCTATTTAGAATACTAATTTCATAATGATATTGACTTTGAAATCATGTGCTTAGTTTAATTATTCCTTGCTCAAGCTTAATCCAATACCATTTTCAAGGATTTTAAGTATTCTGTAAAAGTATTTTGTTTCCTTATTGAACACAGTACTTGACAAATTAAAAGCATTCAGTACTTAAAAGTAGGTTAGGTTACATTATTTAATCTAAACAAATTCACAGAAGCTGTAACAAAGTTAATTATAAAATAATAATCATTTTATATTTTTTCTTTTACAAGTGGATATAAGCCAACAAGCTGATATCATATAAAGTGTAATAATCATGTCAGTGTTACACATATTATTATTTTTAATTAAATCCTTAAATTTTTAGTGACCGTCAATCAATGAATGTTTTAGTGGATGGTTAGTGAGGATCGGTCATTAATACAAATTTTAGCTATTTTGCGTCATCTGTTTGATTTATTCCTTGTTTCAGTCCGATTTTCGTATAACTTCCGATTGTACACGGAGATTTTGTCTCGGCCATTCTGTAAAGTGACAGGTTCATAGTTTTAAATCTATTTCAAGTTTTCGTTCAGTTTCTTGGGTTCGCTTACGTACTTTGTTCAACTTCGTACAAGAGAGCATGTAACAGAAAATGATTTGCTGATGACTTAGTATACACAGATGTTCAACAACTCAGTTCAGTTCGCTCAGCTTCTCTAGTTTATTTACTTTAATCGGCTTCGTAAAGAACTGAATAGAGTACAAAAGGCTATTCTTTGTATTGATGCAATAATATACACAGTTATTTTACAAAACGTGTAAGAAATTAGAAAACAAAAGAATGACGAATTTAGAAAATGAGTTGGAAATAGGACGAAGGATTGAGTAAGAAAGAAATGAACCGTGGGGTAACTGGAGTAGAATATTGTAAGAAGGAAAAGAAAGAGGAGGGAGGTAAAGGATTGGATGGAACCAGGACAACATAAGTGAAAATCACAGAAGCTTATTCACTCGATATTTTGTAAAATAAACAATACTCGATTTAATATAAAACTATGAATTGAGCTAAAGAGAATTAGCAAACTCTCTTAATGTCTCTACATCAATTTTTGTCAACCGATAATTTTGCAATCATCGGATCATACAACTGATGGGTTCCCATTGTTGCTGAAAAACTGTTCTATCTCTCTCAATGGTCTGCCTTCTGTTTCCGGCAAACAGAAGTACATGTGCGTCAGTCCCAAGACCCCAACAAACGAATAGATTAATAGAGCTCCAAACAGGTTGAACCAGTGGCTCAGGTTGATGTAAGATTTCGTCACTATGAAGACAAAGAGGTAGGAGCAGGCTGTGGAAACTCCGGCGGCAATGCCTCGGCCTCTGCAATACAAACGAGTTTCCATTAATATTGTGTTATTCTGTACGAATTCTCTTATATTTGTGTATTTTTCTGTGTGTTTGGATAGATCATCAAATGGAAGAGTTGGTGACTTTGACCAATTTGATTTTAGGAATGCCATAGGAACGAGACAAACCATGCTTCTACTAAAGCTAAAGGCTGGATAGGGACAAAGAAACCTATTTTTAAAGAGGTTCAAAATCATAACCTATTTTCAACTTACATCGTCAAAACATTCGATTATGTCAGACAGGTAGAAATCTCAGGAAAATAGAAATCCACTGCAGTGACTTGCGATGGCGTTGCAGTAATAGTTAGAAGTAAGCAGGATTTTAGGGATATGTGTTAGAAAGAATGGAGGGTATTATGGGATTGGAATATAATATTGCTACGTTGAGTTGAAAAATTATGAAAGTGCCTACGTGACCCTTCACACGCCGCAACGCACAAAGGTCATTCTGCGCAGAAGAATTACGTAACGCTCTAGGTAATTCGTGATGCCCCTTCCACAAGTTTCTCGACTGTTCTACCGGCATCCAGGTCCGCTGTGTCACAATACAATGCGGCCGGAGTATAAATACTGGATTTGGAAGAGGCCAAGTTCAGTTACACCTGGCGATATTAGGAGTGCGGATCGAAGTAATTGTTGAGGTTTAGTGAAAAGTGATTATTGTGATAATTAGTGCAATATAAGGTGACAGTTATTGTTGTGTGTTGGGTAAATTTAACTTGAATTATTGTATAAGAATGACTTTGTTGATTTCTAACTGTTGTTTGTGTCTAATTAAAGTTTGTAATTATTGACTTCATTGGTGTCAGTTATTCTATTTCCACTGTACAACAAGGTGATCCATGAGACCATTGTAACAGTATATAGATTAATAAACCAAAAACTAAAGTGATAATGTGTGAAAATAATGGAAAGCTCAAATATGAAGAAAATAGGAGGGAATTATGAAAAATAAAACTCTGCAGGATGTTGAAGAATTTATTTATTTAAAAAGTAAAATCATAAGAATGGGGAAACATGACAGAATATGGAGTAGGCTTGACCAAATGGAAACAGTATTAGAGAAAATGAAACCCCCTTTCAATCTCTGCTGTATTTCCACATAAGCAGATGCAATGGCCTAGCTCTGGGTAGGGACGCACACTTTTATTGTAAAAATAAATATGTTCTTAACTAACTTCATGCCTTTGAGAGAAAAATGTAGATACAAATACACGTTTCATTAATTAAAATTTATTGTAAAGATGTTATAATGTCTATTATCATCTATGTGATTCATAGCCTTATAGAGTCTGAGAATGTTCTTACCATTGATGTTCTCAATATATATCCCCTGAAAGATTAAAAGAAAAAAATTTCAGAATAGTTTAGGTCTTTTAAATGTTGAAAATTATTTTCTAACAGAATTAGAGTTCGTTAATGTAACTGATCATTTTTATCCAAAAAATGTAGAAGGAAATTCATTTAAATGAATTTTAAACTACCATAGTAAAGTTAATGTTTTATTCTTGGATTTTGTTGTCCATGAAGTGTCAATTGATTAACTAAGTATAAGTATAATACTACTGACTCGGAACACACACTACTGACTTTGTGTTCCAAGTCAGTAGTATTATATTTATAATTAGTTAATGTTTTAATGTACTAAATGGATGTTAAATATTTTAAAATGTTCACTTATCTTCTTTCATCATTGTTTTGTCTTAGAAACTATTCATTGCAAATGAACTGTCAGTATTTCAAACGTTTTCATTTTTTCATAGAATACCATCTATAATAGAGATAAATAGAATATAGATTGTATTATTGCTTGTGATACATTTTAAGATAATATTGTAAGATAAAAGAATGGAGTACAGTTTTTAAACATTCTGAGACGAAGATAGCCATGAGATCCACGAAAATCCAAAATTAAGTATGAGAACACAATAAGTGAATTATTTACATCTTCTAAGTGATGTGTGATGGGTTATCGGCTACCCTCTTTGTTATTGTACTACACTATGCCACTAAAGGTATAGATTAACGAGAAACAATATTAAGTAGACAAGCCAAATATGTGCTAATGCTGATGATGTGTGATAATAACTAGATCAAGGCAATGGCTGGTTGATGGTTACATGGAGCTAAATCAAAAATCCTCTGGAATGGGATTGAATGTAAATATCAGCAAAACTAAATATATGCTAATTTATGTATAAAGAAGAAGACGATGTCTGAATAATTTATGCATAGAGGGTAATTCATTTGATGTGGTTAATAAGTTCAAGATACCTGGGTAACATGATAGATAACAAACATGATAACCAAGGGTGCATAAATATGATAGTACATGACAGGTTACAAATAGGAAGTAGGGCATACTGTGCGTTCGCTCTATGAAAACAAAAATGAAAATATATAAGACCTTTATTAGATCGGTTGTTGCTTATGGAGGTGAGATAGTCATTAGCAAGAAGTAACAAGAAACACTGAGAAGGTTTGAAAGAAAGATAGCATGGTGTGTTTGTAGCCTGGTTAAGGCAGATGGTGAATGGAGAATAAGAAATAATCAGAAGATATCTGAGCTACTGAAGCATGAGGAAGGACATCACAAGATCCATAACGGCTCAACGAATACAATGGCTAGGCCGCCTGTAGCGGGTCAATTTTTGGGTGTTTTATTTTAACCGTTTGTGGCATTTATATATTTTTATTCATTTCGTTTTCGGTCGGGAGCCTTATAAAATAATGTAAAACTGTATTATTGTGCAACGTATTTGTCCGTATAACAGAACAATGTTAAGCAACGTTATTTCCATTGTGTTAATAAGCAGGTTGAAACAAAAGCATCGACGCAGTTTGTTGTTGGGCGATGTGGCTGAAGAATTTACCTCCACAAAATTCTAAGAACTTTGTATGTGTGTCGACGCACAGGCGCGAGTTTACACGCAAGAGCGCTCAAAAGGACGCTCTGGCAAAAAACCAAGATGGCCAGAGAGTGAAATTTTCATCGTTCATTTGGTTTCACTAAGGAAGTGTTGCTTAGACCAAGCCCACTCCCATGACGTCAACCAATGCCTAGAGAAGATCATATGCGACACTGATCCAAAAAACAACATGCATAGCATGGGCCGCAGCTTCGGCGACGACGCCCAAGGCAGTGAGTTCCCGTATTGAAAACTGTGGAGAGGGAACAGAGAAAAAACTTCCCCAGTGCGTCTCACCTACCGACCGCTTGCGGTCTGGTTAAAATTTTATTTTTCAAAATGTAATTACATCGGCCGACCTCACCGTTAAAATTTGGAACGTAATCAACAGTGTCTAAGGGGAATAACAACAGTCATGAGTGAGCATAAATGAGTTAATAGTTTCGTATATCTTTCGGACACCTGAACGGGGACTTAGTACGGGCGCGATGACCGCGTGGTTGATGTGGGGGCATTATTATAGGAAAATGTGCTAAGGGGTTCTTTGTTTCTTTAAAATATGAATGAATGTGAGAGTGTGCAAAGCTGGGCAGCTTTTGAGTATATTTGTGTTTTTATTTGATATTTGCATTTGTGTCTTGTGAAATAATAAGGTAAGCTGTAGTTCCTAAGTGTTATGCTAGTGTTGCACCACTTTGCAGAAATGTATCTCAATGAATCGTCATGAGTTTACAAGCAGTCAAGATTAAATAATAATAAATATAAATTCTCTTCCAAAATGAGTTGTGTCAGTACTTTGCGTAACCCATAGACCATGTTTGTATCTAGGTACATGTGATCGAATCCTGTGACCCTGTAAGAGCTATCGTAACGGTAAGTAACAAATAATCTGAAATTTGGTAATAATAATAAATGTGATCGATCAGTACGTCACAATTGGCGCCACAGAACAGGCACGAATTGAATTAATTATAATTAATTAATTGAATTCCGCATCGACGGGATACAAACATGTTCTAGGTTAGCTTAGTAACCTAACAGTATATTACAAAATTTAAATAATTACTGTATTTATTTAATTAATTATTCTATTTAAGCAATTTATATAATTTAATTTATATCAATAATACAAAATGTCAAATAACGAAAATGACGTAAATAAAATGAGTGTCGAAGTTTTTGACGACTCGAACGTTAGTAACTTTGAAACACACTCGACTCCAAGTGGGAGTCAGAATGAAATAGAAATAAGTGAAACAGAATCAAGAATTATGGATGAAGGAATTCATTCAACCCCAATTCTAAATAAAAACTCAGATAACAATAATATGATGAAATATTTATGTAGCATGGTATGTAGTATGAAAGAGAGTTCAGACAAACAGCAAGCGATGTTAGAGTTAAAATTTAACGAAATAAAGAGTGATTCAAATATTAAATATAATGACATAAATGCTAGACTTGATGAGAAATTCGAGGTTCAAAAGAACAGTTTTGATGCGTTAACAAACCAAATTAAAGAAATGAATAAATGTTTTGAAAACAATAAGGAAACGATAAGAACCAGTTTGAGTACATTAGAACAGAGTGTTGAGCGAATGGGAGTACATGTGATGAGTACAGAGAAAAATAATACAAATGAAAATTACAATGACAAATACAAAAATGTAATGCCAGATAAAGAGTTAACAAATAAGGACAATAATGTCGAAAATAATGTACGTAATACCAAGAATATTAATGTGTTTGAAGAGTTAGTATCAGAGACTGATACGGTAAAAATAAATAATGAGAGTACTAATGAAATTGCAGAATGCAGTGATTATGAGATGTTAATGTGTGTCAGTGAGTTAGAGAGAGAGAGAAAAAATAATGTTGTAGTAGAGTGGGGACAGAGGGGAAATTTTCCTTTTATTATCTATGATGATTTAATGTGGTCGCAAGAGTTTTTGAAGGGCAAGGGTCCCGTGTTAGTAGAAGATTTGAGTTGTTTATTTTATTTGTATGATATTATACCCTCTGTGTGGAATGATTTTATAAGTATGAGATGGTGTTACGATGAGAGAGAATTAGAAGTATATAATTTAAAGAGAGATTATGGTGAGTTGGAAGAAGTATTAGAAGAGTATTTAAATAAGAACGATTTGATGTTTAATACGAAAGTAACTGACCCGATATTGAAGAAATTTACTAACGGAGACTTAACAGATATACTTAATGTTGACTTGTTGCAAGATTATTTTGGTAAGACGGATGACTTTGATTTTTGTGGTTATGACACACAAAGTATCAGTATGTGTGTCAATGAAATCGAACAGTGCTATACAAAACCAAGATTAATCTTTGACGATGGAGGCTAAACTATAAACAATCAATGGACAATTTTATATATATTGTTTCATGGTTTGGTGACCTCGCAACCTTTGAACATTGAAGTGTGATATGACTAAATAAATAAGGATGCAGATTTGTAAATAAATGTTTAATAAGTTTATTTGTGTGTGTGGTAGAATGTTAAGTAAACAATATGTGTGTAGATGATTGTTGTAATAATAATATTAATATTTGCAATTTAAACAAATAACCGAATTAATTTTGAAAACTAATTGGCTAATTATAAATGTTTAATTAATTTAATTAAAATAATTTGGAATGTTTTAAATATTTTGATTAATTCAAAGATTATATAATTGAATTTTTTGATGAATCTAAATGGTTTAACGAGAAGTGAAGTTGGTAATTAATTGATAAGTTGTTGATTTGAAATAACTTTTGTTAAATGTTTCAGAGGTTACTTGGAGTAGTGGTGTATGGTGTATATAGTTGTGTATGTCAGTATATGAATTATGGACTGTAAGTATGAAATTTTTATGATACAAGCCAAATATAATAAAATGTACACAAATGTTTAACTTAATGGAACGAATTTTAACTTCAATAATGAAAATAACTTGAGATAATGATTTAAAGGGTAATAATAACTGAGATATGATGAAAAATAAATATTAATAATGAATTTGAAAATTTTAAGTAATCTAATTGTAGAAATTTATGAAGGATGATTAATGATTGATAATGGATGAAGATGTCACATTATAAGGTTGTATATAAAATATTCTAGTAATTAGTAAGTTATTGAGTGGCTATTGAGGGGGTGGCCTGTGCTCTCACAAGTAGCGAAATGGGTTGGGGGTAACCGTGAGTGTTACCTCCATCGGAGGCCAAACTGGCGATAAATGTGCGGCACACCTTATCCGTGTAAATAAAAACTTTTTTACACAATACTAAATAACGTGTCGCACATAATGATATTGATGTGAAACAGGCAGTGAAATAAAAGTTTAGATTTCCTCGACTTTTCGGGCGGTTACTGTCTTACCAGCACTAACCGTGGTTTTGGCTAGCGGCCAGCTATGGTCATACCAAGTCCCTTGACCATAGCTGACTTGAAATTGGTACAGATTTGAAAGTTAATGGGGGGACAATTAGAGGAAATCACCCGGAAACTATAGAACAGCGGCTGCCACTCTGTTCGAGGAGGAACAGCAGAGCCAGGTGGCAGATCCGTTTTAAGGGCGCATGATTATAAAACGAGAACATGTTGATGTTCACTAACTTTAAAACTTAATAGCGGAAGCAGAGACACGGAGAGGTAAAACCCTGCTCCAAAATATACAGTCTCTGTGGAAGCGAAAAGGCGCCACAGTCTTACATAATCCGAAATAGTGTGTGTGGCTGGGAGGTGACGCAAAGGAGTCACGAATTTAAAATTTTATGACATAAAGTTTTTGCTTATTCAAGGTTTAATCCAATCAAAAATGCTTGTGCTCTGTCCACATAATTATATGCTCAGACTCGTAATATAAGGTTCATACTATAATTTTAAAGGTATCATTTTATTGTTGTGTGTTAGATATAGTTGTTGATAAAATGTATTTTCATTATATGTATATTTTTTGTAAGCCAATAATTAGACGCCTGGCAGGCAACCAACAATAATAGAAATAAGTATTGACAAACAATTCCATGTAATTTGTTTAATTTGAGATGTGTTTTAATTGTGTTAGGATATCAGCTGATCAGCAATACCATGTCACTGGTATATTGGTTTGTAAATGTTACAAGTAATTAATGTTTAATGTACTACAGATATTTTGAAGTAAAGATAAAAAGAATATGAGAAATAAAATAACAATAATTTATGCAAATTAATAAAAGATAATTCATGGGTGATAAATGTTTTATGGGACATGTAGACCTGTCCAAATTGAATTAAAAGTTGAATGTGAAATAGTAGAGATGAATATGATGTAATGTTGTTTTTGAGTTGATATAATGTAATAGAATCTTGTGAAGTATTAATGTTGACACAGTGGTAATGGAGACTTTATGTAGATTTTGAGTGACATATTGTTGTTTTTATAGTTAATGAGGTTATTTTGTGTATTTGTAGTAATGTAATGAGATTGAGAATTTTGGGGATGGCAAGTTTGTATTAGGGGGTAGTGTATTTGGGGAGTCCGCAACAAGGGTTGGGACGGGATAGGGATAGATTTTTGTGGGGAAGGGGCCGCCTTAGGTAAAATCCAGGGGCCAAATAAGGGAATTGAGTTTTTGGGTAGGGGAAACACGTATCCTATGTACAAAGGGTGAGAGAGTATATTATATGGGAGAAGGCGGCGAATTGTGTTAAATGATAAGTTGGGGTTTAGAGTGTCCTGATTAGTAGAGATTTTGGTAGAGATGGGTGTCATGGGAGTTGCAGTTGATGAATATTAGAGTCAGAGGGAGAGAGTTTATATATGTATAGAGATCTAATACAGTAAATGAGAATGAATAATTTACATCACCCACAGTATATTAAAGTAAGATTGTTGAAAAGAAAGAGAGATCCATGATAAAGAATATACAATTGTTTATTTTTTTCAACCAGTGACAGAATTTTGATGAAATTTGAAGATAATGTAAAGTCAAGAATTGTTTATTCTAAATAATTTAAATGTCAATTTGATTATTATATTAATATTTTGTTCATTTCTAATATTTTATTTTATTATGTTTTGTACTTTGAGTTAGGGTATTACATATGTTCAGTGTATTTTCAGAAATCATACATAACATATGTAGGTCAAGGATCTTGGACTTGACCTAGTTACGATCAGCTGATGAGGTCATACACCTACTAAGCTTGTATAGTAGGAATCCAATTTTAATTTGTTTCTTTGATTAATTCAAACCAATATTTGAATAATTTTAATAAATGTTATTTAATGAACAAATTTAATAAATATTTAATGAATAAATTTTTTTTTGAATTTTAAAATTTTGAAAATTTTAATTTTTTTGAGAAAAAAAAAAAATGATTTTTCGCCTGCCAGCGAATGAATATTTTAGGTAATGATTATTTTATTATGTGTGCATTAACCATGTTTATTTTATTGTATTGTATTGTATTGGTAGACTATAAGTGGTTCTCATGTTAGAGTAAGGATGTGTTTATATTATTAGAAATGTCTAGGTTAAGTCATGTTAAAGAAAAAAAAAAGAAAAAAGAGGCAGAGAATTTTTTGATAAAAGATTATTTTTTTTGACTTTGGAATTTCTTTAAAATTTTTGATAAATTTTAAAAGAAAATTTTTATTTTGAATGTGTTATGGTATCATGTAATGTGAGTGTGTGTGAGCCCAGTATTTGCTAAAGGCAGCCCAGCTTGCAAAAAGGGGAAACATATCGGCGGAGGAGCTGGAATAATTTTAGCCAGGGATTGAGGATTTTGGGGGTAGCATGTGAGAAGGCGAGGCGCGCTGTGGTGCGAGTCTGCTCGATTTCTCGGTGTTGGGATCTCTAACGGAGAAGTCCAGTGATCTCGTTCAGATGAGTCCATAGTCGCTGAGCCAGGGGGGTCGTGTACCCATGCAGATCAAGAACCAGGGGGTTGTTGGCACCAGTTTCTCACCGGTCCTCTTCGGGGTTTATCGATGAGATTTCTTTTGTCGTGGACAGCAGAATTCTCATCGAGGGGGTATTGTAGCGGGTCAATTTTTGGGTGTTTTATTTTAACCGTTTGTGGCATTTATATATTTTTATTCATTTCATTTTCGGTCGGGAGCCTTATAAAATAATGTAAAACTGTATTATTGTGCAACGTATTTGTCCGTATAACAGAACAATGTTAAGCAACGTTATTTCCATTGTGTTAATAAGCAGTTTGAAACAAAAGCATCGACGCAGTTTGTTGTTGGGCGATGTGGCTGAAGAATTTACCTCCACAAAATTCTAAGAACTTTGTATGTGTGTCGACGCACAGGCGCGAGTTTACACGCAAGAGCGCTCAAAAGGACGCTCTGGCAAAAAACCAAGATGGCCAGAGAGTGAAATTTTCATCGTTCATTTGGTTTCACTAAGGAAGTGTTGCTTAGACCAAGCCCACTCCCATGACGTCAACCAATGCCTAGAGAAGATCATATGCGACATTGATCCAAAAAACAACATGTATAGCATGGGCCGCAGCTTCGGCGACGACGCCCAAGGCAGTGAGTTCCCGTATTGAAAACTGTGGAGAGGGAACAGAGAAAAAACTTCCCCAGTGCGTCTCACCTACCGACCGCTTGCGGTCTGGTTAAAATTTTATTTTTCAAAATGTAATTACATCGGCCGACCTCACCGTTAAAATTTGGAACGTAATCAACAGTGTCTAAGGGGAATAACAACAGTCATGAGTGAGCATAAATGAGTTAATAGTTTCGTATATCTTTCGGACACCTGAACGGGGACTTAGTACGGGCGCGATGACCGCGTGGTCGATGTGGGGGCATTATTATAGGAAAATGTGCTAAGGGGTTCTTTGTTTCTTTAAAATATGAATGAATGTGAGAGTGTGCAAAGCTGGGCAGCTTTTGAGTATATTTGTGTTTTTATTTGATATTTGCATTTGTGTCTTGTGAAATAATAAGGTAAGCTGTAGTTCCTAAGTGTTATGCTAGTGTTGCACCACTTTGCAGAAATGTATCTCAATGAATCGTCATGAGTTTACAAGCAGTCAAGATTAAATAATAATAAATATAAATTCTCTTCCAAAATGAGTTGTGTCAGTACTTTGCGTAACCCATAGACCATGTTTGTATCTAGGTACATGTGATCGAATCCTGTGACCCTGTAAGAGCTATCGTAACGGTAAGTAACAAATAATCTGAAATTTGGTAATAATAATAAATGTGATCGATCAGTACGTCACACACCTACAACAGTGGATGAGCAGTGTATTATAAAGAAAATCCTGACCGCTCAGGTGTACAAAAGCAGAAAGAGGGGTCCATTTAGACTATGACGGTTTGATGATATGGTGGAAGATCTCAGTAGAATGGATGTGAGGGTTTATGATAAAATTATAATGGATAGGAGACATGTTGAAACTGGGCTCACGTTGGGCTGTAGTGCTGAAGGAGAAGGTACCTCGAGTGCCTTCAGCATGTTTTACTTGCTGGAGACATCTTCACGTTAAACACTTTTCAAGAAACTTTTTTTTAAATGCGTTTAGAAACAAAGGGTTGGACAAATTGGCTCTTCTTTTGTCACTGATCCCCTAAACATTTCCTTAATGGACAAATATTTAGCAGGCCTATTGAACACATTTTTTAAGCCTCTGCACAATCCAGTAATTACTGTAAATTATAATAAATTCATACAATAATTAAATAATGATAAAATTTGTTAACTGATAATCAAGCGTGCATGATATTTAGTAGTCCAGAACATCTTAAGAAACTAATTTTCTGCCATTGTTTTTAATAATCTGGTAGTACTTTGGTTGCATATGTGTTGGACTACTGAGATGTGTTGTACTGTATTAGGATTTCAACTATAAAATATCGGTATGGAGAACCATACATGACTTCCATGTTCTAAGATTTATATTTAAAATCATTTTCGAAATGAAATATTTCCATAGAAACTACTTCTTTCTACTTACTGCTTCAGCCTTAACCACAGTACTGTGGTCACTAACGTATACCACCTCACGTTATCGCACTCGATTTTCACTGATGATGGTAGTCGATGGCACTGCCGAAACGTCAGGTTTTGCTGAAAACATTGGTCTATGGCCAAACAGGACAGGAAGGAATTTTAACAACAAACTACTTCTTTGTTGCCGATAACGTAGAACATATATAAAAAATTATCCCCTCCCCTTCAACTATAATTTTCATTTATAGAAAATTACCCCCACCCCGTTCAACTAGCCTCTTCATTTATAGATATTTCATCTACGTTTCTACAGTGGATTATTAAGATCTTATCAGGATATTTTATTTATCAAAATTAAGTACTTTACTCTTGTTACAAAAAAATGTTTCTGGTAAACTACCATTTCCCCGTAACCGATCTTCACCAAAATCAATAGGCCTTGAGTCCTCTACAACTCAGGCACATTTGTAAAAACTTATTTGATTCTGTTTGAATTTACGGCAGTTATCGTTCGTCATGAAAAAAATTTCTCTTGTTACAACATAAAATGTTGCAGGTAAACTACCCCTTTCCCTTAACCAATCTTCACCAAAATCAACAGGCCTTGAGTTCTCTACAACATAGGGACATATGCAAAACATTATTTGATTATGTTTAAATTTACGGCAGTTATCGTTCGTCATAGAAAAAATTACCCTTGTTAAAACATAAAACGTTGCAGGTAAACTACCCTTTCTCTTAATTGATCTTCACCAAAATCAATAGGTCTTGAGTACTCTACAATTCAGGGAGCATGCAAAACATTATTTGATTCTGTTTGAATGTGCGGCAGTTATCGTTCGTCATAGAAACAATTACTCTTGTTAAAACAAAATGTGGCAGGTAAGCTACCCCTTTCCCTTAACCGATCTTCACAAAAATCAATAAGCCTTCAGTCCTTTACAATTCAGGAATGTGTGCAAAAACATATTTGATTCTGTTTGAATGTGCGGCAGTTATCGTTCGTCATAGAAAAAATTACCCTTGTTAATACAAAATGTGGCAGGTAAACTACCCCTTTCCCTTAACCGATCTTCACCAAAAACAAAATGTCTTGAGAACTCTATAATTCAGGGCTGTATGCAAAACATTATTTGTTTCTGTTTGAATTTGCGGCTGTTATCGTCAGGGGCGGATCTTGGCATGTGCGACCTGTGCCACCGCACAGGGCGCCATCGGCGCCGGGGCGCCATGGCGATGGAAAATGAATTGTGGTATTTGTAATTGGAAAATAAGGAGAATAATAGAAAATTATTCTTTTGTCAAAGATTCGATATACTATAACAACAAAAGTGCACGAGGCAGCAGGAAACTAAAAGTGTTGGTGGTGGGGGGCGCGGCGTATACGTCCGAGAATCCGAGCCGGCCGGTCGCCAATCCCGCCGGAAGCGGAGCGACAGCGAGTCTATATTTAAAAATAGCTGCATAGTTTCTGCGAAGCGGAGTACAGGGCAGCAGAGTGGGGCGCCCCACTCCGCTGCCCTGAGTGGTGGGGTGGGTATCGATTGACTGATATGAGAAATAGACCCATTCCTGTAAGTTCCAATAATTATTAACATGTCGACAAAAAAAAAGCCTTCGGGTAATTTTTATAGAAAAAGAAAGGCTGATATTGAAAAACAAGACCAACAGCAGGCTAAAGCATTAAGCAAATTTTTCCATAGTGCCTCTGGATCAGCTGATGCTGGAGCTGGACCCTCAGATGATGACGTGCTTGGATTACAATCTCAAAATGATGAACTTGGATTGCAGGTAAGAGAGAATATCATTTTAGTACCTTTAATTGTATACGCTGTTTAGCAAATTACAATACTAACTTTGTGCTGTGGATTGTAATATTGTTGTTATTAATATTATTACTTCCATGAAAAAGGAAGTATGGTGAGAGGTTTGAATTGGGGTCTTGCAAATTGCAAATTGAAACTGATGGTTTAACTTTTAACACAAAACTGAAACAAGAATGAGCAATGAGAAGAAGAGGGGGTAAAGGGATTGTTGACTAAAAGCAGTGGAGACTCTTTACTTGGAACTACAAATTAGCTACTTCCGCCTTTCCTGTAGGGCCTGTTTTGACATTTATTTACGTGAAATTAAATTATTAACTAAGCAAGGTGTCGTGTTTTGCGTAATATTTGGCGACGTGTTTCAAATTCGAATTCCATCAAATTATGGATTAATTAAAAAAAAAAAAAAAAAAAAAATGCTACGAAATAGCGAATTGTACGAAACTAGAATGTACGAAAATAGAGTACTACCTGTACTATAATCGAGCGATACTTTAGAACTGTGAAAAAATCCTTCATGCATATCCATTAATTAAAAGTTTTAATACCTTAAGAGTGTATATTATTTTTTCCACATAAGACAACAAAAAAATACAAGCTAAAACTAAAAAAAATATATATATATTTTTTCAATCACTTTCTGCTACAGTCCGTTTCTTGATGTATATAATACTATAATACTTATAACTATTTTACCTCAAGATATATTTTTTCCTTTAGGAACATGTTTCGGGAGATCCTGTTCTCCCATCTTCAGCCTCCGCCATCTTGCTGATACCACAACCACACACAATAATGCAACATTGAAGGACCAAAGACCAACAAACCACCTTAATAACATCCAGAAGCCAACACACAAATACTGCACCAGAAGCAAGATGGCGAAGGCTGAAGATGGGAGAACAGGATCTCCCGAAACATGTTCCTAAAGGAAAAAATATATCTTGAGGTAAAATAGTTATAAGTATTATAGTAATATATTTTTTTACAGAATCTCTTGGCAACAGAATATGAAAAAGATTGCGGTCAAGATGATAATCCCGAAAATGATTCAATTGCCACTGAGGATGAAACCAAATTATCCTTTGAGCTTGGACAACAGCCAGAGCTGCTTCAAGGCATTTTACCACCTTCACCGATGATAAGTCCAGCAAAGAATTTAGAGGTTTGTATGCATTATTTATATTTATTTGGACCAGCCGAAAAACAATTTCTGTTCTTTTAAGAAATGAATCCTAAATTAAATATAACAGAAGTAACTACTAAAAACTACTGAACACTGAACAGTAGACGTATGTCTCTGCATGTATTTTTATTTTTAATTGTAACCACTTTCAATGGAATTTAACACTAAAATATCAATTCATTGAGCAAGTTACACACATGTTTTATCATAAATGTTTTCAAAATGCTTAATATATCTAACTATAAATCAGTATAATCAGATTCAGACAGACGAAATGCAAGATGACTGATCCCAAACGAAGCAATACCTCGTTTCGCTCAGTTAATTAATAATATTAATATAATTAATATAATTATATTAATATAATATTAATATAATTAATATTGGTATCGCTTTTTCAGGATATTGGAGATGCTGGTGATGAAAATGAAGGCGTACTTGACGACTCCGTCTCACACGACCCCGGAGAGTGGCCAGCTTTCATCACTGATAACATCCGCCAACTCCTCGTACAGCGTGGTCCTGAGCAAGTTACGCAAATAGACTTTCCTCTTAACTCTGAATATCGTAGGTTTAGCACCGTTCATTACTGCAGGCAGCTTAACAATGGCGAACTTATTCACCGCCCTTGGTTGATTTACTCTGTCAAAAAGAATGTGCTATTTTGTTTTTGTTGTCGACTTTTTTCTCAATCTAAACAAATAACAACACGGAACTCAGAAGTGGGAAATTGTGACTGGAGGCATCTAGCTCGTGTTTTGTCTGAACACGAAACATCCCCTAGACACATGAGAGCTTTCCAGGATTGGGATGAGTGCAATAAGAGAATAAGAACACATAAAACAATTGACAGAGAAAATCAAAAAATGATTGAAAGTGAAGCAGAACGATGGAGAGAAGTTCTTAAAAGTATTGTGCTTATGGTAGAATTTTTAGCCTCACAAAACCTTGCATTTCGTGGAAAATCTGACACTTTGTATGATAGAAACAATGGAAATTTCTTGAAAATCATGGAGTTTATAAGCAAGTTTGATTCCGTAACAGCTGAACATTTGCGGCGTATAAATTCCAAAGAAGTTTTTGTGAGTTATCTTGGAAAAGGAATTCAGAACGAAATAATTAACCTTCTTGGCTTGAAAATAAAACAGCTCATTTTGAAAGAAATTAAAGATTCTAAATACTATTCAATTATTTTGGATTGTACACCTGATGTGAGTCATACAGAGCAACTTACCTTGACTGTAAGATATGTATATTGTGGACCTGAAAGCACCCCAACAATCAAAGAAAGTTTCTTGGGATTCATTCCCATAGACTGCTCTACAGGTGAGGCATTGACCGACACTCTTTTAAAACAGCTGGAAGCCCTTGATCTGCCTTTGAATGATATGCGAGGTCAAGGCTATGACAATGGTGCGAACGTGAAGGGTAAGCATGCAGGAGTGCAAAAGAGAATTCTAGATGTGAATCCTCGAGCTTTTTTCGTACCCTGCAGTGCTCAAACCCTAAATCTTGTAGTAAATGATGCCGCACTATCTTGCATTGATGCTGTGAACTTCTTTGGGACAGTTCAAGAGCTCTACAAGTTTTTTTCTGCATCAACTCACAGGTGGACTGTTTTGCAAAACTATGTATCGTCATTGACTTTGAAACCACTTAGTGAAACTCGCTGGGAAAGCAGAATCGATGCTGTAAGTCCTCTTAGGTACCAAGCTGGTGAAGTGTATGACGCTCTATTGGACATATCTGCCGATACGAGAACTGATGCTTTCGGGAAGAATGCAGCTCTTAGCTTGGCCAAAAAACTAAAAAACTACAAGTTTATCTGTAGTCTTTTGACATGGCACACGATTTTGTTTCGTGTAAACTTGGTGAGTAAACTTTTGCAGAGAAAAGAATTGGACATTACAAAAGCCGTTGAGCTTATCGGCCAAATCACGGAATACTTCATCAAACTGAGAACTGACAAAGGATTTGAGGAAACACTTGTTGATGCGAGGGAAGTGGCTGAAACTCTAGAAATTGAGCCAACGTTTGAAAAAGAGGAACAACTTCGCCCAAGAAGGAAAAAAAAGCAGTTTGATTACGAGTCTTCAGACGAACCAACTACTGATCCAAAGATCGCCTTTAAGAGAGACTTTTATTTTTATGTACTTGACAGAGCAACTTCTTCATTGCAGGAAAGGTTTGAACAACTCCGACATCACCAAAATCTTTTTGGATTTATGTATAATGCTTTTGACTATGACGAAATCCAACAAGAGGAGAAAAAAGAAGACCTTAAGAAAAAGTGTGCTGAACTTCAAATCGCATTAACAGATGGAAGTCACTCTGATATAGACGGAAACCAGTTATTCCAAGAACTCCTTATTCTTACGTCGATCAAGACCAAAGGCCATCCTCTTAAAGACCTCATGGATATTTTAAATTATTTAACATCTTCTTCCTTATGTGAAAATTTTCCCAATCTTTGTGTAGCCTTAAGAATTGGTCTTACTCTACCAGTTACTGTCGCATCTGGAGAAAGAAGCTTTTCAAAGCTTAAATTAATAAAAAATTATTTAAGATCTACCATGAGCCAAGAGCGGCTGGTTGGACTGGCCCTAGTATCAATCGAGTTTGATGTGTTGCAAAACATTAAAATAGATGAATTAATCAAAGACTTTTCTGAAACCAAAGCTCGGAGAGTTTTTTTTTAATATTAATAAGGTCAAACAATGAAATCTCAAATTATATGCAATCAAATTTTGTGTAAAAATAAATGTATAAAATTTTCATTTGAGATGAATTTTTAAATTTTCCTTGACATCTCTTTTATTCCAGTGGATGTATTATTTACAACTTGACAGGTGTTATGAGCAAAATAGAAAACTTTTAATACTTTTGTTGATGTTATAGTTAAAAAACTATTTCCTCACAGTTGAATGAACACCAAGGCACGATCCTTCATTTTACCTTTGTTTATAAAGCACCCAGTACTTATAAAATCTCAAGACACCCCGGGACCCTCTGTTTTCTAACCCCCCTCCCACCGGTTGCTCGGTACGTGTTGGGGCGCCGGAACCATGCTTCGCACAGGGCGCCATTTACCCACGGTCCGCCCCTGGTTATCGTTTGCCATAGAAAAAAATCTATAGACACACACAGACACTTTTCAAAAAATGACTTTTTTTCATGTTTTGAAGGTAGTACAATCAGAATCTGCAATTATCTCGAACACGATTTTTTTTTCCATCCCATATTTCCATTTCCTTATGGAACATGGAAGTAAAATGCAGTGGCGAAGCTAGTAGTTAATGAATGGGTAGGCAAAAATCTTATCTTACATTTTTTTTTTAAGGAATCACTAAAAGGATGGTGGTTCAAATCGGACGCTGAGGTAGAGTTTGCTGTAAGCGAATGGTTCCACAAACAGCCGGAAGAATTTTACTAGCAGGGAATCTACAGGTTGGTGCAACAGTGAAACTCATGTTTTAATGTTAATGGAGGCTTCTTTTAAAATCGTTGAATAAAAAATGCTTTATAGCTCTATACGTGTTTCTATTGAACAATCCTTGTATTAGTCAGACACAATAATACATACAACTGATTGAACTTCAAATTTTTAAACTTGATTAGTTTCTATATATATATATGTTTAATGTTACAAATAATTCAAATAACAATCTTGATCATCTGTTAGTTCAGCGGAATAACAGGGACACTTTTAATAACCGCATAAAATAAACACACTTATAAACAACACAGCACGCTTTAACTTGAATGTTTGGACCACAGAAGTGAGGCATGCCTCAATGCTCTATGTGTACAGCACGGGACAATCCCCCCTCCCTTCACTTCCCTATCGCTCCGGCACATTGGTTACATACGATGTATACAAAAAACGCTGAGGCAAGTTCAGGTTGCCTCATTCGCTTTAAACGAGCTATGCCGAGTCTCACCTGTCACCATCTAGCAGTCGCTCAGTAAAGCACGTTTCGGCCTAAAAAATTCGACAGTTGCGGTAACAATGTATAATCTTTACATTATGTAGTTCATATGTATTTATAATTTTTATTCTACAGAATTTTTTAGGGTAGGCAATGCCTCAATTGCCTCCATGCAACTTCGCCACTGGTAAAATGCTGGACAGGGGTCTCTCATCAAGGAACTGTCAGAGACCTCAAATGTATTAAATAAAGGTTCCAATACAAGTAGTATCAGCTGGATGATCAGGAAAAGTGCTGAAAACTTCAGTTATGTCTGTGGTCTGCATGAATGTCAAACATGGCACATGGGTAATAATGGGTAAGGAACAATGGCAGTTAAGTTCATTTGAATAAAATTGTTATAGAGAAATTTTAAAGATTAGCTGGAGAGACAAATTCACTTGTGAAGAAGTATATGTTGGAGAGCGCTGTCTAAAGTAGAATAAAAATCTAGAAGAATAAGGTCATATCATACATCATGAGAGTTTATTTATAATGTTAGTCAGGGGGGGAGGTGTAAGATGGAATGGAGGAGGTGTTAAGGAAAGCTCTGTTTGAAATGTTAAAACAGATGATAGACTTTGTCAAGTGTGCGAATTATATTGAACTGAAAAGGGAGCTATTGGAGGACTGCTACAAACACATCCACAGATTGTAGGTCCAAGAAGAAGGTTACTAATCCTATAGACAACTTGTGAGGTCATTTATAGTGATTCTGTAGATGACAATTCTTATAGACTATTCATGAGGGCAACTTATGCTGCAACATACAGCATTTCCTGTTAGAGAATTATGTACAGTGATTAAGCAGCAGTTTTAGCCCTGTTTCCCTATTTAAGGCTATACGTCAAACCAAGACCAAAAACAGTCAGTTATGCTAGTTGTTTGTTTTAGTTTATTTTCATATAAAATAATACTGATACTAGTACTACAGAGATATAAGGAGATGGAAGTATGGTGATGGCAAAAAAAATCGTGTTCGAGATAAGGGCTGATTCTGATTGCACTACCCTCAAAACATGAAGAAAAGTCAGTTTCCGAAAAGTGTCTGTGCGTGTGTCTGTGTGTAGAATTTTTTCTATGGCAAATGATAACTGCCGCAAATTCAAACAGAATCAAATAATTTCTTGCATATGTGCCTGAGTTTTAGTGAACTCAAGACCTATTGATTTTTGTAAAGATCGGATAAGGGGAGGGGTAGTTTACCTGCAAAAATGTATGTTTTAAAACAAGTAATGTACTTCTGATAAATAAAGTATCCTGAAAAGGTCATAATAATCCACTGTACAAAGGTAGATGAAATATCTATAAATGAAAAAGGTAGTTGAAGGGGAGGAGGTAATTTTCTATAAATGAAAATGATAGTTGAAGGGGGAGGGGATAATTTTTTTATGTGTACTACGTTATCGGCAACAAAAAAGTAGGTTGTTGTTAAAATTCCTTCCCGGGGCTATTTGGCTGTGGTCCAGTGTTTTCTGCAAAACCAGATGTTTTGTCGGTGCCATCGACTGCCATCATCAATGAAAATCGAGTGCGCTAACATGAGGTGGTATATGTTAGTGACCACAGTACTGTGGTTAAGGCTGAAGAAAGAAGTAGTTTCTATGGAAATATTTCATTTCAAAAATGATTTTAAATATAAATCTTGGAACATGGAAGTCATGTATGATTCTCCATACCGATATTTATATTCATGCACCCATACAGAAACTAATGATAGAAATACAATATCAAGAAGACAACTGATAATTTTAGTCAAAGCTCATGAGAGAAAAATCAAAGAGTAAAATCTTTGATCAACAAGTGAAACTGGATAATCCAGGAATTGAACAAGTGAAGCAATTTTGCTACTGGACAGATTGCTTACTAAAGACAATTGGTGTGTGTCAGAAGTGAAAAAGAAAAGAGGATCGGTAGGTAAGCAGACTTTTAGAATTACCTGCTCACAAATAATTGTACGAATTTAAAAATTAAAAATGAATTTTCAAAAGATTCTGTTTGGAATAGCTAACTTTATATAACTGGAGTGTGTGGCCTGAAAACAGAAAAATTTATATGTGGAGATGATCTGCTCAAGTTAGATAGAAAGAAAAAAACAAATATTGAATTTTGAAAATGAGCATAAAAGATAAGAAATTTAAAAAGTAATAGAAAAGAGAAAGATATAATCTATAGGCATAATATTGTTGAGGCACAATATTTTTTTTCTGATCATTTTCAAGGGAACTTTATGGGAAAGACTGGAAGGAGTCAGACAAGGAGGAAATATTTGAAAAATATACAGATTGTTGGGAGATGGAAGGTGTGATACAGTCAAAATAGTGGCGGAGATCAAGATTTCTTGCTTGCAATAACAAGACGCAGCCTTTAGATGGAAGAAATACATTTTACAAAACTATTTTTATACGTTTATAAGATTTTTAACTTTTATTTAGTTTCACTTTTTTTGACTAATTCCAAAAAAAAAAAAAAAAAAAAAAAAAAAAAAAAAAAAAAAAAAAAAAAAAAAAAAACACGACCCCACCGACAAATACCAAAACACAGTAAAACAACTAGTCAACAAAGCCAAACACATAATGACACACAAACAAAAGCCCTACATGAAACAAATCCAACCATCAGCCCCTACCCTCCAAGCGCTTCCCAAAATCCATAAAGAAGATATTCCGATCCACCCCATTATCAACTACCGTAATGCCCCTGCATACAAACTCGCAAAATTATCAGACAACACAGACAACTAGACAACAACATTGCAGTAAAAAACAACACAGACCTAGTAACAAAAATAAAAGACATACACATCCCCCATAATGCCACATTAGCCTCCTTTGACATTAAACACCTGTAACCCCTCTTTCTAGTTTTATGCTTTATAAAAAAAACTTTTTTTTTTTTTTTTTTTTGGAAAAAGGGGCCACTAGTTATTTAAAACTAGGCCGAGGGCCTAGAGAAGCCAAAAATGCGCTGGGTCCAGTGGGACGGGACTTGCAATTAAACTCGATGGTTAAACAACAATAACAAATTTTATTAGCAATTTCAAGTTGCGACATTCAATATAACTTTCATAGAATTAAAAAATTTCCTTAAAAACTTCTACTCCACTCCCTGACATTATAACATTCTGAAAATATACACATGTAACATTATAGCTCATAATTCAATAATTTCTCATAAATACACATAAATACATCATCAATCAATATACTTACATGAACACACATAGAACACACACACACACATGTTCACCTGGCCGACAGCCTATATATATATTTTTCACCATACCTCAGGAGAGTATAACCCCAGTATCTGTCACCAAGACCCCCATCCCAAACTACCTTAATCGGATAAAGTGCCCAGCAAGCCTTAAAAACTTTTCATTAAAAAAAACAAATCCATTAACTCATCAGATTATAACAGAGTTACGACAAATGAAATTATTACAAGTATTCAAAATTTAGGAATGTTCCCCCAAATAGTAATGTGCCATCGCAAGGTCAACATGACTGCACGGTCTTATAAAATGTATAATACAATTTATAATTGAAAAGTAAGAACCGGTAGTGTGTTCATATTAACAACTCAACAATTAATGCACTGGCTATGGCAGTAAAAGAAAATGATGAAAATTTACTTATTACTGAATTATTAAACAGCTAACATAAATTCTATAAAATGTATAATAACAATTTTAATAAAAAAAATTTTATAATGTAAAACCTAATAAAACATATTTGAGGTGTTCATAGAGAATTGGGTTGACCTCAGGCACGGCCATGCACCAAACCAGATGTAACAAAGTTTAACATGTCAGAAACCTGTGGATGAAAGCACCAACAGGTGACGGTGGCAGGTCAAAGCACCCCCAAACCTTTAAATAATCTTAAAAAAACAAAACCCATATAGATCTATAAATATAATCAAGAAAATCCCCAACAAAGTACCCCAGCACCCATGCAAGCATAATTAACACCCATACAAATCAGTAACCTTCAGTTCCGCACACTATTGCAATAAGAGAAAAATTTTAACATCAAATTCGGGAGACGCATGACCCCGTCTGGGTTTACACTTACTCTGGGGGCGTAAGCGTTTGTAAAATAAATCTGACAAAATTTATAACCACTAAATGTCCCGCTGGACTTGTGCACAAACAAAACTTTTAACTGGAGCTGTTCCAGGAATAATATCACATGTTCTACATTGTAGCGGCCAAAAATATTTCTGAAAGGCTTAAATGTCACGTGGTTATAGTCCGTCACAAAACCTGAGGTAATAGTAGCGTGTTGTCCATGTCCTCCTCCCGGCGGCTAACACGGAAAGTCACTAGTTTAATGGCATGGGTGGCAGATGATCAGCCACCAGCTGGAGCGAATCAGGCAATCGACTTCATCAGGAACCCTGGACAATTATATATATGGGTAATTACTCAAGTGTTCAGTAATTCACAATACCCCTTTTCCTCCAGCATAACTTACACACCACAACATGCTCCATTTAAAAAAAAATTTGAAATTTAAGTATGCATTGAAATTACCTTCAGTATAGAATTTAGAATTAAATAAATAGTTATTCATAGACTGTTCGTCCAGTAATTAATCACTTATTACAATTTCGAAATGAGTTGCAAACTTGAACAGGTTCATAAAGCACGTTGTTTCAACAAAATAACAAAATACATTTTCTTACACCCCTCTTGATATAATTAGAAAAAATATACAGACATATAAAACTGTAAATACTTTATCTCAGCCAGTGTTAACGTTCAAGACATGAATAATCAGAAATTAACCTGTGCTTGCCACGTGGTAACTTCACGTATATATATCGCCTTGCATCGGCATTGATTTAAGTTAAAATACAATTCTTTTTATCAAATAATAAGTAAAGTACCTTAAACACACTTACCGGAGAGTCACGTAGCGATTATCTATTCATAGTAGATAACAGCTTACAAAATCCAAACTCAATGCCGCCGGAAAGGAAGTCTGTAGCCAAGCGGAGCTGAACGTGGACTGCCTAAGCTTGCAACGAAAAAATTACTATGCCGCCTCGACCCCAGAGCGCGCGCGGATCAGCATAGCGAACGTATTGATAACGGATCAGGAACGGTTAAGCTAAATAATTAATGGGTACGGCAATGCCCGTCACATCATTAACAAGAAAACAGCCGAGTTTTTCCAAAACTCGGCACAAACCTGTACACAAACATTCCCATCTCTGAAACAATCACCATCCTACAAAACAAACTCAAACTGAACAACACACCAGACGAACTTTTCAACGAAATAACAGAAACTCTGAACATTATCACAAAACAAAACTACTTTACTTATAACAATAAATATTACACACAGAATGATGGTCTACCCTTGGGCTCCCCCATAGCATTCTAACAGAAGTCTTCCTCCAACACTTAGAAAAAACAAAAATACTCACAAACAATGACAGACACTCACATAAAATACTATATTGGCACAGATACGTTGATGACATTCTAATACTATACAGGGGAAACAAAAGACAATGTGAACAGTTACTAACGCACATAAACAAAATACATAAAAACATAACCTTTACTGCCGAATACGAACACAACAATACCATAAACTTCTTAGACCTCTCCATCACAAAACTTGAACACGGGCACAAATTCAGTATATACAGAAAACCGACTACAACTGACACACTAATACACAACTCCTCCAATCACCCAATACAACACAAACTAGCTGGCTTCAGAACCATGATACATAGACTTAACAACATCCCCCTTGGTGAAAAAGACTACAAAGACGAACTAAACACGATAAAATATCTAGCAGAATCTAACGGATACGACAGAACAATAGTCAATAAACTCCAACACAAAACACAATACAAACAACAGACAAAGACAGAAAACAACAAATCCATAATACTAACATACATCAACAAGCAAACTGAAAAAATAGCCCACAAATTCAAAAAAGCAGGATACAGAATCGCTTACAAAACAGAACACACACTATCAAAACACACACACAAAGCACAAAACAAAATCGATCTACCTGTTGTTTACAAACTAAAATGCTCAAATTGCAACAAATTCTACATAGGCCAGACAGGACGTAGCTTCAAACAGAGATACATTGAACACACAAAGACACTCCACTCCACTACAGAATCCAACTTTGCAAACCACCTCATTGAAGCAAACCACACATACAAAAACATCGACAATAACATGAACATTCTACACGTACACACAAAATGCCGAAAACTAGACATTCTAGAACAATTGGAAATATACAAACACACGAAAACAAATAAAAACAACATCCTAAACGAACAGACACAATTCAAATCGCACGCATTATTCGAACATATCTCACCCCACACACACAACATCGATCTTTTGAAATTCGATTCCGTCGCCCACAACAGGACAGACAGCGCTACCAGCGGCAACCTCTGAAGAAGCTTATAAAAGTGAAAACCGGTTCAGATTGTAAGGTACAACTTTATGTTTTTACTCATAAAAAACTTTGTGTTCCGAGTCGTTAATGAAATAGCTGTACTGTATTTAATTCCAACCAGTTGACTGGAATCTATGATAACAGGAACAGGGCCGGCACCAGCGCTTCTGCCGCCCTGTGCCAACCCCTCCATATTTTAACTCTGAACACATTCACCCACACTAGACCTATTCTAAAGATACGGCAATTGCCTTCAAATGATGACTAGGAATGTTTGCATTGTTGTGTTTATCAAATAACTAGAACTTTTTCGCGTGTATGATGCGGCGAATGGCTACAATAAGAATTGTAGAGACAATACAAGGAATCGTGAGACAATAAAAATGTATGCCTATGTGATGATTTAAAATTAAAATACTAACTAAAATTCATTATGATTGAAATGTAACAAAAGTAATGTATCATATACCTTAGTTAAAAAATACTCATCTAGCTTTTGCACTGGCAAACTCCTTTATGACTTTGTTGTAATCAAGTGATTCAGCTAGCTGATGTTCTGTAGATATAGTTGCCAGACCACTCAGGTGAGTCTCGGACATACTTGATCTGAGATAAGTTTTAATAAGTTTGAACTTAGAAAAAGTCAGGTTTGTGTTCTCTCGTTCACAAGTTTTCGACTCTTCGTTAAACTCCGCTGACTTTATACATCAAGTAATTCTTACTGATCTTACATACTGTGATGAAATTAAGTGAATAATTTTATTTTTTCCCTCAATTTCAAAACTTAACATCCCGGAATCTGCCGGCCTTTAAAATGTGCTACCCTGGGCGGTAGCACGGTTCGCCCCTGCCTGGAGCTGTGCCTGCATAGGAAAGTTTCTAAATATGATCACCATATATAATTAACAATGAAGATTTATTAAACTTAAATTTGTATTCAAAGTTTATGATACATGTTTTTGAATTTTGCTTATTCTGACTGGCTGTCTCCCATCATTTTATCAATTGTTAGTTGAATACGTTTGATCTCAATGCTGTAAGAATGTAATTTCCATTTTTCGTTTGAAGTATACAGTTTGTTTGTACACTGTTTCCTTTGTACCAAGTTTGTAAATAGCAGAATGCATTACTTTGTTTACAATTTCAGAAACAACTGAGGAGGAAATGTTGTCTTCAGTGTTTACAAGTTTAGTTTACTAACGTGCAATTCTAAGCTTTGCTAACATAATTACAGTCTTTAAGTGCTACAAATAACACCTCTACAATACCTCATCAATCATTTCTAATAATATTTTATCTGTTTGCCACAAGTATGTACCCTATTCCAGATCAAAACTCAAAACTATCAACACTCATGTACTTAAGGGAGTAAATCTTAAAAAAAAAAAAAAAAAAAATGGTTTGTACATAGTCCTACCTACCTTCTTGATCCTAAATATATCTATATCACTCTAAACAACTCATATCATTTATGTTGCAACAGAAGTTGGTGACTCCACACACTGGAATGTTATAATTTACTGTACGGTACCTTTTAAGATGCCTTGCTCCAGTTTTCCATTTTTTGTTTTGTCTACAGGCACAAAAAGGTGTCCATATTATTTTAATATTTTGTTTTTGTAAAATGTACCAAAAACTACAATTACTGCAGATGCTTCTTGTTGTTCTTCTGCCAAGAAGTATGATTAAAAGAAATAGAAACATACACCACAAATCAGTGGCATAACTAGAAGCTGCTCCTGGAAGGGGGATGAGACTTGCTTGAAGGTTGGACACTCTTTGTTTTATTAATTTATAGATATTATTGTTCCTTCTTCTTCTTCTCCTCTTCAAGGATTAGGTTATATAAACCTGTTCCGGCACCCATCTCAGCCTTGGACGACCCACGTCTCTTCTACCAATGGCTTTATAGTTCAGTGCCACTTTTGGCAATTGATCCTCTGTCATCCTTTGCAGATAATCCCACCATTGTCTTCTGTAAATTGCAATAATTTCAATTATGTCCTTTACTTTGAGTTCTGCTCTGATATCTTCATTCCTTACTCTATGTTGCAATGTATAATTTAAAGTATTTCGAAGAAACTGCATTTTTCAATCTGAATCTTGCTGCTTTCCTTTTTTGTCATGACCCATGCAATTGGAATAGTTAATTAATTTGCAGATTCTACATTAGGGTTTCTAATAATAATGAACGCATTATTTGATTTGCTTAAGCATTAATTTATTATACGTTTAAATAATTGTATTCAATAACATATATATATTATAACGATTCATAATAGTGTCCTATCCTATTAAAATAAGTTACATATAAATTTGGTGCCGCAACTAATGGGCCCGATTAAACTCACAAAATTATATAAATAATGTTATATATAATTTGGCGTTGCTATTACCCAAGTGATTAGTTAAATTGTAATATAAATAAATTTGAAAAGAAAGTGGAATTAAAGGTTACAAATAACTGATAAATAATTGATAAACTAATTTGTTAAAAATAAAAATTAAATAATTAAAAATGGATAAATCAGCAGCAGTAGATATGGCAGCAATTGAGCAAATGTTTAAGCAGTTGAGCACTAAAATTGAAAGTAAAATTGATGATACAAATAGTGAATTATCAAAGAAAATTGAAGAAAATAATAAAAGTTTAGAAGAAAGTAATCAAAAATTAATAACTGATGTTAATAATAAAATTGAGCAAACTAATAAATATTTGTCCAGTGAAATGAAACAAATAAACGAAAATTTGTCTAGCCAAATAGAACAAAGTAGTAAAGAGGTTACATTTAAAATAGACGAAGAAATAGCAAATTTAGCTATTAACTTAGCTGGTAAAATAGATGAGAGTAATAATAGGTTTGATAAGCATACCGAAGAGATTAAAACTACATTAGAAGTTTTTACTTATAAAAAACTTAGTGTTCCGAGTCGTCAATATTATAGTGATATTTAGTTAAGTAACGGACACGTCATGGACAACGAAATCCAAGAATTTACATTAGAAGTGTTTAGAAAACAAGTAAACACTAATTTTCGCCATCAAGACGAAAAGCTAAATAAATTTAGAAATGAATTACATGAAAGGTTAGAACAAAAAGTAACCCTCATTAATCAACAATTCAGTGAAGTAACTGCTGAATTAAAAACACAATCGCTTCTAAATAAAGAAGAAATCCAGAATACTAGGGAAGAGTGTACCCAACTGGGTATAAATATTAATGAAGTTAAGAAACAGGTAGAGAGTAAGGCTAACAGTGACGAAGTACATCAAAAGGTGGAACAACAGTTAAAGGTAATGCGGGAGGACCTGACTAAGCAATGAAGTCACAGCAAACCAAAGTAGTGAGGTGTGGCGGCTATAAGGAAGAACCGGAAAACCTTGCATTTTCAGGAAACCCACATGAGAATCCTGTGGAATTCCTGAAGCTGTTTGAGGCGTATGTAACTCGTGTAAATCCACTGATGGACGACGAGGATAAGAAGGACATGTTAGGCCGATTTCTCAAGAATTGGGCAGGTATGTGGTGGAAAGTCATCTCGGACAGAGTCCAAACCTACTCAGACTTCAGAGAAAAATTTCTAGCTCAGTACTGGAATGTTCAGATACAAAGAAGGGTACGCGATCATTTAGAATTTGGTAAGTATCACCCGTCAATGAACATGACAACTACCAATTATGTGCTAAATGTAATGGCGCAAGTTAAACATCTAATAGAACCAATAGAAGAGAGAGACCTAGTGTATAAGCTAGCGCATCATTTTTCAGAACGCACTAGAGTAGCAACCACTACTAGAGGAGTGGATACTCTAGAAAAGTTCATTATGGTTGTAGATGAGTGTCTAGATTTAGAGAGGGACCTACAGCGGGTAAGTAATCAGCTGAGTAACTACTCTAGAGGCAATCAGCAAGAACCAACTTTCTACTCAAATAAGAGGAGAGACAATGAACGTATGAAAGAAAAAAGGTTTACCCCATATCCGGGTAACAAACCACAAAATCGACCGGAATTGGAGGAGAAAGGTAGAAGTAGAAGTGTAGAGAACAAACCTAATAAAGGGTATAAAGTGTGTAAAACAACTATAACCTCTACCGAGCAGCAACCGTCGACTAGTAAAATGAATACGGGAAACGGGAAGCCACTGCAGGTAGAAAAGAAACAAAACTAAACTACCATTACATGCAGTGAAACAACTAAAGAAAACAGGTAAAAAGAACGTAGCTAATAATATAAAACAAGTGAGCGATAGGGAGTTCTTTTTAAAAGAGGAGCAAGAAGTGGGTAGAAACCATTATCCTGAATGCCCGGAAATAATTTGTAAGATCAGTAATCTACTGGTAAGAGCGCTTATTGACACTGGCAGTGAAGTTACCTGTGTTAGCTCAAAATTTGTAGTTAATTATCAGTTGCAAAATTGTCCCAGACTACCCGTAAAACATTGTAATGTACAGGGAGCCACTGGAGCCAAAATGATGCAAAAGATAACTGAACAAATATATTTACCTGTCAGTATAAATGGTAACCAAACCCAAATTGTAGCTCTAATAGTCCCGAAACTCATTAATGATTGTATTATTGGGGTAGATACGTTGCTTGAATGGAAAGCAAAAATAAATTTTAAAAGAAATACCATTACTATGGAAATAAATGCTAATAAAATAAATGTAGGTATTAAAGAGTTTAAGCATTGGAAGTCGGTAAGTGTAATAAAAAACTGTAAGCAGCTAAAGTCATTTCTAGGTTTAGCTAACTACTATCAGAAGTTTACAAGTAAATACGCAGAAAGTACTGTTCCATTGTTAAAGTTGTTAAATAAAGGGATTAAATGGAAGTGGACAAAGGACCACGATGAAGCACTGCAACAAGTGAAAAGTCTTTTTATAAATACTGTTGTATTAAATCATCCAAGAATAGGAGAAAGATTTTACTTGCAAACAGACACCAGCAATATTGCTATTGGAGCACACCTGTATCAGATCGATGAGAAGGGCCAAAAAGCAGTATTAGGATTTGTAAGTTGCACACTTAAAGGGGCAGAATTAACCTATTTTATGACAGAAAAAGAGCTATTAGCGATAGTGCATAGCCTGTCAAAGTTTAGAAGTTATATTCTGGGTGCTAAACTTACTATAATCACCGACAATAAGGCATTAGTATTTTTATTAAAGTGTAAATTGCTAGGTGCTCATCTAAATCGTTGGATCTTGGCTATACAAGAGTATCAATTTGATATACAGTATTGCAAAGCAAAAGACAACTTAGTAGCAGATGTACTCAGTAGAAATCCACCATCAGAAAACAACATGGAAACGGATAATATTAAATGTAGTAGCAATGATATTGGTATTTACGCGGTAAAAGATATAACAAAACCTGAAGTAGTTAGACGACTTAAGGAAATAGGGACTCATCAACAACAAGACCCTAGGATTAGTGTAGCTTGGAGGAGTGCAGTTACCAACTCCAAACCAGGATTTTCTATATATGGAGGTAAGCTATATAAGCTATGTTCCCATAGGAGGAAGAATAAACAAAATAATGACCCATGAAGAAATAATAATTTGAGCAATAAGGTATATAAATCAAACCTGGTCAAATAAAATAAAGTTATAATTGTTTTGAATCAAGGTCAATCATAATAATAATAAATTTTATATAAATAAAGGTTAATATTGTTATGTAAATTATTGACAGTAATTAATCCAAAATGATGATTAAAATTGATCATATAAATTTCCAATATACCATGTTAGGTTAAGCAACATTGTAATCTTTAGTTATAAGATAGATGTAAGCAACATTGTAGTAGTGCAAGTTTTGTGCTGGAAAAAGTGCTAAAGTAAATGTGCAAAATTTTAATCAGTGTAAAACTGTACATTAGAAAAAAAATTAATGATTTAAATAATCAATTTTTTTATACCGAGTGGGGGTATATATAACAATTAATAATAGCGTCCTATCAGAGCGTTATATGAAAGCTATAGACGGTACGAGTGTAACGCCGTAAGAAAGAGAGAGAGCGTATAATCGCAGCCATCTCACTCCAACCACGTCACTGCTTCATCAGAATCCAGTTCAAACATGTTATTTTACTCAAAGCAAATTATCAGTTCAACCTGCGATAACTTCAAAAGTTATACATATACGGCAGTTCTGAAAACAGCATTGTATTCAGCAAGAAAAGCTGTATAAGTGGCCGGAATCTCAGTTAATATAATTAACAATTGAAGAAGTTATACGGATGACGCATGCCAACAGGAATAACGAGAGAATTATGCTACGTAGGAATAAGGTGTTTTCACACACACACAGATAAAGACCTAAGCAACAATATTCTGTGGTCAGATCTTTGGAAACACATTTGCAAATACCTGTAATCAATCGATTTGCAAATACAGGAAGTACGATTTTGACAAGAAATTCTCTGCCATTTGGAACCTGTCACGGAGTGTTTGACCGACCTGTTCGAGATTGTCAAAACTGGAAAAACGCATGATTTATTTGTACAACCAATCAGCAGCCCGTATTTAAAACTGACGCCAGCTCAAAGCGAGGGGTAGCATCACTCTTCGTTCGGTACTTAAACACACTAGACGTGTATAATTCACATACAGAAATTTTTAAATCACGCAAAAGTGCAATTTAAGATCTAATTCGAGAAGTAGTCCGCAGTGTAGATGAATTAACAACATTCAATAACACTCTCTGCGTAAAACAACCGTTAATTAATTAAATAATTAATTAATTAAGCATCAGCCGTGAAGGACCTGTGCTACAGAAGGCTACAGCATCTGTAATTGCCAGGGCATCTTCAACATCATTGATCAACATCCATTCTTTTGTGCAACACCATCAAAAGGAGGACCTCTACGGATTCCTATCTTCGGTCAACGCATCAAATAGTAAGAAATAGATTCATTGATCAATGAAATAAGCACTAAATAAATAATAAAACAATAAACAATTTTAAAAGGACACTAAGAAAAGCACACTTTGTATTTTAACTATAAGATTAGCTCTAATATAGTATAGGAGTGTTGAATGGAAAGTGGTGTGTAGTATTTGACGTGCAAATTATTGCAGACCTGTTCTTTAGCACTGGTTTGGGAGATAGAAATCTCTTAATCAAACCAGATAAGAGCTATAGGTCGTTTGAGCGTCTTAATCATTACTTTTCACACTCACTCAATAATTATAAGTGTTAGGGTAGAATTAAGTCCTGCCATTAACAATTTAAAGTTTAAAAATAATTAAATAAAAGTTAATTAAATAATCAAGCAAATCTTGAAGTGTTGTCTGTAACGATTCCCCTTGAAAACCACAATCACTGAACGAATCCTGAGAAAGAGTGTCTCCATGCGCTGAGCTAAGCTGAAACTGTGTCATTTGTATCTGGGATTTGTTCTGGCGCCCAGGTAAAGTAATATCACGGGTAAGTAACTTTTTATCTAACATCACAAATATTAGATAATTGTGTTAGACGAAAGGTAGCGTTGTAATATATATATATATTCATGGTACCTGTAAATACAACCAAAACGTCAAACATACATATCAAAAAATAAGTTCAATCTTAATCACTAGCTGAAAGACATACAAAGATACATGAAATATAACATACAACAAAATCAAAGAATATTTACTTTAATTAATGCGTTCATTACACCCAGATGGATTAGCTTTAATTGATCATGATTATACTTTAAACGCAACCTTCATTTTAATAATATTTTACTATAATTTCTCTGGGTATAGATCCTTTGAAAGAGACAGGGCAGTAGTTACAATTATACGAATAAAATTATAAAGTGTTACTTGATAAATTGTTTATCCATTAATCCATCGGCGCTCAAATTCCTTGCGGTGGTGAATTTTGATGACGGCGTTCCATAGTAGAATGATGAGATCACAATCACTGGTATTCACTGGTACACACGCGTCGTCGACAGAATAGTGTGGGTGTGATGTGATTATTAACGACAATCTGTACAACTCAGTTCGTTCCCTAATACAACCATGATTAGATAGTTGCGTGATCTTGTGTTCGCGAAGTAAATGTATATTCGCACTAAAGTTTGGTACAATCTCAAATGTTCAACATAATTCTTTATATGTGTAATCTATGTAATAGCGTATAGTTGTAGAATAGTTCTTTTAATTAGTGATGATTATTTATTCGAGAGTGTTGAAGATTAACACATTAATGAGTTTATTCACGCATCTCGTGTATTGGTGTTTGTTATATTGTTTCTCACTATATCTCGAAACAGTTTTAATTTTAATAAGTTCAGCAAAGTTCAATTAGATAATTTCACTAAATCCGTTAGAGTTCTCCATATCGCGCACTTCAAGATTACACGACTGATTGATTTACTGATTCACTGCCCGCGAAAATTATGTGACTGCTCTAAATGTTTATGAAAGACTGCTTTTGCAAATTATTAGACTGATCTGCAGACATGAATATTTAGAATATTTGGTTTTTTCTTAAAACGACGCGTTTCGAGAATAAATTCTCATCATCAGGTTCAAATTCTATAAAAACATCAAAATTTATGCAAGACGGAATAAGTCAAATAAGTCCAAGACGGAAGTTAATACAGGTAATTGCCTAATATTAATTCTAAATATTTAGTAACATGACTTGGAGACAATTAAAACAAAATGAATCTGCAGACATGCTCGAAAAATTATGTAAGACTGCCTCGCGAACTGCTCGGAAAGACCGTGTGACTGAGTGATCTAAAAATTATGTAAGACTGGGGCTGTCCCGTGGCGGACAATTAGTTTTTATCAACGTCTCCCTACTAGAATTTTGGTCTCCAGCTTGTCCACGCCTATGGTCACCATGATAGGCTAAACAACTACCCTCTCTCGAAATCTTTCCCCACTATTTCGAAGTCTTCTAGTCTTCTACCCTCTGATTTGTTCCTCGTCTGGTTACCATGGAAACTTGCCTCTCCTTCGGTCTCTTCGTAAAATACTCTACTCTGATAGGTGGTTGGACATGTCCTTAGAATCGCCTGTTCGGACGTTGCTTTCGTTCGGAGAAATGTAAGTCGTAGAACGCCTGTCACTCATCGTATTGTCTTGATTCTTGAGCAAGGGTTGTCCTAACATCCTGGAGTATTGTTCATGTTTGTAACCCCTCGTTCTGGCAATTAACAATTTTCCGTCAAGCGTCAGTTGGTGCAGCCACCTCCCTTTCTTGTCGTAAATTTCCGTATGTCACGTAAACGTTACCTCCCGCTGCGCAACGTCGTCGCTTCTATTCACTAGTTGCTTCTTATATTGTTTCTGTAGGTTGCCTCGCTCTCCAGGCCTTTGTGACTTATCCTTCGTTTTTGTCGTCATTTCGCCTCCTGGCTGAACCCTCAATCGGATCCTCGCTTCAATTCTGTGTAAACGTGTGAGTGAACTCAAGCCTTTGTCTAGTTTGTTGTGGTGTCATAATTTTCAGTCGAGTTTCTCCTGTCAACTCAAGTCGTCATCCCTTTTGTTGCATCGAGCTGAACACATCCCTATTGTCTGATATTGGTGTAGGGCTGTCGTCTTTTCCAATTAACTTTGTTTATGGCCCTTTACTCGGAGTCGTTGGCACAGCTGCGTGTGAACAAACTGGTCGAGAAGGAACATTAAAATTTTTAAATTTTTCGATCGCTATATTACGGATAATTTCATTTGTAATATAATGCAGACTCATTATCAAAAATTAATTTCAATTTGGATGTGGTTCTTCGTTGTGTTGACATCCATAAGCTAGAAGAATACTCGATTGTACGTTAAAATATCTTCCGTTACAGTAAAAAGTTACCAAGGTTTCCTGTTTACTTTTTATTTCCGTTTTAATGTCTGAATTAATAGTTCCAACTTTCACATCAGCATATATAAATGTAAGACTTTTTTCAGGCCTGCATATGCTGTAAACACAACACAATGTTTAGACTAAGCTTGGAGGTTAGTAGCTCTAAAGGTATAGTAGCCGCGCTCAAAGCGTTTCCAGGCGGAACGCTTTGATTCTCACTCAAAGGAAACCAGATGGTCTTGTCCCTAGTGTCACTCAAAACAAGCTGACAATGTTGCCAAGTTCTTCTCCCACCTATAGTGAAACTTAGCGTGAAATGATTCTCCTCTTCATTGTTATTATTATTATACGTATGATTAATTATAGTAATAATAATAATAATAATACAACTCAGGACTTCTCAGAAGTTTCAGTTTTAAGTAAGTAAACCTGACGTTAACATTATCTATAAAGAATAAAAATACAACAAAACCGACAAAATATAGGTCTATATCTTTTCGACATAACTTTCAAAATGATTTTCATTATTAAAAAATCACAAAGCTTTGGGATAAGCAAATCCCTGCAATATCAGAAGGCTATAATAATAATAATAATATCAGAAATTAATAAACCTGAGTAAAACAAGACAACATCGCAAATAATTAATACATTGCCTGGGAGTAAACTACTCACCGTTTAGTTGGAGTCGCGGTCTGAGTCATCATCACTGTCGTCTGCAACATGAATGATGAGGCGGTCTTCTTCTTCCCACAGGTCTGCATAATATCTCCCTTCTACCTTCATAGTTTTTTCCACACATTTCCTCCAGTATTCGGCATCTATGTTCTCAGTACAGTTCCGTAGGGCTTCACAGACACTTGCACTTAACTGAGGAGTTATGTTGCTCTTCCTGACGTTAGACTTTAACCGTGCCCAGACTAATTCGATTGGATTTAATATACAGTAATAAGGGGGAAGTCGTAACACTTCATGACCTGCCTTTCGAGCCATCTCATCAACTGCGTACATTATTCGCCGTTTTTATTCTTTCGAGCAAGATTAATTTAATGGGGACTTGGTCCGGTACTGGTAAATCAAATTTCTTCATAAATTCAATAATTTCGGACTTGTTGTGACGATTTAGTTGGGATTTTGATAAGTTGTCTAGAATGGTAACTCGCATTGTCTAAAACTATGACATACTTCCTGTCTTTTGAAAGATTTTGCAGTAACGAATTTTTAAACCAATTCTCAAAAACTAGCATTCATCTCATCGTGGCTGTCAGCTTTAGCATCTGAAATATTTTTGGCAGACAAATAAAGACAATTAGGAGCCTACCCCTCAGCTCCACCAGCATATAGCACCATGATGCGCTTCCCTCTAGATACAGGGACGTTAATAGCGCAGCTACATGTTCCATCATCCCATCCCTTCTTCACGGTGTCGTGTGTCGAACCAAGTTTCGTCTAGATACATAACATCATAACTCTGTGAACGCAGTTGGTGTAGTCTATGGAGGTATTTGTATCTCCAAGACACAATTCTTGCTGACTCCATTATAACACGCCTCTTATTAAGTGTCCGAAATCGAAAGCCGAGCTTCTTCACAAGGCATCTTAGCATTGTTTCTTTATAAGGAAAACTTGAAATGTTCTGAAGATGCTGGAGCAGTTCGGAAATTTTGGGTGGCTGTCCTTTCTTGTAAAAATTGTAAATTTCTTGGCGGATAATGTCGCAAACAAAATTATCAATTTTGTTAAAACGCGCTCTTTTGTTACCTGGCTTCTTGGGAGTCACGGGACCTCTAGAAACAATTTTACGAACAGTCGGGCGGCTTAATTTCACAATTTTGGCTTTGCAGTAATTTAACCCTTACCTACTTTGTTATTTACAACATATTCATGCAAGTTACACACTTGTACAGTTTGGCTCTGTTTCGAAATTGTTCTAATCGAATTTTTAATTGGCCTACTAGTGCCTGGAGTGGCCGAGATTTCCCGTCGTTCGGAAACTCCCCATTATTGTCACTTACATCACCACTATCACTGTTGCTAACTACATCAACAACGATTTCTTCACTATCACTATGACGATGACTCCCTTCTTCATTATCAGCGTGCTGAGGATATGGTTGTTCTCTCTCCCAAGGTCTCCACATTTTAAACACGTGAACACAGAACAACACGGAACACAAACACGGAACCGAAAATTACAACTATAAATAAAGTAAAGCAGTATTACTGTGATATTTAAATAGAAATACACTATGTAAAATACTATGTGCTGTAAGAAGGTAACAAATTAATAATTCCTAAAGTTTCTTTGGCAACGGACTCGAAATTCAGACAAACGGGCACTTCCGATGTCGCGCAAAGACTGGTCCACATTGCATTCAAGTTCAAAATACGTTTGGCATCATTGGACATGTTTCCAGAAGCGGCTAGCTGTGTTCACAGCTGTCAGCAGCAGGGGGTGCCTTCGCTAATTGGGCTACATAACTGGTCTTTGATGCCACCTGGAAACACATTCAGCGATGCTACTATACCACTAATTTAATGTATGTGGATTTAACCAGTATAAGAGTGCGTTATAAATGTAATTATTTCCTTTCTAATCTAAGCTGATATTGGGGTGAAAATTTTTTTTTCTATTCTATGTTATATAAACACGGGAAAAATAATTTTAAACGGCGGTCAAAGCTATTTACAAAAAAAAAAGAAATTATTACTCCAATAAGCACGCATGGAAAGGTGATGAGCGCCATATTAACTGAGTAGTTAGTGGGATCACCGCAGTTGGGCGACGGCGCACTAATGCACAGCGAATGACGAGTTATGAGGTCATGCGCAATTACCTATCACTGCAGTTCATGAAGTTTACGCGCCAAATTACACGCGTTTATCTACAGTTATGAAATACACGCTTATACTCGTACATACCTGCTTGGGCGGCCTACAGCCGCAACAAAATTATACATCCCTCTTTTTGAAACAGAACTCAATGCTTTAATGTCCAACGGCACCGGCGGTGCCGCTCAGCCCATCGGCGGGCCTCACAGAGTCTATTCACGCGCGCGTAACTAGACAATGCCTAGACCGCCCGTCTTTGGGGCTTAGCCCCTCAGACCTTATTACACAGTTCTCAAGTCATTAATAACTCTACGACTCCAAGTAGTATAAATATCTACAGTATATTCATACATTACATATATAATTTGTCTAACATGTAATCTCTGTGCACTAGCAAATGAAGGCATACCTGTGCTTGAGAGAGAGAGAGAGAGAGAGAGAGAGAGAGAGAGAGAGAGAGAGAGAGAGAGAGAGAGAGGTTAAATGTAATTTGCCACAGTTAATATGGCGCACATTCACCTTTCATGCGTGCTTATGGGAGTAATTATTTTATTTTTTTTTCTTCGTAATTAGGTTTGACCGCCGTTTAAAATTATTTTTCCCGTGTTTATACTACATAGAACAATAGAAAAAAAATCATACACACGCGCGCGTGCGCACATGAAATGCATGCATTGTAACATGACATAAGGTAGCAAAGATTCAATGGTATTTAATTATAAAATAAACAGCTGAAGATGAGAGTAAGAGGCAAAAACTTATGAACTTAAAGATCAATAACCCAGTAACCCAATAAATGACAAATGACTATTAACCTGACAGACTTGACACAATAGATCGGATAGGAACCAAAGAAACCAAGAGACAGTGAAGAAGAAGTTTAAGTACAATCAAGTCATCCCAAAAAAGTGAACAGAATATTGTAAATTTAGTAATGAATTGATGTCTGTAGTATATGAGGTGTAGCTAGGACAATAAGATTAATGAAGGGTAATAGTATCACATGTATCTTGTTATTTAAAGAATGTACTTGTATAATATAATGTAGGGGGGTTAGAAGCTAACCATACCCCAAACTAATTGTAATAATAATGGCCAAAGGCTATAAACAATACTTTGAGCCCAAAACAAAAGCAATATTAGAATGATGACCAAAAGTGATCAGTGTGATTTGGAGGTAAATAGTTATACATGACCATAATCACACAGTGATATAAAGTAATCAGACAACCCATGAATAAACAAGTGAATAAGCCCAAAAGTGTGTGTAAAACTAAATAAGTAGTGAAGTGATAGGTATAGAATAATGAAACAAAGTGAGCAGGGTAGTAATTATAGAAACTTTCTAATGAAAGGAAAAGTGCAGTGGGGGTGTAGAACCAAATATTATATAAGCCAACTGTGTTAAACAGATAAACAATTTGTGATAAACTGTGCATTAGTAAGTAAGATTGAACTAATTGTAATGTTGTTAATTTAGGTAATAAGATATCAGGATTATATATTAAGATAAGAATGAAGGTATTAGAACGAATAGCAAATTAAGGAGGACAGACACTGTATTTAAGTGAAGGGAATAGTAGATAGGACATATCATATAAGGAACAGTTTATCAATAGTATTATAAGAGTTTCTTTAAGTTTCTTTAAGTAAGTATTAAGAGTTTTGTTAGTGTTCAGAAAATCATAGTATAGAGTAAATTATAGGGTAAGCAGATAACAGCAGTTAAAAGTTATTTCAGGGTAGAACCTGAAAAGGAATATTTCATAGTAAGAATTAGAGTTAGGGATACTGATGTTTATTGTTTGTTTTGTTTATAAATTGTATTAGAGTTACCAGAAATGTTAGTAAGAAATGTTAGATGGAAGTAGAATGGAATCTAGGCTCTAGGCCAAACTGCTGAACATAAATTTATTAATTTGAGAACAAATAATAATCCAAAGTTAAGGCAGAATGTGCCAAATGATTAAACCATGTAAGTGGGTATTCCTAGTACCAAAGTATGTGATTAACAACTAATTTTGAATAAAATATATGTAAGATATAAATATGGAAAATAGTAAAAATGTAATTAGCTATTCAAAAGTAGGCATGAGGGGTATCAAAATGTTCATCATGAAAAATTAGGAAGAATGGTACTAATGTGATGACTCTAGCTATTAGAATAAAGTAGTAATCTTCAGTTGAAGATATTTTGGTAGAAATAGACGAAAAAAGACGATAAATCATAACAATAACCTGAGTTAATAACCAATGAAAAATTAGCATAATTTATTAAGTAACCATAGCAACAAGAAAAATAACGCCAAAAAACCGTTAGATTTTGAGTAGTTATTATTAACCAACGCCAGAGAGTGGACCGAGTATTAAAATTAAATTATTATTCTTCAAGTAATTTCAAAACTAATTAAAATCAGTGGAAGACAATTACAACAGTACAGGGAATCCTGAACGTAAATTTTTATTTATAAAAAATTAAAATAACAAACCGTAGTGATCCGAAGAAGACGAAGCGACGCCGTGACGAAGAAAGACGACCACGGACACTATATGAAGATCAGTGGAACCTCCTAAAAGAAGAAAACGACATCAACTGAAGAAATACGAGGCCTGAATCAGCAAGGAGAAGTGCCGAGGCGAGGGAAACAGACGACAGGAGTTATCCATAGAAGAAGACGACAGCCCAGGAGTTATCTATCGAAGAAGACGACATCAGGATCTTCAGCAACAAGTAACCGATGAGTATAAACATTATCCCTTAAATCGTATTCACAAAGTTTGGTCTGAATTAAATATAACTATTTCAAAATCACTGATCACTATTTCCGAGTCAAAATAAATGCTTATTTAAATTCACTATTTAACTATAACCAATTAACAATTATTAAGAAGGTAAAATATGATAAATAATTAACGAATCTTTTAATAACGAACTTTTGGCAAACGAAACATAACCCAAAATTGCTTTACAAGTTTTCATTGGTGATTACTTAATCAAATGTAATGAGATATCGATTTGTTAATGTAATTAGTTTTAAGAATTGTTATAACTTTGTGTGTGTTAGCCGTAAGTATATATTTCTATAGCCGAAAGGACTTTACACCCCTGAGAAAAACGATATATTTACTGTAAACTAACATTACTGACGGATTGTATAGGCCTACAACTGAACTGAGCAAGTACCAACTGCACAATTGTAATAGCCGGTGCAGAAAACGAATTTTGATGTATAATAAACCAAGTGAAATATTCTGAAGGATTAATAAATGTTCTCAATCTGCAATGCTGTATGTTTGATTCAGTTAATTTAGAATTACGACTAGTAATTATTGAAGTGAAGGCGTTAAAGCGAGACGCAAGCTGGGTCATACTGCAAAGAGCTGTACGCCAATCAGGTGGCGAGGCGGCAACATTTGAATGCAGCAGAGCAAAATACGGTTTACCCGTACACGACTGAGAGCATACATTTTGACACGTTTAACACCAAACAACATTAAACTTTAATTAATTTTTACGACTCACGTAAACACTTTCTTTACAGCATTATAATAATGAAACTCTTACCTTAGTGTGTTGGGGGATACAACTCGGCTGCGGCTCTGAAGAAGTCATGGAGGCGGAACATTAGCGGGTGGCACCTCTTAAACATGAATTCTGCCAGGTATGCTGGTATTTGAGTGTGATGTATTTATTGTGTTGTGTGTTGATGGTATTTTGTGTTTTGTTGTTTTTGTTTTTGATGCGTTTGTGTAGTGTGTTTATTAAATTAGGGTTGTAACCGTTTTTATACCACAACTCGTACACACACAAAATCGCCAACACATTCAGAAAACACAAATACAAAATAGCATACAGAACAACCAATACCATTACAAAACACATCAATAATACAAACACAGACATAGACAAATATAACAAAACAGGTGTTTACAAATTAAATTGTAATGACTGCAATAGTTTCTACATCGGCCAGACAGGAAGATCTTTTTCATCCCGTTATTCTGAACACTTAAAAGTTCTAACCAACAACAATATACACTCCGCATTTGCCACACACATACACACAGAAAACCACAGTTACACCAACATAGACACTAATCTCGAAATTTTACATTACTTACCTAAAGGTCGAAAACTCAACACAACTGAACAATACGAAATATATAAACACCACACAACACAACCAAACAACATACTCAACGATCAATTACAATATAAATCACATACACTTTTTGACACAATATTACAAAAAACAAACATCAAGTTGAATCCCTGCACCAATCCCCTTCCCCCACACACCTCCCCCACTACACCTTCCACACAAAAACCGTTACGAAATGATGGCAGTCTGACTAAAAGCTGAAGAAGGCTGATACGTACGCCGAAACGCGTCCGACGAAAAAAGTAAGTTTTCACAAGATAAAGTTCATTTTTAGTAAAGTGATAGTGCTGTGAAAGAAGAGATGAACAATCAAGACAACTATGAATGTGAGTTAAATTATTTTAACGTCACCTCGCCTTTACCTAACCTATTCTCAACGAGTTTGTCAACGGCCCTGGAAATTCTGATACGGGGAAGTTAGATGTATTTAAATTGTTTTCTCGGGTACAGGGTTGAGGTTTCCACATTCCGCCTGTCAAAATGTGGTGGTCACCCAAGGGCTTTTGGTTTTTCAGAATCTTCTGATAAGGTAAGTGAGTAAAGTATCGGGGTATATTATTCATCCCCAATTATTTGTACTATTACAAACATGTAAAAAGCATAGATTTTTATTTGAATTGCAACATTGGCATAAAAACATCGATGTTTGAAGTCTTAAAACATCGATGTTTTCATACCGATGTTTTTTTAACATCGATGTATTCTTCACGATGGTTTTCTGGCGATGCTCATCCCTTAATGTTGGAGCGTTTTTGTCTAAACGGACACACACACACTCATGAAAAACCAATTAGAAGTGAGAATATGTAAAATTTTGAACTTAACGGTTTATTAACGCGCTATTTTTTTTTGTTTCGACCAATCAGGCGTCTGCCTTATCTCCAACGTCTCCAACCTTCTTCATAAATTCTCAGGTTTTTGGTGTCAGAATTAGGGATGCGACATCGACAACAAAACATCGATGTTTCAAAACATCGATGTTCAATATTAAAACATCGATGTTAATAAAACATCGCCCAAAAACCATCGATGTTTTTAAACATCCATTTTTTAAAACCTGTTTAGTAACCTCTAACATTAATGTTAGCTCGGGGGGGGGGGGGCATTTAATTTTACTCATTGATTGGGCTGTCACAAATGACAAAAACTTGGTTGCTAGAGTCAGCGCAAATCACAGAATTTCCATGATGCACTAAAAACTTACTTGAGGCAGGTAAAACAATATCGAGTACTGTCCAAATAAAACACACGCACACTAGTACTTTGATGTTTTGAGTGCCCAGTAGTTTCGATACACCATGCAGTGACGAAGAAGGGTATCAGTTGTGAATGGTTTTATCACTGAATGTAATGCAAAAGTATGGAATGTGAAGTTATGTAAGAATATTTCATTTTATTGTATTCTTTAAAGAAAACAAAAGTTATCAAGACATAATTTTTAATCCCTAACTCAGACCCTTCACCCTTGGTCACTTTGGTCTGAAAGTATGTTTATTTTAATTATTGATTGTGAAAATTATGATATGTAGTTAATTTTTTTTATTATGGTACTTTTTCATAAAAAAACCATCGACAACGTAAAACATCGAGCACAAAACATCGATGTTAAAAAAACCTCGGCTCCAATAAATCGATGTTTTTATCAAAACATCGACATCGATGTCGCATCCCTAGTCAGAATACACGACACGTGAATTTAAGTAAAATATGTTCAAAAGTAAAAGGTTAGTGGTGCTATTGTGAATTGTGATTTTCGTGATCCAAAACTATAGTGAAACAATTTGAAAAATAGTACACAGTGATATCAGTGAAGCCGTTATCGGATATAAACGACTGTGTAAGCAAGATAGGTTAAAATGTCATTTGCCACAGTTAATATGGCGCTCATTCACCTTTCCATGCGTGCTTATGGGAGTAATTATTTTATTTTTTTCCTTCGTAAATAGCTTCGACCGCTGTTTAAAATTATTTTTCCCGTGTTTATATAACATAGAAGAATAGAAAAAAAAATTCACCCCAATGTCAGCGTAGATTAGAAGGAAATAATTACCAAATGTACTGAAAATAATGGCATAGTCAAATATTGTTATACAACATACAGGACAAGTTCAAGACTACAGTATTTATAAATGTAATATTATAGCTTGCATAACCCACACCTGGGCAAACATAACCTCACCGTGCCTGCATAACTGACTACTACCATAAGGTGACTAATAACTATAAATATGAAATAATGAAACATACAGATATTCAACAGCAGGTACAGAATACGGAAAATTGGTGTTGGTGGCATTTATGGAAAGTATCAGTAGATGAATATATTTGTAGGCCTAGGCATGTGAATATAAGTAAATATGTGATGATTTCTCAAAACTATGCTTTTGTGATGATGTTTTCACAATGCTTATAATTATAGTTAAAATTGAAATTGTAGTTACTCAGGTTGACAATTTGAAATGACAAATGAATTTATTACAGTTCTTACAAATGAAAACAAGAAGTATGATGGTCACTATATATTATTATTGAAACGATTTATTATATAATTTGTATTGAACTGAACTAAAGCAAATAAAACTTTTTGTAGACTTCCAAAACAAAATAAAACTCAGATTCTGAACACTTTTTGTTCAGACATTATTGTCAGTAGGCCTATATGTTTTATGTATGTAATACCCATTTTTACTTAAGTCACTGTGTTTAATGTAAAGGCAATGCAATTCAGCTTGAACAGTAACAGTAATGGAGCCATGTTATGTTGTGCATGAAATAGCTTTGTGGTGGAGGCGGCATAAAGTAGTTTTATAGTTTCTTGTAAGAAATTTATTTTCAAAATGGATTGTATATAATATTTCTGGTTTGGTCAGTACGGTATTGTATTAAGCCAATAGCCTACATGACATTAGATATTATTAAACTACACAAAGTAAACTAAAAATATAGTACATAAATGTGTATGTTAACCAACTACTGAATATTATTATTTGGCCATGCACAGCCATTTATTATAAACAACAGTTCAACATAAACATAATATGATCGAAAGGTGGATATCCCTATTTTCACTATGTTAAATTCTGAAAATTGAGATGCATTTTTCAAAGAAATAAAATATAATTTTTTTTAAATCCTACAATATCTTTCATATAACATCAGTATTGACACTTGGGAATGCACAAGAAATTCAGATTTGGTGCTCTTTCACTTTGCCATTCATAGCTGATGTTAAGATGTGTCCTTCCCATACCAACAAATAAATGTTACCAATTCTTATCAGCTTACACAAATGTCTCTTTTCAAATGTCTCTTGATATAACACAACACGTTTTGGATCTGTTAGCTGTTTTTGTATGTGGTTTGTTTTAGTAATGTGTTATTAGGCTGTCATAAATTATATCAGTGACATGAATATCATTAATGTTACCCTTCATGTTACTGGAAAACTGTTCAAAGTGGTCTCAGTGGATCATGAATTCAATCAGTCCCAGTTCTCCTTTTTATATGCAGTTCACAAACTATGAAATATTGTTCCATTGTCCATTATGGTATTTCAAGTCATTTAAAATTATAATTTCTACACGATTTCTAATATTATTTGTCAAAGATTTTCTGTTTAAGACCAGATTAAATTTACTGCACCCTGAAAGCTATAAATAAGATGAAACGCGTCTTCAGACTGGATAAAGCAGAACAATTATTTCAACTCTTTAAATCTGTCATATACGCTTCAAACTTCCATTGTAAACAACAGTTTGCTTAGTAGTATTGCAGTGTATTCCCACAGCTGTCAATTTGGAAGTTATGTGAAACAGAGTATAGGCCTACTGTGTAACGTCTGCAAACATTTTGACTCGGATGTTTCATAAAAATCTTAGCATTCAATTGATAAGCAATTGTTGTTTCCTTTTCAAAATAATTCTAAAATTATGTCAAAAGTCTTATAATTTCTGGTAAATAGGAATTTAAAAACAAAGTCTGTGTCAAAATAAGTAACATGGTATGACGAACTGATAAAAAAAAATTGTAGACACATGTTTGCATGGCTTCAAAGAAAAGTGTACCTTTATGGGGAAAACATTTTCCAGGAATCATCAGTATAGTTAGCACTGTAGGTTGAATGCTCTTCTGTATGTTAGCTCAATCGAATTACATGTGCAGAAGTAATGCGACTTTTCCTCTACATAAGTGGTCTTGGTATCATTTTATTAAATGAAGTACCTTGCCCACACTAAGATATGGCATCCTCATTGGTTAAACTGAGGTCTGACAATGGGAAGACATTATTTATTAACAACCCTCGAAAATTGTTGGCGTTTCCCACTCGCCAGATACCGTTTCCCGGGGGGGGGGGGGGAATAAAACTTTATTATTTAATATTTAGCATGTACCGCTACATTATTCATTAGCCCAGTTTACATTCTGATAGTCCCTTATCGTGTTGAAGATGAAAAATAATTGATTAAAAATAATCAAGCTGGACTAGGCTGAGTGTTTCTTCTTGTGGCCACTAACATGGTGAAGTCCCGACGAGAAATACCATTTGTCTATTGCTACACCAGGGTTGAAATCTTCTAAGGGTGGTCCATTTACTGCCAGCTGCATTAGATCTCCTAATGAAGTGATGTCCAGGGAAAGTCTCTGTTTCACTTTTATCCTGTTAACGAAGCTAAATCCCCGTTCACAAGATGCTGTTGTTACTGCCAAGCATGCAACGCCGTAAAATACTTTCTTTAGCTCACCAAAACGCTCAGGAAACTTGTACAGAGTTTTTAATAGCTCACCCAGTCCTTTTGAAGTTATTTTCTCTTCTTTAACCATCATTTTTAATTGAAGCCATTCCGATAGCAAAACATCCTCATTTATATCACCAGTAATAAAAACATGCGCCAATTGAAGAATCTCCTCATTGCCATATGCAGTTAGGGTGTCATCTTGAGGAAGGCACAAGAAATCCATAACGTGGCAATTGGTGCCTACTACAGTCTCAAGTGTATCAAGACGGCACTTCAAGTAATGAACTGTGGTTTCGATCAGCTTATTACGGATTGATTTGTATTCTTCCTCCCCTTGAGACATGTTTGTGAGAACAATTCCTTGGTCGCCTTTGTATTTTGAGCAATTCAGTTTCTCTGAGTCTGAAGTGTCAGAAAGGAATTGTTTCACACTGGATCCTTCAGATGAAAGCAAGAACTGAACCATTTCCACCGTTACCATCATTGACGATTGTACCTGTGAGACCAGTAACTGTTTCAACTGTAAAACTTTACAAAATGGCTCTAGTTTCCCATACAGGTCAATCAAAATCAAAAAGTTTAATGTTTTTACAAACTTGTATGATGTAAGGATTTTTAGATAGCCTTTTGCTGTAGCTGCATCCGTAGCTTCTCCTGTTGTAACTTTCCGGTTCGTTATATCCTCAAGATGGATGACCAGAGGTACGAGATCATGTCGCAAAGCTTTCAAAGCGTCAGATTTACTACATAGCCACCGTACATTGTGAATATTTCTGAGTTTTACTATCTCACTTTCTAAAGTTTTCGCGGTGTTTTTAAGCTCATGGAGGCGTTTTGAGGATCGTTTGTAAAATTTGTATATGTTCTTCACAGTTTCGTCAAGCTTTTCTAGGTAAGGGATGGAATTGGCAGCATCAAGTATGGCCAATTGTAGAGGATGCGCGGTGCAGTGAATGCTAATTAAATGCGGAGCTTCTTCTTTCAAACGAAGTACGAAACCTGACTTTGAGCCAATCATAGACGACGCCCCGTCAGTTCCCACACTAACCATGTACTTTTCTCTTCTCCAATCAAGCCCTACGTTATCCAAGAGCCCAGTAACAGCAGTGAAATACGACTCTGCCCTACCGCTCTCGAGAGGCACAAGGCCTAAAAGGTCTTCTCTTATCTCCCCTTCACACACATAACGAGCATAAACAATCACATGTTCCTCAGCACTTCGGTCCGTGGAACCATCAATCAAAATACTGAAACACTGAGCATTTTTTAATTTTTGAACCACATCTTCTTGTCACTGTTTAGCAATAAAATTAATGAAAACTTGGCAGTTTTTATCATTTACATATTGTTTTGTCTCCACATTTACACCTAATTTAGTTGCAAGGGCAACTTGCTTAGGGAAGTTGGTAAATGGTTTTTCATTGATGCCTATAAAATAGGCTATGTTGAATAAAGTTGTTAGATGCTAAACATAGAAGACTCTATTTTCTTAATACATTTGGCAAGAGGAGTTTTTCCTGGTTCTGACTCTACTTCAAACCACGTTAAATTGTCCATATGTACTAGGCTTTTACCATGAAACACAAAAGTTTCCTTTTTCATGGAACCAGAAAATCCTGCTACTCATTTTGGGTTACTATTTTGAGGGTATTTAGCGCATATAGTACATATTGCGCGGTCGGAATCGTAAGCTAGCCAGGGGAAGATATCCAGCCAAGCTCTTTGAAATTTTCGTTTCCCAGATGAACCGTGAGTAGGCCTAAGTCCACTAGAACTCGCGTTTCAGTTCCCTACTAGGCCCGGCACTTACATCTCTAGCAGTAGACGTCGCACTCGCAGACTCACTAGGCGTCGTCGTACTGACAGTAGAACTTTTTTTAAAGAAATAATTAAGTTTAATCTGTTTCATTATGAATAAAATAACACACGAAAAATAAAATACACGCTGAACATGATCTTAGAAATTGAGAATACGTTTAGTACACGAAACAATAAATCACACGCGTAACACATCCGGTCACGTCAACAATAATTAGCAGACTGTACAACTTGGAAGGAGTGACAAAGGCCGGCGGCCGGCGGCCCGCGCAGAACGGCGTGAAATTTCCGCTCCCCTCTCTCAGCAACACTATTTTGTTCGACGTGTTTCAAGATGTTCATATCCAACAGAGCAGTTTTGTTTATAAAATTGACACGGTGACAGCTAACTGACGGCCTATGACTTCAACACGCGCCTTTACTAAAACAAAAACAAGACGTGTTTTGGTTTAATAGACGTCCTTCTTTTTTCCATTTTTCATTCTTTCTCTCCTCTTTTCTCCTTTTTTTCACAGTCAAAACCCACTCGCCACTGGCGAGTGGGCGAGTGCAATTTTCGAGGGTTGTTTATTAATAAAGATATGTGAATTTAATCTAAAGTGTCCTGAATCAGATGTTATTCTTATGCTAACTTGTGAGTGATGTAGATTTAGTCTTCATTGACTGCCAACTTGTTTTCATTTGTTCCAGGTGTTAACAAGATCAATTTATCCATCATCTGACAAATGGAAGAGATCAAATTTGAGGACAAGGTATAAAGTTTAAAAATAAAAATATATTTTTTGCTGTTTAATGTATGTATTAAATTGATACACGTGTTATATACACGTATCTTATACACACATTCATTTCTTATATTAATAATAGTTTATTTATCATCATATTGATTTGTAATTAATTGCTGTACAGAATATGATTTATACATGTATTCTTTTGTGTAGGGTTCGCATTGACAATATGCATTTTCCATAACCTCCTAACTTTCAAGCAATTCTCTTCCTCCCTCATCCAATTTAGACTTGTAGACTGTTTGTTACTTGCAAAGTAGCTTTAAAACTTTTTTTTGATCTGGCAGTCCTCTGTCTTTGTGTTGGCCAATTATGTCAACATACTCATACTATTCTATCATCAGTCCATTCTCTTGTGTTGTCCACTCTGGTAGTCCTGTTCTCTGCAAGTCTTCCTGGTATTCTCCTGAACTCCATACTTGTGACATCTCATTTCGCTGTTTTGACTTGCATTGTCTCACTCCCAGTTTCTGCAGAATACATCAGTTTTAGATGTATTATATGTATTATTAGTATTATGTCTAAAAGTCAATATTAGACATGTAATTGATGTACATATTCAAACCTTTGTGTTTTGTCTCAAATGTTTGTTAGCCAGATAGTAAGAGCCAGGCACACAACTGACTATTCAATGAGTGATCATGACTTGCATTTGAATTTTTTATCTGACCACCCGCTCCTGTGCCAAGTGGGGGGAGACCAAATTCACCATTTATTGCCCACTTTTAATGTTGTAACCGTTAGCTATACAATTGCTTCCTTCAGATTTTATGTACACGACATACTCATTCGTGGGGAGTGAGGTTAACCACAGCCATCGTTATTTAAAGCCATGAAGTGCGAAAAGCGGCAACATCACTTGTGGGCCTACTTTCTGTGCTAGTTTGCTAAACGTGCTTATGAAGGAAGCCTGCAAAGTTATTCTTTTTAATTATTTTTCTTGTTGCATATAAATTATATAGTGTATAGTGTTGTTATTACTTTCTAGAATTACGTCAGTGTTAGTGGTAAGATACTTGTGGACTGTTTAATAGTGTTGGAAAAAAACGTTAACTTTGTTAACCTAGAAAAGGTATGTATCTTTTCCATCGATATCTTTTCATTCACATCAGCATTATATATTTCTAATAGATTATCATTTTATACGGAGTTATTGTGTATTATGTTATGTCAAAAAAAATGCTACCTGGGTGCATATCAAGACAAATATGATTTTATTTTCAGTGGGCAAATATGCCGCAGAAGTGTTGCGTGCCTGGCTGTAAAAGCAATTATCAATCAGCTTTGGTGAATGACAGTAAATTTATAACAACTTTTTCGTTTCCCAAAGAAGACAAAAGACGATCTCAATGGATTCGTGCGATTCCAAGGGGAAAATGGACACCTTAAGGGTGTGCAGTAGTGTGTCGCAAACATTTTAATGATAGTGACGTGATTTGTTTTGATAAACTTCTTTGGCCAGATGGATCAACAGAGCAAATACCTCTGCGACGTCCAAAATTAAAGGAGACAGCAGTTCCTTGTATATTTCCAAACTTGCCTAATTATTTAAGTTCCAAACAAACTCCCGCAAGAATGGATCCAGAAGAAAGGCACAAGAAAATATTTGATGCCCACAGTAAATTAATTGATAATTTGTTAAAAAAAGATTTGATCAATAGTTTTGAACAACTAAAAAATGAATATGCTTGTAATGTCAAGCTTTTTAATTGGGATGTGAAGATGTTAAATAATAAATGTATATGGAATGTTATAATAGTTGTTTCTTTTAGCAGTTTAATTCTTTAGGAAATCTTGTTTCTGATTTTACAATATTGTGTCACATTTCATACGTTTTCTTCAATAAAGATATGTATATCAAACATTTTTTTCGTTTCAAGTAAGAGTATTATATAAAATTTATATTATAAATAGTTAAGCTGTTTTATATCAACACAGCGTCGATATGTACGAATAAAACTAACGTTATGGTCGGCAGAGTAGGACCACTACAATCAGCCGATGCGACGTCACATCTTAGTTCATGGCTTGTAAATAACAATGGCTGTGGGTTAACCCTTCTTACTAAGCCACTGCTCTCAAGATTAGTTATAAACAAGTCAGTCAAGGACACAGTAGGCATGCTGCTTTTAACTGTATAATTAACAAACTATTAATGTAGAAAGTGTGTTAATAAGTTTACACTACAGTAGACAGTAGATAATTAATTACAGTTGACTTAATTAAATTGTTAGCTTACTGTAATACCATTAAAGTTCATATCACCTCATCATAACTAATAATCTTGAATGCAACAATATATGATGGAAATCCGTTTGAAACATGGCTTTTTATAGATAAGATCTTTGAAAATTTTATGGCCTAATAATAAAAGACTTAACAGTATTTCTTTTGTTTTGGAATCACTTTTCGTATTTCAGCATAGAGTCTCCATGTAGTTGAACACATTTGGTTTAGTGATGCTCCAGTGCTTTTATCCCATTCAGAAGTTTGATTGTTCTAGGTCCTCTGATAACCGTTTACTGCCGCTTTCAGTCATCTCCAGAAAAGTCCCTCCCTCCCCAGGGAATTTCTGAGTTTTGGGAATAATTAAAATTAAATAGAGCTAAATCAGGCGAGTGAGTGTGATGTTGCAACAGATTGTATTTCAGCTCAGCAATTTTTGCCTAAAAACAATGCTTGTCTGAGGTCTTCCATTATCCTACTACAAAATTATCTGTTTATATACTAAACCTGAACCTTTTTTCAAGTATTTTCATTTATTTGGTCTAAAAGGTTAGAATATCACTCTTTATTTTTTGGCACATCCATGGTAATCTGTTAACAACATTCTCTTAGCCACTCAGAAAATCAAGTCATACCTTTCCAACAGACAAAATTGACTTTCCTTTTTTTGTTTACATGACTGTAATTAACAATACTGCAGACCAACATGTTGCTTTACAGCTGTTCAGCTTACAGCTTACGTTACAGCTTGACCTGATGTCTGTGACATGTTTCTCAGACTCTTCGTATCTTCTTCTTCTTTGACTCTTCCTGAACCACCTTTATCTGTGAGAGCTTACAGCGTCCCACAACCGAACAGTCAACCTGGGTACTCTAGTCTCTGCCTTCCTCTGTAGTACTTCCCACTCACTGGATACCCATCAGCAAAGTCATTACTGGGTCTCAACCAGTAGTGACTCACCACACTGTCTTATCTTCACAAACCTCTCCATTCACCCATTGTTTCCAGAACCTGTTCATTTTTGTTTTCTAATTACTTTGTCCATCCAGTATATTTTTAATATTCTCCTACAGCAGCAGATTTCAAATACTGTGGTTGTGTCTCACTTTTCCCTTGTCTAGGTTTCACATGCAGCTTCTATAATAGCATGCTGCAAACATATAATTTGAGGAGTTTCTTCTTAATTTAGAATCCAGTATTTGACTAGCAAATTTGTTTCTCCATTTGGCCTGTGCCCTGACACTGATTCCTCTGTTATCTTTACCAGTTTTAATATTTACCTATTTTTGTTACTGATTCTCCTCTTCCCCCTAATAATTTTTTATAATATTCAATAGTGTTCTTAATTTACCTTGTTTTCTGTGAGTAGAAACCATACCATCAGTAACTCTTAACTCTTATATTCTCCATGAAATGTTATTACAGTCTTGAACATCTTTATGTTTTCCTTTACAGCCTCTTATAAAGCATTCTCGCATTATGGTAATGAATTTGTATAAAAATAAATTTTAATTTCTTGTTATTTGTAGGATGTTTTAACGGTCAGTGTAAAGAAAGAAGCAGATCCAGAAGAGGCTGAGACTGAACAGGTAATGTGTATAACCATTATTTAGCCCATAGCTAATGTGTTAGGTTGTTCCGTGTCATGTAGTACTAGAGATTTGGATCACATTCGTTTGTAGATATGTAATGAAAAATCAACAGAATATACAAACTGTATCGTAGTGTTATATACATATAAACTACATGAGATTAAGTAAGTAAAATCGCACACTTGTGTGAGCGCACGCATGCACACACACCATGTAGGTACAGAGTATGGATATTTATTGCAAAAATTGATAGGTGATTCTATATATTTCATATTTAGTATTGATCACCTCTTTATATAGTACTCTATAAATCACTGAGAAGACAAAGTAAATTTTATAAAATTGTTCAATTTGCAGGATGCATTCCCAGTTATAAATTCTGTCCTAAAAGGAGAACTGCATGTAAAAGAAGAAATCATCAAAGAAGAGAATGAACAGTTTGTTGATCAGGTATTATACATAGTTATAACTTTGTTTATAGTAACAAGCATTTAATGTTATAATGAACAGCATTGTTGTTATTTGTAAAGTTATCGGTTAAAACTGTTTGATGTCCCATGGAAGTCATTTTTATGTGCACTTTCAGTCCATACAATTTAGCCATAACATGTACCAGTACCACATGGCAGGAAATTTGAATGTTATGACGTCAGGGGTGTGAGTACGACGTGACCATGGTAGGGGTAGAATGTGACTGAAGTAGGGATATCACGTGGCCATGGTGGGAGTACCATGTGACAGGCACCATGTGGGGGTGGTACCACAGCACTGGTGCGAAGTGTAGTGATTGGTCGGCCATGTTTAATATATGTCACGTCATCATATAGCAGAATCAGTTGTGATTGGTGTGTTTGAATGGCGGTAGTCGGTGTGGCCAACATGTGATAAGGGAGAAGAAAATTCCCTCTAGAAGGGAAATAGGTTAAAGAAGGATGTGTGAGGGAAAATTTAGCATTGCCACTACCACCAGTATATCTACGTCATGGTGGGAACGGATTTATGTTCCCTTAACAAGTGTATCCAGCGTGTCCATGGCCATCTTGTCCTCTGCTTGTCTTGATTTAATAGGGCGATGTCGTGTGAGGCATACAATTGTGTAACTTAATATATACGTGTGTATGAAAGAAAATAAAGTGACCAGTTCCTGGTTTCTTCTTCTTGTCTTGTATTTTCTACGTTCATAAGTAAGGTTAACATTCAGGCACATTTGTGTGTGTGTGTGTGTGTGTGTGTGTGTGTGTGTTAAGTAAAACACTGCGTCTTGACTGCTCTTCTTGTCTTTGTTGTCGCAGGTTTTTTTCAATGTTCAAAAGTAAGGTCAACCTTCACACAAATGATTAATGAGTGTTGAGGAAAAAGAAGTGTATATATGGGCGTGTTGTCTGTATGTATAGAGATATAATGTGTGTTGGTCGGTGTTCAAACTTTGAACTTGTAAACTCTGTACTTTAAATACTGCGATGCGCCACGTGCAGATGACATCGCGTTTTTCTTATCTACCGTTTCTCTTCATGGAGCTATCCGCAGGTTTCAGTTGTTAGAACTTAAGTTCAAGCAGAACCCTGCCTTCACAAAGGTTATAGCGAGTTCATACATGAATATTTAAATCTTGGTCACATGTCTTCACTTAATGAGTACGATTTGTCGCTTGACAAATCAGACACCTTTTATTTGCCGCACTACTCAGTCTGTAAAGGTTCCAGCATAACTACCAAGTTGCGAGTTGTGTTCGACGGCTCCGCTAAGACGACAAATAATTTGTCCTTGAACGATACTCTGATGGTCGGTCCCACGGTCCAGCAGGATCTGTTCTCTATTATGGCTCGATTCCAAACTCACCGATACGTCCTCATTGCAGACATTGAAAAGATGTATCGGCAAATTTTAGTCAATCCTAAGGATTCCAATTTGCAGCGTATTGTTTGGCGCGACACCCCGCATAAGGAACTCCAACATTACGCCTTGAGGACAGTCACGTATGGGACTGCAAGTGCCTCCTTTCTTGCTACAAGATGTCTGGCTCAAATAGCCCAAGAAAATAAAACCGAATACCCTATAGCTTGCGTAGGCATAGCCAATGATTTTTATGTGGACGATCTCATGACGGGCTCAGATAACCCGAACGTTCTATCTGAAATGAAATCTGACATCATAAATTTACTAAGCCGATATGGTTTTAACTTACATAAATGGTTTTCTAATGACCAGACCATTATAGCCTCTTGCGCTCACGTCTCCCATGACTTTAGCAAAAACCAAAATGTGCGTACATTGGGGATTCAGTGGAACGTCAACGAAGACAGTTTTTTATATAACGTTCAGAGGAATGTCAACGTGGCGGTGGTCAACAAGAGAAGTGTGCTATCGGTCATCGCAGGAATTTACGACCCTTTGGGCCTCATTGGCCCTATTACATTTTGGTGCAAGCATTTTGTACAGCGATTGTGGTTAGCGGGTACGAGTTGGGACGAACCCTTATCAGGTTCATTGTCTGATCAATGGTTAGAGCTCTATTCTCAATTGGTCTCAGATACTCATTTTAAAATTTCGAGGTCCGTCAAGAGTCTAAACTATTACCGAATCATTTCATTACAGCTTCATGGATTCGCCGACGCGTCAGCTAAAGGTTACGCTTGCTGTATCTATGTGCGGACAGTCTATTCAAACGGCGCCATATCGTCAAACCTGTTATGTGCCAAATCTAGTGTCGCTCCATTGAAACAGATAACACTACCCAGGCTTGAACTTTGCGCTTGTCTATTGCTGGCTCAGTTAGCTTCCAAGGTATAAGACACCGTCAACTACAAATTCGACGAATTATATTTCTAGTCAGACTCAATGATAGCCTTACATTGGATCCATCAGCAATCCTCCCGATGGAAGGTGTTTGTCACCAACCGTGTCGCTGAAATACAGCGTCTCACTACCCGGGGAACTTGGCACCATGTATCATCACTGGACAACCCTGCCGACATTTTATCGCGCGGTTGCCTCCCTCGCATTTTACACAACCACCCACAATGGTGGCATGGTCTGTCCTGGTTGTCCCATGAGTCATCATCATGGCCCATTAGTGCCTTCGATACTCATTCTCCCTGCACTTATCCCGATCTGGAACAAGAACGACGCAAGCAGACCCAAACCTCACTAATTGTCACTTCATCTACATCCAGTTATGTTGAAAATTACTCATCCCTATCAAGACTCATTCACGTTTTCTCATATTGCCGCAGGTTTATTCGGAACTCTAGGCTCCCCGTTGGTGACAGGGACACTTCCTTTTTGTTAGCCCAGGAGTTGCATGATACACTTTTGGTTTTTATTCGCCAGTCTCAGCAATTGCACTTCGGCATTGAGGTTAAGGAGCTTGAGGCACATCGCTGCATCCTCAACAGCAGTAAAATTCTCTCACTCAACCCCTTTCTTGATGAGACAGGTATATTGAGAGTAGGTGGACGTCCACAGCACTCTCAGCTCAGCTACGCGAGCAAACATCAAATAATTCTACACCCGCATTCTCATCTCAGCAAGTTAATCATAGAAAACGAACATCTTCGTTTAATGCACTCTGGTGTACAATTAACCCAGTTTTCTCTGAGACAGAAATATTGGATCGTTAATGATAAATCCTATATACGCTCGGTAAAACATAAATGCATCACTTGTTTCCGTTACCGTGCTAAGGGCGCAAACCAATTATTGGGACAATTGCCCCCTTCTAGGGTCACGCCTGCTAAGCCTTTTTCCCAATCTGCTGTTGACTATGCCGGGCCCGTATTTGTGCGTCATGGCGGGCAGCGCTCAAAATCGACGTCAAAAGCGTATATTGCTTTATTTATATGGATGAGCACTAAGGCAATTCACTTGGAACTTGTATCAGATCTTACCTCAGACGCCTTCATAGCGGCCTTAAAACGGTTCATCGTGCGTAGAGGTATCCCCACTCAGATATTCTCCGACAATGGTACGAATTTTCGTCGTGCTAGCAGCACATTATACGAATTGTACAGATTTTTGAAATCTAAGGGATTTGAGCAAACAACTCAGGAGTTTTTTAGCTCCCAGGGCATCAAGTGGTCCTTTATTCCACCCTCAGCCCCTCATTTCGGTGGTCTGTGGGAAAGCGGGGTAAAAAGTGTCAAATTTCATTTGCTCCGCGTGATTGGCTGTACCATTCTGAATTTCGAGGAGTATTCTACCATGCTAACTAAATAGAGTCTTGCCTGAACTCACGCCCTTTATTCGCTATATCCAATGATTTTAGGGACCCAGAACCATTAACTCCCGCTCATTTCCTAGTCGGTTCTCCACTTACGGCACTCCCGGAGCCCAACCTACCCAAGTCAGTATTAGTCATTTGGGCAGATGGCAGCTGCTCCAAAGATTCACACAATCCATCTGGAAACGATGGTCCAAAGATTATTTGCACCAGTTGCAACAGCGCAACAAATAGCGCACCACTTCAAGGAATTTGACTGATGGACAGTTCGTCCTCATTCTAGGTGAGAATTCCCCCCCCCCTTCAATGGAAGCGCGGTGTAATCACGTATGTTTATGCGGATCAGGACTCAATAGTGTGCGTTGCCGAAGTTCGCACCGCACAGGGTATCCTACGTCGACCCATCCATAAATTATGCCCCCTTCCGATGGCATCAGACTAGTCGCATGAGCATCATACGACACGTAGCAGGAATGTGAACTTTGTCGCATTGCCTTGTATCACTCCCGGGGCGATGATACAATCCAATTTTATTATTATTGTAATTATTATTATTATTATTATCGTGTAGCTATTATTGCAATAGTTACTACGCCATTATTGTATCAATTATTATGTCTTTGTTATTGTACTATTCTATGATTATGTATTTTTAAACTTTTTTGTGAACTATTATTGTAATCTTATTGTATCAATCATTATGTATTTGTCATTGTATTTTCCAATGTTTATGTATTGTTGAATCTATCAGGGGATTGTTGTTTCAGTATCATGCATGCAAATTATTACATCTTTTTATTGTATTATTGCTTGTTACTTATTATTGAATTCTTTGTGATCATTATTGGGTATTATGTGGGACAAATTAATGTGTCTACCTGATTACCTACCTGATTGTATTATTGTGCATCATGCCATGTTATTATGTGTTGTGTAATTTCATTGCTAGTTTTTTATGACTATATAATTCGAATCATTATGTATTTTGTAATTATCACATGAATTTGTTATGTTAGCCACATTGTTACTATTAATTGTCCAGCTGTCATTGCTCCGTGTTGGACATGTCAATTGTTATGTTGTTGTTTTATTAGCATGTAAATTCAATTACTATGTATTATTAACCTTAAGGCATAAATTACAAAATCGCCCCAATTTTGTGCGGGCAGTATGTTCAAACTTTGAACTTGTAAACTCTGTACTTTAAATACTGCGATGCGCCACGTGCAGATGACGTCACGTTTTTCTTATCTACCGTCTACATCCGGCTCACAGATGGGCTGCCGGTAGCGAAATTTACGTTAGTTATTCACAATACTCCGAGCTGATCACTCGTAACATTTCCAGCCGCGGCTACTGGCTTTCATTATTTAATTATTTAGTATGTGCAACATGCACTGATTATACTTGGGTGATTCCTGCCTTATTTATTATGTCTTTCGACTTTTATTTCTAATTAATTTAACGGGCATCATGCCGAGTCAACTTCTGCACGTATCAGCAATAGCACAAATTTTCAATAATTGCCAATAAACCATCTTTACATGAAAAACATACAGTCCACTTCAATTTTCTTTCGAACCAGCCCTCTTCACTTAGCGTTCTAGGAATAACTCAAGATCATCAAGAGCTTCCAGACGCAACAGTCGTGTAGCCTTTGCGTAAAAGCACCTTGATGTATATTGTAACGTATCGTAAAGGTAGAGGAGAGTAGTTAATCCTCGTGTTGGGATCGCCAATTTGAAATGTAACATATTTCTTCGAGTGTCTTAAGCCTCGCATTGGGATCGCCAATTTTGAAACTTAATTTATTTCAAGTCTAGGCCACGCGTTGGAGCGCCAATATGAAACGTAACGTAATTTCTTCAATTTTTGAGTAATGTGAGAGATGTGTCTGTTCTAGTAGAAATAAAAAAATCTTTTATTTGAGTTGTCGCCTATTATGAAATCTCAAGTAAAGAGAGAGGAGAGGAGAGAGTGCTTCTCTTCAAGTATTGTCCGTAATGTTTGTTTATGTTTACGATCGATTTTGACCTCGATCGTTTTGTTGTAGGTTAGTCTTCCCTCACTTGCTGGCTATGAAGTTCTGTTCACCCGTATATCCCCACTCTTCACTGTTACCTATAAAATTTCTTAATTTGATATTATTTTACAAATAACAACTCCTTTTATTTCAATCAGTTGTATTTATTATCATTTGTTTATCTAGGGTCAGTTAGTCGATTTGAATGTCGAACTATACTAAGGCCGGGTCGACTCTTACTAAACTCGATTGGGAAATATTTTAGTTTTTATGATAATTGTTTTCTTAGATCTTGGGTTCTTTTAAACTCTAGGGAAGTCAGAAATGCAGTAACAAAGCACAATACATTACAGTTATCTGGAAATAAAAATCTTATTTACTAACACAATAAAGGATTAAGTTTTGGTTACCGTGTAATGGCAAATAATTCACTTTGCCTTCGCAAGCCGTGAAATGGCCGCCAACACAAAATGGCCACCTGTTACTCAGCTGGGTCCATATGCAAATGTCCTCGCTAGTTTCTTTTGAAATAAATGATTTGTGGCGTGTTCACTGAGTTTATGTTTAGTTTTTTTCTTTAGTTCTCACTGGTGTTTGAGTTAATAGTGTCTGTGAAATTGTTCTGGATGTGGTGTAGATCTAGTTATGCGTTTAATATTAGGTTATAATATCTTGCCAAGATTGAGGTATTCGGTTTTTTCTTCCACTCTTTTTAATCATATTTTTCTTCTTATTGTTAGACTTCCATCTATTTACGATAATTTGTTTTATTTTCTTCTTCCTTATGGTTTTATATTTCCTTTTTTTGTGATTATTTAATTGGTTTGACTCATCCAAATTTGATTCCTTGGTATTCAATTGGCTTTTACTATACAGAGCTCATCTGCCTTCTCTTGAAGTTAACAATGGAATAATAATTTTTCTATGCCTCGTCAACAGTCTTGACCAGGAATATCTGGCCTGCTATTGGTTAATACCGGTCACATGATTAGTATTACAAAAATCAAATATTCTTACAGTTTATGTTAAAAAATACTCCCTTTTGAACCTTTCATCATATTAAATTTAAGTTACATGGTTTTATTCCTTATAAAAGGATAGGCATTTTGATACCTAATTTGATATAAGTGGGCCTTTATAAAAGAGGTTTTTTCAGCTTTACAACAGTTCTGATTATTGCCCCTTACATTGCTTTTACATTTATTATATTATAATTTATAATTCCTTAAATTAATCTAATATGTGCTATTACCATTATAACAATTAAGTTTTATCACATGAATTTTGTTCCTTCTAATTATTTTTCTTACATTGACTTGCTAACTTACTCATTCCTGACATTACTTCCTTTATATTGAATTTTTGGCCTAGGCCATGAATTTCATTTAAGTAACATGTTCTAATTTCACATTGATTATTATCTATTTTTTTATTTTGTTTTGAACCCTTTTTCCTGATCTTATTTGTTTACCACTTATTACATGAGCTTTGACCCTTAATATATCCTAACAATATTTATAAGTTACAACAAAATCTCTTAATATATTAACTTAAGGTATAGCCTTCATGGCCAAGATTACATTCATTGATTAACAAACAATAACACTAACTACTTAGTGTACTATACTCCCATTCCATCAATTCTATCAAGCGTTACTAGCTGACTATTAGATTATCGTTTATATGGGCCCTTTATAAATATTGTATTGTGGTAACACAATTTTCCTATTTTGCCTATAGGCTTAGTACAATTAACAACATGGTTTAATAACAATAACAAACATAGTCTTTGACATTAAAAAATGAATACAATTAACTACTGTCAAGGCCTTCACTAATATCTCATTCTGAGATGAGACCTTTTACTCTAACTTACTCTCAACTCTATTTACGGTTTTCTCTTTAATAAAAAGAAATAACATGAACTAATACAGTTAACACTTCACTGACAAATATTGTATTTATATAATTGCTTGTTTTGCACCGAGATTCTGTTCGCCTGGTGCTTGTTTTGTTTTCAGTTAGGGCCATTGGAAGGATCATTAATCTTTACAGTCTTTTCTGCTTAATTAATGATTATCATTTGTAACTTTTATTTTCTTATTTATTATTTACTTACCATTTTTATACACCAAACAGCCGTCCATGCCCATATTTACTGGACGCCATTTTGAACTGTTGCCAACTTCCATACCACCAAGGTGAACCCAGAGTTCGTGTAAGCATTTATTTGGAGAACAGAATCGAGGTTATTTGAAATAAGTGATTTGAATCTACTTGTTTTTCAAGTGAATTTGGTTTTATTCATCATATAATTCTTTAATTCTACATAATCAAAAAACAAATTAAATTGACTTATTTTACATTTTTTCTAACAATATTCGTTCTAACAATATTCTAAAAATATTTTTTCTAGTTAACACGTTTTACTATATAAACAATAAAACAGCACATTGGTTATTTTAAAATTAACCCTTCTTTTATATGGGATTACATAAATTTAAACTAGTGAAAAAAAAAATATTGAAAACAAACTAAATTTACTCAGGCCTTTATAAGATTCCCATTTTTAGTGATTTTAATATCTCCCCTTAATACAGTTCTAAATGTGTTTAATTTTGTTCCAACTTTAAGAAAATGATTTGTTTTGCCTCTGTTTGGTTACTTATCTGAAATTTAATCCAAAACTGTCCAGCCTCCTTATATACTTTCTGCCACTCCGCACATTTCTCTTGCTTCACTTTTGTTTATTTACCATTTTTTGCTAAACTTTTAGTTGCGTTTATACTGTTTAAGATATAACTGATTTTTTCACTTTACATTTAACACCTTTTGGTGTTGGGCGCGCCCGTAACTCGTCCATGAATTGCTGTACGGCCGTACCGGATGAGAGTATAATTTCAACTGGGATGAGCAAAATTGGTCAAAAGTCTGAGCTGGAGGGGCGATCATGTGGTCTCGTTTTATTGTTTAACTTGTATTACATCGACAGATTCCAAGGCGGTGCTGACCCACCACACATGCCAAAGTTATGTAATTATGGGCTCGGCTGTCGACGTCATGTAGCGTGACTTCAAATGTGCAATGTTCAAAGATCATTTGTCTAAAAATAACTGTCTTCCGTGGTTAAATCGTTGACCTTGACTCCAATTGATGTACATTGTTTTTACCCCAATAACATTTACAAATAAAACTTCACATTTTCAATATTTCTCGGGAAGGTTTTACCTGTACCGTTACACATTGTTCCCCACTCTTCTCACACTAACACACTTCTCACAGGTTTATATTTTATAATTTAGAGTACATTGTATTTATTTATTGGACTTTTCCATTGTACTTTTATTTTTACATTTTATGACATGGTTAATGGTTTATTTATTAACCATGGTTTATTTTATTTTACTTGGTTGAATATGTGAGTTAAAACATTCTGACCTCTGGTTAAGTAAACTATTTTGTTATTTAAGATAGGGCTCCCACTATGTCGCGTTACATATACCCCCCCCCACCAAAACATGTTTATTTTGTCTAAACCGGGTTTGGGTAAAATAAACTGTTAACACTAAAAGGAAATTCTTATCTACTTTTATTTGTAGTATTTTTTAATTTCAGTTTGATTATAGGTACCTTTTATATTTTTACTATTTATTGCTCTATCTTTGTTCGTATTGCTGGAATTGGACGGGTTTATGGAGATGAACTTTATTCAATTATTTCTTGCTCCTTCATATTCTGGATTTCTTCTCTTGTTGCTGGTTTCAGGGATTGAGGTGTGCTAAACTTTCTTTTAATATTGATCAATTCATGATAAGACAGCTCATAAACAAAATCCTTTACTTCTCCGGGCAAAATCTAAAAATACTTTTTTTTTTATATTTGTTATATTGATCGTTACCAACTGACCTTTTTGTTCTGGAGTTACTTCACTTGTACTGGTGGCCTTAATTAAATGAATTTCTTGGAGTTTTTTTCTTTTCATTCTTTACCTTCTATGTAGGTTGATTCCACGATTGGTGCTATAAATTCCTCCCTAACTTTAAATGGCATGGTGAATGCATATCGGTTGTGAGTGGCACACTTGCGGCCTATTATCTTTACCCGACCATTCCCCCAGTGCATGGTACAGTGCTCTTTGGCCACTGCCCATAATAATAACCTTTGAGTGGCGCCGTAGCTTTCTACACTCTGTCATTTCTTAAAATGGTAACTCTTGCGTTACCTTGAACACCCTCTGAACCTGTTGCCTTCTCAATACTTCTCATTATTTTATTTTGCCTCCCAGTAACTCCTATTATCTTTATATTATTTATTATCAGTGTTGGTATACTCATTGCTTGCTTCTTTTGTTGTATTTAATTCTACGTGGTCGATCAACAACACCTTTGCCCGGGTGTTAATAATCACAACTTTCAATATCCCTTATAATGCAGTGTTTATTATTATGCTTTGTTAACTTATTTATTATTAGTTTCTCTTCAGTCTTGGCTTTGTTTCTTTAAATCTTCATTTATATTGTTTTGTCTTATTAATAGTTTCTCTTAAGCTTTGTTAGTGTTTCTTTATATCTTCATTTATATTGTTTTTTCTTAATTAATATTATTTTTCCTTTTTTTCCTTTTTCAAATGGTTTGCTTGGTCGGTACATAGAAAATCAGTCCGTTTTTCTCGATGCTGGTACTTAGTTTATCCGTGGTCCATAGATTCAGTTGCCCTTGTTTCTCGGATTACTCTTGTATTTCGAATTATTTCTGTCCTTGTTAGTTCTCTCGCTACTACCTTATATTCTGATTTTTCTGTTGTAAAATCTTCACTTGTTTCAAGGCCTACTTGAATCGTTTTATCATCTATTTTACTAAATGAATACTTTAATGGTATATTCATTATTGACGATCTCACTGACATTTTATTATCCATTTCTATTTTTGGTATATTCCATGTAAGTATAGACTTTCTGAAGTTTTTACTCACTGTTTTATTGTGAGTTTTCTAAAGTTTCTATCAAACTTCTACAATTTTTAAAATTCATTATTTCTGTATGGTTGGTAATTGAGAGATTAAGTACATTAACCAGTCCATTCTTCATCATCTCCAATTCTTCCCGTGTTTTTATTAGTTCCTTTTTACTTATTTTTCCTATTTCCTTCGTCTTCCTTTCCACGTGCTTAATATTTTCTTTGTTTCTGTTATTGGGATGTAATTCAGCAGTTTTGATTACCACATCAATTTTCTGGCTATTTGTTTCACCCAGGTTTTCTATTTTTCCTTTAATACCTTCAGAAACACTGTCTAGTGTTCCTTTCAACTTCTTGAAACCACTATTCATTGTTTCATTTAACTTTCTGAAACTTTCATCCATTTGTTTCATTAAACTTTCACTCAAAATCTCGTTTTGTTTAGTTGAGTTTTCATTTATTTTTTCCTCCATACTGTCTATTTTTTCATTTGTTTGTTTATTATCTTCCTTGATTTGTCTTAAACTCTCCTCATTCCTGTCAAATTTTTCGTTAATTTGTTTTAAATCTTCTTTAATTTCTTCCTTCTGTTTCCTAGAATCTTCTTTAATTAATTCCCATAGTTTTTGTAAATCCAGGCCTCCTCTGGCTTCCTCATTGTCACCCGTCTGTTCCATTTCACTGTCTTGGACTGTTTCTTCTTCTTGTTCCAGCCTATCTTCTTCTGTATCTTGCTTTTGTCCTCTCTTCATCGCAGAAGTTTCTTGTCATCGCATTTTTGAGTCTTCTAGCAGTTGCCAGCTAAAATTAGGTCAATCGTTATTTTACTAGTTGTGTTTCGGTTAGTAGTTTTGCCTAATTTCAGCCCTACCGGTTGGGCGCCAATATGAAACGTAACGTGTTTCTTCGAGTAGAGAGTGGTGTGTTAAGCCCTGTGTTGGGATCGCCAATCTGAAACGTAACATTTCTTCAAGTCTAGGCCACGCGTTGGAGCGCCAATATGAAACGTAACGTAATTTCTTCGATTTTTGAGTAGTGTGAGAGATGTGTCTGTTCTAGTAGAAATAAAAAAAGCTTTTGAGTTGTCGCCTATTATGAAATCTCAAGTAAAGAGAGAGGAGAGGAGAGAGTGCTTCTCTTCAAATATTGTCCGTAATGTTTGTTTATGTTTACGATTGATTTTGTCCTCGATCGTTTTGTTGTAGGTTAGTCTTCCCTCACTCGCTGGCTATGAAGTTCTGTTCACCCGTATATCCCCACTCTTCACTGTTACCTATAAAATTTCTTAATTTGATATTATTTTACAAATAACAACCCCTTTTATTTCAATCAATTGTATTTATGATCATTTGTTTATCCAGGGTCAGTTAGTCGATTTGAATGTCGAACTATACTAAGGCCGGGTCGACTCTTACTAAACTCAATTGGGAAATATTTTAGTTTTTATAATTATTGTTTTCTCAGTCTTGGGTTCTTTTAAACTGCTAGGGAAGTCAGAAATGCAGTAACAAAGTACAATACATTACAGTTATCTGGAAATAAAAATCTTGTTTACTAACATAATAAAGGATTAAGTTTTGGTTACCGTGTAACGGCAAATAATTCGCTTTGCTTTCGCAAGCCGTGAAATGGCCGTCAACACAAAATGGCCACCTGTTACTCAGCTGGGTCCATATGCAAATGTCCTCGCTAGTTTCTTTGATTTGTGGCGTGTTCACTTAGTTTTTTTCTTTAGTTCTCACTGGTGTTTGAGTTAATAGTGTCTGTGAAATTGTTCTGGATGTGGTGTTGATCTACTTATGCATTTAATATTAGGTTATAATATCTCGCCAAGATTGAGGTATTCGGTTTTTTCTTCCACTCTTTTTAATCATATTTTTCTTCTTATTGTTAGTCTTCCATCTATTTACGATAATTTGTTTTATTTTCTTCTTCCTTATGGTTTTATATTTCCTTTTTTTGTGATTATTTAATTGGTTTGACTCATCCAAATTTGATTCCTTGGTATTCAATTGGCTTTTACTATACAGAGCTCATCTGCCCTCTCTTGAAGTTGACAATGGAATAATAATTTTTCTATGCCTCGTCAACATATAACGGCTGTATACTATCTTTTATAACTTCTGTATACTATCGCCCTTATAACCTCGGGAGCCCGGTTAATTGGCGTCGGTCAATTAACCAGGTTGCCATAATATTCACAAAATGTTACATATTTAATTAAAATACAACGTAACAAAACACTTAATTGGAACCTGTGAATTAAGGAATATTAGATTCGTGTTGCCAAATTTATTCACGCATATTACGTCCATAACATCTCTTTATTTACATACCTAGTAATTAGCATAAAAGAAAATGAGTTACTGTCTTATTATTAAAAATCAATTAGGCTTGTGATTTGTATTGTTAAAACATACATATATATATATATATATATATATATATTGCGACAGTACAAATAAGTGATGTACTGAGCATGGAATATAAAAATTTAAATTTACCTAATAAACTGTAAATAATTAATAATATATTAGAAATAAGCATGTTAGGGATTGCAAGCTTGACTCGGACAAAAATATGAACAGGTGTTTCGACCTGAATCGACGTGCACACACACACAAATGTAACTGAAAGTGTGTACACCAGTATTTTGCTAGTGTGTGTGAACGCAGGTCTCTGCAGGCGAGTTTGCCACCCCAAGATGAATAATTGCACAATTACTGTTTTTCCGTAATTATTCATAAACTATAATTAAGAATTAAAATCCAAAACCACAATAAAATGTAATAAAATTTACTAAATACTGTGTACGAAAACCACGCGAAAGTGACGCACCGTACGAGTGTAATAGTGAAATAACTGTGTACAAATCGAAAGGGTTAAGTTGCAATGTCCAAAATTACAGTGAACATGTGTTGTAAAAATAGTTCTAAGATAAGTATAAGAGTTTACATACAGGACTCTGCAATTCGCAGAAATATAAAAAAATAGCGAATTTGACAAAGAGTGGGGGAACTGAATCCAGAGACAGTTTCTAACATGTCGATTTCGTACCACTGCAGGGTGTCGACCAAGACATGGGTATAAATAGGACATGCAAGCTACAGTGGTTCTCTTTCTTGAATCATCCACGGTGCAGCGGGAGCTTATGCCCGTCAGCACGGCATATTTATTTTTTTTGTAAACAGTTTAAATTTGCCAGTTACGTACAAATATGTAACTAAGCTGTAAAGACAATCATTTTAATTAATAACAGCACTACTTAAGAAAATCCATTAACGTCAGAAACAGCACGAGGAGAGTTCCAGAGAATGATTCGACGCTGGACAAGAGGAGAGTTCCAGAGAGAGACAGCCGACGCTGGACAAGAGGAGAAGAAGACAGCCAACGCTGGAGGCGAGACGAGGATGAATACCGATGAATAAAAAATGATCGAGTATGATTGACGACAATAAGGTGATAAACAACTTATTTATATCTTAATCATACAAAGAACTCAAAGACAATTAAAGACATTTCTATTTTATTTAAAAGTAAGAGCAATGTTTCTTGTAAAGTAGAATTAAAATCATAGATGTTTTAGAAATACGATTAACGTAACACGAGCTCAAATTAATATGATATAAATGATTACAAAACATTTAAATGAAAACAATTAATATTTGAGAAAACAGTACTGAGAAACAAAAGATAAATTCAATAACTATTAATAACTTTGAGTACATTACAATATAGAAAAAGATATTTAAATATTGATATTTTGAGACACATTAATTGACTGAGTAGTCTGAAAATGAGATTTTTCTCTTATACAATAATTAGTAGAATAGAATATTTAGTCAGTAAGGATGTATATAGCTTAAGCCTTACGGCACAACAACAAATAATAACGAATGTTTTAAACCAAAGTCAGTGCCATGTGCACATTTGTTAATAGTATCAAATAAATTTTAATTACCGTTTCAAGTTACATAGAGTTCTTATTGCAGATACACCTGAAACCCAATTTAAATGTTATATTGTTAAATAATTTGTCAATCTTGAACGTGAGACTGGTCACGCCTATTTTATGTATATGTAACGTTGCATAAATTTGGTGCTCCAAGATCGTGGGGCTCCACAAATTTAAATTATATTGAATTTGCAATTTGTTACGTTGCATATATTTGGCGCCCTGGACGTGGGGCGCGACATGCCTAAATTTATGTACTAAAATTTGTTACATAAATTGTAGCCCATGAACGTATGACCCGATCCCCATCATTTAACTATTAAAATTTTTTATGTAGCTAAATGGTTGCTCTAAAATATAAAGAGTGTGTTAAATGAAAAATGTATAATATGTAATTATTATTTATATTAAACAGTAACTGAATGTAATGTTAATTGTTGTGTAATCACACAGCTGGCGCCCACGAATAATATTATTTGTTTATGTAACAGGTGTAACTGTAATGAGTGTTAATAATAACTATTAATAAAAATAAAGAAATAAATAAATAAGTAGGGAACGGTTATCAATAATAATTGTTAAAGAATTACTACTAAATAAATATTTTAATAATTATTCAACATGGCAGAACCAGGAGGGTTGAATTTAGAAGCATTTAAAAGTTCGATACTCGCCATGATGGACGAATTAGTCATAAAACAAGCCAAAAAATTTAAAGAGGAATTGAAAGAGGAGAATGTCAAACAATTAAGAAAAATAGATGAAATAAATACAAAACAAACAGAAAGTTTAGAAAACAAATTAGAGCTACAGTCCGATAATTTTAGACAGGAGACCATAAAAATTACCGAGAGTCTAGAAGAGTTAAAAATTGATAATCTCCAGTTAAAACAAGACAATATAAAAATAAAACAAAATATAATCGATAGTAATGCACAATTAACCGAAAAAATTGGTGACACCAACATACGTATCGATACTCTAGAGAATAATTTTAAACAAGCCTTACATGAACAAGTTGTACGGATTGAAAATAAACAAAAAGAATTACGTCTCGAGTGGAGAAAAGATTTAAAAGAAACGCATAAACAAATAAATGATACTTTAACTACTATCACGCGAGAACAGGATGATAAAATCCAAACTATTAATAATGTATCCCGAGTAAATACCAGTAAACTTAGAGAAATAGAAACACGTACTGTAGTTATTGAGAATAAAATTGAAGAAACTACGAAAGACCGTTCGGGAGACGTATCACATATGAAAGAAGAGATTCAAGAGGAAATGAACCAGCTATGAAGTGAGTTAAGAAGACGACAGAACCAAATGACCATATTTCCGACACCAACGGAAGAAAGGAGGAGACTTAAGTTCTCAGGTGGTAAAGGGGAGAACAGTATGGAATTCCTAGCAAGAGTAGAGAAGGAAATAGAAAAAATTGGGAGTGCAATAAATGACGACGAGAAGATAGACTTCGTCACGCGATATCTTAGAGATTCAGCCAGCCAATGGTACTCTATTATTAGAGATAACATTAGTACATATCAGCAGTTTCGTGAGGCATTCGAGAACCGATACTGGAATCTACATACCCAATGACAAGTACGGGATCAACTCGAATATGGAAAGTTCAATGAACAAGGACAGCAGAGTATTGAACAATACACAATTACGCAAATAGAACGTGTAAAACACCTCAAACCTAAATTCTCAGAATATGAAATTGTTTCAAAATTATCTTACCATTTTCAGCGAGATATCCAGTTAGCAGTTTATACACAAGGGATTAAAACCATATGTAACTTTTACTTTTTCGGTAAATTAATTTATTCACATTAAGTTAACACTTCCACTTACCTTACGACTTGGATCTGGCCGGATCGTGTAGTGGAGGTAAACCCATTTCGTTCGACGAACTCTGACGATACATATAACGAAATAAGGCATTGAAAGAATTTAACTCTCAATTGTATGGAAGAGAAATCAGACTTTTTTATTACTCAGAAATGTTAAAATGTTAAATCTTCTTGTTACATGTTGTGCAACTCTGGCACCTTACTGACTATTGCATACCTTATCTTGGCCAATTATATAACTTCACTCACACACATATACACTTAATTCAGCCCAGCATTGCACACTCTCACATTCATTTATAGTTTATAAAACCCTTAACATTTTATATGAATCAAATTCCCCCTTTGCCGGCCACGCGGTCCCCACGTACACGCATTGTCCGAACGGTTTTTTATTGTCCGAAATAGGAAAAAATAAAGTTCTCGATTAAGGCCCTCTCAATAGATTGACCGCGGTCATACGACAATTCAACTGATTAATCCACTATTTAACTTGTTACATTACAACTTTTTGACGAGCCTACTTTGGCCCAGTCCGGTACCGGGAACTGTTACTCGTAGACTGCAACTGGAACGTAACAGGTACATCTTCCTTTCTCTGGCGGGAATTGTTGTTCACTGCCACTATGTTTTCGTCGCTCAATACTCAGTTGTTGTTAGGTAACCATTTTATATATGGAATATGGAAGTTATATTCCGGGTACCAAAGTACGATATTGGCTTTGGCTCTGCTGATGTCACTAACAGTAGGCGGGGCATTAGCAGTGTTTCCGGGACGTCTTGGAGAAGACGACGAATATTTTTTACGCTCTGGCCATCTTGAGTTTTTAGTCAAGAGCGTCCTTTTGAGCGCGTGCGGGTGTAGTTGCGCTTGAGCGTTGACACACTTGCAAAGTTCTTAGAATTTTGTGGGGGTAAATTCTTCAGCCGCATTACACAACAACAACTTCGTCTATGCCTTTGTTTCAAACTGCTTCTTAACATCGTTTCTGTTATACGGACAAATAACGTTGCCATGCGTTCTGTTATAATGGAATGAATTTTCACGACTTTTAGACAAACCCGCCCAAAAACGAAATAAGTAAAAATATATAAATGCCCCATACGGTTAAAATAAAAAATACCCAAAAATGACCCGCTACAATACCCCCTCGATGAGAATTCTGCTGTTCATAACAGAACCGCAATCGACAAACCCCGAAGAGGATCGGTGAGGAACTGGTGCCAACAACCCCCTGGTTCTTAATCTCATGGATACACTACCCCCCTGGCTCAGCGACTATGGACTCATCTGAACAAGATCACTGGACTTCTCCATAAGAGATCCCAACACCGAGAAATCGAGCAGACTCGCACCACAGCCACCTCGCCTTTTAACATGCTACCCCAAAAATCCTCAATCCCTGGCTAAAATTATTCCAGCTCCTCCGCCGATAGGTTTCCCCTTTTTTGCAAGCTGGGCTGCCTTTAGCAAATACTGGGCTCACACACACTAAAATTACATGTTGCCATAACACACAAAAAATAAAAAAATTCTTTTAAAATTTATTAAAAATTTAAAAAAATTCAAAATTCAAAAAAAATAATATTTTATCAAAAATTCTCTTCCTCTTTTTTTCTTTTTTTTTCTTTTAAAATGACTTAAATTAAGCGTTTCTTCTACTTGAACAAATCCTTAACCTAACATGTCTTAGTCTAACAATACAGTGCAGTACAATAAATCAGTAAACTAAACATGGTAAATACACACATAAATAAAACAATAACTACCTAAAATATGCATTCGCTGGCAGGCGAAAAATCAAAAAAAAATTTTTTTTTTTTCCAAAGAATTAAAATTTCCAAAAATTTTTAAATTCCAAAAAAAATTTAAATTTATTTAAATGTTTTCTTCATATGCAAAATTATTTAAATATTGGTTTTAATTAATTAAATAAACAAATTAGAATTGACTTCCTACCATACAAGCTTAGTAGGTGTATGACTTCATCAGCTGATCGAAACTAGGTCAAGTCCAAAACCCTTGACCTACATATGTTATATATAATTTCTATCTAAAACACATTTGATATCTGTAATATTCCACCTTGAAATACAAAACTAGTAACATAAAATATTTAAAATTACAAAATATTAATATAAATGATTGTTAACTGGACATTTAAATTATTTAAAATAAACACTTCTTACTTGTATCGTGTTTTCCAAATTTTATCACAATTCTGTCACTGGTTTCGAAAAAATAAAAATTTTATATTCTTTATCATGAATTTCTCTCTTTTTGCTTAACAATCCTACTCTTCATTTAACAATCTCGCTATACTTTACTGTGGGTGATGTAATTTATTTATTCTCATTTACTGTACTAGATCTGTATACATATATAAACTTTACTCTCTGACTCTACTATTAATCAACTTCAATTAGCATGACACCCATCTCTACCAAAATATCTACTAATCAAGACACTCTAAGCCCCAACTTATCATTGAACTCAAATCGTCACCTTCTCTACATAAAAAAAAAACTCTCTAACCCTTTGTACATAGGATATGTGTTTCCCCACCCCCAAAAAACTCAATTCCCTTATCTGGCGGCCTGGATTCTACCTAAGGCGGCCCCTCCTTACTAAAATCGATACCAATTCCCGTCCCAACATATTTTGTTGCAGACTCCTACATGACACTACCCTCTAATACAAAATTGCCATCCCCTAAAATCTCAATCTTATTACCTCACTACAAATACAACAAAATAACCTCATTAATTATAAACATAAATATATCACTCAAAATCTACATAAAGTCTCCATTACCACTGTGTCAACATCAATGTTTCTCAAAATTCTGTAACATTACTTTACTTCAAAACAACATTACATTTTTCTCTACTATTTCAAATTCAACTTTGATTTTAACTTGGACAGATCTACATGTCCCACAAAATATTTATCACCCAAAAAACTATTTCTTATTAGATTTCACAAATCGTTACTTTATTTCTCATTGTAGCAAATTATTTTTATCATTACTTCAAAATATCTGTAATACATTAAAACATTACATCAAACATTAATTACTTAACACATTTATAAACCCATATACCAGTGACATGGTATTGCTGATCAGCTGATACCCTAACATAATTACAACACATCTCAAAATTGAACAAATTACATCAAATATATATTTATCAATACTCACTTCTACCCTCATTGTTTCCCCTTTTTATGATATGTTCCCCTTTTCAGGTCATTTATGTTAACCTGCCAGACGATTTAATTATTGGCTTAGAAGAAAGATACACACACATAATGAACATGCATATTCTTATCAACGCCTATATCTAACGTACAACAATAAAACAATACATTTAAAAGCGCATAATGAACACCTTATTTTTAAATATTTGAGCAGCTAGTTAATTGAACAGAGCGCAAGCATTTTTGTTTGATCAAACTTTGAATAAAAAATGTTATGTTATAAAATTTACATTCATGACTCCTTTGCGTCACCTCCCATCCACACCTGTAAACATTTTCTATTATACATGATTATCAAAATTTTCCTACTTACAAACCATTTAACATGACATACACCCAAAACTTAATCACCATCATCTCTGAAACATTTTACACAAAATTAGTTTAAATTAAATAATTAATCATTCATTACCAAATTTCTATCTCGTAAAACAAATTAAAGTCATTAAAAAATTTAATTAATTAACATTTGAATAATCAATCAAAATGTTTAAGCATCTCAAATTGTTTTAATTAAATTAATTACCAAAAATGTAAATTATATAGTTATTGAAGCAATTACCATTAGTCAATTGCTGTTTTCAACATTAATTCAGTTATTTATTTAAATTGCAAAATATTGATATTATTATTATCACAACAATCATCTTACATACACCCATTATTTGTTTAACATTCCACCATGCACACATATAAATACCCTATATTTTATTTACAAACTCTTGTTATTTATTGTCCAGTTTTTCCGCACTTCATTTGTCCAGATTTGCCATGTCAGAACCATTAAAACAAAATGTTTATACTGTCTTTTATTGTTTTAATAGTTTAACCTCCATCTTTCCAAATCAACCTTGGTTCTACATAACATCGTTCAATTTTATCACCACACAAATGACTGTTTTGTGTGTTGTAACCATATAAACTAACTTCAATCAACTTATTCAAATACTCGTTAAACCAGTCTACGTTAGGTATTTTTGTCAAATCTCCATCATTAAATTCATTAACTATTGGGTTAATCATTTTTATTAAATCATTGTAGTCGTTATCATTCACATATATTTCTAAACTTTCCTTCCATTCATCATACTTTCTATTTAAGTTATATAATTCTGTCTCCTTACTAACATACAATTCTCTGTTTACATCTCTCTCTTCATAACCCCAAATTACACTCTCAAAAGTATTACAGACAGAGGGTATAAATTCAATTAAATCTTTCCTGACTTCTCCAGGAAAAACAAAAAACTTCAAAAAACAATTATTTGTAGCACACTTGTCTACACAATATATACGTGAAGTTCTTCCTTCACCCCCCATTCTACCTCGTAAACAATTTACCCTCTGTTTCATATCTATAATATAGCTCTCTTTCCACTCTCTCTCCAACTCATTAACACACATTAACATCTCATAATCACATTCTACAACTTCATTAGTACTTTCAGATACCAACTTTTCGACTACATTATTATTCTCATTATTATCAACATCATTATTATTTATTAATTCATTACCTAATACAACATTGTCATTACAACTTTCGTTTGTATTGTTCTTACTCTGTTCTACTTTATTCACACTGTTTCTAGTCATTTCATTGGCATTTTCAAGACATACATTCTTGTCTTGTATATTATTTATCAACTCAACAAATTTCACATTTACGAGGGCTATCCAGAAAGTAACAGACGTTTTGAAATAAAAAATTTACAAAATGAAAAAACAAAATTTTATTATATACATTTGAAAGGTACACTCTTAAGCTATTTTTCTACATAATCGCCATTCAAATTAAGGCACTTATCATACCGTGGCACAAGTTTTTCAATACCGTCTCTGTAGAAATCTGCCGCCTGCGATTTCAACCACTGGTTTACACCGGCATGCAGTTCGGCGTCAGTATCAAAGCGTTGTGTAGCGAGCCATGTGTTCATCGCTGGGAAGAGGTGATAGTCGCTCGGCGCCAAATCCGGGCTGTATGGTGGATGATCGAACACCTCCCATCCAAAACTATCGAAGAGCTCTCGGGTACGATTGGCCGTGTGTGGACGTGCGTTGTCGTGAAAACAAAACCTTCGCACTAAGTTTTCCCCGACGCTTGTTTTGTATCGCGCGCCTTAACTTTCTCAGTGTTTCACAATACCTCTCTGAGTTAATTGTTGTGCCACGTTCAAGAAAATCAACGAGAATCACTCCTTCAGAGTCCCAAAACACAGTAGCCATGATCTTTCTTGCTGACAGCGTTTGCAAACACTTCCTTGGTTTCTTGGGAGAATTTGTGTGTCCCCATTCCATCGACTGCCTTTTTGTTTCACTATTGACATGCTTCACCCAAGTCTCGTCCCCAGTTACGATACGATCGATAACTTTGTTACCATTTTTGTTGTAATCTTCGAGGAAAGTTAGTGCTGCAGCCAGTCTCTGTTTTTTGTGGTCTTCCGTTAGGATTTTCGGAATCCACCTAGCACAAAATTTGTGGTAACCAAGCTTTTCTGCCACAATTTCATGCACCAAACTCCGTGAAATTTGGGGAAATTGTTTCGAAAGTTCCGTAATCGTGAAACGACGATCTTCACGAATTTTGTCGTTGATTTTCATCACCAGTTCATCAGTCACATGGCTAGGTCTACCACTGCGGTCCTCATCGTGAACATTGGTACGGCCATTTTTAAAATCAATGCACCATTGCCTCACTCGGCTTTCACTCATTATTCCTTTTCCGTACACATCACAAAGTTGGCGATAAATTTCAATTGGTTTGTGATTTTTTGCGAACAAAAACCTAATCACAGAACGCACCTCACAAGTGGCGGAATTTTCTATTGCAGCGCACATTTTAACACGTCACAGAGAGCAAAGTAAGAGGGGCACAGACCGCACGCTACCACAGCTGGTTGCGTACTGAGTGTAGGAACGTTCCGACACCAAGATGGCGGCTCTATCCCCGCCCACCGCCGCGGTCGGTCAAAACGTCTGTTACTTTCTGGATAGCCCTCGTATATTCTGCTGTAACTGCATATTCTGGTCTTTAATTGCTTTAAAATTAATCTCGTTTTGAATATTCTGCTGTTCGCATTTTATTCTCTGTTCATCTAATTTATCGTTAAAGTCACTTTTCATCTTATTTAAAATTCTTTCGTTATTATCAAAGCGTTTATCATTATCATCAAAATGTTTATTGAGGTCATTATTCTGTTTATCGAAATTAACTTTCATAAAATCTAATAGGTCATCTAATGACAATTTTTTCTCTTTTTTACTTGTTACAGGAGTTGATTTCGCTCCCGGTGTATCAAAAACAGATGCTTCTACATTATACTCATTTATTGGCGTTAATTCTGTTTGAATACCAGAGTCGGCACTTACTTGACTCTCGGTCTGACTGTCAGATAATTCATTGTTATCTGCCATTTCTTATTTTATACTCTATACTTGTATATAAATATAATATGATCAATATAATGTATTACATAACCAATTTTGCGTTAATAGTTAATAACGCACTTTCGTTTTATCTCGCTAACCCCAAAAACATGCTTGTATCCTTACTGTAGGTATGGAATTTCATTTTTTGGAAATTCGTGCCTGTTTCGTGGCGCCATTTGTGACGCTCTTAATTAATCACAATTATTTAGAGTACCATACAAATATAAATAAATAGAATGACTTTCACTTACCATCCAGACATGCTCTTTTGGGTCCAGGGTCTCATACGAACACTAGGACACAAGCACAATTTTGAAGGTTGCGTAAATCATTTACATAACATGTTTAAGAAGAGAATTTCCATTTAATATTTTACTTTTACTTTGGTGAAATTAAGAAGATACATTTAGTAAATACTGGTTTCAGGTGTTGTGCAACACGTGCTTCTATTGTAATATGACTTACAATCTACGTCTTACCTTATTTTTTCTAGGACACAACCACAGTCATAAAACTCACACAGACACAAACACAGCCCAGCTTTGCTCGCACACACATTCATTTATAGTTTATAAAACCCTTAACATTTTATATGAATCAAATTCCCCCTTTGCCGGCCACGCGGTCCCCACGTACACGCATTGTCCGAACGGTTTTTTATTGTCCGAAATAGGAAAAAATAAAGTTCTCGATTAAGGCCCTCTCAATAGATTGACCGCGGTCATACGACAATTCAACTGATTAATCCACTATTTAACTTGTTACATTACAACTTTTTGACGAGCCTACTTTGGCCCAGTCCGGTACCGGGAACTGTTACTCGTAGACTGCAACTGGAACGTAACAGGTACATCTTCCTTTCTCTGGCGGGAATTGTTGTTCACTGCCACTATGTTTTCGTCGCTCAATACTCAGTTGTTGTTAGGTAACCATTTTATATATGGAATATGGAAGTTATATTCCGGGTACCAAAGTACGATATTGGCTTTGGCTCTGCTGATGTCACTAACAGTAGGCGGGGCATTAGCAGTGTTTCCGGGACGTCTTGGAGAAGACGATGAATATTTTTTACGCTCTGGCCATCTTGAGTTTTTAGTCAAGAGCGTCCTTTTGAGCGCGTGCGGGTGTAGTTGCGCTTGAGCGTTGACACACTTGCAAAGTTCTTAGAATTTTGTGGGGGTACATTCTTCAGCCGCATTACACAACAACAACTGCGTCTATGCCTTTGTTTCAAACTGCTTCTTAACATCGTTTCTGTTATACGGACAAATAACGTTGCCATGCGTTCTGTTATAATGGAATGAATTTTCACGACTTTTAGACAAACCCGCCCAAAAACGAAATAAGTAAAAATATATAAATGCCCCATACGGTTAAAATAAAAAATACCCAAAAATGACCCGCTACACATAGAAGAATTTTTAATCCTTGTACACAGTCGGAGAATATCAATAAAGGTAAGAACACAATACTGGGAACAAAAACATGCAAATCATCACCATAATTATCACAGAGATGACAAGAAATCAATACAAAACACTACACCGCACCGTGATAATTATAAAATAAATTATTCGCCACCAATGTACAACACTACAACACGCACAGCTAAAGAAACTGAACAAAATAATACAGCTAGACGACAAGGAGACGTTATATGGTCATCCAATCGTAAACAGTTTTCAAAACCAGCTGACAAACGCGTTGCCGCAGTACGAGGGTACGACAAAAAAAAATTGAAGAGAAAGCCAAGGAATGAATGAGACAGAGACTGTAACATTCCACAGCCAACCGTCTACATCAAAGGCGTCACAATGACTGAATAAACGGAAGCAAAATTATAAAATAAACAACATATACCCCTGCGATATTAGGAAAGACTTGTTAAGCACCGAACAGGATATAAAGCGAGACGCGCAGCAAACACAATGCCCTATTGTGACTGTGAACATAAACAAGTGTAAAATACGGATGCTAGTTGATACCAGCAGCCAGCTGTCTGTTCTTAACGCTGCATGGGTTCAACGCAACAAGAAATATTTTTAAAATACTGCAATTTTGCCCGTAAATAATTTAAATATTACAACAGCTACCAATAAAAAAGAAAGAGTTAAACAACAAGCATATGTAACTCTAACATATAAAAATCTAGAATTAGAACACCCTATGATAATTATGCATAAATTGATTTATGATGGAATTTTAGGTATCGATATACTAAATACAATAAATGCTAAGATTAATATTAATGATAATATAATTGTGTGTAATTATAAAAATGTTCAATATGAAGTAAACATGAACAGCGAGGAAGACGAGTGCAAGGTAAGTGAAACACCTATTACTTTGTACAAGCCACAAATACAATATGGTCCAACTCGACATGTGAATGCGGTAGATGAAGGGATGACGACACAGGAAGAAGAGAAACTGCACGAATTAATAGAAGAATATAGTGATGTATTTAGTGAAGTACCGACGCAGACGACAGTATACGAGCACTCTATAGTTGTGTCAGACCCTACAAAAGTCATTAGGAAGACATACCCTATCCCAATGCGATATGAGGAAGAGGTTGAACTCGAAATTCGGCATATGATCGAAAGTGGAGTCATAGAGCGATCGAACAGCAACTTCCTTAATCCTCTAGTGGTAGTGAAGAAGAAAAATGGAGAGATACGTCTATGCCTTGACATGAGGGAGCTGAACAGCATTGTATTAAAGGAGTATGACTGTGCACCAACTGCGGACGAATTATTTACTAAGTGTGAAGGAGCAAGGTATCTGACGAAGCTAGATTTACGCTCAAGTTTCTGGCAGATTCCAATTCGTGAAGAGAATAGAAAGTACACTGCTTTCCTGTATAAAAATAAATGCTACCAACACAGGGTAGTACCCTTCGGATTAAGCACGAGTTTGGCAGCCATCGTAAAGTGTCTAGAAAGAGCCCTAGAACCTGAAGTGGAACCCTACACCATGATATTTGTAGATGATATCTTAGTTGTGTCTAAAACGTTAGATGAACATATAAAACATCTAAGCACGATATTCCACAAGTTTAGGCAAGCGAACATATCCCTTAACCTAGACAAATGTGAATTTATCAAAACCTCTATCCAATTCCTAGGTCACATTATTTCATCCTCTGGTATACAGCCCGATCCTATCAAAATTTCCAGCATAACTAATTTCCCTGTACCCGGAAATCTCAAGGAGTTAAGAGCATTCTTAGGACTCACAGGATACTACAGAAGATTCTCACCGTTATATGCAAGATATACGCAACCGCTTCTAGAGCTGACGAAAGAAAAAAAATGGAAGTGGAGAAGAAACATCAAGATGCCTTTAACCAAGTGAAAGAGTTGTTCATCGAAAATATTATGTTACATCATCCTCAACGAGAAGGAAAATTCGTAATATACTCCGATGCTAGTGACTACGCAGTAGGAAGTGTACTATATCAACAAGATACTATGGGAGAGCACCGAGTTATTGCCTACGCTAGTAGAGTCTTCAAAGGAGCTGAAAAACACTACTCCACATCAGAAAAAGAAATACTTGCTATAGTATACGCTCTTAAGCAATTCAGATATTATGTTTATGGTACTCATTTTGAGATACATACTGACCACCAAGCATTATCATTTTTATTGAAATGCAAAATAACAAATGCCCGATTATTAAGATGGATTTTAGCCATTAGCGAATACTCATTCACCATTAAATACTATAAAGGTAAAGATAATATTATAGCGGATACACTAAGCCGATACATCAAAGAAGAATGTGAAGAAGTTTATGTGAGTGAAAAGAAAGAAGTACGATTGTTATCAATTAAATTCAAAGAGAATGATGAAGTAAAACAAATGCTGAAAAACTTAGCACATCAACAAGATTTGGATGTGACGATAAGGGAGATGAAGGACCAAGAACAGCTACCAAATCATTATAAGGTACTAAATGGAATTCTTTTCAGGTTAGTAAGACAAGACTGGAAGATAGTACTAACGAATGACATGCTACAAAAATTAATTCGACCAGCACATGAGAGTTTAGCACATGCTGCCACTCTGAAATGTTATTTGAGTCTACGAGAAGATTTTACGATTAATAATATGTATCGATAGATAAAGAAGGAAGTAAAGAAGTGTTATGAGTGTCAAACGGCGAAAGGGCCGAATTTACACACATATGTAGGAATGCAGAGTATACAGAAGGAGAACAAAGGAGAGCTAATTGCAGTGGATTTTCTGGGACCATTACCACGATCAAGTCGAGGTGTGAAGCACATATTGGTATGTATCGATGTGTTTTCCAAGGCAGTCCGACTGTACCCAATTATGCGACCCACAACCAAAGTTGTTCTAAAGATACTACTGCAGAAATATATTCTGTTATATGGAAAAATGAAGAAGGTACTCAGTGATCAAGGTGTACAATTCCAAAGTGAAAAATGGGGAGGACGTTAAAGGAAAATGGAATACAACCAGTACTCACATCCATAAGACATCCTCAAGGAAACCTTGCTGAGAGAGTTAACAAAGAATTGGGTAAATATTTACGAATATATTGCCATGATCAACACAATAAATGGGCAGAATATTTACCATTTCTTGAAAAAGCCATTAATGAAAATTATAGTGAAGCAACAGGATACACTCCAATGGAATTAGAAGAAGATAAGAAGCCAAGCAGATTTTGGACTAAGTATATAAACAAACCTAATAACCAAAATGTACCTGTACCAATAAGTGTGAAAATTGGATACGCAAGGCAACGGATAATAGAAAGGGGTAACAAGAGAGTAGAGAGATTTAATCTAACTCACAAGCTACAACAATTCAATGTGGGAGAAAGTATACTACTCAAAGCAAATCCAGTGGGAAAACGGAGTGATAATACGGCGAAGAAATTCTTCAGACTTTATAATGAACCGTATACGTTAAGACAGCGAGTAGGACAGAACACTTTCATCGTATATGATGAGATACAGAAGAAAGAAATTGGTAAATTCCACGCAACGTCATTTAGGAAGTTCTACACATGAAAACAACGAGGTCAATGAAACCAGTCAGATCAGCTGTTTGTGAAGCCACCCTACTACAAGGTCACGAGCAGTGAGCGTGTAAAAAGGGGAGGTAAGACGTTTATATACACTCCAATTAAGGGTGAAATGACGAATATTATTCTTTATTATTTGTTACATTTTTTTGCAAATAATAATAATAAATAAATAAAACAAATTATAATAAATAAATTTATTAAAATTTTTTTTGTTACCAAGCAGAGGAATAATGCGACAGTACAAATAAATGATGTACTGAGCATGGAATATAAAAATTTAAATTTACCTAATAAACTGTAAATAATTAATAATATATTAGAAATAAGCATGTTAGGGATTGCAAGCTTGACTCGGACAAAAATATGAACAGGTGTTTCGACCTGAATCGACGTGCACACACACACAAATGTAACTGAAAGTGTGTACACCAGTATTTTGCTAGTGTGTGTGAACGCAGGTCTCTGCAGGCGAGTTTGCCACCCCAAGATGAATAATTGCACAATTACTGTTTTTCCGTAATTATTCATAAACTATAATTAAGAATTAAAATCCAAAACCACAATAAAATGTAATAAAATTTACTAAATACTGTGTACGAAAACCACGCGAAAGTGACGCACCGTACGAGTGTAATAGTGAAATAACTGTGTACAAATCGAAAGGGTTAAGTTGCAATGTCCAAAATTACAGTGAACATGTGTTGTAAAAATAGTTCTAAGATAAGTATAAGAGTTTACATACAGGACTCTGCAATTCGCAGAAATATAAAAAATAGCGAATTTGACAAAGAGTGGGGGAACTGAATCCAGAGACAGTTTCTAACATGTCGATTTCGTACCACTGCAGGGTGTCGACCAAGACATGGGTATAAATAGGACACGCAAGCTACAGTGGTTCTCTTTCTTGAATCATCCACGGTGCAGCGGGAGCTTATGCCCGTCAGCACGGCATATTTATTTTTTTTGTAAACAGTTTAAATTTGCCAGTTACGTACAAATATGTAACTAAGCTGTAAAGACAATCATTTTAATTAATAACAGCACTTCTTAAGAAGATCCAGTAACATCAGAAACAGCACGTGGAGAGTTCCAGAGAATGATTTGACACTCGACAAGAGGAGAGTTCCAGAGAGAGACAGCCGACGCTGGACAAGAGGAGAGTTCCAGAGAGAGACAGCCGATGCTGGACAAGAGGAGAAGAGAGACAGCCGACGCTGGAGGCGAGACGAGGACGAATACCGATGAATAAAAAATGATCGAGTATGATTGACGACAATAAGGTGATAAACAACTTATTTATAACTTAATCATACAAAGAACTCAAAGACAATTAAAGACATTTCTATTTTATTTAAAAGTAAGAGCAATGTTTCTTGTAAAGTAGAATTAAAATCATAGATGTATTAGAAATACGATTAACGTAACACGAGCTCAAATTAATATGATATAAATGATTACAAAACATTTAAATGAAAATAATTAATATTTGAGAAAACAGTACTGAGAAACAAAAGATAAATTCAATAACTATTAATAATTTTGAGTACATTACAATATAGAAAAAGATATTTAAATATTGATATTTTGAGACACATTAATTGACTGAGTAGTCTGAAAATGAGATTTTTCTCTTATACAATAATTAGTAGAATAGAATATTTAGTCAGTAAGGATGTATATAGCTTAAGCCTTACGGCACAACAACAAATAATAACGAATGTTTTAAACCGAAGTCAGTGCCATGTGCACATTTTTTAATAGTATCAAATAAATTTTAATTACTGTTTCAAGTTACATAGAGTTCTTATTGCAGATACACCTGAAACCCAATTTAAATGTTATATTGTTAAATAATTTGTCAATCTTGAACGTGAGACCGGTCACGCCTATTTTATGTATATGTAACGTTGCATAAATTTGGTGCTCCAAGATCGTGGGGCTCCACAAATTTAAATTATATTAAATTTGCAGTTTGTTACGTTGCAATATATATATATATATATATATCATTTTCTATATAAGTAACTCGATGTTTCTTGCAGTAATTATATAATTTGTGATGATTTGTTCAATTTGTTTCTTCTGCAAGTAGATACAAATTATGTTATATTCATTCGACATATCAAACATGTATACAAATATTCCCATTGAAGAAACTATAAATATTATAATAAATAATCTGAAAACAAATAACGAAAGTAACACATACATTAAACAGTTAACTAATACTTTAAAAATAATTTTAAATCAAAATTATTTTCAATACAACAACAAATTGTACTATCAAACAGATGGCCTTGCTATGGGAGCCCCAACCTCCGCTATCATATCAGAAATCTTCCTACAAAAACTCGACGAACAAATAATAAATATAATAAAATTAAACGACCCATTAGGATGTTATTTTAGATACGTTGATGACACTCTGTACATTTCCCAAAACAATGGAATAAATATAAATAAAATATTCAACTCCATAAATAATTTACATTCTAAAATAAAATTCACGTTAGAAGAAGAATCTAATAATAAATTAAATTATTTAGACTTAGCAATAAAGAAAAATGAAACAAATTTTGAATACGCAATATACAGGAAACCTTCTCAAACTGACTTAGTAATACCAAATACTTCTAATCATCCTCCCCAACACAAAATGGCAGTATTTAATTCCATGATTTACCGAATGCTTAGGATCCCATTAAATAACACAGAAAGAAACAAAGAAAGAAAAATTATCCAACAAATAGCAGTTAAAAATGGATACAAAATAAAAACTATTAATAAATTAGAAAATAAATAAACATAAAATCACTAATAAAATTCCTAAAAACACTACATTTAAAAATTCATCTATTAATAATAATATAAAATATACAACCTTCACTTATTACGGAAATATAACTCAAAAACTAAATAAAATATTTAAAGATACTAATTTAAAAATATCTTATAACACAGATAATATAATTTTTAATAAAATAAAACCTAAAACTAAATCCAATACTCACAATAAAAATGGAATATATAAAATAGAATGTCCAGATTGCAATAAATTTTACGTGGGCCAGACGAAGAAAAAACTACGAGATAGATTCGTTCAACACCGCAATGCATATTTAAAACCAAATATTTATAAATCTAATTTAGCCACACATTGTCTAAATAATAACCACCAGTTTCCAAACATTGAAAATATAAAATTAATTAAAAACATACAAAAAGGTCAAAAAATGAATATTTGGGAAAATCTTAACATTTACAAACACAATAACAATAATTTATTAATTAAAGAACAAACCCAAATAAAAACAAAACAAGACGATCTATTTAAAATTATAAATTTACTAAAAAATAAAAATAAATGTGAATAAAATACTATATAAACAAAATTTCAAATATAACCGAGAAAACAGCTGCTGAAGAAATAAACATTAAAACAATCGTTAACTAATCGACCTAAATCGATTATCAGTTATTTTATTTTACGTTAAAATCGATACAAATTTCGATTATTCGTTACTTTTATATTAATAGAATTATTACAATTGTTATTAATTCACTTAGAAACCTCTGATGATACTGATATTTTTCAGTGAAACGTGCGTCAGGTGTTAAAAAGAATATACAATATTATCTACTTGCAGAAGAAACAAATTGAACAAATCATCACAAATTATATAATTACTGCAAGAAACATCGAGTTACTTATATAGAAAATGATGGATGAAAACACCATACAAGGTGATGTAACTCATTCCTATAACCAATTTATTAAACGTAAAAAACAATTAATTAATTGTTTTGGAAACATATATTTTAACAAAAAATGCCTACACCTTAATATTTTTCCAAAATACACAAAAATAATAGTAAAAAACAACAATAACAATAAAGTAAGCAAATATATTACTCAAGCCCAATATAAATGGATTAAAGACGAAATATCAAATAATTACAGAAAAATCGACTACATTAATAAACAATTAATTAATTTACATCTTCTTTTAGCCAACACACTTGATTATCATACATGGAATAATAAATATATTAATATGCTTAAAATACTAAATAAACACAAAACAATTAAATTTAACACAATCAATAAAAAACTTAAAAATCTACTAATAAATAGTACACCTAAAGAAGATAACCAAAATTTACACACATTAAATAATAACCACACTTTTTACCCAAAATTCGTAAATTTATCTAATATTAAATTCACGGAAAACGAAATAGCTACCCTAGAATCATCAAACAAAACAAATCTGAAAAATGTAAACAAATATGTAATAGATAATATCATAGTCGAAACTGAAAACGCAATTAATAATGTAGAACACGAAAAACAAGATAAAATAAGAACAGAAGCCTCAATGGAAATAATAAAATATATCAAAAAATATAATAACCAAAATCATCATATTAAAAATAAAAATAAACAAAATAAAACCATTAATAACATAAAACAGAAACTAACGACTAATAACCTCATTTTAACCAAAGCTGATAAGAGTAATAGTACAATAATAATTTCTCAAAGATTTAGACGATAAAACAGAAGAATTTATAGTTCATAATAATTGCATAACATTAAATAAAGATCCCACAAATAAATATCAAACACAAATAACAAATATATTAAAAAATAGTAACCAAATCATAAATCCTAAAGACTCCTTTAAATATAAAATGGATAATCCTTGTGCACCAAAATTAAATTCTTTAATAAAATTACACAAAATCAATAAACCTATCAGACCTTTAATAAACGCTAAGACCGCACCAAATTATAACATATCAAAATTATTAACTCAAATCTTAAAACATAAAATTGAACTTCCAGCAAAACACAATATAAAAAATAGTATCGAACTCACGGAACAACTAATAAACGTAGAAATAAACAGAAATACAAAATTATATTCATTCGACATATCAAACATGTATACAAATATTCCCATTGAAGAAACTATAAATATTATAATAAATAATCTGAAAACAAATAACGAAAGTAACACATACATTAACCAGTTAACTAATACTTTAAAAATAATTTTAAATCAAAATTATTTTCAATACAACAACAAATTGTACTATCAAACAGATGGCCTTGCTATGGGAGCCCCAACCTCCGCTATCATATCAGAAATCTTCCTACAAAAACTCGACGAACAAATAATAAATATAATAAAATTAAACGACCCATTAGGATGTTATTTTAGATACGTTGATGACACTCTGTACATTTCCCAAAACAATGGAATAAATATAAATAAAATATTCAACTCCATAAATAATTTACATTCTAAAATAAAATTCACGTTAGAAGAAGAATCTAATAATAAATTAAATTATTTAGACTTAACAATAAAGAAAAATGAAACAAATTTTGAATACGCAATATACAGGAAACCTTCTCAAACTGACTTAGTAATACCAAATACTTCTAATCATCCCCCCAACACAAAATGGCAGTATTTAATTCCATGATTTACCGAATGCTTAGGATCCCATTAAATAACACGGAAAGAAACAAAGAAAGAAAAATTATCCAACAAATAGCAGTTAAAAATGGATACAAAATAAAAACTATTAATAAATTAGAAAATAAAATTAAACATAAAATCACTAATAAAATTCCTAAAAACACTACATTTAAAAATTCATCTATTAATAATAATATAAAATATACAACCTTCACTTATTACGGAAATATAACTCAAAAACTAAATAAAATATTTAAAGATACTAATTTAAAAATATCTTATAACACAGATAATATAATTTTTAATAAAATAAAACCTAAAACTAAATCCAATACTCACAATAAAAATGGAATATATAAAATAGAATGTCCAGATTGCAATAAATTTTACGTGGGCCAGACGAAGAAAAAACTACGAGATAGATTCGTTCAACACCGCAATGCATATTTAAAACCAAATATTTATAAATCTAATTTAGCCACACATTGTCTAAATAATAACCACCAGTTTCCAAACATTGAAAATATAAAATTAATTAAAAACATACAAAAAGGTCAAAAAATGAATATTTGGGAAAATCTTAACATTTACAAACACAATAACAATAATTTATTAATTAAAGAACAAACCCAAATAAAAACAAAACAAGACGATCTATTTAAAATTATAAATTTACTAAAAAATAAAAATAAATGTGAATAAAATACTATATAAACAAAATTTCAAATATAACCGAGAAAACAGCTGCTGAAGAAATAAACATTAAAACAATCGTTAACTAATCGACCTAAATCGATTATCAGTTATTTTATTTTACGTTAAAATCGATACAAATTTCGATTATTCGTTACTTTTATATTAATAGAATTATTACAATTGTTATTAATTCACTTAGAATCCTCTGATGATACTGATATTTTTCAGTGAAACGTGCGTCAGGTGTTAAAAAGAATATACAATATTATCTACTTGCAGAAGAAACAAATTGAACAAATCATCACAAAATATATATATATATATATTGTAATGTGACATAATGAGAGTTCCAAAACGATTAACGAAAATAGTCCAAATAATAATAATAAAGTCAGAATAAATAAAATCCAGTATGTAACAATTTAAAATAAAAAGTACAACACAATAATGTGATAAATAAGAAGCCATGTACTATAGATAATAAGACAAAACCTGTGAAAAGTGCATAAGTGAAAAGTGGGGAAAGTGGAAAACAAGGGTGATCATTAATCACACAGATAAGACTGTAAAGATCAGTGATCCCTCTAATTATGTTAAATGTAAAAAAACCAAATAGGTCTATACAAGAGATACAGCTCTTAAAAACATTGTAAAGTGACAGACATACTAAATGTTAGAGTGTAAACAAACAATTGTAGTAATGTAGCATTATTTATTGAAAGGTTTTATATTTATTTATCCCATGTTGTTGGCTGTTAAAGTAGAAGGCATTAGCAGTGCTTAACCATGTTTATTTTTCTTTTATTTAAGCCAATGCTAATAATTGTTATCATTAATAAATCATATGTAAAGAATTATAAGGAGTGTATTAAGCCTATAGGCAGAATAGAAGGTATATGTTACAACATAATACCCAAAAATACTTAAATAGAGGTCTCATATAAACACTATTAATGATCCATTAGTAGAGCTTAATAGTATGGAAATGTAATGGGTATTATAGTAAACTGAATATTTTATGTTATCATTCGTCAAAAAATGAATGTAATCTTGGCCATGAAGGCAACCATTTTAGTTAGTATGTTAAAGAATTTTGTGTTAGTTAATAAACATTGTTAGAATAAGTTAAAGAAAAGTGTAGTAATCTTTAAAACAAATGTAATCAGGCAAAAGGGTTCAAACCAGGAAACAATTTAATAATTAATGTAATTTAGACAATGAGTATGAAGTCAAATTTGAGGCCTAGGCCGAACATGAAATATAAAATAAAATAATGTCAGAAATGATTAAGTTATCAAATCAATATAATACAGTAATAACAAAATAGGATCAAAATTTAATAATGGACAAGTCTTAGAGTAATTGTGTATCAAATGAAATTAATCTAATGAAAATTAAGTATTGTATCATGGTGAATGTAAGGGCAGTGTTATAGTCCAGATTTATAGATTTTGTAAAGGTGAAAGGACACCTAATATGAAGTTAACTTATACAAAATTGTATACCAAAATGTAGACCTTTAAAAAAGGAACAGAAATATGTAAACCAATTCTAGTTTAAACAAAAATTAACAAGGGAGTATTTTTTGACTGTAAAGGCAAGGATATAATTTTGTAATATATGCCGCTTGACCTCAGGTTCACGGAAACCGACCAATCAGAACCCTAGTCTACTAGTCAAAAAGCCGTTAAAAAGACGAGATGAACGGAGAGTTGTATTGTTAGATGCCACGCTGAAGAGTTGAGTCTAATAGCGGACGCTTGTGAGAAACCCAAACTAATCAAGTAATACTCAGCCAATGTTATAAAATAAACCAGTGAAGTAAGGAAAAACTCCAAGACAATTATAAAAAAGTAATTACTGACCTATGGAGGCATAATCCTACACCAGGACCACAAAAAGATGCTAACGAGGGATTGCTTGCTGTACTACAGGAACGTAATTATAAATCCGAAGTACTTTCATTACCACAATATACACAGATCAACTCCACTACACCATATAAAGAATTTACTGTGCTAATTGGAATACCCGTTGATCATTAATCCAGTGATTAACGTTAATAACAACTTTATTTAAAACCAAAAAACGATCAGCTACATGACGTTTGGGTTAGCCGACTAAGCGGCCATCTTGTTTATTATTCAATTTCCAGTGCCGACAGAGTTCGTTACCGCTGACGGTGAAAAAAACTAAATATTTTATTTTGTAAACATTGATAATTCAGTTTTATTGTTTTATATGTAATTGTAATGTGTTGTACTCCCTTTTAAAGAATTTTTCTGACTTCATAACTGGCCCAAAGAACCCTAGCCCTGAGATATTTAATTTATGTTAAAATTATTTACAAATCATTGAAGAGCGGATTCAAATATGAATCGATACTGAACTGTTAAGGTCGATCCAAGACCGAACCACTTGTGTTGTTTAACCAAAAAGCTGGAAAAAATAATAAAACAAACTTATGATTACCAATACCAGAGTTGTCACTTCATGTGTGTGAGTAGAATAAGAGTTTGTTCACAGGTATTTGTGGGAGCGAGCAGGTACGCAAGGCGAACATAGCTTTGCTGGCGACAAAAGAAACTAACTAACCTACAATTGCCAACATACGGTTAGAGCCGGTTGCCGTGTCAACCAGAAGTGCGGGAAAATTTAAACGCACTAGCCCACAAATACAAATGCTTTTATCAGAACAACATTATACAGAAAATACTAGTTATAGAATTACGCATCCTATGTGCGGCAAAATAACCGTATATACAGAATATGCACGTTAGTAATATTATTACAAATTATTAATAACGTGGAGCTTATTTAAACCTCAAACAAATTTACATTACAAAGTGGCGATTACAACGGTGAAGCGTAAGACGCATCACAACACAAGTACACGATAATAAATTAAACGTTATAGAATTATTAATTGACACGTACTCAAAATTATACATTATAGAATTGACGCTCACAACAGTGGGGCATAAAACAAAATAAAATCGAGCGAAGTCTACAAATTAAATATTATAGAATTGGCGCATACCAACGAGAGGCTGAATAAAATAAATCCACATACACGTACTTCACATAGTAATTGTTAAAGAATTGACGACTCCAACGTGAGGCTTTAAAGAAGGCATACGCTATTGATTATAAATATTATAGAATTGTCGTCCAACTAGTGAGGCTGAATTAGGAAAAACTACGGACTGTAGTACCACTGTTAAACAATACAGTCAACCTAATTTTAGCAGGTGGCGGTTATAAGTCTAGAGGAGTGACGAAAATTCCAGAACCAGAAAAACGATTCAGCTATGCGAAATGGTTGACAACATTATTTAAAAAATTCAGCAGAGAGATGGAGTACATTAAGAAAGATACCACGGGCCATGAAAGAGCACAAATGAGTCGCGCGAATGCAATGGGAACACCAAACGACAAGATGACATTGAGAGATATTTATGATGAGATGTGGAAGTTAGACACCAAGTATAATGAAGAAGAGACTATAGGGACAGCCCACGAAAAAGACGATACCAAAATGGAAGGAATGACTGAAGAAGATTGGGAAAGATGGGATGAAAACTGCACACAAATGAAAAACGAAAGAACGGGAGTATACGCGCAGGTGACAGAGGAATATACACAGGAGGAGTATGAACAACGGAGACATCAATAAGACAACCAGAAAGACCAATACAAACAGAAAATGCAGAATTAAGGGAATGGATAAGAGTCATGTTTGAACAATCCAGAGAAGATATGTGTAATTGGAGGAAGGAACATAATCGAATAGAAGAGTTCGACGGAATACCAAGTAATAGAAACATGGGACAATCAAGTATTCAAAGAGCAGAAGAAATAGTCAAACACATGGAAGGGAAGCAACAGAAGAAAATGACAAAACAAATAGCCAATACGGAATTTATGAACGAGTTCAGAAAAGCTCTGGAAGGAATGACTAAGGAGAGTTGGCGTAGATTTAATGAGATCTCGAACAAATGAAGGAAAATAAAACGGGTCTATACGCTTTTCTTAAAAAGGACAGTGAGGAGACAACAGAAGAGATACCAGAAGGTAAAAAAATTGAACATTCGAACCAGGAAAAAGAAAAAAAAGGAATGAAGAACCAAATCATTAAGAGGACTAAGAAAATGCCTCTAAGAAAACTAATCAACACCAGAGAAGAATTGGAGATGAAGAACGGACTACTTGAGACGTTTAATATACCAATTACTGACCATGCGGAAATGATGAATTTTATAGAATGTAGGAGAACGATGAAGGAAATTCTAGGAGGGATCAACAAACAAACAGTGAGTAAAAACTTCAGAAGGTCTATACTTAAATGGAATATACCAAAAATGGAAACGTATAATAAAATGACAGTGAGGTCATCAATAATGAATATGCCATTAAAGTATTCATTTAGTAAAATAGATAATAAAGCAATTCAAGTAGGCCATGAAACAACTGAAGATTTAACAACAGAAAAATCAGAACACCAGGTAGCCAAGATCTATATCACTAGCACAGAAACAGTTCTGCATACCAGAGTAATCCGAGAAATAAGGGTAACTGAATTTATGGACCATGGATAAATTAAGCACCAACACACCATCGAAAAAAGGGACCGATTTTCTGAGAACCGACAACAGCAACAAACATTTAAAAAAGAAGGAAAAATGATGATGAAAGTAATGATCAATGAAGATTTCAAGAAACACGAACAAACAACCCGCCAAATTCTAAAATGAGTAAGGTCATCTTACAGGATACTTTTGAGAATTTATTTTGGATCAATAAAGAAGAGAAAGACAGTTAACAACGATAACCAGGGGACAATAATGGAAAAGAAGAAAAGAAGTACTTAAAACAAATGAACTTGCAGAAAAAAATTGATGTTTGTGAATAAATGGAATAATAATAACTATATTTGTAACTGCTAAAAGGGAATATTGAGACAGAAGATGAATAACGTAGTGGCTAATGAATCATTTAACAACGAAATAAAATTAAATGGAAAAGAAGAAGTATACAAAGGATTTTTACCAAAACTGAAAGTAAGTTATATGAAAGTAAGGGGAACTGCTAGAATACAATTTATAATAATGAGAAGAAGTAAGAAGACAACATGATTCTGAGGGTATTTAAAGTAACGCAAGAGTTACCATTTTTGTAGGAGTGTAGAAGGCTACGGCGCCACTCAATAATTATTATGATGGGCAGGGGCCAACGAGCACTGTACCATGCACGGGGTGAATGGTCAGGTGAGGAATAGGTCAGAATAGTGCCACTCACAGCCGATATGCATTCACCGTGCCATTTCAAGTTAGGGAGGAATTGATGAACCCAATTAAGGAATCCATAGGAACAGAAGAAACCCCAGAGGAAAGGAACAATCAGTTGATAACTAAATAGCCTATATGAAGAAGATGAAAAGAATTAATATATTTCTTAGATTCGCCAAAGTAGAAAAGAAGTTATGTGTAAGTTACGAGATAAAAACCAACTAAAAAAAAAAAAAAAAAAATCACAACCAAATCCCTGAAACCAATAAAAAAAATTCCATGAATAAAGGTAACAGCTTATTTTTCCCTAAACCCCAGTTTTGAAAAAATAACCATGTCTTGGGGGGGGGGGAACAATTATGTAATGTGACATAATGAGAGTCCCAAAACGATAACGAAAATAGTCCAAATAATAATAATAAAGTCAGAATAAATAAAATCCAGTATGTAACAATTTAAAATAAAAAGTACAACACAATAATGTGATAAATAAGAAGCCATGTACTATAGATAATAAGACAAAACCTGTGAAAAGTGCACAAGTGAAAAGTGGGGAAAGTGGAAAACAAGGGTGATCATTAATCACACAGATAAGACTGTAAAGATCAGTGATCCCTCTAATTATGTTAAATGTAAAAAAACCAAATAGGTCTATACAAGAGATACAACTCTTAAAAACATTGTAAAGTGACAGACATACTAAATGTTAGAGTGTAAACAAACAATTGTAGTAATGTAGCATTATTTATTGAAAGGTTTTATATTTATTTATCCCATGTTGTTGGTTGTTAAAGTAGAAGGCATTAGCAGTGCTTAACCATGTTTATTTTTCTTTTATTTAAGCCAGTGCTAATAATTGTTATCATTAATAAATCATATGTAAAGGATTATAAGGAGTGTATTAAGCCTATAGGCAGAATAGAAGGTATATGTTACAACATAATACCCAAAAATACTTAAATAGAGGTCTCATATAAACACTATTAATGATCCATTAGTAGAGCTTAATAGTATGGAAATGTAATGGGTATTATAGTAAACTGAATATTTTATGTTATCATTCGTCAAAAAATGAATGTAATCTTGGCCATGAAGGCAACCATTTTAGTTAGTATGTTAAAGAATTTTGTGTTAGTTAATAAACATTGTTAGAATAAGTTAAAGAAAAGTGTAGTAATCTTTAAAACAAATGTAATCAGGCAAAAGGGTTCAAACCAGGAAACAATTTAATAATTAATGTAATTTAGACAACGAGTATGAAGTCAGATTTGAGGCCTAGGCCGAACATGAAATATGAAATAAAATAATGTCAGAAATGATTAAGTTATCAAATCAATATAATACAGTAATAACAAAATAGGATCAAAATTTAATAATGGACAAGTCTTAGAGTAATTGTGTAGCAAATGAAATTAATCTAATGAAAATTAAGTATTGTATCATGGTGAATGTAAGGGCAGTGTTATAGTCCAGATTTATAGATCTTGTAAAGGTGAAAGGACACCTAATATGAAGTTAACTTATACAAAATTGTATACCAAAATGTAGACCTTTAAAAAAGGAACAGAAATATGTAAACCAATTCTAGTTTAAACAAAAATTAACAAGGGAGTATTTTTTGACTGTAAAGGCAAGGATATAATTTTGTAATATATGCCGCTTGACCTCAAGTTCATGGAAACCGACCAATCAGAACCCTAGTCTACTGGTCAAAAAGCCGTTAAAAAGACGAGATGAACGGAGAGTTGAATTGTTAGATGCCACGCTGAAGAGTTGAGTCTAATAGCGGACGCTTGTGAGAAACCCAAACTAATCAAGTAATACTCAGCCAATGTTATAAAATAAACCAGTGAAGTAAGGAAAAACTCCAAGACAATTATAAAAAAGTAATTACTGACCTATGGAGGCATAATCCTACACCAGGACCACAAAAAGATGCTAACGAGGGATTGCTTGCTTTACTACAGGAACGTAATTATAAATCCGAAGTATTTTCATTACCACAATATACACAGATCAACTCCACTACACCATATAAACAATTTACTGTGCTAATTGGAATACCCGTTGATCATTAATCCAGTGATTAACGTTAATAACAACTTTATTTAAAACCAAAAAACGATCAGCTACATGACGTTTGGGTTAGCCGACTAAGCGGCCATCTTGTTTATTATTCAATTTCCAGTGCCGACAGAGTTCATTACCGCTGACGGTGAAAAAAACTAAATATTTAATTTGTAAACATTGATAATTCAGTTTTATTGTTTTATATGTAATTGTAATGTGTTGTACTCCCTTTTAAAGAATTTTTCTGACTTCATAACTGGCCCAAAGAACCCTAGCCCTGAGATATTTAATTTATGTTAAAATTATTTACAAATCATTGAAGAGCGGATTCAAATATGAATCGATACTGAACTGTTAAGGTCGATCCAAGACCGAACCACTTGTGTTGTTTAACCAAAAAGCTGGAAAAAATAATAAAACAAACTTATGATTACCAATACCAGAGTTGTCACTTCATGTGTGTGAGTAGAATAAGAGTTTGTTCACAGGTATTTGTGGGAGCGAGCAGGTACGCAAGGCGAACATAGCTTTGCCGGCGACAAAAGAAACTAACTAACCTACAATTGCCAACATACGGTTAGAGCCGGTCGCCGTGTCAACCAGAAGTGCGGGAAAATTTAAACGCACTAGCCCACAAATACAAATGATCAGAACAACATTATACAGAAAACACTAGTTATAGAATTACGTATCCTACGTGCGGCAAAATAACCGTATATACAGAATATGCACGTTACTAATATTATTACAATTTTATTAATAACGTGGAGCTTATTTAAACCTCAAACAAATTTACATTACAAAGTGGCGATTACAACGGTGAAGCGTAAGACGCATCACAACACAAGTACACGATAATAAATTAAACGTTATAGAATTATTAATTGACACGTACTCAAAATTATACATTATAGAATTGACGCTCACAACAGTGGGGCATAAAACAAAATAAAATCGAGCGAAGTCTACAATATTATAATATATATATACCGGTATATATACTTAACCTACTTTTCGTTTACTCTATTTCATTCAACTGATTAGTTAACTATAAAAAAAAATAATGACTGCATAATGTATTCATTAATCAACTTGGTTAGTTATTTATAAAACTGGTAATTCACCCTCGGATCCGAGATATATCCTTTCTTTATATTAAAGTTAAACAATTTACTTTTGCTGCCATTTGAAGAATGGACTTATTAATATTAGCATGTTATAGTCATTAAAGCTAAATACATCATATTGTTTATCACAAAGTTACAATGGTAATTTAATTCGCCCAGTCTTTTGTATTATTATATTAATTTTATTTTGGTGTCAATTGTCTTTCATATTTTTATTAAGTAATTTCTGAACTACAGAAGTTTGACTTCTGTGTCACCTGTATATAGCATCCTCGGCGAATAGGGGTTGTCTGTAGTAAACGGTGGCTATGCGGCCTCTGGTCTATCCTGGAGGTCTGAAGAAGGTGTAATAATGCAAGGTGTGGTTGTCTCTCTCTTTTTGCAAGGTTTATCAGATTCTGGTGCTGGCGGTGGTGGGAAACTTTCACTTGAACTCACTTACTTCGGTTTACCGCACTTTTACCTTATAGTTAAACTGTTACGTATACTGTGATCTCTATCATGTTGACGTGATATTAAATCAACTGCAGAGATGTCATAAACAAACACGTAAAACGCATCAAAGATGTTAAACATATTGAAATTACTGATAATTATTGCTATCTGCTTTACTAAGCATTATCTTAAAGAAACTAAGAGAGTGAATGACATATTCTTTCATTCTCTATAATATTGTAGTTACTGCCTACATGTTCAACTGTACTGTTCTCGCGGCGGAGTCCGAGTTACAACTATTTTGGGGCGCACAGCTGGCTTAGCGATGTGCTTGTCCGCGCATGTTGTTATTTACCGGCGCAAGAAATAGTTGTTAATTTATTAATTATTATTTTTACTTATTTTAAATTGCTGGTTTATTACGTCTCTCTATAATTTATTACTCGCTGATGAAACAGGATGTGGTTTACATATTTATTTGTTTAACATTATTTAGTTTTCTATTTATTTCATTCGCTATATTTATTTTTCTGTTATGGAATTCATCTACAAGTATGCATGTTTCTACTGGTTGGGGTACATAGGGAGAGAAATTATGTATTTTCAGTTAGGATTATATTATTTTTACCTCTTTTTTTATTTTGTGCTATTTAACCCTATTAAATCGTCACAAACAGTCTTGACCGGGAATATCTGGCCTGCTATTGGTTAATACCGGTCACATGATTAGTATTGCAAAAATCAAATATTCTTACATTTTATGTTAAAAAATACTCCCTTTTGAACCTTTGATCATGTTAAATTTAAGTTACATGATGTTATTCCTTATAAAAGGACAGGTATTTTGATACCTAATTTGATATAAGTGGGCCTTTATAAAAGATGTTTTTCACCTTTACAGCAGTTCTGATTATTGACCCTTACATTGCTTTTACATTTATTATATTATATTGTAATTCCTTAAATTAATCTAATCTGTGCTATTACCATTATAATAATTAAGTTTTATCACATGAATTTTGTCCCTTCTAATTATTTTTATTACATTGACTTTTCTTATATTTCTGACATTGATTACATTGACTCATTTCTGACAGTACTTCCTTTATATTGAATTTTTGGCCTAGGCATGAATTTCATTTCAGTAACATGTTCTAATTTCACATTGATTACTATCTATTTTTTTTGTTTTGTTTTGAACCCTTTTTCCTGATCTTATTTGTGTACCACTTATTACATGAGCTCTGACCCTTAATATATCCTAACAATATTTATAAATTACAACAAAATCTCTTAATATATTAGCACTTACCTGGCTGAGCGATTCTGGGTCTGTCCATCTGTCATGTCTGGCCATTTTTTACACATTTTGACACAGTACATAATCAACAATATAGTTATAAGTAATTCAAACTTTAATTTTTTGTTGTAAATTCAACTATTCTCTAAAACACTATATAAAAGTGAAACTTGTATTTTAAATAACGTTTTTTCTATGAAATTATAAAGTTTCCATGTTTTTGCAACTAAAAAAAGTTGAAATATTATTCCAATTAGGTTATACCACAACATATTTTCACAAAAAAACTGAAACTTTTCTTCTGAATATTCACTAATATTGTTAGTATACATATACACAACTTTGTTTACATTGACTAAACATTTTTTTTGGTTTTGAACCACTTACACATTCAACAACAAAACCATTTACCGAACACAAAGCATACGTGAACAGAAATGTACATACTTCTGCGATCTAGGTGCCAAATTGTGAACTACTAATGTCAGTCTTTATGGTTACATGATTACACATCGTCAAAAAGCGTAAATCAACAGCTTTTGTCAGGTAAAACAGTGCTATACGTGAAAACGTACATTTACGTCTCTCGTCAAAACTCGGAAGTTATGTAAGCCGTACATGGACGTCTTTCGCCAGCAAAGTGTTAACTTAAGGTATAGCCTTCATGGCCAAGATTACATTCATTGATTAACAAGCAATAACACTAACTACTTAGTGTACTATACTCCCATTCCATCAATTCTATCAAGCATTACTAGCTGACTATTAGATTATCGTTTATATGGGCCCATTATAAATATTGTATTGTGGTAACACAATTTTCCTATTTTGCCTATAGGCTTAGTACAATTAACAACATGGTTTAATAACAATAACACACATAGTCTTTGATATTAAAAAATTAATACAATTAACTACTGTCAAGGCCTTCACTAATATCTCATTCTGAGATGAGACCTTTTACCCTAACTTACTGTCAACTCTATTTACGGTTTTCTGTTTAAAAAGAACTAACATGAACTAATACAGTTAACACTTCACTGACAAATATTGTATTTATATAATTGCTTGTTTTGCACCGAGATTCTGTTCGCCTAGTGCTTGTTTTGTTTTCACTTAGGGTCAGTGGAGGGATCATTAATCTTTACAGTCTTTTCTGCTTAATTAATGATTATCATTGTTCCCCCTCTCTTCTCACACTAACACGCTTCTCACAGGTTTATATTTTATAATTTAGAGTACATTGTATTTATTTATTGCACTTTTGCATTGTACTTTTATTTTTACATTTTGTGACATGGTTAATGGTTTATTAACCATGGTTTGTTTTATTTTACTTGGTTGAATATATGAGTTTAAACATTCTGACCTCTGGTTAAGTAAACTATTTTGTTATTTAAGATAGGGCTCCCATTATGTTGTGTTACAATATGTGTGCACATAGATTTTGTGTATTGTTGTAACCTAATGAAAAGAATCATTCTCACTCACAGTGCAAAACAGTATGTGTGAAATAAAACACGACATCAATCATGTGTATAAGTATAATACACCATCAAAAATGGTACAATAAATATACACAGTTATGCATTACATAATGCAATAAAAAACACGCGCACACACACACACACACACACACACACACACAAAATACCTATAGAATTTTCACATGGTTTTAACATCAGCAGTGAATCTATAACAGATGTCAGTGTACAGAATTAAAAATGAAACCGCTGTAGAATGAATAAATAGAAAATCACTAGGTCTTACCTTATAGAAAAACAAATGTAAAACTTCATGTTCACACGATATTGAATGATGTAAGTGTGGAACCGAGCTAAGAAATACTGTCCGCTCTGGTCCATTTCTCGAATACAAATGACCATATAGCACATCACTTGATCACTTCCTCCTCCACTGCACCGTAACAAGTGCACAACAAGTTAGGTAAGTTCCAAACAATCTGCAGAAAAATCAACATATTTTTAGAAACAAGGTAGATCGAGATGCAAAATTAAAGTTTTACAAAGTTATGGGAGTCCCTGTACTATGTAAAGGGTCACAGACTATGGGTGTGTATTATGGGCAACAACGAAAAACGACAGTAAAATACAGACCTCAGAAATGGCATTCTCAAGAGTAGTTAAAAGGTGTTCTAAACTTGATCTTATAAGAAATAAGACCATAAGAGAAGAGTTAAAAGTTTTTAACTTCAATGAAAAATTAAAAGATTACAAACAGTGGAGAGAACACTTATAAAGAATGACAGATTCCAGACTGACCAAACAAGTCTGGAAATTCAAACCTATAGGACACAGGTGTGTGGGTAGACCCAGGAAGAGATGGCTGGAGGATTTTTAAGATGGAACAGGCAGCACCTTGCCTATGCCGTGTTGTGAAGATGATGATGGTGTATCAAGAATGTCAGTAAATCAGTGCTTTTTCTATGCTAACAGTTTAACTCATATTTTCACACGTCCCTGTTACGGATTGTTTCCAAGTTAAGGCTATGCAGAACCTTGTTGTGACGGCCTTTGAATGTTTTTTTTTTAATCGAGTTTACAGCGTGTGTGCATACCTTCATCCTTGCTTAAGGTCCAAGTGTACCTTACACATTTATAAATACCTTATAAATGGTATAAGGGTATAATATGGGTATTATACCTTATAATGGTATAATATGGTATAAGGTACCATATAAATATACCGCCACACTTGCTATAACAGCCAAATGTACACATATCTTTGTTAATGAACATCCTTTGGTCTAATATTATGTCCTTCACTCTCATTGATTATATAATTTACATTAAATAAATTGACTACATAATTCTGAAACTGCCCTATAGGAGGAGTCCCATTACAGCAAGTAGATTTACAGTTGTTAACTCCATACTTCTTCATAGTGAAACCCCCCTTTTATTTTATTAAGTATTTTATGAATTTTTTGTTTTGTTTTATTCTATTTTATTTTATTTTTTTTTGTAAATGGGAGAGACATAATATTTAAAACTAGGTAATGAACCTAGAGGAAGCCTAAAGTGTGCAAAGACCCAAGCCACAATTTCAGACATGTCCACTGGTTGGATGTCAGGACCTGCAAATAAGAAACTCTATTAACAGTAACAAATTTATATTTATTTGATGTCCAGTCTGTACACAGCATAATAAGCGTTAGTGAAGTACAATTATATAAATGCCACTGGGTACTATTAAAATACAAATATATATGTAAATCCTTGATCAAGCCCTAAGCATCATGTGAATGTAAGCAAGACATTTTTTAATCACCAAAATTTATTGCTCTGCATATGACAGTCATCACTATTAGAAGTTATGTATGTAGATATATATATATATATAAAATCATTATGCATGCACAATTATTGTAAAACGCCATAGGTTTAGGCGTGAATGCTTAATGCAGTGGCTAGTAAAAAAAATAAAAATAAATACAACTCAAGGATAGAAATATGATATTAACATCTAACATTCGATATTTGATAATTGATAAAAGGAATTTGATATATATATATATATATATATAGTAGCATAACAAAAGTATCACGCTAAACATATAACTTAATGCAACATAAATAAAGAAGAAAAGTTCCATAGTGAGTGAGAAGAATGAATTGTTTTAAGGATTACACTAGAAACTGTATATTAAGTCAATAAAATGTTAATAAGAATGAAAAATAACAAAGAAAACCATTGATCAAAATAACTTACTATGTAAAACCCCAATAAACCAGCAGTATACCCAGTAGATTGGGGAAGCAGTAAAAAGGGAAGGACAAGAAAAAGGAAATAAAAGGATGAAACCATATTAATAAGGGAAATGTATAAGGTCAAGACGCAGAGAAACCACAAGACCAGAAATTACTAATATAATGATGAAGAAAGGACAAAATAGGTCAAGATTTCTACAAAGAGCCTAGAAACAAGAAGAGTTATTCCAAAAAAAATGTTAATAATGGAATACATACCATTGAACAAAATTCAAACCAATATATTTAGACCCAGTAACAAGTTACAAGATACAATCCCAAAGAAAACCGAATTGTATACTAGTTATAAGTATAATATGTGAAAAATTATTAAAAGGATTACCATTAGTGTAGCCAAAATAAGTGACACACTATAATGAAGTGTAGGGTAAGAAATCTATTAAAAAGACTACCATCAGTGTAGGGAAGTACTATATAAAAACTAAAAGACAGTCTAATGACTGAGGGCAATTTTGATAATAAAAGTGTTTTCAAAAATTAAGTAGTATAAGAAAATAATAGGTATAAGATGTTTTTATTTTTTTTTCATTGTGTTACCAAAAATAATTATAATGAACACTAGAGACAGTTAATAACTGAAGGTGTCAGTAATTATAAGATGTTTTTATTTTCATTTCATTATATTACTAAAATAGGTATAATAAACACAAGAGACAGTGGATAACTGAAAGTGTTATTAGGCATAAGATGTTTTTGTTATGTTTAAATGATATTAAAAAAAAAAGTTTAGTAGATATAAGATATTCTGTTATATTTTTAAATCATGTTATTTAATTTTCAAGTTTGTAAGGCAGAGAGGCAAGTAGGAAATAGAAATGTAATAATTTTATTCAAAACAGTAAACCATATATAATGTACAAGCAGACTAGCTAAGACACCACTTTAGAAAACACAGACTAGTAATGTAAACCCAAAACTATCTATCAGAGAATCCAATTACATAATAGGGAATAGAATTCAATACATACAATACAGAAATTGAAAATATAATTAATACAGACACAATTAATAGCGAATAGAATGACAAAGGAAAGAAAATTAACTTCTTTTTGAAACAAATAATACTAGGCCTATAATGGTAATCAAATCAGACTAAACAGTAAATTAATCAATATTGAAGTGTTTTAACAACAAAATTATTAACAACAAAGATAATCACGGAGTTATTAAGAATATTCCATGGAACTATTGTCAGAAAAAAAACAATTAAAAACCATTTAAACACTAAATTTGTACAAAATATGAGGCATACAATAATTATAAAAAATTGTAATTTTTGGGCTTAAATGAGCTTGAAACAAACCCAGCTATATATCCAAAGATGTAAAATTAATTAATCAATATTACTGAGTAGTTAGATTTATGTAAAATTAAGAAATATTTGAAATACAGTAAAAAATAATAAAACTTATTATGTATATTTAGATGGTGAACCAAGTCTTAGACAGATATTTTTATAATTGAACAATATAAAGAGGAAAAAGACATATCACAAATTACCCTAAAACGATGACGTTCAGGCTATTAGTCTATTGTTAATCGTGAAGACGACTAGTTGAAAATGTATTAGCAGAATACCGAAAAAGAATAATTTTGTGTAAAACCGAGTGTGGTTATGCAGAATGTAACTGATGTTAACTAAAAGTGAAAATAACATTAACTATTAATTTTTAACACCACTAATTCCAAACAACAGTAATAACATCATAAAACACAAGCACCAGAAATCAACAGCCATTTTGAGACAATTTTGGACCATATTCGCAGAACACGTATACACATATTTGAACACCGGACACTTCACAAGAAACCCATCACGAAACGATATCGCAGGAGAAGAGAGGACACTCTACACTATATTCCTGGACCAACACTACTTCGCAGAGAAGGGAATATTTATTTATTTCTGCGGGAGAAGCCCAACCAGTTCATCGCAGCTAAAATCGAGGTGACGGCAGCCATACTTGATTTACGAACCAGCACGAGTACACTGCCAACTTGAAGGGAGTGACGTCATTTCGTCGAATGGTTCGATATTAATTTTCCTAATTGACAATTTAAATAATAATATTGTTTTATTTCAGCCATAATAATTTAGTTTAAGAATACCTGTAAGAATGTATCTTGTTCCTTGCCCTCTGACCATTTCGACTCGTTAAAAGAACCATAATTACTAACCTTGTAAAAAATATATTTTGTTGATCTTGTTCGCTACCGACTGGAGCACATATTAGCCAATGCCTTGGCCATGCGCAGTTTGAATGGCGCATAATTTTGAATGTCAATAAATGAACATCATTATTCAGTTACAAGAGTTGTCTTTATTTATATAATTAATGTTAACTATTTTTTTTCTTCTAAACAAAAATAATTTACAGTGCTAGAATAAATATCTAAGAAAAGTACACACACAATTAATTAATTAATTATTAATTAATTAAATTAACCAATTAAACCAAAACTCAATATTAGCACAAATTTCATAACTTACAAAATTTTATTTTATTATCAATCCATCACACTTAATTATAAAATATTATTTATATTTAATTTATTCTTTGTAATTGGTGAATCCAAAGTGGAGCTGTATCATCGGCGAGTTCAACACCGAGATTCAGACAACATATAATTCTTACTATCTACATATATTTATTTATTTTTATTTGTAATATTAAAATATATTACAATATATATATATATATATTATTTGATATATGAAATTCAATATATGATCGTTAATGCAAAACACTGGATATTTGATCTCTGATACATGCTATTTGATCTATAATAGTATTAGATTCAATATATAGTATTTGATTCAATATATAGTATTTGATGGCAAGGTAGCCTAGAATTACTATTTCTGTCGACAGTCCTGATAGCACATGTGCTATACATCATTAACATTATATTATATTCTCTAGTTTTTTTTTATATTAAGAATTACACATAAACACGTACTACACACACATATAACACACACCCCAATTCCTGCATCAACCTTCTCGCTATAACCCATCATATAATAGAAACTTTACAACTATAGCCTACCCAACTTACAATTCAGCAACTGATTTGCCCCCACGTTACAAGATAACTTAAATTTGTAATTTAATCCCGGATTCATGCAGTCTGGATTAACAACTCAGGCCCCACTCAGGATTAACATAATTACTATTAAGGCCCCCAATAATGGCACGAAATTCAAACACCCCAGTCCTGCATTATGCCCACATGGAAGTACATGATCAAGCAGGCCACAACCAACACTCTGATAAATTGAACACGAGAAACAAGGAAACTCGGAGCTGTTCATGTAAATACATGTATATGTGTAATCCCTTACATAGTATAAGAGTGCCTTAAATATACATAAGGTGTTTATTTATGTACAGTGTCCGAACAGGCAGGCACAAAACCTAACATGTGTTTGCAGATTTTAAACAAGTTCTGAGCGGATTTTATAAGTCTGTTTTTGAGAGTGTCTACAGATGCACCGTGTTGTGGTAGATGATGGTGTTAAATTAAATTGAGATGGATCACACCTGAATTGTCCAATGTAGTAGTCGGCCATGTGCCTAGGTTGAGCTGTAGTTGAAACTGATGATTTCTGGGGGCAGAATTTCTCCAAGAGTCAGCATCTATGTCCCGACTGACGGCGTCTCGAGGCTTAAGTAGTTTCTCTGCACCAGGGGTTGGCAGGTCTTAGGCCAACCCCGACACCCATCTCGCCATTGGCCGAGCACCTAGAACAGGCAACTTGCTATATAGGGTGTCATAGACATAACACAAGCACAGCTCGCACTAACGCCACAATTATAATGCTATAGAGAAATCACACTTTAATATTTAGCATGGGACAAGAACCTTTTCACAAACACTTACTATCTATTAACAATCCTCTCTAACCACAAGATGTGCATTATTTAGTTTTATAAATCTTTTATAACTATGACATTACTTTCTATCTAGGCCGCTCTCATTTACAATTTCTGAACGAGTAGCTGAGTGTAAGATAAATTTAAATTGATTTGACCAAGTTAATAAATTACATTTAAATTTAATTAGACCCTGTTGCATGCCTGGAAATTCACACACACACACACACACACACACACACACACACACACACACACACACACACACACACACACACACACGCGCGCGCGCGCGCGATAGAGAACTGAGGAAAAACACGTGGCGAATTGCACCCACGTTAGTTCGCTTTTCTTACAGGATACGGCACAACAGCTGGCACTGGCCGACACGATTTTGTAGCCACAACTAACGACGTAGCCCACTACACACAGCGATGATGCACCATACATGGCAGTGCGCTACGCGCGAGTTTTAAAAAGTGGAATGATATACGCGCATACCACCGGACCTAGCATAATAACAACGGAGCGCCGAACGAAGTACGGCACAATAGCACTGTTCAGACTCAGACATCTGACCAAAATTTCTCTACCGTACCTAGAGAAATTTATTGAATATTTTTAATTTATTTACCTCAAGATGTATTTTCCTGTATTTGGTACATGTTTCGGGAATCCTATTGTTCCCATCCTCAGCCTTGTTGTTGTTATGCTTTCCTGTTGGTTTTTGGTATTTTATACTCGTATTATTGCGTGTGATTGTTGTGTATATATTAACTTTTTGAGTATTTTCGATTTTGAGTACTTCGAAAATTGTGTCATGTTTTGTATTGATTTGTGTATTAGTTTGTTTAGTTTTGTGTTTGTATATTGTAATATATATTCTACAAAATTTTTACCGATAGTATAATTAGTAGATAGATTTTATAATTATTAAGTTGATTTTATAATAACTGAAATCCCACTAGTGATCTCACCAATTGGTAATTATTCCCAATTACAAAGAATAAGTTAAATATAAATAATGCATGATAAAAAAGTGTGATTTGTTGATAATAAAAATTTTTGTAAGTTATAAAATTTTACTTATATATATTTTTTGTTTAATTAATTAATTCAATTAATTAATAATTAATTAATTAATTAATTGTGTGTGTGCTTTAATTACTTCCAATTAAATAGGTATGAATTTGTAGTTCAAAACTATTTGTTTCTATTAATAATTTAATTGTGTAGTTAGATCTGTTGATTCTCTCTGCTGACTTTGCTCTTTTTCTTCCTCTCAAATATTTATTTTATCACTGTAAATCATTTTTCTAGAAGAAAGAATAGCTAACATTCACTATACAAATAAATACAAACTCTTATAACTGAATAATGATGTTCATTTATTGACATTTAAAATTATGCGCCATTCAGGCTGCGCATGACCCAGGCATTGGTTGATATCTGCTCAAGTCGGTAGCGAACAAGATTGACAGAATATATTTTTACAAGATTAATTAATTAGGATTCTTTTAGCGAGTCGAAATGGTCAGAGGGCAAGGAACAAGATACAATTCTTACACTAATTTTTAAAATAAATCATTATGGCTGAAAAAACAATATTATTATATAAATTGTCAATTATGAAAAGTAATATCGAACCATTCGTCGAAATGACGTCACTGGCTTCAAGCAGGCTGTGTCTTGTGCTGGTTCGGAAATAAAGTATGGCCGCCGTCACCTCGACTTCTCTGCTATGCACTGCTGATACTGGTTGAGCTTCTCCCACAGAAATAAATGAGTATTCCCTTCTCTACGAGGTTGTAGTTGTCCTGGAATATAGTGTAGAGTGTTCTCTCTTCTCCTGCGATGTTGTTTCGTGATGGTTTACTGGTGAAGTGTCCGGTGTTCAAAAGTGTTGTATTCGTGTTCTGCTAATATGGTTTAAAATATTCTCAAAATTTTGTTGTTTTCTTGTGCTCGTGTTAGATAGTGTTATTGCTGTTATTCTGAATTAGTTAGGTGTTAATTATTATCTGTTAGTGTTATTTTTATCTAGTTAACCTCTGTTACACCTTTCGAGGCTACACTCATGGTTTTGCACAAAATTATACTTTTTCGGTCTTCTGTTAGTAATTTCTCAACTGGTCATATTAACGATTAACAATAGAGTAAACTCTGAACGTCGTCGTTTTTAGGTAATTTATGATATGTCTTTTTCCTCTTTCCATTGTTTATTTATAAAAGTACATGTCTCAGATTTGGTTCATCCTCTAAATATACATAACAGGGTTTCCTATTTCTTGCTGTATTTCAATTATTTCTTAATTTTACAAAAATCTAACTATTTGGCAATATTCTTAGATTAATTTTACATAATTGGATATTTAGCTGGGTTTGTTTTAAGTTCATATAAGCCTAAAATTTACAATTTTTGATAATTATGGTAGGCCTCATATTTTGTACAAATTTAGTGTTTAAATGGTTTATAAGTGGTTTTCTGATAATATTTCCATGGAATAATATTAATCACTCCGTGATTATTTTTGTTGTTCATAATTTTGTTGTTATAACACTTCAATATTGATTAATTTACCCTTTAGTCTGATTTGATTACCATTATAGGCCTAGTATTATTTATTTTCAAAAGAAGTTAATTTTCTTTCCTTTGTCATTCAATTCGTTATTAATTGTATCTGTACTAATTACATTTTCCTATTTCTGTGTTGTATGGACTGAATTCTATTCCCTATATTATGTAGTTTGATTCTCTGATAGATAGTTTTGGTTTACATTACTGGTCTGTTTTTCTAGAGTGGTGTATTAGCTAATCTGCTTTGTACCTTTCATATGGTTTACAGTTTTAAATAAAATTATAACATTCCTATTTCCTACTTGCCTCTCTGCCTTACAAACTTGAAAATTAGTTAACATGATTCTAAATACAACAATACATCTTATTATCTACTATTTTTCATATATCACCTAATTTTAACAAAAACATCTTATATCTATTATTTTTGACTGTATCATTCAATGATAACAAAATATCTTATGCCTATTATTTTTTATATATCATTTAACTATAATAGAAACATCTCATTACTAACAATACCTTCAGTCATTAACTGTCCTTTGTTTTTATGTTCTTTTTGTAACAAATTTAATTATACTAAAACATCTTTTACTAATAATAATACTTTCAGTCATTAACTGTCTTTTGTATTTGTTTTTTCTGGTAACAACTTAATTGTGATAACAACATCTTATATCTATTATCACCTTATATCTAACATATTATCTGATTAACAATAAATAACAAACATCTTATCATTAGTTATACCCTCAGTTGCGAACTGTCCTCTGGTATTTATTGTCCTTCTCACAATTTACTTAACTGTAATTAAAAAAAAAACATTTTATGGGTAATATTATTTCTTATATCTAATTTTAAAAACTCTTATCACTAATAATGTTGTCAGCCCTTTTAAATAATTTTTATTTCCTACACTATTTTTTATTATAGTGTGTCACCTGTTATTCTCTACACTCACTGTAGTCTCTAACTTTTATTGTATTTATTATGGTATTTCACCTTGTATTTCTTACACTAATGGTAGTCTTTTGTTTTTACACTATGGTAGTTTTTGGTTTGTTTCTACACTATTGGTAGTCTTTTGGTTGTTACATATAATACTTATATCTAGTTTACAACTCGGTTTTCACTGGATTGTATCTTGTAACTTGAGTTACAGGGTCTAAATGTGTTGGTTTTAAATTTAGTTCAAAGGTATGTATTCCTTTATTAACATTTTTGGAATAGCTCTTCCTATTTCTAGGCTCTTTGTAGGACTCTTGACATATTTTGTCCTTTCTTCAGTATTATATTAGTAAATTTCTTGTCTTGTGGTTTCTCCGCTTATTGACCTTATAAATTTCCCTTATTAATATTGTTTTCATGTTTTTATCTCCTTTTTCTTTCCTTTCCTTTTTACTGCTTCCCCAATCTACTGGGTATACTGCTGGTTTATTGGGTTTTTACATAGTAAGTTATTTTGACCAATAGTTTTCTTTGTTATTTTTTATTCTTATTAACATTTTATTGACTTAATGTACAGTTTCTTTAGTTTAATCTTTAACCAATTCATTCTTCTCACTCACTATGGACCTTTTCTTCTTTATTTATGTTGCATTGAGTTAAAATTTTAACATGATAATTTTGTTATGCTACATATGCTCTCCTGTAAAAGTGATTAGTTCAGATCATACTCTTAGTATGGATGAAATAATTACTACTAATTCTTTTTATTTACCATATTTTCTTCGTGATTACATGTTTTCACTTTATATACCTTCCTTTTCCACCGTTGCTTCCTCTCAGATGATGTGTATCTCCTTCATTAGTTTCTTTCTTAATTAATAAGTAATCCTCAATCTTGTGTATAACATTATCATTTTATATCCTTTCTTATTTGGTGCTTCCTCACCAGGATGTTTACTCCCTAATATTCCCTAACATAATGAATTGGAACAGGTCAGAGTGGCACTTTTGGCTTCAATCCCTGCTGTCCAATACTTCAATTAATTGAGTCCAGAGGTATTATCATCTCTGGTCAAAATATAAGACTGATGGCATTTTCTACATCCAGTCATAAAAATAAATAATCAGTAAAAGTAGTCTCTTTTGACTAAAATAAACATCTTTAGATTCTTCACTTCATAATATTTTATATCCATTAATACTTTTATACACTTGACTCTTCTCTATTAAAGCTTATTCCATATTAGGTGGTTTGGGTATGTGGTATAATATACATTTCATCGGTTCATCATGTTTACATAGTAATTAGCATATATATATATATATATATATATTTTTTCTACCATCTGGTATCCAATGAGTTATTTTATTGCTCATGGCATAACATAGCACTTATCACTATAACAGTGGTTATTACAACAATCTTATCATTAATAGTACCAGGGTTTTTGGTTTCTGGTCTTAATATTTGGTCCTTACTTAGTTGGTCTTTCTTCATTGTTCCATCTTTATCAAATTATTTTCTTTGTGAGTTTGGTTAAGTTGTTTTGATTAAATCATATGATATTCTGGTTTCTTTTCTCTTTTTCATTTGAAATTCTGTATCATTTTTGTCTTACTTACATAATTTATAATAGTGGTCATTGTTAGCATAGTCACTATTATCATACAAACTATAGTATGGTTTTTTATAGTTGTGATAGTTTATTGAGGGTTTTTTTTTCTTTATTAACACTGGTTTTTATGAGGATTTGTTACATTCCTTTTTCTAACATTTTTAACCTTTATTAATATATTGTTCTGGTAACATTAAATTATCCAATTGTTTAACATTGGTACTCCATTTACCTTCAAATTCTTTTATGTAAGAGTTCACTCAACTTATGAGTGTGATTTGTTCTTACTCTTTTAGAATTTTGTATCTCTTTCTTACAAAATCTCTTTTCATATTTAAGAGTTATTTCTCATCATTCGTACGAGTTGTACTTACTATTTTTTAACTTTAGATATGTTTATTCAACTAAATTCTTTCTTATTCATAGTAGTTTTTCAAATATTTTGGTGCAAGTTGTACTTACTATTGTTTTGAATTTTGAAATTTTTTTTCATCAAAATTCCTTTCGTTTCTTCATAATTCTTCGAATGTTTGGTGTAAGTTGTACTTACAAAAATTTTTTTTGTTTCATAATATCTTGTCGAATAATTGATGTAAGTTGTACTTACTATTTTTTTTGAATTTGGAAATTTTTATCTCTCCTCTAAATATTTTTTAATTGATAATTGATTATAAGTTCCTTTTACTTTATTTGAAATGATATCCTTTAGTACATACGTATTGTTATTATTGTTTTTAACAATCAGGTATGGGCCGGTATACAGCAGTAACAACTTTTTGGTAATGCCTTCCAAATTCTATTGTCTTGTATTTCTCTTGGAGGCGGTTTTTCATACATTGCCGTGTATGGCGTGGTACCTATAGCGGGGTGATATGACAAATTAAGGAATTCTTCAGTAGCTAATAAATATTCTTGCCACTTCCTTTGTTGATTATAGCAATAAGTCCGTAATATTCTTCCAACTCCTCGCAGTACCCTCTCTGCTGGATTGCTGTTGGGGTGGTAGACAGATGCCTTGTATGTCTTAATGCCCAACGTATTTAGAGTGTTTCTCCACCTCCAACCCTTAAATTGCGTTCCATGGTCTGTGATTATGGATGCCGGGCTCCCTATCTCTGGAATGTAATGATTTGTTATTATTCCTAGAGTCTTCAAAGTGGTGGCTCTGTTCACAGGGTACAGTTTTGTGAATTTTGTGAAGTGATCCATCATGATAATAATGTATTTGTATCGATGGCATCCTCCACTGCGGGGAAATGGGCCACAGATGTCCAGAAAGACCTTTTCCAGTTTGGCTTGTGAGGTAATTGGTATCATCATACCCTCTTTTCTCTCATTGTTGGTTTTCACCAATTGACATATCAGACAGGTTTTGAGGTAGTTTCTCGTCTTTCTATTTATATTTTTTATATGGCAATTCTCTTCTATCGCCTTGATCACCTTCATGGCTCCCATGTGACCGTATCGTAGATGATAGTCCAGGATGATATCCTTTTCGTTTGTAGTAGGGATCATGATCTTCCATATCTCTTCATCAAGGGATGTTTTGATGAATAATATTTCGTTATGTACACAATAAAACTTGGTTATTGTGTCATCTTGGTTGGAGAGACGAAGTTTAATGTGGTTTAACTTCGGGTTGGACTGCTGGTGTTTGCTGATGTCCTGCACTATCTTTTCTAAATCGGATCTGTCCTTAATAATATTATAGATTTTCAAGATGCTCTCCTTTTCGCCTTCGAACATTTGTTCTTCCAGATTTACTCTCGACAACATGTCGGCTACTACATTTTTACTTCCAGGAACGTACTCCCACTGTATATCGTATTCCTGCAGGGCAAGTACCCATCTGGTCAGTCTACCATGGCTTAACTTGTGTCTTCTCAGAAATGATATAGATTTGTGATCTGTTCGAATGGTCACTGGATATCCGAGGATATACGTCCGAAACTTCCCACAGGCAAAGAGTACACTTAGCAGTTCCTTTTCCGTCACGTTATAGTTCTTTTCACACTGGTTAAGGGTTCTGCTAGCAAAGCTCACTACTAGATGGTTTCCACCTTCGTCTTCTTGGTACAGTGTTGATCCCAAGCTAATGTTACTAGCGTCACAGTTTAGAAAGAAGGGTCGGTTAAAATCCGGATGGTTGAGCATTACTGCTTCTACGAACTTCTCCTTAATTGATTTGAAGGTTTCGTCTTGTTCTTTACCCCATCGCCATTTATTCTTGGACGATAACTGGTACTGAAACCGGGCCATCAGTTCGGAATAATTATTTTGGAACTTCCTATAGTAGTTACACAGGCCTAAAAATGATTGTAGTTGCCTTCTGTTTTATGGTATAGGGAATCGTTGTATGGCGTCTATTTTTTCTGTTGATGGTGTTATTCCTTGACTGTTTAACTGGAAACCCAAGAATTGTACTTCCTTAGCTATAAGCTTGGACTTGTCTAGTTTAAGGGTAACATTATTTTCAGCCAGCTTCTTCAAGACATGCTCCACATGGTAACAGTGTTCTTCCCAATTGGTTGATGTTATTAGGAGATCATCAACATAGACAGTCGTGAATTGGAGCGCTTCTGGTCCGAGTATATGATCCATACAGGCGACAAAAACAGCTACTGAGTTCACCAACCCGAAGGGCAACCTCTTAAACTGGTAGTTGCGCCCTTCGAATATGAACGCCATGTATTGCCGGCTTGCTGGGTGCAACTCCACCTGGCAATACCCGCAAACGGTATCCCACGTGGTAATGAACTTCGTTCCGTGAAATCTTTTCAATATCTCATCAATTTCGCCAGGTGAGGTACGATCGTTAATAATCATTTTATTTATCTCACGTGCGTCAAGGCAAAGCCTTACCTTCCCATTTTTCTTTTGTATAGCCACAATTGGGCTAGTGTATGGCGATTGACTGCTTTCGATAATATCTTTATTGATCATATTTTGGATCTCTGTGCGTACGGCTTCCTTCAAAGATTGTGCTATGGGATACGACTTTCGATTAAATTCTACCAGTTCTCTGAATCGTATGGAACATTGGTAGTTCCGGATCTTTCCAGGTTCGTCCGAAAATACAGCTCGATATTTTTCATATATGTTGACTAATTGATTCAGCTGGTTTTCCTCTAATTGCTCGGTAGTATTGTAGCACTGGAAGTTACGTATCTCCTGAATCTTTTGTGGCCATAGGTCATCCTCCAAATTCTGATGTACTGGCTTGTTGTCTGTCGAGTAGTTTGACAAGTAATTCACCTTATTTTTGTGGTCGAGAAGTTGTCTGGAGTCTAGCATCTTGTTGTTAGTTAAATTGGCTATCCAGGTCGAACCTTCAGAAAAGAGTGATACCTTTCCTCGGCACAAGTCGATAACTGCTCCGTTTCTGCGCAATATGTCACATCCTATCATGATGTTGAAAGGTAATCCGGCTGCAACAAGAAATATCATATCCACACTAATGCCCTGACTGTTGACACTTAGGGATACCTGTTTTCTTATGGTTTTGTTCTGTCGGCCGGTAGCTCCTACAAGTACAATATTATTAATAGGTAGTACCGGTAAGTTTTTGTGGCATTCCTGCTGTATCCGGTCCAACTCATTACGATTTATTATAGAGACATTTGCTCCAGTGTCTATCATTATAGGAACAGAAATACCCTCAATTTCTGCAATTATATATATTATTTCATTGTCATTATTATTAATGTTAATTTCGTTTTCTTCTAGCAAGTCCTTACGGATATCTTTCAAATAGTTATTATATATTATTGTAAAATTTTTTCTTTCTTCCTTCAAATTTATTTCTTGGTCAAACCCAGCAGATTGGAGCAGTAAAGGGTTATTGGAGTTTATTACTGCCTCCGTTCGTTTAAATGTTCCGCATCATTACGGATTAGGCCGTTGGAAGCATCAACTTGGAGTCCTGAAACTGCTTCGTTTGGTTCAGCACGATCGTCCTGTTGGGCTTCCGTTACAGGTAGTCTTCGTTGATTGTCCAGGCTGGAACTGCGTCTGGGCTCGTACTCTCTGTAACGATTACTTCCCTGACTTCCTTGAAAGGTCTCATACTCATAATATCGGCTCCTTCGTTGAGGCTGGTACCTCCTCTATCCATTGCCTTCCGCTCTGATGTAGTTAATATGGGGTCGATATGTCCTGTAATTATTGTTATTACCTCCATTCGGGTAATTCCTGTTATAATTACTATGATAATTGTTATTAGAGGAGTTGGGGTTTCTCTGACCATTTGGAACATAATTACGGTTATTATTATAATAACCGTTGTTGTTTGGTGGACGGTTATTATTATTATTATTATTATTATTATTTTTGTTGCCCTCATTATTTTTAATTCGAGGAACATGATTATTATTATTACTGTTATTAAATCTAGGTACATTATTGTTATTACGGGTGTTATGATTGTATTCAGCATTATTCCGATTTGCGGAATTATAATTATTATTGTTGCCCACATTCTGCTGATTATTATTATTTGAACTATTGGTGTTACTTCTTGGTTCCGGCCTTTCATATCTCCTGCGACTTTGGCGGTAGTAATCCTCATGCTCATACATTTCTAAGAGCTCGGTCATTGCTTGTACAGTCTTTATTTGACTGTTTCTTCTAGCTTTTATTATATCTTCCTCATAATGGTATGAGAGCTTGCTGACCAGGCGTTCTTCCGGTATTCTGGGCTCTAGATGTTTGGCCACGCACACCTTTCCCAAGAAGTACGCCATTAGAGTCTGGTTTCCATACGGGTTGTATTTTCCATGACAGATCCCGTCTCTAGCGATATTTTGTGTCAATTCAGACCAATATTTGGCTTTGAATAGCCTTTTGAATTGTTGGTAGTCGGTCACTTTGTCTCTTATCGCCATCCACCAGTTATCTGCTATCTCCTTGAGCGATTCGTCAAGTACTTCTTTATTCTCCCTCCAGCGATTGCCTCTGTGTTTGGTGAAGTACTCTTCGATTCTGGCTAGGAACTCCATCGGTTTGTTTTTATAAAACCTGAAGTTAATTCCTTCACGATTCTCGTTGTTAGGACAACTGGTAATGCTTGTCGGTCGACTATGGAACAGGTCTATATCTGTTTGATTCTGTCGCACGTGACTGTTGATACTGGTCACAGTAGCTTCAATGCCGTCACATTTTTCTGTGAATCGGTCCTGCACTCGCTCCCAGTCTTCACGTGTTTCTTTTAGTTTTTCCTCTAAAGTCTTCCTATTCGTTTCTTCAATGTTGTTAACCTTAGTGTTTATTTCCGTCTTGATACTCTGTACTTCTCGTTCGGTTTGACTCCATCTTTCGTCAGCTCTTGTAACCTTTTGTTCGATTACCGTTATTTCCTCTTCTACCTTCTTGCTGATTGTTTCATTGTTTTCAGCTATCTTTTGCCCCAATTCTTCCTTCAATGCTTCCATCTTTCCATCTAATCGGTTCATATTCTCTTGGTTCGTCTCTCTTAATTCTGCTCTTAATTGTTGACTATTATTTTCCATCTTTTTATTGGTTTCTTCCAGTTTCTGGCTTATCTGGGTCAATTCCTCCTTCGATCGTTTATTGTCAGTTTTTATTTCCTCCATTTTCTCCTCCATCTTCTTACTATTTTCTTCCATTTTCTCCTCCATCTTCTTACTATTTTCTTCGATTTCTTATTGGTATCTCCAATCTTATTACCCAATTCTTCCTTTAATGCTTCCTTCATAGTTTTAAATTCTCTGAGTAACATTTCCATCATTTGATCAAATTTTGTATCTTCCTTTGTAGTGGATTTCTTTGACTGTTCCTCCTGTGGTTCAGGCTTGTCTGGTTCTGCTGGCGGTAACATCAACTCCACATCTTCCACTGGTGTCGCCTCTTTATCCTCCATGTCTACCTCCCGTTCGGCCTCCACAGCCCTTTTTTTTTATGTAGCCCTCCTGTGCATCTCGCTCCTTCTTCCGACCTATTGACTGCTGCCGAGCTAAAAATAGGAAACTGGACAATCGTCCTTATTTTATAACTCTATTAACTCCTATTTTAGGCCCTTTAGTTGGACGCCATTTTGTAATATATATTCTACAAAATTTTTACCGATAATATAATTAGTAAATAGATTTTATAATTATTAAGTTGATTTTATAATAACTGAAATCCCACTAGTGATCTCACCAATTGGTAATTATTCCCAATTACAAAGAATAAGTTAAATATAAATAATGCATGATAAAAAAGTGTGATTTGTTGATAATAAAAATTTTTGTAAGTTATAAAATTTTACTTATATATATTTTTTGTTTAATTAATTAATTCAATTAATTAATAAATAATTAATTAATTGTGTGTGTGCTTTAATTACTTCCAATTAAATAGGTATGAATTTGTAGTTCAAAACTATTTGTTTCTATTAATAATTTAATTGTGTAGTTAGATCTGTTGATTCTCTCTGCTGACTTTGCTCTTTTTCTTCCTCTCAAATATTTATTTTATCACTGTAAATCATTTTTCTAGAAGAAAGAATAGCTAACATTCACTATACAAATAAATACAAACTCTTATAACTGAATAATGATGTTCATTTATTGACATTTAAAATTATGCGCCATTCAGGCTGCGCATGACCCAGGCATTGGTTGATATCTGCTCAAGTCGGTAGCGAACAAGATTGACAGAATATATTTTTACAAGATTAATTAATTAGGATTCTTTTAGCGAGTCGAAATGGTCAGAGGGCAAGGAACAAGATACAATTCTTACACTAATTTTTAAAATAAATCATTATGGCTGAAAAAACAATAGTATTATATAAATTGTCAATTATGAAAAGTAATATCGAACCATTCGTCGAAATGACGTCACTGGCTTCAAGCAGGCTGTGTCTTGTGCTGGTTCGGAAATAAAGTATGGCCGCCGTCACCTCGACTTCTCTGCTATGCACTGCTGATACTGGTTGAGCTTCTCCCACAGAAATAAATGAGTATTCCCTTCTCTATGAGGTTGTAGTTGTCCTGGAATATAGTGTAGAGTGTTCTCTCTTCTCCTGCGATGTTGTTTCATGATGGTTTACTGGTAAAGTGTCCGGTGTTCAAAAGTGTTGTATTCGTGTTCTGCTAATATGGTTTAAAATATTCTCAAAATGGCCGTTGATTTCTTGTGCTCGTGTTAGATAGTGTTATTGCTGTTATTCTAAATTAGTTAGGTGTTAATTATTATCTGTTAGTGTTATTTTTATCTAGTTAACCTCTGTTACACCTTTCGAGGCTACACTCATGGTTTTGCACAAAATTATACTTTTTCGGTCTTCTGTTAGTAATTTCTCAACTGGTCATATTAACGATTAACAATAGACTAAACTCTGAACGTCGTCGTTTTTAGGTAATTTATGATATGTCTTTTTCCTCTTTCCATTGTTTATTTATAAAAGTACATGTCTCAGATTTGGTTCATCCTCTAAATATACATAACAAGGTTTCCTATTTCTTGCTGTATTTCAATTATTTCTTAATTTTACAAAAATCTAACTATTTGGCAATATTCTTAGATTAATTTTACATAATTGGATATATAGCTGGGTTTGTTTTAAGTTCATATAAGCCTAAAATTTACAATTTTTGATAATTTTGGTAGGCCTCATATTTTGTACAAATTTAGTGTTTAAATGGTTTATAAGTGGTTTTCTGATAATATTTCCATGGAATAATATTAATCACTCCGTGATTATTTTTGTTGTTCATAATTTTGTTGTTATAACACTTCAATATTGATTAATTTACCCTTTAGTCTGATTTGATTACCATTATAGGCCTAGTATTATTTATTTTCAAAAGAAGTTAATTTTCTTTCCTTTGTCATTCAATTCGTTATTAATTGTATCTGTACTAATTACATTTTCCTATTTCTGTGTTGTATGGACTGAATTCTATTCCCTATATTATGTAGTTTGATTCTCTGATAGATAGTTTTGGTTTACATTACTGGTCTGTTTTTCTAGAGTGGTGTATTAGCTAATCTGCTTTGTACCTTTCATATGGTTTACAGTTTTAAATAAAATTATAACATTCCTATTTCCTACTTGCCTCTCTGCCTTACAAACTTGAAAATTAGTTAACATGATTCTAAATACAACAATACATCTTATTATCTACTATTTTTCATATATCACCTAATTTTAACAAAAACATCTTATATCTATTATTTTTGACTGTATCATTCAATGATAACAAAATATCTTATGCCTATTATTTTTTATATATCATTTAACTATAATAGAAACATCTCATTACTAACAATACCTTCAGTCATTAACTGTCCTTTGTTTTTATGTTCTTTTTGTAACAAATTTAATTATACTAAAACATCTTATTACTAATAATAATACTTTCAGTCATTAACTGTCTTTTGTATTTGTTTTTTCTGGTAACAACTTAATTGTGATAACAACATCTTATATCTATTATCACCTTATATCTAACATATTATCTGATTAACAATAAATAACAAACATCTTATCATTAGTTATACCCTCAGTTGCGAACTGTCCTCTGGTATTTATTGTCCTTCTCACAATTTACTTAACTGTAATTAAAAAAAAAACATTTTATGGGTAATATTATTTCTTATATCTAATTTAAAAAACTCTTATCACTAATAATGTTGTCAGCCCTTTTAAATAATTTTTATTTCCTACACTATTTTTTATTATAGTGTGTCACCTGTTATTCTCTACACTCACTGTAGTCTCTAACTTTTATTGTATTTATTATGGTATTTCACCTTGTATTTCTTACACTAATGGTAGTCTTTTGTTTTTACACTATGGTAGTTTTTGGTTTGTTTCTACACTATTGGTAGTCTTTTGGTTGTTACATATAATACTTATATCTAGTTTACAACTCGGTTTTCATTGGATTGTATCTTGTAACTTGAGTTACAGGGTCTAAATGTGTATTGGTTTTAAATTTAGTTCAAAGGTATGTATTCCTTTATTAACATTTTTGGAATAGCTCTTCTTATTTCTAGGCTCTTTGTAGGACTCTTGACATATTTTGTCCTTTCTTCATTATTATATTAGTAAATTTCTTGTCTTGTGGTTTCTCCGCTTCTTGACCTTATAAATTTCCCTTATTAATATTGTTTTCATGTTTTTATCTCCTTTTTCTTTCCTTTCCTTTTTACTGCTTCCCCAATCTACTGGGTATACTGCTGGTTTATTGGGTTTTTATATAGTAAGTTATTTTGACCAATAGTTTTCTTTGTTATTTTTTATTCTTATTAACATTTTATTGACTTAATGTACAGTTTTTTTAGTTTAATCTTTAACCAATTCATTCTTCTCACTCACTATGGACCTTTTCTTCTTTAGTTATGTTGCATTGAGTTAAAATTTTAACATGATAATTTTGTTATGCTACAATATTTATAAATAGGCTATAACATCTTGAGGTAAAGAAATTATAAATATTAAGTAAATTATACATGCATCAAGAAATGGACTGTAGCAAAAAGTGTTTGAAATGTGTGTGTGTGTGTGTGTGTGTGTGTGTGTGTGTGACCAATTTAAACAGTTGCAGTAAATGTTTACAGTTTGTTAAAACAGCCATATTTCATTGGGAAAAATAATTATTTTTTATTTTAGGGTAGATATTTTAATTATGTTTATATTTATTTTGTTACAGCATTTGGAAGACATCACTACAATTATAAAGGATGAAATTCTTTTAGAAGAAGTGGAAAAAGAAATGAATACACAAGAGGTAAAGTTTTTTTTAAATATACAATCAGTCTTCCATCTACAAGTAGGTGAAACAAGTGAGATTCATGGTAGATGAGTCTTCCATTGAAGGCGGTCACTTTATTAACAAAATATTGTTGAAGTTGAACATTTATAGTTGAAAATTAGATTCAGTCTTAGCCTTTCCGGTGCTCTGGGTGTGTATACACACAACATTTTTATGTCAATATGATGCTCCGGATGTGGTAAGTCGCACGTCGTTTTAAATTGGTAAAGTGCTCAGAACGGTTTAGTACGGCTATGGCTGTGATACACGGAACAAGCATTGTGCGTACAAGGTCAACGAATTGTCTTTAGTTATGAGAGCTGTTGAAACAAAGACAGTTCATTCAGTGTGGCCGGTGTCGTTTAGAAGTTGTGATAATTCACAGATGGGTTTTTGTAAACGCTGCCATTAAGTGATACGTATATTTGTTGTTGTGGCGTGCTCCTTTTATGTACATCTGCAATTGACAATTGAGTGTTGCTCAGGTTGTGTAATCTTTGCCGTTAATGATAAATGTAATTATTGTTGTGACGAGTTTATTTTTTATCTACATTTGCAATTGACTGTTGAGTGTTTTGAGATTGTGTAATCTTTGCAGTAAATGACATGTATAATTGTTGTTGCAGACCATTTTGTAAATGGTAGAGTGCTCCACTCGTATATACACACACTGCTGCTGAAAATATGGCACACGGGCAAAGCATAACTGCTCACACGAGTTGGCAGCGAAAAGGTTAAAACATAGAGACACCTGAGATGTCTTGCATTGGTGCTGTCACCCAACAAGTTGAGTGCTAGTTGATTGGGGTTGGTGATTCAATTTCAGTTGTTAGTTTATACAATAACATTGAATTTCCTATACCAGTGAAAGACTCGAATGTTGTCTTCTACACCTTTGTTCCTTGTGAGCAATGGGTAGGTTGATGATTGTTATCAACATGTAATATGAATACATTGTAAGTACATCAATAATTGAATGAACGAATCAAGTTTTGTTTTTACTCGGCCTTTTTTTGGCATTTGTCTTTCTGTCTGTTGGGGTATGTCTCACGATTACTTTTCAACACATCAAATGATTTTTGTAAACCTTGGCCTGTGTGTTTGTAACTCTACTCTACAGAACTCTATTGTTTTTGACACTGATCCCGCAAAATGTAGATGGGAGAGTGGTAAAAATGTGTGAGGGTGAAAATTTGGAAAAAAATCACAAAAGTCTGTGTGGAATATTGAATTAAAGAGAACTTTAACCATATGAATTTAGCTTCATTTTTAAAAATCTCAATATTTTGGGATACCAGGGGCCAAACGTGAGGGAAAATTTTGATAAAGTAGCAAAAATTCAAAGGGATTATTGGGCATATGGCTTGTGGGATATCAAAGGGAATATTAACTAAAATCTGAATATAGTGGTGAGCTTTAAAAATTTCAATATTTTGGAATGCAAATTTTTAACACAGCCAGCCTAGAATGGAATCAAAAATTATTAAAATCCGGCCGTGGTCAGACTAAAGAATATTTTAACACAAATTAGATGTTTAAAATTTTTTAGCCTGTATTGTGTGCTTACTATTCAGTTGTTACATTTCTGAACAAAAAATAGGGTATTTTTAATTAAGAAAATTGTGTTTAGTGGTTATAATCACTATTGTCGGTCCATTGTTAAGCAGCAGGGAAATGGGCAGTAGTCGGTACAACTAATTGGGGGAATGAAGCGCGTAGATAATGTAGAAGTTGTACGCATCACAAAAACAGTGGGAGCTCAGTATACTATCTGAAATGAAGACAGATAAACCTGTTTGAAATGATATGCTGTCAAATCCTTATATGTAGTGGCATTTCTCCTGTGTGTATAGTTTGCTACAATCAACAAAATGAGCTATCACATGACTAAAAACCATAATGGCTGCCACTCAGTCAACTATGTGGGCCACTCTTTATATACAAATCAATCATAAAACCTGTTTAGACATGTGAGAGAACGATTGGACATACAACAACAATAATATGCTTCCTGAGCTGCAGAACTTGCTCACTGCTTTGAACAAAGTACATTTATTACTGAATGAACTGTTATATTACATCATTTTCGATTAGTAGAAAATCCTGATTACCATATTTTTTGAACAGAACACTGTTGCACACCACTATAGAAAAATTATTCCGATTAGAGCTTTCAAGCTTCACAGCTCGTCAGATCGGAAATAACAATAATAGGACTAGACAACTTCTTTATACCCACTTGCCCTACCACTAGCGTACACATTTTCATAAACAAGCTATAAGTTAAATGTCCTTTCTGGCTATTATTAACTAGCGAGTTCAGTCACCCATGTCTGTACTTTTACATTTCTTTCTAGTACATTATGTGTGTTGTGTGTATTTTTTTGTGTGTACATTCTTTTTAATACCTAACGTTTTAAATCCTTTCTCATTTAGTATTAGTATTCATTAAATTTTCTAACCCTTTCTTTCTTTCAATATTTCTAACTCCTCTCTAAGCCTTCTTTTAACTGTGTTACTACTTTCAAAATTTCATAGTCTTCTAAAGGATTAACAAACTTATGGTTCTCTTCTATGAAATGTCTTGCATATAACAGATTTGTTGTTCTATTACTTTCTCCACATTTGTGGTTACATAACCTGCATTCTAATTTCCATCCTGTCTCACCTAGGTACACTTTGTTGCATTATTTACATTTTAATTTATAAACTCCGCTTCTCTGTAAGATTGGGATTTTTTCTATGTTTACTTCTTATCTTATCAAATACTGTTTCACGTTTTTTAATTGCTATATCTACTCGTATTTTTTAAAATGTATAATTTTTCTGATGTATGATCCTACATATGTCAGTGACCGTGCATAATTCTTTTGTTTTGGTTCTTGCATGTTTGTTTTTAGGTTTTTGCATGTTAATGCTTTCCATAACTTTATCCACTATGTTGGTGTTATAGTTATTGTTCTTTACAATTCCCTTTATCTTTTTTATCTCGCTATCTTTTGTTTCTGTCTATTTAACCACCTGTAAGCTCTATAACAAAATGAATTGATTGCCGCCACTTTATTTGTCGTACTTCATTTCAGATAATATACAGAGTTCCTACTGTTTTTGTAAAGTGTATAACTTGTGTATTGTCTAGGTGCTTCATTCCTCCAATTAGTTGTATGACTGCTCCCCATTTCCCTACTTCTTAATAATGGACCGACAATCTCTTTGTAGATGCCCAGGTTCCCCATATCTAAAAAGCTTCGGTCTTCCATACTTTCTACCTTCATACTGTGGTGCCAAACTTTTAAGACTCTGTCTCTTATTCTTCCTCTTAATCATTTGTGTCGTCACAATCAGTTAGTGTGCGCACTTTATGATTCGCCCAACCAGACACTGACTTGGTGGCCTCAAACTGTACAGCATAGACAAGCGTACCCACTCTATTATGGTGTATTGCCATTGTAACAGTTGTTGTAGTTCACTATCTCTGCCCCCATCAGTAAATGTCTATCACCAATGTCATTCAGAAATTTTCTGGTGCTCTGTGATAGGCCAGTCTAACTAGCAAGTCAATACTTGCTTCAAACTGTTCTGCATAAGAGTTCTGGCTGTAAGGTGACACTTTCTGTAGTAGCTCTAAGGCAGATACTTGAAAGCAAGAATAAGTGAAACCAATAATATGTGCTTGCGACTTCAAATTGCCAAAGATATGTTGTCCAGTAGTGCTTCCATCAAATGTTGGGCCCTTGATATGAATAGGCATGACTGCAGTCAAAGTAATTCTCTCTGGTACCTTATTTTCTGTATTTTTTGGACTTTACATTTTTTGGTACAATCTGTTGAGCAGTTTGATTTGTAACAGGGTTGTTTTTTCATTGACTGTTCAGCTTCTGTTTTAATCTGTTATTTTACATTTGCAGTCCACTTCTCTACTACAGATAATCTTACCTCTTCCCCACTGAGATCACCATGTAATTCACCCACACCTCCACATAGTAGAACCCAACTCTGCAGCAGTATGCTCTTTGTTCCTATATCAGTGCTTTTATGTGTTTTGTTTCTTGTTGATGTTCTTCTTTTTGTCATTATATGTAAGCAGGGCTGCTTTAATTAACTAAATGAATAAGTATTACCTTCTTAGTCTGTCCTGTGGCTTCCTTATATAAATTTTAAAGATGTAAAAACGTGTTTCAGAACTTATGTTCCATCATCAGGTGTGTTTCACTCGTTGGAGGTCGTCAACACATTAAGACACAACACATATTTAAACACAAAAAACTAGTTGATAATAGCGCACGAAGTTCACAGTGTGCACCATGTGATGTAATATCCATACTGCCATCTGTTGTCATTGTTGTCTGTGCACTATCAGTGATGCGGGCTTCAGGCATTCAGAGAATTGCAATGCTGTATCATACAATGTGTTGGAATGAAAATTTAGCTGGTCGTGTAACAAATGCTTGGGATAAAATTTATATGCCTTATACACTTTAAACTCCTCGGCAGCACTCATGTACCGGCCTTACTTGCAAAAATGTATGGGTATAAGATTTGTAGCAAAATCTGTGTAATTGTGGTTACTATTAATTCAAACTGCCGTATTGAATGTAACAATGTGCGGCAGTTACATTAAAATTAAAATTTGTATACATTTCAAAAAACAAGCAGTTTTACAAAAAAAGTAGTCCGTTCCTCGGTGTGGAACTGTTCATAAGGTGATCGCAATTGATTATACAGTGAAACTTGGTTAATTCGAACTTCAAGGGGAAAGGAAAAAAATTCGAATTATCCAAAATTTGAAATAACCAACATCATACGGAACAATACTGTAAGTTCACATTTTTTGTTAAGTACTGCAACAGAAATAATATAAGTTAATTGCACAGAAGAAACTAATTTATTTCAGTAATAAAGTGACTTATTTTACAGGGTATTACTCAAAAATTGTATTACATGAACCAACATTTATAAAATAGAATTACCTGTACCCCAAAAATGTGTAAGCTTCGTTTGTTTTTGTTTTTTTAGTTGTAAACACTGAATAAAATCTTCTAATTCACTCACAGCACAAAAAATTTTGTTATTAACGTTGAACTGAGCTTCAATGAATCGTTTTAAGTCCGCGATCATTGAAACTGCCTCAGAAGTGGATGGAATCGGTGTCTCTGGTTGAAGGTCTTCTTCGTCTTCTTCTTCTGCTTCAGAAGATCCCTGCGTATTTTTCATCACTTCTTCGAGAATTTCACCATCCGTCAGAGTTCCACAGATGGCGACGTCAGCATCGACATTTAAATACGCTTCGTAGCTTACATCAACATTTAAATCTTCCCAGCCATCTGGTGTATTTTCTTCAGGATGGTTCCAATCAGTATTTGTAGAGTTTGCAACTTCATTTGCCTCATCATTTCTGATCTTGAAACCACCGACCCTGAAACAGTGTGCTATCGTACTAGGCTTAACTTTGTTCCATGCATTATGTATCATATGAGCAGCGTCCAATACGTTAAGATTTTTTGTTTGGTACTCCTAAGATTTTCATAACAACCTGTCGACGATAAAAATGTTTCAGATTCTTAATAACCCCTTGGTCCATAGGCTGAACAACTGAGGTCATGTTAGCCGGAAAGTATTCAATTTTAATCCACGTTAGCGATGGAAGGTTGTTGTGGGCCGTGCAGTTGTCGATAAACAACAAAATTTTTCTCTTTTTCCGACCAAGTTCTTTGTCAAGATTCAGAAGCCATTTTTCAAACAATGCAGCTGTCATCCAAGCTTTTTTATTGGCTTCGTAAGTTACTGGTAAACTTCTTGCAGACTTAAAACATCTCGGCTTTGCTGCTTTGCCAATCATTAAAAGCAGTAATTTTTCTGACCCATCCATATTTGACCCTATCAAAATTGTCAATCTTTCTTTACTATTCTTTCCCCCACTGCACTTTTCGTTTTTAAATGAAAATGTTTTGTTTGGTAAACACTTAAAAAATAGCCCTGTTTCGTCGACATTAAAGATATTTTTTGGCTGGTAATTTTCGATAGTTTTCGCTAATTCAGCATGCCACTCATCTACTAAATGTCCGCTCACTGATCCGCTCTCACCACAAACATTTCGAAAAGAAATCGCATTTCTGTCATTAAAACCCGCAAACCAACCGGTACTTGCCTTAAAATCCCGAATGCCCAATCCCTCTGTGAATTCTTCTGCTTTTGCACGGATTATTGGTCCACTTAAAGGAATGTTTTGGTCACGAGTTTGTGTGAACCACTTTAAAACACAATTGTCCACTGCAGGATAATCTGCTGTTCTTACCCGCTTTCGACTTTTCCCGTTTTTTTATTCCAGTTTTCCATAAATGTGTTTTTATTTTTTAAGAAAGACGACAAAGTGTTCGGTAAAATTCCGTATTCTTTTGCAATGTCACATTTTCGTTTTGCTCCCCGTTCCACGTCTTGTATCACTTCAACTTTTTCGTCTAAAGTTAAACTCTTGTACGGGCTGCGCTTAGCCATTGTTAAACTGAACGTAACCTCTAGAATGCACGTAAGCTCTAATTATAGCCAAAACACTACTGTAGTTTTAAAATTAAATCGAACAACACGATTTTGACAGCACACAATTAAATCGAGCAGCACACCTTATGCACTATTCAACTGTACTGTAACATTACTGACTTAACTCTGTTTTGGTAGGGGAAATTCCAAACTACCCTGGGGGTACAGTATTGTGTACAGAGCAAGTTTGGAATTCTCTACATTCCTCATGCGATTACAGTTAGGTATAACGGTACCTACACCTATTGTGTATGACTATATTGTGTCTGTTTTCAACCAAAACGAAAGCAAACACTCCGAGCTAAGCAAACATTTTAAACTTTGTCTTTGAAAAAAACTTCGAATTATCCAAATGAAATATTTTTTACTTCGAATTAGGCATGCCATTTTTATAAGAGTTTAAATACGTTTTTCAAGGGGAATACCAGTTTATTCGAATTATCCAAAAATTCGAATTATCCAAGTTCGAATTAACCAAGTTTCACTATATATATATATATAATTGTTTATATATATATAATTGTTTATATATATATAAAGCATGTTAATTTAAATAATTTTTGTGATATGTAAATTTTTGAGATGGAACTTATATCAGAATGTTCAAAATAAAAAGGTTTGGCCTAATTAATGATGGTAATTATTTTAAAAGTTAGTAACTAAATGTATGTTTTTTAAGTAAAAAGGGTTTTTGGCCATAAATTCTATTGTAAAAATATTCAGGTTTTTTGAACAAGAATTGTTCTGTTCAGAAGCCTCCTTCGACACTTTTTTCTGTAGAAAATCATGAGTAGGGGTTACTTAAGAACCAATCTGATTATGCGAATTCAGTTGAAAATTATTTTTAACCGATTGATTAGTCTCTCTTTGGAATTGATAACATGTAATTGCCACTTGGTACATGATCATTGATGTCTCAAACACTACACACACATTAGAAAATTATTACAGTTGCTGCGAGAAATATAGTAGTGCTATTCTGTGAAAGTGCAAGATATCCGATTAGGTATATAGACGCTTTAAGCTGACTGGAAAAAGGGTGTTAGCATAACACATCATTTTAATAATCAGTATTAGTTTGCCGTGAAAGTATGTAACAATGCTTATGAGAAATAACTACACACCTGAAAGTGACCCTGTGGCTGGACAGAGTATATCAATCCACAATCCAGGATCATCCAGGAACTACCCATCATCTGAAGCATCTGAAGTTACATAAAATGGAAGCAAACTTATTATTTATGCACAATTAAAAAAAATAATAATTTAAAAGAATGATTATCATATCAGTAAAGACTTTATGGTAAATATGACAAAAGAATGTTAAATATTACTTTACTTCATAGTATATAAAGGGAGTCTTTTATTTTGTGTTACAAAGGTCAACACAGAGATTTTTTTTTTATAAACTGTATTAAAATCTCAGGAGATTGTCAAAAATAATAGCATCATTATTAATAGCATCCACTTCAAACATAGGCGTATCTCGGACTAGTTATTCTATGTGACCGCTGTACATCACAATTCGTATATATATATATACATCATTTGATAAGTTCAGCCATTTTCGTTTTAGTGTAAATAAATTTAAATTCGTGGTTTTATGTGTAGTGATTCTTGGTAAACCTTGACTCCATTTGTTCTTTATTAAAATTATCTACTTAACTCTTTTTGTTATTATAATCATCTCATGGCAACAATTTTTCTCTTAAATTTTGCAGAGCGCCAGTTATGAAATACACAGAAATAATAAAATTATAATACTATCTTTGAATACAATAAAATATAAAATACTAATAATAATAGAACAATGTACTAATTCTTGTGTCACAGATTGGCAGCACTAATATTTATTATGCAGTGTTAAAAATAATATTAATGAATACAATTCTGTGTTTATACCCAACCTAACTGTATTGTGTAAACCACATGCTGGGTCATATGAACTTGCTTGTTCATTGTGTTAAATATAATTGTTGCACAGTAAATTGTTTAATACAGGAGTAAGACATTGATGGCATAAAATAACTAATTACAATACTGAAAAATAATAAATCATCCATTTATTAACTATTATATTTAAAAAATTAAATATCAAAAGTTCGAAATGTGAATTCAGAATATTCTCTTTTTAAGAAGATACACTGACATACTATTATGCCTCTTATATGTAACACACAACAATAATAATCTATAACATCAAAACAAGACATTAAAAAACAATTGTAAAATTCTTGTAAATTTCTTGGGTGTCTGACAGGAATATAAACTTTGAATCATTATTAAAATTTTAAATCTTGCAAATAATCTGCAAAAATGGTATATTTTTTGTTAAATCAAATTGTAAGTTTATTAATATTTTAATAAAATAATATTCACTTTAAGTAAACATAGTTATTGTTTACAAGACAGCACCCATTCTAAATTGATTGGAAAAATTATTTTTAATAAAAATAAAAATTCCATATTACTTATTTTACTTCAACTATTTACATTTTCTTATTGATTTTACTTCACTAACTCATACTTCAGTTCTTTGTGAGTTGTTTCTTTGTTTTGAAGAAAATAATAATTATTTTTTTTTAGTTCTGTGTGTGTGTGTGTGTGTGTGTGTGTGTGTGTGTGTGTGTGTGTGTGTGTGTGTGTGCAGCTTCTGGATATATGAGACAATAACAACGATGATGATCGTGATGATTTTGCCAATGCCGATTTCCTGTCGCTAATAAAACCCCAAGAGTGGCCCCATGAGTAAGTCATTTGCGTCTTCCAGTGGCAGTGGAAAGAAAGTACATTTCTACTTATGGCATTGTCTGAATTGCAGTGTTTTGTAGACTTCAAATTTGATTAAATAACCATGTTTAATTATTGTCATTAATTTATTCATGTCTGGACAGGACTCTCTAACCAAGCAAAATACATGCGTACACAGAGATCGTCCCCATTACAGCACAATACCTGTTTCTGCTGGTAGACCACACACACACACACACACACACACACATACACACACGCACGCATGCACGCACAGCACTGCATAAAATCGACAGGTGATCACATTTGACAGGCTAGAGCCTGTAATCTTTGCCTGTACATACACTACTTAAAATTATTTCTATCAAGTTCTCTCTATAAATTATTTACAATACTGCTATTGTTAAATATGCAAATATATGTGTTGTTGCATATATTCCCCAGGTGTTATTGGATTTGAATGGTATTCGTATTTTATTTATATCTTCACATACATAGTTATTCACATAACAATACGTTTTAAAACTGCTTCTTATAAAAAAAGATTTCATCGAACATAGTAAACACTGCCATGGAGGGATACAAAATTTAGCCACCTTTCTTTGGACATATTGTTCTCTGTTGACAATATCCTGTGTCACATTTATGTGTTTTGTAGGAAGAGGCTATATAACAATGATTTTTATACCTTTCTTTTCATGGTGCTATTTCTACCTGTTTCTCTAATAACGTGCTGTTTATTCTGAGACTCATACTGTGTTCATCCTTGGTCTCTCTCTCTCTCTCTCTCTCTCTCTCTCTCTCTCTCTCTCTCTCTCTCTCGTGGGAAATAATTTCTCTTTGTCTTCTCTTACTTCGTTGTTCATTATCATTTTGCTCTTCTCTAACCTTGCTTGCATTTCTCTCTTAATAGCGATTCCTTCTCTTTCTGCCCAAAGTTTTCTCTTACACTCTCCTCTCTTCTTTCTTGCAGTTCCTTTTGGTTGCCATCACATATCACCTCTAGAGAATTGCTTTTATTTTTGTAATCTGTGTGAGCAAATTTAGTAATTCTTCAATGGTTTTAATTCCTTGTATGTATATTTACATATATATTCCTAATCTTATATTTTAGTTCAAGTGGTATGCTAATTTTAACACTAACTTGTGTTCAGTGAATTTTGATTTGCTCCTTAATTTTACTCCTTTCAACTGGCTGAGTGATGTTCTCTTCAAGGGTAAGTTTTCCATGTGTTTAATATCTACCACAATTTTGGTATCTTACCTGACTTTGTGTATCAATATTCCAATAGCAGCAATATTCAGTCAAGTCTGATGTTGTTCAAAAATAGTTTACTTGCTCAAACAATCATGTGGCAGCAGAATCTTGAAAATGTTTATTAGTGGAAGACTTGTAACACTTGTGTCTTCCTTATGTTTTCAAATACCGTTTTACTGACTTAAAATCATACACAGAGCTTAAAATCAACATGCGTTCACTTTGAAAAGCTACACCTTGTAAGCTTTCCCTGCACATACACATAGCACTACTTAAACTATTTTTAACAACTACTCTATATTAATTATTTACAAAAATTGTAGTGTGGTTAAATATGCAAATGTGTGAATGTGTGTGTGTGTGTGTGTGTGTGTGTATGTGTGTGTGGTGCCATTCACCATTCAATTATATACACATTTGCTTATAAAAATCTGCTATTCTTCCTATGAAGAGTAATGCAATACTGTAATCAGACATAGGGTAAGGTTAATTTTTTTAAGCCGAAAGCTACCTCACAGATAGAACATGATTTTTAACTTCTACTGCTTCTGTGTTCCAATTATGAATTATTACAGTTGTGTATTCATTTGTTCCAGTCTTACTTATTTACACCCATGAATAATATCTGTGAAGAAGAGGATTTTACTCCAGATTGTGAACTATATAGAGAAAAGTCAATTCAGAACACTCTCGGAGACCATCTGTCACCACACAAGTTAATACATTCTGGCATTAAGAAGTACCAGTGTGATGTGTGTTCAAAATCATTTACTCGTGCAGACATTTTGTCACAACACAAGTTAATACATACTGGCATTAAGAAGTACCAGTGTGATGTTTGTTCAAAATCATTTACTCAGTCAAGCAGTTTGTCACAACACAAGTTAATACATACTGGCATTAAGAAGTACCAGTGTGATGTTTGTTCAAAATCATTTACTCAGTTAGGCAGTTTGATAAAACACAAGTTAATACATTCTGGCATTAAGAAGTACCAGTGTGATGTTTGTTCGAAATCATTTACTGGGTCAGGCAATTTGACAAAACACAAGTTAATACATTCTGTCATTAAGGAGTACCAGTGTGATGTTTGTTCAAAATCATTTACTCGTACAGACATTTTGTCACGACACAAGTTAATACATACTGGCATTAAGAAGTACCAGTGTGATGTTTGTTCAAAATCATTTACTCAGTCAGGCAGTTTGTCACAACACAAGCTAATACATACTGGTATTAAGAAGTACCAGTGTGATGTTTGTTCAAAATCATTTACTGAGTCATGCAATTTGTCACATCACAAGTTAATACATACTGGCATTAAGAAGTACCAGTGTGATGTTTGTTCAAAATCATTTACTGTCTCAGGCAATTTGTCACAACACAAGTTAATACATTCTGGCATTATGTACCAGTGTAAAGTGTGTTCAAAATCATTTACTATGCCAAGCAGTTTGTCAAACCATAAGTTAATACATTCTGGCATTAAGTACCAGTGTGATGTTTGTTCAAAATCATTTACTATGCCAAGCAGTTTGATAAAACACAAGTTAATACATTCTGGCATTAAGAAGTACTAGCATTATGTTTGTTCAGAATCATTTACTACATCAGACAGTTTGTAATAACACAAGTTAATACATTCTGGCATTAAGAAGTACCAGAGAGTTGTTTCTACAAAAGTAGTTATTTGGCATAGCCTGTTGTGTTATAAATAACATGCTGGCATAAAAAATAACAGTGATGTTTGTAACAAAATTTTCTGTTTGTACATTTTGAGTGTAAATTAATCCATTATACTATTATGAACCATTACTGTGTGGTATGTAAGAATAGTTTCTACTGTCCAAAAAGTTTTAGCAATGTAATAAAACCAATCAATATAATATATAATAGTTGTTTTGATCGTTCATATTCTTTTTTCACAGCACTAAATTAATATTGATTATTAAACTTTCACTTGTGAACTTACTTTGTTTCCTCCCGTACGCGTTTCGGTGTGATGTGCGCCTTCGTCAGTGGTGTGAGACAGACTCCACTTTGGAGTCTGTCTCACACCGCTGATGAAGGCACACATCGATCGTGCCGAAACACGTATGGGAGGAAACAACGTAAGTTTACAAGTGAAAGTTTAATAATCAATATTAATGTATAATGTTTTTAAACAGAAACCCTTAAACAAGCATAATTATACAAACAAATTAATATATGCTGTAATATTGCCACTGCAAATATGTAATGTCTATGATATTTGGCACTACAAAACAGTGAAATTTGTAACAATTAAAATCATTAAATTATACATTATAATATAGTGTGACATTATTGGTACACATTTATCCTCTAATTAAATTTTTCACTGCATGAGTTACAGTGATATATATATGTTTAGTTGAAATAATTTGAAAGTCTTTGTTTCTTGCTATACATTGATTATATCTCATACAAGATTTTTGTCTGGCTGCTACAACCTTCACTATGACAGAGTCCTGAGGACTTAACACATCTGTGTTATTGCTTGGCAAAATGATTCACGTGGGTATGTCCCCTAAGTTAATGTAGCTTGGCATTTCACAACTTGTAAGTTGTATTTAAAGCTCATAGGTTATTTCGTTTAGCATATTTTTGATTGCTTCATGCATACTGTTTCTTTACAATTCAACATTAGTTCAGTGCATTACTGACAGATGACATTGTATCTCAAAACTGCTAATTTCTGATGCTTTACATGTCACTGTTTGTAGCGGTTCCTTGTTGTGAACTACACATTTGGTATAGTGGAGTGTTTGAATTTTTGAGTGATTTTTTTTTTTTGTAATCTTATATTACAAAGTGACTGATAACTTCTTGACTGAATATATAATATTGTGGTAATTTAATTTCAAATCTGGATCTGAATTGAATAATGTAGAAAATGAATAGACATTTTGATCTGACAATACAGGTAAGCCTACATAATTTGCGGTTAGTTCATCTCACTGTTTACTGCCAGTGTCCAAGATAACGAACTATAGCAAGTGTTACGAATGGCAAGACACCAGAATAGTGCAGATGCCCTGGTACATGCTTCGCAGTTTGAGGCTACCAAATCAGTGTCTGGGTGGACAAGTCATAAAGTGCATGCTAAAAGATCGCAATGGCACAGACGAGGAAGAAGAACAAGGAACAGGGACTCGATGGTCGGCACCACAGAATAAAATAAAGCATGGAATACTAAAGTGTTATAAATGTGGGAAACTTGGACATTACAACGAGATTGTTGGGTAGTAGGAAATTAAGCAGCAGGGAAACAAGCAGTAGTCAGTACAGCGAGGCGTGTGCTGACTAACTGGAGGAGCGAAGCCCCTAGACAATACGCAATTTTTACACTTCAGAAAAACAGTGGGAGCTTGGTGGTTACCGGACTCGTTCAAGAAAGGTAACCTCGATTACAGTTGACACAGGTGCAACAGTTCCCATTTTGCGGCCCAACATGGTGAAAGATCTCAAGCCAATCTGGTGCTCTTGCAGCTTGTGAACAGCTACTGGACGGCCTGTAAAAGTGTTTGGAAAAGTGGAGCTACACCTACGCATTGGTCAACTTGAGTCTAATCACCAAGTACTTGTTGCAGACATTGTGGATGAAGCAATTCTTTGTGTGGATGTTACGAACGCATACGGATTTATAGTTGACTTTAAAAACAATGCTTGAGAATCGGCGGAGAAGAGGTAATGCTCTCCACAATGACTACATCAGAAAAATCGATGGACGTGATTAACCAAGTGGCCATAACTGTTCCGCTAAACTCTGAAAAGATCATCATTTTTAGAACTGAGGTAGATACAGTAAAATTAAAGTTAAGGGCGTATGCGCAGAAACCAATTTATGGATGGACAAGTCCACTTTGAAATTGTGAATGGCAGGATGGTAAGACAATCAGCTGGAATGCAAGTGAAGGTGTCGCCAACTTTGCATGTGATGTTTTAGTTACCCGTACATTGTTAGCCTATCTCAGTCTTGCATTTTTTATTACTATTTCAATTTATTATTAATTATATAGTTGTACAGTCTCTCATTTTTATTAGTTATTGAATTTTTTAGTTAATTTCTATTAGTAGTTTTTATTCTATAATTATGTATTATCGTAATTATTTGTGTTATCATACAGTAACGAGATTTGATAAAATGAATACTTCTCCTTCAACTAGCGAAGACAGGAAAGTTATTCATAGTAAAGCACATGAAGTAATAATACACAGTTTTTTGTTGTCCAGGATTAAAAAGATTCCTGCAATTAAATGAATATGAAGAATGCGTTCCTTTATGTAATTATAGACTGTAGAGATAGTCAAGTGTAATTAAGGAGTGGAAGTGTACAGTTTGCAAATTGCATTGCGATAAGAATGGTCAGAAAGGCTGTAGTTTTTTACGTCTCAGCAGTACACAATGACAGAATCAAACCACTCATGTATGTTTATAAAACATTCTGATATGTAACAGCAACAAATTCCGATACGTGTGAACAGTACATATCATTTGCTTCATTTGTATAATAATACAATTACAATATTATTATTATTTGATTTACGTCAATTCCCCAGGCAGGAGGATTTTCCTCTTTTGCAAGATCACAAGTATGTTTCAAGACCATTTGCAGGTCAGGTATTGTTCTGTCTGTTCACTTTCTGAAAGGGGTCGAGGAGCAAGGGGGAAGATGTCTCCATTAAAACACACACACACACACTAGCATGCACACAATTCCTTTTTTCTTTATTTAATTTGAATTCTGTATTAGAACAAATGTTTTCAGAGTTTACAAGTTTTTTTTTTTTTTTTTGATTAATTTTGTTTTAATTTTATGCAATGTGGACACATACAGAGGAGTGTCAGTTTTTTATATTTTTTCAATAAATAAAAATGAGAGGGGGAGAGAGAGAGAGACCAAAAATGACACGTACAGAAATTTCATCAGAACTTTTCCTGATATTAAAAAAATAACTAAATAATGAATGGCAAAAAAACATTAACAAAATTAATGGAAATTATAGTTATAATTTCTTGTCTAATGAGCAGGTACTAGTAATGGCTTCATATACTTCACATCTTAAATTCTAAACCTATTACAAACATATTTGGTATACTCAGCTTGAAACAAACGTTCAGACCAACAAAAATGGTTTAAATGTTGCCATGCTGCATTATTAGTAGGTGCTGTTGAAACAGCAGGTTGATTATAATTGTTTTTAGAACAGACTTCTGGAATGTTGTGTGCAAGTGTATTGTGTTCAAGTAGCAAGTTTCCACTACTTTATAAAACATATCCTAGAAGCAAACTTTGACATCCAGTTGCTGTTGCTGAGAAACCTTACTAAGGGACTTATAAAAAAAAAGAAAAACAACAATTACATGCTTGCTCTTTTGAACATCTGATGAAAAGGTTTTGTAAAGTGTACCTAACAAAAATGTACAATGCTCGACTTGTCTTTATATTCCATACTTCTAGCAGTTTTACATGATATATTGCTAACACGAATAAGAAAAGTTTAAATCTGCTGAAGGTCTAAACGAGTGATAGTTATTTGCAGACTGACAGGGCCATAAAATAATTCTGAAAGAATTGTTTTTAAAACACCATCCTTTGTCAAGTGACTACTCAAATCTGGCAGTTTTTCACAGCAAACTGAAGTTTGATGATTTGATCCATCATGACCTAGTGATGGTCTAAACATTTCAAGGATTCTCCTAGCCTTAAAAAACTGGACTGGCGTCATTGAGTGACATGACTAATGTTAAATTTACTTTGGGATGCTTCCAAACATAATACAGTTTACAATAAACAAACAAAACTTTATGCCTGTCTAATTTTTCCAGAACTCCATACACATAATTTGATCTGGATAGAACATTTATTAAACAATAATACTATTCGATGCAAATAAATAAAATATCGGTATGGAGAACCATACATGACTTCCATGTTTTAAGATTTATATTTAAAATCATTTTAGAAATGAAATATTTCTACAGAAACTACTTCTATCTTCAGCCTCAAGCACAGAATTGTGGTCACTACATATACCACCTCACGTTAGCGCACTCGATTTTCACTGATGATGGCAGTCGATGGCATTTCCGAAATGTCTGGTTTTGCAGAAAACATTGGACCACGGCCAAACAGCCCGTGAAGGAATTTTATCAACAAACTTGTGTTAAACTTTTTAAGTTTCATTACATTTTTAATCAGTGTTCTGTGTTGTGAGTTTTACATTAATTATTAAGAATGATTAGGTATGATGAACTGTTGAGTCTTATTAGTACAGAAGAGGATGCAATTTCTTTTCTTCAAGGAAAAGGATTACTTCATAATCCACGTCGTTGCATTAATGGACATGATATGGTATTGAAAATGGGACAGTGACCTTGATGGTGTTGCAATAAAAAAACTTGCCGTGAGTATAAGGTACTTCACCAGGGCACATTTTTAGAGGGGTGCAAAATACCGCTGAGAAAAATAATTTTGTTTATTTATTGCTGGTGTGAAGGGCGTAGTAGTGTGAAAAACAGTAAAAATCAACTGGCAATCAGCGCCAACACACACACAGAGTGGACGGCTTACTTAAGATTATCTGTGGCTTAGACATCATGAGCAACCCACAGAAAATTGGAGGACCGAATTTAACAGTTGAAATTGACGAGAGTGTGTTTTCCAAGAGAAAAAATGTTGGCCGGGTGTTAACACAACAGTGGGTATTTGGAGGATACTGCCGGGAAACTAAGGAATGCTTCTTGTGTTGTGTCGAAGATCGCTCAGCCGCTACTCTTCTTCCTCTCATACAGCAAAATATTGAACCAGGGTCCACTATAATATCAGATGAGTGGCATTCATACCGGCAAATTGTTAATTTGCCACAACAGTACAGTCATTTGACTGTAAACCATAGTTATAACTTTGTGGATCCTCAAACGGGAGCACATACACAAGGCATAGAAAGCCTATGGCGGTCCTGTAAACGCTGAAACAAGATTGAATGTGGTACAAGAAGGGAACTCTTAGATTCCTATTAATGTGAGTTCATCTGGCGAACAAGAAACGCAAATGATGATTTGTTCGACAAAATACTTCAAGATATCAAAAAATATGGTTAATGATTCTTGTTTTATATGATTTTGGTAAGTATGATCAATTTTGTTAAGTATGTTCTATTTAGAATACTAATTTCATAATGATATTGACTTTGAAATCATGTGCTTAGTTTAATTATTCCTTGCTCAAGCTTAATCCAATACCATTTTCAAGGATTTTAAGTATTCTGTAAAAGTATTTTGTTTCCTTATTGAACACAGTACATGACAAATTAAAAGCATTCAGTACTTAAAAGTAGGTTAGGTTACATTATTTAATCTAAACAAATTCACAGAAGCTGTAACAAAGTTAATTATAAAATAATAATCATTTTATATTTTTTCTTTTACAAGTGGATATAAGCCAACAAGCTGATATCATATAAAGTGTAATAATCATGTCAGTGTTACACATATTATTTTTAATTAAATCCTTAAATTTTTAGTGACCGTCAATCAATGAATGTTTTAGTGGATGGTTAGTGAGGATTGGTCATTAATACAAATTTTAGCTATTTTGCGTCATCTGTTTGATTTATTCCTTGTTTCAGTCCGATTTTCGTATAACTTCCGATTGTACACGGAGATTTTGTCTCGGCCATTCTGTAAAGTGACAGGTTCATAGTTTTAAATCTATTTCAAGTTTTCGTTCAGTTTCTTGGGTTCGCTTACGTACTTTGTTCAACTTCGTACAAGAGAGCATGTAACAGAAAATGATTTGCTGATGACTTAGTATACACAGATGTTCAACAACTCAGTTCATTTCGCTCAGCTTCTCTAGTTTATTTACTTTAATCGGCTTCGTAAAGAACTGAATAGAGTACAAAAGGCTATTCTTTGTATTGATGCAATAATATACACAGTTATTTTACAAAACGTGTAAGAAATTAGAAAACAAAAGAATGACGAATTTAGAAAATGAGTTGGAAATAGGACGAAGGATTGAGTAAGAAAGAAATGAACAGTGGGGTAACGAGTAGAATATTGTAAGAAGGAAAAGAAAGAGGAGGGAGGTAAAGGATTGGACGGAACCAGGACAACGTAAGTGAAAATCAGAGAAGCTTATTCACTCGATATTTTGTAAAATAAACAATACTCGATTTAATATAAAACTATGAATTGAGCTAAAGAGAATTAACAAACTCTCTTAATGTCTCTACATCAATTTTTGTCAACCGATAATTTTGCAATCATCGGCTCATACAACCGATGGGTTCCCATTGTTGCTGAAAAACTGTTCTATCTCTCTCAATGGTCTGCCTTCTGTTTCCGGCAAACAGAAGTACATGTGCGTCAGTCCCAAGACACCAACAAACGAATAGATTAATAGAGCTCCAAACAGGTTGAACCAGTGGCTCAGGTTGATGTAAGATTTCGTCACTATGAAGACAAAGAGGTAGGAGCAGGCTGTGGAAACTCCGGCGGCAATGCCTCGGCCTCTGCAATACAAACGAGTTTCCATTAATATTGTGTTATTCTGTACGAATTCTCTTATATTTGTGTATTTTTCTGTGTGTTTGGATAGATCATCAAATGGAAGAGTTGGTGACTTATGACCAATTTGATTTTAGGAATGCCATAGGAACGAGACAAACCATGCTTCTACTAAAGCTAAAGGCTGGATAGGGACAAAGAAACCTATTTTTAAAGAGGTTCAAAATCATAACCTATTTTCAACTTACATCGTCAAAACATTCGATTATGTCAGACAGGTAGAAATCTCAGGAAAATAGAAATCCACTGCAGTGACTTGCGATGGCGTTGCAGTAATAGTTAGAAGTAAGCAGGATTTTAGGGATAGGTGTTGGAAAGAATGGAGGGTATTATGGGATTGGAATATATTGCTATGTTGAGTTGACAAATTATGAAAGTGCCTACGTGACCCTTCACACGCCGCAACGCACAAAGGTCATTCTGCACAGAAGAATTACGTAACGCTCTAGGTAATTTGTGACGCCCCTTCCACAAGTTTCTCGACTGTTCTACCGGCATCCAGGTCCGCTGTGTCACAATGCAATGCGGCCGGAGTATAAATACTGGATTTGGAAGAGGCCGAGTTCAGTTACACCTGGCGATATTAGGAGTGCGGATCGAAGTAATTGTTGAGGTTTAGTGAAAAGTGATTATTGTGATAATTAGTGCAATATAAGGTGACAGTTATTGTTGTGTGTTGGGTAAATTTAACTTGAATTATTGTATAAGAATGACTTTGTTGATTTCTAACTGTTGTTTGTGTCTAATTAAAGTTTATAATTATTGACTTCATTGGTGTCAGTTATTCTATTTCCACTGTACAACAAGGTGATCCATGAGACCATTGTAACAGTATATAGATTAATAAACCAAAAACTAAAGTGATAATGTGTGAAAATAATGGAAAGCTCAAATATGAAGAAAATAGGAGGGAATTATGAAAAATAAAACTCTGCAGGATGTTGAAGAATTTATTTATTTAAAAAGTAAAATCATAAGAATGGGGAAACATGACAGAATATGGAGTAGGCTTGACCAAATGGAAACAGTATTAAAGAAAATGAAACCCCCTTTCAATCTCTGCTGTATTTCCACATAAGCAGATGCAATGGCCTAGCTCTGGGTAGGGACGCACACTTTTATTGTAAAAATAAATATGTTCTTAACTAACTTCATGCCTTTGAGAGAAAAATGTAGATACAAATACACGTTTCATTAATTAAAATTTATTGTAAAGATGTTATAATGTCTATTATCATCTATGTGATTCATAGCCTTATAGAGTCTGAGAATGTTCTTACCATTGATGTTCTCAATATATATCCCCTGAAAGATTAAAAGAAAAAAGTTCAGAATAGTTTAGGTCTTTTAAATGTTGAAAATTATTTTCTAACAGAATTAGAGTTCGTTAATGTAACTGATCATTTTTATCCAAAAAATGTAGAAGGAAATTCATTTATATGAATTTTAAACTACCATAGTAAAGTTAATGTTTTATTCTTGGATTTTGTTGTCCATGAAGTGTCCATTGATTAACTAAGTATAAGTATAATACTACTGACTCGGAACACACACTACTGACTTTGTGTTCCAAGTCAGTAGTATTATATTTATAATTAGTTAATGTTTTAATGTACTAAATGGATGTTAAATATTTTAAAATGTTCACTTATCTTCTTTCATCATTGTTTTGTCTTAGAAACTATTCATTGCAAATGAACTGTCAGTATTTCAAACGTTTTCATTTTTTCATAGAATACCATCTATAATAGAGATAAATAGAATATAGATTGTATTATTGCTTGTGATACATTTTAAGATAATATTGTAAGATAAAAGAATGGAGTACAGTTTTTAAACATTCTGAGACGAAGATAGCCATGAGATCCACGAAAATCCAAAATTAAGTATGAGAACACAATAAGTGAATTATTTACATTTTCTAAGTGATGTGTGATGGGTTATCGGCTACCCTCTTTGTTATTGTACTACACTATGCCACTAAAGGTATAGATTAACGAGAAACAATATTAAGTAGACAAGCCAAATATGTGCTAATGCTGATGATGTGTGATAATAACTAGATCAAGGCAATGGCTGGTTGATGGTTACATGGAGCTAAATCAAAAATCCTCTGGAATGGGATTGAATGTAAATATCAGCAAAACTAAATATATGCTAATTTATGTATAAAGAAGAAGACGATGTCTGAATAATTTATGCATAGAGGGTAATTCATTTGATGTGGTTAATAAGTTCAAGATACCTGGGTAACATGATAGATAACAAACATGATAAGCAAGGGTGCATAAATATGATAGTACATGACAGGTTACAAATAGGAAGTAGGGCATACTGTGCGTTCGCTCTATGAAACACAAAAATGAAAATATATAAGACCTTTATTAGATCGGTTGTTGCTTATGGAGGTGAGATATAGTCATTAGCAAGAAAGTAACAAGAAACACTGAGAAGGTTTGAAAGAAAGATAGCATGGTGTGTTTGTAGCCTGGTTAAGGCAGATGGTGAATGGAGAATAAGAAATAATCAGAAGATATCTGAGCTACTGAAGCATGAGGAAGGACATCACAAGATCCATAACGGCTCAACGAATACAATGGCTAGGCCACCTACAACAGTGGATGAGCAGTGTATTATAAAGAAAATCCTGATCGCTCAGGTGTACAAAAGCAGAAATAGGGGTCCATTTAGACCATGATGGTTTGATGATATGGTGGAAGATCTCAGTAGAATGGATGTGAGGGTTTATGATAAAATTATAATGGATAGGAGACATGTTGAAACTGGGCTCACGTTGGGCTGTAGTGCTGAAGGAGAAGGTACCTCGAGTGCCTTCAGCATGTTTTAGTAGCTGGAGACATCTTCACGTTAAACACTTTTCAAGAAACTTTTTTTTAAATGGGTTTAGAAACAAAGGGTTGGACAAATTGGCTCTTCTTTTGTCACTGATCCCCTAAACATTTCCTTAATGGACAAATATTTAGCAGGCCTATTGAACACATTTTGTAAGCCTGTGCACAATCCAGTAATTACTGTAAATTATAATAAATTCATACAATAATTAAATAATGATAAAATTTGTTAACTGATAATCAAGCGTGCATGATATTTAGTAGTCCAGAACATCTTAAGAAACTAATTTTCTGCCATTGTTTTTAATAATCTGGTAGTACTTTGGTTGCATATGTGTTGGACTACTGAGATGTGTTGTACTGTATTAGGATTTCAACTATAAAATATCGGTATGGAGAACCATACATGACTTCCATGTTCTAAGATTTATATTTAAAATCATTTTCGAAATGAAATATTTCCATAGAAACTACTTCTTTCTACTTACTGCTTCAGCCTTAACCACAGTACTGTGGTCACTAACGTATACCACCTCACGTTATCACACTTGATTTTCACTGATGATGGTAGTCGATGGCACTGCCGAAACATCAGGTTTTGCTGAAAACATTGGTCTACGGCCAAACAGGACAGGAAGGAATTTTAACAACAAACTACTTCTTTGTTGCCGATAACGTAGAACATATATAAAAATTATCCCCTCCCCCTTCAACTATAATTTTCATTTATAGAAAATTACCCCCACCCCGTTCAACTAGCCTCTTCATTTATAGATATTTCATCTACGTTTCTACAGTGGATTATTAAGATCTTATCAGGACACTTTATTTATCAAAATTAAGTACTTTACTCTTGTTACAACAAAAATGTTTGTGGTAAACTACCATTTCCCCGTAACCGATCTTCACCAAAATCAATAGGCCTTGAGTCCTCTACAACTCAGGTACATTTGTAAAAAATTATTTGATTCTGTTTGAATTTATGGCAGTTATCGTTCGTCATGAAAAAAATTTCTCTTGTTACAACATAAAATGTTGCAGGTAAACTACCCCTTTCCCTTAACCAATCTTCACCAAAATCAACAGGCCTTGAGTTCTCTACAACGTAGGGACATATGCAAAACATTATTTGATTATGTTTAAATTTACGGCAGTTATCGTTCGTCATAGAAAAAATTACCCTTGTTAAAACATAAAACGTTGCAGGTAAACTACCCTTTCTCTTAACTGATCTTCACCAAAATCAATAGGTCTTGAGTACTCTACAATTCAGGGAGCATGCAAAACATTATTTGATTCTGTTTGAATGTGCGGCAGTTATCGTTTGTCATAGAAACAATTACTCTTGTTAAAACAAAATGTGGCAGGTAAGCTACCCCTTTCCCTTAACCGATCTTCACAAAAATCAATAAGCCTTCAGTCCTTTACAATTCAGGAATGTATAGAAAAACATATTTGATTCTGTTTGAATGTGCGGCAGTTATCGTTCGTCATAGAAAAAATTACCCTTGTTAATACAAAATGTGGCAGGTAAACTACCCCTTTCCCTTAACCGATCTTCACCAAAAACAAAAGTCTTGAGAACTCTACAATTCAGGGCTGTATGCAAAACATTATTTGTTTCTGTTTGAATTTGCGGCTGTTATCGTTTGCCATAGAAAAAAATCTACAGACACACAGACACTTTTCGAAAAATGACTTTTTTTCATGTTTTGAGGGTAGTACAATCAGAATCTGCAATTATCTCGAACACGATTTTTTTTGCCATCACCATATTTCCATTTCCTTATGGAACATGGAAGTAAAATGCAGTGGCGAAGCTAGTAGTTAATGAATGGGTAGGCAAAAATCTTATCTTAAATTTTTTTTTAAGGAATCACTAAAAGGATGGTGGTTCAAATCGAACACTGAGGTAGAGTTTGCTGTAAGCGAATGGTTCCACAAACAGCCGTAAGAATTTTACTAGCAGGGAATCTACAGGTTGGTGCAACAGTGGAACTCATGTTTTAATGTTAATGGAGGCTTCTTTTAAAATCGTTGAATAAAAAATGCTTTACAGCTCTATACGTGTTTCTATTGAACAATCCTTGTATTAGTCATACACAATAATACAACTTATTGAACTTCAAATTTTTAAACTTGATTAGTTTCTATATATATATATATATATATGTTTAATGTTACAAATAATTCAAATAACAATCTTGATCATCTGTTAGTTCAGCGGAATAACAGGGACACTTTTAATAACCGCATAAAATAAACACTTATAAACAACACAGCGCGCTTTAACTTGAATGTTTGGACCACAGAAGTGAGGCATGCCTCAACGCTCTATGTGTACAGCACGGGACAATCCCCCCTCCCTTCACTTCCCTATCACTCCGGCACATTGGTTACATACGATGTATACAAAAAACGCTGAGGCAAGTTCAGGTTGCCTCATTCGCTTTAAACGAGCTATGCCGAGTCTCACCTGTCACCATCTAGCAGTCGCTCAGTAAAGCACGTTTCGGCCTAATAAATTCGACAGTTGCGGTAACAATGTATAATCTTTACATTATGTAGTTCATACGTATTTATAATTTTTATTCTACAGAATTTTTTAGGGTAGGCAATGCCTCAATTGCCTCCATGCAACTTCGCCACTGGTAAAATTCTGGACAGGGGTCTCTCATCAAGGAACTGTCAGAGACCTCAAATGTATTAAATAAAGGTTCCAATACAAGTAGTATCAGCTGGATGATCAGGAAAAGTGCTGAAAACTTCAGTTATGTCTGTGGTCTGCATGAATGTCAAACATGGCACATGGGTAATAATGGGTAAGGAACAATGGCAGTTAAGTTCATTTGAATAAAATTGTTATAGAGAAATTTTAAAGATTAGCTGGAGAGACAAATTCACTTGTGAAGAAGTATATGTTGGAGAGCGCTGTCTAAAGTAGAATAAAAATCTAGAAGAATAAGGTCATATCATACATCATGAGAGTTTATTTATAATGTTAGTCAGGGGGGAGGTGTAAGATGGAATGGAGGAGGTGTTAAGGAAAGCTCTGTTTGAAATGTTAAAACAGATGATAGACTTTGTCGTATTTCGTATTGGTCAGTTTATATATATTATTATATATTATTGTTCAGAAATATATAAACACCACACAACACAACCAAACAACATACTCAACGATCAATTACAATATAAATCACATACACTTTTTGACACAATTTTACAAAAAACAAACATCAAGTTGAATCCCTGCGCCAATCCCCTTCCTCCACACACCACCCCACTACACCTTCCACACAAAAACCATTACGAGGCAGTCTGACAAAAAGCTGAAGAAGGCGGATACGCACGCCGAAATGCGTCCGACGAAAAAAGTAAGTTTTCACAAGATAAAGTTCATTTTTAGTAAAGTGTTAGTGCTGTGAAAGAAGAGATGAACAATCAAGACAACTAACAATAACAAATTTTATTAGCAATTTCAAGTCACGACATTCAATATAACTTTCATAGAATTAAAAAATTTCCTTAAAAACTTCTACTCCACTCCCTGACATTATAACATTCTGAAAATATACACATGTAACATTATAGCTCATAATTCAATAAGTTCTCATAAATACACATAAATACAACATCAATCAATATACTTACATGAATACACATAGAACATATATATATATATATATATATATATATATATATATATATGTACCACACACACATGTTCACCTGGCCGACAGCCTATATATATATATTTCACCATACCTCAGGAGAGTATAACCCCAGTATCTGTCACCAAGACCCCCATCCCAAACTACCTTAATTGGATAAAGTGCCCAGCGAGCCTTAAAACTTTTCATTAAAAAAAAAACAAATCCATTAACTCGTCAGATTATAACAGAGTTACGACAAATGAAATTATTACAAGTATTCAAAATTTAGGAATGTTCCCCCAAATAGTAATGTGCCATCGCAAGGTCAGCATGACTGCACGGTCTTATAAAATGTATAATAAAATTTATAATTGAAAAGTAAGAACCGGTAGTGTGCTCATATTAACAACTCAACAATTAATGCACTGGCTATGGCAGTAAAAGAAAATGATGAAAATTTACTTATTACTGAATTATTAAACAGCTAACATAAATTCTATAAAATGTATAATAACAATTTTAATAAAAAAAAATTTATAATGTAAAACCTAATAAAACATATTTGAGGTGTTCATAGAGAATTGGGTTGACCTCAGGCATGGCCATGCGCCGAACCAGATGTAACAAAGTTTAACATGTCAGAAACCTGTGGATGAAAGCACCAACAGGTGACGGTGGCAGGTCAAAGCACCCCCAAACCTTTAAATAATCTTAAAAAAACAAAACCCATATAGATCTATAAATATAATCAAGAAAATCCCCAACAAAGTACCCCGGCACCCATGCAAGCATAATTAACACCCATACAAATCAGTAACCTTCAGTTCCGCACACTATTGCAATAAGAGAAAAATTTAACATCAAATTCGGGAGACGCATGACCCCGTCTGGGTTTACACTTACTCTGAGGGCGTAAGCGTTTGTAAAATAAATCTGACAAAATTTATAACCACTAAATGTCCCGCTGGACTTGTGCACAAACAAAACTTTTAACTGGAGCTGTTCCAGGAATAATATCACATGTTCTACATTGTAGCGGCCAAAAATATTTCTGAAAGGCTTAAATGTCACCTGGTTATAGTCCGTCACAAAACCTGAGGTAATAGTAGCGTGTTGTCCATGTCCTCCTCCCGGCGGCTAACACGGAAAGTCACTAGTTTAATGGCATGGGTGGCAGATGATCAGCCACCAGCTGGAGCGAATCAGGAGATCGACTTCATCAGGAACCCTGGACAATTATATATATGGGTAATTACTCAAGTGTTCAGTAATTCACAATACCCCATTTTCCTCCAGCATAACTCACACACCACAACATGCTCCATTTAAAAAAAAATTTGAAATTTAAGTATGCATTGAAATTACCTTCAGTATAGAATTTAGAATTAAATAAATAGTTATTCATAGACTGTTCGTCCAGTAATTAATCACTTATTACAATTTCGAAATGAGTTGCAAACTTGAACAGGTTCATAAAGCACGTTGTTTCAACAAAATAACAAAATACATTTTCTTACACCCCCTTGATATAATTAGAAAAAATATACAGACATATAAAACTGTAAATACTTTATCTCAGCCAGTGTTAACGTTCAAGACATGAATAATCAGAAATTAACCTGTGCTTGCCACGTGGTAACTTCACGTATATATATCGCCTTGCATCGGCGTTGATTTAAGTTAAAATACAATTCTTTTTATCAAATAATAAGTAAAGTACCTAAAACACACTTACCGGAGAGTCACGTAGCGATTATCTATTCATAGTAGATAATAGCTTACAAAATCCAAACTCAATGCCGCCGGAAAGGAAGTCTGTAGCCAAGCGGAGCTGAACGTGGACTGCCTAAGCTTGCAATGAAAAAATTACTATGCCGCCTCGACCCCAGAGCGCGCGCGGATCAGCATAGCGAACGTATTGATAACGGATCAGGAACGGCTAAGCTAAATAATTAACGGGTACGGCAATGCCCGTCACATCGTTAACAAGAAAACAGCCGAGTTTTTCCAAAACTTGGCACAAACCTGTACACAAACATCCCCATCTCTGAAACAATCACCATCCTACAAAACAAACTCAAACAGAACAACACACCAGACGAACTTTTCAACGAAATAACAGAAACTCTGAACATTATCACAAAACAAAACTACTTTACTTATAACAATAAATATTACACACAGAATGATGGTCTACCCTTGGGCTCCCCCATATCCAGCATTCTAACAGAAGTCTTCCTCCAACACTTAGGAAAAACAGAAATACTCACAAACAATGACAGACACTCACATAAAATACTATATTGGCACAGATACGTTGATGACATTCTAATACTATACAGGGGAAACAAAAGACAATGTGAACAGTTACTGCAGATGCTTCTTGTTGTTCTTCTGCCAAGAAGTATGATTAAAAGAAATAGAAACATACACCACAAATCAGTGGCATAACTAGAAGCTGCTCCTGGAAGGGGGATGAGACTTGCTTGATGGTTGGACACTCTTTGTTTTATTAATTTATAGATATTAATTTACATAAATTATTGTTCCTTCTTCTTCTTCTTCTCCTCTTCAAGGATTAGGTTATATAAACCTGTTCCGGCACCCATCTCAGCCTTGGACGACCCACGTCTCTTCTACCAATGGCTTTCTAGTTCAGTGCCACTTTTGGCAATTGATCCTCTGTCATCCTTTGCAGATAATCCCACCATTGTCTTCTGTAAATTGCAATAATTTCAATTATGTCCTTTACTTTGAGTTCTGCTCTGATATCTTCATTCCTTACTCTGCTGAAAGGTCATTCTCTGTCTTGAAGAGGGTTAGAAGCTACTTAAGGAGCTCGATGGAGCAGGAGAGAGTCAGTGAACTTGGAATGTTAGCTATCAACCACGCAGAAGCCTCAGTTTTGGATAAGAGAGCACTGATAAGGGACTTTGCAGAAATGAAATCAAGAAGGAAGAATTTGTTTTGAAGGGTTTGTGACATTCAAGCTATTTGTTTAATTTTGAATGATGTGGTGTAATCTGGACTGATCGTACCAATCTCTGCGTAAAGTTAAATGATTCTAATATCTGAACTGTTTAACATATTACTGATATTTTTGAAATCCGAAAACTTGCAAAGACTTATGTCATAACTGATCCTTCTGTTCAATGTAGCTGTAAATAAACTTATTAGTGATCTTAACTGTTTTTATTCCTATTCCAAGTTTCCACCGAAAATGCCGTAATTTGGTACAAACTAATTTTTTTTTTTGTTAAAAGGGCCTTTTAAGGTTTTTGTGGGGGGGCCCAAAATTTCTAGATCCGGCACTGCCTTGGCGTATTCGTTTACGTGATCTTGCGTACTTTGTGTGTGTGTGTGTGTGTGTGTGTGTGTGTGTGTGTGTGTGTAGGGGGTGTGCCTCGACTCGGAACAGCGAGGGCGGCGTGTCTCGACTCGGAGCAGCGTCGCCGCGAATAACAGGTATTGCAACTTTTCAGTCACTGTTACATCCGTTCCACAAAAATATCGTTCCAAAATACCTGTTACAGGTATATCGGCCCACCTCTAAGCCGTAGTATACTTACGAAGGTCTAAGGTAATTTACTTATTTAAAGACAACTGGACGTTAGGTTAAGATGGAAACAGCGAGTAGAAGAGACATAGAAGAATCTCTTCTATTCGCTATGGTGGAAGTAACGATAATAGTCATTTATGGGTATGAAGTATAATTACTACAATGCAATTAATTAATTTGTGAATTAATTAATTAAATTACGTATAGATTAGTGAATTATATCCTTCATAAGCCCCGTGATTGGACGTCACTTTACTACAATGATTATTACAGATATTGTAATTATCATTTGCTATACGTTGGTTGCAATTTACTACAGTGATAATAAAGTAATCTTTTATTGTTTACTACAAAGGTGCATAATTAAATTTTGTTATGCTAATATGAGAGTCAATAATTCTCAAGTGTGTTCACTCAATACACAATAAATTTATGCAATTAGAGTAGTTAATCAATTTGCAGATTCTACATTAGGGTTTCTAATAATAATGAACGCATTATTTGATTTGCTTACGCATTAATTTATTATACGTTTAAATAATTGTATTCAATAACATATATATATTATAATGATTCATAATAGCGTCCTATCCTATTAAAATAAGTTACATATAAATTTGGCGCCGCAACTAATGGGCCCGATTAAACTCACAAAATTATATAAATAATGTTATATAATTTGGCGTTGCTATTCCCCAAGTGATTAGTTAAATTGTAATATAAATAAATTTGAAAAGAAAGTGGAATTCAAGGTTACAAATAACTGATAAATAATTGATAAACTAATTTGTTAAAAATAAAAATTAAATAATTAAAAATGGCTAAATCATCAGCAGTAGATATGGCAGCAATTGAGCAAATGTTTAAGCAGTTGAGCACTAAAATTGAAAGTAAAATTGATGATACAAATAGTGAATTATCAAAGAAAATTGAAGAAAATAATAAAAGTTTAGAAGAAAGTAATCAAAAATTAATAACTGATGTTAATAATAAAATTGAGCAAACTAATAAATATTTGTCCAGTGAAATGAAACAAATAAACGAAAATTTGTCTAGCCAAATAGAACAAAGTAGTAAAGAGGTTACATTTAAAATAGATGAAGAAATAGTAAATTTAGCTATTAACTTAGCTGGTAAAATAGATGAGAGTAATAATAGGTTTTATAAGCATACCGAAGAGGTTAAAACTACATTAGAAGAGTTTAGAAAACAAGTGAACACTAATTTTCGCCGTCAAGACGAAAAGCTAAATAAATTTAGAAATGAATTACATGAAAGGTTAGAACAAAAAGTAACCCTCATTAATCAACAATTCAGTGAAGTAACTGCTGAATTAAAAACACAATCGCTTCTAAATAAAGAAGAAATCCAGAATACTAGGGAAGAGTGTACCCAACTGGGTGTAAATATTAATGAAGTTAAGAAACAGGTAGAGAGTAAGGCTAACAGTGATGAAGTACATCAAAAGGTGGAACAACAGTTAAAGGTAATGCGGGAGAACCTGACTAAAGCAATGAAGTCACAGCAAACCAAAGTAGTGAGGTGTGGCGGCTATAAGGAAGAACCGGAAAACCTTGCATTTTCAGGAAACCCACATGAGAATCCTGTGGAATTCCTGAAGCTGTTTGAGGCGTATGTAACTCGTGTAAATCCACTGATGGACGACGAGGATAAGAAGGACATGTTAGGCCGATTTCTCAAGAATTGGGCAGGCACGTGGTGGAAAGTCATCTCAGACAGAGACCAAACCTACTCAGACTTCAGAGAAAAATTTCTAGCACAGTACTGGAATGTTCAGATACAAAGAAGGGTACGCGATCATTTAAAATTTGGTAAGTATCACCCGTCAATGAATATGACAACTACCAATTATGTGCTAAATGTAATGGCGCAAGTTAAACATCTAATACCACCAATAGAAGAGAGAGCTAGTATATAAGCTAGTGCGTCATTTTTCAGAACGCACTAGAGTAGCAACCACTACTAGAGGAGTGGATACTCTAGAAAAGTTCATAATGGTTGTAAATGAGTGTCTAGATTTAGAGAGGGACCTACAGCGGGTAAGTAATCAGCTGAGTAACTACTCTAGAGGCAATCAGCAAGAACCAACTTTCTACTCAAATAAGAGGAGAGACAATGAACGTATGAAAGAAAAAAGGTTTACCCCATATCCGGGTAACAAACCACGAAATCGACCGGAATTGGAGGAGAAAGGTAGAAGTAGAAGTGTAGAGAACAAACCTAATAAAGGGTATAAAGTGTGTAAAACAACTATAACCTCTACCGAGCAGCAACCGTCTACTAGTAAAATGAATACGGGAAACGGGAAGCCACTGCAGGTAGAAAAGAAACAAAACTAAACCTACCATTACCTGCAGTGAAACAACTAAAGAAAACAGGTAAAAAGAACGTAGCTAATAATATAAAACAAGTGAGCGATAGGGAGTTCTTGTTAAAAGAGGAGCAAGAAGTGGGTAGAAACCATTATCCTGAATGCCCGGAAATAATTTGTAAGATCAGTAATATACTGGTAAGAGCGCTTATTGACACTGGCAGTGAAGTTACCTGTGTTAGCTCAAAATTTGTATATAATTATCAGTTGCAAAATTGTCCCAGACTACCCGTAAAACATTGTAATGTACAGGGAGCCACTGGAGCCAAAATGCATAAGATAACTGAACAAATATATTTACCTGTCAGTATAAATGGTAACCAAACCCAAATTGTAGCTCTAATAGTCCCGAAACTCATTCATGATTGTATTATTGGGGTAGATACGTTGCTTGAATGGAAAGCAAAAATAAATTTTAAAAGAAATACCATTACTATGGAAATAAATGCTAATAAAATAAATGTAGGTATTAAAGAGTTTAAGCATTGGAAGTCAGTAAGTGTAATAAAAAACTGTAAGCAGCTAAAGTCATTTCTAGGTTTAGCTAACTACTATCAGAAGTTTACAAGTAAATACGCGGAAAGTACTGTTCCATTGTTAAAGTTGTTAAATAAAGGGATTAAATGGAAGTGGACAAAGGACCACGATGAAGCACTGCAACAAGTGAAAAGTCTTTTTATAAATACTGTTGTATTAAATCATCCAAGAATAGGAGAAAGATTTTACTTGCAAACAGATGCCAGCAATATTGCTATTGGAGCACACTTGTATCAGATCGATGAGAAGGGCCAAAAAGCAGTATTAGGATTTGTAAGTCGCACACTTAAAGGGGCAGAATTAACCTATTTTACGACAGAAAAAGAGCTATTAGCGATAGTGCATAGCCTGTCAAAGTTTAGAAGTTATATTCTGGATGCTAAACTTACTATAATCACCGACAATAAGGCGCTAGTATTTTTATTAAAGTGTAAATTGCTAGGTGCTCGTCTAAATCGTTGGATCTTGGCTATACAAGAGTATCAATTTGATATACAGTATTGCAAAGCAGAAGACAACTTAGTAGCAGATGTACTCAGTAGAAATCCACCATCAGAAAACAACATGGAAACAGATAATATTAAATGTAGTAGCAATGATATTGGTATTTACGCGGTAAAACATATAACAAAACCTGAAGTAGTTAGACGACTTAAGGAAATAGGGACTCATCAACAACAAGACCCTAGGATTAGTGTAGCTTGGAGGAGTGCAGTTACCAACTCCAAACCAGGATTTTCTATATATGGAGGTAAGCTATATAAGCTATGTTCCCATAGGAGGAAGAATAAACAAAATAATGACCCATGAAGAAATAATAATTTGAGCAATAAGGTATATAAATCAAACCTGGTCAAATAAAATAAAGTTATAATTGTTTTGAATCAAGGTCAATCATAATAATAATAAATTTTATATAAATAAAGGTTAATATTGTTATGTAAATTATTGACAGTAATTAATCCAAAATGATGATTAAAATTGATCATATAAATTTCCAATATACCATGTTAGGTTAAGCAACATTGTAATCTTTAGTTATAAGATAGATGTAAGCAACATTGTAGTAGTGCAAGTTTTGTGCTGGAAAAAGTGCTAAAGTAAATGTGCAAAATTTTAATCAGTGTAAAACTGTACATTAGAAAAAAAATTAATGATTTAAATAATCAATTTTTTTATACCGAGTGGGGGTATATATAACGATTAATAATAGCGTCCTATTAGAGCGTTATATGAAAGCTATAGATGGTACCAGTGTAACGCCGTAAAAAAGAGAGAGAGCGTATAATCGCAGCCATCTCACTCTAACCACGTCACCGCTACATCAGAATCCAGTTCAAACATGTTATTTTACTCAAAGCAAATTATCAGTTCAACCTGCGATAACTTCAAAAGTTATAAATATACGCCAATTCTGAAAACAGCATTGTATTCAGCAAGAAAAGCTTTATAAGTGGCCGCAATCTCAGTTAATATAATTAACAATTGAAGAAGTTATACGGATGATGCACGCCAACAGGAATAACGAGAGAATTATGCTACATAGGAATAAGGTGTTTTCACACACACACAGATAAAGACCTAAGCAACAATATTCTGTGGTCAGATCTTTGGAAACACATTTGCAAATACCTGTAATCAATCGATTTGCAAATACAGGAAGTACGATTTTGACAAGAAATTCTCTGCCGTTTGGAACCTGTCATGGAGTGTTTGACCGACCTGTTCGAGATTGTCAGAACTGGAAAAACACATGATTTATTTGTACAACCAATCAGTAGCCCGTATTTAAAACTGACGCCAGCTCAAAGCGAGGGGTAGCATCACTCTTCGTTCAGTACTTAAACACACTAGACGTGTATAATTCACATACAGAAATTTTTAAATCACGCAAAAGTGCAATTTAAGATCTAATTCGAGAAGTAGTCCGCAGTGTAGATGAATTAACAACATTCAATAACACTCTCTGCGTAAAACAACCGTTAATTAATTAAATAATTAATTAACTAAGCATCAGCCGTGAAGGACCTGTGCTACAGAAGGCTACAGCATCTGTAATTGCCAGGGCATCTTCAACATCATTGATCAACATCCATTCTTCTGTGCAACACCATCAAAAGGAGGACCTTTATGGATTCCTATCTTCGGTCAACGCATCAAACAGTTAGAAATAGATTCATTGATCAATGAAATAAGCACTAAACAAATAATAAAACAATAAACAATTTTAAAAGGACACTAAGAAAAGCACACTTTGTATTTTAACTATAAGATTAGCTCTAATATAGTATAGGAGTGTTGAATGGAAAGTGGTGTGTAGTATTGGACGTGCAAATTATTGCAGACCTGTTCTTTAGCACTGGTTTGGGAGATAGAAATCGCTTAATCAAACCAGATAACAGCTATAGGTCGTTTGAGCATCTTAATCATTACTTTTCACACTCACTCAATAATTATAAGTGTTAGGGTAGAATTAAGTCCTGCCATTAACAATTTAAAGTTTAAAAATAATTAAATAAAAGTTAATTAAATAATCAAGCAAATCTTAAAGTGTTGTTTGTAACGATTCCCCTTGAAAACCACAATCACTGAACGAATCCTGAGAAAGAGTGTCTCCATGCGCTGAGCTAAGCTGAAACCGTGTCATTTGTATCTGGGATTTGTTCTGGCGCCCAGGTAAAGTAATATCACGGGTAAGTAACTTTTTATCTAACATCACAAATATTAGATAATTGTGTTAGACGAAAGGTAGCGTTGTAATATATATATATATATATATATATATATATATATATATATATATACATATATATATTCATGGTACCTGTAAATACATCCAAAACGTCAAACATACATATCAAAAAATAAGTTCCATCTTAATCACTAGCTGAAAGACATACAAACATATATGAAATATAACATACAACAAAATCAAATAATATTTACTTTAATTAATGCGTTCATTACACCCAGATGGATTAGCTTTAATTGATCATGATTATACTTTAAACGCAACCTTCATTTTAATAATTTTTACTATAATTTCTCTGGTTATAGATCCTTTGAAGGAGACAGGGCAGTAGTTACAATTATACGAATAAAATTATAAAGTGTTACTTGATAAATTGTTTATCCATTAATCCATCGGCGCTCAAATTCCTTGCGGTGGTGAATTTTGATGACGGCGTTCCATAGTAGAATGATGAGATCACAATCACTGGTATTCACTGGTACACACGCGTCGTCGACAGAATAGTGTGGGTGTGATGTGATTATTAACGACAATCTGTACAACTCAGTTCGTTCCCTAATACAACCATGATTAGATAGTTGCGTGATCTTGTGTTCGCGAAGTAAATGTGTATTCGCACTAAAGTTTGGTACAATCTCAAATGTTCAACATAATTCTTTATATGTGTAATCTATGTAATAGCGTATAGTTGTAGAATAGTTCTTTTAATTAGTGATGATTATTTATTCGAGAGTGTTGAGGATTATTAACACATTAATGAGTTTATTCACGCATCTCGTGTATTGGTGTTTGTTATATTGTTTCTCACTATATCTCGAAACAGTTTTAATTTTAATAAGTTCAGCAAAGTTCAATTAGATAATTTCACTAAGTCCGTTAGAGTTCTCCATACCGCGCACTTCAAGATTACACGACTGATTGATTTACTGATTCACTGCCCGCGAAAATTATGTGACTGCTCTAAATGTTTATGACAGACTGCTTTTGCAAATTATTAGACTGATCTGCAGACATGAATATTTAGAATTAATATTAGGCAATTACCTGTATTAACTTCCGTCTTGTGGCTTATTTGGTTTTTTCTTAAAACGACGCGTTTCGAGAATAAATTCTCATCATCAGGTTCAAATTCTATAAAAACATCAAAATTGATGCAAGACGGAATAAGTCAAATAAGTCACAAGACGGAAGTTAATACAGATAATTGCCTAATATTAATTCTAAATTTTTAGTAACGTGACTTGGAGACAATTAAAACAAAATGAATCTGCAGACATGCTCGAAAAATTATGTAAGACTGCCTCGCGAACTGCTCGGAAAGACCGTGTGACTGAGTGATCTAAAAATTATGTAAGACTGGGGCTGTCCCGTGGCGGACAATTAGTTTTTATCAACGTCTCCCTACTAGAATTTTGGTCTCCAGCTTGTCCACGCCTATGGTCACCATGATAGGCTAAACAACTACCCTCTCTCGAAACCTTTTCCCACTATTTCGAAGTCTTCTAGTCTTCTACCCTCTGATTTGTTCCTCGTCTGCTTACCATGGAAACTTGCCTCTCCTTCGGTCTCTTCGTAAAATACTCTACTCTGATAGGTGGTTGGACATGTCCTTAGAATCGCCTGCTCGGACGTTGCTCTCGTTCGGAGAAATGTAAGTCGTAGAACGCCTGTCACTCATCGTATTGTCTTGATTCTTGAGCAATGATTGTCCTAACATCCTGGAGTATTGTTCATGTTCGGTAACCCCTCGTTCTGGCAATTAACAATTTTCCGTCAAGCGTCAGTTGGTGCAGCCACCTCGCTTTCTTGTCGTAAATTTCCGTATGTCACGTAAACGTTACCTCCCGCTGCACAACGTTGTCGCTTATATTCACTAGTTGCTTCTTATATTGTTTCTGTAGGTTGCCTCGCTCTCCAGGCCTTTGTGACTTATCCTTCATTTTTGTCGTCATTTCGCCTCCTGGCCGAACCCTCAAACGGATCCTCGCTTCAATTCTGTGTAAACGTGTGAGTGAACTCAAGCCTTTGTCTAGTTTGTTGTGGTGTCATAATTTTCAGTCGAGTTTCTCCTGTTAACTCAAGTCGTCATCCCTTTTGTTGCATCGAGCTGAACACATCCCTATTGTCTGATATTGGTGTAGGGCTGTCGTCTTTTCCAATTAACTTTGTTTATGGCCCTTTACTCGGAGTCGTTGGCACAGCTGCGTGTGAACAAACTGGTCGAGAAGGAAAATTAAAATTTTTTTAATTTTTCGATCGCTATATTACGGATAATTTCATTTGTAATATAATACAGGCTCATTATCAAAAATTAATTTCAATTTGGATGTGGTTCTTCGTTGTGTTGACATCCACAAGCTATAAGAATACTCGATTGTACGTTAAAATATCTTCCGTTAGATTAAAAAGTTACCAAGGTTTCCTGTTTACTTTTTATTTCCGTTTTAATGTCTGAATTAATAGTTCTAACTTTCACATCAGCATATATAAATGTAAGACTTTTTTCAGGCCTGCATATGCTGTAAACACAACACAATGTTTAGACTAAGCTTGGAGGTTAGTAGCTCTAAAGGTATAGTAGCCGCGCTCAAAGCGTTTCCAGGCGGAACGCTTTGATTCTCACTCAAAGGAAACCAGATGGTCTTGTCCCTAGTGTCACTCAAAACAAGATGACAATGTTGCCAAGTTCTTCTCCCACCTATAGTGAAACTTAGCGTGAAATGATTCTCCTCTTCATTGTTATTATTATTATACGTATGATTAATTCATAGTAATAATAATAATAATAATAATAATAATAATACAACTCAGGACTTCTCAGAAGTTTCAGTTTTAAGTAAGTAAACCTGACGTTAACATTATCTATAAAGAATAAAAATACAACAAAACCGACAAAATATAGGTCTATATCTTTTCGACATAACTTTCAAAATGATTTTCATTATTAAAATATCACAAAGCTTTGGGATAAGCAAATCCCTGCAATTTCAGAAGGCTATAATAATAATAATAGTATCAGAAATTAATAAACCTGAGTAAAACAAAACAACATCGCAAATAATTAATACATAGCCTGGGAGTAAACTACTCACCGTTTAGTTGGAGTCGCGGTCTGAGTCATCATCACTGTCGTCTGCAACATGAAAGATGAGGCGGTCTTCTTCTTCCCACAGGTCTGCATAATATCTCCCTTCTACCTTCATAGTTTTTTCCACACATTTCCTCCAGTATTCGGCATCTATGTTCTCAGTACAATTCCGTAGGGCTTCACAGACACTTGCACTTAACTGAGGAGTTATGTTGCTCTTCCTGACGTTAGACTTTAACCGTGCCCAGACTAATTCGATTGGATTTAATATGCAGTAATAAGGGGGAAGTCGTAACACTTCATGACCTGCCTTTCGAGCCATCTCATCAACTGCGTACATTATTCGCCGCTTTTATTCTTTCGAGCAAGATTAATTTAATGGGGACTGGGTCCGGTACTGGTAAATCAAATTTCTTCATAAATTCAATAATTTCGGAATTGTTGTGACTATTTAGTTGGGATTTTGATAAGTTGTCTAGAATGGTAACTCGCATTGTCTAAAACTATGACATACTTCCTGTCTTTTGAAAGATTTTGCAGTAACGAATTTTTAAACCAATTCTCAAAAACTGTAGCATTCATCTCATCGTGGCTGTCAGCTTTAGCATCTGAAATATTTTTGGCAGACAAATAAAGACAACTAGGAGCCCACCCCTCAGCTCCATCAGCATATAGCACCATGATGCGCTTCCCTCTAGATACAGGGACGTTAATAGCGCAGCTACATGTTCCATCATCCCATCCCTTCTTCACGGTGTCATGTGTGTCGAACCAAGTTTCGTCTAGATACATAACATCATAACTCTGTGAACGCAGTTGGTGTAGTCTATGGAGGTATTTGTATCTCCAAGACACAATTCTTGCTGACTCCATTATAACACGCCTCTTATTAAGTGTCCGAAATCGAAAGCCGAGCTTCTTCACAAGGGATCTTAGCATTGTTTCTTTATAAGGAAAACTTGAAATGTTCTGAAGATGCTGGAGTAGTTCGGAAATTTTGGGTGGCTGTCCTTTCTTGTAAAAATTGTAAATTTCTTGGCGGATAATGTCGCAAACAAAATTATCAATTTTATTAAAACGCGCTCTTTTGTTACCTGGCTTCTTGGGAGTCACGGGACCTCTAGAAACAATTTTACGAACAGTCGGGCGGCTTAATTTCACAATTTTGGCTTTGCAGTAATTTAACCCTTACCTACTTTGTTATTTACAACATATTCATGCACGTTACACACTATAGTTTGGCTCTGTTTCGAAATTGTTCTAATCGAATTTTTGATTGGCCTACTAGTGCCTGGAGTGGCCGAGATTTCCTGTCGTTCGGAAACTCCCCATTATTGTCACTTACATCACCACTATCACTGTTGCTAACTACATCAACAACGATTTCTTCACTATCACTATGACGATGACTCCCTTCTTCATTATCAGCGTGCTGAGGATATGGCTGTTCTCTCTCCCAAAGTCTCCACATTTTAAACACGTGAACACGGAACAACACGGAACACAAACACGGAACCGAAAATTACAACTATAAATAAAGTAAAGCAGTATTACTGTGATATTTAAATATAAATACACTATGTAAAATACTATGTGCTGTAAGAAGGTAACAAATTAATAATTCCTAAAGTTTCTTTGGCAACGGACTCGAAATTCAGACAAAACGGGCACTTCCGATGTCGCGCAAAGACTGGTCCACATTGCATTCAAGTTCAAAATACGTTTGGCATCATTGGACATGTTTCCAGAAGCGGCTAGCTGTGTTCACAGCTGTCAGCAGCAGGGGGTGCCTTCGCTAATTGGGCTACTTAACTGGTCTTTGATGCCGCCTGGAAACACATTCAGTGATGCTACTATACCACTAATTTAATGTATGTGGATTTAACCAGTATAAGAGTGCGTTATAAATGTAATTATTTCCTTTCTAATCTAAGCTGATATTGGGGTGAAATTTTTTTTCTTATTCTATGTTATATAAACACGGGAAAAATAATTTTAAACGGCGGTCAAAGCTATTTACGAAAAAAAAAAAAGAAATAATTACTCCAATAAGCACGCATGGAAAGGTGATGAGCCCCATATTAACTGAGTAGTTAGTGGGATCACCGCAGTCGGGCGACGGCGCACTAATGCACAGCGAATGACGAGTTATGACTTCATGCGCAGATTACCTATCACTGCAGTTCATGAAGTTTACGCGCCAAATTACACGCGTTTATCTACAGTTATGAAATACACGCTTATACTCGTACATACCTGCTTGGGCGGCCTACAGCCGCAACAAAATTATACATCCCTCTTTTTGAAACAGAACTCAATGCTTTAATGTCCAACGGCACCGGCGGTGCCGCTCAGCCCATCGGCGGGCCTCACAGAGTCTATTCACGCGCGCGTAACTAGACAATGCCTAGACCGCCCGTCTTCGGGGCTTAGCCCCTCAGACCTTATTACACAGTTCTCAAGTCATTAATAACTCTACGACTCCAAGTACTATAAATATCTACAGTATATTCATATGTTACATATATAATTTGTCTAAGATGTAATCTCTGTGCACTAGCAAATGAAGGCATACCTGTTCTTGAGAGAGAGAGAGAGGTTAAATGTAATTTGCACAGTTAATATGGCGCACATTCACCTTTCATGCGTGCTTATGGGAGTAATTATTTTATTTTTTTTCTTCGTAATTAGGTTCGACCGCCGTTTAAAATTTTTTCCCGTGTTTATACGACATAGAACAATAGAAAAAAATCATACACACGCGCGCGTGCGCACATGAAATGCATGCATATAATAATGAAAGTCTTACCTTAGTGTGTTGGGGGATACAACTCGGCTGCGGCTCTGAAGAAGGCATGGAGGCGGAACATTAGCGGGTGGCACCTCTTAAACATGAATTCTGCCAGGTATCCCACGAAATGTTGTTTACTGCGCCCGAATCGTGGGATACCATTTCGCACTTCTCTCCATGCCCTCTCAACCGCGTTTGTGTGAGCACCGGTAGCTGGGTCCACGAAGTTTTCTTATGATTCACACGTTGGTGAACGAACCCCGCTTCTTCCAGGCACTCATATGCTTTCCAGCAGTCACTGATTATAGTTGTGCCTGGAAGAATCCACTCCTCAATTATGTTGAGGAGAGTAGTGGAATCCCGGCGCTCAACTGGTATTAAAAAACACTTCCCACAACCGCGTTCCACTCCCCCGAACACCCACTGTCCTTCAATGGCCCTGCCCCGATTATATTTGCGGCGACCAAATTTTGCCTCGTCGACTTCTACAGTCTTCCAGCCCCCCCCCCCCCAGCTTAGATGAAGTGCGCTGGGCGTTGAAAATAAAAACTTCTCGACAAAAACTGTACCAGTCGACGACGAAGCAGGAGCTCACATCATAATTCAGCACGAGAAGGTGTTGACGAGGCGGAGGGTTATGAAGGATGTGGCAGACCAGGTAAAAGTAGGTTGTGAGAGGATGGTGGGTCTTAGAAAGGAAACTACCTTCTCTTGCTGACCACATGATGTTACATCTCATCTTGTTTTTTTTTTTAGCCACCACATCTCGCAAATTTTGACACAAAATATAATGTCTGTCTATACAGTTTTAATAGGGACCCACACGATGGACAATTTATTGACCCTTTAATACCCCCATGGGAAATTAAAAAGTCGATAATATCAGACTCATTCATTCGAATGCAGTCGTCCGGCTTACTACTGCACTGAATATCATGGCAGGCCATTGCAGTATTAAATATGTTAATAATATGTTTATTAACATCTGGTGTTTCCTAAACAACAGAAATAGGCCTAATTAATAATAACACCACACAATAACACAAACGAAAACACTGAAATTCACAAAATAAATACCGCTACACGAGAATACACTGAAAGGACTACCTTATTGCTCGGGCGAAACCATGCGAATAAATAGTGTTGGATAGGGATGAGCATCGATGGCCGATGTTCCAAAAACATCGATGGTTAACGTTCGATGTTCGATGTTTTTACCATCGATGGTTCAATTGCGATGTTTTCATACTATCGATGGTTTCGTTTCGATGTTTTCCTTTGAACACTTTTTTAATTTGTAATGAAGACTTTTTTAAGTTGATTGTTAAATTTAGTTTATTTTAAATCAACAAATTTTTATTTTAGATATTAATGGCTATGTAGTTTGCTCCCTAACCTAGGTAAACGAAAAATACCATGTAGAGTAATATTAAACAGACATGACTCAGCGCGCAGGTTGTAGTGGGGAGAAGACGGCAGCAGTGAAAGGCACGAGAGAGGAAAATGTCTACTAACGCAGTTGAAAATATTGGTCTACTCTCTGAACTGTCAATAAGACGCACATATGACAGGAGTAATCTATTTCGACACGGGTTGACTTTTTATACCTAATGTGCCGAAGTTACGCTTCTTTAATAATTAAAGATGAAAGATAATAGCTAAATTTACGTTTTTCCTTGTAAAATTAGAAAACTGATATCGCTTATAATGAAATAAAGCAGTTACTACACTGCTTTGTCGATTCACAATTATTTTCGTTTTATTATATTTATAACTTTATTTATTTAGTTTTCTATTGTCTATGATTCTTATAGTGTTTTCAATTGTTTATTTTTAATTTTTAACGTTTTTATGTATTCATTGTTTTCTTACATTTCATTAGCTACATTTTTAATTATATTACTAGGCCTAAATACTTTACCAAACTAAATTTTACAGCCCTACCAACACACACACACACACACACACACACACACACACACACACACACACACACACACACACGCACACACACACGCACACACACACACACGCACACACACACACGCACACACACAGATATTGTAACGTACTACTTTTTGAGGTGTTGTATAGTTAAATCCTGCCCCACGTTGTACGCGTCACTTCTGTAACGTACTCCCTACTATGAGGCACTGTAGAGTTCTATTATATATGCCTCAAGTAGTATGCGTCACTTTTGAATTATACTAACTGACGTTTTAAACGGTATAAATAAAGGATTTTGTTTATCTTGTTTTACTCAATCTAAAAGAAATCGAGAGTGTGTGATTTGGGGTCAAGGAGGTAATTTGTTCAGCCTTATACAGAAGAGAGAGTAAGTATCATTATTGCCCCTCTGTTGTGACGATTTTTTCTGTAGGTTGTGCTGAAATTTTCATTAACTACCCACTACAATAAATTATAACACGTTATAATTCAATATTAATTTTCAATAATATTGCTTTATTGATTATTGACTTTTGTCTCCAGCTACCAAAATATAGGTATCACAATTAATCTCTTTTTTTAAAAAAAAACATCATCTCGACTTTACCGAGTAAACATAGATCGGTCTAAGGAACAAACATATATGTTGTTATTTAACCAATATTACGCTATAATAAAATACATCAGTTATTACATAATTCTTATTAATTCCCCAGGGTTCAGGGTGAATTCTTTGTGTTATGAGAGTGTCAGAAATGGCTAATTGCTACGCTTTACAAATATCAAAAATTAATAAATAATTTTGTTTATTTTTCAAATATTACGTAGTTTCCGGAATTGCCGTAAGAGAGCAGCATGTATTTGTTTACTTTTGAAAGAAACATATGATAAAATGAATATTTTTTGTTCTATTTCACTATTAAAAAACGAGTTTTCTTCTGGATTTATTACGAAAAATGTTTATATTACCTCGCTCCGTGTTGTCCTTACTGGATTGAAGTTTTATTCTGTGATGAGGTACGTCTTGCGTTATTATTTCCTTTTCATTTCGAGTATTTTCTGATTGTCTACTAGAAGTAGGCCGAACTATATTGGATCCTCAGAATGTTTTCATCCACTGGTTTTTAATGTATATCACCATTTAATTTGGATTCCTCAGGTATAATTAGTTAGTATTCACTTTGTTTATTACTCTTGCGTGAATTTCGCCTCCTCCAACTTCCAAAAAAGGTTATTTTTTATAATTTTTGTCGCATCGTTTCTTCAACAACTCTGGTTCAGTTCAAAATTTTTATATCTTATTAACAATACTTGTTATTTTCCATCACTCTTAGTAACACATAGTATTTTTATTATGTAGGCAGTTTGTGATTATTATAAATTTATATTTTATTTATGGAAAAATAATTCCCTTCCATTCCGGTTTATTTACTAATTTAATTTACATAATATGTTTTGGTTAATTTTTTTATGACATTGTATATAAATATTTTATCATTTTATTATCATTAAATAAATTTATATATTATTTATTTAGTCTCGAATAGTGTTCATACCCGGTACTACTTCCTGTTGTCATTTCCTTCATAGGATTATTTTAATTTTATATTATCTTTGGTAGTTAAAATTTTTACGTTTTTTAAAATTAACCCTGGGTTTTCTTACAATCTAACACAATTATTTGAAACAATATAATATTAACTTGGGTATAACAAATTGTGGTTCATACAATATAAATTACAATAAATAAATAAAATTACAAAAATCAATTAGTATTATTACATACTACTTCCATAGTTTTATCCTATCCAAAACATACAGCACAGTTTAGTAATACATTAATTTCACTTTGGTTTTTCACCTCAATGGGTACACTAGAACTCACTTCGCACTATATACCACTTGAATTGTTTATTATGTGGAGTGATATAATTAAATTTTGAGCGAGCTTTAGTTCTACCCATTTCTGACTTTTATTCTCATGATTTACTTTATTGGGACCGGGTTATGTACCGTTACATAAAGCCCCCCCACTAGAACAAATTTATTTTAGTTCAACTTGTTGATAGAAATAAATTGTTGATTGGTTCAAGTCTTTTAATGGTCTTGACTTTGTTTTCATAATAATGTTTCATTTCTGACTGATTATAAGCTCTGGTAATTCAGACCTGTGGTAATTGTCGTTTTCTTACTTAACTCTCTCTCTCTTGGAGGCAAATTCATCAATTATTTCTCGGGGTTAGTGGTACTTCCACATTTTATTTGATAAGGACTGGTCACACTAATCATATTAAAATTGTTTCAACACTCATTTCTATTTGCTTCTATAAATTCGCTTTATCAATTAAGCTTCGGTCTGCTATCTTCCTTCTATTTTCTTCATTTATACTTCAGGAATCTAATATCACTCCTTTCAGCTATTTTATAATTATTATCCCTTAAATATTCAATTTCCCTAACATTTTTCCCTATCTTGTGCAGTGGTAACAGTCGGGTGGCCACTCTGGGTCCATACACCGCTGTCCATCCTTACACCTTCTGAGACCAGGGGAACATCATCCCTGCTCATAAAAATTATTGCCGGAACATTTCTACGGTCAATACATAAAAATAAAAAAAATTATAAGTAGTAGTCAATTAGCGACTAGTACCAAACACTTTTGGGATTCTTCATACTGTAGCTGTTTGTATTTATTTATATATTTCTTCTTCTTTTCCATTTACTAATAGCATATAACATCATTGATAGGCCTTATGTTAAAATTCTTCTGACTTTACTTCTTGTGACATATTTCTCCGTATCATTTCTTCTTATAAAATCTTCAATTCCGAGAAATTCTAATTATTGTATTAATTATCATCCTCCTTCAGTTTCATTGGAGTCATTAAATTATTCTTTATTCTTCTTATCTGAGCACATTACCATTAATTGTTTTTGTTCATTTAATTTTTCCTTCTGTTTGTTACCATTAAAAATATTATTTTTTCCTATTATTTCAGTTTAAATCAGTTATTTATAATTAAATTATATAATCTGTTCTTACATTTTCTTAGTGGTTTGCCTTTTTATTTTAAATTATATGGTTTCGAAATATCTTAAGTAAGTTGTCCTTACATGCTTTTCATTAATTCTAATGGTTGAAAAATATCTTAAGTAAGTTGTACTTACACACTTTTAGAATTTTGTGGTTTTAGTCTCTTCATTTTAAATTATATGGTTTCAAAATAACTTGAGTAAGATGTCCTTACATGCATTTAGAATTTTGGGGTTTTTTAGTCTCTTCATTTTAAATTATATGGTTTCAAAATAACTTGAGTAAGATGTCCTTACATGCTTTTAGAATTTTGGGGTTTTACTTTACAATGGGTTGCTTGGTCCTGTATCCATAAAATCCGTCCCTTTTTTCTGGTTTGTTTGGAGTCTGTTTAACCGTGGTCCCTTATTTCAGGTACTCCATGTTCTCGGATTGCTGGGGTGTTCGTAATTAATTCTCTCCTTGATAATCTTCTTACCATCCGGCTCTCCCACTTTGCTGCTATGAAACTTTCACTTAAGTACCGGTCTTCCGTCATAATTCGTTCCTTTTTAACTAACAAGTATTGTACCTCCTCTAACATAACATAGTTGCTCATATTTAATCTCATTTCATTCCCTTTTTCCTTTGGATTATTTGCCCAATATTTGCATGTTGTCTTCCGTCTTGAAGATACGGCTGATATTGTCTGATACACTTCCATCGTTGACACATTTAACTGGGATGTAAACTTAATTAACTTCCTCTGTTCGTTAATTGGAAGGTTAAATACATTAATTAATCCACCTGTAATCATCTCCCATTCTTCCTTGTTATTTATTATTCTCTTTCTAATTGTTTTTATTATTTCCTTGGTCTTCTTTTCCACGGTTTGAATATCCTTGTTGTTGTGGCTATTTTTATTTTCAGATGGCATTACACCTTGGTATTCTGTAATTTCTATTTCCTTCCTCTTCTCTTCTGTATTCGGACTTACTTTAATACCTTCTGAAGTGCTGTCCAATGTTTCATCCAAATTATTGGAACTATGGTCCATTTGTTTATTTGTCTCCTCTTGGTATGTATCTGCTTTTTGGATACGCATATTAACATTTTCAAACTTCTCTCCGAAAGTTTTCCATATCTCCTTATTAAAATTCTCCATTTTACACTCAAATTGCTTTAAATTCTTATTATTCTCTTCAAATTTTGCATTCATCTCTTCTCTTTGCCCTTCAACCGCTTCCTTCAGTTCATGGTATTGTTCATTCATGGTTTGTTTTAAGTTTTCCTCCTGTTTCTTAAATTGTTCATTAGTTTGTTTATTCTGTTCCTTAAATTGTTCATTAGTTTGTTTATTCTGTTCCTTAAAGTGTTCATTAGTTTGTTTATTCTGTTCCTTAAATTGTTCTGCCAGAAATTTCATCAGATCTTGCCAATTAGGTTCTTCTCTGGCTACCACTCTGTCTGGTTGGTCCCCTTGGGCATCCTCTTCCACTATTTCCTTTTCCGTATCCATAACTACTTCGGTTTCTTCTGTATCACTTGTCTGTTGGTCCATTTCACTGTCCGTGACTAACTCTATTTCTTGTTCCTGTCCACCTTCTTCAATCTCCTTTTCTTCTGCCCTCTTCTTTGATTTTCCTCGGGTATTAGGCATTTCTTGTTTTCTCATAACTGCCAACGATAATTAGATTTTTTGATACATCTTTTATTAAATATCAAAATTCTTTTCTAATTACCGCCCTTTTACGTTGAGGGCCAAATTTGTAACGTACTACTTTTTGAGGTGTTGTATAGTTAAATCCTGCCCCACGTTGTACGCGTCACTTCTGTAACGTACTCCCTACTATGAGGTACTGTAGAGTTCTATTATATATGCCTCAAGTAGTATGCGTCACTTTTGAATTATACTAACTGACGTTTTAAACGGTATAAATAAAGGATTTTGTTTATCTTGTTTTACTCAATCTAAAAGAAATCGAGAGTGTGTGATTTGGGGTCAAGGAGGTAATTTGTTCAGCCTTATACAGAAGAGAGAGTAAGTATCATTATTGCCCCTCTGTTGTGACGATTTTTTCTGTAGGTTGTGCTGAAATTTTCATTAACTACCCACTACAATAAATTATAACACGTTATAATTCAATATTAATTTTCAATAATATTGCTTTATTGATTATTGACTTTTGTCTCCAGCTACCAAAATATAGGTATCACAATTAATCTTTTTTTTTTTAAAAAAACATCATCTCGACTTTACCGAGTAAACATAGATCGGTCTAAGGAACAAAACATATATGTTGTTATTTAACCAATATTACGCTATAATAAAATACATCAGTTATTACATAATTCTTATTAATTCCCCAGGGTTCAGGGTGAATTCTTTGTGTTATGAGAGTGCCAGAAATGGCTAATTGCTACGCTTTACAAATATCAAAAATTAATAAATAATTTTGTTTATTTTTCAAATATTACGTAGTTTCCGGAATTGCCGTAAGAGAGCAGCATGTATTTGTTTACTTTTGAAAGAAACATATGATAAAATGAATATTTTTTGTTCTATTTCACTATTAAAAGACGAGTTTTCTTCTGGATTTATTACGAAAAATGTTTATATTACCTCGCTCCGTGTTGTCCTTACTGGATTGAAGTTTTATTCTGTGATGAGGTACGTCTTGCGTTATTATTTCCTTTTCATTTCGAGTATTTTCTGATTGTCTACTAGAAGTAGGCCGAACTATATTGGATCCTCAGAATGTTTTCATCCACTGGTTTTTAATGTATATCACCATTTAATTTGGATTCCTCAGGTATAATTAGTTAGTATTCACTTTGTTTATTACTCTTGCGTGAATTTCGCCTCCTCCAACTTCCAAAAAAGGTTATTTTTTATAATTTTTGTCGCATCGTTTCTTCAACAACTCTGGTTCAGTTCAAAATTTTTATATCTTATTAACAATACTTGTTATTTTCCATCACTCTTAGTAACACATAGTATTTTTATTATGTAGGCAGTTTGTGATTATTATAAATTTATATTTTATTTATGGAAAAATAATTCCCTTCCATTCCGGTTTATTTACTAATTTAATTTACATAATATGTTTTGGTTAATTTTTTTATGACATTGTATATAAATATTTTATCATTTTATTATCATTAAATAAATTTATATATTATTTATTTAGTCTCGAATAGTGTTCATACCCGGTACTACTTCCTGTTGTCATTTCCTTCATAGGATTATTTTAATTTTATATTATCTTTGGTAGTTAAAATTTTTACGTTTTTTAAAATTAACCCTGGGTTTTCTTACAATCTAACACAATTATTTGAAACAATATAATATTAACTTGGGTATAACAAATTGTGGTTCATACAATATAAATTACAATAAATAAATAAAATTACAAAAATCAATTAGTATTATTACATACTACTTCCATAGTTTTATCCTATCCAAAACATACAGCACAGTTTAGTAATACATTAATTTCACTTTGGTTTTTCACCTCAATGGGTACTAGAACTCACTTCGCACTATATACCACTTGAATTGTTTATTATGTGGAGTGATATAATTAAATTTTGAGCGAGCTTTAGTTCTACCCATTTCTGACTTTTATTCTCATGATTTACTTTATTGGGACCGGGTTATGTACCGTTACAATATATGTAACTTACTTTTTACTAACTTACCTAACTTTTTACTAACCAATTATTCTTATAATTTGAAAATTCTTTTATTTGTTTAATTGTTTTTAAGGTTTTTACCTTAAATTTGGTTATCTACGAAATTTGGTTCTAGGTAAGTTTTGATTTCGATTACGACAGTAAACGTGGACATTTTTAAGACAAAACAAGTGTCAGACACAACAGAAAGAGACAATGTAGACCTAATAAAGATTTCCATTATTTTGTAAACAGTGACTTGGCGTGTTGTGTCTGTTGCAATGTTTCTCGAAAGTCGAGGCTAGACATCAACAATCGTATATTTTGGAATGTGTACATATTACGATTCACGAAAAACGTAGTAATATATTATCCACATTGCTCTGGCATCTTAATTTGTTTGAATAAGTAACATTAATAACAGCCTCGTACGCGAAATGATTTTGTGCGTGTGTGTGTTTAAAAAACAAGCAGATGTAAACTATCTGTAAAGAACCGGAGAGACAATATTAAAGTACTGTAGTATTATTATTATAATGGCCTGGTGTAGGCTAGACATTACAGTATCTGTTTATTCAGGTGCAGTCATGTAGTGCGATTCTGTCAGCTTGAGACTAAACTATAACGATTAGTCACTCTTATTTGAATATCAGTAGGTATGATACAATTAAATATCACTATAATATTGACGACTCGGAACACTAAGTTTTTTATAAGTAAAAACGTAAAGTTTTACCTTACAGCCTAAACCGGCTTTCACCTATAGAAGGCTTCATCATGAGCCTCTGATGTAGCCTTCTATAGGTGAAAGCCGGTTTAGGCTGTAAGGTAAAACTTTACGTTTTTACTTATAAAAAACTTAGTGTTCCGAGTCGTCAATATTATAGTGATATTTAGTTAAGTAACGGACACGTCATGGACAACGAAATCCAAGTATGATACAATACGTGGATATTGGAAAATGCTTATTACATCATTGTGTATGGGTGGTCATAATTATTGTTTGTGACAGGAGAAAGGAACTATAATTTTTGACAAGACCTCTTATAAACTTTTATTGAAAGCAATTATAATTGCGGTTGCAATGAAACACCAGATTTGACGTCATAGCCTATCGTACGCAGAAACAAAACTCTAGAAGTGCGACATAGCACTGAAACGAGACTAGGAAAAAATTCGGAAGATTTACACCAAATTTCGTATTTTCTGGAACATTAAAAAAAAATCGGAAGGTCTTCCGAAATTTCGGAAGACTTGCCAACACTGCGCACTAGACACTAGATGCCGGCTTATTGAGGCAGCAAAACAACTGACAAGTATGTAAACAAGCTGGCGAGTCATCAAGAAATCGGTGCCTGAGCCGCGGTCGGACTAGAGAGGTTTTACTGTACCTGTATAATTTGTTATAAAAAATAAATTGAATCTAAAAGTATTAACAGTGTTACTTTACACTGTGATTTTATAAAGCTTTTACTGTTTAAAAGAAAATAAGAGAATTTATAGGCCTATCTCTCTTTGGGAATAGGCCTACTAATTTAAACTTTCACTAGAAGTAAACAAACCTGACAGATTTAAAGAGGTTTCTGTTTTTTTAAAGGGTGGTTTTATATATGTTTGTTCAAAACACTTTATAATCATTATAATAATAAATAATAATGAACAGATTTAGTTAATTATGAATGTGAGTTAAATTATTTTAACGTCACCTCGCCTTTACCTAACCTATTCCCAACGAGTTTGTCAACGGCCCTGGAAATTCTGATACGGGGAAGTTAGATGTATTTAAATTGTTTTCTCGGGTACAGTGTTGAGGTTTCCACATTCCGCCTGTCAAAATGTGGTGGTCACCCAAGGGCTTTTGGTTTTTCAGAATCTTCTGATAAGGTAAGTGAGTAAAGTATCGGGGTATATTATTCTTCTCTTTAATTATTTTTATTTATTATTCATCCCCAATTATTTGTACTATTACAAACATGTAGAAAGCATAGATTTTTATTTGAATTGCAACATTGGGATAAAAACATCGATGTTTGAAGTCTTAAAACATCGATGTTTTCATACCGATGTTTTTTTAACATCGATGTATTCTTCACGATGGTTTTCTGGCGATGCTCATCCCTAGTGTTGGAGCGTTTTTGTCTAAACGGACACACACACACACTCATGAAAAACCAATTAGAAGTGAGAATATGCAAAATGTTGAACTTGACGGTTTATTAACGCGCTATTTTTTTGTTTCGACCAATCAGACGTCTGCCTTATCTTCAACCTTCTTCATAGAGGTGGGCTAAACTGTTATTTTAAAATACTAGGTATGAAAATACCGTTCCAAAAAAATAACATGTACAAATACCTGTTATTATATACTATATATACATAACCTATATTTACCCTTTGTAAGTAACTCGGGTAACTCGTTTTGAGTTTCCTGCAGGTCTCCTATGTAATATCTTCAAATAAATACACTCCAAGTAGGTTTATTTTCACCTAGTTAAACCTATTAATATATTAATAAACCTACTTGCTGTGTATTTATTTGAAGATATTATATAACCTATACTATATAATCTGTTATAAGAAATAAATTGAAACTAAAAGTATTAACAGTGTTACTTTACACTGTGACTTTATTAAACTATTACTGTTTAAATGGAAATAAGAAACAAGAGAATTTATAGGCCTATCTCCCTTTGGGAATACCAATTTAAGTTTTCACTAGTAGTAAACAAACTAACATTGGTTAGACAAATCAGTTGCGAAACTCGGGGCAATTAAATAATTTAGAGTATGCCTACACGTAATACCACAAAAAATAATGTGAAAAAACATCAGAAACGTATAATAAAAACATAACAGTAAGCCACAAGAGTGAATGAGAATAAACAAAATTTTACAAATAAAAATAAAAAACAAATTGTAATAAATTAAATATAAATACGGTATACCATAAATACATAAATAAAAACTTATAAATAATAAGCAACAACAAAAGTAAATTAAATGCATTACAGTTATTTAAGGAACAGGACTAGATAAAGTGCATAAATGTCCATTACAACAATCTCATCATTTACGTGAGATGTGTAGTGAAGTTAAAATCACATTAATAAAAAGTATAATATAGCTTATCAACTCAGCCACTCTATAGGTTATAACTCAATATAATTAAATACGATTTCACTAACTACTCGGAACATAAAGTTTTTTTGAGTAAAAGCAAAGTTTTACTAACCGATTTTAGTTACAAGTTGGTGACTAGTATAATATATAATTTATTAGCATATAATCTGTATTCTATATCTGCATATCACACGAGAATAAATGTAACAGCAGGATGAATTATTTCCTTTATTAAAAACAGCTTCGTCTCTTTGCGCAGAATGAAGTATACAGGACGAAAAAGTGGCTCGTACTATATACTTATATTTCCTACTCGAAATATGCTTGATGCTACCTGTTCCTAAAATACTAGGTGTTCCTCAAATATTAGGTGTTACTAAAATACTACTTGGATTTCGTTGTCCATGACGTGTCCGTTACTTAACTAAATATCACTATAGTATTGACGACTCGGAACACTAAGTTTTTTATAAGTAAAAACGTAAAGTTTTACCTTACAGCCTAAACCGGCTTTCACCTATAGAAGGCTTCATCAGAGGCTGTCGTTAGTAGCGCTGCTCGTCTTGTTGTTGGTGACGAGATAGTGTTTCGAAAGATTGAAGCTGTGTGTGTGTGGTGAGATGTGTTCGAATAATGCGTGCGATTTGAATTGTGTCTGTTCGTTTAGGATGTCGTTTGTTTTTATTTGTTTTTGTGTGTTTGTATATTTCTAATTGTTCTAGAGTGTCTAGTTTTCGGCCTTTTGTGTGTACGTGTAGTATGTTCATGTTATTGTCGATGTTTTTATATGTGTGGTTTGCTTCAATGAGGTGGTTTGCGAAGGTAGATTCTGTAGTGGTGTGGAGTGCTTTTGTGTGTTCAATGTATCTCTGTTTGAAGCTACGTCCTGTCTGGCCTATGTAGAATTTACTGCAATTTGAACAATTTAGTTTATATACACCGGGTAGATCGAATTTGTTTTGTGCTTTGGGCATGCGTTTTGATAGTGTGTGTTCTGTTTTGTTAGTAGTTTTGTAAGCGATTCTGTATCCTGCTTTTTTGAATTTGTGGGCAATTTTTTCTGTTTGTTTGTTGATGTATGTTAGTGTTATGAATTTGTTGTTTTCTGTCTTTGTCTGTTGTTTGTTTTGTGTAGGAGTTTACTGACTATTGTTCTGTCATAACCGTTAGATTCTGCTAGATATTTTATCGTGTTTAGTTCGTCTTTGTAGTCTATTTCATCTAAGGGGATGTTGTTAAGTCTATGTATCATGGTTCTAAAAGCAGCTAGTTTGTGTTGTATTGGGTGATTGGAGGTGTTGTGTATTAGTGTGTCAGTTGTAGTTGGTTTTCTGTATATACTGAATTTGTGCCTGTGTTCTAGTTTTGTGATGGAGAGGTCTAAGAAGTTTATGGTATTGTTGTGTTCGTATTCGGCAGTGAAGGTTATGTTTTTATGTATTTTGTTTATGTGCGTTAGTAACTGTTCACATTGTCTTTTGTTTCCCCTGTATAGTATTAGAATGTCATCAACGTATCTGTGCCAATATAGTATTTTATGTGAGTGTCTGTCATTGTTTGTGAGTATTTTTGTTTTTTCTGAGTGTTGGAGGAAGACTTCTGCTAGAATGCTGGATATGGGGGAGCCCATGGGTAGGCCATCGTTCTGTGTGTAGTATTTATTGTTATAAGTAAAGTAGTTTTGTTTTGTGATAATGTTCAGAGTTTCTGTTATTTCATTGATAAGTTCGTCTGGTGTGTTGTTCTGTTTGAGTTTGTTTTGTAGGATGGTGATTGTTTCAGAGATGGGGATGTTTGTGTACAGGTTTTTAATGTCAAAGGAGGCTAATGTGGCGTTATGGGGGATGTGTATGTCTTTTATTTTTGTTACTAGGTCAGTGTTGTTTTTTACTGCAATGTTGTTGTCTATTTGTGTGTGTTGTCTAATAATTTTGTCTAGATATTTTGCCAGTTTGTGTGCAGGGGCATTACGGTAGTTGATAATGGGGCGGATCGGAATGTCTTCTTTATGGATTTTGGGAAGCGCTTGGAGTGTAGGTGCTGATGGTCGGATTTGTTTCATGTAGGGCTTTTGTTTATGTGTCATAATGTGTTTGGCTTTGTTGACTATTTGTTTTACTGAGTTTTGGTATCTGTCGGTGGGGTCGTGTTTTAGTTCTGTGATGTTGTTCTGTTCTATGAAGTCTTGTACTTTTTTGTGTAGGTTGTCTGTGGGGATAATTACAGTCGTGTTGCCTTTGTCAGCTTTTACAAATGTGATGTTGTGTTTGTGTGCCTTTTCCCTCAGTTTGATGGCTGTGTGTATTTCTGAGTTGTGGTTGTTGTTGTCTGGTGTCTTATGTACTCTTATTGTGTTGTTTATATTATGTCTTAATGTGTCTTGATGTTCTGGTGCTGTGTTTTGTATATTTGTTTCTGTGTCAATTATGAGCTTTGTTAGTGTTTGGTTGTTATGTTTGTAATGTATGTTATGTTTTAGGCCTTTATCAAGGAGTGTTTGTTCGTTTTTTGTGAGTGTGACGTTCGTGAGGTTTACTGTACGTGGGTAGAATTTACTGTACACACAAAAGGCCGAAAACTAGACACTCTAGAACAATTAGAAATATACAAACACACAAAAACAAATAAAAACGACATCCTAAACGAACAGACACAATTCAAATCGCACGCATTATTCGAACACATCTCACCACACACACACAGCTTCAATCTTTCGAAACACTATCTCGTCACCAACAACAAGACGAGCAGCGCTACTAACGACAGCCTCTGATGAAGCCTTCTATAGGTGAAAGCCGGTTTAGGCTGTAAGGTAAAACTTTACGTTTTTACTTATAAAAAACTTAGTGTTCCGAGTCGTCAATATTATAGTGATATTTAAAATACTACTGTTACTCTGGAACGCGTTGTTCCTTGTGTATCGGTGATACCACTAGTATTTGAAATACCTAGTATTTTAAATAACGCGTTACTGGCTGTTCCTTGCGTTCCAGCGATATTTTTGTACGCCTAGTATTTGGCCTTGGTTTACGTGATCTTGCGTACTTTTTGTGTGTGTGTGTGTGTGTCTGTGTACGTGCGTAGGGGGTGTGTCTCGACTCGGAACAGCGAGGGCGGCGTGGCTCGACTCGGACAGCGTCGCCGCGAATAACAGGTATTTCAACTTTTCAGTCACTGTTACATCCGTTCCACAAGAATATCATTCCAAAATACCTATTACAGGTATATCGGCCCACCTCTACTTCTTCATAAATTCTCAGGTTTTTGTGTCAGAATACACTGCACAACACGTGAATGTAAGTAAAATATGTTCAAAAGTAAAAGGTTAGTGGTGCTATTGTGAATTGTGATTTTCGTGATCCAAAACTATAGTGAAACAATTTGAAAAATAGTACACAGTGATATCAGTAAAGCCGTTATCGGATATAAACGACTGTGTAAGCAAGATAGGTTAAAATGTCATTTGCCACAGTTAATATGGCGCTCATTCACCTTTCCATGCGTGCTTATGGGAGTAATTATTTTATTTTTTTCCTTCGTAAATAGCTTCGACCGCTGTTTAAAATTATTTTTCCCGTGTTTATATAACATAGAAGAATAGAAAAAAATTTCACCCCAATATCAGCTTAGATTAGAAGGAAATAATTACCAAATGTACTGAAAGTAATGGCATAGTCAAATATTGTTATACAACGTACAGGACAAGTTCAAGACTACAGTATTTATAAATGTAATATTATAGCTTGCATAACCCACACCTGGGCAAACATAACCTCACCGTGCCTGCATAACTGACTACTACCATAAGGTGACTAATAACTATAAATATGAAATAATGAAACATACAGATATTCAGCAGCAGGTACAGAATACGGAAAATTGGTGTTGGTGGCATTTATGGAAAGTATCAGTAGATGAATATATTTGTAGGCCTAGGCATGTGAATATAAGTAAATATGTGATGATTGCTCAAAACTATGCTTTTGTGATGATGTTTTCACAATGCTTATAATTATAGTTAAAATTGAAATTGTAGTTACTCAGGTTGACAATTTGAAATGACAAATGAATTTATTACAGTTCTTACAAATGAAAACAAGAAAATTATGATGGTCACTATATATTATTATTGAAACGATTTATTATATAGTTTGTATTGAACTGAACTAAAGCAAATAAAACTTTTTGTAGACTTCCAAAACAAAATAAAACTCAGATTCTGAACACTTTTTGTTCAGACATTATTGTCAGTAGGCCTATATGTTTTATGTATGTAATACCCATTTTTACTTAAGTCAATGTGTTTAATGTAAAGGCAATGCAATTCAGCTTGAACAGTAACAGTAATGGAGCCATGTTATGTTGTGCATGAAATAGCTTTGTGGTGGAGGTGGCATAAAGTAGTTTTATAGTTTCTTGTAAGAAATTTATTTTGAAAACGGATTATATATAATATTTCTGGTTTGGTCAGTACTGTATTGTATTAAGCCAATAGCCTACATGGCATTAGATATTATTAAACTACACAAAGTAAACTAAAAATCTATTACATAAATGTGTATGTTAACCAACTACTGAATATTATTATTTGGCCATGCACAGCCATTTATTATAAACAACAGTTCAACATAAACATAATATGATCGCAAGGTGGATATCCCTATTTTCACTATGTTAAATTCTGAAAATTGAGATGCATTTTTCAAAGAAATAAAATATAATTTTTTTTAAATCCTACAATATCTTTCATATAACATCAGTATTGACACTTGGGAATGCACAAGAAATTCAGATTTGGTGCTCTTTCACTTTGCCATTCATAGCTGATGTTAAGATGCCCTTCCCATACCAACAAATAAATGTTACCAATTCTTATCAGCTTACACAAATGTCTCTTTTCAGTGATATAACACATCACGTTTTGGATCTGTTAGCTGTTTTTGTATGTGGTTTGTTTTAGTAATGTGTTATTAGGCTGTCATAAATTATATCAGTGACATGAATATCATTAATGTTACCCTTCATGTTACTGGAAAACTGTTCAAAGTGGTCTCAGTGGATCATGAATTCAATCAGTCCCAGTTCTCCTTTTTATATGCAGTTCACAAACTATGAAATATTGTTCCATTGTCCATTATGGTATTTCAAGTCATTTAAAATTATAATTTTACACGATTTCTAATATTATTTGTGAAAGATTTTCTGTTTAAGACCAGATTAAATTTACTGCACCCTGAAAGCTATAAATAAGATGAAACGTGTCTTCAGACTGGATAAAGCAGAACAATTATTTCAACTCTTTAAATCTGTCATACGCTTCAAACTTCCATTGTAAACAACAGTTTGCTAGTAGTATTGCAGTGTATTCCCACAGCTGTCAATTTGGAAGTTATGTGAAACAGAGTATAGGCCTACTGTGCAACTTCTGCAAACATTTTGACTCGGATGTTTCATAAAAATCTTAGCATTCAATTGATAAGCAATTGTTGTTTCCTTCTCAAAATAATTCTAAAATTATGTCAAAAGTCTTATAATTTCTGGTAAATAGGAATTTAAAAACAAAGTCTGTGTCAAAATAAGTAACATGGTATGACGAACTGATAAAAAAAAATTGTAGACACATGTTTGCATGGCTTCAAAGAAAAGTGTACCTTTATGGGGAAAACATTTTCCAGGAATCATCAGTATAGTTAGCACTGTAGGTTGAATGCTCTTCTGTATGTTAGCTCAATCGAATTACATGTGCAGAAGTAATGCGACTTTTCCTCTACATAAGTGGTCTTGGTATCATTTTATTAAATGAAGTACCTTGCCCAGACTAAGATATGGCATCCTCATTGGTTAAACTGAGGTCTGACAATGGGAAGACATTATTTATTAATAAAGATATGTGAATTTAATCTAAAAGTGTCCTTAATCAGATGTTATTCTTATGCTAACTTGTGAGTGATGTAGATTTAGTCTTCATTGACTGCCAACTTGTTTTCATTTGTTTCAGGTGTTAACAAGATCAATTTATCCATCATCTGACAAATGGAAGAGATCAAATTTGAGGACAAGGTATAAAGTTTAAAAATAAAAATATATTTTTTGCTGTTTAATGTATGTGTTAAATTGATACACGTGTTATATACATGTATCTTATACACACATTCATTTCTTATATTAATAATAGTTTATTTATCATCATATTGATTTGTAATTAATTGCTGTACAGAATATGATTTATACATGTATTCTTTTGTGTAGGGTTCGCATTGACAATATGCATTTTCCATAACCTCCTAACTTTCAAGCAATTCTCTTCCTCCCTCATCCAATTTAGACTTGTAGACTGTTTGTTAGTTGCAAAGTAGCTTTAAAACTTTTTTTTGATCTGCCAGTCCTCTGTCTTTGTGTTGGCCAATTATGTCAACATACTCATACTATTCTATCATCAGTCCATTCTCTTGTGTTGTCCACTCTGGTAGTCCTGTTCTCTGCAAGTCTTCCTGGTATTCTCCTGAACTCCATACTTGTGACATCTCATTTCGCTGTTTTGACTTGCATTTTCTCACTCCCAGTTTCTGCAGAATACATCAGTTTTAGATGTATTATATGTATTATTAGTATTATGTCTAAAAGTCAATATTAGACATGTAATTGATGTACATATTCAAACCTTTGTGTTTTGTCTCAAATGTTTGTTAGCCAGATAGTAAGAGCCAGGCACACAACTGACTATTCAATGAGTGATCATGACTTGCATTTGAATTTTTTATCTGACCACCCGCTTCTGTGCCAAGTGGGGGGAGTCCAAATTCACCATTTATTGCCCACTTTTAATGTTGTAACCGTTAGCTATACAATTGCTTCCTTCAGATTTTATGTACACGACATACTCATTCGTGGGGAGTGAGGTTAACCCTTCTTACTAAGCCATTGCTCTCAAGATTAGTTATAAACAAGTCAGTCAAGGACACAGTAGGCATGCTGCTTTTAACTGTATAATTAACAAACTATTAATGTAGAAAGTGTGTTAATAAGTTTACACTACAGTAGACAGTAGATAATTAATTACATTTGACTTAATTAAATTGTTAGCTTACTGTAATACCATTAAAGTTCATATCACCTCATCATAACTAATAATCTTGAATGCAACAATATATGATGGAAATCCGTTTGAAACATGGATTTTTGTAGATAAGATCTTTGAGAATTTCATGGCCTAATAATAAAAGACTTGACAGTATTTTTTTGTTTTGGAATCACTTTTCATATTTCAGCATAGAGTCTCCATGTAGTTGAACACATTTGGTTTAGTGATGCTCCAGTGCTTTTATCCCATTCAGAAGTTTGATTGTTCTAGGTCCTCTGATAACCGTTTACTGCCGCTTTCAGTCATCTCCAGAAAAGTCCCTCCCTCCCCAGGGAATTTCTGAGTTTTGGGAATAATTAAAATTAAATAGAGCTAAATCAGGCGAGTGAGTGTGATGTTGCAATAGATTGTATTTCAGCTCAGCAATTTTTGCCTAAAAACAATGCTTGTCTGAGGTCTTCCATTATCCTACTACAAAATTATCTGTTTATATACTAAACCTGAACCTTTTTTCAAGTATTTTCATTTATTTGGTCTAAAAGGTTAGAATATCACTCTTTATTTTTTGGCACATCCATGGTAATCTGTTAACAACATTCTCTTACCCACTCAGAATATCAAGTCATACCTTTCCAACAGACAAAATTGACTTTCCTTTTTTTGTTTACATGACTGTAATTAACAATACTGCAGACCAACGTGTTGCTTTACAGCTGTTCAGCTTACAGCTTACGTTACAGCTTGACCTGATGTCTGTGACATGTTTCTCAGACTCTTCGTATCTTCTTCTTCTTTGACTCTTCCTGAACCACCTTCTTTATCTGTGAGAGCTTACAGCGTCCCACAACCGAACAGTCAACCTGGGTACTCTAGTCTCTGCCTTCCTCTGTAGTACTTCCCACTCACTGGATACCCATCAGTAAAGTCATTACTGGGTCTCAACCAGTAGTGACTCACCACACTGTCTTATCTTCACAAACCTCTCCATTCACCCATTGTTTCCAGAACCTGTTCATTTTTGTTTTCTAATTACTTTGTCCATCCAGTATATTTTTAATATTCTCCTACAGAAGCAGATTTCAAATACTGTGGTTGTGTCTCACTTTTCCTTTGTCTAGGTTTCACATGCAGCTTCTATAATAGCATGCTGCAAACATATAATTTGAGGAATTTCTTCTTAATTTAGAATCCAGTATTTGACTAGCAAATTTGTTTCTCCATTTGGCCTGTGCTCTGACACTGATTCCTCTGTTATCTTTACCAGTTTTAATATTTACCTATTTTTGTTACTGATTCTCCTCTTCCCCCTAATAATTTTTTATAATATTCAATAGTGTTCTCAATTTACCTTGTTTTCTGTGAGTAGAAACCATACCATCAGTAACTCTTAACTCTTATATTCTCCATGAAATGTTATTACAGTCTTGAACATCTTTATGTTTTCCTTTACAGCCTCTTATAAAGCATTCTCGTATTATGGTAATGAATTTGTATAAAAATAAATTTTAATTTCTTGTTATTTGTAGGATGTTTTAACGGTCAGTGTAAAGAAAGAAGCAGATCCAGAAGAGGCTGAGACTGAACAGGTAATGTGCATAACCATTATTTAGCCCATAGCTAATGTGTTAGGTTGTTTTGTGTCATGTAGCACTAGAGATTTGGATCACATTCGTTTGTAGATATGTAATGAAAAATCAACAGAATATACAAACTGTATCATAGTGTTGTATACATATAAACTACATGAGATTAAGTAAGTAAAATCGCACACTTGTGTGAGCGCACGCATGCACACACACCATGTAGGTACAGAGTATGGATATTTATTGCAAAAATTGATAGGTGATTCTATATATTTCATATTTAGTATTGATCACCTCTTTATATAGTACTCTATAAATCACTGAGAAGACAAAGTAAATTTTATAAAATTGTTTCATTTGCAGGATGCATTCCCAGTTATAAATTCTGTCCTAAAAGGAGAACTGCATGTAAAAGAAGAAATCATCAAAGAAGAGAATGAACAGTTTGTTGATCAAGTATTATACATAGTTATAACTTTGTTTATAGTAACAAGCATTTAATGTTATAATGAACAGCATTGTTGTTATTTGTAAAGTTATCGGTTAAAACTGTTTGATGTCCCATGGAAGTCATTTTTATGTGCACTTTCAGTCCATACAATTTAGCCATAACATGTACCAGTACCACATGGCAGGAAATTTGAATGTTATGACGTCAGGGGTGTGAGTACGACGTGACCATGGTAGGGATAGAATGTGACTGAAGTAGGGATATCACGTGGCCATGGTGGGAGTACCATGTGACAGGCACCATGTGGGGGTGGTACCACAGCACTGGTGCGAAGTGTAGTGATTGGTCGGCCATGTTTAATATATGTCACGTCATCATATAGCAGAATCAGTTGTGATTGGTGTGTTTGAATGGCGGTAGTCGGTGTGGCCAACATGTGATAAGGGAGAAGAAAATTCCCTCTAGAAGGGAAATAGGTTAAAGAAGGATGTGTGAGGGAAAATTTAGCATTGCCACTACCACCAGTATATCTACGTCATGGTGGGAACGGATTTATGTTCCCTTAACAAGTGTATCCAGCGTGTCCATGGCCATCTTGTCCTCTGCTTGTCTTGATTTAATAGGGCGATGTCGTGTGAGGCATACAATTGTGTAACTTAATGTATACATGTGTATGAAAGAAAAAGTGGCCAGTTCCTGGTTTCTTCTTCTTGTCTTGTATTTTCTACGTTTATAAGTAAGGTTAACATTCAGGCACATTTGTGTGTGTGTGTGTGTGTTAAGTAAAACACTGCGTCTTGACTGCTCTTCTTGTCTTTGTTGTCGCAGGTTTTTTTCAGTGTTCAAAAGTAAGGTCAACCTTCACACAAATGATTAATGAGTGTTGAGGAAAAAGAAGTGTATATATGGGCGTGTTGTCTGTATGTATAGAGATATAATGTGTGTTGGTCGGTGTTCAAACTTTGAACTTGTAAACTCTGTACTTTAAATACTGCGATGCGCCACGTGCAGATGACATCACGTTTTTCTTATCTACCGTCTACAGCCGGCTCACAGCTGGGCTGCCGGTAGCGAAATTTACATTAGTTATTCACAATACTTTGAGCTGATCACTCGTATCATTTCCAGCCGCGGCTACTGGCTTTCATTATTTAATTATTTAGTATGTGCAACATGCACTGATTATACTTGGGCGATTCCTGCCTTATTTATTATGTCTTTCGACTTTTATTTCTAATTAATTTAACGGGCATCATGCCGAGTCAACTTCTGCACGTGTCAGCAATAGCACAAATTTTCAGTAATTGCCAATAAACCATCTTTACATGAAAAACATACAGTCCACTTCAATTTTCTTTCAAACCATCCCTCTTCACTTAGCGTTCTAGGAATAACTCAAGATCATCAAGAGCTTCCAGACGCAACATTTTCTGGTCCACCAATCCGGATTTTATTTTCGCCTTACGGGCAACATTTTGGTCCACTATTTTAAAATATTTCATTTAATGGGCACAAAAAGCCTGTGTCCCAAACAATCTTCAAATTTAAATATTTTCAAATTGAGATTGCTGGCTGTGGCATGCCTTTGTTGCCGCAAAGACAACCTCCAGGAGTGACACACAAGATGCAACATAGCGTCAGATCTGACACGACAGCAAACGGCAAGACAGTTATTCAACAGCAGCAAATTCCACAACGGTAAAATCACGCTGAGATACGACATCAACCTTCATCCAACCAGCACAAACAGGCGATGCACCAACATCAAGGAAAAGCCGGACGGGATCAGCACGGAACCAACATTATCATTTTTCATTATAATTGTTCATATAATACATGAATATAACAATCTGAGTAACATTTTACATTCAATATGGCATTATTGATGCTTTTACGTAAACATATATCATTATAATATGAGCATATTTGCATAACTGCGTAACAACTCATTAGAAGTTCAAGTGTCGAAATAAGGCTATATGTATTATTATTTAAATTCATAATTTCAATAACGCTTATGGCTGTTCTTAAAAAGAGATAATAAGTATATGTTATAGTAAGTAATGTGTTAAGCTATATGACAATCACTAGCTCCCGCATTATATCAAACTGTCAAAATTACATCAATTATTCACCTGATCTACGCTTAAATTCTTTTAAATTACATTTTTAATTTCAATCATTGCTGATGTGAAAGCGTTGATAAAGAAACGGGGCACTATTAAAGCATCTATATCCCGTGTGAACACGTTCGCGGATAATTTCGATCCGGACACAAGCGATCATCACGCACTAAAAATAAAGCTTCGTCATTTAATGGAACTATCCACTAAATATGATGATATTCAGTCTCAAATTGAATCTGATGACGCTGATTTCGCATAAGCAAGTGATAGAGTCCAAACTGAGGATGATCTTTGCAGCATTGAATGCAAGTTGCAATACTTGTTGGAGCAGGTGAATCAAAAACCGCTGATTAATACCGAAATTACGCCTCTTAAAACCCCCCCTATACAGTTGGAACCGATCAAATTACCTCGGTTTTCAGGTAGCATTATTGAGTGGCAACACTATTATAACATATTTCTTGAATTAATACACGTCAGAACCGATCTGACGGATATTCAAAAGCTACACTACTTGCACTCTTCATTAAGTGATGAGGTGCTAAATGTGATAAAATCGCTGCCAATTACTCATGAAAATTATGCGGTAGCTATTGATCTACTAAAAAATAGGTATGACAGCAAGTTAATTGTCTCAGCCCATCATGTGGGGAATGTCTTGAGTGTGCAGTTGGTTCAACAAGAGTCCAAAATTAGTATTTCCAGATTTATTGACGAGGTAACCGCTAATATCAATGCGTTAAAACACCTTAAATCTACCTGTAAATACATTCGAAATTATTCTTATTCATTACTTGGCCCAAAAACTTGATAGTTACACGCTTCGTCTTTGGAAAGAAAGTTTGTCAGAAGAACGATTTCCTAACTTTAATATTTTCATAAAATTTTTAAATACACATAGACAGTTATTGCAAAATCTGGACAGCGCAACCACTTCAACAAGCAAGATAAACGTTTGCGATAAGGCTCCCTATCGTAAGGCAGTTAAAACGGTGAATGCGGACAAAGTAACATTCCATTCCCATGTCGGAAATAATATATGTCAGATGTGCAAGAGTAAACACCGAATTACTGATTGCTCACAATTTATAACGCTTACTATACATGAGAGAAAAAATATTATAATCAAAAATAAACTTTGTCTAAATTGCTTTCGCCCAGGCCACGATAGTGCCCACTGTCCCTCTAAATTTTCTTGCAGAACGTGTGCGAAACGCCATCACACAATGGTTCATATGCCAACAAAAACGGATCGTCCAGTAACAACCAGTGTTCGCTAAAATTACAAACAAATAAGTCCATATTATTATCTACCGCAGTCTGCATGACAACTGACCATGCAGGTAGAAAGCACCTGGTTAGGATATTATTAGACTCTGGTTCGCAGGCTAACTTCTGTACTATGGATTTCGCACATCGTATGGGTCTGAAACTAATTAAATCGCAATTGCCTATAACGGGTATAAACAATTCATTGTCCCAAGCTGATTTCAGTACCAGAGTAAGGTTACATTCTCGCTATAAACATTGTAGCTTAAACATACATTGCGCTGTGCTTTCCAGCATCACTAATAATCTCCCGGCGGAATCATTTGATGTAGTATCTTTAAATTTACCAAAGGGCATATTTTTAGCCGACCCACAACTCAACTTTTCGTCGCAAGTCGATTTATTGCTCGGTGTTCAATATTACTTGCAATTAATTGAACCTATCAAGTTTATCTGTAGCCCGCATTTCCCCATAATTCAGGAGACAAAACTAGGATTCATTCTCGCAGGTAATTTGCTGTTTAATGTCGACATGACGAAACCGGTTTCATCCTTTATGGTATGTGAGAATGATAGTGCAATTTCCTCGCAACTAAAGGAATTTTGGAAGTTGGAGGAAGTTCCTATTCGTGATCCCTCCGCTGAGGACTCGGAATGCGAGAACCATTTTGTGTCCAATACTGTCCGTAATGAGGATGGCAGATTTGTGGTATCCCTGCCTCGCAGGTCAGACAAGTCTCATTTGGGCGATTCTCTTCGCGGAGCTATCCGCAGGTTTCAGTCGTTAGAACTTAAGTTCAAGCAGAACCCTGCCTTCACAAAGGTTATAGCGAGTTCATACATGAATATTTAAATCTTGGTCACATGTCTTCACTTAATGAGTACGATTTGTCGCTTGACAAATCAGACACCTTTTATTTGCCGCACTACTCAGTCTTTAAAGGTTCCAGCATAACTACCAAGTTGCGAGTTGTGTTCGACGGCTCCGCTAAGACGACAAATAATTTGTCCTTGAACGATACTCTGATGGTCGGTCCCACGGTCCAGCAGGATCTGTTCTCTATTATGGCTCGATTCCGAACTCACCGATACGTCCTCATTGCAGACATTGAACAGATGTATCGGCAAATTTTAGTCAATCCTAAGGATTCCAATTTGCAGCGTATTGTTTGGCGCGACACCCCGCATAAGGAACTCCAACATTACGCCTTGAGGACAGTCACGTATGGGACTGCAAGTGCCTCCTTTCTTGCTACAAGATGTCTGGCTCAGATAGCCCAAGAAAATAAAACCGAATACCCTATAGCTTGCTTAGCCATAGCCAATGATTTTTATGTGGACGATCTCATGACGGGCTCAGATAACCCGAACGTTCTATCTAAAATGAAATCTGACATCATAAATTTACTAAGCCGATATGGTTTTAACTTACATAAATGGTTTTCTAATGACCAGGTCATTATAGCCTCTCGCGCTCACGTCTCCCATGACTTTAGCAAAAACCAAAATGTGCGTACATTGGGCATTCAGTGGAACGTCAACGAAGACAGTTTTTTATATAACGTTCAGAGGAATGTCAACGTGGTGGTGGTCAACAAGAGAAGTGTGCTATCGATCATCTCAGGAATTTACGACCCTTTGGGCCTCATCGGCCCTATTACATTTTGGTGCAAGCATTTTGTACAGTGATTGTGGTTAGCGGGTACGAGTTGGGATGAACCCTTATCAGGTTCATTGTCTGATCAATGGTTAGAGCTCTATTCTCAATTGGTCTCAGATACTCATTTTAAAATTTCGAGGTCCGTCAAGAGTCTAAACTATTACCGAATCATTTCATTACAGCTTCATGGATTCGCCGACGCGTCAGCTAAAGGTTACGCGTGCTGTATCTATGTGCGGATGGTCTATTGAAACGTCGCCATATCGTCAAACCTGTTATGTGCCAAATCTAGTGTCGCTCCATTGAAACAGATAACACTACCCAGGCTTGAACTTTGCGCTTGCCTATTGCTGGCTCAGTTAGCTTCCAAGGTAATAGACACCGTCAACTACAAATTCGACGAATTATATTTCTGCTCAGACTCAATGATAGCCTTACATTGGATCCATCAGCAAACCTCCCGATGGAAGGTGTTTGTCACCAACCGTGTCGCTGAAATACAGTGTCTCACTACCCGGGGAACTTGGCACCATGTATCATCACTGGACAACCCTGCCGACATTTTATCGCGCGGTTGCCTCCCTCGCATTTTACACAACGACCCACAATGGTGGCATGGTCCATCCTGGTTGTCCCATGAGTCATCATCATGCCCATTAGTGCCTTCGATACTCATTCTCCCTGCACTTATCCCGATCTGGAACAAGAACGACGCAAGCAGGCCCAAACCTCACTAATTGTCACTTCATCCACATCCAGTTATGTTGAAAATTACTCATCCCTATCAAGACTCATTCGCGTTTTCTCATATTGCCGCAGGTTTATTCGGAACTGTAGGCTCCCCATTGGTGACAGGGACACTTCCTTTTTGTTAGCCCAGGAGTTGCATGATACACTTTTGGTTTTTCTTTGCCAGTCTCAGCAATTGCACTTCGGCATTGAGGTTAAGGAGCTTGAGGCACATCGCTACATCCCCAACAGCAGTAAAATTCTCTCACTCAACCCCTTTCTTGATGAGACAGGTATATTGAGAGTAGGTGGACGTCTACAGCACTCCCAGCTCAGCTACGCGAGCAAACATCAAATAATTCTACACCCGCATTCTCATCTCAGCAAGTTAATCATAGAAAACGAACATCTTCGTTTAATGCACTCTGGTGTACAATGAACCCAGTTTTCTCTGAGACAGAAATATTGGATCGTTAATGATAAATCCTATATATGCTCGGTAAAACATAAATGCATCACTTGTTTCCGTTACCGTGCTAAGGGCGCAAACCAATTATTGGGACAGTTACCCCCTTCTAGGGTCACGCCTGCTAAGCCTTTTTCCCAATCTGCTGATGACTATGCCGGGCCCGTATTTGTGCGTCATGGCGGGCAGCGCTCAAAATCTACGTCAAAAGCGTATATTGCTTTATTTATATGGATGAGCACTAAGGCAATTCACTTGGAACTTGTATCAGATCTTACTTCAGACGCCTTCATAGCGGCCTTAAAACGGTTCGTCGCGCGTAGAGGTATCCCCACTCAGATATTCTCCGACAATGGTACGAATTTTCGTCGTGCTAGCAGCACATTACACGAATTGTACAGACTTTTGAAATCTAAGGGATTTGAGCAAACAACTCTGGAGTTTTTTAGCTCCCAGGGCATCAAGTGGTCCTTTATTCCACCCTCAGCCCCTCATTTCGGTGGTCTGTGGGAAAGCGGGGTAAAAAGTGTCAAATTACATTTGCGTCGCGTGATTGGCTGTACCGTTCCGAATTTCGAGGAGTATTCTACCATGCTAACTAAATAGAGTCTTGCCTGAACTCACGCCCTTTATTCGCTATAGCCAATGATTTTAGGGACCCAGAACCATTAACTCCCGCTCATTTCCTAGTCGGTTCTCCACTTACGGCACTCCCGGAGCCCAACCTACCCAAGTCAGTATTAGTCATTTGGGCAGATGGCAGCTGCTCCAAAGATTCACACAATCCATCTGGAAACGATGGTCCAAAGATTATTTGCACCAGTTGCAACAGCGCAACAAATGGCGCACCACTTCAAGGAATTTGACTGTTGGACAGTTCGTCCTCATTCTAGATGAGAATTCCCCCCTCCCTTCAATGGAAGCGCGGGGTAATCACGAATGTTTATGCGGGTCAGGACTTAATAGTGTGCGTGCCCGAAGTTCGCACCGCACAGGGTATCCTACGTCGACCCATCCATAAATTATGCCCCCTTCCGATGGCATCAGACTAGTCGCATGAGCATCATACGACACGTAGCAGGAATGTGAACTTTGTCGCATTGCCTTGTATCACTCCCGGGACATTCCCGGGGCGATCATACAATCCAATTTTATTATTATTGTAATTATTATTATTATTATTATCGTGTAGCTATTATTGGAATAGTTACTACGCCATTATTGTATCAATTATTATATCTTTGTTATTGTACTATTCTATGATTATGTATTTTTAAACTTTTTTGGGAACTATTATTGTAATCTTATTGTATCAATCATTATGTATTTGTCATTGTATTTTCCAGTGGTTATGTATTGTTGAATCTGTCAGGGGATTGTTGTTTCAATATCATGCATGCAAATTATTACATCTTTTTATTGTATTATTGCTTGTTACTTATTATTGAATTCTTTGTGATCATTATTGGGTATTTTGTGGGACAAATTAATGTGTCTACCTGATTATTATATTATTGTGCATCATGCCATGTTATTATGTGTTGTGTAATTTCATTGCTAGTTTTTTATGACTATATAATTCGAATCATTATGTATTTTGTAATTATCACATGAATTTGTTATGTTAGCCACATTGTTACTATTAATTGTCCAGCTGTCATTGCTCTGTGTTGGACATGTCAATTGTTATGTTGTTGTTTTATTAGCATGTAAATTCAATTACTATGTATTATTAACCTTAGGGCATAAATTACAAAATCGCGCCGATTTTGTGCGGGCAGTATGTTCAAACTTTGAACTTGTAAACTCTGTACTTTAAATACTGCGATGCGCCACTTGCAGATGACGTCACGTTTTTCTTATCTACCGTCTACAGCCGGCTCACAGCTGGGCTGCCTGTAGCGAAATTTACGTTAGTTATTCACAATACTCCGAGCTGATCACTCGTAACATTTCCAGCCGCGGCTACTGGCTTTCATTATTTAATTATTTAGTATGTGCACCATGCACTGATTATACTTGGGTGATTCCTGCCTTATTTATTATGTCTTTCGACTTTTATTTCTAATTAATTTAACGGGCATCATGCCGAGTCAACTTCTGCACGTGTCAGCAATAGCACAAATTTTCAATAATTGCCAATAAACCATCTTTACATGAAAAACATACAGTCCTTTCAAACCAGCCCTCTTCACTTAGCATTCTAGGAATATCTCAAGAGCTTCCAGACGCAACAGTCGTGCAGCCTTTGCGTAAAAGCACCTTGATGATGTGTATTGTAACGTATCGTAAAGGTAGAGGAGAGTAGTTAATCCTCGTGTTGGGATCGCCAATTTGAAATGTAACGTATTTCTTCGAGTGTCTTAAGCCTCGCGTTGGGATCGCCAATTTTGAAACTTAATTTATTTCAAGTCTAGGCCACGCGTTGGAGCGCCAATATGAAACGTAACGTAATTTCTTCGATTTTTGAGTAGTGTGAGAGATGTGTCTGTGCTAGTAGAAATAAAAAAATCTTTTATTTGAGTTGTCGCCTATTATGAAATCTCAAGTAAAGAGAGAGGAGAGGAGAGAGTGTGCTTCTCTTCAAGTATTGTCCATAATGTTTGTTTATGTTTACGATCGATTTTGACCTCGATCGTTTTGTTGTAGGTTAGTCTCCCCTCACTTGCTGGCTATGAAGTTCTGTTCACCCGTATATCCCCACTCTTCACTGTTACCTATAAAATTTCTTAATTTGATATTATTTTACAAATAACAACTCCTTTTATTTCAATCAGTTGTATTTATTATGATTTGTTTATCTAGGGCCAGTTAGTCGATTTGAATGTCGAACTGTACTAAGGCCGGGTCGACTCTTACTAAACTCGATTGGGAAATATTTTAGTTTTTATAATTAGTGTTTTCTTAGGTCTTGGGTTCTTTTAAACTCTAGGGAAGTCAGAAATGCAGTAACAAAGTACAATACATTACAGATATCTGGAAATAAAAATCTTATTTACTAACACAATAAAGGATTAAGTTTTGGTTACCGTGTAATGGCAAATAATTCGCTTTGCTTTCGCAAGCCGTGAAATGGCCGCCAACACATAATGGCCACCTGTTACTCAGCTGGGTCCATATGCAAATGTCCTCGCTAGTGTCTTTGATTTGTGGCGTGTTCACTGAGATTATGTTTAGTTTTTTCTTTAGTTCTCACTGGTGTTTGAGTTAATAGTGTCTGTGAAATTGTTCTGGATGTGGTGTAGATCTACTTATGCGTTTAATATTAGGTTATAATATCTCGCCAAGATTGAGGTATTCGGTTTTTTCTTCCACTATTTTTAATCATATTTTTCTTCTTATTGTTAGTCTTCCATCTATTTACGATAATTTGTTTTATTTTCTTCTTCCTTATGGTTTTATATTTCCTTTTTTTGTGATTATTTAATTGGTTTGACTCATCCAAATTTGATTCCTTGGTATTCAATTGGCTTTTACTATACAGAGCTCATCTGCCCTCTCTTGAAGTTAACAATGGAATAATAATTTTTCTATGCCTCGTCAACAGTCTTGACCAGGAATATCTGGCCTGCTATTGTTTAATACCGGTCACATGATTAGTATTACAAAAATCAAATATTCTTACAGTTTGTGTTAAAAAATACTCCCTTTTGAACCTTTCATCATGTTAAATTTAAATTACATGGTGTTATTCCTTATAAAAGGATAGGCATTTTGATACCTAATTTGATATAAGTGGGCCTTTATAAAAGATGTTTTTTCAGCTTTACAACAGTTGTGATTATTGACCCTTACTTTGCTTTTACATTTATTATATTATAATTTGTAATTCCTTAAATTAATCTAATATGTGCTATTACCATTATAATAGTGAAGTTTTATCACATGAATTTTGTTCCTTCTAATTATTTTTCTTACATTGACTTGCTAACTTACTCACTCCTGACATTACTTCCTTTATATTGAATTTTTGGCCTAGGCCATGAATTTCATTTAAGTAACATGTTCTAATTTCACATTGATTATTATCTATTTTTTTATTTTGTTTTGAACCCTTTTTCCTGATCTTATTTGTTTACCACTTATTACATGAGCTTTGACCCTTAATATAGCCTAACAATATTTATAAGTTACAACAAAATCTCTTAATATATTAACTTAAGGTATAGCCTTCATGGCCAAGATTACATTCATTGATTAACAAACAATAACACTAACTACTTAGTGTACTATACTCCCATTCCATCAATTCTATCAAGCGTTACTAGCTGACTATTAGATTATCGTTTATATGGGCCCTTTATAAATATTGTATTGTGGTAACACAATTTTCCTATTTTGCCTATAGGGTTAGTACAATTAACAACATGGTTTAATAACAATAACAAACATAGTCTTTGACATTAAAAAATGAATACAATTAACTACTGTCAAGGCCTTCACTAATATCTCATTCTGAGATGAGACCTTTTACCCTAACTTATTCTCAACTCTATTTACGGTTTTCTCTTTAATAAAAAGAAATAACATGAACTAATACAGTTAACACTTCACTGACAAATATTGTATTTATATAATTGCTTGTTTTGCACCGAGATTCTGTTCGCCTGGTGCTTGTTTTGTTTTCAGTTAGGGCCATTGGAAGGGTCATTAATCTTTACAGTCTTTTCTGCTTAATTAATGATTATCATTTGTAACTTTTATTTTCTTATTTATTATTTACTTACCATTTTTATACACCAAACAGCCGTCCATGCCCATATTTACTGGACGCCATTTTGAACTGTTGCCAACTTCCATACCACCAAGGTGAACCCAGAGTTCGTGTAAGCATTTATTTGGAGAACAGAATCGAGGTTATTTGAAATAAGTGGTTTGAATCTACTTGTTTTTCAAGTGAATTTGGTTTTATTCATCATATAATTCTTTAATTCTACATAATCAAAAAACAAATTAAATTGACTTATTTTCCATTTTTTCTAACAATATTCGTTCTAACAATATTCTAAAAATATTTTTTCTAGTTAACACGTTTTACTATATAAACAATAAAACAGCACATTGGTTATTTTAAAATTAACCCTTCTTTTATATGGGATTACATAAATTTAAACTAGTAAAAAAAAAAAAAAAATATATTGAAAACAAACTAAATTTACTCAGGCCTTTATAAGATTCCCATTTTTAGTGATTTTAATATCTCCCCTTAATACAGTTCTAAATGTGTTTAATTTTGTTCCAACTTTAAGAAAATGATTTGTTTTGCCCCCGTTTGGTTACTTATCTGAAATTTAATCCAAACTGTCCAGCCTCCTTATATACTTTCTGCCACTCCGCACATTTCTCTTGCTTCACTTTTGTTTATTTACCATTTTTTGCCAAACTTTTAGTTGCGTTTATACTGTTTAAGATATAACTGATTTTTTCACTTTACATTTAACACCTTTTGGTGTTGGGCGCGCCCGTAACTCGTCCACGAATTGCTGTACGGCCGTACCGGATGAGAGTATAATTTCAACTGGGACGAGCAAAATTGGTCAAAAGTCTGAGCTGGAGGGGCGATCATGTGGTCTCGTTTTATTGTTTAAATTGTATTACGTCGACAGATTCCAAGGCGGTGCTGACCCACCACACATTCCAAAGTTATGTAATTATGGGCTCGGCTGTCGACATCATGTAGCGTGACTTCAAATGTGCAATGTTCAAAGATCATTTGTCTAAAAATAACTGTCTTCCGTGGTTAAATCGTTGACCTTGACTCCAATTGATGTACATTGTTTTTACCCCAATAACATTTACAAATAAAACTTTACATTTTCAATATTTCTCGGGAGGGTTTTACCTGTACCGTTACACATTGTTCCCCACTCTTCTCACACTAACACACTTCTCACAGGTTTATATTTTATAATTTAGAGTACATTGTATTTATTTATTGGACTTTTCCATTGTACTTTTATTTTTACATTTTATGACATGGTTAATGGTTTATTTATTAACCATGGTTTATTTTATTTTACATGGTTGAATATGTGAGTTAAAACATTCTGACCTCTGGTTAAGTCAACTATTTTGTTATTTAAGATAGGGCCCCCACTATGTCGAGTTACATATACCCCCCCCCCACCAAAACATGTTTATTTTGTCTAAACCGGGTTTGGGTAAAATAAACTGTTAACACTAAAAGGAAATTCTTATCTACTTTTATTTGTAGTATTTTTTAATTTCAGTTTGATTATAGGTACCTTTTATATTTTTACTATTTATTGCTCTATCTTTGTTCGTATTGCTGGAATTGGACGGGTTTATGGAGATGAACTTTATTCAATTATTTCTTGCTCCTTCATATTCTGGATTTCTTCTCTTGTTGCTGGTTTCAGGGATTGAGGTGTGCTAAACTTTCTTTTAATATTGATCATGTCATGATAAGACAGCTCATAAACAAAATCCTTTACTTCTCCGGGCAAAATCTAAAAATACTTTTTTTTTTATATTTGTTATATTGATCGTTACCAACTGACCTTTTTGTTCTGGAGTTACTTCACTTGTACTGGTGGCCTTAATTAAATGAATTTCTTGGAGTTTTTTTCTTTTCATTCTTTACCTTCTATGTAGGTTGATTCCACGATTGGTGCTATAAATTCCTCCCTAACTTTAAATGGCATGGTGAATGCATATCGGTTGTGAGTGGCACACTTGCGGCCTATTATCTTTACCCGACCATTCCCCCAGTGCATGCTACAGTGCTCTTTGGCCACTGCCCATAATAATAACCTTTGAGTGGCGCCGTAGCTTTCTACACTCTGTCATTTCTTAAAATGGTAACTCTTGCGTTACCTTGAACACCCTCTGAACCTGTTGCCTTCTCAATACTTCTCATTATTTTAGTTTGCCTCCCAGTAACTCCTATTATCTTTATATTATTTATTATCAGTGTTGGTATACTCATTGCTTGCTTCTTTTGTTCTATTTAATTCTACGTGGTCGATCAACAACACCTTTGCCCGGGTGTTAATCATCACAACTTTCAATATCCCTTATAATGCAGTGTTTATTATTATGCTTTGTTAACTTATTTATTATTAGTTTCTCTTCAGTCTTGGCTTTGTTTCTTTAAATCTTCATTTATATTGTTTTGTCTTATTAATAGTTTCTCTTAAGTCTTTGTTAGTGTTTCTTTATATCTTCATTTATATTGTTTTTTCTTAATTAATATTATTTTTCCTTTTTTTCCTTTTTCAAATGGTTTGCTTGGTCGGTACATAGAAAATCAGTCCCTTTTTCTCAATGCTGGTACTTAGTTTATCCGCGGTCCATAGATTCAGTTGCCCTTGTTTCTCGGATTACTCTTGTATTTCGAATTATTTCTGTCCTTGTTAGTTCTCTCGCTACTACCTTATATTCTGATTTTTCTGTTGTCAAATCTTCACTTGTTTCAAGGCCTACTTGAATCGTTTTATCATCTATTTTACTAAATGAATACTTTAATGGTATATTCATTATTGACGATCTCACTGACATTTTATTATCCATTTCTATTTTTGGTATATTCCATTTAAGTATAGACTTTCTGAAGTTTTTACTCACTGTTTTATTGTGAGTCTTTTCTAAAGTTTCTATCAAACTTCTACAATTTTTAAAATTCATTATTTCTGTATGGTTGGTAATTGAGAGATTAAGTACATTAACCAGTCCATTCTTCATCATCTCCAATTCTTCCCGTGTTTTTATTAGTTCCTTTTTACTTATTTTTCCTATTTCCTTCGTCTTCCTTTCCACGTGCTTAATATTTTCTTTGTTTCTGTTATTGGGGTGTAATTCAACAGTTTTGATTACATCAATTTTCTGGCTATTTGTTTCACCCAGGTTTTCTATTTTTCCTTTAGTACCTTCAGAAACACTGTCTAGTGTTCCTTTCAACTTCTTGAAACCACTATTCATTGTTTCATTAAATTTCTGAAACTTTCATCCATTTGTTTCATTAAACTTTCACTCAAAATCTCGTTTCGTTTCGTTGAGTTTTCATTTATTTTTCCTCCATACTGTCTATTTTTTCATTTGTTTGTTTATTATCTTCCTTGATTTGTCTTAAACTCTCCTCATTCCTGTCAAATTTTTCGTTAATTTGTTTTAAATCTTCTTTAATTTCTTCCTTCTGTTTCCTAAAATCTTCTTTAATTAATTCCCATAGTTTTTGTAAATCCAGGCCTCCTCTGGCTTCCTCATTGTCACCCGCCTGTTCCATTTCACTGTCTTGGACTGTTTCTTCTTCTTGTTCCTGCCTATCTTCTTCTGTATCTTGCTTTTGTCCTCTCTTCATCGCAGAAGTTTCTCGTCATCGCATTTTTGAGTCTTCTAGCAGTTGCCAGCTAAAATTAGGTCAATCGTTATTTTACTAGTTGTGTTTCGGTTAGTAGTTTTGCCTAATTTCAGCCCTACCGGTTGGGCGCCAATATGAAACGTAGCTTATTTCTTCGAGTAGAGAGTGGTGTGCTAAGCCCTGTGTTGGGATCGCCAATCTGAAACGTAACTTATTTCTTCAAGTCTAGGCCCCGCGTTGGAGCGCCAATATGAAACGTAACGTAATTTCTTCGATTTTTGAGTAGTGTGAGAGATGTGTCTGTTCTAGTAGAAATAAAAAAATCTTTTGAGTTGTCGCCTATTATGAAATCTCAAGTAAAGAGAGAGGAGAGGAGAGAGTGCTTCTCTTCAAGTATTGTCCGTAATGTTTGTTTATGTTTACGATCGATTTTGACCTCGATCGTTTTGTTGTAGGTTAGTCTTCCCTCACTCGCTGGCTATGAAGTTCTGTTCACCCGTATATCCCCACTCTTCACTGTTACCTATAAAATTTCTTAATTTGATATTATTTTACAAATAACAACTCCTTTTATTTCAATCAATTGTATTTATGATCATTTGTTTATCCAGGGTCAGTTAGTCGATTTGAATGTCGAACTATACTAAGGCCGGGTCGACTCTTACTAAACTCAATTGGGAAATATTTTAGTTTTTATAATTATTGTTTTCTCAGGTCTTGGGTTCTTTTAAACTGCTAGGGAAGTCAGAAATGCAGTAACAAAGTACAATACATTACAGTTATCTGGAAATAAAAATCTTGTTTACTAACATAATAAAGGATTAAGTTTTGGTTACCGTGTAACGGCAAATAATTCGCTTTGCTTTCGCAAGCCGTGAAATGGCCGCCAACACAAAATGGCCACCTGTTACTCAGCTGGGTCCATATGCAAATGTCCTCGCTAGTTTCTTTGATTTGTGGCGTGTTCACTTAGTTTTTTTCTTTAGTTCTCACTGGTGTTTGAGTTAATAGTGTCTGTGAAATTGTTCTGGATGTGGTGTAGATCTACTTATGCATTTAATATTAGGTTATAATATCTCGCCAAGATTGAGGTATTCGGTTTTTTCTTCCACTCTTTTTAATCATATTTTTCTTCTTATTGTTAGTCTTCCATCTATTTACGATAATTTGTTTTATTTTCTTCTTCCTTATGGTTTTATATTTCCTTTTTTTGTGATTATTTAATTGGTTTGACTCATCCAAATTTGATTCCTTGGTATTCAATTGGCTTTTACTATACAGAGCTGATCTGCCCTCTCTTGAAGTTAACAATGGAATAATAATTTTTCTATGCCTCATCAACATATAACGGCTGTATACTATCTTTTATAACTTCTGTATACTATCGCCCTTATAACCTCGGGAGCCCGGTTAATTGGCGTCGGTCAATTAACCAGGCTGCCATAATATTCACAAAATGTTATATATTTAATTAAAATACAACGTAACAAAACACTTAATTGGATCCTGTGAATTAAGGAATATTAGATTCGTGTTGCCAAATTTATTCACGCATATTTACGTCCATGACATCTCTTTATTTACATACCTAGTAATTAGCATAAAAGAAAATGAGTTACTGTCTTATTATTAAAAATCAATTAGGCTTGTGATTTGTATTGTTAAAACATACATATATATATATATATATATATATACCAGTATATATACTTAACCTACTTTTCGTTTACTCTATTTCGTTCAACTGATTAGTTAACTATAAAAAAAAATAATAACTGCATAATGTATTCATTAATCAATTTGGTTAGTTATTTATAAAACTTTGGTAATTCATACCCTCGGATCCGAGATATATCCTTTCTGTATATTAAAGTTAAACAATTTACTTTTGCTGCCATTTGAAGAATGGACTTATTAATATTAGCATGTTATAGTCATTAAAGCTAAATACATCATATTGTTTATCACAAAGTTACAATGGTAATTTAATTTGCCCAGTCTTTTGTATTATTATATTAATTTTATTTTGGTGTCAATTGTCTTTCATATTTTTATTAAGTAATTTCTGAACTACAGAAGTTTGACTTCTGTGTCACCTGTATATAGCATCCTCGGCGAATAGGGGTTGTCTGTAGTAAACGGTGGCTATGCGGCCTCTGGTCTATCCTGGAGGTCTGAAGAAGGTGTAATAATGCAAGGTGTGGTTGTCTCTCTCTTTTTGCAAGGTTTATCAGATTCTGGTGCTGGCGGTGGTGGGAAACTTTCACTTGAACTCATTTACTTCTGTTTACCGCACTTTTACCTTATAGTTAAACTGTTACGTATACTGTGATCTCTATCATGTTGACGTGATATTAAATCAACTGCAGAGATGTCATAAACAAACACGTAAAACGCATCAAAGATGTTAAACATATTGAAATTACTGATAATTATTGCTATCTGCTTTACTAAGCATTATCTTAAAGAAACTAAGAGAGTGAATGACATATTCTTTCATTCTCTATAATATTTTAGTTACTGCCTACATGTTCAACTGTACTGTTCTCGCGGCGGAGTCCGAGTTACAACTATTTTGGGGCGCAGGCTTAGCGATGTGCTTGTCCGCGCATGTTGTTATTTACCGGCGCGAGAAATAGTTCTTAATTTATTAATTATTATTTTTACTTATTTTAAATTGCTGGTTTATTATGTCTCTCTACAATTTATTACTCGCTGATGAAACAGGATGTGGTTTACATATTTATTTGTTTAACATTATTTAGTTTTCTATTTATTTCATTCGCTATATTTATTTTTCTGTTATGGAATTCATCTACAAGTATGCATGTTTCTACTGGTTGGGGTACATAAGGAGAGAAATTATGTAGTTTCATTTAGGATTATATTATTTTTACCTCTTTTTTTAATTTTGTGCTATTTAACCCAATTAAATCATCACATTCTCCTCCACTTAAAGAAGACACTGGGTCAGTGACCAATGTGTATTCAACGGGGAAATAGGGAAGAATTACAATGGGAATTTGGTACGAGCTTCCATGTGAAACCCCCTTTCTCTCTTTTCGTGATTCACTCATGTGATAATCGAATCATTATCAATTCAATAATTTTTTTTTTTTTTTTTTTTATCTAAAAAGTTACGATACCATACTATCTCTAAAATTTATCTTAATTCTACTACTTAATACTACTACCGGTTTTTTTGTTTAGCTTCTTCTAACTCGTTTAGTGGAGTTATTCTACACAGATTATGTTTTTCATACTTACTGCGTTTCCTTTCCTTTTTTAATTTTATTTTAGTACTGTATTTTTCTGTGGTAATGTTACCTTTATTTTGTCAGTTGACTTTACATATCGCTTTTATTTATTTTTGGTGAATAGGATCTAAGGTTGATCAGGCCTCATTCTTATTCATACCTTACGATTTTGTAATTAAGTATGGTTTACAGTGACTTAATTACAATATAGGATATACTTCGTAGTACATTTATTGTTTTTTTTCTTCATTTCTTTCTTTGCTCACTAGCAGAACAATTTCCATGATAATATTTTATCTGGGAGACATGACTTCTTCGTACATAATCATCCGTAGTGGGGTCATACAGTGCTACGGTTACAGGCGTTAAATATTTGTGAATCCTGTAAGGGCCACACGATCGGTAAGATAGCTTGGAGGTGGCCTTATCAACTGCACTACTCGTCAGATGAGTTTGGTACATCACTTAGTCTCCGACTTGATACTTAATTTCTTTACTATCATGCTCGTGATATTTTCGCGATTTTATTAAGTTTTCTCTCAGATTTGCACGAGCTTTGTTCCATATTTTTTTAATATTTTTAACACTGATTTCGCGGGGTAGCAATTCATGTATTTTCCACTTTGTGGATAATGGGTGATTTGGTTTATATTTGTACAACAAATCAAAGGGTGTAGATTTATGTCCTTCGTGATATGCTGAGTTGAAAGCAAATTGGATCCAGGATAGGTTCTGGTCCCATGATGTCTGGTCATTTGCATGATAGGCTATTAAAGCAGATTTTAAGTTTTGCAAATACCTTTCAGCGATATTACCTTGTGGACGGTACTCTGTAACAGTTATATGGTCTATGCCTAATCTGAAACACATGTCCTTGAATTCTTTGGACTTAAACTGGGGTCCGTTATCTGACACTAGGTGTACTGGTGTACCAAAGTCTTTAAATAATCTCTCTTGTAAAATTTTCACTGTGGTTGATGCTAATGCTCGTCGCATGGGATACATCCAGACGAATTTGGTAAATGAATCTACGCAAATGAGTAGCATGGTGTTACCGGATTTTGAACATGGATAAGGGCCAGAAAAGTCTATGTAAATTTTTGAAAAGGGTGTCGTGGGAGTCTCTGAGATTAATTTACCAATGTGGCTGTTTCTCGCGGGTTTGCTGAGTGCACAGAATTTACACTCTTTAACGAACTCAGCTATCTCGCTGTTCATATTTCCCCAATGATATTCTTTTCTAATACGATGTATGGTTTTATTAATACCCATATGAGCTCCAATGGTGGATGCATGGTAGTATTGCATAAGCATTGGTTTAATAATGCCCGGGGCAATTATTCTCAAGGATTTTCCATTTGCTAGTTTATAACATAATAATCAGAATGATCACTGTTGCACACCACTATATAAAAATTATTCCGAAATCGGAATAATTTTTATATAGTGGTGTGCAACAGTGATCATTCTGATTGTGATTTCAACCACTAACACAAATTTCTTCATTAAACGTCTATAACATAATACTCTCTTACTCAATATATATTTATATGAAGTATTTCCTTTATTGATCTGGTCTATTATTTTACTTAAGGAAGGATCTTGTTGTTGATACTGGGCTATGTCAGTAAATGCCAGTGGGAATTCAGTTATTAGGGTATTTATTATTGATGTTTCACCTCTTTCATTATGTTCGGATTCCTTACTCGGCTGCTGGAACATACGGGATAGTGTATCGGCTACTACATTTTGGGTGCCACGAATGTGTTGTACTTTAAACTTGTAACAATTTAATCTCAATACCCATCTTCCGATACGACCAAACTGTTTAGGGTGATTTAATAACCATGATAAAGCTTGATTATCCGTTTCTAACAGACATTCTTTATGTTCTAAAAATGGCGTAAATTTCTCGAATGTGAATACTACGGCCAGTGGCGAAGCTAGTAATTAATGAATGGGTAATCAAAAGTCTTACCTTACATTTTTTTGTAGATTAGTTCAACACGGCGAGTTTTCTTGCTTGCAAAATTGTCAACTACATGGTCTTTAAACAGCTGGTCAGTCATCAGTTCCTTCACAAATTTTTTTTTCAATAGCAATGGTGGTAAGAGAGTTAAGTCTTTCATTGGTCATCGTATTGCGCAAGTAGTTTTTTATTCTTTTCAGAGTAGGGCCTACTCATATTCCTTTCTGCAGACATCACCATAACGTTTAACGTGGTAACAGGAAACGTTAAAATCAAACAAATTAATTTTGAAACTTCCACGTACACTGGTTCTAAGTCATTAAGAACTATAAAATGTAAGTCTTTGAGGTTTCCAGTATCTGAGTAAATGTTTTTTAATTCATTTTCTAGTCTTTCACTATTGAAAATAGGTAATTATTTCTAAGGCTGTTGAATTTAGTAGAAGGGAAACTCTCTTTGTAAGAAATGAAGTAATTAGGATCCAACAACACAACAAACTGGATACTTTTGAAATCACTGAACCGTACCTCCAGCTGCATAATCAAAGTGTCAAGAACTTCATAAGTTAATGTTTTCAGCAGTTTCCTGTCACTGTCATCTATATTTACCTCACTGCTTATTTGGTGGCATTTTTCAATGCAAGACGACACAGCGTTTTCTGATCTCATGTTCTTGAGGATAGCACTAGTTTTCTTAATTTTAGTGTTGCACAGAATTATATCGGAGATAGTTTTGTGTTGCAGTAGAGAAAAGAGATGGTCATTATAAACGAATATTTCTCTATAAAAACAAAGTAAGTAAATGAAATAAGTCTTTTTGAGTATGTTAAGCAATCCAACAGCAGAATTGAACGAATCACTATCCCATCCTACACCATTCTCTGTAATGTCCTCAAAAACCTGTCTCAAGTCACCATACTGGGAAAAGATGGTATATGGTATGAACTGCTCTGGAATGGAAGTTCCAGTGAGTAGTGGATGCTTGTGAAAGTTTAAATCCTCTAGATTCTAGAAGCTGTGATCTCTTTGAGGATCTACAAAAAAATGTGTGAAATGCTGTCAGATTGTGAATGAAGAGCCTAACCGTTCTTACTGTTCTAGTGCAATGAAGAAGTACAAGGTTTAACTTGTGAGCATAGCAATGTAGAAATAATGCTCTTGGGCAAGTCTGTTTTACAAAGTGCTGAACGCCTCCATGCTTTCCAGCCATTACAGAGGCTCCATCATATGTTTGACAGACTACCTTCTCAGTTACACCCCACTTTTACAAAACATTAACAATTAATTCTGATAAGCCTAATGCAATTTTATCTACTGAAATATCATAAAACCCAATGAACCTTTCTACTGAACCCTCTGTTGAACAAAATCTAAAAATTATGCTGACTTGAGATCTACTTGATACGTCTAAAGTTTCATCTGCCTGAATTCCAATAAAATCGCAAGAATCTAACTCCGCCTTAATCTTCTCTTGAATTATATCAGTTACAGATTCAACTAATTCATTCTGAATATCGCTTGATGTACCTTTAAAGCCTGACGTAGACTGGAGATGATCTCGAATGTACTGCTCCTGCTTAGAAAGAAGATCTAACAATTGTAGATAATTACCCCGGTTGACTGAGTCTTCCCCTTCGAAATGACCTCAAAATCCAAGCTCCTGTTTCCCGAGAGAACACACAATGTCAACAAGTCTTTCAACAACAAGCCTATTTTGTTTCACGACTTCATTATGTTTTACAGCTTGAATTCTAGCCCCTTCAGAGAGAGTATGTTCAATCCTCACGCGTCCCAGCAAACGGTACCCCTCTTCATTCTGAATATGTTTATTTGAATTCTGGTGTTTTTCGGCTTTTCTAAGAAAATGTTTGTAACCGTCACTCCATATAAAATCCATTCTTTTTCATCATAAAACAAGATATATGTATAACAAAAAAGTATGTTGGTTTCGGAACAGCCTGTCAACCACGAATATCGCTCGTACCAAGAAAACTGAAATTTTCTAGATACTTTACCATCAAAATGTTTAATGTCTAAATTAGGCGTAAATCTCTTGTTTTTAATGCCACATTTTTCTTCGTAAACCCAAGAAGAAAACGGCTTACTTTTTAATAAGTTTAAAAGATCTGATAAAGTATTAAAAGACCGCTCACTCATTTCGGGCGACAGACTTATATTCATACACAATAATATAACTGATTTAACTTCCAAATTTATAACTTGATTGGTTTCTATATATATATATATATATTGTAACAAGACCTGTTAACTGTGGTTACAATTAATATATCTTTGTGTTGTACAAAGAAAACAGAAAAAAAAATTTTATTAAAAAAAAATTTTTTCAAAAAAAATTTTATGTTTGGTTGTTGTGTATATAATTTAGAATTAATCCTGGTTTTATGTTTTGGTTAAAAATTCAAAGTTCTGCGAGGTTATTTCGGTTTAATTTTACACTTCTGATAGATCTTAACTAAATCTGGAGTTAATCAGATTATCTCCTTTCAGCAATCGATTAATGATTTTCAGCACTGCTCCAGTATCTCAATTTTAGTTAATATTTCTCGTCTTCCAGGAAGTCTCGTAGTTAATTAAACCCTTAAATTATAATGTGAAATAATTTTATAATCCAAATAGTTGAAATAAATTGATTTATTAACAATAATTATATATAATTGATGTTAAATCGATGTAGAGCAATTGTTCAACTCCGTCACAGGGATATATTGATATGTGATTACAGGTTAATTTTTTTTATATTAGTATTAAAAAAGAAAGGTTCTTTCAACGATTATTTTATATATAGTCAGAGAAGGGCAGGCCTAGAAAGTATAACATATACAAGAAATAATTTTAATAATTAATATTTAACAAATTGTGAATAATATATAATGTTTAATATATTTGAATTCTCAAACCAATGCTGTAGGCTATGAGATCAGTCGGAAGGTTGTAGTGCATCTTGGGACCATCATGGCGGCTAGCTGAATTGATGAGGTTATACGTGTATTTCGTCGCTGGAAAATCTCACAATAAATTCACCTTTATAACTGTTTTATGGATCTCCAAAATTGTGTATACTGTCTATTATATTGTTTGAGGTATTCTGGATGAGTGTTCAGTGTCCACTGGTGTTAATTGTTTTCTATTAGAGGTGTTCACTGTATGTCTGTTCGTGACAAAGAATCGTTAATATGTTGTAGAGTGAATTATTAATACGAGGGCTATTCAGAAAGTAACAGACGTTTTGACCGACCGCGGCGGTGGGCGGGGATAGAGCCGCCATCTTGGTGTGAGAACGTTCCTACACTCAGTACGCATCCAGCTGTGGTAGCGTGCGGTCTGTGCCCCTCTTACTTTGCTCTCTGTGATGTGTTAAAATGTGCGCTGCAATAGAAAATCCCGCCACTTGTGAGGTGCGTTCTGTGATTAGGTTTTTGTTGGCAAAAAATCACAAACCAATTGAAATTTATTGCCAACTTTGTGATGTGTACGGAAAAGGAATAATGAGTGAAAGCGGAGTGAGGCAATGGTGCATTGATTTTAAAAATGGCCGTACCAATGTTCACGATGAGGACCGCAGTGGTAGACCTAGCCTTGTGACTGATGAACTGGTGATGAAAATCAACGACAAAATTCGTGAAGATCGTCGTTTCATGATTACGGAACTTTCGAAACATTTTCCCCAAATTTCACGGAGTTTGGTGCATGAAATTGTGGCAGAAAAGCTTGGTTACCACAAATTTTGTGCTAGGTGGATTCCGAAAATCCTAACAGAAGACCACAAAAAACAGAGACTGGCTGCAGCACTAACTTTCCTCGAAGATTACGAAAAAAAATGGTAACAAAGTTATCGATCGTATCGTAACTGGGGACGAGACTTGGGTGAAGCATGTCAACAGTGAAACAAAAAGGCAGTCGATGGAATGGGGACACACAAATTCTCAAAAGAAACCAAGGAAGTGTTTGCAAACGCTGTCAGCAAGAAAGATCATGACTACTGTGTTTTGGGACTCTGAAGGAGTGATTCTAGTTGATTTTCTTGAACGTGGCACAACAATTAACTCAGAGAGGTATTGTGAAACACTGAGAAAGTTAAGGCGCGCGATACAAAACAAGCGTCGGGGAAAACTTAGTGCGAAGGTTTTGTTTTTTCACGACAACGCACGTCCACACACGGCCAATCGTACCCGAGAGCTCTTCGATGGTTTTGGATGGGAGGTGTTCGATCATCCACCATACAGCCCGGATTTGGCGCCGAGCGACTATCACCTCTTCCCAGCGATGAAGACATGGCTCGCTACACAACGCTTTGATACTGACGCCGAACTGCATGCCGGTGTAAACCAGTAGTTGAAATCGCAGGCGGCAGATTTCTACAGAGACGGTATTGAAAAACTTGTGCCACGGTATGATAAGTGCCTTAATTTGAATGGCGATTATGTAGAAAAATAGCTTAAGAGTGTACCTTTCAAATGTATAATATAAAATTTTGTTTTTTCATTTTGTAAATTTTTTATTTCAAAACGTCTGTTACTTTCTGGATAGCCCTCGTAGTAGGTAGTTTTAATGATTTAAATCACTTGTATTATGTGGTGTATTGTTCGTTTTCACCGTTGTCGTAGAGTATTTCATAAGTTTTAACTCCAAAAGTGTTAATTTATGTAACTCCCGTTTTTCACTGATTCTAGGCTTTAATCATTATACTCCATTATACGGTTTTAAGAACGCGATTCAGCATCGACCGTTCCGTTTGAATGTTAACAAAGAACTAACTAACTTCCTTCACCTTAGGAAATATCTTGCCAAGTTAATATTGGAAAAGTATTGTTAAAATAATTTTCACTTCCCATGTACATAATTCCAAGGTACATTATATATGGAATATTTTTAGTTTATTGTTCGCTTTCATGAACTATTAACCATTTAATTGGTTTATTTATCTCATTCTGTTTAATTTGATATTTCATAGTCCATATTTGTTGAGATTTTTGTTAAAATTACCAAATTTATGTCTTTTTGGAAATCTAGGCCCAAAAAACCTGTTTCCGTTCTTGTACACAATTACTGCCATTTTAAGTGTTATTAATATAATTATAATAAATTTAAAATGGTCACAAATCCTTCCCTTTCCTTAATACTTTATAAATTTAACATTTGAACTGTCTTTAGTGATAATTTCTGAATTTACCATTCCTCTTTAAAAATAGTTATTTTTTTACATTTCGAAAATTTTCAATAATTTAAGATATTTTTCTATATTACTTTTTTAAATCATAGGATCATTTACAGTAGTTGTTAATTGACCTACCATACATATATCTTGTTAGTTTACATGATTCATTGGCGAATTAACTGGTTTATATTAATTTTTGTGAATTCATTATTTGGCCTAGAGTTTAGTATTTTACATTTATAGTTTTTTTCAAATAAATTTAATTCTACTCCTCCTCTGACTCTTAAAAGTTAACACAACATGAAATAAAATTGTTTACATAATTATTGAGCTGTGTAGCATCTAATTCATGCTACTGTTACAAAAATAATAATTAACATTAATCAGCAGTCTTTAAAGTTAGACATGTTTGCTTAAACTGTTTTGAACATACATTTAACACATTTGTAAATTAATACAGCATCCATACTTAAACATTTTAATTAGTATGTATGCTGTTATATGACTAAAACATCATACTCTAAACATATAGGTACCTTATTCTATTGAAACTCTTTTGAAATATGGAGTTCATGGCTTTGAACAATATCAGCCATTTAAACTTCTTAACTATTATAACTTAAATTATTTTCAGTCCTTTCTGATTTTACTATTATTATTTAACATCCCCTTGTACAGTAAACATTTCCACCCACACTTTCTTTGTTATTGGCATTCCTTTGAATGTCTTTAGATAACAAAGTGACCTTATTTAATGAAATATTGGAAATATTTTCCATTTTAATATTTCATTATTTGTTAATTATAAAATATAAAAGTTATTTTATAGCACATTGTTTAAGTTATAGATACACTACAACTTGAAGTTTATTACATTTCAAAACACTTCCACTAGTACACATTCACTGTTGGTTCTGACTTATATTTGAGTTTTATTATTCTCAGACCAGACCTTTAGTCATAATGGACTGTGAAGATTTGTTTATTTTTTATCATATAATAACTTTAGTTGGTGCACTTCTTATCATACTACACAATACTTTTGTTTATAAATAATTACAATTTCATAAGGTTTTGGGGTGTTATACTTTCTTTAATGGTATCATTTGGTTTGGGGTTAATGGTAGTTAATAATAGGTTTTTATTGTGGTTCTTCCATCCTATCTCTTCCTTTCTTCTCGTCTTCCTTCTTGTGTTCATTCTTGGGTAAACCAAGGTACTCAGTGTTATCTTGTCCGATGGTTGGTTCGGAGTATCTTCTTTATTATCTGCTTTTAAATTTCTTCTTCCTTCTTGGGTTTGGAGTATCTTCTTTATCATCTGATACTAACTTTACTCTTCTTTCTTGTTTCGGGATATCTTGTTTATCACCTGATACTAAACTTCCTCTTCTTGTTTCTTCTTGTGTTTGAGGTATTATATTTATCACCTGCTCCTAATCTTATTCTTTTTTCTTGATTTTGGGGTATCTTGTTTATCTCCTGCTCCTAATCTCCTGGGTAATCTCCTGAATTTTTAATATGAGTTTCCTTTAATTTATTTTCTTTGACTTTTATGGTTGCATTTTTATTATTTAATTATTGTTTTTCTTTTATAGTGGTGTTTTCATTTGAAGTGTAATTGAATTTCATTTGACATTCTTTGAGTATATGTAATTTAATTATTTTTATGATCTTATTTGAATTAATTATTGGTGGAATATCTGTCATGCTACAAGCTACAATATATATATATTGTAACGATAATTAAAAGGCTCGTGCGTACCTTTGTATGAAATGTTTACACTTGTTTATAATGTGTATAAGTGTTAATGTGGTGTGTTCGCCTCACACTGGTTGTTACAATAATAGTAGTCACTACTGAAGTCTGTAGCGTTGTTCAAATTACCAGTACAACCTACCTGTTAATTCATAGGGGTTGCGAATCCCGGGTGGCGCCAAATTGTTTCTATTAAAACAATTAAAAGTGTTAAATTACAAGTTGATAAGTGTTATTAGCGTTGACAGCTGGAGCGTTCAAATGGTTCCCGCCGCTGTACAGGTTGCCGTATTGTCCACTCGTGACGAGCGCTAGTTGGTTACTGAATAAAAATTGCAAACACACATATATTCTACAACGTCCTATGAAATAAAACGATGGTAATACTCTGTACTGTAATTTTAATACAAATTTAGTCATCAATTAATATGATAAAAGGATTATAAATGGTTTTATAACAAATTGCTCCGGCTTAGAACAAGAGACGCCAATATTTCAAGGTTGGCGAGATCGGTTTTTAAAACAAATTATCTCGATGCCGTGATGGCTTCTGTTTACATACAATGTATTAATCTGTTCAAAATCTGGGGTCCCTTGGATTATAAAATAAGACATAAAAGTTGGTTACATTAAAAAAGTACACTACCATACCTTATACGTACTTAGAAAGTATAATGTGTTTTTACAAATTGTTCGGTAGTGTCGTATTTTTGTTACAAAGTTCGCACACTAATGCGAGGTTATATTTTGATTAACAAAATGTTTTTATGTAAGTTGATTATGCATTAAACCTTTGAAAGAAAATTAAATTTGTTTAATAGTGAGAAATTTTGATTGTTTGAGAAATATTTAAAGTAATTTGGTTTCTGGGAGAAAGGAATTTATTGGATACTTATCAGTTCAGAGAGTGTTGATATGTAGTCATGTGATATTTCACTCTTTATATAAATAAATATAAATGTATCTATTGCAAGGATAACCAATAAACTATATTCGGGTCTGTTTACATTATTTGTATGATGCACGTATGTCACGCGTACCATACTTATGGTACTTACCATAATTATAGCATCTGTTTATTTCAGTCTGGTTATCTCTATTTTTGTTACCTAAGGTTCCAGGATTCAGCTCAGCGAGAATGCTGGCAGAGACAGGCATTGAAATGAGAATACGTTCAATTGAAACATTGACCATTAAAAATGATTTATTCAATAATTTCTTTTAAGCGTGTACACCGGACAAAATATCAACATGGCGGCCATTATTTATTGGCCCGCTTTCATCATAAACTCTTTTGTATTGTATTCAACGTTAATTTACTAACTTGTATATATTGATTATGCAGCTGCTTCGTTATTAAATGATTTTAATTATATTTGCTTAACACAAACGCAAACCAACACCCCGTTTGGATGTCGACATTTAACAAGCACGCCCCGCTTTCTCTCTCACATTCATACTTATATTTTCAATTTACTTTTTTGTGTACACATATCTGATCATAAGGGTAAAGAGCTCTTTTAAGTAAAATTTTGGTTTTGCACTTTCCTGAATCTGTAGACTAGAAGTTCTAGAAGCGTGTTCACATGTTGGTTTCACAAAGTAGCGTGGTTACATTTTTTACTATTGGCACTGACTCTAATGTATAATTTTGAAAACAATTATTGCTCACTGTTTTAGTTCACTTCTAGTTATCACATAATTACATTTTGGTTACATTTTGTACTGTTTTAAACAACTATGCCAGTATAAATTGCCGGCTGCTTGCAACAAGGTGTTACTGCTGCTGCTGTATTGTGTAGACTGGGTCAGACGTTGTATATCTAGTTTTCGCCTGTCTTTTACACTGAATTTACATGGTGGTTATTGTTATTTGTTCACTATTTACTTTTAGTTACATTTTGTTAATTAGAATAAACACTTTCGCTGACTATTTTATGCCAGCACAATTTTCACGTGTTACTGCCATGGTGATGTTACAGCGACTGGGACAGAAATTATGCAAATTTTACGTATGTGTGTGTGAGTAAAACGTCATCGTTCTTTTGTCTCTCATTATGTAATCGCCTTGTTTGTTACGTATTTTTATAACGTCATTGTGGTTCTAATGACGTTTGGCGTTGTCGGCCAATGAAACGTAAGTATGAAGCGCCGTTATTAGTGGCTGTAACCATTATAAGTCTTTTTAACTGCACGTACACTGCTGTCCTTGAAATTATTTTTGTTGTCTCGGAACTGCGTCGTTGTAGGCAAAAACCAAGGGAAATTGTATTACCCATATAAATGACTTTAAAAACATCGAAATACAATAGTTTACTACCTTGCATACCATATTTTTTATATCAGACTTTTTGTACTGTCACAAAACCCCCTCAATGAAAGGTTTTGTGTCGAGACACAAAAACTTTCATTGACTCATTCACACCTCTCTAAAAGGATCAGCTCAGATATGGAGCCACAACCCCCTGTAGTGTTACTATAATAAAAAAATACAATCACTTACCCTTGGTCCAATGATGAGGTTCGCACCTTCTGACCTTACTGGACTTCTCCAGAGAGATCCCTACACCATAAGGCCATGAGGCACTTTACGCTCCTGTTCTGACTCACCGGCCAGCTCAGGACCGCGGTCACCACACCATAAAACTCTGAAACATTCAATACAAATTTTTTTAAATAGTGGCTTTCTCTATATCCATATCCATAACTAATATGTTTCCTCTTAGTACGTTGGTTTGCGTTTTGGGGCATTGGTTTGCTTAATTCTACAAACTTCAAACAGTGTATATCAAGAATTAAGATAGAGAATTACTTCTCCTTTTAACACTCCGGTATCTAGTACACCCTTCTGACTCCTGTCAATTATATTCACTCTCTTTATCATATGAAAACAATTGTTCTTAACCTAAACAACAATGTATTTTACTGTTTTAGCAACAACCATTAACCCTAATAATTTACTTCATATAATCTTACAATATCTATAGCATGGCAAACAACTTTGAAGCTTTATAATTTCTTTACGACCTTTTCTTACTTTTAACCTTTTTTATAACTGAACCATTTCTAGGGAATGAACAAACTTTACAAACTTTCAATATTATAATCGTTACTATCCTAGTAGTAACCTCCTATCCACACACACTATTATCAACATAATAAAACACAATAAAACATTGTACATCATAAGCATTCAACACTAACATTGAACAATTCACATTACTTAATTCATATTTACATAACTTGTAGCAGAACTTTATAACATTATTACTATCGACTCTCTATTGACTTTTACCATTTAACATTCATTTAGATTCTATGCAAAATTCTCAAATTTGTCATTTACCTTTCCATTTACCTTACCTTTCTACTATGAATTTTCCCTTTCTCTAACCTTTTTATCCTTACTAGTTTGAGTGACTCTCAATTACTCACTATTTTCTCTATCTTATTTTGGTATTCGTCAATCTAACCTTACTCACCTCCTTTTTTCTACTAACAACCGCTTCTAACCATTAATATATTATGACACCAATATCTCAATAATAACCCCCTTCACAAATCCCATTTAAAACCTCTGGCACCGCTCATTTTGTCTTTTATATAAGGATGTATGTTACTTAACTGGCCATATCCATTCCTAACCCTTTGCCCTCCACCAATATCGGCAAACACTCTAACCCAAAATTGCTCCGCCTGCCACAACGCTGCACGCTGGTCCCTTGCCACGTCGCTCATTGATCACTCCTTAACACCGGATCCTTACTACAAAATATCACCAACAACAACTATAAAATTACCATCCACATTACTCACCTCTACATATAATCCCTACCTACTGTGTCCCTAAAATATCTAACACCTCTTTTTATATTATCAGCATTTCAGCACTTTATTTTCCCTAACTCCCAATAACTTTATTCAACTAACTCCAATGCCCTTATTTATCACTATTCCCAAACTCTTTACAACATTTCAACTTAATACACCATTACAAAATTCATCACTTACCAACTAACAACAATACCTCTCAATATCCAAATATATAATCATTCACTAACCCTTTAGAATCTAAATTCCATAATATCCTTTCAAAATCATTATTAAACTTCTTTTACTTATTTAAAATTCTACAATAGTTTACACACAAAAATACATAAAATACACAACTACAAGAATACACAAATACACTGACATTAATACACAAAAATATACAATTCACATAATCATTTGCCATAATCAGTCCTAATCAGTCCATTTTTTAAAAAACACTGTCCACACAATTAAATGTTCATAACACAATAAACAATACACAACTACCCCATATCGTCAAATAATAATCTTATCTTAAGTCTATACAACTTATTTTCCCTGGAAAACATTATATCACCATCATGAATATAGTACTTATTTAAATTTTTATATTCTACGAAACTATCATAATTAATAGGGTTATTCCATATCAATTTATCATACAACTTGTCACGATCGGTTATGGTCCTGTCACCTTCAGCATAATTAGTTACAATCAGATAAGTTACTAAGTCATTATTTTCATTATCATCTCCTACTACTGCTATATCCGCTTCATGACAAGGTAAGTATTTCATATAGTTTGTTTTCTTCCATCCTAATCTCTCTATCAACTCTTTATAACCTCTATCTAACTTAAATACTTGCATCTCACCATCTACACACAACTCTTTCTCTAAATATCTCTCACTCCATTCAGAAGGTACTACTACATTAAAACCTCTCCTGATTTCTACAGGAACAATACAACTATTCAAAAAACAATTATCGGTAGACCATTTATCTACCCAATACACTCGTGAAGCCTTTTCTTCACCCCCGACTACAACATTACAGGAAAAATTTACCCCCTGCAACCCCTTTATCTGTAAATTCTCTCTATACTTTCTCTCTAATTCATCAACACTTTTTATCACTTCATTATCAAATTCTACTCCCATTATACTTTTATCACCACTCTCAATACTCACACAATTATTTTCTAACACCATATTTTTAATTCTGTTATCATAATTCTCACCACTACTTACCTTGTCGTCTTTGTTTAATTTGTCCACTTTGTCAATACTACCATTTTGTCTTTGTATTTCATTTTTTAATTCTTCACATTTTATATTAAAATTATTGTTCTGTGTATTGAAAAGCATTTGCATCATTTTCGTAATTTCGTTATTCTCAGCCCTGTTATTTGGGACTGGTGTTGAGTGCACTATTCCTTCACTCATAACTACTGATTCTGTCATGCTTATTTGACTGTTATTTGTACTATCAGTTATGTTTAATAAAGAACTACTTTCTTTATTCTCTGCCATTATAAAATTTGTTAATGGTTTGTCGCTTTATATTATCGTCACCTAACCTACAACCGCATTCTCATTGTCAATGTCCATTCCGCCGCAATTCAGGCTTATTATATAAAATGTATTTATATATTTTATATAGTCCCTGTTCGGGCGCCATTTGTGATATTTCACTCTTTATATAAATAAATATAAATGTATCTATTGCAAGGATAACCAATAAACTATATTCGGGTCTGTTTACATTATTTGTATGATGCACGTATGTCACGCGTACCATACTTATGGTACTTACCATAATTATAGCATCTGTTTATTTCAGTCTGGTTATCTCTATTTTTGTTACCTAAGGTTCCAGGATTCAGCTCAGCGAGAATGCTGGCAGAGACAGGCATCGAAATGAGAATACGTTCAATTGAAACATTGACCATTAAAAATGATTTATTCAATAATTTCTTTTAAGCGTGTACACCGGACAAAATATCAACATGGCGGCCATTATTTATTGGCCCGCTTTCATCATAAACTCTTTTGTATTGTATTCAACGTTAATTTACTAACTTCTATATATTGATTATGCAGCTGCTTCGTTATTAAATGATTTTAATTATATTTGCTTAACACAAACGCAAACCAACACCCCGTTTGGATGTCGACATTTAACAAGCACGCCCCGCTTTCTCTCTCACATTCATACTTATATTTTCAATTTACTTTTTTGTGTACACATATCTGATCATAAGGGTAAAGAGCTCTTTTAAGTAAAATTTTGGTTTTGCACTTTCCTGAATCTGTAGACTAGAAGTTCTAGAAACGTGTTCACATGTTGGTTTCACAAAGTAGCGTGGTTACATTTTTTACTATTGGCACTGACTCTAATGTATAATTTTGAAAACAATTATTGCTCACTGTTTTAGTTCACTTCTAGTTATCACATAATTACATTTTGGTTACATTTTGTACTGTTTTAAACAACTATGCCAGTATAAATTGCCGGCTGCTTGTAACAAGGTGTTACTGCTGCTGCTGTATTGTGTAGACTGGGTCAGACGTTGTATATCTAGTTTTCGCCTGTCTTTTACACTGAATTTACATGGTGGTTATTGTTATTTGTTCACTATTTACTTTTAGTTACATTTTGTTAATTAGAATAAACACTTTCGCTGACTATTTTATGCCAGCACAATTTTCACGTGTTACTGCCATGGTGATGTTACAGCGACTGGGACGGAAATTATGCAAATTTTACGTATGTGTGTGTGAGTAAAACGTCATCGTTCTTTTGTCTCTCATTATGTAATCGCCTTGTTTGTTACGTATTTTTATAACGTCATTGTGGTTCTAATGACGTTTGGCGTTGTCGGCCAATGAAACATAAGTATGAAGCGCCGTTATTAGTGGCTGTAACCATTATAAGTCTTTTTAACTGCACGTACACTGCTGTCCTTGAAATTATTTTTGTTGTCTCGGAACTGCGTCGTTGTAGGCAAAAACCAAGGGAAATTGTATTACCCATATAAATGACTTTAAAAACATCGAAATACAATAGTTTACTACCTTGCATACCATATTTTTTATATCAGACTTTTTGTACTGTCACAGTCATCTGGGGTAGTGGAAATTCTGCAATTTTGGACTGGTTTTAGGCTTCGGGCATCTTCTTCAATCTTGTCTTGGAATTTCTGCTAATTAATTTATTGTTATTTGGTTCCAGGACATCGTTAATCTTGGTAGTTCTGCATCTATTTGTCTTTGGTTTTGATTGTCATCTTCCGAACGTCTTTTTAACTATTTAATTGAAAATTTCAGTCATCACAATTTTGCGTGCCGCTTACCTTACCCATGCGTCATTTCTTCAAGTCTAATAAATCTAACGGAAAATTAGTATTCAACGGCCCGTTACTATGGTAACAGTAACCCTTTGATTGGTTAAGACCTCTTTCAAAAGCATTGTTAAGAGATTTGAATTTTTATTCAAATTTATTATGTATTTTCTTAATGATTTTATTCCTTTATCGTTCCTTTGGAGTAATAAATAATATCACTATTGTATTTCTTTCCTTTCAAAGTTTAAAATGATACCTCATAAGGTCATATTCTATTATACATTAACTTTAGTCTAAATATTTGACATTTGATAAATTACATATCTCTCTTAAATTAAACTTTTATAATAACATTTCTCTTTTAAAATGATTCACATATAATTACTGGCCATTTACTGGTCTTAGATTAATAAATTTCCTTGTGAATTTGTTACAATTGACATTTGTGTGTGTCTGACAGTTAGACGTTTTCATAGCCAAAAGTAGCCATGATGGTATTTTGTTTATTTCTTTTAAATTACATTTTAATTCAGCCTGATGGGCTTCACTTTGTTATCATGTTTGTTTGTGTTGTGTGTTGATTCTGTTTGTGTTTTAATTACTATTCAATACAGTTTTCATTATACATTTTTTTGAAATATAACAATTAGGCTTATGGACTGCAAGTTCCTTTCAGCCATATCCTCTTCATAACATTGAAACAAACAATCCTTTATAAGTTATTAGTTACTGTTGGTTTTAACATTAATTTCATTCTTTTGCTACTACTTTGAGTGATAAACATCATCACTTCTTGCAAACTTATTAAAGTTATTTCCCCTTTTAACATGGGGTGTTTTATTCATTGTATACTTAATTTTAAAACAAAACCTTATTTCAATATTACTATCTTCCTCCATTCCATGTTAATACAAATTGTTTTTATCTGGGCTTTCTCCCTGAATAACATCACATGTTTTACTTATCTTTATTTGAAATATTTTTAATTATTCTTAATTATATGAATGTTCACAAGATCACTCAAATCATTGACTGTTTATCAATGCTTTATAAAGTGTTTTCTTATTTATTATTACATCTTTATTACTTAAAATATCTATTTCCACGTATCACCTTCACCTTTAATTAACAGAGGTTTATCACTGATACACTCTCACTATTTTTAGGGTATTTACACTTTCACTATTGCACTTTATTTTGGTTCACTGTTTGTATTAAGTGTTATTTAATGGGTAATCCCTATACTTATTTCTCCTATTATTTCTCACTATTTCTTTACAACATAATTCTTATTATTAATGACATTTGGTTATTTACCTTTCATTAAATCCAACCTTAATAATTGTGTTAGTGTACTTTTCTACACTACGTTACTTTATAATTGTCTTTTGTTTTAAAATGGGTATATAAGTTATTTCAATTACAACAATACTATTTGTTTCATTAGTGGATAATTATTTGGGGTTTATTTACAGTATTCTATCTTTGAGTCTACCATTTCTCCCCTTTATATGTGGTGTTAGTTTCTCCTTGGGTTCAACCTGTCTCCTCTTCATTCTTCCTCTTCTTCTTCTTCTTCTTCATCTTCTTCAACTTCAATTGTCTTCATTTTGATTTGGCTCTCCTCTTCTCATCTGGTTTAGTTTCTATATAGTCGTAGGAATTTGTTCACTTCCTTTGATTCTTCTTTAGTTCTGGTTTCTTATCTTCTTTTGTTAGTTCCTAATTGTTTGGTCAATCACCTTTTGTTACTGTGTATGTTTCGTGGTTCCCTTCTTTGTGTTTCTGTTGTTGGGTCAATCACTTGGGTTGGGTAATATCGTCGTTCGTCGTGTCATAATATTTATATTTTATTCATTTTTAAACATTTTATTTTATATGAAGTATTTTTACATTAAGAATTATCTTTTTTATCCCTGGTACTGGGGTTGGCTTATTTGTGTTGTAACATAATGCCTCTCCTCTAAAATTGATCATTTTGATAAAACACTAGCATAGTTTTTTATGAAATTATCAGTTATAGATAATCTTTTTCCTTTTCTTTCTTGTTTGTTTCTCCATTCTTCATATCTCTTCTTACTTAATTCATTCCATTTTATTTGGATCTGTTTTTTTTTTCCATTGGTGCATTTTCCCTTATACACAATTTTTTCCCTAACTTTTATAGTAGCTGGTTCTCCCATTACTACTCATTTTTCTGAGACCAGAGGCACATCATCTCTGTTCAGTTCATTTGGATTGCTGGACTTTTCAACAGTCAATCTTAAATACCTTCTTTGTCAACTTGTGACTTAATAATAATAATATAATAATAATATCATAATATACTTTGGGATTGTCCACCTTGTGGTTTGTTTTTTAGATCACTTTGGCCTTTTACTCATTCTTCCTTCCGCTATACCTTAACTATACACTATCATCTACTCATACACTTGATTGTTTTTATATTTATTCATATGTTAATTTCATCATATCTCATTTTTCATTATTTTGTTTTCAATGCTCATGGTGATCATTTTAATTGTCTTAGACATTTTTATTCCTTTCTTGGTCATTTAGCAATATTCTGCTTTAGCCATAGCTTGTATATTTGTTTTATACATAATTTCCTTCTCTTCCTTGTACCAGTTCAGATTTTTTTTTTCTTAGAATACATTTGATTCATTATAATTTCAGGTATTTATTCAGTAATTTGAGCTTGATTTTATTTTGTTTATTTTATTCTGTATTAAATATCATTTTTGATAATTCTTTGTAAGTTAATTCTCTTACTTTAAAGGAATGTTTGTAGCGTATTCCCTTTTTATTTATTTTTTGTTTGATTATAATTGTAAGTTTGTGATTCTTACATTTATATTATATAGGAATGTGTGTAACTTATTCCTTATTATCTCACTTTTTTATTTCATACTTCATATATCAATCTTTTATTAGACTGTGAGTTGATTTAAATTGAAAGGAATTTGTGTAACTGATTCCTTTGTGTTTTTTTTCCATTATTATCTATTTATATTAATTCTTTTTATTCCGCATATATCATCTAAATATGGTAGTAAGTTGCTCTTACAATCTCTTTTGGAATTTTGAAATATGTTTATTTCATTTCATTATTTATTCTTCTTCATAAAACTTTTTTATCGAAGTTTGGTTATAAACTCCCCTTATTTTTCTTGTATTTATATTGCTTATCTGGTAAGTATTATTACCATTATCTTTTGTGATAACGTATGGCCATATATTGGGTTATATATAATTGTTCTATAATCAAATTAGTAATGTATAACTTACCGTCTGTGACTTACAGCAATGTATTTTCATTTAAAATTTACATTTTTCGGGACCTTGTCCCATCATCAGAATTTTAAAATCGTTATCTTATCCCATCATGCGATGGCATAATCGTCGAATATTTCCAAAAATATTAAAACACATTTAAACAAAACAAAATAAGAATACACATATACAAATAGCGCGCACAACGGTTTCGAGTGTACACCGTACGGCGACAGACCGCGCACTACGGTGAGTGCGCGGTCTGTCGCCGTACGGTGTACACTCGAAACCGTTGTGCGCGCTATTTGTATATGTGTATTCTTATTTTGTTTTGTTTAAATGTGTTTTAATATTTTTGGAAATATTCGACGATTATGCCATCGCATGATGGGATAAGATAACGATTTTAAAATTCTGATGATGGGACAAGGTCCCGAAAAATGTAAATTTTAAATGAAAATACATTGCTGTAAGTCACAGACGGTAAGTTATACATTACTAATTTGATTATCAAATACATGGCTTGGTACTATAATCGGAAATATTCGATAAATATAAAAATTGTTCTATTCATATTGCTATACACGGGACCTTGTTATTAATACTTTTGTAAGTTGACTTCTCCTTTTCTTTCCTTTATTATTACCTTCTCCTTTTTTGTTCGACGCTTCATTGTTCTTCACCTCTTCTCCTTCAAGTGTCTGATTTTCTACATTTATTCTGGATAATTTTTAAATTTATTGATTGATTATGGTTTATTTTTTCTCATTTAATTCGTCTTGGTCGTCGCCATTTCTTGTCTTGGTGATTTTTATTGGTCTAATTTAACTTTAATACTTCTTTCTTTTCCATTGGGTTGCTTGGTCAGTAAATCGAAGATGAGTCCCTTTTCTTGGTGTATGGTATCTTCGCTTAGTTTACCCATGGTCCATCAGTTCTTCTGCACTTGTGGTTCGGATAACCCTGGCGTGTAGAACTGTTTTCTTTCTTGCAACATAGGTCTCCTCCGTCTTGTACCATAATTCCTCTAATACCATATGTTCCGTAGTATTTATGTTTACCTCAAACATTTGATTACTTTGTCGATTAATCAGAGAAGTTAATTGTGCCTCTCTCATTAATGTTATTTTTGCTTTTTTATTCGGAATTTCCATTTCTGGTGTGTTCCAGTGTTTTATTGACCTTCTTGATTTGTTATACTCTATTTTTTTGTCAGTCATTTCTATTTCTGGCATCTTCCATCTAAGCATAGATTTGCTGAGATTTTCATCCACTGTTTGGTTGTGAATTCCTTTTATAATTTCCCTCAGAGTCCTCGTACAATCTTTAGACTTTATTAATTTGCTTTGGTAGGTAATGGGCAAATTAAATAGATCGATGAGTCCGTTCTTCATCATCTCCACTTCTTCTCGTGTTTTGATTAGTTTCCTTTTATATACCTTTCTCGTTTCCTCTGTTTTCTTAATCTTCTTAATGATTCGATTCTTCTTTACCCTTCTACTGTTGGTTTTTATGTGCTTAATTTTCTTGGTGTCATTGTTATCTTTATGTTCAGAAAACAATACACTTGTTTCTTCTACAATTTCCATTTCCTTCTGTGTTATTTTCTGATTCCCCGGTTCTCTGTTCTCATTCAACGTTTCTTTGATACTTCCAGAAGTGCTGTCTAGTGTTTCATTCCATGGTTTGAAATCACTAACTACTGTTTCATTAAGTTGATCTACTGGGTAACTTGTTTCTTCCCATCTCTTGTTCATCCCTGTTTTTGTCCGTTTGACTTCTTCACGAAACTCTACTAGCATGAATCTTAATTCTTCTCTGTTCTTCTCACCATCTTCCTTCATTTGTCGTAGGAGTGTTTCATTACTATTTTCCATCTATTTATTTACTATTTCCAGATCCTTCTTGATCTGTTTCTTCAGCTCTTCGCTCTTCTTTTCCAACGCCTCCTGATTTCCATGTATCACCTTCATTTGCTTCTTCAATTCTTCACTGTTTTGGTCCAGTTTTTTATTCCAGAATTCCCTGTCTTCTTTCCTTCCCTCTTGTAATTTTTTATTCAAATCGTCCTTGTCTGACTCTAATTTTTTATTTGTTTCCCTTGAAAGTTCCGCTATGAAATTCATCAGGTCTTGTATGCTCGGACCTCCCTTTGCTGTTTCATCATCTCCAGCCCGTTGTTCTCTCTCATCATCCTGAACTGGTTTCTCAAATGGGTTGTCGACTATTACTTCCACTTCCGGTTCTGGTTCAGGTGGGTTTGGATTTTCCAGTTGGTCCTCCTGTGGATTCTCTTCCAACAATTCTCCAATTGTTTCCTCAACTTCTTCCATTTCTTCTTGGTTTAATGCTTCCTTACCTTTGAGCCTCGTAACCATACCGTGTCTATTCATAACCGCCGCTAGTTATCTTTTCTAGCCTCACGTTGCTGGTCGCCAATATGTAACGATAATTAAAAGGCTCATGCGTACCTTTGTATGAAATGTTTACACTTGTTTATAATGTGTATAAGTGTTAATGTGGTGTGTTCGCCTTACACTGGTCGTTACAATAATAGTAGTCACTACTGAAGTCTGTAGCGTTGTTCAAATTACCAGTACAACCTACCTGTTAATTCATAGGGGTTGCGAATCCCGAGTGGCGCCAAATTGTTTCTATTAAAACAATTAAAAGTGTTAAATTACAAGTTGATAAGTGTTATTAGCGTTGACAGCTGGAGCGTTCGAATGGTTCCCGCCACTGTACAGGTTGCCGTATTGTCCACTCGTGACGAGCGCTAGTTGGTTACTGAATAAAAATTGCTAACACACATATATTCTACAACGTCCTATGAAATAAAACGATGGTAATACTCTGTACTGTAATTTTAATACAAATTTAGTCATCAATTAATATGATAAAAGGATTATAAATGGTTTTATAACAAATTGCTCCGGCTTAGAACAAGAGACGCCAATATTTCAAGGTTGGCGAGATCGGTTTTTAAAACAAATTATCTCGATGCCGTGATGGCTTCTGTTTACATACAATGTATTAATCTGTTCAAAATCTGGGGTCCCTTGGATCATAAAAGTTGGTTACATTAAAAAAGTACACTACCATACCTTATACGTACTTAGAAAGTATAATGTGTTTTTACAAATTGTTCGGTAGTGTCGTATTTTTGTTACAAAGTTCGCACACTAATGCGAGGTTATATTTTGATTAACAAAATGTTTTTACGTAAGTTGATTATGCATTAAACCTTTGAAAGAAAATTAAATTTGTTTAATAGTGAGAAATTTTGATTGTTTGAGAAATATTTAAAGTAATTTGGTTTCTGAGAGAAAGGAATTTATTGGATACTTATCAGTTCAGAGAGTGTTGATATGTAGTCATCTGGGGTAGTGGAAATTCTGCAATTTTGGACTGGTTTTAGGCTTTGGGCATCTTCTTCAATCTTGTCTTGGGATTTCTGCTAATTAATTTATTGTTATTTGGTTCCAGGACATCGTTAATCTTGGTAGTTCTGCATCTATTCGTCTTTGGTTTTGATTGTCATCTTCCGAACGTCTTTTTAACTATTTAATTGAAAATTTCAGTCATCACAATTTTGCGTGCCGCTTACCCACGCGTCATTTCTTCAAGTCTAATAAATCTAACGGAAAATTAGTATTCAACGGCCCGTTACTATGGTAACAGTAACCCTTTGATTGGTTAAGACCTCTTTCAAAAGCATTGTTAAAGAGATTTGAATTTTTATTCAAATTTATTATGTATTTTCTTAATGATTTTATTCCTTTATCGTTCCTTTGGAGTAATAAATAATATCACTATTGTATTTCTTTCCTTTCAAAGTTTAAAATGATACCTCATAAGGTCATATTCTATTATACATTAACTTTAGTCTAAATATTTGACATTTGATAAATTACATATCTTTCTTAAATTAAACTTTTATAATAACATTTCTCTTTTAAAATGAGTCACATATAATTACTGGCCATTTACTGGTCTTAGATTAATAAATTTCCTTGTGAATTTGTTACAATTGACATTTGTGTGTGTCTGACAGTTAGACGTTTTCATAGCCAAAAGTAGCCATGATGGTATTTTGTTTATTTCTTTTAAATTACATTTTAATTCAGCCTGATGGGCTTCACTTTGTTATCATGTTTGTTTGTGTTGTGTGTTGAATCTGTTTGTGTTTTAATTACTATTCAATACAGTTTTCATTATACATTTTTTTGAAATATAACAATTAGGCTTATGGACTGCAAGTTCCTTTCAGCCATATCCTCTTCATAACATTGAAACAAACAATCCTTTATAAGTTATTAGTTACTGTTGGTTTTAACATTAATTTCATTCTTTTGCTACTACTTTGAGTGATAAACATCATCACTTCTTGCAAACTTATTAAAGTTATTTCCCCTTTTAACATGGGGTGTTTTATTCTTTGTATACTTAATTTTAAAACAAAACCTTATTTCAATATTACTATCTTCCTCCATTCCATGTTAATACAAATTGTTTTTATCTGGGCTTTCTCCCTGAATAACATCACATGTTTTACTTATCTTTATTTGAAATATTTTTAATTATTCTTAATTATATGAATGTTCACAAGATCACTCAAATCATTGACTGTTTATCAATGCTTTATAAAGTGTTTTCTTATTTATTATTACATCTTTATTACTTAAAATATCTATTTCCACGTATCACCTTCACCTTTAATTAACAGAGGTTTATCACTGATACACTCTCACTATTTTTAGGGTATTTACACTTTCACTATTGCACTTTATTTTGGTTCACTGTTTGTATTAAGTGTTATTTAATGGGTAATCCCTATACTTATTTCTCCTATTATTTCTCTCTATTTCTTTACAACATAATTCTTATTATTAATGACATTTGGTTATTTACCTTTCATTAAATCCAACCTTAATAATTGTGTTAGTGTACTTTTCTACACTACGTTACTTTATAATTGTCTTTTGTTTTAAAATGGGTATATAAGTTATTTCAATTACAACAATACTATTTGTTTCATTAGTGGATAATTATTTGGGGTTTATTTACAGTATTCTATCTTTGAGTCTACCATTTCTCCCCTTTATATGTGGTGTTAGTTTCTCCTTGGGTTCAACCTGTCTCCTCTTCATTCTTCCTCTTCTTCTTCTTCTTCATCTTCTTCAACTTCAATTGTCTTCATTTTGATTTGGCTCTCCTCTTCTCATCTGGTTTAGTTTCTATATAGTCGTAGGAATTTGTTCACTTCCTTTGATTCTTCTTTAGTTCTGGTTTCTTATCTTCTTTTGTTAGTTCCTAATTGTTTGGTCAATCACCTTTTGTCTCTGTGTGTTTCGTGGTTCCCTTCTTTGTGTTTCTGTTGTTGGGTCAATCACTTGGGTTGGGTAATATCGTCGTTCGTCGTGTCATAATATTTATATTTTATTCATTTTTAAACATTTTATTTTATATGAAGTATTTTTACATTAAGAATTATCTTTTTTATCCCTGGTACTGGGGTTGGCTTATTTGTGTTGTAACATAATGCCTCTCCTCTAAAATTGATCATTTTGATAAAACACTAGCATAGTTTTTTATGAAATTATCAGTTATAGATAATCTTTTTCCTTTTCTTTCTTGTTTGTTTCTCCATTCTTCATATCTCTTCTTACTTAATTCATTCCATTTTATTTGGATCTGTTTTTTTTTCCATTGGTGCATTTTCCCTTATACACAATTTTTTCCCTAACTTTTATAGTAGCTGGTTCTCCCATTACTACTCATTTTTCTGAGACCAGAGGCACATCATCTCTGTTCAGTTCATTTGGATTGCTGGACTTTTCAACAGTCAATCTTAAATACCTTCTTTGTCAACTTGTGACTTAATAATAATAATATCATAATAATATCATAATATACTTTGGGATTGTCCACCTTGTGGTTTGTTTTTTAGATCACTTTGGCCTTTTACTCATTCTTCCTTCCGCTATACCTTAACTATACACTATCATCTACTCATACACTTGATTGTTTTTATATTTATTCATATGTTAATTTCATCATATCTCATTTTTCATTATTTTGTTTTCAATGCTCATGGTGATCATTTTAATTGTCTTAGACATTTTTATTCCTTTCTTGGTCATTTAGCAATATTCTGCTTTAGCCATAGCTTGTATATTTGTTTTATACATAATTTCCTTCTCTTCCTTGTACCAGTTCAGATTTTTTTTTTTCTTAGAATACATTTGATTCATTATAATTTCAGTATTTATCTCAGTAATTTGAGCTTGATTTTATTTTTGTTTATTTTATTCTGTATTAAATATCATTTTTGATAATTCTTTGTAAGTTAATTCTCTTACTTTAAAGGAATGTTTGTAGCGTATTCCCTTTTTATTTATTTTTTGTTTAATTATAATTGTAAGTTTGTGATTCTTACATTTATATTATATAGGAATGTGTGTAACTTATTCCTTATTATCTCACTTTTTTATTTCATACTTCATATATCAATCTTTTATTAGACTGTGAGTTGATTTAAATTGAAAGGAATTTGTGTAACTGATTCCTTTGTGTTTTTTTTTCCATTATTATCTATTTATATTAATTCTTTTTATTCCGCATATATCATCTAAATATGGTAGTAAGTTGCTCTTACAATCTCTTTTGGAATTTTGAAATATGTTTATTTCATTTCATTATTTATTCTTCTTCATAAAACTTTTTTATCGAAGTTTGGTTATAAACTTCCCTTATTTTTCTTGTATTTATATTGCTTATCTGGTAAGTATTATTACCATTATCTTTTGTGATAACGTATGGCCATATATTGGGTTATATATAATTGTTCCATTCATATTGCTATACACGGGACCTTGTTATTAATACTTTTGTAAGTTGACTTCTCCTTTTCTTTCCTTTATTATTACCTTCTCCTTTTTTGTTCGACGCTTCATTGTTCACCTCTTCTCCTTCAAGTGTCTGATTTTCTACATTTATTCTGGATAATTTTTAAATTTATTGATTGATTATGGTTTATTTTTTCTCATTTAATTCGTCTTGGTCGTCGTCATTTCTTGTCTTGGTGATTTTTATTGGTCTAATTTAACTTTAATACTTCTTTCTTTTCCATTGGGTTGCTTGGTCAGTAAATCGAAGATGAGTCCCTTTTCTTGGTGTATGGTATCTTCGCTTAGTTTACCCATGGTCCATCAGTTCTTCTGCACTTGTGGTTCGGATAACCCTGGCGTGTAGAACTGTTTTCTTTCTTGCAACATAGGTCTCCTCCGTCTTGTACCATAATTCCTCTTATACCATATGTTCCGTAGTATTTATGTTTACCTCAAACATTTGATTACTTTGTCGATTAATCAGAGAAGTTAATTGTGCCTCTCTCATTAATGTTATTTTTGCTTTTTTATTCGGAATTTCCATTCCTGGTGTGTTCCAGTGTTCTAGTTTCTTATCTTCTTTTGTTAGTTCCTAATTGTTTGGTCAATCACCTTTTGTCTCTGTGTATGTTTCGTGGTTCCCTTCTTTGTGTTTCTGTTGTTGGGTCAATCACTTGGGTTGAGTAATATCGTCGTTCGTCGTGTCATAATATTTATATTTTATTCATTTTTAAACATTTTATTTTATATGAAGTATTTTTACATTAAGAATTATCTTTTTTATCCCTGGTACTGGGGTTGGCTTATTTGTGTTGTAACAATATATATGTTTAATGTCACAAATAATTTAAATTACAATCTTGATCGTCTATTAGTTCATGCGGAATAACAGGCACACTTTTAATAACCGCATAAAATAAACACGACTATAAACAACACAGCACGCTGTTCGCACCACAGCAGTGAGACATGCCTCATCGCTACGTATGTGGAGCCCGAGTTAATCCCCCCTCCCCGCACTTCCAGGTCACAACACATTGCGTACATACGATGTATACGAAAAACGCTGAGGCAGATTCACGTTGCCTCATTCGCTTTAAATGAACTATGTTTACTGTCACTTGTCGCCATCTAGCGGTCGCTCAGTAAAGCACTTAATTAGTAAATTCCACAATCACAGTAACAATGTATAGTCTTTACGTTGCGTAGTTCATATGTATTTATAATTTTTATTCTACACAGTTTTTTAGGGTAGGCATTGCCTCAATTGCCTCCATGTAACTTCGCCACTGACTACGGCTAAACATTCTAATTCGTATGCGGAGAATTTCTTTTCCTGATCGGTTAGGGTTCGCGAGGCATAACTGATCGGTAATCTAGAATTATCTACTTCCTGATATATGACTGCTCCTAGGGCTACACTTGAACTATCTGTCTGTACGATAAATGGTTTCGTGAAATCGGCCAGTTGTAATACTGGAGGTTGTATTATACTTATATAATTTTTATTTTTATTATTAAGCTTTTTATATGGCCTTTTTTATTTCTTTATTGCAGTAACTCCAATTAGTCTTTTATTTATTAGCATAGCAGAGTCGCGCATCTTATAACGGCTGTATACTGTCTTTTATAACTTCTGTATACTATCACCCTTATAACCTCGGGAGCCCGGTTAATTGGCGTCGGTCAATTAACCAGGCTGCCATAATATTCACAAAATGTTATATATTTAATTAAAATACAATGTAACAAAACATGTAGCCCCTCTTTAACTTAGACTGGTAAAAAAAAGATTATTTTTTTTGAAAATTTTTTTTGAAATTTTTTTTTTTTTGAAAAGTTCCGCGACAGTAAGGGAATATGAGTTCGAGCACAGTGCGATCGGACATGCCCGGGTAGTCTACCAACTGGAAAATGGTCTTAAAAAAAGGTAACAGTTTTTCTACGTCCAGTCCATCCACGACTGGTAGTTGTTGGATGATGTGAGACAGTGGGTTGGGCAGCTTATGATAAGACGCCGCCCCCAAACCGGCGAGAACCGGGGTACTTGGTACAGGCTCTATCGCCCTATACGAAGAATCTACTGCTGAGACCACGGACTCAGCAACTGGAGCCGGCGTAGATGGTCTAGCCGGTTGAGACCCCTGGAGGGTCGAGGTGATCTGCTGTATTAGGTCATTTATGTTATGGGCCGGCTCAAGTTCGCCACCTTGTGCTTGAAGATTCTGCAGCCTGAGTATCACATGCTGCAGACGTTGCCGGATTCGCCGGACGCCGATAGAGCACCCTGGCCCCGCCTCCAAACTTTCTACGCAGCGAGCTAACTCTCGCAGCTCCTCCCACTTCTCATTACAAATTTCCCACTCGCTCTCTTGGTCAGCGATGCTGACCTTCGAGAGCGCGTCACCCGCGGCCAGCGCTTCTCGGAGTTGCCGTCGTAAAATAAGAACATTCCCTCGAGGGTCTTTGCCCCGGGCCCGTAGCTCGAACTCTAACTCATCTCGCAAAAACAGCTCGGGGTTTAGTACACTCATCTTCGAGCTTCGCGGTCGGCACACAAAACAAAACACAACACCTTAGAAAACTAATGACAATTAACACAGGAAAATCTTAAGTACTGTTTCTTCCATTAAGCAGACTGCGGGTCTCCCTACTGTTGCGAGGGCCCAGCCCACTTACCTGAACTGCTCTCTCTCAACAACTCTACACAAATGGAACGTGACACACACACACTAACACACAACACGAGAAAATCACCGACCAACGACAATTTTCAAAAATATTTCTAATATTTCTTCGGCTACCGTATATCGGAGGAGAACGACTGCCAATCGGGCCATACCGCATAAATTATACACCTCCCCTCTTATGGGCAAGGTAATACGCAAACCATCTCCACCTAGGCACAGATCTGCGATAATTCGCGTTTCCAAAGGAATAAAATTTCACACACGTGGCAACCTATGGTTGAACGGTAGGTTCAACTATCCAAGGCGGGCAAGTACATAGACATATTATACACAAAACCTTAAACCTAACAAAACATTCACTTTTAGATATAGGGCCTTTTAGAAATTCTGCTAAGTTCCATCTGAACTCCCAAAATGTTTCCTAAGTTTGCAAGCCCCGTCGCACCCAAAGGACCCAAGGGTTGACCCTAATCTTAACCACGCTCTGCTACCAAATGTAGCCCCTCTTTAACTTAGACTGGTAAGAAAAAAGATTATTTTTTTTGAAATTTTTTTTTTGAAAAGGGGCCACAAGATAATTAGAACTAGACCAAAGCCTAGAGAAGCCCAAAATGCGCTGGATCCAGTGAGACGGGACTTGCAATGAAAACTCATAAAATTTAACAATCAATAAAATCCCTTTTATTATTCTATCTCCTTATTTAAAAATAATAACAACAAAATCAATAAATATAACATTGAGAATCTATTTTCCCCTTAAAACTGTTAATTAAAATAATTTATTCTCTTTAAATAAAGTCACCTGAAAATTATTAACACATAAAATTTATTTGCTATCTTCTCTTTAAAAGGAATTAAAAATTAAAATCATTAATTTTCTTTAAGTAATGTTTCCTGAAAATTATTAATAAATATAAAATTTATTTTCTATCTTCTCTAAATAAAATCAATTGAAACTTAATTGAGATAAAATTTATATCCATCTTGATAAGGTTAATTAGAATAAATTAATTCTCTTACAAAAATATCAATGAAAAATCAATAGAGACAAATCTATATACTCTTTATTAAAGTTAATTAAAATAAAATAATTCTCTTTAGGAAAATATTAATTTAAAAAGTAATAGAGATAGAATTAATTAATTGTCATCAAAAAATTAAATATATATATCTATATAACCCTATGGTTTATCTTTTCTTTTTATCAGCCCTATATCTAACTCCCCCAAAAATCCACCCAAATGTACAATACATATAGAACCCCACAAAAATACACACACGAATATACAATACATTTACATGTTCCACAATACAGGACAATTATTACATAGCTCTCTTGCCACACCCTTTTCTACCCCCATGAGGTATATCATTAATTATTTCATGAAAATCCATGTTAGGTTTATAATTCTTAATGTGTGCATAACACATTACAAGTGTATCTGAGTATATATGCAACACCAGTAGTCCCTAGGACATAATAAATTCAAAATTTGGCCAAGTGCCTAATACTATTATAAAATACGGCCACACTGGGCACTTATACTGGGAGAAATAAAGTTTAGAATACAGAGAACAACCCAGTGATCATAATTAATTAATAGAATTTATATATAGAGAAATATTGTTAAGTTTTGAAAATAGTAATGTGTCATGAACCTTATAACCCTTTTAAAAGTAAATTTTGGCCCAGAGACCGACATGTTGATGGGCAAGTCAGGGCATAATTCAACCTGTCTCAACAGCATGTTTAACACTTGTTGTTAATTAAATTTGTTAATTAATTAATTAATTGTATTTTACCAATACACAATAACAGTAATTATTGTATTTACTATCGGGCGCCATATTGGGAATTACTAACAGCTGATATTATTTACTTTACGGGCCAAGTTTCGTGTTAAGCGAACGAGGTTGTTGAACAGGAAGTGTTATCTGAAATAAATACTCTGTACTCTGAAATGAAATAATAAAACAAAACTTATTATTAACACAAAAATTACATAGTTTTAGACTCGCTCATACGCCAAACACGCCTCGGGGCGTAGTCCGACGTATTATGAAATACACAAACATATATTGAATATTGAACTTTTAGTTAATCTAAACATCTAATAAACATATAGTAAACAATGGTAATGTAAAGATATATCTATATATATGTATGAACGCCCAACCCAGCACTTAGGAATTACTACACACACGCAACCTCTCTCTCTTTCATGCTCATGGTACAATTTGATTATTAATGTTGGAGCTCCTTTTACATAGATTGAAAATTTGAATAATTTGTTAAACGATTGATTTCTACAATAACATATATTGGGAAATAAAGGATTCAAAATATATAAGGAACGCTCTCACCAATTTCCTAGATGTTCCTGGTTGTTATAGTTGCGGTAAAACTTCGCGTACGTTACCGCGAGTTTTACGCATACACGTTACGGTCACATTTCGTTGACGCACTGTATTTACTCTGTTTATTAACCACCTACAGTGGTCTAAAAAGTTAAAATTCACTCGTAAGTGAATGGGCGGCCGGCCGGCTCAAATCAGAGCTGCAGATGAAATGACGGCAATTTCTGGTTGAAATCTGCGGAAGTGGGGTGTATTGACGTCACATTCCTTTGTCTGAGTTGTTGACATCGCCGTTTGTAGTTGTCAACACATTCTCCGCCTCTGACGTAACGAAGGCTTGGCTCTGCTTATCTCAATAACTGCACACTGTTTTTGTGATGTGACACCGTTTTTTGTCATGAATTAGTTCAAATCCTGGCAAATACTGTAATATAGTCCACTCACCGTAAATTCTATATCGGGTGTTTGAGGTTGGATTGGGTATGTCAAAAAATAGGAAAATACAATATTTATGATCTCTTTACCATATTTTAGTATATTATGAAATGTACCATGATTGTACCATCACAAAACCCCCTCAATGAAAGATGGTGTGACGAAGCACACAAACTTTCATTGACCCTTTCATACTTCCTAAAGGGATCAGTCAGGACAAGTCGCCACAACCCCCTTACAATTTTATATAAAAAAAAAATAATCACTCACCCTTGGTCTGGTGATAAGGACCGTACCTAGATGACCTTACTGGACTTCTCCTGCGAGATCCCAACACCATAAGGCCACTTAGGCTCTTAACGCCCCTGCTCTGACGCGTTGGCCAGCTCAGGACCGCTGTCACACCCCAAACACTGAAACAATTTATAAAAAATATTAATATAGTGGCTTATTGAATCACTACCTCCTTAACTGATATGGTTCCCCTTAGCTAAGTGCTGGTTTGTGCCAATAAGCACTGGGTTGGCTTACTATTTATAAAATTATAAATTATATTAAATAAAATGAGAAAGTATAAAAATTATAAAAATAATAAATCTCAAGGATTAAAAAGAATATGAAAAAGGATTAAAATTGGATGAAATATAATTGAAAATATAAAATATATATAATATAAAATATAATTATATATCTCCCAAACTTGGAGAAAACAAATCAAGAAATTTAATAAATCGATTTATTTATTTATAACTCTTAAAATAAACTTTTATTATGATTATTAGTATTATTATTATTATTAACAGTTAATCATCTGGCTGATAAATATTATTAACAACGCCATTATTATAAAATCATGTTAAAAAGTTTTCAAATAAATACACAATACATTAATAATTAACACTGATATATTAATAATACAGTTAATACATTTTAAATACTCAATCATATTTAATCATATCTAAGATATGCAGTAACATTTGTATAATTTCCTTAAAAGTTGTATTTAAATTAAAATTTACCATAGTAGCACTATGTCCTTTTAACCTCTTAAGGTTATTACTTCACAAAAAAAATCACAATTGAAATATCATTTAAAAAATGTTAATTTTTTCATTAGTTACATTAATAAATTTGTAGACACTTTCCAAGTCCAAAACATCACTTTTCTAACACTCCAGGAAAACAATGGATCTTCTGATATACTTAGTTACATAAAAAAAAAATATAACTCCTTAATGAGTTAACCTCTTAAGTTACACAATTTTCAAATTTTATTCTATGATAAAACAAAATTTCATGGGATTAATGCCAAAGTTTTTATATATCCCAAGAATTAGGGGTCCCCCTCCCCGTTCAATAATAAGATTAAATTTTCAAATTTCTACCAATTTTGTGTGGAGGAAGGCCATAGTTGCTTTCACTTCCTTACGTCAGTTCCGCCAACCATGGTCCGCCTCCCAAACTCCAAAATCCACGATCAGAGGTGGTGAATCTGTGATCGCCCGAAAATGGGGGAGAGTCCCTTCTGTAAACCAATAACTAAATTAATACTCATATACTCCAAATATAAAACATCAATATAAAATAACTAAGTCGACCAGTACAACTTTAAATTTGTAGCATTGTGTGTTCCTACTATCTCTCCAGTTACGTTGTTCTGTAATACATAAGAATTTTGCATCTCAACTTCTATGACCTCATATGGCCCTTCGTATAAGAGAAAGAATTTCTTAATTTCTTTGTCTTGTGCACTCGATAAGTCATGTCTTTTAACTAATACCATTTATCCTACGTTATACTTAATCCACTTACCTCTTGCGTCGTGTCTACGTTTTCTCTGTTCACCCTTACTAATTAAGTGTTCATTCGCCAACCGGATTTTAATGTTTATATCAGTTGTTCTACCTTCAGGTGGATAGTCGAATAATTGTTCTAAGATTCTTGGGGGGCGTGTTCCCCTAACTAATTCATAAGGTGTATAGCCAGTAGACTCGTGGGTGGTACTGTTCAGCCAAGTTTCCACCTTTCGTACATACAACGGCCACTCGCTGTGTTTAGCGTGACAATAGGCTCTGAAGATCCTGCCTATTTCTCTCATTACACGCTCAGCCTGGTTGGACTGGGGATGATACACAGCCGTATGTTTCGTGAGGATGCCTTCCCATCCTAAGGTCTGACGCCATCTTCCGCTGATGAACTGCGGCCCATGGTCTGATAAAATCACTTTTGGCTTACCCACGTTAATCATATAGTCCTTAGTTATTTTTTCACTCAATACCTTACTGGTAGCTCTTTTTACGCTATACAATTTTACATATTTTGAGAAAGTGTCAAGCAATACAAATATATAAACTACTCCGCCTCTACCCTTCGGCAATGGTCCAAACAAATCCACAGCAACTAAATCAAAAGGTCGATCTACCTTAATATAATATAACTCACCTTCTACTCTGTAGTTAACCACCTTCGACTTTTGACACAAATCACAACTCCTCAGCAACTGCCTCACTCGCCTCTCCATATTTATGAAAATACATGATTCTTTTAAAACATTTACACACTTTTTAGCCCCAAAATGACCATATCATATATGACAATCCCAAATAATTTTCTCTTCCAATACTGCTAGTATCACTAATTTCCAGTCACGCTCACCCCCTACTACCTTCTTAAACAATAACCCTTGATAAATTTTAAAATATTGATTGTACTCAGACTCATCCAGCTCCGTCTCTAAACTGTGTATTATTTTTCCAGACTTACCATCTGCTCTCTGCATGGTGTTAATATCCTTCAGCTCCTCTCCAAAGATTCTGTCTTCTCTACTAATCTGAAAAATTTCAATTTCCTTTAAGTCCCTACCTGTTTTGTTATTTTCACAATCTACTCTGGATAGAGTGTCGGGTACCTTATTTTCTGTTCCTTTAATATACTCCCACTCGAAGTTGTACTCCTGTAAAACAAGTACCCACCTGGTTAATCGACTATGAGCAAGTTTACAAGTGTTGAGGAATGACAATGCTTTATGATCAGTTCTAATGATCGTTTTGTTTCCTAAGATGTATGTTCGAAATTTACCAACTGCAAACACAATACTGAGCAATTCCTTCTCAGTGGTCGTATAATTCTTTTCAGCTGGCAGTAAGGATCGACTAGCGAATGCAATTGTCTTATGTTCCTTCTCCTCATCCTCCTGATACAGCTCTGCTCCTACAGCTACATTGCTGGCGTCCGTCTGTAAATAAAACAACTTATCAAAATCCGGATGGTTCAACATAATGATGTCACTAAATTTACGTTTTATTTCTTCAAAGGCTCCACGCTCCACTTCTCCCCATTTCCATTGTCGGTTCTTCTGCAATACCGCACTTAACTTAGCGGTTAGGTAGGCGTAGTTCCTCTGAAATTTCCTATAAAAGTTGCACAGCCCAAGAAAACTCTGAAGTTGTTTGATGTTTCGCGGTTCAGGGAAACGCATAATAGATTCGACCTTGTCCGGGTTTGCAAGTGCATTTTTTACACTGGTCAAATTATTTGCAATCATATCATATTTATCATGCACATCCATACTATTTTGTACAGTTAAGTCATCAATTTCTTTAATCTTACTTTGTAACAAATTAAATCTACTCTTGGTATTTTTCTCATGTTCAGTCATAGTACTATCTATAGCTTCTAAATTTTTAGTAATATCTATCACATTTATTTCAATGTTTTCTAAATGATTTTGCAACACATTGGTTTTAACTTCTACTTGACTTTCTACAAAATGTAAACATTTCTGTTGTATTTCTGTACTGCTTGTCTCTAATTGACTTTTAATCGTGTTATTTACTGTGTCATAAAATAGATCGATTTTAGTGTCTAAATCATGTATGGTACTACTGAACTTATCATCAACAATTGCTAGTGTAGTTTTTTGTATGTTATCACAACGTGTTTCTACTGTGTTAATTCGCTCATCAAATTGACAATTTTGTCTTTTAATTTCATCTTTCATCTCATCGAAATTAATTTTAAAACTACTTTGAATTTCTTTAATTTCACTTTTCTGAACATCAAATTTAAAATTCATGTCCCCTCTGAGGTCATTAAAATTGCTACACATCATGTTATACAGACGTGTTAACATTTCGTCTGTTTTGTTTTCATGAAGTGAGATGGAGGTTACTTGTTCAGTCTCTACATTTTCGGTCGCACTCGCCTCGCCAACCTGACTAATTGGTGTTAATGGAACATCCATCTCACTTATAACTATTTCGTCAGAGATGCTGACTTTTTCAGTTTTATCTTCATCAGTATTCATGTTTACAATCTATAATACAGGCATGCATCTAATATTATAACCTAACTTCGTCAAATTTGGTTATGTTTACGTAATTTCTATATTACCTCAGATAACTATTTCCATTCACCTCGTAGACTTACTCTATATAAAATTTTATTATCTAGAGTCCCTGTTCGGGCGCCATCTGTTGTTAATTAAATTTGTTAATTAATTAATTAATTGTATTTTACCAATACACAATAACAGTAATTATTGTATTTACTATCGGGCGCCATATTGGGAATTACTAACAGCTGATATTATTTACTTTACGGGCCAAGTTTCGTGTTAAGCGAACGAGGTTGTTGAACAGGAAGTGTTATCTGAAATAAATACTCTGTACTCTGAAATGAAATAATAAAACAAAACTTATTATTAACAAAAAAATTACATAGTTTTAGACTCGCTCATACGCCAAACACGCCTCGGGGCGTAGTCCGACATATTATGAAATACACAAACATATATTGAATATTGAACTTTTAGTTAATCTAAACATCTAATAAACATATAGTAAACAATGGTAATGTAAAGATATATCTATATATATGTATGAACGCCCAACCCAGCACTTAGGAATTACTACACACACGCAACCTCTCTCTCTTTCATGCTCATGGTACAATTTGATTATTAATGTTGGAGCTCCTTTTACATAGATTGAAAATTTGAATAATTTGTTAAATGATTGATTTCTACAATAACATATATTGGGAAATAAAGGATTCAAAATATATAAGGAACGCTCTCACCAATTTCCTAGATGTTCCTGGTTGTTATAGTTGCGGTAAAACTTCGCGTACGTTACCGCGAGTTTTACGCATACACGTTACGGTCACATTTCGTTGACGCACTGTATTTACTCTGTTTATTAACCACCTACAGTGGTCTAAAAAGTTAAAATTCACTCGTAAGTGAATGGGCGGCCGACCGGCTCAAATCAGAGCTGCAGATGAAATGACGGCAATTTCTGGTTGAAATCTGCGGAAGTGGGGTGTATTGACGTCACATTCCTTTGTCTAAGTTGTTGACATCGCCGTTTGTAGTTGTCAACACATTCTCCGCCTCTGACGTAACGAAGGCTTGGCTCTGCTTATCTCAATAACTGCACACTGTTTTTGTGATGTGACACCGTTTTTTGTCATGAATTAGTTCAAATCCTGGCAAATACTGTAATATAGTCCACTCACCGTAAATTCTATATCGGGTGTTTGAGGTTGGATTGGGTATGTCAAAAAATAGGAAAATACAATATTTATGATCTCTTTACCATATTTTAGTATATTATGAAATGTACCATGATTGTACCATCACAAAACCCCCTCAATGAAAGATGGTGTGACGAAGCACACAAACTTTCATTGACCCTTTCATACTTCCTAAAGGGATCAGTCAGGACAAGTCGCCACAACCCCCTTACAATTTTATATAAAAAAAAAATAATCACTCACCCTTGGTCTGGTGATAAGGACCGTACCTAGATGACCTTACTGGACTTCTCCTGCGAGATCCCAACACCATAAGGCCACTTAGGCTCTTAACGCCCCTGATCTGACGCGTTGGCCAGCTCAGGACCGCTGTCACACCCCAAACACTGAAACAATTTATAAAAAATATTAATATAGTGGCTTAAGCCTCCAGGTGGTCTAGTGGCTAACGCGGGCGATTGATGCGCTCGTGGTCCCGGGTTCAATTCCCGGCGGAGGTTCCGTTACGGCGTGCACTCAGCGTCGTGAGGCAAACTGAGTAGGCGCTGAGATAACAGCGCCGCCTCCTGGCTGTGAATACCGCAACTACCGGCTGGTGGCGCGTAGTACTAGCCATACACCGTCACACTAAACACAAAAGCCGTGCGGTACGCCTTGGTCCTTAACGGACTGTTGAGCGGAGGTTTAATTTAATTTAATTTAATATAGTGGCTTATTGAATCACTACCTCCTTAACTGATATGGTTCCCCTTAGCTAAGTGCTGGTTTGTGCCAATAAGCACTGGGTTGGCTTACTATTTATAAAATTATAAATTATATTAAATAAAATGAGAAAGTATAAAAATTATAAAAATAATAAATCTCAAGGATTAAAAAGAATATGAAAAAGGATTAAAATTGGATGAAATATAATTGAAAATATAAAATATATATAATATAAAATATAATTATATATCTCCCAAACTTGGAGAAAACAAATCAAGAAATTTAATAAATCGATTTATTTATTTATAACTCTTAAAATAAACTTTTATTATGATTATTAGTATTATTATTATTATTAACAGTTAATCATCTGGCTGATAAATATTATTAACAACGCCATTATTATAAAATCATGTTAAAAAGTTTTCAAATAAATACACAATACATTAATAATTAACACTGATATATTAATAATACAGTTAATACATTTTAAATACTCAATCATATTTAATCATATCTAAGATATGCAGTAACATTTGTATAATTTCCTTAAAAGTTGTATTTAAATTAAAATTTACCATAGTAGCACTATGTCCTTTTAACCTCTTAAGGTTATTACTTCACAAAAAAAATCACAATTGAAATATCATTTAAAAAATGTTAATTTTTTCATTAGTTACATTAATAAATTTGTAGACACTTTCCAAGTCCAAAACATCACTTTTCTAACACTCCAGGAAAACAATGGATCTTCTGATATACTTAGTTACATAAAAAAAAAATATAACTCCTTAATGAGTTAACCTCTTAAGTTACACAATTTTCAAATTTTATTCTATGATAAAACAAAATTTCATGGGATTAATGCCAAAGTTTTTATATATCCCAAGAATTAGGGGTCCCCCTCCCCGTTCAATAATAAGATTAAATTTTCAAATTTCTACCAATTTTGTGTGGAGGAAGGCCATAGTTGCTTTCACTTCCTTACGTCAGTTCCGCCAACCATGGTCCGCCTCCCAAACTCCAAAATCCACGATCAGAGGTGGTGAATCTGTGATCGCCCGAAAATGGGGGAGAGTCCCTTCTGTAAACCAATAACTAAATTAATACTCATATACTCCAAATATAAAACATCAATATAAAATAACTAAGTCGACCAGTACAACTTTAAATTTGTAGCATTGTGTGTTCCTACTATCTCTCCAGTTACGTTGTTCTGTAATACATAAGAATTTTGCATCTCAACTTCTATGACCTCATATGGCCCTTCGTATAAGAGAAAGAATTTCTTAATTTCTTTGTCTTGTGCACTCGATAAGTCATGTCTTTTAACTAATACCATTTGTCCTACGTTATACTTAATCCACTTACCTCTTGCGTCGTGTCTACGTTTTCTCTGTTCACCCTTACTAATTAAGTGTTCATTCGCCAACCGGATTTTAATGTTTATATCAGTTGTTCTACCTTCAGGTGGATAGTCGAATAATTGTTCTAAGATTCTTGGGGGGCGTGTTCTCCTAACTAATTCATAAGGTGTATAGCCAGTAGACTCGTGGGTGGTACTGTTCAGCCAAGTTTCCACCTTTCGTACATACAACGGCCACTCGCTGTGTTTAGCGTGACAATAGGCTCTGAAGATCGTGCCTATTTCTCTCATTACACGCTCAGCCTGGTTGGACTGGGGATGATACACAGCCGTATGTTTCGTGAGGATGCCTTCCCATCCTAAGGTCTGACGCCATCTTCCGCTGATGAACTGCGGCCCATGGTCTGATAAAATCACTTTTGGCTTACCCACGTTAATCATATAGTCCTTAGTTATTTTTTCACTCAATACCTTACTGGTAGCTCTTTTTACGCTATACAATTTTACATATTTTGAGAAAGTGTCAAGCAATACAAATATATAAACTACTCCGCCTCTACCCTTCGGCAATGGTCCAAACAAATCCACAGCAACTAAATCAAAAGGTCGATCTACCTTAATATAATATAACTCACCTTCTACTCTGTAGTTAACCACCTTCGACTTTTGACACAAATCACAACTCCTCAGCAACTGCCTCACTCGCCTCTCCATATTTATGAAAATACATGATTCTTTTAAAACATTTACACACTTTTTAGCCCCAAAATGACCATATCGTATATGACAATCCCAAATAATTTTCTCTTCCAATACTGCTGGTATCACTAATTTCCAGTCACGCTCACCCCCTACTACCTTCTTAAACAATAACCCTTGATAAATTTTAAAATATTGATTGTACTCAGACTCATCCAGCTCCGTCTCTAAACTGTGTATTATTTTTCCAGACTTACCATCTGCTCTCTGCATGGTGTTAATATCCTTCAGCTCCTCTCCAAAGATTCTGTCTTCTCTACTAATCTGAAAAATTTCAATTTCCTTTAAGTCCCTACCTGTTTTGTTATTTTCACAATCTACTCTGGATAGAGTGTCGGGTACCTTATTTTCTGTTCCTTTAATATACTCCCACTCGAAGTTGTACTCCTGTAAAACAAGTACCCACCTGGTTAATCGACTATGAGCAAGTTTACAAGTGTTGAGGAATGACAATGCTTTATGATCAGTTCTAATGATCGTTTTGTTTCCTAAGATGTATGTTCGAAATTTACCAACTGCAAACACAATACTGAGCAATTCCTTCTCAGTGGTCGTATAATTCTTTTCAGCTGGCAGTAAGGATCGACTAGCGAATGCAATTGTCTTATGTTCCTTCTCCTCATCCTCCTGATACAGCTCTGCTCCTACAGCTACATTGCTGGCGTCCGTCTGTAAATAAAACATCTTATCAAAATCCGGATGGTTCATCATAATCATGTCACTAAATTTACGTTTTATTTCTTCAAAGGCTCCACGCTCCACTTCTCCCCATTTCCATTGTCGGTTCTTCTGCAATACCGCACTTAACTTAGCGGTTAGGTAGGCGTAGTTCCTCTGAAATTTCCTATAAAAGTTGCACAGCCCAAGAAAACTCTGAAGTTGTTTGATGTTTCGCGGTTCAGGGAAACGCATAATAGATTCGACCTTGTCCGGGTTTGCAAGTGCATTTTTTACACTGGTCAAATTATTTGCAATCATATCATATTTATCATGCACATCCATACTATTTTGTACAGTTAAGTCATCAATTTCTTTAATCTTACTTTGTAACAAATTAAATCTACTCTTGGTATTTTTCTCATGTTCAGTCATAGTACTATCTATAGCTTCTAAATTTTTAGTAATATCTATCACATTTATTTCAATGTTTTCTAAATGATTTTGCAACACATTGGTTTTAACTTCTACTTGACTTTCTACAAAATGTAAACATTTCTGTTGTATTTCTGTACTGCTTGTCTCTAATTGACTTTTAATCGTGTTATTTACTGTGTCATAAAATAGATCGATTTTAGTGTCTAAATCATGTATGGTACTACTGAACTTATCATCAACAATTGCTAGTGTAGTTTTTTGTATGTTATCACAACGTGTTTCTACTGTGTTAATTCGCTCATCAAATTGACAATTTTGTCTTTTAATTTCATCTTTCATCTCATCGAAATTAATTTTAAAACTACTTTGAATTTCTTTAATTTCACTTTTCTGAACATCAAATTTAAAATTCATGTCCCCTCTGAGGTCATTAAAATTGCTACACATCATGTTATACAGACGTGTTAACATTTCGTCTGTTTTGTTTTCATGAAGTGAGATGGAGGTTACTTGTTCAGTCTCTACATTTTCGGTCGCACTTGCCTCGCCAACCTGACTAATTGGTGTTAATGGAACATCCATCTCACTTATAACTATTTCGTCAGAGACGCTGACTTTTTCAGTTTTATCTTCATCAGTATTCATGTTTACAATCTATAATACAGGCATGCATCTAATATTATAACCTAACTTCGTCAAATTTGGTTATGTTTACGTAATTTCTATATTACCTCAGATAACTATTTCCATTCACCTCGTAGACTTACTCTATATAAAATTTTATTATCTAGAGTCCCTGTTCGGGCGCCATCTGTTGTTAATTAAATTTGTTAATTAATTAATTAATTGTATTTTACCAATACACAATAACAGTAATTATTGTATTTACTATCGGGCGCCATATTGGGAATTACTAACAGCTGATATTATTTACTTTACGGGCCAAGTTTCGTGTTAAGCGAACGAGGTTGTTGAACAGGAAGTGTTATCTGAAATAAATACTCTGTACTCTGAAATGAAATAATAAAACAAAACTTATTATTAACAAAAAAATTACATAGTTTTAGACTCGCTCATACGCCAAACACGCCTCGGGGCGTAGTCCGACATATTATGAAATACACAAACATATATTGAATATTGAACTTTTAGTTAATCTAAACATCTAATAAACATATAGTAAACAATGGTAATGTAAAGATATATCTATATATATGTATGAACGCCCAACCCAGCACTTAGGAATTACTACACACACGCAACCTCTCTCTCTTTCATGCTCATGGTACAATTTGATTATTAATGTTGGAGCTCCTTTTACATAGATTGAAAATTTGAATAATTTGTTAAATGATTGATTTCTACAATAACATATATTGGGAAATAAAGGATTCAAAATATATAAGGAACGCTCTCACCAATTTCCTAGATGTTCCTGGTTGTTATAGTTGCGGTAAAACTTCGCGTACGTTACCGCGAGTTTTACGCATACACGTTACGGTCACATTTCGTTGACGCACTGTATTTACTCTGTTTATTAACCACCTACAGTGGTCTAAAAAGTTAAAATTCACTCGTAAGTGAATGGGCAGCCGGCCGGCTCAAATCAGAGCTGCAGATGAAATGACGGCAATTTCTGGTTGAAATCTGCGGAAGTGGGGTGTATTGACGTCACATTCCTTTGTCTAAGTTGTTGACATCGCCGTTTGTAGTTGTCAACACATTCTCCGCCTCTGACGTAACGAAGGCTTGGCTCTGCTTATCTCAATAACTGCACACTGTTTTTGTGATGTGACACCGTTTTTTGTCATGAATTAGTTCAAATCCTGGCAAATACTGTAATATAGTCCACTCACCGTAAATTCTATATCGGGTGTTTGAGGTTGGATTGGGTATGTCAAAAAATAGGAAAATACAATATTTATGATCTCTTTACCATATTTTAGTATATTATGAAATGTACCATGATTGTACCATCACACACTGCATGAACACGCACCTGTACAGGATTAAACTTGTGACTCTACTTAACTACCACAGAAACTTCTATCCCTATATAAACCAAACTGAATTTAAAAATGAGAAATTAATATAGAAAATGAACACTAAATTGAAACAGAGAAATTACAAATTGATTGAATGAATTAATAGCAGTAATGAAATCCTTATACTGAAAATAAGAAGGAATTGCACGTTTGAAAGGTGAGCTGCCAAAGATACATGTCAGCCTCTGAGCTGACAGATTATACAAACAAATTAATAAAATTCACAAAAGATTTCTCTCCCAGTTCACGCACTATTCTGTCCCGTTAATCGGGGATCCAATTAAAATGTTTAAAAACTTGAAAGTCATGTTGTTGAGTGATTGAATTGGTTCACTGGCTCTATTGAGTTACATCACCAAGTGTAAAGAATTTTATATATGGATTGAGTTCACCTTATTTTTTCCTTTCCATGGGTGTGAAGAGGTGATCATCTGGCTTTCATGAAAGGGTGCTTGTGTTAGCCATCGCCATCCTGCTCCGGCAGATGAAGAGAGAGAGAATCTAGGTGTTACATGTTCAGGTGCAGGGGCTGTTCCTCGCCTTCATCGGGGAACCCTGATCATACAATATGTTATCAGCTAAGGTACACAAAACAATTCCCCCAGAAACTTCACACACACCCAAAACCCATATACAAAAATTAACACAGCTTTAGGGGTATTTAAAAAATGATATTTGACACACTTGACAAGGTTATATGGCCAACAGGCCCTATTTGAAAACATTAGTTCTGTTAAATTTTATAATAATAACTTCACCCATGCGGGTTAACATGATTGAATTTTTGATTAGCTAATTATTCGGCTTGTTACACTTTTAATAAGATTTATACATAGTCTGAATATTTTGTGCCACGTGGTACCATCATATCTACTCTTATTAAAATTAATACCTTCTGGCAATTACATTCTTCTCAATTGGTGCCTTAGTAAGCTTTCTGATATTAATAAAGTGTTACTATAATTACTAGTAAGGTTGTATGTAACTTACTCTGAATTACGTATTGCACAATCGCCACGAGGTAACACAAAAGGTTAACTGATTTCGCTTACTGTGGCCTATTAACAAATTCTTCATTAGTAAAACTTTAAATAGACAATTATAATAAAATTGCCGAAACTTACCGCAGTTCTGTGTAGATTTAGCTTGCCATAGGTGGAAGGATGGTACAACCAATATTCTTCTCTACCGGAGTAGAAAATGCGCAGCTAACAGCACGGCGTTCAGCGAGAGACAAAGAATTCCTGAAAACGCAATTTCCGTTCTGATCTCGTAAACCGTGCTTGCTAGGGTGCAGCACTAATCAAGCCTCGCTCTTAATTATAATTCAGGCAGCAGACTTGCTTATCTTAACTGCTAGGGTGCAGCACTAATCATGCCGCTTTAAATACCGTACTGCATTTAACGTTTATTCCTGACGTTAGATACTGAATAATCGCCGATCTATATTAGAATGGCACAAACACTTAATTGGAACCTGTGAATTAAGGAATATTAGATTCGTGTTGCCAAATTTATTCATGCATATTTACGTCCATGACATCTCTTTATTTACATACTTGGTAATTAGCATAAAAGAAAATGAGTTACTGTCTTATTATTAAAAATCAATTAGGCTTGTGATTTGTATTGTTAAAACATACATATATATATATACTTAACCTACTTTTCGTTTACTCTATTTCGTTCAACTGATTAGTTAACTATAAAAAAAAAATAACTGCATAATGTATTCGTTAATCAACTTGGTTAATTATTTATAAAACTTTGGTAATTCATACCCTCGGATCCGAGATATATCCTTTCTTTATATTAAAGTTAAACAATTTACTTTTGCTGCCATTTGAAGAATGGACTTATTAATATTAGCATGTTATAGTCATTAAAGCTAAATACATCATATTGTTTATCACAAAGTTACAGTGGTAATTTAATTCGCCCAGTCTTTTGTATTATTATTTTAATTTTATTTTGGTGTCAATTGTCTTTCATATTTTTATTAAGTAATTTCTGAACTACAGAAGTTTGACTTCTGTGTCACCTGTATGTAGCATCCTCGGCGAATAGGGGTTGTCTGTAGTAAACGGTGGCTATGCGGCCTCTGGTCTATCCTGGAGGTCTGAAGAAGGCGTAATAATGCAAGGTGTAGTTGTCTCTCTCTTTTTGCAAGGTTTATCAGATTCTGGTGCTGGCGGTGGTGGGAAACTTTCACTTGAACTCACTTCGGTTTACCGCACTTTTACCTTATAGTTAAACTGTTACATATACTGTGATCTCTATCACGTTGACGTGATATTAAATCAACTGCAGAGATGTTATAAACAAACACGTAAAACGCACCAAATATGTTAAACATATTGAAATTACTATAATTATTGCTATCTGCTTTACTAAGCGTTATCTTAAAGACACTAAGGGAGTGAATGACATATTCTTTCATTCTCTATAATATTGTAGTTACTGCCTACATCTTCAACTGTACTGTTCTCGCGACGGAGTCTGAGTTACAACTATTTTGGGGCGCACAGCTGGCTTAGCGATGTGCTTGTCCGCGCATGTTGTTATTTACCGGCGCGAGAAATAGTTCTTAATTTATTAATTATTATTTTTACTTATTTTAAATTGCTGGTTTATTACGTCTATAATTTATTACTCGCTGATGAAACAGGATGTGGTTTACATATTTATTTGTTTAACATTATTTAGTTTTCTATTTGTTTCATTCGCTATATTTATTTTTCTGTTATGGAATTCATCTACAAGTATGCATGTTTCTACTGGTTGGGGTACATAGGGAGAGAAATTATGTAGTTTCATTTAGGATTATATTATTTTTACCTCTTTTTTTTATTTTGTGCTATTTAACCCTATTAAATAGCGTCGCAAACAGTCTTGACCAGGAATATCTGGCCTGTTATTGGTTAATACCGGTCACATGATTAGTATTACAAAAATCAAATATTCTTACATTTTATGTTAAAAAATACACCCTTTTGAAACTTTGATCATGTTAAATTTAAGTTACATGGTGTTATTCCTTATAAAAGGATAGGTATTTTGATACCTAATTTGATATAAGTGGGAATGTTTTTTCACCTTTACAGCAGTTCTGATTATTGACCCTTACATTGCTGTTACATTTATTATATTATATTGGTTAAATTAATCTAATATGTGCTATTACCATTATAATAATTAAGTTTTATCACATGAATTTTGTCCCTTCTAATTATTTTTCTTACATTGACTTTTCTTATATTTCTGACATTGATTACATTGACTCATTTCTGACAGTACTTCCTTTATATTGAATTTTGGCCTAGGCCATGAATTTCATTTCAGTAACATGTTCTAATTTCACATTGATTACTATCTATTTTTTTGTTTTGTTTTGAACCCTTTTTCCTGATTTTACTTGTTTACCACTTATTACATGAGCTTTGACCCTTAATATATCCTAACAATATTTATAAATTACAACAAAATCTCTTAATATATTAGCACTTACCTGGCTGAGCGATTCTGGGTCTGTCCATGTGTCATGTCTGGTCATTTTTTACACATTTTGACACAGTACATAATCAACAATATAGTTATAAGTAATTCAAACTTAATTTTTTTTTGTAAATTCAACTATTCTCTAAAACACTATATAAAAGTGAAACTTGCATTTTAAATAACGTTTTTTTCTATGAAATTATAAAGTTTCCATGTTTTTGCAACTAAAAAAAGTAGAAATATTATTCCAATTAGGTTATACCACAACATATTTTCACAAAAAAACTGAAACTTTTCTTCTGAATATTCACTAATATTGTTAGTATATACTATATACACAACTTTGTTTACATTGACTAAACATTTTTTTTGGTTTTGAACCACTTACACATTCGACTACAAAAGCATTTACCGAACACAAAGCATACGTGAGCAGAAGTGTACATACTTCTGCGATCTAGGTGCCAAATTGTGAACTACTAATGTCAGTCTTTATGGTTACATGATTACACATCGTCAAAAAGCGTAAATCAACAGCTGTTGTCATGTAAAACAGTGCTATACGTGAAAACGTACATTTACGTCTCGTCAAAACTCGGAAGTTATGTAAGCCGTACATGGACGTCTTTCGCCAGCAAAGTGTTAACTTAAGGTACAGCCTTCATGGCCAAGATTACATTCATTGATTAACAAGCAATAACACTAACTACTTAGTGTACTATACTCCCATTCCATCAATTCTATCAAGCATTACTAGCTGACTATTAGATTATCGTTTATATGGGCCCTTTATAAATATTGTATTGTGGTAACACAATTTTCCTATTTTGCCTATAGGCTTAGTACAATTAACAACATGGTTTAATAACAATAACACACATAGTCTTTGATATTAAAAAATTAATACAATTAACTACTGTCAAGGCCTTCACTAATATCTCATTCTGAGATGAGACCTTTTACCCTAACTTACTGTCAACTCTATTTACGGTTTTTTCTTTTAAAAGAAATAACATGAACTAATACAGTTAACACTTCACTGACAAATATTGTATTTATATAATTGCTTGTTTTGCACCGAGATTCTGTTCGCCTAGTGCTTGTTTTGTTTTCACTTAGGGTCATTGGAGGGATCATTAATCTTTACAGTCTTTTCTGCTTAATTAATGATTATCATTGTTCCCCCTCTCTTCTCACACTAACACACTTCTCACAGGTTTATATTTTATAATTTAGAGTACATTGTTTTTATTTATTGCACTTTTGCATTGTACTTTTATTTTTACATTTTGTGACATGGTTAATGGTTTATTAACCATGGTTTATTTTATTTTACTTGGTTGAATATGTGAGTTTAAACATTCTGACTTCTGTTTAAGTAAACTATTTTGTTATTTAAGATAGGGCTCCCATTATGTCGCGTTACAATATGTGTGCACATAGATTTTGTGTATTGTTGTAACCTAATGAAAACAATCATTCTCACTCAGTGCAAAACTGTGTGTGTGAAATAAAACACGACATCAATCATGTGTATAAGTATAATACACCATCAAAAATGGTACAATAAATATACACAGTTATGCATTACATAATGCAATAAAGACACACACACACACACACACACACACACACACACATAAAATACCTATAGAATTGTCACATGGTTTTAACATCAGCAGTGAATCTATAACAGATGTCAGTGTACGGAATTAAAAATGAAACCACTGTAGAATGAATACATAGAAAATCACTAGGTCTTACCTTATAGAAAAACAAATGTAAAACTTCATGTTCACACGATATTGAATGATGTAGTAAGTGTGGAACCGAGCTAAGAAATACTGTCCGCTGTGCTCCATTTCTCGAATACAAATGACCATATAGCACATCACTTGATCACTTCCTCCTCCACTGCACCGTAACAAGTGCACAACAAGTTAGGTAAGTTCCAAACAATCTGCAGAAAAATCAACATATTTTTAGAAACAAGGTAGATCGAGAAGCAAAATTAAAGTTTTACAAAGTTATGGGAGTCCCTGTACTATGTAAAGGGTCACAGACTATGGGTGTGTATTATGGGCAACAACAAAAAGTGACAGTAAAATACAGACCTCAGAAATGGCATTCTCAAGAGAAGTTAAAAGGTGTTCTAAACTTGATCTTATAAGAAATAAAACCATAAGAGAAGAGTTAAAAGTTTTTAACTTGAATGAAAAATTAAAAGATTACAAACAACAGTGGAGAGAACACTTATAAAGAATGACAGATTCCAGACTGACCAAACAAGTCTGGAAATTCAAACCTATAGGACACAGGTGTGTGGGTAGACCCAGGAAGAGATGGCTGGAGGATTTTTAAGATGGAACAGGCAGCACCTTGCCTATGCCGTGTTGTGAAGATGATGATGGTGTATCAAGAATGTCAGTAAATCAGTGCTTTTTCTATGCTAACAGTTTAACTCATATTTTCACACGTCCCTGTTACGGATTGTTTCGAAGTTAAGGCTATGCAGAACCTTGTTGTGACAGGCTTTGAATGTTTTTTTTTTAATCGAGTTTACAGCGTGTGTGCATACCTTCATCCTTGCTTAAGGTCCAAGTGTACCTTACACATTTATAAATACCTTATAAATGGTATAAGGGTATAATATGGGTATTATACCTTATAATGGTATAATATGGTATAAGGTACCATATAAATATACCGCCACACTTGCTATAACAGCCAAATGTACAGATATCTTTGTTAATGAACATCATTTGGTCTAATATTATGTCCTTCACTCTCATTGATTATATAATTTACATTAAATAAATTGACTACATAATTCTGAAACTGCCCTATAGGAGGAGTCCCATTACAGCAAGTAGATTTACAGTTGTTAACTCCATACTTCTTCATAGTGAAACCCCCCTTTTATTTTATTAAGTATTTTATGAATTTTTTGTTTTGTTTTATTCTATTTTATTTTATTTTTTTTGTAAAGGGGAGAGACATAATATTTAAAACTAGGTAATGAACCTAGAGGAAGCCTAAAGTGTGCAAAGACCCAAGCCACAATTTCAGACATGTCCACTGGTTGGATGTCAGGACCTGCAAATAAGAAACTCTATTAACAGTAACAAATTTATATTTATTTGATGTCCAGTCTGTACACAGCATAATAAGCGTTAGTGAAGTACAGTTATATAAATGCCACTGGGTACTATTAAAATACAAATATATATGTAAATCCTTGATCAAGCCCTAAGCATCATGTGAATGTAAGCAAGAATTTTTTTAATCACCAAAATTTATTGCTCTGCATATGACAGTCATCACTATTAGAAGTTACGTATGTAGATATATATAATCATTATGCATGCACAATTATTGTAAAACACCATAGGTTTAGGCATGAATGCTTAATGCAGTGGCTAGTAAAAAAAAATAAAAATAAATGCAACTCAAGGATAGAAATATGATATTAACATCTAACATTCGATATTTGATAATCGATAAAAGGTATTTGATATATATATATATTATTTGATATATGAAATTCAATATATGATCGTTAATGCAAAACACTGGATATTTGATCTCTGATACATGCTATTTGATCTATAATAGCATTAGATTCAGTATATAGTATTTGATTCAATATGTAGTATTTGATGGCAAGGTAGCCTAGAATTACTATTTCTGTCGACAGTCCTGATAGCACATGTGCTATACATCATTAACATTATATTATATTCTCTAGTTTTTTTTTTATATTAAGAATTACACATAAACACGTACTACACACACATATAACAGACACCCCAATTCCTGCATCAACCTTCTCGCTATAACCCATCATATAATAGAAACTTTACAACTATAGCCTAGCCAACTTACAATTCAGCAACTGATTTGCCCCCACGTTACAAGATAACTTAAATTTGTAATTTAATCCCGGATTCATGCAGTCTGGATTAACAACTCAGGCCCCACTCAGGATTAACATAATTACTATTAAGGCCCCAATAATGGCACGAAATTCAAACACCCCAGTCCTGCATTATGCCCACATGGAAGTACATGATTAAGCAGGCCACAACCAACACTCTGATAAATTGAACATGAGAAAACTCAGAGCTGTTCATCTAAATACATGTCTATGTGTAATCCCTTACATAGTATAAGAGTGCCTTAAATATACATAAGGTGTTTATTTATGTACAGTGTCCGAACAGGCAGACACAAAACCTAATGTGTTTGCAGATTTTAAACAAGTTCTGAGCGGATTTTATAAGTCTGTTTTTGAGAGTGTCTACAGATGCACCATGTTGTGGTAGATGATGGTGTTAAATTAAATTGTGATGGATCACGCCTGAATTGTCCAATGTAGTAGGCGGCCATGTGCCTAGGTTGAGCTGTAGTTGAAACTGATGATTTCTGGGGGCAGAATTTCTCCAAGAGTCAGCATCTATGTCCCGACTGACGGCGTCTCGAGGCTTAAGTAGTTTCTCTGCACCAGGGGTTGGCAGGTCTTAGGCCAACCCCGACACCCATCTTGCCATTGGCCGAGCCCCTAGAACAGGCAACTTGCTATATAGGGTGTGATAGACATAACACAAGCACAGCTCACACTAACGCCACAATTATAATGCTATAGAGAAATCACACTTTAATATTTAGCATGGGACAAGAACCTTTTCACAAACACTTACTATCTATTAACAATCCTCTCTAACCACAAGATGTGCATTATTTAGTTTTATAAATCTTTTATAACTATGACATTACTTTCTATCTAGGCCGCTCTCATTTACAATTTCTGAACGAGTAGCTGAGTGTAAGATAAATTTAAATTGATTTGACCAAGTTAATAAATTACATTTAAATTTAATTAGACACTGTTGCATGCCTGGAAATTCACACACACACACACACACACACACACACACACACACACGGATACCTTTTAGTAAGAACACATAACAAATGTTTTGAGGTTAAAAATAATTGAGTTATAATTAAGGCTATGCCTACCTGGAGCTGGCTTTAAATTATTTTTCCATAGTAACAGGCTTCAACCAGGCAGAATGATGCAGATGCCGTCAGTAGTAACCAGAGATGATTTCTCTGAGAAGGTCGATAGAGAAATGAGGAAAAAAACGTGGCGAATTGCACCCACGTTAGTTCGCTTTTCTTACAGGATACGGCACAACAGCTGGCACTGGCCGACACGATTTTGTAGCCACAACTGACGACGTAGCCCGCTACACACAGCGACGATGCACCATACATGGCAGTGCGCTACACACGAGTTTTAAAAAGTGGAATGATATACGCGCATACCACCGGACCTTGCATATTAACAACGGAGCACCAAACGAAGTACGGCACAATAAGCACTGTTCAGACTCAGACATCTGACCAAAATTTCTCTACCGTACCTAGAGAAATTTATTGAATATTTTTAATTTATTTACCTCAAGATGTATTTTCCTGTATTTGGTACATGTTTCGGGAATCCTATTGTTCCCATCCTCAGCCTTGTTGTTGTTATGCTTTCCTGTTGGTTTTTGGTATTTTATACTCGTATTATTGCGTGTGATTGTTGTGTATATATTAACTTTTTGAGTATTTTCGATTTTGAGTACTTCGAATATTGTGTCATGTTTTGTATTGATTTGTGTATTAGTTTGTTTAGTTTTGTGTTTGTATATTTATAAATAGGCTATAACATCTTGAGGTAAAGAAATTATAAATATTAAGTAAATTATATATGCATCAAGAAATGGACTGTAGCAAAAAGTGTTTGAAATGTGTGTGTGTGTGACCAATTTAAACAGTTGCAGTAAATGTTTACAGTTTGTTAAAACAGCTGTATTTCATTGAGAAAAATAATTATTTTTTATTTTAGGGTAGATATTTTATTTATGTTTATATTTATTTTGTTACAGCATTTGGAAGACATCACTACAATTATAAAGGATGAAATTCTTTTAGAAGAAGTGGAAAAAGAAATGAATACACAAGAGGTAAAGTTTTTTTTAAATATACAATCAGTCTTCCATCTACAAGTAGGTGAAACAAGTGAGATTCATGGTAGATGAGTCTTCCATTGAAGGCGGTCACTTTATTAACAAAATATTGTTGAAGGTGAACATTTATAGTTGAAAATTAGATTCAGTCTTAGCCTTTCCGGTGCTCTGGGTGTGTATACACACAACATTTTTATGTCAATATGATGCTCCGGATGTGGAAAGTCGCACGTCATTTTAAATTGGTAAAGTGCTCAGAACGGTTTAGTACAGCTATGGCTGTGATACACGGAACAAGCATTGTGCGTACAAGGTCAACGAATTGTCATTTAGAAGTTGAGATAATTCACAGATGGGTTTTTGTAAACGCTGCCATTAAGTGATACGTATATTTGTTGTTGTGGCGTGCTCCTTTTATGTACATCTGCAATTGACAGTTGAGTGTTGCTCAGGTTGTGTAATCTTTGCCGTTAATGATAAATGTAATTATTGTTGTGACGAGTTTATTTTTTATCTACATTTGCAATTGACTGTTGAGTGTTTTGAGATTGTGTAATCTTTGCAGTAAATGACATGTATAATTGTTGTTGCAGACCATTTTGTAAATGGTAGAGTGCTCCACGCGTATATACACACACTGCTGCTGAAAATATGGCACACGGGCAAAGCATAACTGCTCACATGAGTTGGCAGCGAAAAGGTTAAAACATAGAGACACCTGAGATGTCTTGCATTGGTGCTGTCACCCAACAAGTTGAGTCCTAGTTGATTGGGGTTGGTGATTCAATTTCAGTTGTTAGTTTATACAATAACATTGAATTTCCTATACCAGTGAAACACTTGACTGTTGTCTTCTACACTTTTGTTCCTTGTGAGCAATGGGTAGGTTGATGATTGTTATCAACATGTAATATGAATATATTGTAAGTACATCAATAATTGAATGAACGAATCAAGTTTTGTTTTTACTCGTCCTTTTTTTGGCATTTGTCTTTCTGTCTGTTGGGGTATGTCTCACGATTACTTTTCAACACATCAAATGATTTTTGTAAACCTTGGCCTGTGTGTCTGTAACTCTACTCTACAGAACTATTGTTTTTGACACTGATCCCGCAAAATGTAGATGGGAGAGTGGTAAAAATGTGTGAGGGTGAAAATTTGGAAAAAATCATAAAAGTCTGTGTGGAATATCGAATTAAAGAGAACTTTAACCATTATGAATTTAGCTTCATTTTTAAAAATCTCAATATTTTGGGATACCAGGGGCCAAAAGTGAGGGAAAATTTTGATAAAGTAGCAAAAATTCAAAGGGATTATTGGGCATATGGCTTGTGGGATATCAAAGGGAATATTAACTAAAATCTGAATATAGTGGTGAGCTTTAGAAATTTCAATATTTTGGAATGCAAATTTTTAACACAGCAGCCTAGAATGGAATCAAAAATTATTAAAATCCGGGCGTGGTCAGACTAAAGAATATTTTAACACAAATTGGATGTTTAAAATTTTTAGCCTGTATTGTGTGCTTACTATTCAGTTGTTACATTTCTGAACAAAAAATAGGGTATTTTTAATTAAGAAAATTGTGTTTAGTGGTTATAATCACTATTGTCGGTCCATTGTTAAGCAGCAGGGAAATGGGCAGTAGTCGGTACAACTAATTGGGGGAATGAAGCGCGTAGACAATGCAGAAGTTATACGCATCACAAAAACAGTGGGAGCTCAGTATACTATCTGAAATGAAGACAGATAAACCTGTTTGAAATGATATGCTGTCAAATCCTCATATGTAGTGGCATTTCTCCTGTGTGTATAGTTTGCTACAATCAACAAAATGAGCTATCACATGACTAAAAACCATAATGGCTGCCACACAGTCAACTATGTGGGCCACTCTTTATATACAAATCAATCATAAAACCTGTTTAGACATGTGAGAGAACGATTGGACATACAACAACAATAATATGCTTCCTGAGCTGCAGAACTTGCTCACTGCTTTGAACAAAGTACATTTATTACTGAATGAACTGTTATATTACATCATTTTCGATTAGCAGAAAATCCTGATTACCATATTTTTTTGAACAGAACACTGTTGCACACCACTATAGAAAAATTATTCCGATTAGAGCTTTCAAGCTTCACAGCTCATCGTCAGATCGGAAATAACAATAATAGGACTAGACAACTTCTTTATACCCACTTGCCCTACCACTAGCGTACACATTTTCATAAACAAGCTATAAGTTAAATGTCCTTTCTGGCTATTATTAACTAGCGAGTTCAGTCAGCCATGTCTGTACTTTTACATTTCTTTCTAGTACATTATGTGTGTTGTGTGTGTTTTTTTGTGTAAATTCTTTTTAATACCTAACGTTTTAAATCCTTTCTCATTTAGTATTAGTATTCATTAAATTTTCTAACCCTTTCTTTCTTTCAATATTTCTAACTCCTCTCTAAGCCTTCTTTTAACTGTGTTACTACTTTCAAAATTTCATAGTCTTCTAAAGGATTAACAAACTTATGGTTCTCTTCTATGAAATGTCTTGCATATAACGGATTTGTTGTTCTATTACTTTCTCCACATTTGTGGTTACATAATCTGCATTCTAATTTCCATCCTGTCTCACCTAGGTACACTTTGTTGCATTATTTACATTTTAATTTATAAACTCCGCTTCTCTGTAAGATTGGGATTTTTTCTATGTTTATTTCTTATCTTATCAAATACTGTTTCACGTTTTTTAATTGCTATATCTATTCGTATTTTTTAAAACGTATAATTTTTCTGGTGTGTGATCCTACATATGTCGGTGACCGTGCATAATTCTTTTGTTTTGGTTCTTGCATGTTTGTTTTTAGCTTTTTGCATGTTAGAAACTTTATCCACTATATTGGTGTTATAGTTATTGTTCTTTACAATTCCCTTTATCTTTTTTATCTCGCTATCTTCTGTTTCTGTCTATTTAAGCACCTGTAAGCTCTATAACAAAATGAATTGATTGCCGCCACTTTATTTGTCGTACTTCATTTCAGATAATATACAGAGTTCCTACTGTTTTTGTAAAGTGTATAACTTGTGTATTGTCTAGGTGCTTCATTCCTCCAATTAGTTGTACTGACTGCTCCCCATTTCCCTACTTCTTAATAATGGACCGACAATCTCTTTGTAGATGCCCAGGTTCCCCATATCTAAAAAGCTTCAGTCTTCCATACTTTCTACCTTCATACTGTGGTGCCGAACTTTTAAGACTCTGTCTCTTATTCTTCCTCTTAATCATTTGTGTCGTCACAATCAGTTAGTGTGCGCACTTTATAATTCACCCAACCAGACACTGACTTGGTGGCCTCAAACTGTACAGCATAGACAAGCGTATCCACTCTATTATGGTGTATTGCCATTGTAACAGTTGTTGTAGTTCACTATCTCTGCCCCATCAGTAAATATCTATCACCAATGTTATTCAGAAATTTTCTGGTGCTCTGTGATAGGCCAGTCTAACTAGCAAGTCAATACTTGCTTCAAACTGTTCTGCATAAGAGTTCTGGCTGTAAGGTGACACTTTCTGTAGTAGCTCTAAGGCAGATACTTGAAAGCAAGAATAAGTGAAACCAATAATATGTGCTTGCGACTTCAAATTGCCAAAGATATGTTGTCCAGTAGTGCTTCCATCAAATGTTGGGCCCTTGATATGAATAGGCATGACTGCAGTCAAAGTAATTCTCTCTGGTACCTTATTTTCTGTATTTTTTGGACTTTACATTTTTTGATACAATCTGTTGAGCAATTTGATTTGTAACAGGGTTGTTTTTTCATTGACTGTTCAGCTTCTGTTTTAATCTGTTATTTTACATTTGCAGTCCACTTTTCTACTACAGATAATCTTACCTCTTCCCCACTGAGATCACCATGTAATTCACCCACACATCTGCAGCAGTATGCTCTTTGTTCCTATATCAGTGCGTTTATGTGTTTTGTTTCTTGTTGATGTTCTTCTTTTTGTCATTATATGTAAGCAGGGCTGCTTTAATGAACTAAATGAATAAGTATTACCTTCTTAGTCTGTCCTGTGGCTTCCTTATATAAATTTTAAAGATGTAAAAACGTGTTTCAGAATTTATGTTCCATTATCAGGTGTGTTTCACTCGTTGGAGGTCGTCAACACATTAAGACACAACACATATTTAAACACAAAAAACTAGTTAACAATAGCGCACGAAGTTCACAGTGTGCACCATGCGGTGTAGTATCCATACTGCCATCTGTTGTCATTGTTGTCTGTGCGCTATCTGTGATGCGGGCTTCAGGCATTCAGAGAATTGCAATGCTGCATCATACAATGTGTTGGAATGAAAATTCAGCTGGTCGTTTAACAAATGCTTGGGATAAAATTTATATGCCTTATACACTTTAAACTCCTCGGCAGCACTCATGTACCGGCCTTACTTGCAAACATGTATGGGTATAAGATTTGTAGCAAAATCTGTGTAATTGTGGTTACTATTAATTCAAACTGCCGTATTGAATGTAACAATGTGTGGCAGTTACATTAAAATTAAAATTTTTATACATTTCAAAAAACAAGGAGTTTTACAAAAAAAGTAGTCCGTTCCTCGGTATGGAACTGTTCGTAAGGTGATCACAATTGATTATACAGTGAAACTTGGTTATTTCGAACTTCAAGGGGAAAGGAAAAAAATTCGAATTATCCAAAATTCGAAATAACCAACATCATACGGAACAATACTGTAAGTTCACATTTTTTGTTAAGTACTGCAACAGAAATAATGTACGTTAATTGCACAGAAGAAACTAATTTATTTCAGTAATAAAGTGAGTTATTTTACAGGGTATTACTCAAAAATTGTATTACATGAACCAACATTTATAAAAGAGAATTACCTGTACCCCAAAAATGTGTAATCTTCGTTTGTTTTTGTTTTTTTAGTTGTAAACACTGAATAAAATCTTCTAATTCACTCACAGCACAAAAAATTTTGTTATTAACATTGGACTGAGCTTCGACGAATCGTTTTAAGTCCGCAATCATTGAAACTGCCTCAGAAGTGGATGGAATCGGTTTCTCTGGTTGAAGGTCTTCTTCTTCTGCTTCAGAAGATCCCTGCGTATTTTTCATCACTTCTTCGTGAATTTCCCTATCCGTCAGAGTTCCACAGTTGGCGACGTCAGCATCGACATTTAAATACGCTTCGTAGCTTACATCAACATTTAAATCTTCCCAGCCATCTAGTGTATTTTCTTCAGGATGGTTCCAATCAGTATTTGTAGAGTTTGCAACTTCATTTGCTTCATCATTTCTGATCTTGAAACCAGCGACCCTGAAACAGTGTGCTATCGTACTAGGCTTAACTTTGTTCCATGCATTATGTATCATATGAGCAGCATCCAATAAGTTAATTGATTTTTTGTTTGGTACTCCTAAGATTTTCATAACAACCTGTCGACGATAAAAATGTTTCAGATTCTTAATAACCCCTTGGTCCATAGCTGAACAACTGAGGTCATGTTAGCCGGAAAGTATTCAATTTTAATCGACGTTAGCGATGGAAGGTTGTTGTGGGCCGTGCAGTTGTCGATAAACAACAAAATTTTTCTCTTTTTCCGACCAAGTTCTTTGTCAAGATTCAGAAGCCATTTTTCAAACAATGCAGCTGTCATCCAAGCTTTTTTATTGGCTTCGTAAGTTACCGGTAAACTTCTTGCAGACTTAAAACATCTCGGCTTTGCTGCTTTGCCAGTCATTAAAAGTGGTAATTTTTCTGACCCATCCATATTTGACCCTATCAAAATTGTCAACCTTTCTTTACTATTCTTTCCCCCACTGCACTTTTCGTTTTTAAATGAAATTGTTTTGTTTGGTAAACACTTAAAAAATAGCCCTGTTTTGTCGACATTAAAGATATTTTTTGGCTGGTAATTTTCGATAGTTTTCGCTAATTCAGCATGCCACTCATCTACTAAATGTCCGCTCACTGATCTGCTCTCACCACAAACATTTCGAAAAGAAATCGCATTTCTGTCATTAAAACCCGCAAACCAACCGGTACTTGCCTTAAAATCCCGAATGCCCAATCCCTCTGCGAATTCTTCTGCTTTTGCATGGATTATTGGTCCACTTAAAGGAATGTTTTGGTCACGAGTTTGTGTGAACCACTTTAAAACACAATCGTCGACTGCAGGATAATCTGCTGTTTTTACCCGCTTTCGACTTTTCCCGTTTTTTTTATTCCAGTTTTCCATAAGCGTGTTTTTATTTTTTAAGAAAGACGACAAAGTGTTCAGTAAAATTTCGTATTCTTTTGCAATGTCACATTTTCGTTTTGCTCCCCGTTCCACGTCTTGTGTCACTTCAACTTTTTCGTCTAAAGTTAAACTCTTGTACAGGCCGCGCTTAGCCATTGTTAAACTGAACGTAACCTCTAGAATGCATGTAAGCTCTAATTATAGCCAAAACACTACTGTAGTTTTAAAATTAAATCGAACAACACGATTTTGACAGCACGCAATTAAATCGAGCAGCACACCTTATGCACTATTCAACTGTACTGTAACATTACTGACTTAACTCTGTTTTGGTAGGGGAAATTCCAAACTACCCTGGGGGTACAGTATTGTGTACAGAGCAAGTTTGGAATTCCCTACATCCTCATGCGATTACAGTTAGGTATAACGGTATCTACACCTATTGTGTATGACTGTATTGTGTCTGTTTTCAACCAAAATGAAAGCAAACACTCCGAGCTAAGCAAACATTTTAAACTTTGTCTTTGAAAAAAACTTTGAATTATCCAAATGAAATATTTTTTACTTCGAATTAGGCATGCCATTTTTATAAGAGTTTAAATACGTTTTTCAAGGGGAATACCAGTTTATTCGAATTATCCAAAAATTCGAATTATCCAAGTTCGAATTAACCAAGTTTCACTGTATATATATATATAATTGTTTATATATATATAATTGTTTATCTATATATATAATTGTTTATATATATATATAATTGTTTATATATATATATATAAAGCATGTTAATTTAAATAATTTTTGTGATATGTAAATTTTTGAGATGGAACTTATATCAGAATGTTCAAAATAAAAAGGTTTGGCCTAATTAATGATGGTAATTATTTTAAAAATTAGTAACTAAATGTATGTTTTTTAAGTAAAAAGGGTTTATGGCCATAAATTCTATTGTAAAAATATTCAGGTTTTTTGAACAAGAATTGTTCTGTTCAGAAGCCTCCTTCGACAAGAACTTTTATTATCTGTAGAAAATCATGAGTAGGGGTTACTTAAGAACCAATCTGATTATGCGAATTCAGTTGAAAATTATTTTTAACCGATTGATTAGTCTCTCTTTGGAATCGATAACTTGTAATTGCCACTTGGTACATGATCATTGATGTCCCAAACACTACACACACAAGTTAGAAAATTACTACAGTTGCTGCGAGAAATATAGTAGTGCTATTCTGTGAAAGTGCAAGATATCCGATTAGGTATATAGACGCTTTAAGCTGACTGGAAAAAGGGTGTTTGCATAACACATCATTTTAATAATCAGTATTAGTTTGCCGTGAAAGTATGTAACAATGCTTATGAGAAATAACTACACACCTGAAAGCGACCCTGCGGCTGGACAGAGTATATCAATCTACAATCCAGGAACTACCCATCATCTGAAGCATCTGAAGTCTACATAAAATGGAAGCAAACTTATTATTTATGCACAATTAAAAAAAATAATAATTTAAAAGAATGATTATCAAATCAGTAAAGACTTTATGGTAAATATGACAAAAGAATGTTAAATATTACTTTACTTCATTGTATATAAAGGGAGTCTTTTATTTTGTGTTACAAAGGTCAACACAGAGATTTTTTTTTATAAACTGTATTAAAATCTCAGGAGATTGTCAAAAATAATAGCATCATTATTAATAGCATCCACTTCAAACATAGGCCTATCTCGGACTAGTTATTCTATGTGACCCCTGTACATCACAATTCGTATACATATATATATATATATACAGTGGAAAACGGTTACCACAAAATATCGGTTAACACGAAATACCACTCGGGTACTGATCGCCATTTGTTATGTACAGTGTATTATTTGTACCGTTAACACGAAAGGTTTACCTGAAAAATATCGGTTAACACGAAAAATTTTTGTTATAAATAATTTTTTTTTGGCTGGCTTTTAAGTAACTGCATACAAAATAGAGCCACACAAGTACGCCCAAAAGCTTGTTTTCAATGTAAAGGAATCCATTCTTCATCTCTAAAAGAGAAAGAGCAGGTAGTGACCATAGTTTGTTTTGTCTACTTGTTTTGGTTTGTCTTCAGTACCAAGTTCTATTTACAGTACGTACTGTATACAGTGTACCGTTGTTTACGAGAAACCATAGCCTCTCCTTCAGCACCAAATGTGTTGTTCATTGACCGCAAATAAACCGTTATCGCTTACATTAACTACAGTACCTACTCTATAGGGTGTGGTGAGTTCAGTTCAGTTGTATTCTGTGCGTGTACAGCGGTGGTAAAGTTTGCGGTACGGTACCGATAACATTTTATTGTAAAAAATTTACTCAGTTGTGAGGATTAACTGTTTACTTTTTTACTGTACAAACTTCTTAGTCTTTTAGAGCCAGTTAAGTGACGTGTACGTGTTAAGTGAAGTTACGCTTTCGTAAATTTCGTTTTTGCAGTCCGGAAGTAAAATGGAGAAGAAAGTGCGTAAACAAAGTGCCCTCTCTTTAGAAAAAAAAAGTTAAACTCCTCCAAGCTGTTAATGAGGGTATTCGAACTAAAACAGAAATCTGTAAAACATTTGGTATACCAAACTCGACGTTATCCACGATTATAAAAAATAGAGATAAAACTTTAGAACTGTATGAGTCGGGCAAGTTTGAACCAGGCAGAAAACGTTTCCGTAAGGCAAACCACGAAAACTTAGAGGCTGCTCTTCTTGTTTGGTTTAAGCAAGCAAGATCACAAGATGCTCCTATTTCTGGACCACTACTGATGGAGAAAGCAAACGTTTTGCTGAACAGATGAACTTAAATTTCACTGCAAATCCTGGCTGGCTAGAAAGGTTTAAAAAACGAAATGGCATAACCTTTAAAAACATCTGTGGTGAATCAAGACAGGTGTCACAAGAAATGACATCATCGTGGTTGCAATCTACGCTGCCTGCAATTTTAAAAGACTATCCACGTAAGGATATTTTCAACGCCGATGAAACAGGACTATTTTTCCGTTGTATGCCCTATTAAACACTTTCATTCAAAGGGGAGCAGTGCTCTGGTGGTAAAAAGTCCAAAGAGAGAGTGACAGTGATGGTAGGTTGCAATGCTGATGGGTCAGAAAAACTTCCGTTACTTGTTACAGGAAAAAGTTTAAAGCAACGCTGTTTTAAAAATGTTAAAAAGTTGCCAGTAGAATATAGAGCTAACAAACGAGCGTGGATGACATCTAAAATTTTTATCGAATGGCTGGTTTCGTTAGAAAAACATTTCACTTCTCAGAAGAGGAAAATTGTGTTAATTATTGACAACTGTCCTGCCCACCCATGTGACCTAAAATTGATGGCAATTAAACTTGTTTTTCTACCACCAAACACGACTAGTGTCCTACAACCTTGTGATCAAGGTATTATTCAAAATTTAAAATTTCAGTACAGAAAGTTACTTCTGCGGAAATACTTGGCCACTATTGAGGGGAAAAAAGATTTCTGTGTAAATGTTCTGGATGCTTGTAACTTGTTAAGAACAGCGTGGAACCTCGTGACGCCTACAACAATTCAAAATTATTTCGCTCATGCTCGATTCATTTTGAATTCAGAAACTGAACAACCCGAAGAAAATGAAATTGATCCTACACTATCTGAAATGTTTAATCGTGTGTCATCTGTATTAAATGTTTCAATTTCTCTAAATGAGTACGTGACTGTCGATGAGAACGTAACTACGGCTCCTGTATAACAGATACCGATATCGTGGAAACAGTGCAAGTTGACAACTGTGAAGGTGATGATAGTGACGACAAACTTGACACGGAAAATGATAGTGAAAATGTTCCTACCGCTACCGATATGCTTTCGTTGCTGAGCCGTGTTCGTCGATATTTTGAAGCCAACTCGGAAGGTGAAATGTTTGAACACGTTGATAAATTAGAACAATTTGTTGAAAATAAAATAGTGCAAAATTGTGTGCAAAAGAAAATAACGGATTATTTTAAATAAAGATAAACACGAAAACTACGGTAAAGTTGAAAGACATACAGTAGTCTATAAGAAAACCTAAATCGTAGGACTAAATTTAGAACAGCTAATAATAATTTTAAGAAAAATTAACAATAATAAACCATGAGGATAAATAAAAGGTTGTATTTGTTGCATTTTACTAGACAGTACAATAAATAATCTACAGTACACTGTATTTGTTCATTTCATTTTGTTTCACTTTTTGTTCGCTTAACGCGAAATTTGGTTTACACGAAAAAAATAACTGGTCCCCGTCATTTCGTGTTAACCGATTTCCACTGTACATTGTTTGATAAGTTCAGCCATTTTCGTTTTAGTGTAAATAAATTTAAATTCGTGGTTTTATGTGTAGTGATTCTTGGTAAACCTTGACTCCATTTGTTCTTTATTAAAATTATCTACTTAACTGTTTTTGTTATTATAATCACCTCATGGCAACAATTTTTCTCTTTAAATTTTGCAGAGCGCCAGTTATGAAATACACAGAAATAATAAAATTATAATACTATCTTTGAATACAATAAAATATAAAATATTAATAATAATAGAACAATGTACTAATTCTTGTGTCACAGATTGGCAGCACTAATATTTATTATGCAGTGTTAAAAATAATATTAATGAATACAATTCTGTGTTTATACCCAACCTAACTGTATTGTGTAAACCACATGCTGGGTCATATGAATTTGCTTGTTCATTGTGTTAAGTATAATTGTTGCACAGTAAATTGTTTAATACAGGAGTGAGACATTGATGGCATAAAATAACTAATTACAATACTGAAAAATAATAAATCATCCATTTATTAACTATTATATTTAAAAAATTAAATATCAAAACTTCGAAATGTGAATTCAGAATATTCCCTTTTTAAGAAGATACACCGACATACTATTATGCCTCTTATATGTAACACACAACAATAATAATCTATAACATCAAAACAAGACATTAAAAAACAATTGTAAAATTCTTGTAAATTTCTCGGGTGTCTGACAGGAATATAAACTTTGAATCATTATTAAAATTTTAAATCTTAGCAAATAATCTGCAAAAATAGTATATTTTTTGTTAAATCAAATTGTAAGTTTATTAATATTTTAATAAAATAATATTCACTTTAAGTAAACATAATTATTGTTTACAAGACAGCACCCATTCTAAATTGATTGGAAAAATTATTTTTAATAAAACTTAAAATTCCATATTACTTATTTTACTTCAACTATTTACATTTTCTTATTGATTTTACTTCACTAGCTCATACTTCAGTTCTTTGTGAGTTGTTTCTTTGTTTTGAAGAAAATAATAATTTTTTTTTTACTTCTGTGTGTGTGTGTGTGTGTGTGTGTGTGTGTGTGTATGCAGGTTCTGGATATATGAGACAATGACAACGATGATGATGGTGATGATTTTGCCAGTGCCGATTTCCTGTCGCTAATAAAACCCCAAGAGTGGCCCCATGAGTAAGTCATTTGCGTCTTCCAGTGGCAGTGGAAAGAAAGTACATTTCTACTTATGGCATTGTCTGAATTGCAGTGTTTTGTAGACTTCAAATTTGATTAAATAACCATGTTTAATTATTGTCATTAATTTATTCATGTCTGGACAGGACTCTCTAACCAAGCAAAATACATGCGTACACAGAGATCATCCCCATTTGCAGCACAATACCTGTTTCTGCTGGTAGACCACACACACACACACGCGCGCGCGCGCGTGCATGCACAGCACTGCATAAAATCGACAGGTGATCACATTTGACAGGCTAGAGCCTGTAATCTTTGCCTGTACATACACTACTTAAAATTATTTCTATCAACTTCTCTCTATGAATTATTTACAATACTGCTATTGTTAAATATGCAAATATATGTGTTGTTGCATATATTCCCCAGGTGTTACTGGATTTGAATGGTATTCGTATTTTATTTATATCTTCACATACATAGTTATTCACATAACAATACATTTTAAAACTGCTTCTTATAAAAAAAGATTTCATCGAACATAGTAAACACTGCCATGGAGGGATACAAAATTTAGCCACCTTTCTTTGGACATATTGTTCCCCATTGACAATATCCTGTGTCACATTTATGTGTTTTGTAGGAAGAGGCTATATAATAATGAAGAGGCTATATAACAATGATTTTTATACCTTTCTTTTCATGGTGCTATTTCTACCTGTTTCTCTAATAACGTGCTGTTTATTCTGAGACTCGTACTGTGTTCACCCTTAGTCTCTCTCTCTCTCTCTCTCTCTCTCTCTCTCTCTCTTGTAGGAAATAATTTCTCTTTGTCTTCTCTCACTTCGTTGTTCATATCATTTTGCTCTTCTCTAACCTTGCTTGCATTTCTCTCTTAATAGCGATTCCTTCTCTTTCTGCCCAAAGTTTTCTCTTACACTCTTCTCTCTTCTTTCTTGCAGTTCCTTAAGGTTGCCATCACATATCACCTCTAGAGAATTGCTTTTATTTTTGTAATCTGTGTGAGCAAATTTAGTAATTCTTCAATGGTTTTAATTCCTTGTATGTATATTTAAATATATATTTCTAATCTTATATTTTAGTTCAAGTGGTATGCTAATTTTAACACTAACTTGTGTTCAGTGAATTTTGATTTGCTCCTTAATTTTACTCCTTTCAACTGGCTGAGTGATGTTCTCTTCAAGGGTAAGTTTTCCATGTGTTTAATATCTACCACAATTTTGGTATCTTACCTGTCTTTGTGTATCAATATTCCAATAGCAGCAATATTGAATCAAGTCTGATGTTGTTCAAAAATAGTTTACTTGCTCAAACAATCATGTGGCAGCAGAATCTTGAAAATGTTTATTAGTGGAAGACTTGTAACACTAGTGTCTTCCTTATGTTTTCAAATACCGTTTTACTGACTTAAAATCATACACAGAGCTTAAAATCAACATGCGTTCACTTTGACAAGCTACAGCTTGTAAGCTTTCCCTGCACATACACATAGCACTACTTAAACTATTTTTAACAACTACTCTATATTAATTATTTACAAAAATTGTAGTGTGGTTAAATATGCAAATGTGTGAGTGTGTGTGTGTGTGGTGCCATTCACCATTCAATTATATACACATTTGCTTATAAAAATCTGCTATTCTTCCTATGAAGAGTAATGCAATACTGTAATCAGACATAGGGTAAGGTTAATTTTTTCAAGCCGAAAGCTACCTCACAGATAGAACATGTTTTTTAACTTCTACTGCTTCTGTGTTCCAATTATGAATTATTACAGTTGTGTATTCATTTGTTCCAGTGTTACTTATTTACACCCATGAATAATATCTGTGAAGAAGAGGATTTTACTCCAGATTGTGAACTATATAGAGAAAAGTCAATTCAGAATACTCTCAGAGACCATCTGTCACCACACAAGTTAATACATTCTGGCATTAAGAAGTACCAGTGCGATGTGTGTTCAAAATCATTTACTCATGCAGACATTTTGTCACAACACAAGTTAATACATACTGGCATTAAGAAGTACCAGTGTGATGTTTGTTCGAAATCATTTACTTTGTCAGGCAATTTGACAAAACACAAGTTAATACATTCTGGCATTAAGAAGTACCAGTGTGATGTTTGTTCGAAATCATTTACTTTGTCAGGCAATTTGACAAAACACAAGTTAATACATTCTGTCATTAAGGAGTATCAGTGTGATGTTTGTTCAAAATCATTTACTCGTACAGACATTTTGTCACGACACAAGTTAATACATACTGGCATTAAGAAGTACCAGTGTGATGTTTGTTCAAAATCATTTACTCAATCAGGGAGTTTGTCACAACACAAGATAACACATACTGGTATTAAGAAGTACCAGTGTGATGTTTGTTCAAAATCATTTACTGAGTCAGGCAATTTGTCACAACACAAGTTAATACATGCTGGCATTAAGAAGTACCAGTGTGATGTTTGTTCAAAATCATTTACTTTCTCAGGCAATTTGTCACAACACAAGTTAATACATTCTGGCATTAAGTACCAGTGCGAAGTGTGTTCAAAATCATTTACTATGCCAAGCAGTTTGTCAAACCATAAGTTAATACATTCTGGCATTAAGTACCAGTGTGATGTTTGTTCAAAATCATTTACTATGCCAAGCAGTTTGATAAAACACAAGTTAATACATGCTGGCATTAAGAAGTACCAGTGTGATGTTTGTTCAAAATCATTTACTTTCTCAGGCAATTTGTCACAACACAAGTTAATACATTCTGGCATTAAGGAGTACCAGTGTGATGTTTGTTCAAAATCATTTACTCAGTTAGGCAGTTTGATAAAACACAAGTTAATACATTCTGGCATTAAGAAGTATCAGTGTGATGTTTGTTCGAAATCATTTACTGAGTCAGGCAATTTGACAAAACACAAGTTAATACATTCTGTCATTAAGGAGTGCCAGTGTGATGTTTGTTCAAAATCATTTACTCGTACAGACATTTTGTCACGACACAAGTTAATACATACTGGCATTAAGAAGGACCAGTGTGATGTTTGTTCAAAATCATTTACTCAGTCAGGCTATTTGTCACGACACAAGTTAGTACATTCTGGCATTAAGAAGTATTAGCGTGTTGTTTGTTCAAAATTATTTACTCAAGCGATTTGTCACAACACAAGTAAATACATTCTGGTATTACAAGGTACCAGTGTGATGTTTGTTCAAAATCATTTACTCATTCAGGCAGTTTGTGACAAGTTAATACATACTGCCATTAATAAGTGCCAGTGCGATGTTTGTTGAAAATTATTTACTCAATCATATGGTTTGTCAATTCACAAGTTAATATATTCTGGCATTAAGAAGTACCAGTGCGATGTTTGCACAAAATCATTTACTGATTCAAGCACTTTGTCAAAACAAGTTTAATACATACTGGCAGTATGAATACCAGTGTGATGTTGGTTCAAAATCATTTAGACAGTCAGGCAATTTCTCACAACAAGTTAATATATACTGGCATTTAAGAAGTACCAGTGTCATGTCTGTTCAAAATCATTTACTCAGCCAGGCAATTTGACAAAACAAGTGAATACATTCTGGCATTAAGAAGTACTAGCATGATGTTTGTTCAGAATCATTTACTACAGACAGTTTGTAATAACACAAGTTAATACATTCTGGCATTAAGAAGTACCAGAGAGTTGTTTCAACAAAAGTAGTTATTTGGCATAGCCTGTTGTGTTATAAATAACATGCTGGCATAAAAAATAACAGTGATGTTTGTAACAAATTTTTCTGTTTGTACATTTTGAGTGTAAATTAATCCATTATACTATTATGAACCATTACTGTGTGGTATGTAAGAATAGTTTCTACTGTCCAAAAAGTTTTAGCAATGTAATAAAACCAATCAATATAATATATAATAGTTGTTTTGATCGTTCATCTTCTTTTTTCACAGCACTAAATTAATATTGATTATTAAACTTTCACTTGTGAACTTACTTTGTTTCCTCCCGTATGCGTTTCGGTGTGATGTGCGCCTTCGTCAGTGGTGTGAGACAGACTCCACTTAAGGCACACATCGATTGTGCCGAAACACGTACAGGAGGAAACAAAGTAAGTTTACAAGTGAAAGTTTAATAATCAATATTAATGTATAATGTTTTTAAACAGAAACCCTTAAACAAGCATAATTATACAAATAAATTAATATATGCTGTAATATTGCCACTGCAAATATGTAATGTCTATGATATTTGGCACTACAAAACAGTGAAATTTGTAACAATTAAAATCATTTAAATTATACATTGTAATATAGTGTGACATTATTGGTACACATTTATCCTCTAATTAAAATTTTCACTGCATGAGTTACAGTGATATATATATGTATAGTTGAAATCATTTGTAAGTCTTTGTTTCTTGCTATACATAGATTATACTTCTCATACAAGATTTTTGTCTGGCTGCTACAACCTTCACTATGACAGAGTCCTGGGGACTTAACACATCTGTGTTATTGCTTGGCAAAATGATTCACGTGGGTATGTCCCCTTAATGTAGCTTGGCATTTCACAACTTGTAAGTTGTATTTAAAGCTCATAGGTTATTTCGTTTAGCATATTTTTGATTGCTTCATGCATACCGATTCTTTACAATTCAACATTAGTTCAGTGCATTACTGACAGACGACATTGTATCTCAATTTCCGATGCTTTACATGTCATTGTTTGTAGCGGTTCCTTGTTGTGAACTACACATTTGGTATAGTGGAGTGTTTGAATTTTTGAGTGATTTTTTTTTGTAATCTTATATTACAAAGTGACTGATAACTTCTTGACTGAATATATAATATTGTGGTAATTTAATTTCAAATCTGGATCTGAATTGAATAATGTAGAAAATGAATAGACATTTTGATCTGACAATACAGGTAAGTCTACATAATTTGAGGTTAGTTCATCTCACTATTTACTGCCAGTGTTCTAGATAACGAACTATAGCAAGACACCAGAATAGTGCAGATGCCCTGGTACATGCTTCGCAGTTTGAGGCTACCAAATCAGCGTCTGGGTGGACAAGTCATAAAGTGCATGCTAAAAGATCGCAATGGCACAGACGAGGAAGAAGAACAAGGAACAGGGACTTGACAGTTGGCACCGCAGAATAAAATAAAGCATGGAATACCAAAGTGTTATAAATGTGGGAAACTTGGACATTACAACGAGATTGTTGGGTAGTAGGAAATTAAGCAGCAGGGAAACAAGCAGTAGTCAGTACAGCGAGGCGTGTGCTGACTAACTGGAGGAGCGAAGCCCCTAGACAATACGCAATTTTTACACTTCAGAAAAACAGTGGGAGCTTGGTGGTTACCGGACTTGTTCAAGAAAGGTAACCTCGATTACAGTTGACACAGGTGCAACAGTTCCCATTTTGCGGCCCAACATGGTGAAAGATCTCAAGCCAATCTGGTGGTCTTGCAGCTTGTGAACAGCTACTGGACGGCCTGTAAAAGTGTTTGGAAAAGTGGAGCTACACCTACGCATTGGTCATCTTGAGTCTAATCACCAAGTACTTGTTGCAGACATTGTGGATGAAGCAATTCTTTGTGTGGATGTTACGAACGTATACGGATTTATAGTTGACTTTAAAAACAATGCTTGAGAATCGGCGGAGAAGAGGTAATGCTCTCCACAATGACTACATCAGAAAAATCGATGGACGTGATTAACCAAGTGGCCATAACTGTTCCGCTAAACTCAGAAAAAATCATCATTTTTAGAACTGAGGTAGATACAGTAAAATTAAAGTTGAGGGCGTATGTGCAGAAACCAATTTATGGATGGGCGAGTCCACTTTGAAATTGTGAATGGGAGGATGGTAAGACAATCAACTGGAATGCAAGTGAAGGTGTCGCCAACTTTGCATGTGATGTTTTAGTTACCCATACATTGTTAGCCTCAGTCTTGCATTTTTTATTACTATTTCAATTTAATATTAATTATATAGTTGTACAGTCGCTCATTTTTATTAGTTATTTAATTTTTTAGTTAATTTCTATTAGTAGTTTTTATTCTATAATTATGTATTATCGTAATTATTTGTGTTATCATACAGTAACGAGATTTGATAAAATGGATACTTCTCCTTCAACTAGCAAAGACAGGAAAGTTATTCATAGTAAAGCACGGGAAGTAATAATATACAGTTTTTTGTTGTCCAGGATTAAAAAGATTCCTGCAATTAAATGAATACGAAGAATGTGTTCCTCTATGTAATTATAGACTGTAGAGATAGTCAAGTGTAATTAAGGAGTGGAAGTGTACAGTTTGCAAATTGCATTGCGATAAGAATGGTCAGAAAGGCTATAGTTTTTTATGTCTCAGCAGTACACAATGACAGAATCAAACCACTCATGTATGTTTATAAAACATTCTGATATGTAACAGCAACAAATTCCGATACGTGTGAACAGTACATATCATTTGCTTCATTTGAATAATAATACAATTACAATATTATTATTATTTGATTTACGTCAATTCCCCATGCAGGAGGATTTTCTTCTTTTGCAAGATCACAAGTATGTTTCAAAACCATTTGCAGGTCAGGTATTGTTCTTTCTGTTCACTTTCTGAAAGGGGTTGAGGAGCAAGGGGGAAGATGTCTCCATTAAAACACATACACACACACACACACACACACTAGCATGCACACAATTCCTTTTTTTCTTTATTTAATTTGAAGTCTGTATTAGAACAAATGTTTTCAGAGTTTACAAGTTTTTTTTTTTTTTTTTGGATTAATTTTTTTTTAATTTTATGCAATGTGGACACATACTGAGGAGTGTCAGTTTTTTATATTTTTTCAATAAATAAAAATGAGAGGGGGGAGAGAGAGAGACCAAAAATGACACGTACAGAAATTTCATCAGAACTTTTCCTGATATTAAAAAATAACTAAATAATGAATGGCAAAAAAAACATTAACAAAGTTAATGGAAATTATAGTTATAATTTCTTGTCTAATGAACAGGTACTAGTAATGGCTTCGTATACTTCACATCTTAAATTCTAAACCTATTACAAACATATTTGGTATACTCAGCTTGAAACAAACGTTCAGACCAACAAAAATGGTTTAAATGTTGCCATGCTGCATTATTAGTAGGTACTGTTGAAACAGCAGGTTGATTATAATTGTTTTAGAACAGACTTCTGGAATGTTGTGTGCAAGTGTATTGTGTTCAAGTAGCAAGTTTCCACTACTTTATAAAACATATCCTAGAAGCAAACTTTGACATCCAGTTGCTGTTGCTGAGAAACCTTACTAAGGGACTTATAAAAAAAAAGAAAAACAATTACACGCTTGCTCTTTTGAACGTCTGATGAAAAGGTTTTGTAAAGTGTACCTAACAAAAATGTACAATGCTCGACTTGTCTTTATATTCCATACTTCTAGCAGTTTTACATGATATATTGCTAACACGAATAAGAAAAGTTTAAATCTGCTGAAGGTCTGAACGAGTGATAGTTATTTGCAGACTGACAGGGCCATAAAATAATTCTGAAAGAATTGTTGTTTTTAAAACACCATCCTTTGTCAAGTGACTACTCAAATCTGGCAGTTTTTCACAGCAAACTGAAGTTTGATGATTTGATCCATCATTACCTAGTGATGGTCCAAACATTTCAAGGATTCTCCTAGCCTTAAAAAACTGGACTGGCGTCATTGAGTGACATGACTAATGTTAAATTTACTTTGGGATGCTTCCAAACATAATACAGTTTACAATAAACAAACAAAACTTTATGCCTCTAATTTTTCCAGAACTCCATACACATAATTTGATCTGGATAGAACATTTATTAAACAATAATACTATTCGATGCAAATAAATAAAATATCGGTATGGAGAACCGTACATGACTTCCATGTTTTAAGATTTATATTTAAAATCATTTTAGAAATGAAATATTTCTACAGAAACTACTTCTATCTTCAGCCTCAAGCACAGAATTGTGGTCACTAACATATACCACCTCACGTTAGCGCACTCGATTTTCACTGATGATGGCAGTCGATGGCACTTCCGAAACGTCTGGTTTTGCAGAAAACATTGGACCACGGCCAAACAGCCCGTGAAGGAATTTTATCAACAAACTTGTGTTAAACTTGTTAGGTTTCATTACATTTATAATCAGTGTTCTGTGTTGTGAGTTTTACATTAATTATTAAGAATGATTAGGTATGACGAACTGTTGAGTCTTATTAGTACAGAAGAGGATGCAATTTCTTTTCTTCAAGGAAAAGGATTACTTCATAATCCACGTCGTTGCATTAATGGACATGATATGGTACTGAAAATGGGACAGTGACCTTGATGGTGTTGCAATAAAAAACTTGCCGTGAGTATAAGGTACTTCACCAGGGCACATTCTTAGAGAGGTGCAAAATACCGCTGAGAAAAATAATTTTGTTTATTTATTGCTGGTGTGAAGGGCGTAGTAGTGTGAAAAACAGTAAAAATCAACTGGAAATCAGCGCCAACACACACAGAGTGGATGGCTTACTTAAGATATATCTGTGGCTTAGACATCATGAGCAACCCACAGAAAATTGGAGGACCGAATTTAACAGTTGAAATTGACGAGAGTGTGTTTGCCAAGAGAAAAAATGTTGGCCGGGTGTTAACACAACAGTGGGTATTTGGAGGATACTGCTGGGAAACCAAGGAATGCTTCTTGTGTTGTGTCAAAGATCGCTCAGCCGCTACTCTTCTTCCTCTCATACAGCAAAATATTGAACCAGGGTCCACTATAATATCAGATGAGTGGCGTTCATACCGGCAAATTGTTAATTTGCCACAACAGTAGTCATTTGACTGTAAACCATAGTTATAACTTTGTGGATCCTCAAACGGGAGCACATACACAAGGCATAGAAAGCCTATGGCGGTCCTGTAAACGCCGAAACAAGATTGAATGTGGTACAAGAAGGGAACTCTTAGATTCCTATTTATGTGAGTTCATGTGGCGAACAAGAAACGCAAACGACGATTTGTTTGAGAAAATGCTTCAAGATATCAAAAAATATCATGGTTAATGATTCTTGTTTTATATGATTTTGGTAAGTATCATCAATTTTGCTAAGTCTGTTCTATTTAGAATACTAATTTCATAATGATATTGACTTTGAAATCATGTGCTTAGTTTAATTATTCCTTGCTCAAGCTTAATCCAATACCATTTTCAAGGATTTTAAGTATTCTGTAAAAGTATTTTGTTTCCTTATTGAACACAGTACATGACAAATTAAAAGCATTGAGTACTTAAAAGTAGGTTAGGTTACATTATTTAATCTAAACAACTTCACAGAAGCTGTAACAAAGTTAATTATAAAATAATAATCATGTCAGTGTTACACATATTATTATTTTTAATTAAATCCTTAAATTTTTAGTGACCGTCAATCAATGAATGTTTTAGTGGATGGTTAGTGAGGATCGGTCATTAATACAAATTTTAGCTATTTTGCGTCATCTGTTCGATTTGTTCCTTGTTTCAGTCCAATTTTCGTATAACTTCCGATTGTACACGGAGATTTTGTCTCGGCCATTCTGTAAAGTGACAGGTTCATAGTTTTAAATCTATTTCAAGTTTTTGTTCAGTTTCTTGGGTTTGCTTACATACTTTGTTCAACTTCGTACAAGAGAGCATGTAACAGAAAATGATTTGCTGATGACTTAGTATACACAGATGTTCAACAACTCAGTTCAGCTTGCTCAGCTTCTCTAGTTTATTTACTTTAATCAGCTTCGTAAAGAACTGAATAGAGTACAAAAGGCTATTCTTTGTATTGATGCAATAATATACACAGTTATTTTACAAAACGTTTAAGAAATTAGAAAACAAAAGAATGACGAATTTAGAAAGTGAGTTGGAAATAGGACGAAGGATTGAGTAAGAAAGAAATGAACAGTGGGGTAACTGGAGTAGAATATTGTAAGAAGGAAAAGAAAGAGAAGGGAGGTAAAGGATTGGACGGAACCAGGACAACGTAAGTGAAAATCGCAGAAGCTTATTCACTCGATATTTTGTAAAATAAACAATACTCGATTTAATATAAAACTATGAATTGAGCTAAAGAGAATTAACAAACTCTTAATGTCTCTACATCAATTTTTGTCAACTGATAATTTTGCAATCATCGGATCATACAACCGATGGGTTCCCATTGTTGCTGAAAAACAGTTCTATCTCTCTCAATGGTCTGCCTTCTGTTTCCGGCAAACAGAAGTACATGTGTGTCAGTCCCAAGACCCCAACAAATGAATAGATTAATAGAGCTCCAAACAGGTTGAACCAGTGGCTCAGATTGATGTAAGATTTCGTCACTATGAAGACAAAGAGGTAGGAGCAGGCTGTGGAAACTCCGGCGGCAATGCCTCGGCCTCTGCAATACAAACGAGTTTCCATTAATATTGTGTTATTCTGTACGAATTCTCTATATTTGTGTATTTTTCTGTGTGTTTGGATAGATCATCAAACGGAAGAGTTGGTGACTTATGACCAATTTGATTTTAGGAATGCTATAGGAACGAGACAAACCATGCTTCTACTAAAGCTAAAGGCTGGATAGGGACAAAGAAACCTATTTTTAAAGAGGTTCAAAATCATAACCTATTTTCAACTTACATCGTCAAAACATTCGATTATTTCAGACAGGTAGAAATCTCAGGAAAATAGAAATCCACTGCAGTGACTTGCGATGGCGTTGCAGTAATAGTTAGAAGTAAGCAGGATTTTAGGGATAGGTGTTGGAAAGAATGGAGGGTATTATGGGATTGGAATATAATATTGTTACGTTGAGTTGAAAAATAATGAAAGTGCCTACATGACCCTTTACACGCCACAACGCACAAAGGTCATTCTGCGCAGAAGAATTACGTAACGCTCTAGGTAATTCGTGACGCCCCTTCCACAAGTTTTTCAACTGTTCTACCGGCATCCAGGTCCGCTGTGTCACAATACAATGCGGCCGGAGTATAAATACTGGATTTGGAAGAGGCCGAGTTCAGTTACAGCTGGCGATATTAGGAGTGCGGATCGAAGTAATTGTTGAGGTTTAGTGAAAAGTGATTATTGTGATAATTAGTGCAATATAAGGTGACAGTTATTGTTGTGCGTTGGGTAAATTTAACTTGAATTATTGTATAAGAATGACTTTGTTGATTTCTAACTGTTGTTTGTGTCTAATTAAAGTTTGTAATTATTGACTTCATTGGTGTCAGTTATTCTATTTCCACTGTACAACAAGGTGATCCATGAGACCATTGTAACAGTATATAGATTAATAAACCAAAAACTAAAGTGATAATGTGTGAAAATAATGGAAAGCTCAAATATGAAGAAAATAGGAGGGAATTATGAAAAATAAAACTCTGCAGGATGTTGAAGAATTTATTTATTTAAAAAGTAAAATCATAAGAATGGGGAAACATTACAGAATATGGAGTAGGCTTGTCCAAATGGAAACAGTATTAAAGAAACTGAAACCCCCTTTCAATCTCTGCTGTATTTCCACATAAGCAGATCCAATGGCCTAGCTCTGGTTAGGGACGCACACGTTTATTGTAAAAATAAATATGTTTTTAACTAACTTCATGCCTTAGAGAGAAAAATGTAGGTACAAATACACGTTTCATTAATTAAAATTTATTGTAAAGATGTTATAATGTCTATTATCATCTATGTGATTCATAGCCTTATAGAGTCTGAGAATGTTCTTACCATTGATGTTATCAAAATATCCCCTGAAAGATTAAAAGAAAAAAATTTCAGAATAGTTAGGTCTTTTAAATGTTGAAAATTATTTTTTAACAGAATTAGAGTTCGTTAATGTAACTGATCATTTTTATCCAAAAAATGTAGAAGGAAATTCATTTAAATGAATTTTAAACTACCATAGTAAAGTTAATGTTTTATTCTTGTATTTTGTTGTCCATGAAGTGTCCATTGGTTAACTAAGTATAAGTATAATACTACTGACTCGGAACACACACTACTGACTTTGTGTTCCAAGTCAGTAGTATTATATTTATAATTAGTTAATGTTTTAATGTACTAAATGGATGTTAAATATTTTAAAATGTTCACTTATCTTCTTTCATCATTGTTTTGTCTTAGAAACTATTCATTGCAAATGAACTGTCAGTATTTCAAACGTTTTCATTTTTTCATAGAATACCATCTATAATAGAGATAAATAGAATATAGATTGTATTATTGCTTATGATACATTTTAAGATAATATTGTAAGATAAAAGAATGGAGTAGTTTTTAAACATTCTGAGACGAAGATAGCCATGAGATCCACGGAAATCCAAAATTAAGTATGAGAACACAATAAGTGAATTATTTACATTTTCTAAGAGATGTATGATGGGTTATCGGCTACCCTCTTTGTTATTGTACTACACTATGGCACCAAAGATATAGATTAACGAGAAACAATATTAAGTAGACAAGCCAAATATGTGCTAATGCTGATGATGTGTGATAATAACTAGATCAAGGCAATGGCTGGTTGATGGTTACATGGAGCTAAATCAAAAATCCTCTGGAATGGGATTGAATGTAAATATCAGCAAAACTAAATATATGCTAATTTATGTACAAAGAAGAAGACGATGTCTGAATAATTTATGCATAGAGGGTAATTCATTTGATGTGGTTAATAAGTTCAAGATACCTGGGTAACATGATAGATAACAAACATGATAGATAACAAACATGATAAGCAAGGGTGCATAAATATGATAGTACATGACAGGTTACAAATAGGAAGTAGGGCATACTGTGCGTTCGCTCTATGAAACACAAAAATGAAAATATATAAGACCTTTATTAGATCGGTTGTTGCTTATGGAGGTGAGATATAGTCATTAGCAAGAAAGTAACAAGAAACACTGAGAAGGTTCGAAAGAAAGATAGCATGGTGTGTTTGTAGCCTGGTTAAGGCAGATGGTGAATGGAGAATAAGAAATAATCAGAAGATATCTGAGCTACTGAAGCATGAGGAAGGACATCACAAGATCCATAACGGCTCAACGAATACAATGGCTAGGCCACCTACAACAGTGGATGAGCAGTGTATTATAAAGAAAATCCTGACCGCTCAGGTGTACAAAAGCAGAAAGAGGGGTCCATTTAGACTATGATGGTTTGATGATATGGTGGAAGATCTCAGTAGAATGGATGTGAGGGTTTATGATAAAATTATAATGGATAGGAGACATGTTGAAACTGGGCTCACGTTGAGCTGTAGTGCTGAAGGAGAAGGTACCTTGAGTGCCTTCAGCATGTTTTACTAGCTGGAGACATCTTCACGTTAAACACTTTTCAAGAAACTTTTTTTTAAATGGGTTTAGAAACAAAGGGTTGGACAAATTGGCTCTTCTTTTGTCACTGATCCCCTAAACATTTCCTTAATGGACAAATATTTAGCAGGCCTATTGAACACATTTTGTAAGCCTGTGCACAATCCAGTAATTACTGTAAATTATAATAAATTCATACAATAATTAAATAATGATAAAATTTGTTAACTGATAATCAAGCGTGCATGATATTTAGTAGTCCAGAACATCTTAAGAAACTAATTTTCTGCCATTGTTTTTAATAATCTGGTAGTACTTTGGTTGCATATGTGTTGGACTACTGAGATGTGTTGTACTGTATTAGGATTTCAACTATAAAATATCGGTATGGAGAACCATACATGACTTCCATGTTCTAAGATTTATATTTAAAATCATTTTCGAAATGAAATATTTCCATAGAAACTACTTCTTTCTACTTACTGCTTCAGCCTTAACCACAGTACTGTGGTCAACAACGTATACCACCTCACATTATCGCACTCGATTTTCACTGATGATGGTAGTCGATGGCACTGCCGAAACGTCAGGTTTTGCTGAAAACATTGGTCTACGGCCAAACAGGACAGGAAGGAATTTTAACAACAAACTACTTCTTTGTTGCCGATAACGTAGAACATATATAAAAAATTATCCCCTCCCCCTTAACTATAATTTTCATTTATAGAAAATTACCCCCACCCCGTTCAAATAGCCTCTTCATTTACAGATATTTCATCTACGTTTCTACAGTGGATTATTAAGATCTTATCAGGATACTTTATTTATCAAAATTAAGTACTTTACTCTTGTTACAAAAAAGTGTTTCTGGTAAACTACCATTTCCCCGTAACCGATCTTCACCAAAATCAATAGGCCTTGAGTCCTCTACAACTCTGGCACATTTGTAAAAATTATTTGATTCTGTTTGAATTTACGGCAGTTATCGTTCGTCATGAAAAAAATTTCTCTTGTTACAACATAAAATGTTGCAGGTAAACTACCCCTTTCCCTTAACCAATCTTCACCAAAATCAACAGGCCTTGAGTTCTCTACAACGTAGGGACGTGTGCAAAACATTATTTGATTATGTTTAAATTTACGGCAGTTATCGTTCGTCATAGAAAAAATTACCCTTGTTAAAACATAAAACGTTGCAGGTAAACTACCCTTTCTCTTAACTGATCTTCACCAAACTCAATAGGTCTTGAGTACTCTACAATTCAGGGAGCATGCAAAACATTATTTGATTCTGTTTGAATGTGCGGCAGTTATCGTCGTCATAGAAACAATTACTCTTGTTAAAACATAAAATGTGGCAGGTAAGCTACCCCTTTCCCTTAACTGATCTTCACAAAAATCGATAAGCCTTCAGTCCTTTACAATTCAGGAATGTGTGCAAAAACATATTTGATTCTGTTTGAATGTGCGGCAGTTATCGTCGTCATAGAAACAATTACTCTTGTTAAAACATAAAATGTGGCAGGTAAGCTACCCCTTTCCCTTAACTGATCTTCACAAAAATCGATAAGCCTTCAGTCCTTTACAATTCAGGAATGTGTGCAAAAACATATTTGATTCTGTTTGAATGTGCGGCAGTTATCGTTCGTCATAGAAAAAATTACCCTTGTTAAAACAAAATGTGGCAGGTAAACTACCCCTTTCCCTTAACCGATCTTCACCAAAAACAAAAGTCTTGAGAACTCTACAATTCAGGGCTGTATGCAAAACATTATTTGTTTCTGTTTGAATTTGCGGCTGTTATTGTTTGCCATAGAAAAAAATCTACAGACAGACACACACACACACACACTTTTTGAAAAATGACTTTTTTCATGTTTTGAGGGTAGTACAATCAGAATCTGCAATTATCTCGAACATGATTTTTATTGCCATCACCATATTTCCATTTCCTTATGGAACGTGGAAGTAAAATGCAGTGGCGAAGCTAGTAGTTAATGAATGGGTAGGCAAAAATATTATCTTACATTTTTTTTTAAGGAATCACTAAAAGGATGGTGGTTCAAATCGGACGCTGAGGTAGAGTTTGCTGTAAGCGAATGGTTCCACAAACAGCCGTAAGAATTTTACTAGCAGGGAATCTACAGTTGGTGCAACAGTGGAACTCATGTTTTAATGTTAATGGAGGCTTCTTTTAAAATCATTGAATAAAAAATGCTTTACAGCTCTATACGTGTTTCTGTTGAAAATTCCTTGTATTAGTCATACACAATAATACAACTGATTGAACTTCAAATTTTTAAACTTGACTAGTTTCTATATATATATATATATATATATATGTTTAATGTTACAAATAATTCAAATAACAATCTTGATCATCTGTTAGTTCAGCGGAATAAACAGGGACACTTTTAATAACCGCATAAAATAAACACACTTATAAACAACACCGCGCTTTAACTTGAATGTTTGGACCACAGAAGTGAGGCATGCCTCAACGCTCTATGTGTACAGCACGGGACAATCCCCCCTCCCTTCACTTCCCTATCGCTCCGGCACATTGGTTACATACGATGTATACAAAAAACGCTGAGGCAAGTTCAGATTGCCTCATTCGCTTTAAACGAGCTATGCCGAGTCTCACCTGTCACCATCTAGCAGTCGCTCAGTAAAGCACGTTTCGGCCTAATAAATTTGACAGTTGCGGTAACAATGTATAATCTTTACATTATGTAGTTCATACGTATTTATAATTTTTATTCTACAGAATTTTTTAGGGTAGGCAATGCCTCAATTGCCTCCATGCAACTTCGCCACTGGTAAAATGCTGGACAGGGGTCTCTCATCAAGGAACTGTCAGAGACCTCAAATGTATTAAATAAAGGTTCCAATACAAGTAGTATCAGCTGGATGATCAGGAAAAGTGCTGAAAACTTCAGTTATGTCTGTGGTCTGCATGAATGTCAAACATGGCACATGGGTAATAATGGGTAAGGAACAATGGCAGTTAAGTTCATTTGAATAAAATTGTTATAGAGAAATTTTAAAGATTATCTGGAGAGACAAATTCACTTGTGAAGAAGTATATGTTGGAGAGCGCTGTCTAAAGTAGAATAAAAATCTAGAAGAATAAGGTCATATCATACATCATGAGAGTTTATTTATAATGTTAGTCAGGGGGGTGAGGTGTAAGATGGAATGGAGGAGGTGTTAAGGAAAGCTCTGTTTGAAATGTTAAAACAGATGATAGACTTTGTCAAGTGTGCGAATTATATTGAACTGAAAGGGAGGTATTGGAGGACTGCTACAAACACATCCACAGATTGTAGGTCCAAGAAGAAGATTACTAATCCTATAGACAACTTGTGAGGTCATTTATAGTGATTCTGTAGATGACAATTCTTATAGACTATTCATGAGGGCAACTTGAGCTGCTGCAACATACAGCATTTCCTGTTAGAGAATTATGTACAGTGATTAAGCAGCAGTTTTAGCCCTGTTTCCCTATTTAAGGCTATACGTCAAACCAAGACCAAAAACAGTGGTTAAGGCTGAAGAAAGAAGTAGTTTCTATGGAAATATTTCATTTCAAAAATGATTTTAAATATAAATTTTAGAGCATGGAAGTCATGTATGATTCCATACCGGTATTTATATTCATGCACCCATACAGAAACTAATGATAGAAATACAATATCAAGAAGACAACTGATAATTTTAGTCAAAGCTCATGAGAGAAAAATCAAAGAGTAAAATCTTTGATCAACAAGTGACACTGGATAATCCAGGAATTGAACAAGTGAAGCAATTTTGCTACTGGACAGATTGCTTACTACAGACAATTGGTGTGTGTCAGAAGTGAAAAAGAAAAGAGGATCGGTAGGTAAGCAGACTTTTAGAATTACCTGCTCACAAATAATTGTACGAATTTAAAAATTAAAAATGAATTTTCAAAAGAATCTGTTTGGAATAGCTAACTTTATATAACTGGAGTGTGTGGCCTGAAAACAGAAAAATTTATATGTGGAGATGATCTGCTCAAGTTAGATAGAAAGAAAAAAACAAATATTGAATTTTGAAAATGAGCATAAAAGATAAGAAATTTAAAAAGTAATAGAAAAGAGAAAGATATAATCTATAGGCATAATATTGTTGAGGCACAATATTTTTTTTCTGATCATTTTCAAGGGAACTTTATGGGAAAGACTGGAAGGAGTCAGACAAGGAGGAAATATTTGAAAAATATACAGATTGTTGGGAGATGGAAGGTGTGATACAGTCAAAATAGTGGCGGAGATCAAGATTTCTTGCTTGCAATAACAAGACGCAGCCTTTAGATGGAAGAAATACATTTTACAAAACTATTTTTATACGTTTATAAGATTTTTAACTTTTATTTAGTTTCACTTTTTTTGACTAATTCCAAAAAAAAAAAAAAAAAAAAAAAAAACACGACCCCACCGACAAATACCAAAACACAGTAAAACAACTAGTCAACAAAGCCAAACACATAATGACACACAAACAAAAGCCCTACATGAAACAAATCCAACCATCAGCCCCTACCCTCCAAGCGCTTCCCAAAATCCATAAAGAAGATATTCCGATCCACCTCATTATCAACTACCGTAATGCCCCTGCATACAAACTCGCAAAATTATCAGACAACACAGACAACTAGACAACAACATTGCAGTAAAAAACAACACAGACCTAGTAACAAAAATAAAAGACATACACATCCCCCATAATGCCACATTAGCCTCCTTTGACATTAAACACCTGTAACCCCTCTTTCTAGTTTTATGCTTTATAAAAAAAACTTTTTTTTTTTTTTTTTTTTTTGGAAAAAGGGGCCACTAGTTATTTAAAACTAGGCCGAGGGCCTAGAGAAGCCAAAAATGCGCTGGGTCCAGTGGGACGGGACTTGCAATTAAACTCGATGGTTAAACAACAATAACAAATTTTATTAGCAATTTCAAGTTGCGACATTCAATATAACTTTCATAGAATTAAAAAATTTCCTTAAAAACTTCTACTCCACTCCCTGACATTATAACATTCTGAAAATATACACATGTAACATTATAGCTCATAATTCAATAATTTCTCATAAATACACATAAATACATCATCAATCAATATACTTACATGAACACACATAGAACACACACACACACATGTTCACCTGGCCGACAGCCTATATATATATTTTTCACCATACCTCAGGAGAGTATAACCCCAGTATCTGTCACCAAGACCCCCATCCCAAACTACCTTAATCGGATAAAGTGCCCAGCAAGCCTTAAAAACTTTTCATTAAAAAAAACAAATCCATTAACTCATCAGATTATAACAGAGTTACGACAAATGAAATTATTACAAGTATTCAAAATTTAGGAATGTTCCCCCAAATAGTAATGTGCCATCGCAAGGTCAACATGACTGCACGGTCTTATAAAATGTATAATACAATTTATAATTGAAAAGTAAGAACCGGTAGTGTGCTCATATTAACAACTCAACAATTAATGCACTGGCTATGGCAGTAAAAGAAAATGATGAAAATTTACTTATTACTGAATTATTAAACAGCTAACATAAATTCTATAAAATGTATAATAACAATTTTAATAAAAAAAATTTTATAATGTAAAACCTAATAAAACATATTTGAGGTGTTCATAGAGAATTGGGTTGACCTCAGGCACGGCCATGCACCAAACCAGATGTAACAAAGTTTAACATGTCAGAAACCTGTGGATGAAAGCACCAACAGGTGACGGTGGCAGGTCAAAGCACCCCCAAACCTTTAAATAATCTTAAAAAAACAAAACCCATATAGATCTATAAATATAATCAAGAAAATCCCCAACAAAGTACCCCAGCACCCATGCAAGCATAATTAACACCCATACAAATCAGTAACCTTCAGTTCCGCACACTATTGCAATAAGAGAAAAATTTTAACATCAAATTCGGGAGACGCATGACCCCGTCTGGGTTTACACTTACTCTGGGGGCGTAAGCGTTTGTAAAATAAATCTGACAAAATTTATAACCACTAAATGTCCCGCTGGACTTGTGCACAAACAAAACTTTTAACTGGAGCTGTTCCAGGAATAATATCACATGTTCTACATTGTAGCGGCCAAAAATATTTCTGAAAGGCTTAAATGTCACGTGGTTATAGTCCGTCACAAAACCTGAGGTAATAGTAGCGTGTTGTCCATGTCCTCCTCCCGGCGGCTAACACGGAAAGTCACTAGTTTAATGGCATGGGTGGCAGATGATCAGCCACCAGCTGGAGCGAATCAGGCGATCGACTTCATCAGGAACCCTGGACAATTATATATATGGGTAATTACTCAAGTGTTCAGTAATTCACAATACCCCTTTTCCTCCAGCATAACTTACACACCACAACATGCTCCATTTAAAAAAAAATTTGAAATTTAAGTATGCATTGAAATTACCTTCAGTATAGAATTTAGAATTAAATAAATAGTTATTCATAGACTGTTCGTCCAGTAATTAATCACTTATTACAATTTCGAAATGAGTTGCAAACTTGAACAGGTTCATAAAGCACGTTGTTTCAACAAAATAACAAAATACATTTTCTTACACCCCTCTTGATATAATTAGAAAAAATATACAGACATATAAAACTGTAAATACTTTATCTCAGCCAGTGTTAACGTTCAAGACATGAATAATCAGAAATTAACCTGTGCTTGCCACGTGGTAACTTCACGTATATATATCGCCTTGCATCGGCATTGATTTAAGTTAAAATACAATTCTTTTTATCAAATAATAAGTAAAGTACCTTAAACACACTTACCGGAGAGTCACGTAGCGATTATCTATTCATAGTAGATAACAGCTTACAAAATCCAAACTCAATGCCGCCGGAAAGGAAGTCTGTAGCCAAGCGGAGCTGAACGTGGACTGCCTAAGCTTGCAACGAAAAAATTACTATGCCGCCTCGACCCCAGAGCGCGCGCGGATCAGCATAGCGAACGTATTGATAACGGATCAGGAACGGTTAAGCTAAATAATTAATGGGTACGGCAATGCCCGTCACATCATTAACAAGAAAACAGCCGAGTTTTTCCAAAACTCGGCACAAACCTGTACACAAACATTCCCATCTCTGAAACAATCACCATCCTACAAAACAAACTCAAACTGAACAACACACCAGACGAACTTTTCAACGAAATAACAGAAACTCTGAACATTATCACAAAACAAAACTACTTTACTTATAACAATAAATATTACACACAGAATGATGGTCTACCCTTGGGCTCCCCCATAGCATTCTAACAGAAGTCTTCCTCCAACACTTAGAAAAAACAAAAATACTCACAAACAATGACAGACACTCACATAAAATACTATATTGGCACAGATACGTTGATGACATTCTAATACTATACAGGGGAAACAAAAGACAATGTGAACAGTTACTAACGCACATAAACAAAATACATAAAAACATAACCTTTACTGCCGAATACGAACACAACAATACCATAAACTTCTTAGACCTCTCCATCACAAAACTTGAACACGGGCACAAATTCAGTATATACAGAAAACCGACTACAACTGACACACTAATACACAACTCCTCCAATCACCCAATACAACACAAACTAGCTGGCTTCAGAACCATGATACATAGACTTAACAACATCCCCCTTGGTGAAAAAGACTACAAAGACGAACTAAACACGATAAAATATCTAGCAGAATCTAACGGATACGACAGAACAATAGTCAATAAACTCCAACACAAAACACAATACAAACAACAGACAAAGACAGAAAACAACAAATCCATAATACTAACATACATCAACAAGCAAACTGAAAAAATAGCCCACAAATTCAAAAAAGCAGGATACAGAATCGCTTACAAAACAGAACACACACTATCAAAACACACACACAAAGCACAAAACAAAATCGATCTACCTGTTGTTTACAAACTAAAATGCTCAAATTGCAACAAATTCTACATAGGCCAGACAGGACGTAGCTTCAAACAGAGATACATTGAACACACAAAGACACTCCACTCCACTACAGAATCCAACTTTGCAAACCACCTCATTGAAGCAAACCACACATACAAAAACATCGACAATAACATGAACATTCTACACGTACACACAAAATGCCGAAAACTAGACATTCTAGAACAATTGGAAATATACAAACACACGAAAACAAATAAAAACAACATCCTAAACGAACAGACACAATTCAAATCGCACGCATTATTCGAACATATCTCACCCCACACACACAACATCGATCTTTTGAAATTCGATTCCGTCGCCCACAACAGGACAGACAGCGCTACCAGCGGCAACCTCTGAAGAAGCTTATAAAAGTGAAAACCGGTTCAGATTGTAAGGTACAACTTTATGTTTTTACTCATAAAAAACTTTGTGTTCCGAGTCGTTAATGAAATAGCTGTACTGTATTTAATTCCAACCAGTTGACTGGAATCTATGATAACAGGAACAGGGCCGGCACCAGCGCTTCTGCCGCCCTGTGCCAACCCCTCCATATTTTAACTCTGAACACATTCACCCACACTAGACCTATTCTAAAGATACGGCAATTGCCTTCAAATGATGACTAGGAATGTTTGCATTGTTGTGTTTATCAAATAACTAGAACTTTTTCGCGTGTATGATGCGGCGAATGGCTACAATAAGAATTGTAGAGACAATACAAGGAATCGTGAGACAATAAAAATGTATGCCTATGTGATGATTTAAAATTAAAATACTAACCAAAATTCATTATGATTGAAATGTAACAAAAGTAATGTATCATATACCTTAGTTAAAAAATACTCATCTAGCTTTTGCACTGGCAAACTCCTTTATGACTTTGTTGTAATCAAGTGATTCAGCTAGCTGATGTTCTGTAGATATAGTTGCCAGACCACTCAGGTGAGTCTCGGACATACTTGATCTGAGATAAGTTTTAATAAGTTTGAACTTAGAAAAAGTCAGGTTTATGTTCTCTCGTTCACAAGTTTTCGACTCTTCGTTAAACTCCGCTGACTTTATACATCAAGTAATTCTTACTGATCTTACATACTGTGATGAAATTAAGTGAATAATTTTATTTTTTCCCTCAATTTCAAAACTTAACATCCCGGAATCTGCCGGCCTTTAAAATGTGCTACCCTGGGCGGTAGCACGGTTCGCCCCTGCCTGGAGCTGTGCCTGCATAGGAAAGTTTCTAAATATGATCACCATATATAATTAACAATGAAGATTTATTAAACTTAAATTTGTATTCAAAGTTTATGATACATGTTTTTGAATTTTGCTTATTCTGACTGGCTGTCTCCCATCATTTTATCAATTGTTAGTTGAATACGTTTGATCTCAATGCTGTAAGAATGTAATTTCCATTTTTCGTTTGAAGTATACAGTTTGTTTGTACACTGTTTCCTTTGTACCAAGTTTGTAAATAGCAGAATGCATTACTTTGTTTACAATTTCAGAAACAACTGAGGAGGAAATGTTGTCTTCAGTGTTTACAAGTTTAGTTTACTAACGTGCAATTCTAAGCTTTGCTAACATAATTACAGTCTTTAAGTGCTACAAATAACACCTCTACAATACCTCATCAATCATTTCTAATAATATTTTATCTGTTTGCCACAAGTATGTACCCTATTCCAGATCAAAACTCAAAACTATCAACACTCATGTACTTAAGGGAGTAAATCTTAAAAAAAAAAAAAAAAAAATGGTTTGTACATAGTCCTACCTACCTTCTTGATCCTAAATATATCTATATCACTCTAAACAACTCATATCATTTATGTTGCAACAGAAGTTGGTGACTCCACACACTGGAATGTTATAATTTACTGTACGGTACCTTTTAAGATGCCTTGCTCCAGTTTTCCATTTTTTGTTTTGTCTACAGGCACAAAAAGGTGTCCATATTATTTTAATATTTTGTTTTTGTAAAATGTACCAAAAACTACAATTACTGCAGATGCTTCTTGTTGTTCTTCTGCCAAGAAGTATGATTAAAAGAAATAGAAACATACACCACAAATCAGTGGCATAACTAGAAGCTGCTCCTGGAAGGGGGATGAGACTTGCTTGAAGGTTGGACACTCTTTGTTTTATTAATTTATAGATATTATTGTTCCTTCTTCTTCTTCTCCTCTTCAAGGATTAGGTTATATAAACCTGTTCCGGCACCCATCTCAGCCTTGGACGACCCACGTCTCTTCTACCAATGGCTTTATAGTTCAGTGCCACTTTTGGCAATTGATCCTCTGTCATCCTTTGCAGATAATCCCACCATTGTCTTCTGTAAATTGCAATAATTTCAATTATGTCCTTTACTTTGAGTTCTGCTCTGATATCTTCATTCCTTACTCTATGTTGCAATGTATAATTTAAAGTATTTCGAAGAAACTGCATTTTTCAATCTGAATCTTGCTGCTTTCCTTTTTTGTCATGACCCATGCAATTAGAATAGTTAATTAATTTGCAGATTCTACATTAGGGTTTCTAATAATAATGAACGCATTATTTGATTTGCTTAAGCATTAATTTATTATACGTTTAAATAATTGTATTCAATAACATATATATATTATAACGATTCATAATAGCGTCCTATCCTATTAAAATAAGTTACATATAAATTTGGTGCCGCAACTAATGGGCCCGATTAAACTCACAAAATTATATAAATAATGTTATATATAATTTGGCGTTGCTATTACCCAAGTGATTAGTTAAATTGTAATATAAATAAATTTGAAAAGAAAGTGGAATTAAAGGTTACAAATAACTGATAAATAATTGATAAACTAATTTGTTAAAAATAAAAATTAAATAATTAAAAATGGATAAATCAGCAGCAGTAGATATGGCAGCAATTGAGCAAATGTTTAAGCAGTTGAGCACTAAAATTGAAAGTAAAATTGATGATACAAATAGTGAATTATCAAAGAAAATTGAAGAAAATAATAAAAGTTTAGAAGAAAGTAATCAAAAATTAATAACTGATGTTAATAATAAAATTGAGCAAACTAATAAATATTTGTCCAGTGAAATGAAACAAATAAACGAAAATTTGTCTAGCCAAATAGAACAAAGTAGTAAAGAGGTTACATTTAAAATAGACGAAGAAATAGCAAATTTAGCTATTAACTTAGCTGGTAAAATAGATGAGAGTAATAATAGGTTTGATAAGCATACCGAAGAGATTAAAACTACATTAGAAGTTTTTACTTATAAAAAACTTAGTGTTCCGAGTCGTCAATATTATAGTGATATTTAGTTAAGTAATGGACACGTCATGGACAACGAAATCCAAGAATTTACATTAGAAGTGTTTAGAAAACAAGTAAACACTAATTTTCGCCATCAAGACGAAAAGCTAAATAAATTTAGAAATGAATTACATGAAAGGTTAGAACAAAAAGTAACCCTCATTAATCAACAATTCAGTGAAGTAACTGCTGAATTAAAAACACAATCGCTTCTAAATAAAGAAGAAATCCAGAATACTAGGGAAGAGTGTACCCAACTGGGTATAAATATTAATGAAGTTAAGAAACAGGTAGAGAGTAAGGCTAACAGTGACGAAGTACATCAAAAGGTGGAACAACAGTTAAAGGTAATGCAGGAGGACCTGACTAAAGCAATGAAGTCACAGCAAACCAAAGTAGTGAGGTGTGGCGGCTATAAGGAAGAACCAGAAAACCTTGCATTTTCAGGAAACCCACATGAGAATCCTGTGGAATTCCTGAAGCTGTTTGAGGCGTATGTAACTCGTGTAAATCCACTGATGGACGACGAGGATAAGAAGGACATGTTAGGCCGATTTCTCAAGAATTGGGCAGGTATGTGGTGGAAAGTCATCTCGGACAGAGTCCAAACCTACTCAGACTTCAGAGAAAAATTTCTAGCTCAGTACTGGAATGTTCAGATACAAAGAAGGGTACGCGATCATTTAGAATTTGGTAAGTATCACCCGTCAATGAACATGACAACTACCAATTATGTGCTAAATGTAATGGCGCAAGTTAAACATCTAATACCACCAATAGAAGAGAGAGACCTAGTGTATAAGCTAGCGCATCATTTTTCAGAACGCACTAGAGTAGCAACCACTACTAGAGGAGTGGATACTCTAGAAAAGTTCATTATGGTTGTAGATGAGTGTCTAGATTTAGAGAGGGACCTACAGCGGGTAAGTAATCAGCTGAGTAACTACTCTAGAGGCAATCAGCAAGAACCAACTTTCTACTCAAATAAGAGGAGAGACAATGAACGTATGAAAGAAAAAAGGTTTACCCCATATCCGGGTAACAAACCACAAAATCGACCGGAATTGGAGGAGAAAGGTAGAAGTAGAAGTGTAGAGAACAAACCTAATAAAGGGTATAAAGTGTGTAAAACAACTATAACCTCTACCGAGCAGCAACCGTCGACTAGTAAAATGAATACGGGAAACGGGAAGCCACTGCAGGTAGAAAAGAAACAAAACTAAACTACCATTACATGCAGTGAAACAACTAAAGAAAACAGGTAAAAAGAACGTAGCTAATAATATAAAACAAGTGAGCGATAGGGAGTTCTTGTTAAAAGAGGAGCAAGAAGTGGGTAGAAACCATTATCCTGAATGCCCGGAAATAATTTGTAAGATCAGTAATCTACTGGTAAGAGCGCATATTGACACTGGCAGTGAAGTTACCTGTGTTAGGTCAAAATTTGTAGTTAATTATCAGTTGTGAAATTGTCCCAGACTACCCGTAAAACATTGTAATGTACAGGGAGCCACTGGAGCCAAAATGATGCAAAAGATAACTGAACAAATATATTTACCTGTCAGTATAAATGGTAACCAAACCCAAATTGTAGCTCTAATAGTCCCGAAACTCATTAATGATTGTATTATTGGGGTAGATACGTTGCTTGAATGGAAAGCAAAAATAAATTTTAAAAGAAATACCATTACTATGGAAATAAATGCTAATAAAATAAATGTAGGTATTAAAGAGTTTAAGCATTGGAAGTCGGTAAGTGTAATAAAAAACTGTAAGCAGCTAAAGTCATTTCTAGGTTTAGCTAACTACTATCAGAAGTTTACAAGTAAATACGCGGAAAGTACTGTTCCATTGTTAAAGTTGTTAAATAAAGGGATTAAATGGAAGTGGACAAAGGACCACGATGAAGCACTGCAACAAGTGAAAAGTCTTTTTATAAATACTGTTGTATTAAATCATCCAAGAATAGGAGAAAGATTTTACTTGCAAACAGACACCAGCAATATTGCTATTGGAGCACACCTGTATCAGATCGATGAGAAGGGCCAAAAAGCAGTATTAGGATTTGTAAGTTGCACACTTAAAGGGGAAGAATTAACCTATTTTATGACAGAAAAAGAGCTATTAGCGATAGTGCATAGCCTGTCAAAGTTTAGAAGTTATATTCTGGGTGCTAAACTTACTATAATCACCGACAATAAGGCATTAGTATTTTTATTAAAGTGTAAATTGCTAGGTGCTCATCTAAATCGTTGGATCTTGGCTATACAAGAGTATCAATTTGATATACAGTATTGCAAAGCAAAAGACAACTTAGTAGCAGATGTAGTCAGTAGAAATCCACCATCAGAAAACAACATGGAAACGGATAATATTAAATGTAGTAGCAATGATATTGGTATTTACACGGTAAAAGATATAACAAAACCTGAAGTAGTTAGACGACTTAAGGAAATAGGGACTCATCAACAACAAGACCCTAGGATTAGTGTAGCTTGGAGGAGTGCAGTTACCAACTCCAAACCAGGATTTTCTATATATGGAGGTAAGCTATATAAGCTATGTTCCCATAGGAGGAAGAATAAACAAAATAATGACCCATGAAGAAATAATAATTTGAGCAATAAGGTATATAAATCAAACCTGGTCAAATAAAATAAAGTTATAATTGTTTTGAATCAAGGTCAATCATAATAATAATAAATTTTATATAAATAAAGGTTAATATTGTTATGTAAATTATTGACAGTAATTAATCCAAAATGATGATTAAAATTGATCATATAAATTTCCAATATACCATGTTAGGTTAAGCAACATTGTAATCTTTAGTTATAAGATAGATGTAAGCAACATTGTAGTAGTGCAAGTTTTGTGCTGGAAAAAGTGCTAAAGTAAATGTGCAAAATTTTAATCAGTGTAAAACTGTACATTAGAAAAAAAATTAATGATTTAAATAATCAATTTTTTTATACCGAGTGGGGGTATATATAACAATTAATAATAGCGTCCTATCAGAGCGTTATATGAAAGCTATACATGGTACGAGTGTAACGCCGTAAGAAAGAGAGAGAGCGTATAATCGCAGCCATTTCACTCCAACCACGTCACTGCTACATCAGAATCCAGTTCAAACATGTTATTTTACTCAAAGCAAATTATCAGTTCAACCTGCGATAACTTCAAAAGTTATACATATACGGCAGTTCTGAAAACAGCATTGTATTCAGCAAGAAAAGCTTTATAAGTGGCCGGAATCTCAGTTAATATAATTAACAATTGAAGAAGTTATACGGATGACGCATTCCAACAGGAATAACGAGAGAATTATGCTACGTAGGAATAAGGTGTTTTCACACACACACAGATAAAGACCTAAGCAACAATATTCTGTGGTCAGATCTTTGGAAACACATTTGCAAATACCTGTAATCAATCGATTTGCAAATACAGGAAGTACGATTTTGACAAGAAATTCTCTGCCGTTTGGAACCTGTCATGGAGTGTTTGACCGACCTGTTCGAGATTGTCAAAACTGGAAAAACGCATGATTTATTTGTACAACCAATCAGCAGCCCGTATTTAAAACTGACGCCAGCTCAAAGTGAGGGGTAGCATCACTCTTCGTTCGGTACTTAAACACACTAGACGTGTATAATTCACATACAGAAATTTTTAAATCACGCAAAAGTGCAATTTAAGATCTAATTCGAGAAGTAGTCCACAGTGTAGATGAATTAACAACATTCAATAACACTCTCTGCGTAAAACAACCGTTAATTAATTAAATAATTAATTAATTAAGCATCAGCCGTGAAGGACCTGTGCTACAGAAGGCTACAGCATCTGTAATTGCCAGGGCATCTTCAACATCATTGATCAACATCCATTCTTCTGTGCAACACCATCAAAAGGAGGACCTCTACGGATTCCTATCTTCGGTCAACGCATCAAACAGTAAGAAATAGATTCATTGATCAATGAAATAAGCACTAAACAAATAATAAAACAATAAACAATTTTAAAAGGACACTAAGAAAAGCACACTTTGTATTTTAACTATAAGATTAGCTCTAATATAGTATAGGAGTGTTGAATGGAAAGTGGTGTGTAGTATTTGACGTGCAAATTATTGCAGACCTGTTCTTTAGCACTGGTTTGGGAGATAGAAATATCTTAATCAAACCAGATAAGAGCTATAGGTCGTTTGAGCGTCTTAATCATTACTTTTCACACTCACTCAATAATTATAAGTGTTAGGGTAGAATTAAGTCCTGCCATTAACAATTTAAAGTTTAAAAATAATTAAATAAAAGTTAATTAAATAATCAAGCAAATCTTAAAGTGTTGTCTGTAACGATTCCCCTTGAAAACCACAATCACTGAACGAATCCTGAGAAAGAGTGTCTCCATGCGCTGAGCTAAGCTGAAACCGTGTCATTTGTATCTGGGATTTGTTCTGGCTCCCAGGTAAAGTAATATCACGGGTAAGTAACTTTTTATCTAACATCACAAATATTAGATAATTGTGTTAGACGAAAGGTAGCGTTGTAATATATATATATATATATATATATATATATATTCACCATATATATTCATGGTACCTGTAAATACATCCAAAACGTCAAACATACATATCAAAAAATAAGTTCAATTTAATCACTAGCTGAAAGACATACAAACATACATGAAATATAACATACAACAAAATCAAAGAATATTTACTTTAATTAATGCGTTCATTACACCCAGATGGATTAGCTTTAATTGATCATGATTATACTTTAAACGCAACCTTCATTTTAATAATATTTTACTATAATTTCTCTGGGTATAGATCCTTTGAAAGAGACAGGGCAGTAGTTACAATTATACGAATAAAATTATAAAGTGTTACTTGATAAATTGTTTATCCATTAATCCATCGGCGCTCAAATTCCTTGCGGTGGTGAATTTTGATGACGGCGTTCCATAGTAGAATGATGAGATCACAATCACTGGTATTCACTGGTACACACGCGTCGTCGACAGAATAGTGTGGGTGTGATGTGATTATTAACGACAATTTGTACAACTCAGTTCGTTCCCTAATACAACCATGATTAGATAGTTGCGTGATGTTGTGTTCGCGAAGTAAATGTGTATTCGCACTAAAGTTTGGTACAATCTCAAATGTTCAACATAATTCTTTATATGTGTAATCTATGTAATAGCGTATAGTTGTAGAATAGTTCTTTTAATTAGTGGTGATTATTTATTCGAGAGTGTTGAAGATTATTAACACATTAATGAGTTTATTCACGCATCTCGTGTATTGGTGTTTGTTATATTGTTTCTCACTATATCTCGAAACAGTTTTAATTTTAATAAGTTCAGCAAAGTTCAATTAGATAATTTCACTAAGTCCGTTAGAGTTCTCCATACCGCGCACTTCAAGATTACACGACTGATTGATTTACTGATTCACTGCCCGCGAAAATTATGTGACTGCTCTAAATGTTTATGACAGACTGCTTTTGCAAATTATTAGACTGATCTGCAGACATGAATATTTAGAATTAATATTAGGCAATTACCTGTATTAACTTCCGTCTTGTGACTTATTTGGTTTTTTCTTAAAACGACGCGTTTCGAGAATAAATTCTCATCATCAGGTTCAAATTCTATAAAAACATCAAAATTGATGCAAGACGGAATAAGTCAAATAAGTCACAAGACGGAAGTTAATACAGATAATTGCCTAATATTAATTCTAAATATTTAGTAACGTGACTTGGAGACAATTAAAACAAAATGAATCTGCAGACATGCTCGAAAAATTATGTAAGACTGCCTCGCGAACTGCTCGGAAAGACCGTGTGACTGAGTGATCTAAAAATTATGTAAGACTGGGGCTGTCCCGTGGCGGACAATTAGTTTTTATCAACGTCTCCCTACTAGAATTTTGGTCTCCAGCTTGTCCACGCCTATGGTCACCATGATAGGCTAAACAACTACCCTCTCTCGAAACCTTTTCCCACTATTTCGAAGTCTTCTAGTCTTCTACCCTCTGATTTGTTCCTCGTCTGGTTACCATGGAAACTTGCCTCTCCTTCGGTCTCTTCGTAAAATACTCTACTCTGATAGGTGGTTGGACATGTCCTTAGAATCGCCTGCTCGACGTTGCTCTCGTTCGGAGAAATGTAAGTCGTAGAACGCCTGTCACTCATCGTATTGTCTTGATTCTTGAGCAAGGGTTGTCCTAACATCCTGGAGTATTGTTCATGTTTGTAACCCCTCGTTCTGGCAATTAACAATTTTCCGTCAAGCGTCAGTTGGTGCAGCCACCTCGCTTTCTTGTCGTAAATTTCCGTATGTCACGTAAACGTTACCTCCCGCTGCACAACGTTGTCGCTTATATTCACTAGTTGCTTCTTATATTGTTTCTGTAGGTTGCCTCGCTCTCCAGGCCTTTGTGACTTATCCTTCGTTTTTGTCGTCATTTCGCCTCCTGGCTGAACCCTCAATCGGATCCTCGCTTCAATTCTGTGTAAACGTGTGAGTGAACTCAAGCCTTTGTCTAGTTTGTTGTGGTGTCATAATTTTCAGTCGAGTTTCTCCTGTCAACTCAAGTCGTCATCCCTTTTGTTGCATCGAGCTGAACACATCCCTATTGTCTGATATTGGTGTAGGGCTGTCGCCTTTTCCAATTAACTTTGTTTATGGCCATTTACTCGGAGTCGTTGGCACAGCTGCGTGTGAACAAACTGGTCGCGAAGGAAAATTAAAATTTTTAAATTTTTCGATCGCTATATTACGGATAATTTCATTTATAATATAATGCAGACTCATTATCAAAAATTAATTTCAATTTGGATATGGTTCTTCGTTGTGTTGACATCCACAAGCTAGAAGAATACTGGATTGTACGTTAAAATATCTTCCGTTACAGTAAAAAGTTACCAAGGTTTCCTGTTTACTTTTTATTTCCGTTTTAATGTCTGAATTAATAGTTCCAACTTTCACATCAGCATATATAAATGTAAGACTTTTTTCAGGCCTGCATATGCTGTAAACACAACACAATGTGTAGACTAAGCTTGGAGGTTAGTAGCTCTAAAGGTATAGTAGCCGCGCTCAAAGCGTTTCCAGGCGGAACGCTTTGATTCTCACTCAAAGGAAACCAGATGGTCTTGTCCCTAGTGTCACTCAAAACAAGCTGACAATGTTGCCAAGTTCTTCTCCCACCTATAGTGAAACTTAGCGTGAAATGATTCTCCTCTTCATTGTTATTATTATTGTACGTATGATTAATTCATAGTAATAATAATAATAATAATACAACTCAGGACTTCTCAGAAGTTTCAGTTTTAAGTAAGTAAACCTGACGTTAACATTATCTATAAAGAATAAAAATACAACAAAACCGACAAAATATAGGTCTATATCTTTTCGACATAACTTTCAAAATGATTTTCATTATTAAAATATCACAAAGCTTTGGGATAAGCAAATCCCTGCAATATCAGAAGGCTATAATAATAATATCAGAAATTAATAAACCTGAGTAAAACAAGACAACATCGCAAATAATTAATACATAGCCTGGGAGTAAACTACTCACCGTTTAGTTGGAGTCGCGGTCTGAGTCATCATCACTGTCGTCTGCAACATGAATGATGAGGCGGTCTTCTTCTTCCCACAGGTCTGCATAATATCTCCCTTCTACCTTCATAGTTTTTTCCACACATTTCCTCCAGTATTCGGCATCTATGTTCTCAGTACAGTTCCGTAGGGCTTCACAGACACTTGCACTTAACTGAGGAGTTATGTTGCTCTTCCTGACGTTAGACTTTAACCGTGCCCAGACTAATTCGATTGGATTTAATATACAGTAATAAGGGGGAAGTCGTAACACTTCATGACCTGCCTTTCGAGCCATCTCATCAACTGCGTACATTATTCGCCGTTTTTATTCTTTCGAGCAAGATTAATTTAATGGAGACTGGGTCCGGTACTGGTAAATCAAATTTCTTCATAAACTCAATAATTTCGGACTTGTTGTGACGATTTAGTTGGGATTTTGATAAGTTGTCTAGAATGGTAACTCGCATTGTCTAAAACTATGACATACTTCTTGTCTTTTGAAAGATTTTGCAATAACGAATTTTTAAACCAATTCTCAAAAACTGTAGCATTCATCTCATCGTGGCTGTCAGCTTTAGCATCTGAAATATTTTTGGCAGACAAATAAAGACAATTAGGAGCCCACCCCTCAGCTCCACCAGCATGTAGCACCATGATGCGCTTCCCTCTAGATACAGGGACGTTAATAGCGCAGCTACATGTTCCATCATCCCATCCCTTCTTCACGGTGTCGTGTGTCGAACCAAGTTTCGTCTAGATACATAACATCATAACTCTGTGAACGCAGTTGGTGTAGTCTATGGAGGTATTTGTATCCCCAAGATACAATTCTTGCTGACTCCATTATAACACGCCTCTTATTAAGTGTCCGAAATCGAAAGCCGAGCTTCTTCACAAGGGATCTTAGCATTGTTTCTTTATAAGGAAAACTTGAAATGTTCTGAAGATGCTGGAGTAGTTCGGAAATTTTGGGTGGCTGTCCTTTCTTGTAAAAATTGTAAATTTCTTGGCGGATAATGTCGTAAACAAAATTATCAATTTTGTTAAAACGCGCTCTTTTGTTACCTGGCTTCTTGGGAGTCACGGGACCTCTAGAAACAATTTTACGAACAGTCGGGCGGCTTAATTTCACAATTTTGGCTTTGCAGTAATTTAACCCTTACCTACTTTGTTATTTACAACATATTCATGCACGTTACACACTATAGTTTGGCTCTGTTTCGAAATTGTTCTAATCTAATTTTTGATTGGCCTACTAGTGCCTGGAGTGGCCGAGATTTCCCGTCGTTCGGAAACTCCCCATTATTGTCACTTACATCACCACTATCACTGTTGCTAACTACATCAACAACGATTTCTTCACTATCACTATGACGATGACTCCCTTCTTCATTATCAGCGTGCTGAGGATATGGTTGTTCTCTCTCCCAAGGTCTCCACATTTTAAACACGTGAACACGGAACAACACGGAACACAAACACGGAACCGAAAATTACAACTATAAATAAAGTAAAGCAGTATTACTGTGATATTTAAATAGAAATACACTATGTTAAAATACTATGTGCTGTAAGAAGGTAACAAATTAATAATTCCTAAAGTTTCTTTGGCAACGGACTCGAAATTCAGACAAACGGGCACTTCCGATGTCGCGCAAAGACTGGTCCACATTGCATTCAAGTTCAAAATACGTTTGGCATCATTGGACATGTTTCCAGAAGCGGCTAGCTGTGTTCACAGCTGTCAGCAGCAGGGGGTGCCTTCGCTAATTGGGCTACTTAACTGGTCTTTGATGCCACCTGGAAACACATTCAGCGATGCTACTATACCACTAATTTAATGTATGTGGATTTAACCAGTATAAGAGTGCGTTATAAATGTAATTATTTCCTTTCTAATCTAAGCTGATATTGGGGTGAAAATTTTTTTTCTATTCTATGTTATATAAACACGGGAAAAATAATTTTAAACGGCGGTCAAAGCTATTTACGAAAAAAAAAAGAAATTATTACTCCAATCAGCACGCATGGAAAGGTGATGAGCGCCATATTAATTGAGTAGTTAGTGGGATCACCGCAGTTGGGCGACGGCGCACTAATGCACAGCGAATGACGAGTTATGACGTCATGCGCAATTACCTATCACTGCAGTTCATGAAGTTTACGCGCCAGATTACACGCGTTTATCTACAGTTATGAAATACACGCTTATACTCGTACATACCTGCTTGGGCGGCCTACAGCCGCAACAAAATTATACATCCCTCTTTTTGAAACAGAACTCAATGCTTTAATGTCCAACGGCACCGGCGGTGCCGCTCAGCCCATCGGCGGGCCTCACAGAGTCTATTCACGCGCGCGTAACTAGACAATGCCTAGACCGCCCGTCTTCGGGGCTTAGCCCCTCAGACCTTATTACACAGTTCTCAAGTCATTAATAACTCTACGACTCCAAGTAGTATAAATATCTATAGTATATTCATACGTTACATATATAATTTGTCTAACATGTAATCTCTGTGCACTAGCAAATGAAGGCATACCTGTGCTTGAGAGAGAGAGAGTGAGAGAGAGAGAGAGGTTAAATGTAATTTGCCACAGTTAATATGGCGCACATTCACCTTTCATGCGTGCTTATGGGAGTAATTATTTTATTTTTTTTTCTTCGTAATTAGGTTTGACCGCCGTTTAAAATTATTTTTCCCGTGTTTATACTACATAGAACAATAGAAAAAAAATCATACACACGCGCGCGTGCGCACATGAAATGCATGCATATAATAATGAAACTCTTACCTTAGTGTGTTGGGGGATACAACTCGGCTGCGGCTCTGAAGAAGGCATGGAGGCGGAACATTAGCGGGTGGCACCTCTTAAACATGAATTCTGCCAGGTATCCTGGTATTTGAGTGTGATGTATTTATTGTGTTGTGTGTTGATGGTATTTTGTGTTTTTGATGCGTTTGTGTAGTGTGTTTATTAAATTAGGGTTGTAACCGTTTTTATACCACAACTCCTACACACACAAAATCGCCAACACATTCAGAAAACACAAATACAAAATAGCATACAGAACAACCAATACCATTACAAAACACATCAATAATACAAACACAGACATAGACAAATATAACAAAACAGGTGTTTACAAATTAAATTGTAATGACTGCAATAGTTTCTACATCGGCCAGACAGGAAGATCTTTTTCATCCCGTTATTCTGAACACTTAAAAGCTCTAACCAACAACAATATACACTCCGCATTTGCCACACACATACACACAGAAAACCACAGTTACACCAACATAGACCTAATCTCGAAATTTTACATTACTTACCTAAAGGTCGAAAACTCAACACAACTGAACAATACGAAATATATAAACACCACACAACACAACCAAACAACATACTCAACGATCAATTACAATATAAATCACATACACTTTTTGACACAATATTACAAAAAACAAACATCAAGTTGAATCCCTGCACCAATCCCCTTCCCCCACACACCTCCCCCACTACACCTTCCACACAAAAACCGTTACGAAGTGATGGCAGTCTGACTAAAAGCTGAAGAAGGCGGATACGTACGCCGAAACGCGTCCGACGAAAAAAGTAAGTTTCCACAAGATAAAGTTCATTTTTAGTAAAGTGATAGTGCTGTGAAAGAAGAGATGAACAATCAAGACAACTACGAATGTGAGTTAAATTATTTTAACGTCACCTCGCCTTTACCTAACCTATACTCAACGAGTTTGTCAACGGCCCTGGAAATTCTGATACGGGGAAGTTAGACGTATTTAAATTGTTTTCTCGGGTACAGTGTTGAGGTTTCCACATTCCGCCTGTCAAAATGTGGTGGTCACCCAAGGGCTTTTGGTTTTTCAGAATCTTCTGATAAGGTAAGTGAGTAAAGTATCGGGGTATATTATTCTTCTCTTTAATTATTTTTATTTATTATTCATCCCCAATTATTTGTACTATTACAAACATGTAAAAAGCATAGATTTTTATTTGAATTGCAACATTGGCATAAAAACATCGATGTTTGATGTCTTAAAACATCGATGTTTTCATACCGATGTTTTTTTTAACATCGATGTATTCTTCACGATGGTTTTCTGGCGATGCTCATCCCTTAATGTTGGAGCGTTTTTGTCTAAACGGACACACACACACACTCATGAAAAACCAATTAGAAGTGAGAATATGTAAAATTTTGAACTTAACGGTTTATTAACGCGCTATTTTTTTGTTTCGACCAATCAGGCGTCTGCCTTATCTCCAACGTCTCCAACCTTCTTCATAAATTCTCAGGTTTTTGGTGTCAGAATTAGGGATGCGACATCGACAACAAAACATCGATGTTCAATATTAAAACATCGATGTTAATAAAACATCGCCCAAAAACCATCGATGTTTTTAAACATCCATTTTTTAAAACCTGTTTAGTAACCTCTAACATTAATGTTAGCTCGGGGGGGGGGCATTTAATTTTACTCATTGATTGGGCTGTCACAAATGACAACAACTTGGTTGCTAGAGTCAGCGCAAATCACAGAATTTCCATGATACTTGAGGCAGGTAAAACAATATCGAGTACTGTCCAAATAAAACACACGCACACTAGTACTTTGATGTTTTGAGTGCCCAGTAGTTTCGATACACCATGCAGTGACGAAGAAGGGTATCAGTTGTGAATGGTTTTATCACTGAATGTAATGCAAAAGTATGGAATGTGAAGTTAAGTAAGAATATTTCATTTTATTGTATTCTTTAAAGAAAACAAAAGTTATCAAGACATAATTTTTAATCCCTAACTCAGACCCTTCACCCTTGGTCACTTTGGTCTGAAAGTATGTTTATTTTAATTATTGATTGTGAAAATTATGATATGTAGTTAATTTTTTTTATTATGGTACTTTTTCATAAAAAAACCATCGACAACGTAAAACATCGAGCACAAAACATCGATGTTAAAAAAACCTCGGCTCCAATAAATCGATGTTTTTATCAAAACATCGACATCGATGTCGCATCCCTAGTCAGAATACACGACACGTGAATTTAAGTAAAATATGTTCAAAAGTAAAAGGTTAGTGGTGCTATTGTGAATTGTGATTTTCGTGATCCAAAACTATAGTGAAACAATTTGAAAAATAGTACACAGTGATATCAGTGAAGCCGTTATCGGATATAAACGACTGTGTAAGCAAGATAGGTTAAATGTCATTTGCCACAGTTAATGTGGCGCTCATTCACCTTTCCATGCGTGCTTATGGGAGTAATTATTTTATTTTTTTCCTTCGTAAATAGCTTCGACCGCTGTTTAAAATTATTTTTCCCGTGTTTATATAACATAGAAGAATAGAAAAAAAATTTCACCCCAATGTCAGCGTAGATTAGAAGGAAATAATTACCAAATGTACTGAAAATAATGGCATAGTCAAATATTGTTATACAACATACAGGACAAGTTCAAGACTACAGTACTTATAAATGTAATATTATAGCTTGCATAACCCACACCTGGGCAAACATAACCTCACCGTGCCTGCATAACTGACTACTACCATAAGGTGACTAATAACTATAAATATGAAATAATGAAACATACAGATATTCAACAGCAGGTACAGAATACGGAAAATTGGTGTTGGTGGCATTTATGGAAAGTATCAGTAGATGAATATTTGTAGGCCTAGGCATGTGAATATAAGTAAATATGTGATGATTTCTCAAAACTATGCTTTTGTGATGATGTTTTCACAATGCTTATAATTATAGTTAAAATTGAAATTGTAGTTACTCAGGTTGACAATTTGAAATGACAAATGAATTTATTACAGTTCTTACAAATGAAAACAAGAAGTATGATGGTCACTATATATTATTATTGAAACGATTTATTATATAATTTGTATTGAACTGAACTAAAGCAAATACAACTTTTTGTAGACTTCCAAAACAAAATAAAACTCAGATTCTGAACACTTTTTGTTCAGACATTATTGTCAGTAGGCCTATATGTTTTATGTATGTAATACCCATTTTTACTTAAGTCAATGTGTTTAATGTAAAGGCAATGCAATTCAGCTTGAACAGTAACAGTAATGGAGCCATGTTATGTTGTGCATGAAATAGCTTTGTGGTGGAGGCGGCATAAAGTAGTTTTATAGTTTCTTGTAAGAAATTTATTTTCAAAATGGATTGTATATAATATTTCTGGTTTGGTCAGTACGGTATTGTATTAAGCCAATAGCCTACATGACATTAGATATTATTAAACTACACAAAGTAAACTAAAAATATATTACATAAATGTGTATGTTAACCAACTACTGAATATTATTATTTGGCCATGCACAGCCATTTATTATAAACAACAGTTCAACATAAACATAATATGATCGAAAGGTGGATATCCCTATTTTCACTATGTTAAATTCTGAAAATTGAGATGCATTTTTCAAAGAAATAAAATATAATTTTTTTTAAATCCTACAATATCTTTCATATAACATCAATATTGACACTTGGGAATGCACAAGAAATTCAGATTTGGTGCTCTTTCACTTTGCCATTCATAGCTGATGTTAAGATGTCCTTCCCATACCAACAAATAAATGTTACCAATTCTTATCAGCTTACACAAATGTCTCTTTTCAGTGATATAACACATCACGTTTTGGATCTGTTAGCTGTTTTTGTATGTGGTTTGTTTTAGTAATGTGTTATTAGGCTGTCATAAATTATATCAGTGACATGAATATCATTAATGTTACCCTTCATGTTACTGGAAAACTGTTCAAAGTGGTCTCAGTGGATCATGAATTCAATCAGTCCCAGTTCCCCTTTTTATATGCAGTTCACAAACTATGAAATATTGTTCCATTGTCCATTATGGTATTTCAAGTCATTTAAAATTATAATTTCTACACGATTTCTAATATTATTTGTCAAAGATTTTCTGTTTAAGACCAGATTAAATTTACTGCACCCTGAAAGCTATAAATAAGATGAAACGCGTCTTCAGACTGGATAAAGCAGAACAATTATTTCAACTCTTTAAATCTGTCATATACGCTTCAAACTTCCATTGTAAACAACAGTTTGCTTAGTAGTATTGCAGTGTATTCCCACAGCTGTCAATTTGGAAGTTATGTGAAACAGAGTATAGGCCTACTGTGTAACTTCTGCAAACATTTTGACTCGGATGTTTCATAAAAATCTTAGCATTCAATTGATAAGCAATTGTTGTTTCCTTCTCAAAATAATTCTAAAATTATGTCAAAAGTCTTATAATTTCTGGTAAATAGGAATTTAAAAACAAAGTCTGTGTCAAAATAAGTAACATGGTATGACGAACTGGTAAAAAAAAATTGTAGACACATGTTTGCATGGCTTCAAAGAAAAGTGTACCTTTATGGGGAAAACATTTTCCAGGAATCATCAGTATAGTTAGCACTGTAGGTTGAATGCTCTTCTGTATGTTAGCTCAATCGAATTACATGTGCAGAAGTAATGCGACTTTTCCTCTACATAAGTGGTCTTGGTATCATTTTATTAAATGAAGTACCTTGCCCACACTAAGATATGGCATCCTCATTGGTTAAACTGAGGTCTGACAATGGGAAGACATTATTTATTAATAAAGATATGTGAATTTAATCTAAAGTGTCCTGAATCAGATGTTATTCTTATGCTAACTTGTGAGTGATGTAGATTTAGTCTTCATTGACTGCCAACTTGTTTTCATTTGTTCCAGGTGTTAACAAGATCAATTTATCCATCATCTGACAAATGGAAGAGATCAAATTTGAGGACAAGGTATAAAGTTTAAAAATAAAAATATATTTTTTGCTGTTTAATGTATGTATTAAATTGATACACGTGTTATATACACGTATCTTATACACACATTCATTTCTTATATTAATAATAGTTTATTTATCATCATATTGATTTGTAATTAATTGCTGTACAGAATATGATTTATACATGTATTCTTTTGTGTAGGGTTCGCATTGACAATATGCATTTTCCATAACCTCCTAACTTTCAAGCAATTCTCTTCCTCCCTCATCCAATTTAGACTTGTAGACTGTTTGTTAGTTGCAAAGTAGCTTTAAAACTTTTTTTTGATCTGGCAGTCCTCCGTCTTTGTGTTGGCCAATTATGTCAACATACTCATACTATTCTATCATCAGTCCATTCTCTTGTGTTGTCCACTCTGGTAGTCCTGTTCTCTGCAAGTCTTCCTGGTATTCTCCTGAACTCCATACTTGTGACATCTCATTTCGCTGTTTTGACTTGCATTGTCTCACTCCCAGTTTCTGCAGAATACATCAGTTTTAGATGTATTATATGTATTATTAGTATTATGTCTAAAAGTCAATATTAGACATGTAATTGATGTACATATTCAAACCTTTGTGTTTTGTCTCAAACGTTTGTTAGCCAGATAGTAAGAGCCAGGCACACAACTGACTATTCAATGAGTGATCATGACTTGCATTTGAATTTTTTATCTGACCACCCGCTCCTGTGCCAAGTGGGGGGAGTCCAAATTCACCATTTATTGCCCACTTTTAATGTTGTAACCGTTAGCTATACAATTGCTTCCTTCAGATTTTATGTACACGACATACTCATTCGTGGGGAGTGAGGTTAACCACAGCCATCGTTATTTACAAGCCATGAAGTGCGAAAAGTGGCAACATCACTTGTGGGCCTACTTTCTGTGCTAGTTTGCTAAACGTGCTTATGAAGGAAGCCTGCAAAGTTATTCTTTTTAATTATTTTTCTTGTTGCATATAAATTATATAGTGTATAGTGTTGTTATTACTTTCTAGAATTACATCAATGTTAGTGGTAAGAGACTTGTGGACTGATTAATAGTGTTGGAAAAAAACGTTAACTTTGTTAACCTAGAAAAGGTATGTATCTTTTCCATCGATATCTTTTCATTCACATCAGCATTATATATTTCTAATAGATTATCATTTTATACGGAGTTATTGTGTATTATGTTATGTCAAAAAAAATGCTACCTTAGTGCATATCAAGACAAATATGATTTTATTTTCAGTGGGCAAATATGCCGCGGAAGTGTTGCGTGCCTGGCTGTAAAAGCAATTATCAATCAACTTTGGTGAATGACAGTAAATGTATAACAACTTTTTCGTTTCCCAAAGAAGACAAAAGACGATCTCAATGGATTCGTGCGATTCCAAGGGGAAAATGGACACCTTCAGGGTGTGCAGTAGTGTGTCGCAAACATTTTAATGATAGTGACGTGATTTGTTTTGATAAACTTCTTCGGCCAGATGGATCAACAGAGCAGATACCTCTGCGACGTCCAAAATTAAAGGAGACAGCAGTTCCTTGTATATTTCCAAACTTGCCTAATTATTTAAGTTCCAAACAAACTCCCGCAAGAATGGATCCAGAAGAAAGGCACAAGAAAATATTTGATGCCCACAGTAAATTAATTGATAATTTGTTAAAAAAAGATTTGATCAATAGTTTTGAACAACTAAAAAATGAATATTCTTGTAATGTCAAGCTTTTTAATTGGGATGTGAAGATGTTAAATAATAAATTATATTTTTATATTTTAAATGTGGAAGAGTTTCTATCAATTGAAACTAGTATTGTAATTGATAGTAACCTTAAAATACAAGTGTTTTAAAAGATAATGAATTATCACATTCGGATTTACAATGGATTCTTGCAGTTGATATGAAATTAAATAGGTGGTCACAGCTGACCAATATATTGTCATATTATAAAAATATTTCAGATGTGAAACTGGAACAGCCAGACATCAGTAGTTTATTAAAAAAAGTCTCACTATTCTTGAAGAAGCTAATAAAATAGCAGAAGACAAAGAATTTGTGTATAGCAAACAATTACATATAATTAGTGATCAAGTCAAGCAGTTAGTTAACAATGTTAGAAAATATTCATCTTCTACCATAATATTTGCTTTTATGATAAACTGTCAATCCCCATCATGCTATAATTTGATTCGTGATTTTTTTGTTTTTACCGACAAGAAGGTATTTACAAAGTATATCTTCTAGTTTATGTGTTTCTCTTGCTACTGATACAAACGATAACAATTATTTAAAAAACAGCAAAATCTATAAATAATAATGAAAAGGTTGTAGCACTTTTGATAGATGAGATATATTTAACAGCACGTTTAGATTATAAATCTCAAAGTATTGTTGGCTGTGCTAATAACAATAAAAATGTTGCCAAAACAGCATTGACATTTATGATCTCCTCTGCTTTGATACTGGAGCATTTTTAGAAATTGTTAGAAAATGGTGGGATATTGTTAATAACTGTAATTATTTAAAAGGTGAAATTAAAAGAAATGAATGGAGCTTGCCAATTACATCTGTTACTGACTCGCAAGTTATTTTTTTAAAAAATTTGTAAATTGGCTTGATAAATGGAATAGCATAAAAAATAATAATGGACATTTATCTTCTCCAACATTTCATGCTTTGCGTCACAGTACTATCGTTTTAATAGATATCATTCAATATTCATTTAGTAATTTTATAATAAAGTATATTTTACCAGGTAAACTTACCACTGATAATTTAGAAAAACGGTTTGGCATATATCGTATATTAGCAGGGTGTAATTATAATGTATCATTGAATGATATTTATGGTGCAGAAAAAAAAATTCGTACTAAAAATATTTTCAAAAAGTATAGTGAATCTATTTCCATAACTGAATTGAAATCACAATTTTCCATTGAAAATAGTGTAGATTCTTTGGATAGCATTTTCAATTGTGATGCAGGTGACATTAAATTTTTCTTAACTGTTTTGTCTACAGACTACCTAGAAACTGCATCAGTAGATGAAGCCACTAAAATTTATGTATGTGGGTATGTAGCTCATGTTGTATCTAACAAACTAAATTGTCAAGAATGTATCTCCTTAGTAAGACTTGAAAAAGGTACTTGTACAAACAATACATATTTTGATAGTTTACAAAGGGGCGGTTTGTGTATTGGTACTGATTATGTCCATTTCATATTTTTTCACATGTATGCATTGTTGCAATTTATCATAAGTGATATAATTTTTGAAACAAATTTTTTGAAAACTAGTAACCAGAAAGGTATTTTATGTAGTCTAACCCTAAAAAGTGTGGAATTTAATTTATTTTATAAAATATTTGAAGGGAATCTGCATTTGTGGTGAAAGTTATCAAAAAATAATAAAAATGATTTGTTCGGTTTAAGTAACATAATGCTTAATAATTATATAAAAAATAAAAATAATGAACTAAACGAATCTGGGCATTCCAAAAGAAGTGGTGAGGATGGTATAGAGAAAAACAGCATTAAAATTCGAAAACTAAAGACATTTAAGTCATGTATGTAATTAATAATAGTGTATTTTCTTTGAGAGCTAATAAACAGTTCATGTAACACAAAAATATATTTACTAATAATTAAATTGAATTAATTTGTTAATACATGTATATGGAATGTTATAATAGTTGTTTCTTTTAGCAGTTTAATTCTTTAGGAAATCTTGTTTCTGATTTTACAATATTGTGTCACATTTCATACTTTTTCTTCAATAAAGATATGTATATCAAACATTTTTTTTCGTTTCAAGTAAGAGTATTATATAAAATTTATATTATAAATAGTTAAGCTGTTTTATATCAACACAGCGTCGATATGTACGAATAAAACTAACGTTATGGTCGGCATAGTAGGACCACTACAATCAGCCGATGCGACGTTGTCACATCTTAGTTCATGGCTTGTAAATAACGATGGCTGTGGGTTAACCCTTCTTACTAAGCCACTGCTCTCAAGATTAGTTATAAACAAGTCAGTCAAGGACACAGTAGGCATGCTGCTTTTAACTGTATAATTAACAAACTATTAATGTAGAAAGTGTGTTAATAAGTTTACACTACAGTAGACAGTAGATAATTAATTACATTTGACTTAATTAAATTGTTAGCTTACTGTAATACCATTAAAGTTCATATCACCTCATCATAACTAATAATCTTGAATGCAACAATATATGATGGAAATCCGTTTGAAACATGGCTTTTTGTAGATAAGATCTTTGAAAATTTCATGGCCTAATAATAAAAGACTTAACAGTATTTCTTTTGTTTTGGAATCACTTTTCGTATTTCAGCATAGAGTCTCCATGTAGTTGAACACATTTGGTTTAGTGATGCTCCAGTGCTTTTATCCCATTCAGAAGTTTGATTGTTCTAGGTCCTCTGATAACCGTTTACTGCCGCTTTCAGTCATCTCCAGAAAAGTCCCTCCCTCCCCAGGGAATTTCTGAGTTTTGGGAATAATTAAAATTAAATAGAGCTAAATCAGGCGAGTGAGTGTGATGTTGCAACAGATTGTATTTCAGCTCAGCAATTTTTGCCTAAAAACAATGCTTGTCTGAGGTCTTCCATTATCCTACTACAAAATTATCTGTTTATATACTAAACCTGAACCTTTTTTCAAGTATTTTCATTTATTTGGTCTAAAAGGTTAGAATATCACTCTTTATTTTTTGGCACATCCATGGTAATCTGTTAACAACATTCTCTTAGCCACTCAGAAAATCAAGTCATACCTTTCCAACAGACAAAATTGACTTTCCTTTTTTTGTTTACATGACTGTAATTAACAATACTGCAGACCAACATGTTGCTTTACAGCTGTTCAGCTTACAGCTTACATTACAGCTTGACCTGATGTCTGTGACATGTTTCTCAGACTCTTCGTATCTTCTTCTTGTTTGACTCTTCCTGAACCACCTTCTTTATCTGTGAGAGCTTACAGCGTCCCACAACCGAACAGTCAACCTGGGTACTCTAGTCTCTGCCTTCCTCTGTAGTACTTCCCACTCACTGGATACCCATCAGCAAAGTCATTACTGGGTCTCAACCAGTAGTGACTCACCACATTGTCTTATCTTCACAAACCTCTCCATTCACCCATTGTTTCCAGAACCTGTTCATTTTTGTTTTCTAATTACTTTGTCCATCCAGTATATTTTTAATATTCTCCTACAGCAGCAGATTTCAAATACTGCGGTTGTGTCTCACTTTTCCTTTGTCTAGGTTTCACATGCAGCTTCTATAATAGCATGCTGCAAACATATAATTTGAGGAATTTCTTCTTAATTTAGAATCCAGTATTTAACTAGCAAATTTGTTTCTCCATTTGGCCTGTGCTCTGACACTGATTCCTCTGTTATCTTTACCAGTTTTAATATTTACCTATTTTTGTTACTGATTCTCCTCTTCCCCCTAATAATTTTTTATAATATTCAATAGTGTTCTTAATTTACCTTGTTTTCTGTGAGTAGAAACCATACCATCAGTAACTCTTAACTCTTATATTCTCCATGAAATGTTATTACAGTCTTGAACATCTTTATGTTTTCCTTTACAGCCTCTTATAAAGCATTCTCGTATTATGGTAATGAATTTGTATAAAAATAAATTTTAATTTCTTGTTATTTGTAGGATGTTTTAACGGTCAGTGTAAAGAAAGAAGCAGATCCAGAAGAGGCTGAGACTGAACAGGTAATGTGTATAACCATTATTTAGCCCATAGCTAATGTGTTAGGTTGTTCTGTGTCATGTAGCACTAGAGATTTGGATCACATTCATTTGTAGATATGTAATGAAAAATCAACAGAATATACAAACTGTATCATAGTGTTATATACATATAAACTACATGAGATTAAGTAAGTAAAATCGCACACTTGTGTGAGCGCACGCATGCACACACACCATGTAGATACAGAGTATGGATATTTATTGCAAAAATTGATAGGTGATTCTATATATTTCATATTTAGTATTGATCACCTCTTTATATAGTACTCTATAAATCACTGAGAAGACAAAGTAAATTTTATAAAATTGTTCAATTTGCAGGATGCATTCCCAGTTATAAATTCTGTCCTAAAAGGAGAACTGCATGTAAAAGAAGAGAATGAACAGTTTGTTGATCAGGTATTATACATAGTTATAACTTTGTTTATAGTAACAAGCATTTAATGTTATAATGAACAGATTGTTGTTATTTGTAAAGTTATCGGTTAAAACTGTTTGTTGTCCCATGGAAGTCATTTTTATGTGCACTTTCAGTCCATACAATTTAGCCATAACATGTACCAGTACCACATGGCAGGAAATTTGAATGTTATGACGTCAGGGGTGTGAGTACGACGTGACCATGGTAGGGGTAGAATGTGACTGAAGTAGGGATATCACGTGGCCATGGTGGGAGTACCATGTGACAGGCACCATGTGGGGGTGGTACCACAGCACTGGTGCGAAGTGTAGTGATTGGTCGGCCATGTTTAATATATGTCACGTCATCATATAGCAGAATCAGTTGTGATTGGTGTGTTTGAATGGTGGTAGTCGGTGTGGCCAACATGTGATAAGGGAGAAGAAAATTCCCTCTAGAAGGGAAATAGGTTAAAGAAGGATGTGTGAGGGAAAATTTAGCATTGCCACTACCACCAGTATATCTACGTCATGGTGGGAACGGATTTATGTTCCCTTAACAAGTGTATCCAGCGTGTCCATGGCCATCTTGTCCTCTGCTTGTCTTGATTTAATAGGGCGATGTCGTGTGAGGCATACAATTGTGTAACTTAATGTATACATGTGTATGAAAGAAAAAGTGGCCAGTTCCTGGTTTCTTCTTCTTGTCTTGTATTTTTTTACGTTTATAAGTAAGGTTAACATTCAGGCACATTTGTGTGTGTGTGTGTGTGTGTGTGTGTCAAGTAAAACACTGCGTCTTGACTGCTCTTCTTGTCTTTGTTGTCGCAGGTTTTTTTCAGTGTTCAAAAGTAAGGTCAACCTTCACACAAATGATTAATGAGTGTTGAGGAAAAAGAAGTGTATATATGGGCGTGTTGTCCGTATGTATAGAGATATAATGTGTGTTGGTCGGTGTTCAAACTTTGAACTTGTAAACTCTATACTTTAAATACTGCGATGCGCCACGTGCAGATGACATCACGTTTTTCTTATCTACCGTCTACAGCCGGCTCACAGCTGGGCTGCCGGTAGCGAAATTTACATTAGTTATTCACAATACTCCGAGCTGATCACTCGTAACATTTCCAGCCATGGCTACTGGCTTTCATTATTTAATTATTTAGTATGTGCAACATGCACTGATTATACTTGGGCGATTCCTGCCTTATTTATTATGTCTTTCGACTTTTATTTCTAATTAATTTAACGGGCATCATGCCGAGTCAACTTCTGCACGTGTCAGCAATAGCACAAATTTTCAATAATTGCCAATCACCATCTTTACATGAAAAACATACAGTCCACTTCAATTTTCTTTCAAACCAGCCCTCTTCACTTAGCTTTCTAGGAATAACTCAAGATCATCAAGAGCTTCCAGACGCAACATTTTCTGGTTCACCAATCTGGATTTTATTTTCGCCTTACGGGCAACATTTTGGTCTACTATTTCAAAATATTTCATTTAATGGGCACAAAAAGCCTGTGTCCCAAACAATCTTCAAATTTAAATATTTTCAAATTGAGATTGCTGGCTGTGGCATGCCTTTGTTGCCACAAAGACAACCTCCAGGAGTGACACACAAGATCCAACATAGCGTCAGATCTGACACGACAGGAAACGGCAAGACAGTTATTCAACGGCAGCAAATTCCACAACGGTAAAATCACGCTGAGATACGACATCAACCTTCATCCAACCAGCACAAACAGGCGGTGCACCAACATCAAGGAAAAGCCAGACGGGATCAGCACGGAACCAACATTATCATTTTTCATTATAATTGTTCATATAATGCATGAATATAACAATCTGAGTAACATTTTACATCCATATGGCATTATTGATGCTTTTACGTAAACATATATCATTATAATATGAGCATATTTGCATAACTGCGTAATAACTCATTAGAAGTTCAAGTGTCGAAGTAAGGCTATATGTATTATTATTTAAATTCATAATTTCAATAACGCTTATGGCTGTTCTTTAAAAGAGATAATAAGTATATGTTATAGTAAGTAATGTGTTAAGCTATATGACAATCACTAGCTCCCACATTATATCAAACTATCAAAATTACATCAATTATTCACCTGATCTACGCTTAAATTCTTTTAAATTACATTTTTAATTTCAATCATGGCTGATGTGAAAGCGTTGATAAAGAAACGAGGCACTATTAAAGCATCTATATCCCGTGTGAACACGTTCGCAGAAAATTTCGATCCGGACACAAGCGATCATCACACACTAAAAATAAAGCTTCGTCATTTAATAGAACTATCCACTAAATATGATGATATTCAGTCTCAAATTCAATCTGATGACGCTGATTTCGCATTAGCAAGTGATAGAGTCCAAACTGAGGATGATCTTTGCAGCATCGAATGCAAGTTGCAATACTTGTTGGAGCAAGTGGAGCAGGTGAATCAAAAACCGCTGATTAGAACAGATCAAATTACCTTGGTTTTCAGGTAGCATTATTGAGTGGCAACACTATTATAACATATTTCTTGAATTAATACATGTCAGAACCGATCTGACGGATATTCAAAAGCTACACTACTTGCACTCTTCATTAAGTGATGAGACGCTAAATGTGATAAAATCGCTGCCAATTACTCATGAAAATTATGCAGTAGCTATTGATCTACTAAAAAATAGGTATGACAGCAAGTTAATTGTCTCAGCCCATCATGTGGGGAATGTCTTGAGTGTGCAATTGGTTCAACAAGAGTCCAAAATTAGTATTTCCAGATTTATTGACGAGGTAACCGCTAATATCAATGCGTTAAAAACCTTAAATCTACCTGTAAATACATTCAAAATTATTCTTATTCATTACTTGGCCCAAAAACTTGATAGTTACACGCTTCGTCTTTGGAAAGAAAGTTTGTCAGAAGAACGATTTCCTAACTTTAATAATTTCATAAAATTTTTAAATACACGTAGACAGTTATTGCAAAATCTGGACAGCGCAACCACTTCAACAAGCAAGATAAACGTTTGTGATAAGGCTCCCTATCGCAAGGCAATTAAAACGGTGAATGCGGCCAAAGTAACATTCCATTCCCATGTCGGAAATAATATATGTCAGATGTGCAAGGGTAAACACCGAATTACTGATTGCTCACAATTTATAACGCTTACTATACATGAGAGAAAAAATATTATAATCAAAAATAAACTTTGTCTAAATTGCTTTCGCCCAGGCCACGATAGTGCCCACTGTCCCTCTAAATTTTCTTGCAGAATGTGTGCGAAACGCCATCACACAATGGTTCATATGCCTAACAAAAACGGATCGTCCAGTAACAACCAGTGTTCGCTAAAATTACAAACAAATAAGTCCATATTATTATCTACCGCAGTCTGCATGACAACTGACCATGCAGGTAGAAAGCACCTGGTTAGGATATTATTAGACTCTGGTTCGCAGGCTAACTTCTGTACTATGGATTTCGCACGTCGTATGGGTCTGAAACTAATTAAATCGCAATTGCCTATAACGGGTATAAACAATTCATTGTCCCAAGCTGATTTCAGTACCAGAGTAAGGTTACATTCTCGCTATAAACATTGTAGCTTAAACATACATTGCGCTGTGCTTTCCAGCATCACTAATAATCTCCCGGCGGAATCATTTGATGTAGTATCTTTAAATTTACCAAAGGGCATATTTTTAGCCGACCAACAACTCAACTTTTTGTCGCAAGTCGATTTATTGCTCGGTGCTCAATATTACTTGCAATTAATTGAACCTATCAAGTTTATCTGTAGCCCGCATTTCCCCATAATTCAGGAGACAAAACTAGGATTCATTCTCGCAGGTAGTTTGCTGTTTAATGTCGACATGACAAAACTGGTTTCATCCTTTATGGTATGTGAGAATGATAGTGCAATTTCCTCGCAACTAAAGGAATTTTGGAAGTTGGAGGAAGTTCCTATTCGTGATCCCTCCGCTGAGGACTCGGAATGCGAGAACCATTTTGTGTCCAATACTGTCCGTAATGAGGATGGCAGATTTGTGGTATCCCTGACTCGCAGGTCAGACAAGTCTCATTTGGGCGATTCTCTTCGCGGAGCTATCTGCAGGTTTCAGTCGTTAGAACTTAAGTTCAAGCAGAACCCTGCCTTCACAAAGGTTATAGCGAGTTCATACATGAATATTTAAATCTTGGTCACATGTCTTCACTTAATGAGTACGATTTGTCGCTTGACAAATCAGACACCTTTTATTTGCCGCACTACTCAGTCTGTAAAGGTTCCAGCATAACTACCAAGTTGCGAGTTGTGTTCGACGGCTCCGCTAAGACGACAAATAATTTGTCCTTGAACGATACTCTGATGGTCGGTCCCACGGTCCAGCAGGATCTGTTCTCTATTATGGCTCGATTCCGAACTCACCGATACGTCCTCATTGCAGACATTGAAAAGATGTATCGGCAAATTTTAGTCAATCCTAAGGATTCCAATTTGCAGCGTATTGTTTGGCGCGACACCCCGCATAAGGAACTCCAACATTACGCCTTGAGGACAGTCACGTATGGGACTGCAAGTGCCTCCTTTCTTGCTACAAGATGTCTAGCTCAAATAGCCCAAGAAAATAAAACCGAATACCCTATAGCTTGCTTAGCCATAGCCAATGATTTTTATGTGGACGATCTCATGACGGGCTCAGATAACCCGAACGTTCTATCTAAAATGAAATCTGACATCATAAATTTACTAAGCCGATATGGTTTTAACTTACATAAATGGTTTTCTAATGACCAGACCATTATAGCCTCTCGCGCTCACGTCTCCCATGACTTTAGCAAAAACCAAAATGTGCGTACATTGGGCATTCAGTGGAACGTCAACGAAGACAGTTTTTTATATAACGTTCAGAGGAATGTCAACGTGGCGGTGGTCAACAAGAGAAGTGTGCTATCGGTCATCGCAGGAATTTACGACCCTTTGGGCCTCATTGGCCCTATTACATTTTGGTGCAAGCATTTTGTACAGCGATTGTGGTTAGCGGGTACGAGTTGGGACGAACCCTTATCAGGTTCATTGTCTGATCAATGGTTAGAGCTCTATTCTCAATTGGTCTCAGATACTCATTTTAAAATTTCGAGGTCCGTCAAGAGTCTAAACTATTACCGAATCATTTCATTACAGCTTCATGGATTCGCCGACGCGTCAGCTAAAGGTTACGCTTGCTGTATCTATGTGCAGACAGTCTATTCAAACGGCGCCATATCGTCAAACCTGTTATGTGCCAAATCTAGTGTCGCTCCATTGAAACAGATAACACTACCCAGGCTTGAACTTTGCGCTTGTCTATTGCTGGCTCAGTTAGCTTCCAAGGTATAAGACACCGTCAACTACAAATTCGACGAATTATATTTCTACTCAGACTCAATGATAGCCTTACATTGGATCCATCAGCAATCCTCCCGATGGAAGGTATTTGTCACCAACCGTGTCGCTGAAATACAGCGTCTCACTACCCGGGGAACTTGGCACCATGTATCATCACTGGACAACCCTGCCGACATTTTATCGCGCGGTTGCCTCCCTCGCATTTTACACAACCACCCACAATGGTGGCATGGTCTGTCCTGGTTGTCCCATGAGTCATCATCATGGCCCATTAGTGCCTTCGATACTCATTCTCCCTGCACTTATCCCGATCTGGAACAAGAACGACGCAAGCAGGCCCAAACCTCACTAATTGTCACTTCATCTACATCCAGTTATGTTGAAAATTACTCATCCCTATCAAGACTCATTCACGTTTTCTCATATTGCCGCAGGTTTATTCGGAACTCTAGGCTCCCCGTTGGTGACAGGGACACTTCCTTTTTGTTAGCCCAGGAGTTGCATGATACACTTTTGGTTTTTATTCGCCAGTCTCAGCAATTGCACTTCGGCATTGAGGTTAAGGAGCTTGAGGCACATCGCTGCATCCCCAACAGCAGTAAAATTCTCTCACTCAACCCCTTTCTTAATGAGACAGGTATATTGAGAGTAGGTGGACATCCACAGCACTCTCAGCTCAGCTACGCGAGCAAACATCAAATAATTCTACACCCGCGTTCTCATCTCAGCAAGTTAATCATAGAAAACGAACATCTTCGTTTAATGCACTCTGGTGTACAATTAACCCAGTTTTCTCTGAGACAGAAATATTGGATCGTTAATGATAAATCCTATATACGCTCGGTAAAACATAAATGCATCACTTGTTTCCGTTACCGTGCTAAGGGCGCAAACCAATTATTGGGACAATTACCCCCTTCTAGGGTCACGCCTGCTAAGCCTTTTTCCCAATCTGCTGTTGACTATGCCGGGCCCGTATTTGTGCGTCATGGCGGGCAGCGCTCAAAATCTACGTCAAAATCTACGGAATAATAATTTTTCTATGCCTCGTCAACATATAACGGCTGTATACTATCTTTTATAACTTCTGTATACTATCGCCCTTATAACCTCGGGAGCCCGGTTAATTGGCGTCGGTCAATTAACCAGGCTGCCATAATATTCACAAAATGTTACATATTTAATTAAAATACAACGTAACAAAACACTTAATTGGAACCTGTGAATTAAGGAATATTAGATTCGTGTTGCCAAATTTATTCACGCATATTACGTCCATGACATCTCTTTATTTACATACCTAGTAATTAGCATAAAAGGAAATGAGTTACTGTCTTATTATTAAAAATCAATTAGGCTTGTGATTTGTATTGTTAAAACATACATACACACACATATATATATATATATTTATATATATATATTGCGACAGTACAAATAAGTGATGTACTGAGCATGGAATATAAAAATTTAAATTTACCTAATAAACTGTAAATAATTAATAATATATTAGAAATAAGCATGTTAGGGATTGCAAGCTTGACTCGGACAAAAATATGAACAGGTGTTTCGACCTGAATCGACATGCACACATACACAAATGTAACTGAAAGTGTGTACACCAGTATTTTGCTAGTGTGTGTGAACGCAGGTCTCTGCAGGCGAGTTTGCCACCCCAAGATGAATAATTGCACAATTACTGTTTTTCCGTAATTATTCATAAACTATAATAAGAATTAAAATCCAAAACCACAATAAAATGTAATAAAATTTACTAAATACTGTGTACGAAAACCACCCGAAAGTGACGCACCGTACGAGTGTAATAGTGAAATAACTGTGTACAAATCGAAAGGGTTAAGTTGCAATGTCCAAAATTACAGTGAACATGTGTTGTAAAAATAGTTCTAAGATAAGTATAAGAGTTTACATACAGGACTCTGCAATTCGCAGAAATATAAAAAAATAGCGAATTTGACAAAGAGTGGGGGAACTGAATCCAGAGACAGTTTCTAACATGTTGATTTCGTACCACTGCAGGGTGTCGACCAAGACATGGGTATAAATAGGACACGCAAGCTACAGTGGTTCTCTTTCTTGAATCATCCACGGTGCAGCGGGAGCTTATGCCCGTCAGCACGGCATATTTATTTTTTTTGTAAACAGTTTAAATTTGCCAGTTACGTACAAATATGTAACTAAGCTGTAAAGACAATCATTTTAATTAATAACAGCACTACTTAAGAAAATCCATTAACGTCAGAAACAGCACGAGGAGAGTTCCAGAGAATGATTCGACGCTGGACAAGAGGAGAGTTCCAGAGAGAGACAGCCGACGCTGGACAAGAGGAGAAGAAGACAGCCGACGCTGGAGGCGAGCGAGGACGAATACCGATGAATCAAAAATGATCGAGTATGATTGACGACAATAAGGTGATAAACAACTTATTTATATCTTAATCATACAAAGAACTCAAAGACAATTAAAGACATTTCTATTTTATTTAAAAGTAAGAGCAATGTTTCTTGTAAAGTAGAATTAAAATCATAGATGTTTTAGAAATACGATTAACGTAACACGAGCTCAAATTAATATGATATAAATGATTACAAAACATTTAAATGAAAACAATTAATATTTGAGAAAACAGTACTGAGAAACAAAAGATAAATTCAATAACTATTAATAATTTTGAGTACATTACAATATAGAAAAAGATATTTAAATATTGATATTTTAAGACACATTAATTGACTGAGTAGTCTGAAAATGAGATTTTTCTCTTATACAATAATTAGTAGAATAGAATATTTAGTCAGTAAGGATGTATATAGCTTAAGCCTTACGGCACAACAACAAATAATAACGAATGTTTTAAACCAAAGTCAGTGCCATGTGCACATTTTTTAATAGTATCAAATAAATTTTAATTACCGTTTCAAGTTACATAGAGTTCTTATTGCAGATACACCTGAAACCCAATTTAAATGTTATATTGTTAAATAATTTGTCAATCTTGAACGTGAGACCGGTCACGCCTATTTTATGTATATGTAACGTTGCATAAATTTGGTGCTCCAAGATCGTGGGGCTCCACAAATTTAAATTATATTGAATTTGCAATTTGTTACGTTGCATATATTTGGCGCCCTGGACGTGGGGCGCGACATGCCTAAATTTATGTACTAAAATTTGTTACATAAATTGTAGCCCATGAACGTATGACCCGATCCCCATCATTTAACTATTAAAATTTTTTATGTAGCTAAATGGTTGCTCTAAAATATAAAGAGTGTGTTAAATGAAAAATGTATAATATGTAATTATTATTTATATTAAACAGTAACTGAATGTAATGTTAATTGTTGTGTAATCACACAGCTGGCGCCCACGAATAATATTATTTGTTTATGTAACAGGTGTAACTGTAATGAGTATTAATAATAACTATTAATAAAAATAAAGAAATAAATAAATAAGTAGGGAACGGTTATCAATAATAATTGTTAAAGAATTACTACTAAATAAATATTTTAATAATTATTCAACATGGCAGAACCAGGAGGGTTGAATTTAGAAGCATTTAAAAGTTCGATACTCGCCATGATGGACGAATTAGTCATAAAACAAGCCAAAAAATTTAAAGAGGAATTGAAAGAGGAGAATGTCAAACAATTAAGAAAAATAGATGAAATAAATACGAAACAAACAGAAAGTTTAGAAAACAAATTAGAGCTACAGTCCGATAATTTTAGACAGGAGACCATAAAAATTACAGAGAGTCTAGAAGAGTTAAAAATTGATAATCTCCAGTTAAAACAAGACAACATAGAAATAAAACAAAGTATAATTGATAGTAATGCACAATTAACCGAAAAAATTGGTGACACCAACATACGTATTGATACTCTAGAGAATAATTTTAAACAAGCCTTACATGAACAAGTTGTATGGATTGAAAATAAACAAAAAGAATTACGTCTCGAGTGGAGAAAAGATTTAAAAGAAATGCATAAACAAATAAATGATACTTTAATATCATGCGAGAACAGGATGATAAAATCCAAACTATTAATAATGTATCCCGAGTAAATACCAGTAAACTTAGAGAAATAGAAACACGTACTGTAGTTATTGAGAATAAAATTGAAGAAACTACGAAAGACCGTTCGGGAGACGTATCACATATGAAAGAAGAGATTCAAGAGGAAATGAACCAGCTACGAAGTGAGTTAAGAAGACGACAGAACCAAATGACCATATTTCCGACACCAACGGAAGAAAGGAGGAGACTTAAGTTCTCAGGTGGTAAAGGGGAGAACAGTATGGAATTCCTAGCAAGAGTAGAGAAGGAAATAGAAAAAATTGGGAGTGCAATAAATGACGACGAGAAGATAGACTTTGTCACGCGATATCTTAGAGATTCAGCCAGCCAATGGTACTCTATTATTAGAGATAACATTAATACATATCAGCAGTTTCGTGAGGCATTCGAGAACCGATACTGGAATCTACATACCCAATGACAAGTACGGGATCAACTCGAATATGGAAAGTTCAATGCACAAGGACAGCAGAGTATTAAACAATACACAATTACGCAAATAGAACGTGTAAAACACCTCAAACCTAAATTCTCAGAATATGAAATTGTTTCAAAATTATCTTACCATTTTCAGCGAGATATCCAGTTAGCAGTTTATACACAAGGGATTAAAACCATAGAAGAATTTTTAATCCTTGTACACAGTCGGAGAATATCAATAAAGGTAAGAACACACAATACTGGGAACAAAAACATGCAAATCATCACCATAATTATCACAGAGATGACAAGAAAGCAATACAAAACACTACACCGCACCGCGATAATTATAAAATAAATTATTCGCCACCAATGTACAACACTACAACACGCACAGCTAAAGAAACTGAACAAAATAATACAGCTAGACGACAAGGAGACGTTATATGGTCATCCAATCGTAAACAGTTTTCAAAACCAGCTGACAAACGCGTTGCCGCAGTACGAGGGTACGACAAAAAAAAATTGAAGAGAGAAAGCCAAGGAATGAATGAGCCAGAGACTGTAACATTCCACAGCCAACCGTCTACATCAAAGGCGTCACAATGACTGAATAAACGGAAGCAAAATTATAAAATAAACAACATATACCCCTGCGATATTAGGGAAGACTTGTTAAGCACCGAACAGGATATAAAGCGAGACGCGCAGCAAACACAATGCCCTATTGTGACTGTGAACATAAACAGGTGTAAAATACGGATGCTAGTTGATACCAGCAGCCAGCTGTCTGTTCTTAACGCTGCATGGGTTCAACGCAACAAGAAATATTTTTAAAATACTGCAATTTTACCTGTAAATAATTTAAATATTACAACAGCTACCAATAAAAAAGAAAGAGTTAAACAACAAGCATATGTAACTCTAACATATAAAAATCTAGAATTAGAACACCCTATGATAATTATGCATAAATTGATTTATGATGGAATTTTAGGTATCGATATACTAAATACAATAAATGCTAAGATTAATATTAATGATAATATAATTGTGTGTAATTATAAAAATGTTCAATATGAAGTAAACATGAACAGCGAGGAAGACGAGTGCAAGGTAAGTGATACACCTATTACTTTGTACAAGCCACAAATACAATATGGTCCAACTCGACATGTGAATGCGGTAGATGAAGGGATGACGACACAGAAGAAGAGAAACTGCACGAATTAATAGAAGAATATAGTGATGTATTTAGTGAAGTACCGACGCAGACGACAGTATACGAGCACTCTATAGTTGTGTCAGACCCTACAAAAGTCATTAGGAAGACATACCCTATCCCAATGCGATATGAGGAAGAGGTTGAACTCGAAATTCGGCATATGATTGAAAGTGGAGTCATAGAGCGATCGAACAGCAACTTCCTGAATCCTCTAGTGGTAGTGAAGAAGAAAAATGGAGAGATACGTCTATGCCTTGACATGAGGGAGCTGAACAGCATTGTATTAAAGGAGTATGACTGTGCACCAACTGCGGACGAATTATTTACTACGTGTGAAGGAGCAAGGTATCTGACGAAGCTAGATTTACGCTCAAGTTTCTGGCAGATTCCAATTCGTGAAGAGAATAGAAAGTACACTGCTTTCCTGTATAAAAATAAATGCTACCAACACAGGGTAGTACCCTTCGGATTAAGCACGAGTTTGGCAGCCATCGTAAAGTGTCTAGAAAGAGCCCTAGGACCTGAAGTGGAACCCTACACCATGATATTTGTAGATGATATCTTAGTTGTGTCTAAAACGTTAGATGAACATATAAAACATCTAAGCACGATATTCCACAAGTTTAGGCAAGCGAACATATCCCTTAACCTAGACAAATGTGAATTTATCAAAACCTCTATCCAATTCGTAGGTCACATTATTTCATCCTCTGGTATACAACCCGATCCTATCAAAATTTCCAGCATAACTAATTTCCCTATACCCGGAAATCTCAAGGAGTTAAGAGCATTCTTAGGACTCACAGGATACTACAGAAGATTCTCACCGTTATATGCAAGATATACGCAACCGCTTCTAGAGCTGACAAAGAAAGAAAAAAAATGGAAGTGGGAGAAGAAACATCAAGATGCCTTTAACCAAGTGAAAGAGTTGTTCATCGAAAATATTATGTTACATCATCCTCAACGAGAAGGAAAATTCGTAATATACTCCGATGCTAGTGACTACGCAGTAGGAAGTGTACTATATCAACAAGATACTATGGGAGAGCACCGAGTTATTGCCTACGCTAGTAGAGTCTTCAAAGGAGCTGAAAAACACTACTCCACATCAGAAAAAGAAATACTTGCTATAGTATATGCTCTTAAGCAATTCAGATATTATGTTTATGGTACTCATTTTGAGATACATACTGACCACCAAGCATTATCATTTTTATTGAAATGCAAAATAACAAATGCCCGATTATTAAGATGGATTTTAGCCATTAGCGAATACTCATTTACCATTAAATACTATAAAGGTAAAGATAATATTATAGCGGATACACTAAGCCGATATATCAAAGAAGAATGTGAAGAAGTTTATGTGAGTGAAAAGAAAGAAGTACGATTGTTATCAATTAAATTCAAAGAGAATGATGAAGTAAAACAAATGCTGAAAAACTTAGCACATCAACAAGATTTGGATGTGACGATAAGGGAGATGAAGGACCAAGAACAGCTACCAAATCATTATAAGGTACTAAATGGAATTCTTTTCAGGTTAGTAAGACAAGACTGGAAGATAGTACTAACGAATGACATGCTACAAAAATTAATTCGACCAGCACATGAGAGTTTAGCACATGCTGCCGCTCTGAAATGTTATTTGAGTCTACGAGAAGATTTTACGATTAATAATATGTATCGAAAGATAAAGAAGGAAGTAAAGAAGTGTTATGAGTGTCAAACGGCGAAAGGGCCGAATTTACACACATATGTAGGAATGCAGAGTATACAGAAGGAGAACAAAGGAGAGCTAATTGCAGTGGATTTTCTGGGACCATTACCACGATCAAGTCGAGGTGTGAAGCACATATTGGTATGTATCGATGTGTTTTCCAAGGCAGTCCGACTGTACCCAATTATGCGACCCACAACCAAAGTTGTTCTAAAGATACTACTGCATAAATATATTCCGTTATATGGAAAAATGAAGAAGGTACTCAGTGATCAAGGTGTACAATTCCAAAGTGAAAAATGGGAGAGGACGTTAAAGGAAAATGGAATACAACCAGTACTCACATCCATAAGACATCCTCAAGGAAACCTTGCTGAGAGAGTTAACAAAGAATTGGGTAAATATTTACGAATATATTGCCATGATCAACACAATAAATGGGCAGAATATTTACCATTTCTTGAAAAAGCCATTAATGAAAATTATAGTGAAGCAACAGGATACACTCCAATGGAATTAGAAGAAGATAAGAAGCCAAGCAGATTTTGGACTAAGTATATAAACAAACCTAATAACCAAAATGTACCTGTACCAATAAGTGTGAAAATTGGATACGCAAGGCAACGGATAATAGAAAGGGGTAACAAGAGAGTAGAGAGATTTAATCTAACTCACAAGCTACAACAATTCAATGTGGGAGAAAGTATACTACTCAAAGCAAATCCAATGGGAAAACGGAGTGATAATACGGCGAAGAAATTCTTCAGACTTTATAATGGACCGTATACGTTAAGACAGCGAGTAGGACAGAACACTTTCATCGTATATGATGAGATACAGAAGAAAGAAATTGGTAAATTCCACGCAACGTCATTTAGGAAGTTCTACACATGAAAACAACGAGGTCAATGAAACCAGTCAGATCAGCTGTTTGTGAAGCCACCCTACTACAAGGTCACGAGCAGTGAGCGTGTAAAAAGGGGAGGTAAGACATTTATATACACTCCAATTAAGGGTGAAATGACGAATATTATTCTTTATTATTTGTTACATTTTTTTTGCAAATAATAATAATAAATAAATAAAAAAAAATTATAATAAATAAATGTATTAAAATTTTGTTTGTTACCAAGCAGAGGAATAATGCGACAGTACAAATAAGTGATGTACTGAGCATGGAATATAAAAATTTAAATTTACCTAATAAACTGTAAATAATTAATAATATATTAGAAATAAGCATGTTAGGGATTGCAAGCTTGACTCAGACAAAAATATGAACAGGTGTTTCGACCTGAATTGACGTGCACACACACACAAATGTAACTGAAAGTGTGTACACCAGTATTTTGCTAGTGTGTGTGAACGCAGGTCTCTGCAGGCGAGTTTGCCACCCCAAGATGAATAATTGCACAATTACTGTTTTTCCATAATTATTCATAAACTATAATTAAGAATTAAAATCCAAAACCACAATAAAATGTAATAAAATTTACTAAATACTGTGTACGAAAACCACGCGAAAGTGACGCACCGTACGAGTGTAATAGTGAAATAACTGTGTACAAATCGAAAGAGTTAAGTTGCAATGTCCAAAATTACAGTGAACATGTGTTGTAAAAATAGTTCTAAGATAAGTATAAGAGTTTACATACAGGACTCTGCAATTCGCAGAAATGTAAAAAATAGCGAATTGACAAAGAGTGGGGGAACTGAATCCAGAGACAGTTTCTAACATGTCGATTTCGTACCACTGCAGGGTGTTGACCAAGACATGGGTATAAATAGGACACGCAAGCTACAGTGGTTCTCTTTCTTGAATCATCCACGGTGCAGCGGGAGCTTATGCTCGTCAGCACGGCATATTTATTTTTTTTGTAAACAGTTTAAATTTGCCAGTTACGTACAAATATGTAACTAAGCTGTAAAGACAATCATTTTAATTAATAACAGCACTTCTTAAGAAGATCCATTAACGTCAGAAACAGCACGAGGAGAGTTCCAGAGAATGATTTGACGCTCGACAAGAGAGAGACAGCCGACGCTGGAAAAGAGGAGAAGAGAGACAGCCGACGCTGGAGGCGAGACGAGGACGAATACCGATGAATAAAAAATGATCGAGCATGATTGACGACAATAAGGTGATAAACAACTTATTTATATCTTAATCATACAAAGAACTCAAAGACAAAGACATTTCTATTTTATTTAAAAGTAAGAGCAATGTTTCTTGTAAAGTAGAATTAAAATCATAGATGTTTTAGAAATACGATTAACGTAACACGAGCTCAAATTAATATGATATAAATGATTACAAAACATTTAAATGAAAACAATTAATATTTGAGAAAACAGTACTGAGAAACAAAAGATAAATTCAATAACTATTAATAATTTTGAGTACATTACAATATAGAAAAAGATATTTAAATATTGATATTTTGAGACACATTAATTGACTGAGTAGTCTGAAAATGAGATTTTTCTCTTATACAATAATTAGTAGAATAGAATATTTAGTCAGTAAGGATGTATATAGCTTAAGCCTTACGGCACAACAACAAATAATAACGAATGTTTTAAACCGAAGTCAGTGCCATGTGCACATTTTTTAATAGTATCAAATAAGTTTTAATTACTGTTTCAAGTTACATAGAGTTCTTATTGCAGATACACCTGAAACCCAATTTAAATGTTATATTGTTAAATAATTTGTCAATCTTGAACGTGAGACCGGTCATGCCTATTTTATGTATATGTAACGTTGCATAAATTTGGTGCTCCAAGATCGTGGGGCTCCACAAATTTAAATTATATTAAATTTGCAGTTTGTTACGTTGCAATATATATATATATATATATATATATATATATGGTAATGTGACATAATGAGAGTTCCAAAACGATTAACGAAAATAGTCCAAATAATAATAATAAAGTCAGAATAAATAAAATCCAGTATGTAACAATTTAAAATGAAAAGTACAACACAATAATGTGATAAATAAGAAGCCATGTACTATAGATAATAAGACAAAACCTGTGAAAAGTGCACAAGTGAAAAGTGGGGAAAGTGGAAAACAAGGGTGATCATTAATCACACAGATAAGACTGTAAAGATCAGTGATCCCTCTAATTATGTTAAATGTAAAAAAACCAAATAGGTCTATACAAGAGATACAACTCTTAAAAACATTGTAAAGTGACAGACATACTAAATGTTAGAGTGTAAACAAACAATTGTAGTAATGTAGCATTATTTATTGAAAGGTTTTATATTTATTTATCCCATGTTGTTGGTTGTTAAAGTAGAAGGCATTAGCAGTGCTTAACCATGTTTATTTTTCTTTTATTTAAGCCAATGCTAATAATTGTTATCATTAATAAATCATATGTAAAGAATTATAAGGAGTGTATTAAGCCTATAGGCAGAATAGAAGGTATATGTTACAACATAATACCCAAAAATACTTAAATAGAGGTCTCATATAAACACTATTAATGATCCATTAGTAGAGCTTAATAGTATGGAAATGTAATGGGTATTATAATAAACTGAATATTTTATGTTATCATTCGTCAAAAAATGAATGTAATCTTGGCCATGAAGGCAACCATTTTAGTTAGTGTGTTAAAGAATTTTGTGTTAGTTAATAAACATTGTTAGAATAAGTTAAAGAAAAGTGTAGTAATCTTTAAAACAAATGTAATCAGGCAAAAGGGTTCAAACCAGGAAACAATTTAATAATTAATGTAATTTAGACAATGAGTATGAAGTCAAATATGAGGCCTAGGCCGAACATGAAATATAAAATAAAATAATGTCAGAAATGATTAAGTTATCAAATCAATATAATACAGTAATAACAAAATAGGATCAAAATTTAATAATGGACAAGTCTTAGAGTAATTGTGTATCAAATGAAATTAATCTAATGAAAATTAAGTATTGTATCATGGTGAATGTAAGGGCAGTGTTATAGTCCAGATTTATAGATTTTGTAAAGGTGAAAGGACACCTAATATGAAGTTAACTTATACAAAATTGTATACCAAAATGTAGACCTTTAAAAAAGGAACAGAAATATGTAAACCAATTCTAGTTTAAACAAAAATTAACAAGGGAGTATTTTTTGACTGTAAAGGCAAGGATATAATTTTGTAATATATGCCGCTTGACCTCAAGTTCACGGAAACCGACCAATCAGAACCCTAGTCTACTGGTCAAAAAGCCGTTAAAAAGACGAGATGAACGGAGAGTTGTATTGTTAGATGCCACGCTGAAGAGTTGAGTCTAATAGCGGACGCTTGTGAGAAACCCAAACTAATCAAGTAATACTCAGCCAATGTTATAAAATAAACCAGTGAAGTAAGGAAAAACTCCAAGACAATTATAAAAAAGTAATTACTGACCTATGGAGGCATAATCCTACACCAGGACCACAAAAAGACGCTAGCGAGGGATTGCTTGCTGTACTACAGGAACGTAATTATAAATCCGAAGTATTTTCATTACCACAATATACACAGATCAACTCCACTACACCATATAAACAATTTACTGTGCTAATTGGAATACCCGTTGATCATTAATCCAGTGATTAACGTTAATAACAACTTTATTTAAAACCAAAAAATGATCAGCTACATGACGTTTGGGTTAGCCGACTAAGCGGCCATCTTGTTTATTATTCAGTTTCCAGTGCCGACAGAGTTCGTTACCGCTGACGGTGAAAAAAACTAAATATTTTATTTTGTAAACATTGATAATTCAGTTTTATTGTTTTATATGTAATTGTAATGTGTTGTACTCCCTTTTAAAGCATTTTTCTGACTTCATAACTGGCCCAAAGAACCCTAGCCCTGAGATATTTAATTTATGTTAAAATTATTTACAAATCATTGAAGAGCGGATTCAAATATGAATCGATACTGAACTGTTAAGGTCGATCCAAGACCGAACCACTTGTGTTGTTTAACCAAAAAGCTGGAAAAAAATAATAAAACAAACTTATGATTACCAATACCAGAGTTGTCACTTCATGTGTGTGAGTAGAATAAGAGTTTGTTCACAGGTATTTGTGGGAGCGAGCAGGTACGCAAGGCGAACATAGCTTTGCTGGCGACAAAAGAAACTAACTAACCTACAATTGCCAACATACGGTTAGAGCTGGTCGCTGTGTCAACCAGAAGTGCGGGAAAATTTAAAAGCACTAGCCCACAAATACAAATGCTTTTATCAGAACAACATTATACAGAAAACACTAGTTATAGAATTACGCATCCTACGTGCGGCAAAATAACCGTATATACAGAATATGCACGTTAGTAATATTATTACAAATTATTAATAACGTGGAGCTTATTTAAACCTCAAACAAATTTACATTACAAAGTGGCGATTACAACGGTGAAGCGTAAGACGCATCACAACACAAGTACACGATAATAAATTAAACGTTATAGAATTATTAATTGACATGTACTCAAAATTATACATTATAGAATTGACGCTCACAACAGTGGGGCATAAAACAAAATAAAATCGAGCGAAGTCTACAAATTAAATATTATAGAATTGGCGCATACCAACGAGAGGCTGAATAAAATAAACCCACATACACGTACTTCACATAGTAATTGTTAAAGAATTGACGACTCCAACGTGAGGCTTTAAAGAAGGCATACACTTTTGATTATAAATATTATAGAATTGTCGTCCAACTAGTGAGGCTGAATTAGGAAAAACTACGGACTGTAGTACCACTATTAAACAATACAGTCAACCTAATTTTAGCAGGTGGCGGTTATAAGTCTAGAGATGCATACGAGAGGAGTGACAAAAATTCCAGAACCAGAAAAACGATTCAGCTATGCGAAATGGTTGACAACATTATTTAAAAAATTCAGCAGAGAGATGGAGTACATTAAGAAAGATACCACGGGCCATGAAAGAGCACAAATGAGTCGCGCGAATGCAATGGGAACACCAAACGACAAGATGACATTGAGAGATATTTATGATGAGATGTGGAAGTTAGACACCAAGTATAATGAAGAAGAGACTATAGGGACAGCCCACGAAAAAGACGATACCAAAATGGAAGGAATGACTGAAGAAGATTGGGAAAGATGGGATGAAAACTGCACACAAATGAAAAACGAAAGAACGGGAGTATACGCGCAGGTGACAGAGGAATATACACAGGAGGAGTATGAACAACGGAGACATCAATAAGACAACCAGAAAGACCAATACAAACAGAAAATGCAGAATTAAGGGAATGGATAAGAGTCATGTTTGAACAATCCAGAGAAGATATGTGTAATTGGAGGAAGGAACATAATCGAATAGAAGAGTTCGACGGAATACCAAGTAATAAAAACATGGGACAATCAAGTATTCAAAGAGCAGAAGAAATAGTCAAACACATGGAAGGGAAGCAACAGAAGAAAATGACAAAACAAATAGCCAATACGGAATTTATGAACGAGTTCAGAAAAGCTCTGGAAGGAATGACTAAGGAGAGTTGGCGTAGATATAATGAGATCTCGAACAAATGAAGGAAAATAAAACGGGTCTATACGCTTTTCTTAAAAAGGACAGTGAGGAGACAACAGAAGAGATACCAAAAGGTAAAAAAATTGAACATTCGAACCAGGAAAAATAAAAAAAAGGAATGAAGAACCAAATCATTAAGAGGACTAAGAAAATGCCTCTAAGAAAACTAATCAACACCAGAGAAGAATTGGAGATGAAGAACGGACTACTTGAGACGTTTAATATACCAATTACTGACCATGCGGAAATGATGAATTTTTATAGAATGTAGGAGAACGATGAAGGAAATTCTAGGAGGGATCAACAAACAAACAGTGAGTAAAAACTTCAGAAGGTCTATACTTAAATGGAATATACCAAAAATGGAAACGTATAATAAAATGACAGTGAGGTCATCAATAATGAATATGCCATTAAAGTATTCATTTAGTAAAATAGATAATAAAGCAATTCAAGTAGGCCATGAAACAACTGAAGATTTAACAACAGAAAAATCAGAACACCAGGTAGCCAAGATCTATATCACTAGCACAGAAACAGTTCTGCATACCAGAGTAATCCGAGAAATAAGGGTAACTGAATTTATGGACCATGGATAAATTAAGCACCAACACACCATCGAAAAAAAGGACCGATTTTCTGAGAACCAACAACAGCAACAAACATTTAAAAAAGAAGGAAAAATGATGAAAGTAATGATCAATGAAGATTTCAAGAAACACGAACAAACAACCCGCCAAATTCTAAAATGAGTAAGGTCATCTTACAGGATACTTTTGAGAATTTATTTTGGATCAATAAAGAAGAGAAAGACAGTTAACAACGATAAGCAGGGGACAATAATGGAAAAGAAGAAAAGAAGTACTTAAAACAAATGAACTTGCAGAAAAAAATTGATGTTTGTGAATAAATGGAATAATAATAACTATATTTGTAACTGCTAAAAGGGAATATTGAGACAGAAGATGAATAACGTAGTGGCTAATGAATCATTTAACAACGAAATAAAATTAAATGGAAAAGAAGAAGTATACAAAGGATTTTTACCAAAACTGAAAGTAAGTTATATGAAAGTAAGGGGAACTGCTAGAATACAATTTATAATAATGAGAAGAAGTAAGAAGACAACATGATTCCGAGGGTATTTAAAGTAACGCAAGAGTTACCATTTTTGTAGGAGTGTAGAAGGCTACGGCGCCACTCAATAATTATTATGATGGGCAGGGGCCAATGAGCACTGTACCATGCACGGGGTGAATGGTCGGGTGAGGAATAGGTCAGAATAGTGCCACTCACAGCCGATATGCATTCACCGTGCCATTTCAAGTTAGGGAGGAATTGATGAACCCAATTAAGGAATCCATAGGAACAGAAGAAACCCCAGAGGAAAGGAACAATCAGTTGGTAACTAAATAGCCTATATGAAGAAGATGAAAAGAATTAATATATTTCGTAGATTTGCCAAAGTAGAAAAGAAGTTATGTGTAAGTTACGAGATAAAAACCAACTAAAAAAAAAAAAAAAAAAAAAAAAAAAATTCATCACAACCCAATCCCTGAAACCAATGAAAAAATTCCATGAATAAAGGTAACAGCTTATTTTTCCCTAAACCCCAGTTTCGAAAAAATAACCATGTCTTGGGGGGGGGGGAGCAATTATGTAATGTGACATAATGAGAGTCCCAAAACGATAACGAAAATAGTCCAAATAATAATAATAAAGTCAGAATAAATAAAATCCAGTATGTAACAATTTAAAATAAAAAGTACAACACAATAATGTGATAAATAAAAAGCCACGTACTATAGATAATAAGACAAAACCTGTGAAAAGTGCATAAGTGAAAAGTGGGGAAAGTGGAAAACAAGGGTGATCATTAATCACACAGATAAGACTGTAAAGATCAGTGATCCCTCTAATTATGTTAAATGTAAAAAACCAAATAGGTCTATACAAGAGGTACAACTCTTAAAAACATTGTAAAGTGACAGACATACTAAATGTTAGAGTGTAAACAAACAATTGTAGTAATGTAGCATTATTTATTGAAAGGTTTTATATTTATTTATCCCATGTTGTTGGTTGTTAAAGTAGAAGGCATTAGCAGTGCTTAACCATGTTTATTTTTCTTTTATTTAAGCCAGTGCTAATAATTGTTATCATTAATAAATCATATGTAAAGGATTATAAGGAGTGTATTAAGCCTATAGGCAGAATAGAAGGTATATGTTACAACATAATACCCAAAAATACTTAAATAGAGGTCTCATATAAACACTATTAATGATCCATTAGTAGAGCTTAATAGTATGGAAATGTAATGGGTATTATAGTAAACTGAATATTTTATGTTATCATTCGTCAAAAAATGAATGTAATCTTGACCATGAAGGCAACCATTTTAGTTAGTGTGTTAAAGAATTTTGTGTTAGTTAATAAACATTGTTAGAATAAGTTAAAGAAAAGTGTAGTAATCTTTAAAACAAATGTAATCAGGCAAAAGGGTTCAAACCAGGAAACAATTTAATAATTAATGTAATTTAGACAATGAGTATGAAGTCAAATTTGAGGCCTAGGCCGAACATGAAATATAAAATAAAATAATGTCAGAAATGATTAAGTTATCAAATCAATATAATACAGTAATAACAAAATAGGATCAAAATTTAATAATGGACAAGTCTTAGAGTAATTGTGTATCAAATGAAATTAATCTAATGAAAATTAAGTATTGTATCATGGTGAATGTAAGGGCAGTGTTATAGTCCAGATTTATAGATTTTGTAAAGGTGAAAGGACACCTAATATGAAGTTAACTTATACAAAATTGTATACCAAAATGTAGACCTTTAAAAAAGGAACAGAAATATGTAAACCAATTCTAGTTTAAACAAAAATTAACAAGGGAGTATTTTTTGACTGTAAAGGCAAGGATATAATTTTGTAATATATGCCGCTTGACCTCAAGTTCACGGAAACCGACCAATCAGAACCCTAGTCTACTGGTCAAAAAGCCGTTAAAAAGACGAGATGAACGGAGAGTTGTATTGTTAGATGCCACGCTGAAGAGTTGAGTCTAATAGCGGACGCTTGTGAGAAACCCAAACTAATCAAGTAATACTCAGCCAATGTTATAAAATAAACCAGTGAAGTAAGGAAAAACTCCAAGACAATTATAAAAAAGTAATTACTGACCTATGGAGGCATAATCCTACACCAGGACCACAAAAAGACGCTAGCGAGGGATTGCTTGCTGTACTACAGGAACGTAATTATAAATACGAAGTATTTTCATTACCACAATATACACAGATCAACTCCACTACACTATATAAACAATTTACTGTGCTAATTGGAATACCCGTTGATCATTAATCCAGTGATTAACGTTAATAACAACTTTATTTAAAACCAAAAAATGATCAGCTACATGACGTTTGGGTTAGCCGACTAAGCGGCCATCTTGTTTATTATTCAATTTCCAGTGCCGACAGAGTTCATTACCGCTGATGGTGAAAAAAAACTAAATATTTTATTTTGTAAACATTGATAATTCAGTTTTATTGTTTTATATGTAATTGTAATGTGTTGTACTCCCTTTTAAAGCATTTTTCTGACTTCATAACTGGCCCAAAGAACCCTAGCCCTGAGATATTTAATTTATGTTAAAATTATTTACAAATCATTGAAGAGTGGATTCAAATATGAATCGATACTGAACTGTTAAGGTCGATCCAAGACCGAACCACTTGTGTTGTTTAACCAAAAAGCTGGAAAAAATAATAAAACAAACTTATGATTACCAATACCAGAGTTGTCACTTCATGTGTGTGAATAGAATAAGAGTTTGTTCACAGGTATTTGTGGGAGCGAGCAGGTACGCAAGGCGAACATAGCTTTGCCGGCGACAAAAGAAACTAACTAACCTACAATTGCCAACATACGGTTAGAGCCGGTCGCCGTGTCAACCAGAAGTGCGGGAAAATTTAAAAGCACTAGCCCACAAATACAAATGCTTTTATCAGAACAACATTATACAGAAAACACTAGTTATAGAATTACGCATCCTACGTGCGGCAAAATAACCGTATATACAGAATATGCACGTTAGTAATATTATTACAAATTATTAATAACGTGGAGCTTATTTAAACCTCAAACAAATTTACATTACAAAGTGGCGATTACAACGGTGAAGCGTAAGACGCATCACAACACAAGTACACGATAATAAATTAAACGTTATAGAATTATTAATTGACACGTACTCAAAATTATACAGTATAGAATTGACGCTCAACAGTGGGGCATAAAACAAAATAAAATCGAGCGAAGTCTACAAATTAAATATTATAATATATATATACCGGTATATATACTTAACCTACTTTTCGTTTACTCTATTTCGTTCAACTGATTAGTTAACTATAAAAAAAAATAATAACTGCATAATGTATTCATTAATCAACTTGGTTAGTTATTTATAAAACTTTGGTAATTCACCCTCGGATCCGAGATATATCCTTTCTTTATATTAAAGTTAAACAATTTACTTTTGCTGCCATTTGAAGAATGGACTTATTAATATTAGCATGTTATAGTCATTAAAGCTAAATACATCATATTGTTTATCACAAAGTTACAATGGTAATTTAATTCGCCCAGTCTTTTGTATTATTATATTAATTTTATTTTGGTGTCAATTGTCTTTCATATTTTTATTAAGTAATTTCTGAACTACAGAAGTTTGACTTCTGTGTCACCTGTATATAGCATCCTCGGCGAATAGGGGTTGTCTGTAGTAAACGGTGGCTATGCAGCCTCTGGTCTATCCTGGAGGTCTGAAGAAGGTGTAATAATGCAAGGTGTGGTTGTCTCTCTCTTTTTGCAAGGTTTATCAGATTCTGGTGCTGGCGGTGGTGGGAAACTTTCACTTGAACTCACTTACTTCGGTTTACCGGACTTTTACCTTATAGTTAAACTGTTACGTATACTGTGATCTCTATCATGTTGACGTGATATTAAATCAACTGCAGAGATGTCATAAACAAACACGTAAAACGCATCAAAGATGTTAAACATATTGAAATTACTGATAATTATTGCTATCTGCTTTACTAAGCATTATCTTAAAGAAACTAAGAGAGTGAATGACATATTCTTTCATTCTCTATAATATTGTAGTTACTTATTTTAAATTGCTGGTTTATTACGTCTCTCTATAATTTATTACTCGCTGATGAAACAGGATGTGGTTTACATATTTATTTGTTTAACATTATTTAGTTTTCTATTTATTTCATTCGCTATATTTATTTTTCTGTTATGGAATTCATCTACAAGTATGCATGTTTCTACTGGGTGGGGTACATAGGGAGAGAAATTATGTATTTTCAGTTAGGATTATATTATTTTTACCTCTTTTTTTATTTTGTGCTATTTAACCCTATTAAATCGTCACAAACAGTCTTGACCGGGAATATCTGGCCTGCTATTGGTTAATACCGGTCACATGATTAGTATTGCAAAAATCAAATATTCTTACATTTTATGTTAAAAAATACTCCCTTTTGAACCTTTGATCATGTTAAATTTAAGTTACATGATGTTATTCCTGATAAAAGGACAGGTATTTTGATACCTAATTTGATATAAGTGGGCCGTTATAAAAGATGTTTTTTCACCTTTACAGCAGTTCTGATTATTGACCCTTACATTGCTTTTACATTTATTATATTATATTGTAATTCCTTAAATTAATCTAATATGTGCTATTACCATTATAATAATTAAGTTTTATCACATGAATTTTGTCCCTTCTAATTATTTTTCTTACATTGACTTTTCTTATATTTCTGACATTGATTACATTGACTCATTTCTGACAGTACTTCCTTTATATTGAATTTTTGGCCTAGGCATGAATTTCATTTCAGTAACATGTTCTAATTTCACATTGATTACTATCTATTTTTTTTGTTTTGTTTTGAACCCTTTTTCCTGATCTTATTTGTTTACCACTTATTACATGAGCTCTGACCCTTAATATATCCTAACAATATTTATAAATTACAACAAAATCTCTTAATATATTAGCACTTACCTGGCTGAGCGATTCTGGGTCTGTCCATCTGTCATGTCTGGCCATTTTTTACACATTTTGACACAGTACATAATCAACAATATAGTTATAAGTAATTCAAACTTTAATTTTTTTTTTGTAAATTCAACTATTCTCTAAAACAGTATATAAAAGTGAAACTTGTATTTTAAATAATGTTTTTTCTATGAAATTATAAAGTTTCCATGTTTTTGCAACTAAAAAAAGTTGAAATATTATTCCAATTAGGTTATACCACAACATATTTTCACACAAAAAACAAACTTTTCTTCTGAATATTCACTAATATTGTTAGTATATACTATATACACAACTTTGTTTACATTGACTAAACATTTTTTTTGGTTTTGAACCACTTACACATTCGACTACAAAACCATTTACCGAACACAAAGTATACGTGAACAGAAATGTACATACTTCTGCGATCTAGGTGCCAAATTGTGAACTACTAATGTCAGTCTTTATGGTTACATGATTACACATCGTCAAAAAGCGTAAATCAACAGCTTTTGTCATGTAAAACAGTGCTATACGTGAAAACGTACTTACGTCTCGTCAAAACTCGGAAGTTATGTAAGCCGTACATGGACGTCTTTCGCCAGCAAAGTGTTAACTTAAGGTATAGCCTTCATGGCCAAGATTACATTCATTGATTAACAAGCAATAACACTAACTACTTAGTGTACTATACTCCCATTCCATCAATTCTATCAAGCATTACTAGCTGACTATTAGATTATCGTTTATATGGGCCCATTATAAATATTGTATTGTGGTAACACAATTTTCATATTTTGCCTATAGGCTTAGTATAATTAACAACATGGTTTAATAACAATAACACACATAGTCTTTGATATTAAAAAATTAATACAATTAACTACTGTCAAGGCCTTCACTAATATCTCATTCTGAGATGAGACCTTTTACCCTAACTTACTGTCAACTCTATTTACGGTTTTTTCTTTAAAAAGAAATAACATGAACTAATACAGTTAACACTTCACTGACAAATATTGTATTTATATAATTGCTTGTTTTGCACCGAGATTCTGTTCGCCTAGTGCTTGTTTTGTTTTCACTTAGGGTCATTGGAAGGATCATTAATCTGTACAGTCTTTTCTGCTTAATTAATGATTATCATTGTTCCCCCTCTCTTCTCACACTAACACACTTCTCACAGGTTTATATTTTATAATTTAGAGTACATTGTCTTTATTTATTGCACTTTTGCATTGTACTTTTATTTTTACATTTTGTGACATGGCTAATGGTTTATTAACCATGGTTTATTTTATTTTACTTGGTTGAATATGTGAGTTTAAACATTCTGACTTCTGTTTAAGTAAACTATTTTGTTATTTAAGATAGGGCTTTTTAAGATGGAACAGGCAGCACCTTGCCTATGCCGTGTTGTGAAGATGATGATGGTTTATCAAGAATGTCAGTAAATCAGTGCTTTTTCTATGCTAACAGTTTAACTCATATTTTCACACGTCCCTGTTACGGATTGTTTCCAAGTTAAGGCTATGCAGAACCTTGTTGTGACAGGCTTTGAATGTTTTTTTTTTAATCGAGTTTACAGTGTGTGTGCATACCTTCATCCTTGCTTAAGGTCCAAGTGTACCTTACACATTTATAAATACCTTATAAATGGTATAAGGGTATAATATGGGTATTATACCTCATAATGGTATAATATGGTATAAGGTACCATATAAATATACCGCCACACTTGCTATAACAGCCAAATGTACACATATCTTTGTTAATGAACATCCTTTGGTCTAATATTATGTCCTTCACTCTCATTGATTATATAATTTACATTAAATAAATTGACTACATAATTCTGAAACTGCCCTATAGGAGTCCCATTACAGCAAGTAGATTTACAGTTGTTAACTCCATACTTCTTCATAGTGAAACCCCCCTTTTATTTTATTAAGTATTTTATGAATTTTTTTTTATTCTATTTTATTTTATTTTTTTTTTGTAAAGGGGAGAGACATAATATTTAAAACTAGGTAATGAACCTAGAGGAAGCCTAAAGTGTGCAAAGACCCAAGCCACAATTTCAGACATGTCCACTGGTTGGATGTCAGGACCTGCAAATAAGAAACTCTATTAACAGTAACAAATTTATATTTATTTGATGTCCAGTCTGTACACAACATAATAAGCATTAGTGAAGTACAATTATATAAATGCCACTGGGTACTATTAAAATACAAATATATATGTAAATCCTTGATCAAGCCCTAAGCATCATGTGAATGTAAGCAAGAATTTTTTTAATCACCAAAATTTATTACTCTGCATATGACAGTCATCACTATTAGAAGTTATGTATGTAGATATATATATATATATATATAATCATTATGCATGCACAATTATTGTAAAACACTATAGGTTTAGGCATAAATGCTTAATGCAGTGGCTAGTAAAAAAAATAAATGCAACTCAAGGATAGAAATATGATATTAACATCTAACATTCGATATTTGATAATTGATAAAAGGTATTTGATATATATATATGTATATAATTTGATATATGAAATTCAATATATGATCGTTAATGCAAAACACTGGATATTTGATCTATAATAGTATTAGATTCAATATATAGTATTTGATTCAATATATATAGTATTTGATTCAATATATAGTATTTGATGGCAAGGTAGCCTAGAATTACTATTTCTGTCGACAGTCCTGATAGCACATGTGCTATACATCATTAACATTATATTATATTCTCTAGTTTTTTTTTATATTAAGAATTACACATAAACACGCACTACACACACATATAACACACACCCCAATTCCTGCATCAACCTTCTCACTATAACCCATCATATAATAGAAACTTTACAACTATAGCCTACCCAACTTACAATTCAGCAACTGATTTGCCCCCACGTTACAAGATAACTTAAATTTGTAATTTAATCCCGGATTCATGCAGTCTGGATTAACAACTCAGGGAAATAGCCATAATTACTATTAAGGCCCCAATAATGGCACGAAATTCAAACACCCCAGTCCTGCATTATGCCCACGTGGAAGTACATGATTAAGAAGGCCACAACCAATACTCTGATAAATTGAACACGAGAAACAAGGAAACTCAGAGCTGTTCATCTAAATACATGTATATGTGTAATCCCTTACATAGTATAAGAGTGCCTTAAATATACATAAGGTGTTTATTTATGTACAGTGTCCGAACAGGCAGGCACGAAACCTAACGTGTTTGCAGATTTTAAACAAGTTCTGAGTGGATTTTATAAGTCTGTTTTTGAGAGTGTCTACAGATGCACCGTGTTGTGGTAGATGATGGTGTTAAATTAAATTGAGATGGATCAGACCTGAATTGTCCAATGTAGTAGGCGGCCATGTGCCTAGGTTGAGCTGTAGTTGAAACTGATGATTTCTGGGGGCAGAATTTCTCCAAGAGTCAGCATCTATGTCCCAACTGACGGCGTCTCGATTAAGTAGTTTCTCTGCACCAGGGGTTGGCAGGTCTTAGGCCAACCCCGACACCCATCTCGCCATTGGCCGAGCACCTAGGACAGGCAACTTGCTATGTAGGGTGTCATAGACATAACACAAGCACAGCTCGCACTAACACCACAATTATAATGCTATAGAGAAATCACACTTTAATATTTACCATGGGACAAGAACTTTTTCACAAACACTTACTATCTATTAACAATCCGCTCTAACCACAAGATGTGCATTATTTAGTTTTATAAATCTTTTATAATTATGACATTACTTTCTATCTAGGCCGCTCTCATTTACAATTTCTGAACGAGTAGCTGAGTGTAAGATAAATTTAAATTGATTGACCAAGTTAATAAATTACATTTAAATTTAATTAGACCCTGTTGCATGCCTGGAAATTCACACACACACACACACACACACACACACACACACACACACACACACACACACACACACACACACACACACACACACACACACACCTTTTAGTAAGAACACGTAACACAAATGTTTTGAGGTTAAAAATAATTGAGTTATAATTAAGGCTATGCCTACCTGGAGCTGGCTTTAAATTATTTTTCCATAGTAACATGCTTCAACCAGGCAGAATGATGCAGACGCCGTCAGTAGTAACCAGAGAAGATTTCTCTGAGAAGGTCGATAGAGAAATGAGGAAAAACACGTGGCGAATTGCACCCACGTTAGTTCGCTTTTCTTACAGGATACGGCACAACAGCTGGCACTGGCCGACACGATTTCGTAGCCACAACTAATGATGTAGCCCACTACACACAGCGCCGATGCACCATACATGGCAGTGCGCTACGCGCGAGTTTTAAAAAGTGGAATGATATACGCGCATACCACCGGACCTAGCATAATAACAACGGAGCGCCTAACGAAGTGTGGCACAATAGCACTGTTCAGACTCAGACATCTGACCAAAATTTCTCTACCGTACCTAGAGAAATTTATTGAATATTTTTAATTTATTTACCTCAAGATGTATTTTCCTGTATTTGGTACATGTTTTGTGAATCCTATTGTTCCCATCCTCGGCCTTGTTTTTGTTAAGCTTTCCTGTTGGTTTTTGGTATTTTATACTCGTATTATTGCGTGTGATTGTTGTGTATATATTAACTTTTTGAGTATTTTCGATTTTGAATACTTCGAAAATTGTGTCATGTTTTGTATTGATTTGTGTATTAGTTTGTTTAGTTTTGTTTGTATATTTATAAATAGGCTATAACATCTTGAGGTAAAGAAATTATAAATATTAAGTAAATTATATATGCATCAAGAAATGGACTGTAGCAAAAAGTGTTTGAAATGTATGTGTGTGTGACCAAGTTAAACAGTTGCAGTAAATGTTTACAGTTTGTTAAAACAGCCGTATTTCATTGGGAAAAATAATTATTTTTTATTTTAGGGTAGATATTTATGTTTATATTTATTTTGTTACAGCATTTGGAAGACATCACTACAATTATAAAGGATGAAATTCTTTTAGAAGAAGTGGAAAAAGAAATGAATACACAAGAGGTAAAGTTTTTTTTAAATATACACTCAGTCTTCCATCTACAAGTAGGTGAAACAAGTGAGATTCATGGTAGATGAGTCTTCCATTGAAGGCGGTCACTTTATTAACAAAATATTGTTGAAGTTGAACATTTATAGTTGAAAATTAGATTCAGTCTTAGCCTTTCCGGTGCTCTGGGTGTGTATACACACAACATTTTTATGTCACTATGATGCTCCGGATGTGGTAAGTCACGTTTTAAATTGGTAAAGTGCTCAGAACGGTTTAGTACGGCTATGGCTGTGATACACGGAACAAGCATTGTGCGTTCAAGGTCAACGAATTGTCTTTAGTTATGAGAGCTGTTGAAACAAAGACAGTTCATTCAGTGTGTCTGGTGTCGTTTAGAAGTTGAGAAAATTCACAGATGGGTTTTTGTAAATGCTGCCATTAAGTGATACGTATATTTGTTGTTGTGGCGTGCTCCTTTTATGTACATCCGCAATTGATGACAGTTGAGTGTTGCTCAGGTTGTGTAATCTTTGCCGTTAATGATAAATGTAATTGTTGTTGTGACGAGTTTATTTTTTATCTACATTTGCTAATTGACTGTTGAGTGTTTTGAGATTGTGTAATCTTTGCAGTAAATGACATGTATAATTGTTGTTGCAGACCATTTTGTAAATGGTAGAGTGCTCCACGCGTATATACACACACTGCTGCTGAAAATATGGCACACGGGTATAGATGTGGGCCGGCCAAATGCCCAGTGGACAGGACATTTATAAATGGGCATTTGCCTGGGAAATTGCCCAAAGCAATTTTGAGCGCCCAAAATCTGGGCATTTATAAAAACAAGTATTGCTTTAACTTTTGACTGCTTATAATAATTACTAGAGCTTATAAAATATCATAAAAACCATTATTAAAGGTAGATTTCATGAATAAACTTGAAACGGTTTGAATAAAATGAGATTCTTTGTAATCTTTGATATTTTCACTAGGGCGTTTGCCAAAAAAAAACATGTTATAATGCCTTAATATTGCTAATAATTATCATAGCTTCTAAATAGCACCCTAACAATATTATGAAAGATAACTAAATGGGAGAATAATTAAATGGGCTAAGGAAAATATGTACTACTTAGGGCCTATGCAGTTTAAAAATGTTATTAAGATTAACTTACAATAAATTAGATTTATTAGGTAATATACTGGTAACAAAAATATATTAAAAAAAAATATTTTAGATATTAGTTATGAGTCAGTTATCAGGTAATTATATTTTCATTATGAATTTTAGAAAAAAGAACAGAAATAGGCCTAAACAGAAAACTAACAGAAAAATAACTTTATAATTTTTACAGGTTTTAAGAAAAACTTTGAATTACTCATCGAGGAGTGGGAAATTAAGCTAGGAGTTGGATTTACTAATAATAGGTGAGGATTTCTGGAGAGGGAGATTGGGGGCAGCCATTTTGTTGTGGACTTGGAGGGGGGAGATTGGTGGCAGTCTGGCAGCCATTTAGTTGTGGAATAGGGCTGTCTGTGAGTGGTTGAGTGAGATAAGCTAACACCTTCTTTGTGTTATTTGAAGTGTTAGATTGAATAATTGCAAAATGGTTAAGAAAAAAGGACCTGTTTGGACTTTTTCAATTTGAAAGGGAAAGGAGTATCTTGTAAATATTGTTTTAAGGAGTACAAACAGTCACATTCCAACAAAATGGAAAATCATATAAAAAAGTGTTTCAAGTGCCCTCAGGATTTAAAAAAAGTGCTTGCATTACGTACAATGATTGAAAAACCTATTAAAAAGAAAAGCCCTTGTACCCTTAATAGTTGAAGTGGAGGATTTCAACAAACCAGGACCAAGCTCAGGATCATTTAAATCAAGTTCTTCCAGTGAGTTTCTTCCGCAACCTGTTTCGTCCTCAACTCCAAAAGGAATCCCTTCATTTGTTCACCACATGGATATTCAAACCAATGTAAGTAAACATTTAAAAAATACACAAACATTATTAGACCTACTTCAAATGTTGGCTATAGGCTTTAGAGAAAACTAGGCCTAAGGCCTAGTATATTATCCATCCAAAAGGTTTTACTTAAGTTTGTAAATGAACAAACATGAGGTTTACGATGTGCAAAATATATATTGCAACAGATCAAACTTTATTATTCTAATAAGGATATTGTGAGTGTGTAGAAGTCAATAAAAGTCTATTATGGAGGATATGAAATATTATTTATTACATACAAATATTGTTTATAAAGATGTATAATGTTTTTTAAATTGTCATGTATTGATAGTATATTAAATTGTTTGTATTGTTCGATTAATATAAATCGCTTTTACTTGTTTGCTGCAACGTCCTCCTCTCGTCTCATCGGTCCCGTCTCGTCGTCCTCTTCTACAGCTTCACTCCTTCCTGGTGTCCTCTTCATCTTGTCGTCATTGTACAGCAAGCAGCTCCAGCGGCGATATTTCAGAGTCTCGTAGTTATGTTTAACTGCTTCCACGATATCTTGTAGTGTCTTTAAGTTCCCTATGCGGATATCTTAACTTACACGACACAGCACTGAATTTTATTTTAAATTTTACTTAATTATTTATCTTCTTGATTCTTACCGCAAAACTTCGTTAAGAATTTTAAGGTTTATGGTTTATTTTATATAAAATATTCCTTCATTTGTAAGAGAACAACTCTTACTCGGGCACAACTTCCCCTAGCAACGTCGACAGACAGACTGTGTTCAACCTAGCTCTGCAACGTATGAATCTCACTGAATTTGGTGTAATTTGATAGGCCAAGCCCAAGTCACATGATTGATGGAACAACCAGATACACAAAATTCATGAAAAACTTTGTATAATTTTGCATAGTCCTGCATGGAAATTATCTACAATTGTTATTACCCTATCATTGATAAGAGTTACACTTGAGTTTTGCTTTACTTAAAAAATCATATTTCTAAATTAATTACAAACCTCAGAGTATACACAAATCGAAGCTATTTATTTAAATAATTCCTTGTCAAATTTTCATGTAAATCGGTTAACTACCACTGCCGCTATATCGATCGCAGATTGTCACACCCGCACACGCGCACCATTTCATACAAAAAATACATGACAATATAGTAAATTTTTTATGAAGAGTTTGGTGTAACATATATGCTTATCATTTTTTAAATACAAAACTTATGACTAAAAAACAAAATATTACACAAAACAAATTTAAACAAGAAAATGCTTGTCATTCATGTACTCTGATATAAACAGCATATCTTATCATCCTGTTGAAACCCCCCTTTTATTTTTCTAAGTATTGTAATTTTTTTTTGAATTTTATTTAATTTTATTTTTATTAAGTTTTTTTTTTTTTGTAAAAGGGGAGAGACATCATATTTAGAACTAGGTAAAGAAAAAACCTAGAGGAAGCAAAAGTGTGCAAGGCCCAAATACAATTACAGACATGTCCCCCCAGGTGAATGACAGGACTTGCAAATGAAAAACTCTTTTAACCAACAAGCGTGTGCTTTATTCAACCTGTAAGATCTTACATACATAACAAGTTCGTAATTGTGTGAGCACACCATTAAAGGCAGACTTATATATATCTATGTATTTCCATTAATTCATAATGTCACAAAGTAAGTGAATTGATATTACTAATTGCAAAAAAATTTCTGCCTGATCATGTATGAGTCAAAGTTGGTAATAATCTCATTCATTAAGCAATACTAATCCATCAGTGTTGTATAATATCAATTAGGCTAGCCTGTTGTCTCAAAAAACACATTTATGGTTATTCTCTTTTTTTTTAATCAGTTACATATTCCCCAAAAATATATATATATATAGTAAAATTACACACACAAACACATATACGACATGAATAACAAAACATCCCTCATTTCAACACTAACCTCCTCATAAACCCTTTCCCACAGCAGTAAATAAATGAACCCAAATATGTATAGCTAGGTACAAATATAAATGATAACGTAATGGAATATCACAGCTCCTAAGCATAGATTTGCTAGTATATTCACAAGCATAGTTCACACCAGAGAATGTAAGTTACCGCCCCGAAACTCAAACAGCCAAACGAACCCTTAGCTTAATCATTAAGCATTAAGTATGTGTGTGAAAGAAAATCGTTTCTCATCAACAGCATCAGACAACCCCCAGCTACGTTATTAAACTCTGCCATGACCAGATGACTTGATAGCACGAGATAATTAACTCCCTAATGGTCTTAATTAGATGAAAGTTAGATCTTACTGTAAACTGCGGATGTGTGTGTATGTGTGTAACTTCTTACACATTATACAGTTATAAGATACTTCATTAGGTGTACTGTGGTAATGTTCACACATGCAATAACATGATGATCACACATAATTGAACATGAGAGTTTGTGCTAGAGTCTAATTTTCAGAACTTCACAAGTGAGCTTCTGGCGGCTTCTGTGCATTCACATGTTGTAGAGAGAGAGAAATAGATAAACAGAATTTTCCCACCTGGATAGTCCGGTGTACTTAGTTCGTATAGGCGAGGATCAGTGATGTCACAGTCATATCCCCCGTCCCTGGTGCAGCTTAGCGTTGGAAAAGTTCTTGGTTCAGCTTAGCATCGAAAAGTCCTCGACTGACGGCATTGTGGCTAAAGATCGTCTCTGCTATTAGGGGGAACAGATGTTCGTTCGCCCCTGACACCCATCTCGTCCTTGGTCGAGCACCTGGACATACAATACTTGTAGAGGGTGTCATAAAGAAATTCACGCCACTTAGGCCGTCCACATTAAATACCAACACTAACTTTAAGCAGCTACAGCGCATACACACATCGCCACTAATTCAGATTAAACAGTACTAAGCTCGTCTAGCAATTATTTTCTTAATGTTTCATTGAGATATTCAAATTGATTTGCTGTGTCTATCGTTGTTATTAATTACATCAAAACAGCTGAGTGCAAGATACATTAACATATTCTCTATTGCAATTAACTTGACCCACGACTCTCACATTCATAATTTAATTAAATATAATTTAATTTGATTTTGTAACAGCGTTAATGCCCAGCTTAAAAAAACTGCTCTATACGCACACACACACACAGGCATAACTCATAATGAAAGCTGAAACGCAAAATATATTTGGGGTTAGAATATTTTCAGAACCCCCAGACTTACACGTACCTGGAGCACGCTTTATCTAGCCTATCCTAGTGATAGGTACGGAAGTCCTGGTTAGAAGTTCGCCGCCAGCCGAGACCAGATGAACAGCTTGGAGGATGAAGCAGAAATGAGAGCGAATCAACGTTTCGCTCCAGCCAAGTAACCTCCGAAAGCAGGAATGTACAGACACACAGCTGGCTGGCAGCGCCAGCAGTATTGCGTAGCCACACAACCTTTTGTGTGTATAACCGACCGACAACAAACAATCTTAACAGAGTGGCAGTGCGTGACGTCAGCGGTGCTCGTTTTTAAAATACTAATAATCTAATACGTTGCCGAAGCCAGTTCGGCACACTGTGTTCTGTTGCAGGATTAACCCCTCCACGTGTAAAAAAAATTTTTTTTTATATGGAATACAAATTTTTTTTAAATCCTAAATTGACATAATTTCTTCCCAATAATCATAATCATCGAAATAATAACATAATAACTTCAAAAATCCAAATAACTGAATAGCTTCTATCAAACAACATTTCCCCAACTGTCACTTTGACAACTCTAATTGTAAACAAACAAAAGCACATGGCTGCTTATCACCAAACATTGCTGAACACTGATAAGGATGTCAATGTCAGACGTCATTCGGCTATATCTACAGTTCAACCATACATTTTTCAACATGATTTCAAATATTCTTATTTTACACATAATTTTATACAATTTCCTACCAGTCATTCTACTTATATTCTGGCATTCTAGTTTAATTATTTGTATTATCCTTCTTTTAATTTTTAATTTATCGCACAGACTCATGCCGCGCAACCTTTCTCGTTTTTTGATTGCTCTATGCTTGCATTTGTTTCGGTAATTGCCGATACATTGCTTTGATTTAAATTTTAAAGGTTTATATGTAATGCCAGTTGTATTACCCAGGCTACACATAATATAATCTCCTTTGTACAATATGAACTCATTGTTTGATTGAAATTTTTCTGGTATCATCTCAAACATTATTTTCATCAAGTTTTTACAGGGATCAGTATCTAAGTGCATTTTAAAATTTTGTAATGTCTCGGATTTGTCTGCATACGCATTCATAAAAGACGAACACATATTGCTGTACAGTGAATCTCTGACTGTATACATAACACCTGCATTTCGTTTCATATGTGGCTGAAAACACTCAGACAGTTCTGATCTTCTGTAAGAATTAACCTTACCTGTGTGCTTTTCCTCAAATGCACCAGCTTCAGGAACAAAACTACTTTGGTTACCCAAGTATTCATCAAATATCTTATTTACATATTCATTTTTACAACTGTATGGACTTCTCAAGTGTTTATACATTTCATTATTGACTGATAAAACATTACCAGAATGGATCTGCATCTTACAGACACGGTATAGCAAATAACATTTATTGTTTTTAAATACTCCACCGTTTACCTTTGATCATACCAATCTGGATAGATGTGAACTAACACTTTGATAAGGTTTTCCCTATTCTCATTTCAAATTTATTAAAAATATTATTTGTAATTTTATGTTCATACACGTTGGTAATTGTGTGCTGTGTGTTGAAAATTGATTCATATTTATTTAAAAGATTATTTAAATGCTTTCGTTGACCATCCGTTATCTCCTTATCAGGCGCACCACCCTTAGCTGCTATCTTATCTATGCGATTACCGGCTGGTTCCTGTATGTCGACGGGACTATACCGGTCAATCGCATTGTTACATTCATTTTCCTGCCTAAGAGAATAATTCAACTTAATTTTGGCTTCACATTCCCTACTGTGAGATTTATTCCTTTCTAAGGCGGTCTCACTACTACTACAAATTAATTCTAATTTATCAGCTATACGTTTTTCGGTTAACTTAAAAGTTGTTTATTTTGTTTAGCCTATTCATGAACGGCTGTATACATTTTTTTATTCTTATCATGAAGTGATTGTAATGACTTATTTTGCTTTAATGCTACTTCTTCTGAGAGTTTTTGCATATTTGCTTTATTTTCGTTCGACAGCTTTTGCATATTGGCCTTATTGTCTTCGGACATCTTTTGCATATTGGCCATTAAAGCCGCTAATGTATTTTGTAATTCTAGTGATTCGGCAATATTGATTATTTATTTTTAAATTTATAAAATATTATAGTTTTATTTATAGTAACGGCAATATTTTTGTATACGTATTATTTCTAATAATGTCCGTTTATGTTATTATTATTATAGTCAAGTCTCACAATCAAATGTAAACACTTAATCTAACACAGATAACAATTATAATTCAACCTCCATACAGATAATAACTCTGTTGTTCAAATATCTGATAAGAGAGAGTATTCCAACTTTTATCTACACTCCCTGACAACATAGAACAGCACCTATAAATAGTTCAATGAATTTAGTCTCTACACACTCAAATAAATATTTCTTTTTTTTTTTAATTAATTCATTAATCGAGCCCCACGTTGGCAAGCGCCAAATATCCTTATGCAACAGATCAAACTTTATTATTCTAATAAGGATATTGTGAGTGTGTAGAAATCGATAAAAGTCTATTATGGAGGATATGAAATATTATTTATTACATACAAATATTGTTTATAAAGATGTATAATGTTTTTTAAATTGTCATGTATTGATAGTATATTAAATTGTTTGTATTGTTCGATTAATATAAATCGCTTTTACTTGTTTGCTGCAACGTCCTCCTCTCGTCTCGTCGGTCCCGTCTCGTCGTCCTCTTCTACAGCTTCACTCCTTCCTGGTGTCCTCTTCGTCTCGTCGTCCTTGTACAGCAAGCAGCTCCAGTGGCGATATTTCAGAGTCTCGTAGTTATGTTTAACTGCTTCCACGATATCTTGTAGTGTCTCTAAGTTCCCTATGCGGATATCTTAACTTACACGACACAGCACTGAATTTTATTTTAAATTTTACTTAACTATTTATCTTCTTGATTCTTACTGCAAAACTTCATTAAGAATTTTAAGGTTTATGGTTTATTTTATGTAAAATATTCCTACAATTGTAAGAGAACAAATCTCTTACTCGGGCACAACTTCCCCTAGCAACGTCGACAGACAGACTGTGTTCAACCTAGCTCTGCAACATATGAATCTCACTGAATTTGGTGTAATTTGATAGGCCAAGCCCAAGTCACATGATTGATGGAACAACCAGATACACAAAATTCATGAAAAACTTTGTATAATTTTGCATAGTCCTGCATGGAAATTATCTACAATTGTTATTACCCTATCATTGATAAGAGTTACACTTGAGTTTTGCTTTACTTAAAAAATCATATTTCTAAATTAATTACAAACCTCAGAGTATACACAAATCGAAGCTATTTATTTAAATAATTCCTTGTCAAATTTTCATGTAAATCGGTTAACTACCACTGCCGCTATATCGATCGCAGATTGTCACACCCGCACACACGCACCATTTCATACAAAAAATATATGACAATATAGTACAATTTTTTATGAAGAGTTTGGTGTAACATATATGCTTATCATTTTTTAAATACAAAACTTATGACTAAAAAACAAAATATTACACAAAACAAATTTAAACAAGAAAATGCTTGTCATTCATGTACTCTGACATAAACAGCATATCTTATCATCCTGTGTTCTGTTGCAATATATACTATTATAACAAATTTCTCACTTCTAGATCTAGGCTACCTGGCTACCTCATCTTCTACATATCCTAACCTCATCAACAAATGTTAAAACAAACTAGGCCAAATGTAATTTTAAGCTTTAAGGATGTTTGATGTTTAAGTTATTATAGGACGAGTATGCCCTTCAGTCTTTGAGCCCCGCGATGGGCGCCAATTTATTATAAGACGGAACGGTTTTTTATACTGCCACACGTTGGATGCGGCAATTTATAGTAAGATGTTCGTCGGTGTTTTTATAATTATTTATATTTATTAATCTCAGGGTTGTTTTTGTTTAATATGGGGTCTTGTGTCCTTTGTCCTTCCCACTGATCTATTGGGTAAGGTATGTCAGTCGTCTCGTCTTTATTCTTCTTTTCTTCTTTATTGGTGCACTTACTAGTGATTTCTTTTTAATGATACTTCACTTATTTAAACTTATGGTACTTTCTTCTCCTGTATCCCTGGTGGTATTCTAGACCTTTTATGTATTCTTACTAGTGGTGGCTTTTAAATTAATTTTCGGTACGTTGGTGGATGTGGTGTTATATGTACCGTTACAAAGTTAAATAGGCAAGTAGGCCTGTAAAGGAATATTTTTGCTGCAAATTGTTAATGCATGTGTTTATTTGGTACTTGCGTATCATATAGTAGACTACCTTGCACCGCGGCGGTTAGATTAGGTTAGGATGCTATTTTGTTTAACTAATCTGTGTTGACCTTATAATTTGTTAAGAAGCCACGTTATTTAATGATTGAACTAAGTTAACTAATTTACAACATTAAGACAAGCCTACTTTTTGAGTCTAATGGTATTTTGTATTTTTTCAGGAGATGCTGAACCAAAGCCTCGCCAAGGCCATATTCGTCAGTGGATCTCCCTTGTCCATGGTAGAACATCCACTTTGGATAGATTTTTTCAAAAGGATCAGGCCTTCCTTCCAGTTGCGTTCAAGATATCGGCTATCCTCTTAACATAAATAAGCAACTAGAGGAGGCAAAAAATCTCCATCTGCAGTGTGATGGCTGGAGTAACCTCAAAAATGAATCGATTATTAACTTCATAATTTCAAAGCCTGAACCAATTTTTGTTGAGTTTGTAATGACTAACAGCAACAGTCACAATGCCGAGTACCTTGCTCAGCTTATCACAAATTTAATGGAGAAGTATGGACCATAAAAGTTTCTGGTGGCGATTGGTGATAATGCTGCAAACATGAAAGCTGCATTGAATCTGGTAAAGGTTAAGTTTCCTCATATTGTTCCTCTCGGGTGTCTAGCTCACCTATTAAACTTATTGTGCTCAGATATTTTAGGCTGTCAAACAATCAAAATTTTCATGGCAAACGCAGTTGAGGTTGTCAAAACAGTAAAACACAGCCACATTTTACAAGCATTGTTTGATGAAATGTCAGCTGAAAAAAATTCAAAGATAGGATTTCACTGAAGTTCCCAGGAAAGACTAGGTGGGGGAGCCATCTTTTCTGCCTTGAGAGTTTGCAGTCAAACAAAGTTGTTCTACAAACCTTAGTTGTCAACGAAAAGGCGCAATCATACCTGAAGCCTGAAATAAAGAAGAGAGTTCTTGATGATGATGTTTTCTGGGTGAGAGTTGACAAAATGATAGAGCTGATGAACCCAATTGTTCCTTTGATTACGGCTTTTGAATCCAATAAGCCTCAAGTTCATAAAATAGCCAAAAAGTTCAATGAGTTGGAGGCAATTCTCATCGAGAAGCTACCGTCCTCTCCACTGCAATCTGCAGAAGAAAAGGCAATCTTTGCTAAATTCCAAGCTAGGAAGGAATTTGGTGTATCGTCTATTCACCTTGCAGCTAATCTTCTTGATCCAGCAGCACAAGGTAGTAATCTGAAGCCTATCGAGATGCTTGATGCAATAAGCTTTGTTTGTGACACAGCAAAGAACACAGGATTAGATGTTGTTCAGGTTAGAGAGAACTTAGCTGATTACAGGGACAAACAAGGAATTTGGTTCAGACAATTTGTGTTGGAAGGAGTGGGTCTTGATGAAGAGAATCGTGTAAATCCTTTACTGTGGTGGCGAGGTTTGAGAGGAACTTGTGAACTGGTTGAAGTTGCTATAAAAATTCTTGGGGCACCCATTACGTCTGCTGCCACAGAGCGAACTTTCAGCACTTTTGGCTGGATACATAGTAAGAAAAGAAACAGACTTACATATGAGAGGGCAGCAAAGTTAACATATCTCGCATACAATTGGAAATTGATGCATGGAACACCTAAGCTCCAGAAAAAAACCAAACAGAGTAGTCCAGAGTCTTTTTTCTGGACTCCAGACAAAGACAAAGGGGGAAAAACCCCAGTATCCAATGAAGAACAAATTATAGGCCTAGAGTTTGAGGAATCAGAAGAATCTGAGCCAGAACTTCATGACACTTCATCAGAAAAAAGTGATGAAGATCAGGAAACTAAGAAAGTGATTAAAAAGCGATAATGGACAATTTCATTAATTTTTGTCGCAGTAGATAATCTACCTATCTACGCTACCTAATATAAGACAATTATACTTCATTTCAAATTAATTTAGCAACCTAATTTGTTTTCTTTTTTCAATAGTTACTATAGCCTATTATGTATTATTCATAAGCCAATTAAAGTATTGAACCCATTAAAGAAGTAAAAAAGTTACGTTTAGTCCAACATTTTTTTCCCAATAACAAAACTAACACTCAAGCAACATTTTCAATATGTCTACCAAACCACTAAAGAAGCAATATTGCAAAACAACTTTTCCAATACATCAGCTTAAAAAAATTATTTATAAGCGTTGCCTTATCAATATATCTTTAAAATGAATAAATGCCCGGGCATTTATGGATTTTGAGCATTTAACCTGGGCATTTGCCCCAACTTACAAATGCCCGGGCATTTTACATCACTACACACGGGCAAAGCATAACTGCTCACACGAGTTGGCAGCGAAAAGGTTAAAACATACATACACCTGAGATGTCTTGCATTGGTGCTGTCACCCAACAAGTTGAGTGCTAGTTGATTGGGGTTGGTGATTCAATTTCAGTTGTTAGTTTATACAATAACATTGAATTTCCTATACCAGTGAAACACTCGAATGTTGTCTTCTACACTTTTGTTCCTTGTGAGCAATGGGTAGGTTGATGATTGTTACCAACATGTAATATGAATACATTGTAAGTACATCAATAATTGAATGAACGAATCAAGTTTTGTTTTTACTCAACCTTGTTTTGGCATTTGTCTTTCTGTCTGTTGGCGTATGTGTCACGATTACTTTTCAACACATCAAATGATTTTTGTAAACCTTGGCCTGTGTGTCTGTAACTCTACTCTACAGAACTCTATTGTTTTTGACACTGATCCCGCAAAATGTAGATGGGAGAGTGGTAAAAATGTGTGAGGGTGAACATTTGGAAAAAATCACAAAAGTCTGTGTGGAATATCGAATTAAAGAGAACTTTAACCATTATGACTTTAGCTTCATTTTTAAAAATCTCAATATTTTGGGATACCAGGGGCCAAAAGTGAGGGAAAATTTTGATAAAATAGCAAAAATTCAAAGGGATTATTGGGCATATGGCTTGTGGGATATCAAAGGGAATATTAACTAAAATCTGAATATAGTGGTGAGCTTTAGAAATTTCAATATTTTGGAATGCAAATTTTTAACACAGCAGCCTAGAATGGAATCAAAAATTATTAAAATCCGGCCGTGGTCAGACTAAAGAATATTTTAACACAAATTAGATGTTTAAAATTTTTTAGCCTGTATTGTGTGCTTACTATTCAGTTGTTACATTTCTGAACAAAAAATAGGGTATTTTTAATTAAGAAAATTGTGTTTAGTGGTTATAATCACTATTGTCGGTCCATTGTTAAGCAGCAGGGAAATGGGCAGTAGTCGGTACAACTAGTTGGGGGAATGAAGCGCGTAGACAATGCAGAAGTTATACGCATCACAAAAACAGTGGGAGCTCAGTATACTATCTGAAATGAAGACAGATAAACCTGTTTGAAATGATATGCTGTCAAATCCTTATATGTAGTGGCATTTCTCCTGTGTGTATAGTTTGCTACAATCAATAAAATGAGCTATCACATGACTAAAAACCATAATGGCTGCCACACAGTCAACTATGTGGGCCACTCTTTATATACAAATCAATCATAAAACCTGTTTAGACATGTGAGAGAACGATTGGACATGCAACAACAATAATATGCTTCCTGAGCTGCAGAACTTGGTCACTACTTTGAACAAAGTACATTTATTACTGAATGAACTGTTATATTACATCATTTTCGATTAGCAGAAAATCCTGATTACCATATTTTTTGAACAGAACACTGTTGCACACCACTATAGAAAAATTATTCCGATTAGAGCTTTCAAGCTTCACAGCTCATCGTCAGATTGGAAATAACAATAATAGGACTAGACAACTTCTTTATACCCACTTGCCCTACCACTAGCATACACATTTTCATAAACAAGCTATAAGTTAAATGTCCTTTCTGGCTATTATTAACTAGCGAGTTCAGTCAGCCATGTCAGTACTTTTACATTTCTTTCTAGTACAATATGTGTGTTGTGTGTGTTTTTTTGTGTACATTCTTTTCAATACCTAACGTTTTAAATCCTTTCTCATTTAGTATTAGTATTCATTAAATTTTCTAACCCTTTCTTTCTTTTAATATTTCTAACTCCTCTCTAAGCCTTCTTTTAACTGTGTTACTACTTTCAAAATTTCATAGTCTTCTAAAGGATTAACAAACTTATGGTTCTCTTCTATGAAATGTCTTGCATATAACGGATTTGTTGTTCTATTACTTTCTCCACATTTGTGGTTACATAACCTGCATTCTAATTTCCATCCTGTCTCACCTAGGTACACTTTGTTGCATTATTTACATTTTAATTTATAAACTCCGCTTCTCTGTAAGATTGGGATTTTTTCTATGTTTATTTCTTATCTTATCAAATACTGTTTCACGTTTTTTAATTGCTATATCTACTCGTATTTTTTAAAACGTATAATTTTTCTGGTGTGTGGTCCTACATATGTCAATGACCATGCATAATTCTTTTGTTTTGGTTCTTGCATGTTTGTTTTTAGCTTTTTGCATGTTAATGCTTTCCATAACTTTATCCACTATGTGTGTGTTATAGTTATTGTTCTTTACAATTCCCTTTATCTTTTTTATCTCGCTATCTGTTGTTTCTGTCTATTTAAGCACTGTAGCTCTATAACAAAATGAATTGATTGCCGCCACTTTATTTGTCGTACTTCATTTCAGATAATATACAGAGTTCCTACTGTTTTTGTAAAGTGTATAACTTGTGTATTGTCTAGGTGCTTCATTCCTCCAATTAGTTGTACTGACTGCTCCCCATTTCCCTACTTCTTAATAATGGACCGACAATCTCTTTGTAGATGCCCAGGTTCCCCATATCTAAAAAGCTTCAGTCTTCCATACTTTCTACCTTCATACTGTGGTGCTGAACTTTTAAGACTCTGTCTCTTATTCTTCCTCTTAATCATTTGTGTCGTCACAATCAGATAGTGTGCGCACTTTATGATTCGCCCAACCAGACACTGACTTGGTGGCCTCAAACTGTACAGCATAGACAAGCGTACCCACTCAATTATGGTGTATTACCATTGTAACAGTTGTTGTAGTTCACTATCTCTGCCCCCATCAGTAAATATCTATCACCAATGTCATTCAGAAATTTTCTGGTGCTCTGTGATAGGCCAGTCTAACTAGCAAGTCAATACTTGCTTCAAACTGTTCTGCATAAGAGTTCTGGCTGTAAAGTGACACTTTCTGTAGTAGCTCTAAGGCAGATACTTGAAAGCAAGAATAAGTGAAACCAATAATATGTGCTTGCGACTTCAAATTGCCAAAGATATGTTGTCCAGTAGTGCTTCCATCAAATGTTGGGCCCTTGATATGAATAGGCATGACTGCAGTCAAAGTAATTCTCTCTGGTACCTTATGTTCTGTATTTTTTGGACTTTACATTTTTTGGTACAATCTGTTGAGCAATTTGATTTGTAACAGGGTTGGTTTTTCATTGACTGTTCAGCTTCTGTTTTAATCTGTTATTTTACATTTGCAGTCCACTTCTCTACTACAGATAATCTTACCTCTTCCCCACTGAGATCACCGTGTAATTCACCCACACCTCCACATAGTAGAACCCAACTCTGCAGCAGTATGCTCTTTGTTCCTATATCAGTGCTTTTATGTGTTTTGTTTCTTGTTGATGTTCTTCTGTTTGTCATTATATCTAAGCAGGGATGCTTTTAATGAACTAAATGAATAAGTATTACCTTCTTAGTCTGTCCTGTGGCTTCCTTATATAAATTTTAAAGATCTAAAAACGTGTTTCAGAACTTATGTTCCATCATCAGGTGTGTTTCACTCGTTGGAGGTCGTGAACACATTAAGACACAACACGTATTTAAACACAAAAACTAGTTAACAATAGCGCACAAAGTTCACAGTGTGCACCATGCGGTGTAATATCCATACTGCCATCTGTTGTCATTGTTGTCTGTGCGCTATCTGTGATGCGGGCTTCAGGCATTCAGAGATTTGCAATGCTGTATCATACATTGTGTTGGAATGAAAATTCAGCTGGTCGTTTAACAAATGCTTGGGATAAAATTTATATGCCTTATACACTTCAAACTCCTCGGCAGCACTCGTGTACCGGCCTTACTTGCAAACATGTATGGGTATAAGATTTGTAGCAAAATCTGTGTAATTGTGGTTACTATTAATTCAAACTGCCGTATTGAATGTAACAATGTGCGGCAGTTACGTTAAAATTTTTATACAAAAAACAAGCAGTTTTACAAAAAAAGTAGTCCGTTCCTCGGTGTGGAACTGTTCGTAAGCTGATCGCAATTGATTATACAGTGAAACTTGGTTAATTCGAACTTCAAGGGGAAAGGGAAAAAATTCGAATTATCCAAAATTCGAAATAACCAACATCATACGGAACAATACTGTAAGTTCACATTTTTTGTTAAGTACTGCAACAGAAATAATGTACGTTAATTGCACAGAAGAAACTAATTTATTTTAGTAATAAAGTGAGTTATTTTACAGGGTATTACTCAAAAATTGTATTACATGAACCAACATTTATAAAAGAGAATTACCTGTACCCTAAAAATGTGTAATCTTTGTTTGTTTTTGTTTTTTTAGTTGTAAACACTGAATAAAATCTTCTAATTCACTCACAGCACAAACAATTTTGTTATTAACGTTGGACTGAGCTTTGACGAATCGTTTTAAGTCAACGATCATTGAAACTGCCTCAGAAGTGGATGGAATCGGTTTCTCTGGTTGAAGGTCTTCTTCGTCTTCTTCTTCTGCTTCAGAAGATCCCTGCGTATTTTTCATCACTTCTTCGAGAATTTCCCCATCCGTCAGAGTTCCACAGATGGCGACATCAGCATCGACATTTAAATACGCTTCGTACCTTACATCAACATTTAAATCTTCCCAGCCATCTGGTGTATTTTCTTCAGGATGGTTCCAATCAGTATTTGTAGAGTTTGCAACTTCATTTGCTTCATCATTTCTGATCTTGAAACCAGCGACCCTGAAACAGTGTGCTATCATACTAGGCTTAACTTTGTTCCATGCATTATGTATCATATGAGCAGCGTCCAATATGTTAATTGATTTTTTGTTTGGTACTCCTAAGATTTTCATAACAACCTGTCGACGATAAAAATGTTTCAGATTCTTAATAACCCCTTGGTCCATAGGCTGAACAACTGAGGTCATGTTAGCCGGAAAGTATTCAATTTTAATCCACTTTAGCGATGGAAGGTTGTTGTGGGCCGTGCAGTTGTCGATAAACAACAAAATTTTTCTCTTTTTCTGACCAAGTTCTTTGTCAAGATTCAGAAGCCATTTTTCAAACAATGCAGCTGTCATCCAAGCTTTTTTATTGGCTTCCTAAGTTACCGGTAAACTTCTTGCAGACTTAAAACATCTCGGCTTTGCTGCTTTGCCAATCATTAAAAGTGGTAATTTTTCTGACCCATCCATATTTGACCCTATCAAAATTGTCAACCTTTCTTTACTATTCTTTCCCCCACTGCACTTTTCGTTTTTAAATGAAAATGTTTTGTTTCGTAAACACTTAAAAAATAGCCCTGTTTCGTCGACATTAAAGATATTTTTTGGCTGGTAATTTTCGATAGTTTTTGCTAATTCAGCATGCCACTCATCTACTAAATGTCCGCTCACTGATCCGCTCTCACCACAAACATTTTGAAAAGAAATCACATTTCTGTCATTAAAACCCGCAAACCAACCGGTACTTGCCTTAAAATCCCGAATGCCCAATCCCTCTGCGAATTCTTCTGCTTTTGCACGGATTATTGGTCCGCTTAAAGGAATGTTTTGGTCACGAGTTTGTTTGAACCACTTTAAAACACAATCGTCCACTGCAGGATAATCTGCTGTTCTTACCTGCTTTTGACTTTTCCCGTTTTTTTATTCCAGTTTTCCATAAGTGTGTTTTTATTTTTTAAGAAAGACGACAAAGTGTTCGGTAAAATTCCGTTTTCTTTTGCAATGTCACATTTTCGTTTTGCTCCCCGTTCCACGTCTTGTATCACTTTAACTTTTTCATCTAAAGTTAAACTCTTGTACGGGCCGCACTTAGCCATTGTTAAACTGAACGTAACCTCTAGAATGCACGTAAGCTCTAATTTTAACCAAAACACTACTGTAGTTTTAAAATTAAATCGAACAACACGATTTTGACAGCACGCAATTAAATCGATCAAATATATTGTAACTTACCGTCTGCGGCTTCCAGAAACAACGTCTTCACAAAGTTGACATGTTTCGGGACACTTGTCCCATCATCAGAACTTAAAATAATCGTGTATCATTTAAGTTGATATATTTGTCAATTAATTAAAATATTAAAATCCAACATGAAATAAATAATTTAAAACAATATGAATACTTAAATGTCTAAAAGCGAGCGCGAAGGTTTAACAATGTACATCGTACGGAGATTGACCGCGCACTGAATTACGTTTTGCTCCCACCACGACATGTAACGTGTCCAAAATTGGGTTATTTTATTCATTACAGTATGGGGTATTTGCATTTTATTTATTTCATTTTGTGTGGGATTTTATAAATTTATTGTGAAAGTTTTATTTCCCGATGAACGTTATTTCCATTACAACAGAACACATGGCAAGTAGAACAGTTTGAGACAAAGGCGAGGCGCAATCTCTATTGTGTAACACGGCAAGGAATTCGCGCCACCCTAATTTTCTCAGAACTCTGTATATGTGTGACGACGCCCGCACTTAACATCTCAGAACGGGGCGCTGTTAGTGACGCCGTGAAAACTCAACCGGTGCTGAAAAAATGGCGCATGAACAAAAAGTTTGTAACACCAACCAGCCAGCTACAGGAAATGTATTTAAGCCACGCCCGCTGCTAGTGACATCAGTATAGCAGAGGCAAATATCGTCTGCTCATTTTGGCTGATATAACGCCTATGTTCCATGTACAGAGTGAATACGATACAGCAAATCAACAATATACGACGACGAACATCAGGTGGCAGTTCCTCCCGCCTCAAACACAGTCCACATTAGGCAGAGACGCTAGACAGTCAACGAGAAGCAGACTCCGTTAACAAACGTTTACAGTTTTGTCGGCGTCCCGGTCGGTGTTGTTTTATACGATGTGAGTGAAACAACAATATCGTTAATACCGACCGGGACTTGTGAAATCAACGACGTAATAAACTGGTATAGCAAGTGCGGAACGCAAACAGTTGAAATACGGACAGTGAAATCGGGCATCAAAACACGTGTTCGGTCGGCATCGAGACAGTGATTGAATATAAACGAGACGGGAATATATAAAGGCCAACTATTTTCCAATTGTAACATAATATTTAAAGGGGTTTAATTGGTGTGATAGTGTGTGTGGGCAAAGCTGGGCTACTTTCTTTTTGTATACTTAGTATGTAAGGTAAGGTCTCTTTAACCAGTACTAAATGTGTTATTATTTTGTGTTCTGTATGAGGAATTTACGTCTTTCTGTGAGTAAGTAAAGTATTCATTTAATAACCATGTGTTAGTCCAAGTTATTTCGTCATTACCACGTTCTCATTTCTGTGTTGCGAAATTCGTCTAACGGACCGGAATCTTTCTGAATTATTAATTGGGTGGGGTCAGATAGCAAAATTGTCCTTTTTATTTAAGGTGGAGTGTAAGGGTTTTCGATATTTTATCCTATATAAAAAATAATCGTGGCGACCTTGGTCTTCTGGTAAAATTCAAATAACAGGTAGGTAGATGTGATTGCGTACAGGTAAGTTCTGGCAGTGGATTTTATGTATTAGATATATTTCGGCCCTTTTTTATTGTTACAGACAATAGCGCATCGCAGTGTCATACAATACATTTGATTTGAAAAGCAGTTTATCATTTAAAACACGCGGCTTGGTATCAGTATTGTTATAGGCTTTATAAATTTCATACTCTTCAAGAGCGTTCAAATATCGCCCTTTCTTACATGTGTGAAGGGGTATTAAATTAGTTTTAAAATTTGTGTAATTATGATTTTTGGAAATGAGGTGTTCTGCAAATTTTGACTTGATATTGTCCAAACTGTGAAGGTGTGTAGGCGGCCTATGTTCTGTAAATCTTTTTAAAAAACTACGTCCTGTCTGGCCCACATAAAAGGCGTCACAATCGTCACATATCAATTTGTAAACACCAGTTTTGTGTTCAAGGCTGGTAGTTCTGCGGACACGAAGATTATTCATAATATTATTAGTGGTTTTGTAAGTTGTAGAAGGTGTGTAGGCGGCCTATGTTCTGTAAATCTTTTTAAAAAACTACGTCCTGTCTGGCCCACATAAAAGGCGTCACAATCGTCACATATCAATTTGTAAACACCAGTTTTGTGTTCAAGGCTGGTAGTTCTGCGGACACGAAGATTATTCATAATATTATTAGTGGTTTTGTAAGTTATAACAGTACTAGTTTATAAATAAATATTAAAGTTTATAAACCTGTTTATATAACTGAAACTCTACTTGCTCTTTAAATCAAAATATTCAAATTTGTCCCACTTACCTTCATCGCGAATAAATCAGGGTGTCGTCTGATGTACTTAGGCAGAGAAAAACAACAGGTAATGCAATGACACACACGTATTTTACAAACATAAATAAAATGGTATTTTATTTATATAGCATGACAATTTTTCTGTTTACCTTCCGGTTTAAATTTACTAAAATACGCCTTATGGCGGAATTGTGAAACTACGTCAAATTATGATTTCTACTGTAGTTATGCTTTTTCTACAATAACCCTCCGAACAATATTAGATTCACCTAGCCATGCTATCAAGATTTATTTATTACTGAATATACATACATACTTACGACTAACTTATTTTCTACTCAAGAAAAAAAAAACGACCCAGTATATGCTCACTCACTCCCTCTCATACTGTACAATTCCCCATAATTTAGATTTAGCGCTTTTTTATTGAATTTTCATCATTAATATTGGTGAATTGAAATTAATTAAAATTGAAATATTTTGTCTGTTCAAACTGCTTAAATTAGGTACTCATCCCTTCATCCACGTGGTTATGCCATCACTGTTAACACTTGATTCTGCTGACACACTCCGAATATAAGTTTAGAATGTTATTATTTGTCGGTTACTTCTGTTCGATCACTATAACATGATTGACTGTTATTTTAAATTAAAATAGCCAGATTTACTGGTCGGCCGACCCTAACTAGCTCGAGCAATGTTTTATGTGACCTCGCGAGGCCTGGAGTTCTAAGTCGACTAACTGACGCTACTCTTAGCGTCACTCCCGCCACAGTTCACCAGCTTGCGCTCTGATTCGTGGATAAAATCACATGACATGGTGATTAGTGAAATTACAGTTTACGCTCTTGGTAGCGAGTTTGGGTATCTTTGTTCTGTCCTGGGGCTCGCCACAAAGTTTGTGTTTTTTGCCAACGGAAAACGCAATCATCCGCGCACCGGTTCGCATTCCAACACCTCAAGGAGCAGTGCTTATTGCAGGGCTCTGACAAAATGTGCGTCTTGGTGCCCCGACAAAGTAAAACAAGGAATGTTAATTGTTCAAAACTGAGGCCCTGTTTGGGTAGACCTTATGTTACACTTATAATTGCAATAAAAAATAAACCCCTCAAAATTGTCACATCACAAAGTGACCTTTATATTGCTGGTTTTATTAAAAATTGACCCAAAAATCTTAGGCATAAGGTATGTGTACGGTGTTGCAATGTATTTGCGTGTTGTATTCTCGCATGTTTTATGTCCGTTAATGTTTATATGTTTTTTCTTATGTTTTCGAAGGATGTTGTTCACCATATCGATATCATAACCGTTAGCAACTGCAATGTGTTTAATGGTGTCTAATTCCTCACGGTATTCTTTATCACCGAGGGGCAAAGATAAAAGTCTATAAATCATTCTATGGAAGGCAGCCAATTTCTGGGATAAAGGATGAAAGGACTTAGCATGTATTACAATATCAGTCATTGTGGGTTTTCTATAGAAGTTAAATTGTAATTTTTTATTATTGTCCTTGGCAACAGTTAAATCTAGAAAATTCAGTTTACCATTGTTTTCATTTTCAAGTGTGAACCGCATTTTGTCATTGATATTATTCAAATAACTATGTAAATTATCAATTTGCCTTTGTGTACCTTTGTATATTAAAAAGGTATCATCAACATACCTGCCGTAAAATATTATGTTATTCTTGTGTTTGTTATTCGTGAGAATGAATGAATTTTCAAAATTATTCAGGTATATATCTGCAAGAAGACCTGAAAGTGGAGAACCCATTGCTAACCCATTTTTTTGGCTGAAATATTGATTATTGTGGGTAAAGTAATTTTGATCAAGAACTAACTCCAAAATGTGCATCAATTCATTTATACTGTCAATATCCAATTTATTAGTATCAATAAGGTTAATCTTAAGTATACGCAGGGTCTCAGCTACTGGTATATTCATATATAAGTCTACAATATCAAAGGAAACAAGTTTGTAAGCCGGTTCAACTATGAAGTTTTTAACCTTATTCACAAAGTCAACACTATTAATTAGACTACGATCATTAATTATTTGTATATTGTGCTTTATTATGTTAACTAATTTTTTAGCCTTTTTATACCCCGGAGCAGTGGTGAAATTTACTAATGGTCTCAAGGGGATATCATCCTTGTGGAGTTTGGGTAATCCCGTCAAAACGGGTGCTTTTGAATTTATAGGTTTCAAAGATCTTCTTGTTTGTTCATCAAACAAATGGGTGCATCTGTTTATACACTGATTTAATCGTTTTACATAATTATCAGTTGGGTCAGAATTTAGTAAACCAATGTTGTTGTTAATAATGAAATTTTGTATTTTATTGTTATAATCTTCTCTGTCCATAATAACCACAGTGTTACCTTTGTCAGCTTTAGTGACGAGAGCTTTATTGTCAGATAATTTTTGTTTTAATCCTATTGTAACCCTCGGTTACAATTTATTTATGAATTATATTATAAACCTCCACTTACCTTTAATTTTCGATCTGGCCGGATCTCTTAAGTGTGGACGAAAACCCCGTTCGTACGGCGAACTTGACAGCACATCAAATGAACTAAGGTTTTTGAAATGACTTTGCATAACAATATATCATTGAAGAGATAATATTTTTATTTGGCAATTACTGTCAATTACGCTACATCTCTATATGCCTCTCGCCATGTGGCGTAGTGGCGCAGTCAAATAAGACATCTTCCATTAATAACTTTTTCAACATGTTACCATCAAAATAAGCAGAATTAATTATTTCTTTTACTGTTTTACCAAAATTACGAAATATTCATTTGTTGATTGTTAAGACGTAATATTAAACTATACATACCAATTACTATTAGACATCTTACATCTATGTAGGCCGCCCAGCCTGCTACTCTCTTTCTCTCTCACACTATTAATTACCCCTTTTTATTAGACACGCGCCCCATTATTAATAAAATTGATACTTGTACCCCTTGTCGACACGAGGCATCCTCATCATGTGGCCACTTCTTTATAACTCCATGGATATAAAACGAAATAGATTTTTTGTTTGTTTATGTCTTTTGGTTGGACCCGCACACCACTGTCACATCACTGTTCAGCCGAAATTCACATTTTACTGGTAGACTACAAAAATTTTTTACTTAATAGCCCCGTGGGGCTGTACCGGCCGGTATTGTCTGTGTCGAACTGGGAAGAAGCATCTATGTTCCATGGCCAACCCAATTTCGTTGTTTTAGGTGGAAGTCACAGCCTCATCGTTCTTCGCCGTAGATATACCCTATTTAACTCATGCTGTTGTTTGTGTGCTGATCATACAAGGCATTCGCTAGGCACTGGCCGACGTCACAAAATAGGCGGGGCATATACTTTCCATCCGCCAGCAAGGTAAATTAAGTGCACAGAATTTAAACATCTTTGCCATCTTTGTGGTTCACTCAGGCGTGGGTCCGCGTGCCTGCTCGTGTGATGCATACGAGCGCACTGCCACACATTTACAAAGTTCTTGGAAATTGAGGCTGGGTGGATTCCACCGTACTGATTGCACAACTTGAGATATTACTTCTCCTTTGTTAGAAACTGTTCCATACACTACAACACGTGGCCTGGTCACCGTTGAAAATACACTTTACAAATATGTTAATAAAAACCCCAAAAATTTTAATAAATAAAATCCCGTAAAATCGGCATGTTACAATACCCCCTCAATGAGAGATCTTCTGCCGGAACAGAAGAAATCTCATTGATAAAACCCCTAAGAGGACCGGTGAGGAACTGGTGCCAACAATCCCCTCTTGTTCTTACACCTCATGGGTAAACGACCCCCCTGGCTCGGCGACTATGGACGCATCTGAACGAGATCACTGGACTTCTCTGTGCGAGATCCCAACACCGAAAAATCGAACAGACATGCACCACAGCGCACATCACCTTCTAACATGTTTCCCCCAAAAAATCCAAATCCCTGGCTTAGATCATGCCTGATCCTCAACCGATATGTTCCCCCTTATATGCAAACTGGGCTGCCTTTAGCAGATACTGGGCTCACACACACACTTATACTATATACTGTAAATATTGATATATTCTTAGTTTTAAAATTTTGTTTAAGTTAAACTCCACAGTTATTTTCTTGAAATCAACATAAAATCGTTTATTTAAATTGAATAATTCTCTTCAATAAGTAAATTGAACATTTCTTAAAATAGGAACATCCTTAACCTAATATGTGATTATACATACGCCCTAACAATACAATTTCATAAAAACACTAATAATACACAAACATAATATAATCAAAGTTTACAAACATCAATTAGATGGCAGGCGCAAAATCAAAGAAATTATTTTTTTATTTTTTTTTTAAACAATTTAAATTTATTAAAATATTTTCTTTCCGAACTTGAAATTGTTTAAAATTATTCCAATTTATTAAAAGCAAATTGGCTTTACTTCCTTGCTAAACATGTCTAGTATATGACCTCACCTATCAGCTGATCAAAACTGGGTCAAGTCAAGAACCTTGATCTACATACATTATACACAAGTTACATCTGAAAATACTTGAACATCTGTAAAATTCTACCTTTCAACACAAAAACACAACAAAATAAAACATTTAAAATAACAAAATATTATAATTAACAAGCAATTTGATATTTAAATTATTCAAATAAACACTTTCTAACTTTACATTATTTTCAAACTCTATCAAAATTTTCACTGGTTTCAATCAAAATTATATATTTTTACTATAAATCTCTTTATTTAATCATCTCATTCTCCATTAATTTTGGGTGATTTAATTCTTTATACTAACTCGATATATCACTTGACAGGTATACATCTATAATCTTTAACTCTCTCTGACTCTAATAGCCTTAACAACTTTAACTAATATGACACACATCTCTATCAAAATATCTATCAAACAATCTCTAAACCCAACTTATCATTATACTCAAATCGCCACATCATTCTCTCGATACATTTATTCTCTGACCCTTTGTACTTAGGATAAGTGTGTTCCCCCCCAAAAAAAAGCTCATTCCTTTATGTTGGCCCCTGGATTCTACCTAAGGTAACCCTTTCCGGCGACAAACGGTCCCTTCCCGTCCCAACCCTTTTGTTGCGGACTCCCTCATTACACTATCCCCTATTACAAAATTACCATCCCCAAATCTCATTCTAATTACCTCACTTCAGCTACAAAATAACATCATCATTTATAAACATCAATATATCAATCATTACTCTACATATATTCCCCATATCTACTGTGTCAACATCATAACAACATTACATTAATTCAAAACAATGTAACAGTGACATTTTACTACTGATCAGCTGACGCTCCTAGCAAAGTGAAAACACAGTTCAAAATTATACACATTATATGAAATACATATGGTTATCAATCATGACATCTACCATCATTGTTTCCCCTCTTTCTGACTCTGGTACTATTGTGTAAACCGCCTGCCAGTCGGTCTAGTTATTTACTTTGTTATACTCATTTCAAAATCACAAATTATACAAAACACATATTTTTTATCAATTCTTATATCTAACACAATAAAATAATACATTTATAAAATACAGACTGAACACAGTATACTGAATGTACGAATACCTATTTATCAAAGCAGAATATAAGCATTTTATTTGAGCAAAATTGATTTGTCATTTTTAATTTACAAACTTTAAATTCGTTGCTCATCTGAGCAACCCCCTAATCCACACACGCTATTGCATTTTATGTTGGACTGTAGCGCCCATTCGCGTTCACAAAGACTGCATAGTTGGAGGAATTGAACACCTCCGTGTCTTTGCTTCGGCTTTACATTTTAAAGTGTTAGGTATCGACATACCTGCGGTTTATAATTAAAAGCCCTTAAAATGGGTCTACCACCTGGCTATGCTGTCCCCACGTGGACAGAGTGGCAGCCGCTGTTCCATAGTTCTGGGGATTTCCCCTAGTTTCACCCCCCTATTAATTTCTACTATAAACCAATTTCAAGTCAGCTATGGTCAAGGGACTTGATATGGCCATAGCTGACCGCTAGCCAAATCCACGATTAGTGCTGGTAAGGCAGTAATCGCCCGAAAAGTCGGGGAAATCTAACTTCACTTTAATGCCTGTTCTATATCATCATTGTTATGTACGGCACGAAAGTCTATCAGGGTACAAATAAAATTGTACCAAAAAGGTGTGCCACACATTTTCGCCATGTTGGCCTCCGATGGAGGTAACACTCACGGTTACCCCCAACCCATTCCACTATCTACTAGGGCACAGGCCACCCCAGTAATAGCACCTTACTAACTAAATAATAAAAAATTAAAACCTTCTACAATTGCAGTTCCACACTCCACTGTTATATCACTTTTTTGAGCACCAATCTACCCCCCAAAATTATCCCCACATCTTGTATTGACAACAAGTTCTGATTTATTTTTCACATTTTTCAAAATGTTCCCATTCTCACTGATGCTACAACTTTACAATCATTTGGTCACTTAATTCTAAAATTTGTATAAATTTAAAGTTATAAACATCCAAAATATTTTTTTTTTCCAAAATTTTTTATTTACATTGGAGGCTGACTAACATTCCAAAATCAAGAATAGTGCTGGTGGACATTAATCGCCTGAAAAGTCGGGTTCTGCCGCAAAAAGAATAGGGACAAGATAGATCCACTACGTGAATTCACTTCCCCTTCTAAACCAAACCTACCCCCTTCTCCTACCATTTCTTCAAACCCGCTGTCTATCCTACCCCCACCCCTCTTGCAACAAAATTCATCTTTTCAGACTAAACAGAAACTATTGTCCATGGCTAAATTTTAATCTTGCCATTGACACTGAAAATTTTATATTTGTACTCACTGCCTTTTATTTAGGTGCAGCCTCCATTATATACAAACACTCTAAGGCAGTGCAGGCATGTGACAGGTACACCAGACTGCTGCACCATGAGTGTGTTAATAATATGATGTGTGTCACGTACCTTTGGGGTCCCCCTCCCCGTTCAAAATGTGATGTTAGTTTTCAAATTTCAACCAATTTTGGTGGAGCCGGACCATCGTTGGGTTCACCGCCCGAAGGAAGATCCTCCAACCATGGCCCGCCTCCAAGTTCCGAATACCACGGCCAGGACTGGTAAGATCGTGACCGCCCGAAAATGGGGGAGGATCCCTTCTGCAAACATATAGAAACAATTAAATTTCATTCATACAATTTATTGCTAATAATAATCATTGCTAGAATCGTTATGCTGACCAATATAATTTCAAATTTGTAGCGTTATGCGTTCCCACTATCTCCCTCGTCTCCCTGTTCTGTAACACGTATGAATTCTTCATTTTAACCTCTATTACCTCGTACGGCCCCTCATAGAGTAAGAAAACCTTCTTGATCTCCTTATCCTGAGCACTCGATAAATCGTGTCGTCGTACCAATACCAGCTGTCCAACCTCGTACTGCGTCCACTTACCTTTCATATCATGCCTCTGTTTTCTCTTCTCCCCCTTTGTCAATAAGTTCTCATTCGCCAGCCTAAGTTTCACATCGCGACCAATAGTATTGGTTTCTAGTGGATACTCAATTAGTTGTTCAAAAATTCTCTGTGGACGCGTCCCTCTTATTAATTCATAAGGTGTGAACCCCGTCGACTCGTGGGTGGTGCAGTTAAGCCAGTTTTCAATCTTGTGGACATATAGTGGCCACTCGCTGTGTTTGGCATGGCAGTATGTTCGGAAAATTCTGCCCAACTCCCTCATGATGCGCTCCGCCTGATTGGATTGTGGATGATACACCGCGGTGTGTTTCGGGATGATGCCTTCCCATCCGAGGGTCTGGCGCCATTCTCCACTGATGAACTGTGGTCCATGGTCGGATAATATCACCTTCGGCTTACCCACGTTGATCATGTAGTCGCGTGTGATCTTTTCACTCAGCACCTTACTTGTTGCTCGCTTCACGCTATATAACCTTACATATTTAGAAAATGTGTCAAGTACAACAAAAATATACATCACTCCACCCCTACCCTTTGGCAATGGGCCGTACAAATCCACAGCTACTAAATCAAATGGTTTTTCTACCTTAATGTAATTTAATTCCCCTTCTACCCTATAATTTACAACTTTAGACTTTGACACAGTTTGCAAACTCTTAAGTATTTTTCGGACGCGTTTTTCCATATTTCTAAATAGACAAGATTCCCTTAATACATTTACACACTTCTTTGCCCCAAAATGCCCGTATCTAAGGTGACAATCCCACACTATTTTCTCTACTAGCCCTTCAGGCATAACTAACCTCCAATCCCTTTCTCTCCCCTCTACTTTTTTAAACAAACTCCCCTGAAATACTTGAAAATATTGTTTATACCCAAATTCATCTACATCTGATTCTACACTAGTGATTATCTTATTTAATTTACTATCGGCTCTTTGCATTACATTTATATCCTTCAATTCTTCCCCAAAAAGTTTGTCTTCCCGGGACAGTCTATAAATCTCGATTTCTTTAATATCCCTACCCGTTCTATTTCTATCTGTGTCAACTCGTGATAGTGTGTCTGGCACCCTGTTCTCTACACCTTTAATATATTCCCAAGAAAAATTATACTCTTGGAGAGCTAACACCCACCTGGTTATCCGGCTGTGTGTGAGTTTGCAAGTATTCAGGAATGACAGCGCTTTATGGTCCGTTCTGATGATCGTTTTATTGCCCAGCAGATACGTCCGTAACTTCTTCACTGGAAATACGATACTGAGAAGCTCCTTCTCGGTGGTAGTGTAGTTACGCTCTGCGGCTAGTAACGTCCGGCTGGCGAAGGCAATGGTCTTGTGTTCTCTCGCCTCGTCCTCTTGGTACAGTTCCGCTCCGAGTGCTATATTTCTGGCATCGGTCTGTAAATAGAAATTCTCATTAAAATTTGGGTGGTTCATTAAGATCATATCAGCGAACTTATTCTTGATTTCGCTAAATGCCTCTCTTTCGTTTTCTCCCCACCTCCATTGTTGTTCTTTTGCAGCACTGCGCTAAGTCGGGCCGTCGTCTGGGCGTAGTTTCACTGGAACTTCCTGTAAAAATTACAGAGACCGAGAGAACTTTGTAATTGTTTTATATTCTTAGGCTTCGGGAACGTCAGGATGGATTCTACTTTATCCGGATTGGCCCGTATTCCTGTAGGTGTTATGATGAAACCTAAAAAGTGTATTTCCGTCTGTAAAAATTTTGATTTGTCCCAGTTCACCGTCAAACCTCCCTGGTATAACTTCTCCAACATATATTCTAAATGTTCTACGTGCTCCTCAAATGTTCGGGAAGCTATTAAAATATCATCAACATATATAGTTAAAAAATCTAAGTTCTGAGGTTGTAAAATTTCATCCAGACACTTGATAAAGCTAGCTACACTGGTGTTCAATCCAAACGGTAGTCGTTTGAATTGATAATTTTTTCCGTTGAATAAGAAAGCAGTATATTTCCTACTATTCGCTGCCAACGGAACTTGCCAATACCCGGCGGTTAGGTCTAAAGAGGTCATATATTTCACACCGCTGAACTTCTGAAAAATTTCCTCGATGGCTTCGGGTGACTCCCAGTCTGGAATAATTATTTGATTGATTTTGCGGGCATCTAAACATAACCTAACTCTCCCATCTTTTTTGATCACTACTACCAAAGGGTTAGAATATGGTGATACGGATCGTTCAATTATATCTCCCTCTAACATTTTCTCTAACTCCAACTGAACCGCTCTCCTCTTTGCATATGGCACCAGATAACTTCTTTGTACATAAGGTGCGTGTTCCCTTACCTTTAATTCACATTCATAGTTTCTTGCCCTCCCTGGTATATCGGCAAACACTCCTCTAAAATTCTCGACTACCCGCCACAACGATTCACGTTGAGAACTCCCTAGTATGCCACCCTCACTACAAAATTTAAGTGCCCTCATCCCATAATTGCTCTACATTCTCATCACACTCCATTTTACTTTCACTACATACATTCATACTAACTTCCACTTCTTGTTTATTAACCCGATCATGTATCACCCTTACCCCCGAAATTCTTACCGCATCTACCACCCGCTCAAAATTAATCCGAACTGATTCTACTTCACTGTTTAATTCTAACACCTGTTTATGAAAATCAATCACCGCCTTATGTTTAATCCGAAAATCGTTTCCCAATATAACCTCAAGATTTAATCCCCGTACGACTAGAAAGGTATTATCGTACCCTACCCCGTTAATTATCATATTTAAATGTACTTGTTTGGTGACTCTTTTACTCCTAACGCCCGTAATACCTACAATCGTCACTCCCGCTACTGGCAAAGATGGAATATTTTTATTTATCTCTTTTAATTCGTCTAGTACGTGTTCAGAAATAACAGAGACTTCGCTACCTGTATCTATTAAAGTTTTAATCTCCTTACCTTCTATGTTGATTTTCACCTCAGTCAGTCCATTATCCCGTCTCACTGCTTCGAAGTCTTCTTCCTCCAATAATTCCTCAGATAAATCACTTATGATAATGTTGTTCTGATAGCTGTCGTTCATTTGGACCCCAGAAACTTCCGGCGACAACGGTCGGGTCCGGTGTTCCATTGTCTCTTTTAGTTTCCCGCAGACGTGCTCGCCACCGCTGGGTTGTATCCCCTTCCACTCTGGTTCACTTGCTTTTCATGGGCGTTACCTCTCGGTGCTCCTCCTTGGGCCTCTCCCCTTCGTTGGTATACCTGCTGGTTCTGCGTGGGTTGTGGTCCCTGTCGCTGACCTGGTCTCTCTCCTGCATCTAAAACAAAAATTCTGTGAAGCATAATTCTCCTGTGAACAAGCCGGACAAATCCACATTGGGCCTCGATTATTTTGTTCTCGTCTGGGGTATGCCGGTCCATTTGTAGGTCCCCTCGGCGGTCCCGGATTACCTCTGTTATTCATATTCTACTGGTTGTGACGGCGACTCATTTCCTGGTCACGGATGTTCTGAAACACATCTAAAATGTTTTCTAATTCACTAATATTGGCTACCTCCCGCATCATCAGCGTTATTTGCACTTCCCTTGGCAAATGCTTACTTATATGCCTCACGAAAGATCTAAATGGCAACGGTGGTTCTAGATATTTCGCCTCATTAAATATTCTCATCACATACCCTGTTATATTATTATTGGGCCCCCCAAAATTCCCGGTTCCCATAATTCTACTCCGTAACACCTCTGTTATATTATTATTGGGCCCCCCAAAATTCCCGGTTCCCATAATTCTACTCCGTAACACCTCTTGGTCTTCTTCAGACCAATATTTATTTCTAAATGCGGCCTCGAAACTTTCAAAACACCCCCATTCAGTTTTGTGTACTTCGGCCCATATCTCCGAACTACCCTTGAAACATTTTAAAATTTTCAATAATTGTACCTCCCAGCTATTCGTATTAAATTTATTAAACTCTCTCACTCTATTAATGAACTGCATAGGATGCACTCTTTTATTATCACAACTAAATGATTCTAACTCCACTTCACTGCTTACGTCACGAGTCATAATTACTCGCTCGGTAACAGTGTTTACTTGTTGGCTGATGGCCATACTCAATTCATTTTTAACATTCATGATATTCTTTTCTACGTTCATCAATTTATTGTGACTATCAGATTCAAGGTCACTTATTGTATTGTGTATTATCTTAAATTCAATCTTACAATTATTTTCTATTTCACTTATTATAATGTTATTATTTTCAATCTGATTCATAGCATAACTAACCTTACATTCAGTATTGGTGTTGCATTCATTTATTTGTTTCTCAACAATTGTGTTTATTACGCTATATTGTTCCGTGATCTGTTTCTCTACTTTATTTGTTACGTCATTTTTTATATCAGAAACACGGCACTCTAATTGCTGATTCATAGACTCTATCAATTGTGATTTAATACTTTCACAATGTTCATCTACATGTTTATCTAGTACACGACTCAGATTATCAAATTTTATATTTATATTCTGCTGAAACTGAATATTCTGTTCTTTAATGTCGTTACTCAAAATCTCAAATTTCTCGTCATTAGAATTAAAACGACTCTCAAAGTTATCCAACTTACTATCCATCTTTCGTAAAAAACAATATATCCATTTCATCGGATTGTTTATTTTTACTTTTTAGAACTGGGGTTAGTTGAATCCCAGAATCAACATCTGTTTCGCTTAATTGTGTTTGAGAAGCAATTGGGGTAGAATGAATGATTACATTGCCGCCAACCGCTGTTTCTGTAACAGCGCTCGGCTCAGCTGTCCGCATATCACTTTCATTCAGTGACTGCGATTCAAGGTCACTTTCACTCATTTCTACGTTACTTATATTGCTTTGTTTAGTATTCTCAGACATTTTTAACTGATTTATTTTTTCTTACGTAATAACTACAAATGATTAATCTCCTTTCACAAACGTTATACTACAGCATATATAAAATCAACCTTCTACCATAATTACGTAAGTTTACATAAATACAATTTTGCTTTCATAACCGTACTTCAATCAATGTACTGTCAAAATATAGGCCGGTGTAATACAACTTTTAATTATATTACATCCTGGTCACGGCACCAATTGTAACCCTCGGTTACAATTTATTTATGAATTATATTATAAACCTCCACTTACCTTTAATTTTCGATCTGGCCGGATCTCTAAGTGTGGACGAAAACCCCGTTCGTACGGCGAACTTGACAGCACATCAAATGAACTAAGGTTTTTGAAATGACTTTGCATAACAATATATCATTGAAGAGATAATATTTTTATTTGGCAATTACTGTCAATTACGCTACATCTCTATATGCCTCTCGCCATGTGGCGTAGTGGCGCAATCAAATAAGACATCTTCCATTAATAACTTTTTCAACATGTTAACATCAAAATAAGCAGAATTAATTATTTCTTTTACTGTTTTACCAAAATTACGAAATATTCATTTGTTGATTGTTAAGACGTAATATTAAACTATACATACCAATTACTATTAGACATCTTACATCTATGTAGGCCGCCCAGCCTGCTACTCTCTTTCTCTCTCACACTATTAATTTACCCCTTTTTATTAGACACGCACCCCATTATTAATAAAATTGATACTTGTACCCCTTGTCGACACGAGGCATCCTATCATGTGGCCACTTCTTTATAACTCCATGGATATAAAACGAAATAGATTTTTTGTTTGTTTATGTCCTTTGGTTGGACCCGCACACCACTGTCACATCACTTTTCAGCCGAAATTCACATTTTACTGGTAGACTACAAAAATTTTTTACTTAATAGCCCCGTGGGGCTGTACGGCCGGTACTATCTGTGTCGAACTGGGAAGAAGCGTCTATGTTCCACGGCCAACCCAATTTCGTCGTTTTAGGTGGAAGTCACAGCCTCATCGTTCTTCGCCGTAGATATGCCCTATTTAACTCATGCTGTTGTTTGTGTGCTGATCATACAAGGCATTCGCTAGGCACTGGCCGACGTCAAAAAATAGGCGGGGCTTATACTTTCCATCCGCCAGCAAGGTAAATTAAGTGCACAGAATTTAAAAATCTTGGCCATCTTTGTGGTTCACTCAGGCGTGGGTCCGCGTGCCTGCTCGTGTGATGCATACGAGCGCACTGCCACACATTTACAAAGTTCTTGGAAATTGAGGCTGGGTGGATTCCTCCGTACTGATTGCACAACTTGAGATATTACTTCTCCTTTGTTAGAAACTGTTCCATACACTACAACACGTGGCCTGGTAACCGTTGAAAATACACTTTACAAATATGTTAATAAAGACCCCAAAAATTTTAATAAATAAAATCCTGTAAAATCGGCACGTTACACTATTAAAATTTTCCGTTCTTTATTATAATTACTATTTGTTAAAGGAATAGAGGAATGAACATTATTATACCGATTTTTAATGATTTTATTGAATTTTTCGTTTATTAAGAAACGTGTCTTGTCTTGATCTTTTTGGTCAAGCATTGCTTTAACAACAGTCTCTGCATTGATAATTTCTGTAATAATGTGCTTACGATTGAGACTCGATTTGTATATGGGAAGATTATACTTCAAACCTTTGCTCAATAAATCAGTTTCATCAGTATTTAAAACAAGGGAAGTTAAATTCTGCAACCGCGTATAAAATTTGTGTTTACATTTGAAATTGATAGATATCGGTAACTGATCATTCAACAACCTTTGTAGTTTGTCTGATTGCTTTATACGCATTTTCGCCTGACGTCATTGTTTATAAAATCCAGATAATGATTCAGTACGGCTGGATGCGTGTTATCTAATAATTGTAAATGTAATTTGTATAATGTATAATTTAGATTTGACTTTTTAATGTATAGAGATTTAATTTCTTCTTTAACTCTGTAAATTTTTGCATATTTTTTGGTTTTTGATTCAGCAATAGATGAACCTTTAAGTCTTATAATAGCATAATTCGGTATAACATTGTTCTTCAAACAAGATTTGTTGAACTTAATGTGTAAAATAGTTTTGTGTAGTTGGACTTTAATATTTTGAAATTTTCGTACTAAGTTTGCATGACTTGCAGTATTCATGTTTAAAAGGAATAATTCCAAATATTTAGTACCAAGCCACGTGTTGTTCAATCAAATATATTGTAACTTACCGTCTGCGGCTTCCAGAAACAATGTCTTCACAAAGTTGACATGTTTCGGGACACTTGTCCCATCATCAGAACTTAAAATAATCGTGTATAATTTAAGTTGATACATTTGTCAATTAATTAAAATATTAAAATCCAACATGAAATAAATAATTTAAAACAATATGAATACTTAAATGTCTAAAAGCGAGCGCGAAGGTTTAACGATGTACATCGTACGGAGATTGACCGCGCACTGAATTACGTTTTGCTCCCACCACGACAATAGCGCATCGCAGTGTCGTACAATACATTTGATTTGAAAAGCAGTTTATCATTTAAACTGCTTTTCCTGAATGACATCAGGCGAATAGTTTATCAAATGCGTATAAAGCAATCAGATAAACTACAAAGGTTGTTGAATGATCAGTTACCGATATCCAGCAATTTCAAATGTAAACACAAATTTTATACGCGGTTGCAGAATTTAACTTCCCTTGTTTTAAATACTGATGAAACTGATTTATTGAGCAAAGTTTGAAGTATAATCTTCCCATACACAAATCGAGTCTCAATCATAAGCACATTATTACAGAAATTATCAATGCAGAGACTGTTGTTAAAGCAATGCTTGACCAAAAAGATCAAGACCAGACACGTTTCTTAATAAACGAAAAATTCAATAAAATCATTAAAAATCGTTATAATAATGTTCATTCCTCTATTCCTTTAACAAATATTAATTATAATAAAGAACGGAAAATTTTAATAGGATTAAAACAAAAATTATATGACAATAAAGCTCTTGTCACTAAAGCTGACAAAGGTAACACTGTGGTTATTATGGACAGAGAAGATTATAACAATAAAATACAAAATTTCATTATTAACAACAACATTGGTTTACTAAATTCTGACCCAACTGATAATTATGTAAAACGATTAAATCAGTGTGTAAACAGATGCACCCATTTGTTTGATGAACAATCAAGAAGATCTTTGAAACCTATAAATCAAAAGCACCCGTTTTGACGGGATTACCCAAACTCCACAAGGATGCTATCCCCTTGAGACCATTAGTAAATTTCACCACTGCTCCGGGGTATAAAACGGCTAAAAAATTAGTTAACATAATAAAGCACAATATACAAATAATTAATGATCGTAGTCTAATTAATAGTGTTGACTTTGTGAATAAGGTTAAAAACTTAATAGTTGAACCGGCTTACAAACTTGTTTCCTTTGATATTGTAGACTTATATACGAATATACCAGTAGCTGAGACCCTGCGTATACTTAAGATTAACCTTATTGATACTAATAAATTGGATATTGACAGTATAAATGAATTGATGCACATTTTGGAGTTAGTTCTTGATCAAAATTACTTTACCCACAATAATCAATATTTCAGCCAAAAAATGGGTTAGCAATGGGTTCTCCACTTTCAGGTCTTCTTGCAGATATATACCTGAATAATTTTGAAAATTCATTCATTCTCACGAATAACAAACACAAGAATAACATAATATTTTACGGCAGGTATGTTGATGATACCTTTTTAATATACAAAGGTACACAAAGGCAAATTGATAATTTACATAGTTATTTGAATAATATCAATGACAAAATGCGGTTCACACTTGAAAATGAAAACAATGGTAAACTGAATTTTCTAGATTTAACTGTTGCCAAGGACAATAATAAAAAATTACAATTTAACATCTATAGAAAACCCACAATGACTGATATTGTAATACATGCTAAGTCCTTTCATCCTTTATCCCAGAAATTGGCTGCCTTCCATAGTATGATTTATAGACTTTTATCTTTGCCCCTCGGTGATAAAGAATACCGTGAGGAATTAGACACCATTAAACACATTGCAGGTGCTAATGTTTATGATGTCGATATGGTGAACAACATCCTTCGAAAACATAAGAAAAAACATAGAAACATTAACGGACATAAAACATGCGAGAATACAACACGCAAATACATTGCAACACCGTACACATACCTTATGCCTAAGATTTTTGGGTCAATTTTTAATAAAACCAGCAATATAAAGGTCACTTACAAAACCACTAATAATATTATGAATAATCTTCGTGTCCGCAGAACTACCAGCCTTAAACACAAAACTGGTGTTTACAAATTGTATGTGACGATTGTGACGCCTTTTATGTGGGCCAGACAGGACGTAGTTTTTTAAAACGATTTACAGAACATAGGCTGCCTACACACCTTCACAGTTTGGACAATATCAAGTCAGAATTTGCAGAACACCTCATTTCCGAGAATCATAATTACACAAATTTTAAAACTAATTTAATACCCCTTCACATATGTAAGATAGGGCGATATTTGAACGCTCTTGAAGAGTATGAAATTTATAAAGCATATAACAATACTGATACCAAGCCGCGTGTTTTAAATGATAAACTGCTTTTCAAATCAAATGTATTGTACGACACTGCGATGCGCTATTGTCGTGGTGGGAGCAAAACGTAATTCAGTGCACGGTCAATCTCCGTACGATGTACATCGTTAAACCTTCGCGCTCGCTTTTAGACATTTAAGTATTCATATTGTTTTAAATTATTTATTTCATGTTGGATTTTAATATTTTAATTAATTGACAAATGTATCAACTTAAATGATACACGATTATTTTAAGTTCTGATGATGGGACAAGTGTCCCGAAACATGTCAACTTTGTGAAGACGTTGTTTCTGGAAGCCGCAGACAGTAAGTTACAATATATTTGATTGAACAATACGTGGCTTGGTACTAAATATTTGGAATTATTCCTTTTAAAAATTAAATCAAGCAGCACACCTTACGCACTATTCAACTGTACTGTAACATTACTGACTTAACTCTGTTTTGGTAGGGGAAATTCCAAACTACCCTGGGGGTACAGTATTGTTACAGAGCAAGTTTGGAATTCCCTACATTCCTCATGCGATTACAGTTAGGTATAATGGTACCTACACCTATTGTGTATGACTGTATTGTGTCTGTTTTCAACCAAAACGAAAGCAAACATTTTAAACTTTGTCTTTGAAAAAAACTTCGAATTATCCAAACGAAATATTTTTTACTTCGATTAGGCATGCCATTTTTATAAGAGTTTAAATGCGTTTTTCAAGGGGAATACCAGTTTATTCGAATTATCCAAGTTCGAATTAACCAAGTTTCACTGTATATATATATATATATATAATTGTTTATATTGTACTGTAATTAATTACAGGTATTATAATTAAGATCTGCTCCACGTTGGATCAGCCATTTAATGTACTGTTATTTATTTTTTTTTTATGAGTCTTGTAATTATTTAATAGTATAATATAATTAAGAAATGTACCTACTGTTATTATGTTTTTTTGTTTACCAGTACATGTAAAGAAACTCTTTCTCTCAGGGTTAATGATTATTAAGCTGTTTGATCGTATTTACGATTGTATCTAATATTTTCTTTTCTTTAAACCAATCCAAATTCAGTTAATATGTAGTATTTTGAGAATTAACCATGTAAAAAATATATACCAGACTAATGTAACTTGACCGACTCTGAATTCTTCCAGCTGCCACGGGTTCACTTCTGGTTGTTGTTTACCTTTTTTCAAAAGCAATATTAGGCTTGGCAATCTGTTCCTTCACACAAATTTCTTATTGATCTCACCGCTGAATGCCGCTCTCCAGGACGACTGCAACACAGATGTCTCCTCGGAACACTTAATTATCCTTTATGGCCACTTAAACTCTTCTTCAGTCCAGGATTTCCCTCTTCTATCGTCGTTCTATTAAGGATATTGTTATATTCCTCGTAATATTATTTATTTATTAAATATTATAATCAAAACTCTGGTATCACAAATTAAATTCCTTTACTGTATTTTCTTTTCCATGTTACATTAACTTGATGATGTACAAATGTTATTTTATGAATTTAGACTCTTCAAGCTACTCTTATAGATATAATTTTAGACTCTTCGTGCTTTTACCATTAGATATTAAATTAGACTCTTCATGTTACTCTTATTGAAAATAACATTAGAGTTATAACGTTACTCTTATTGAATATAATTGAAGACTAATAAACATTTCCTTCATCACTATACAATACAATTTTTTAACAATTTACAAAATTGTCACTTTGATAATTCCCTAATTTCTTTACATCTGTTTATCATATACCTATTAAAACATATCATTTTTCTATTTCTTATTAAACATCTTTATTTTACCTCTAATAATCGTAATTCTATTTATTATTTATTAAATTATAATTTTATTACTCTTTACTCTTCTTATAACATTCATTCCAATTTCATATATTCTTTTCATAACATATAACTGAATATTGTTTTATATCATATAGGAATCGACCTCTATGTTGACTAGGTGAGTCGATAGTTCCAATGTTTTTTGTTTACATTTTAAAACATATGTTACATTCAATACAAAATCTGCATACTTTCTCTTTTAAAATTTATTACCTCCCTATAATGTACAGCAGTACATAATACCTTCCCTTATTTCATAATTTCAGATACAGTTTTAGATGAAATTTTGAAATAACCAACATAGTCTAATCTTAGTATTTAAACGTCTGATTAATTAGGTCTTTGTTCCTCACAAAATTCTTTTAACAAATTGGTTTTTTCTTTTATTAATATTACAAATATGGTTCATTATTATCATGAATTACGATATCTTAAACACTTATTTATGACTTAAAACAACGTTAATTAAACCGACTGGTTTTACATCAAAACAATAAATAACAAATAACAATTGTGCCTAATTTTATGGCTAAAAAACTCAAAAACATGACTAAAACATTATCTTTCTTTTGAACCTCACCTTCCCAATCCGGGTCATACATTTCATTTGTTCTTCATTTAAGAATTATTTTTCTTTTAATTATTACTTTATTTATACGGTCGAATCTGATTAAAATTTTATGTATCTTTAACCTTACCATCTCAGTATTTAATTACTACAAATCCACACAATTTAATCCTACTGGCTATGACATTATTCAACTTGAGTGTCATTATATGTTCCCCAATCTGGTAAGTACCCTCTTAATTCTATTACAATATTCTTCCCAACTGTTTGATGCAATTACTAAATCATCGACATAAACTGTAATAACTTCTAAAATCTCCTTGCCCCCTACTCAGTCAAATCATTCTGTAAATATGGCCACAATATGGACCAGCCCAAAAGGTGTTCTCTTGAAATGATAACTTATACCATTCACATATTCTATACTTTCTGGATGCATTTCTATTTGCCAATATCCAGGTACAGCATTACAATTACAAAAAAATGACATTAACACGTTTTAAAACTATTCTTATATTCTTTGGTGACGCCTTATCAGGAATTATCATCTGATTAATTTGATGCTCATCCAAACACAATATTAAGGACTTATCCTTACATGGGAATTACTACTAACAGGCTCGTGTGTTTTGACTGACTTATTTCAATTATCTTTTTACTAATCCTTTGTCGATTTCTTATTTTATATGCCCTCTTACTGTATAGGGTATTGGGTAAAATTTCTTATTTAAACTCACCTTCTCTCTTATGGGTCATTTGTATTGCACTCCTATTATCTTGCAAGTTTATCTTCCATTGCTTCATTCAGTAACTGATGGTTCATTTCTTAATTTATTTGTTTTAAGTATTCATTCTCTTTACTCATTATTATCACCTTATTATTGTTATTAACCGTCTTTCTCTTCTTAATCGATTCAAAATAATTTCCCTGAAGTATCCTGTAAGATGTTCTTACGTTTTTTGAATTTGGTGGGTTCTTTTCCTTTCTTTTGATTCATAAAAATAAAATTTTTTATTTGTAATAACTTCAATATTATGTTGTTTGGCTTATTAATTAACCTAATCTTTGTTCTATTAGTTTGCTGTGGTCCATGCCCAAAAAATCAGTCCCTTCTTTCCATATTTTCATCTTTAGTTCATCCATTGTCAAATACATAAGTTGTCCTTTTCGCCCGGACTATTATTGTTTTCAGTATGAATTCTGTCCTTGTCCACTTTATCACTACTACCTTGTATTCTGATTTTTCTGCTGCGAAGTCTTCACTCATTTCAAGGCCTCCTGTTGAATTTCCAATCAATTCTGTCCTAATGACATATGTTTCGATCACTCTGTACTGCAATTTTTCGAACACCAAATTTTCAATGGTATCTTCGCCTACTTTTAACGCTTTATTCTCTAGTTCTTTAACCAAATATGTCACTGGTATATCAACTATTGATGATATAGCTGATATTTTATTATCCCTTTCTTTTTCTGAGGTATTCATTTTAAATATAAATTTCCTTAAGTTTTTATTATGATTTTTTAATTCTGTTCTTTCTCTGTTATTAGCGATTGGGAGATTATGTACATTAACCAGCCCACTCCTAATCATATCTAATTCTTCCTGTGTATTTTTCTGTTTCTTGGGACGTCTTTTACCTATTTTCTTCGTCTTCTTTTCCACATTCTTATTATTCTCTTTGTTTCTGCTATGTTTATCCTTATATAATGATACACTTTTATCTTTTTTATTTTCTATTTCTTTATTACCTTTTATTTTCTGATTTACTGGTTCCCTGATTTGATCGTTTGGTGTGACTTCTATCTTTGTTTCTATTGACTGGTTTTCATCATTCCTTTTTTCTTTCATTGTTTCTATATTCAATTTCACCTTTGCGGATTGCCTAACGTTCTTTTCCTCATAATTTTGTAATATTAACTTGATTTCAGCCTTCTGCTGGTCTAATTTATTATTCACCCCATTTATTTGTTGTTGAATAAATCCTTTAATTTCTCATTATTTTGTTTTAATAAAGTTTCATTATCTATTTTCATTTGTTTCTTTAATGTTTCACTGTTACTATCAATTTTTTCATTTATTTGTTTCAATAATGTTTCGCTGTTTTTTCTATTCCCTTCCATAATAATTCTCATCATCTCCTGGAAATTTGCGTCCATTGGTTGGTTTGGTTTCTTTGGTTGGTCCCTGTTGCACACTGGAAGCTCTTGAAGTTCTTGAGTTGTTCCAAAGACGCTATGTAGAAAGGGCTGGGTTTGAAACGTAATGAAGTGGACTGTAATTCTGATGTATAATATACATTTATTGAAAACGTTAAATTTTAGAAGCCATTGTCGACACGTGCGGATGTTTAAGGGCATAACGCCCGTTAATTTAGTTTTGATAAAGGTCAAGATCCATTTAAATTAGACGAAAGTCGTCTGAGTAAATTAGTGAAAACTGTACATAAAGATAATTGGAAATGATCCAGAAGCCGCGGCTGGAAGAGCGATTTTTAACGAGAGTACCGCTTGGAGTCTAATTAGAAACTAAAAACTTGTCCACCGACAGTCCGTTTGACTGCCGGCAGCGCTTGATAAGCAAGTGACGTCATCCGCGCGTGTCGCATTGCAGTGGTTACGACATACAGATAATAAATACAGTATAAAGTTTGAACATACTGCCCGCTCAAAATCGGGACGATTTTGAAATTTAAATTAATTGGGAACAGTATATTACAAAATATTATCAATGTTATATATAAACAATACATAATATACTTAAAGGGCTTATACATTAAATTGACCCTTGGATTAAAGTAAATCACTTCTAACATAAAAATCTGTAGATAACAAAATTCATTAAACTAACAGAAAAGCTCAAAGTCAAAACAAAACAATTTCTGTGCTAGAAAAGGTACAAAATAAAAAAAAATCACAATAAAAACGAGTCTTTGCATAACTAAACATGATCTCTCTTGAAGCATGAACATATGGACATGAAATACGTATACAGTGGAACTTGGTTATAACGTCATTGAAGGGACCAAAAAAATAATGACGTTATGTCCAAGTGACGTTATAAAAGAGTCATTATAAAAGACCCTTTTTAATCACTAGTAAGGAAGGAGAAATAAAAAAAAAGATCTTTGCATTATTAACATTATTCGTGATATTTATTCTAAAGTTTACAAACTGCATTTCATTTATACAAACAGCATGAAGAATATTTTAAAAGATCAAAAAGAAAGTACATGTAACTTACATTTAGGCTTACTGTCGAAAGTGATCCGTAATTTTTTTTTTGAACTTTCCTTTCTGAAAAATAAATTCTTTCTGTTGTGCTGTGGAGATGCTGCGCTGCATTGAACATGTCGTCAGACGTCTCTCTAAAGCAGTAAAATCGTGAAAGAGTTTCGGCGGCTTTCATTGCTTCCTGTACTGTCGGACAAACGATGTCGGCATCCTCCTCTTGCTCAGCATCTTCTTCAACACTATCTTCTGCTTCTATGTTTTTTACTTCCGCGATAATTTCTGCGTCACTCAACACTTGGAATGTTTCTACTTGGTCATCCACTGATGCATAGGAATCGAGTTCATTTCCAAATTCATTTACGTCGAATTTCTTAATCCACTCCGAGAGCGGCAAGTCGTCGTCTTCGTCATCATCGGGTAAATTTTCATGTACGAGTACGCGAGCGCACATATATACGTTTATATGAAAGTTAGAGTAAAATATCTGAGAAATTTTTGATGCTATAACAGAGTAGTACAATATTTAGTGACGTTAAAACCGGGAATTTTTATAATGTTAAAGATATCAGTTTGACCGGACTTATGACAAAATAACGCTACACCCGAGTTGATGTAACAGCCGAGGCCGTAATAACCAAGTTCCACTGTATTTAAACTTTAACAAAAATGTAAGTGACAAACCTTAATTTATATAAGAGAAACCATCTTGAACACTGCTTCATATATAGTAATACAAATAATAAGAACATAACAATGTATATGTACATAATGTTATCATAATGACATCAAAGTTCAATGGTACATGGAGATATGGTAGACATATTCAATGTAAAAATACATAACATGAGTTTTGAGTATACATAATACATAAAGACTAACATAATAATTAAAGGTACATAATAGTATAATAAAGATCACAAAATTCAATAATACATGACATTGAAAAATACAATACATACAATAATTGGTACAATAATAATTTTCAAAGTTGAATATATAATCATATAACAATACATAATTGATAGCCCAATGAAAACGCAGTAACTATTGCAATAACAGCTACCAGAACGTAGTAATAATTACAACGCTAATGATACAATTAACTTGTATGATCGCCCCGGGAATTTTCTGGGTGAATTCCAGGCAATGTGACAAGTTCACAATCCTAGTACGTCTCGTATGGCACGCATACGACTAGTTTGTTGCCACCGGAAGGGGGCATAATTTGTGGATGGGTCGGCGTAAGACACCTAGCGCGGTGCGGACTTCTGCCATGCGCACCAAGGAATCTTGACCCGCAAAAACATTAGTAATTACCCCACGCTTCCACTGAAGTGGGGGAGAATTATCATCCAAAATGAGGACAAGCTGTCCGACATTCAAATTCCTTAACGCCGTGCGCCATTTGTTGCGCTGCTGCAGCTGGTGCAGATAATCCCTAGACCATCGTTTCCAGATGGTCTGCGTAAATTTTTGGAGCAGTTGCCATCTGCCCAAATGACTAGTATTGCCTTGGGTATAGTCGGGTTCCGGAAGTGCAGTCAGTGGAGCACCGACCAAGAAATGAGCGGGAGTTAAGGGTTCAGGGTCTCTAGCATCGTCGGACACAGCACATAAAGGGCGTGAATTAAGGCAAGCCTCAATTTGAGAGAGAAGAGTAGAGTATTCCTCAAAATTCAAGATCGTACCGCCTATTACGCGACGCAAATGATATTTAACACTCTTCACACCGCTTTCCCACAAACTACTGAAATGAGGGGCTGAAGGAGGGATAAAGGACCACTTGATAACACGGAGACCGCAAAACTCCTGAGAAGATTGCTCAACTCCCTTTGAATTAAAAAATTTGTACAAATCGCATAAGGTGTGGTTGGCACGACGAAAATTCGTACCATTATCTGAAAATATCTGCGCGGGAATACCTCTGCGCGCGATGAACCTTTTTAAAGCTGCTATAAAGGAGTTGGAGGTGAGATCTGACACCAATTCTAAATGGATGGCCTTTGTGCTCATGCATATAAATAACGCGATGTATGCCTTGGACGTGGACTTTGAGCGCTGCCCGCCATGGCGTAAAAGTACAGGACCGGCGTAGTCCACGGCCGACTGGGAAAATGGCCTTGCAGGCGTGACCCTAGAAGGGGGTAACTGACCTAATAGTTGATTCATGCCTCTAGCACGGAGACGGAAACAAATGATACGCTTATGTATTACTGAGCGGATATAAGATTTGTCGTAAATGATCCAATATTTCTGTCTGAGCGAAGCTTGAGTTGATTGCACCCCAGAGTGCAGCAAACGGATATGTTCATACTCAATTATTAATCTCGTGAGATGAGAGTGCGGGTGCAAAATTATTTGGTGTTTGCTCGCATAGTTAAGTGGGGAGAATTGTAAGCGTCCACCCACTCTTAAAATACCTGAGTCATCCAGGAAGGGGTTGAGTGCAAGAATTTTACTGCTGCGAGGAAGGCAATGATGTGCCTCAAGTTCCTTAACTTCCATGCCGAAGTGCAACTGCTGAGATTGCTGAACAAAAAACAAAAGTGTGTTATGCAATTCTTGAGCAGACAAAAAGGACGTGACCCTGTCAACAACCGGAAGCTTAGAGTTGCGAATAAATCTGCTGCAATATGCGAAGACTCGAATGAGTCTTGTAAGGGATGAATAATTTTCAACATAGCTATGGGTGGAAGAGGCGACAATGAGTGATGTTTGGACCTGTTTACGACGTTCCTGCTCAAGGTCGGGGTAAATACGGGAGCATGAATGTCGAAGTCTCTAATGGGCCATGATGCTGACTCATGGGCCAACCAGGACGGACCATGCCACCATTGAGTATGACAGTGCAAACTACGAGGGAGGCAACCGCGTGATAAAATGTCGGCAGGGTTGTCATGTGATAATACATGATGCCAAGTTCCCCTACTGCTAACAAGACGCTGTATTTCCGCGACACGGTTGGCCACAAATACCTTCCAGCGGGAAGATTGTTGATGTATCCAATGCAACGCTATCATCGAGTCCGAATAGAGATATAGTCCGTCAAAATTGTAGTTGACGGTGTTTAAAACCTTAGAAGTTAATTGCGCCAGCAATAAACAAGCACAAAGTTCAAGCCGGGGTAGCGTTATCTGTTTCAGCGGAGCGACCCTAGATTTAGCACACAGCAGGTTTGACGATATGGCGCCGTTCGAATAGACCGCCCGCACATAAATACAACACGCGTAACCTTTAGCCGAGGCGTCAGCGAATCCGTGAAGCTGTAATGAACTAATTTGACAATTTTTCAGACTCTTAACCGACCTCATAATCTTAAAATGAGTGTCGGAAACTAATTGAGAGTAGAGTTTCTGCCATTGATTGGCTAATGACCCAGCTAGGGGTTCGTCCCAACTTGTGCCCGCCAACCACAACTGTTGTACAAAATGTTTGCACCAAAATGTAATGGGGCCAATAAGACCCAGCGGGTCGTAAATCCCAGCAGTGACCTTCAACACGCTTCTTTTGTTGAACACGGTCGAATTATCATCACCCCGAACGGTATATAAAAAATTATCTTTGTCAACGTTCCATTGGATTCCCAATGTACGCACGTTTTGACCTTTGCTGAAGTCATGGGATACTTGGGCGCGAAGGGTCATAATCTTATGGTGGTTAGAAAGTACTTATGTAACGTGAAACCATACTTTTTTAGCAACATCACGATCTCGAATTTCATTTTAGCTAACACGTTCGGATCATCCGAACCCGTTATAAGATCATCTACATAAAAATCATTGGCTACGGCTACACAAGCCATAGGGTATTCGGATTTATTTTCGTAGGCTATCTGCGCCAGACAATGTGTAGCAAGGAAGGAGGCACTAGCAGTTCCATACGTAACCGTCCTTAAAGCGTAATGTTGTAGTTCCTTATGCGGAGCGTCACGCCAAACGACGCGCTGCAAATTGGAATCCTTCGGGTTAACCATAATTTGACGATACATCTTTTCTATGTCTGCAATAAGTGCGTATGGGTGGGTACGAAAACGAACCATGATCGAGAACAGATCCTGCTGGATCGTGGGACCGACCATTAAAGTATCGTTGAGGGACAGATTATTTGTCGTTTTAGCGGAGCCGTCAAAGACCACACGTAACTTAGTGGTTAGGCTGGAGCCCTTGAGGACTGCGTGATGGGGCAAATACAAAATATCTGATTTGTCAAGCGACAAATCGTAATCATTGAGTGGAGACATATGACCAAGCTTCAAGTATTCATTCATGAACTCGCTATAGTCCTTGTAAAGGATAGGGTTCTGCTTGAACTTGAACTCTAGCGATTGGAACCTGCGGATAGCTCCGCGGAGAGAATCTCCCAAATGAGATTTATCTGCCCTGCGGGGCAGGGATACCACGAATCTCCCTTCGCGGTTGCAGATAGTGTTTTTCACAAAATGTTTTTCACACGGCGAGTCCTCAGAGCAGGGTTCGCGACTAGAGACCTCCTCCAACTTCCAGAACTCTTTTAGTTGCGAGGAAATCTGACTATCATCCTTACAGACCATAAAGGACGAAACTGTTTTAGTTATGTCGACATTGAAGGGTAAATTACCGGCTAGAATAAATCCTAACTTAGTCTCCTGAATTATAGGAAAGTGCGGCCTGCGCATAAATTTAATAGGTTCGATTAATTGGAGATAATATTGAGCGCCGAGTAGTACATCGACTTGCGACGAGCAGTGTAGGTGAGGATCAGCCAAGAATATGTGCTTGGGTAAATTCAAAGAGGCGAGATCGAACGATTCCGCCGGTAAATCATTAGTTATACTGGGTAGTACGGCACAATGCACGTTTAAAGTAAAGGGTTTATAGCGAGAATGTAGCCTTACCTTTTGTACTGAAGTCAGCCTGGGAGAGTGAGTTGTTTATACCCGTGATGGGCAATTGCGATTTAACCAATTGAAGGCCCATTCTACGGGCGAAGTCCATTGTGCAGAAATTTGCTTGTGAGCCGGAATCCAATAAAATTCTAACGGGGAATTTTCTACCGGCCTTATTAGTGGTCATACAGACAGCGGTGGATAACAATATTGATTTATTCGTTTGCAACTTTAGTGAGCATTGGTTATTGATGGAAGATCCGTCTTTGTTGGGGACATGAATTATGGTGTGGTGACGCCTAGCACATTTTTTACAAGAAAATTTTGATGGGCATTTCGAACTTTCGTGTATGACGTTTTTTCTTTCAGGGACAGAAAGCGATGTGAATTGTAAGCAGTCAATAATTCTATGTTTACCGTTACATAGTCTACATAAATTATTTCCGATATGAGAATGGAATGCCCCCCCTTGGAGCGCTTATCAGTTTAACTGCCTTGCGATAAGGAGTCTTATCGCTGTTATTTAACTTGCTCGTTGAGGTAGTCGCGCTATCAAGATTTTGTAGCAATTGTCTGCATGAGTTTAGGAAATTCATAAAATTATTAAAATCAGGGAATTTATGTTCCGACAAGCTCACTTTCCACAACCGGAAAGTGTAACTATCAAGTTTTTTAGCTAAGTAGCGCACGACAATGAGTTCGAACGTGTTAACTGGCAAGTGGAGATTATTTAAAGCATTGGTATTGGCTGAGATTTCATCAATGAATCTAGATATGCTAACTTGGGATTCTTGTTGAACCAATGGTACGTCCAGGACATTCCCGACATGGTGGGCAGAGACAATTAGCTTACTGTCATATCTATTCTTCAACAGATCGATAGCCACCGCGTAATTCTCATGAGTGATTGGTAATGACTTTATTACGTTAAGCGCCTCGCCAGATAATGACGAGTGCAAATAGTGAAGTTTTTGTATGTCCGTCAGATCGGCTCTGACGTGAATTAGTTCAAGAAAAATATGATAATAATGCTGCCACTCAATAATACTTCCCACAAACCGAGGTAATTTGATCGGTTCCAACTGAATGGGGGGTGTTTTAAGATGCTTACTTTCAGCATTAATTAAGGGTTTCTGGTTCATATGCTCAGCTTACTCCAGCAGGTGTTGCAATTTACACTCTATGTAACAAAGATCGTCTTTAGTTTGTACCCTATCACTCGCTAAAGCAAAGTCCGCTTCCTCGGATTCGATTTGGGATTGAATGTCTTCGTATTTGGTGGATAATTCTATCAAATGCCGAAGTTTTATTTTCAGCACATGATGATCGCTGGTTTCCTAATCGAAGTTGTCCGCGAAAGTATTTACGCGGGATATGGAAGCTTTAATGGTGCCTCGTTTTTTTTTATTAAAGTCTTTACATCTGCCATTATTACGATTTAAAAAATACTTTGGAATAATTTGAGCGCAGAGCATGTGAACCATAAACTTAAATTTTGATAAATCTGAATACGTTGCGGAAGCTAGCAATCGTTATGTATATGAACATAATACTTGGTAGAACATATGCTTACTCTCTCTATTAATCAAACTTTGTGGGCAATTAAAAATTATTAAAATTATGAATTTAAATGATAATAACATATTTTTATCTTTGATGTTTGAACTCACAATGAACTGCCAACCACTTACTAACGTGTATTGTATAATGATGGTGTGCATTTACACAAAGGTGTTAAGAAATAACTTTTAAATGTAAAATATTGCTTGAAACGTTAAATATAAGTAAAAGGTTCATAGTCACGTGGACGTTGATCCAGACGTGCTGAAGCAGATTTCGATCCCGCTGCTCGATCCTGTTAGGAGCTGTTGCACCTCCTGTCTCTACTGGTCAGATGACGCCTTATGTTGTAGCTCTCCATAATTTAAAGCTGTGGAACTTTTTGATGTAGAATCACAAATGCTGTCCTGCCGTGTCCCGTCGTCTCTGGTTTACTGCTCTGCCGAATCTTGTGTTGATTGTAATGTAATTTTGAAAGTTTATAGAGGCACGCAACTGTCAGCAATCCAAAGTTGAGAATGTTGGAGCTTGAACGAAACGCCGTTTGGGCCCATTAAATGAAATATTAATTTCATGTGGACAAAGTGAGAAATCCGGTTCGGTTGGACCAAAAATGTTGTGCACTGGAAGCTCTTGAAGTTCTTGAGTTCCAAAGACGCTATGTAGAAAGGGCTAGGTTTGAAACGTAATGAAGTGGACTGTAATTCTGATGTATAATATACATTTATTGAAAACGTTAAATTTTAGAAGCCATTGTCGACACGTGCGGATGTTTAAGGGCATAACGCCCGTTAATTTAGTTTTGATAAAGGTCAAGATCCATTTAAATTAGACGAAAGTCGTCTGAGTAAATTAGCGAAAACTGTACATAATGATAATTGGAAATGATCCAGAAGCCGCGGCTGGAAGAGCGATTTTTAACGAGAGTACCACTCAGAGTCTAATTAGAAACTAAAAACTTGTCCACCGACAGTCCGTTTGACTGCCGGCAGCGCTTGATAAGCAAGTGACGTCATCCGCGCGTGTCGCATTGCAGTGGTTACAACACACAGATAATAAATACAGTATAAAGTTTGAACAGTCCCCTTGGGCATCCTCTACTATTACTTCCATTTCAGTTTCTTCCTCTTCTGCACTATTACTCCTTAATTCATATCATTGCTCTGGTTTGTTAGCCATTTTACAATCTTTAACTTAATTTAATTACAAGGAAAACAATTTTTTGTGCTAATTAAATTTAACAAAATTGTGTTATTTGGTGCTGGTTTAAAGAAAATCTTTGCCTTCACGTATGGGCGCCATTTAATGTACTGTAATTAATTACAGGTATTGTAATTAATATCTGCTCCACGTTGGATCAGCCATTTAATGTACTGTTATTATTTTTTTTTTATGAGTCTTGTAATTATTTAATAGTATAATATAATTAAGAAATGTACCTACTGATATTATGATTTTTTGTTTACCAGTACATGTAAAGAAACTCTTTCTCTCAGGGTTAATGATTATTAAGCTGTTTGATCGTATTTACGATTGTATCTAATATTTTCTTTTCTTTAAACCAAACCAAATTCAGTTAATATGTAGTATTTTGAGATTAACCATGTAAAAAATATATACCAGACTAATGTAACTTGACCGACTCTGAATTCTTCCAGCTGCCACGGGTTCACTTCTGGTTGTTGTTTACCTTTTTTCAAAAGCAATATTAGGCTTGGCAATCTGTTCCTTCACACAAATTTCTTATTGATCTCACCGCTGAATGCCGCTCTCCAGGATGACTGCAACACAGATGTCTCCTCGGAACACTTAATTATCCTTTATGGCCACTTAAACTCTTCTTCAGTCCAGGATTTCCCTCTTCTATCGTCGTTCTATTAAGGATATTGTTATATTTCTCATAATATTATTTATTTATTAAATGTTATAATCAAAACTCTGGTATCACAAATTAAATTCCTTTACTGTATTTTCTTTTCCATGTTACATTAACTTGATGATGTACAAATGTTATTTTATGAATTTAGACTCTTCAAGCTACTCTTATAGATATAATTTTAGACTCTTCATGCTGTTACCATTAGATATTAAATTAGACTCTTCATGTTACTCTTATTGAAAATAACAGAGTTATAACGTTACTCTTATTGAATATAATTTAAGACTCCTGATGTTACTCTTATTGAATATAATTGAAGACTAATAAACATTTCCTTCACCACTATACAATACAATTTTTTAACAATTTACAAAATTGCCACTTTGATAATTCCCTAATTTCTTTACATCTGTTTATCATATACCTATTAAAACATATATCATTTTTCTATTTCTTATTAAACATCTTTATTTTACCTCTAATATTCGTAATTCTATTTGTTATTTATTAAATTATAATTTTATTACTCTTTACTCTTCTTATAACATTCATTCCAATTTCATATATTCTTTTCATAACATATAACTGAATATTGTTTTATATCATATAGGAATCGACCTCTATGTTGACTAGGTGAGTCGATAGTTCCAATGTTTTTTGTTTACATTTTAAAACATATGTTACATTCAATACAAAATCTGCATACTTTCTCTTTTAAAATTTATTACCTCCCTATTATGTACTGTGTTTATTTTAACAGCAGTACAATATATATATATATATATATATATATATATATATAATCACGTTTATCCATCATTAGCTAAACATGCAAGTTCTGACCAGAGAAGTTGATCTTTTTGAGACCCCATATATAAAAGTTACGAGTAAGCTTAGACATTTTATTCTTACATATTCGTAATCAGCATAAAAAACCGTAAAAATATATATCCGTTTCAAGATAGTTTGTTGAAAAAAGTTGAATAATAATTACCCTGTTAACATAATCGTTACAAACGACTCACACGTGTAAAAAAAATGCATTACTATTTTATCACGGATATCGGTTTGGCTTTTAGTGATGAAAAGTATGCACAGTGTTGCCACAAAATGTATATAAAGTCACGAAGGTCACAACGTTGCCAAGTCTACTGAACGTAAGCAATTCCTGCAATATTAGCAGCTGCTGTGTCTCGGCTGTTTATACAATTACTGCTTCCAGTCGCCTACGTTTAATTCCTGTATACGATCTTAGTTATTTTTAATTTCAGTACCGTAGTAAAAATAATCTTTGAAAGACGTAATCAACTATTTTTCAATGCTGTTATTAAAAAGTGGGTTAATCATTCAGTGACAGAAAACATATAAGGTATAAAATGTTGTGATCACTTTATTCACACGTTCTTTTCTTGACACGTAAATAACTATATACTAAATAAAGATATAATAAGTATATCTTCATTGTACATTAGTATAATATGTAGTTAAAAAGTACAGTACAACCTGTCACATCCGGACCTGTGATATCCGGAACCTCCCATATCCTGACGTATCTCCAAACTAATTTTTGCAATTTTGGTTAGCGAAATGATTAGGGATGTAAAGATACTACTCTTGATGTTTTGGCTGATCACCACTTTTTCTTCACTACACTTACGTCATTCTGCGATATGGTTCACTATTTTTTAATATTTAAGTTTTTACAATTGAAATACTTTATTTGGGGCAACTGAGTCTGGGGCAGCGGCGTTAGGTCGACTCACTTTGGCTTCATGGCTTCCAAAAAACGTGTGCATTGTATGAAGCAGCCGAATCACAAACTTTTTCAAAAACTGATGTAAGCGTACTGTAAGTAAAACTTTTTAACCAATTTTACTTTTTGTATTTTAAAGAGTACAATGTACAAATGCAAATGCTAAACCAATAGAAACGTCTAAAAAAACACGTTCTTCTTCTGTGTATCTTCTGTAATTGTTAATTATATTAATTGATATTTTGGCTACTTATAGAGATTTAATTACTGAACACAATGCAGTTTTCAGAATTGCTGTATATTTATTGGTTTTGAAGTTATCGCAGGTTGAACTGCAAAAATGAATTGAATAAAATTCACTCATCCGCCCGCGAGCTTCACTGACGAAGTTAGAGTGAGATAGTTGCTTATTATACGCTCTCTGTCTAGTGTACGGCGCAGCGCACAGTGTGTCCCTTTCAATACAGTATATTTAATGTATCTTTTAAATGTCAATAAATTTCAAATGAAATTTGGGTATTTCTGAAATCCTTGAATAATTTACGCACCCGATTCGCCGGTATTTTTCGTCAAAAAAGTGCGTTAATTATGCGAGAAAATACGGTATTTATAAATGACCTTGTGATATCCGGATTTTTCCATATCCGGATCGGCCGGTCGCCATATTAGTCCGGATATGACAGGTTGTACCTGTACTGGTAAAAGTATGAATACGGTACAGATAGACTTTTATTACAAATATTTTTTGCTACGGTTTTCTATAAATAGTAACTATTCTCGGTAAAATAAAAATAAAATAAAATAAAAGATTAAATACAAATATCTAATATTTTCTGAATAAAATATATGTATATTTTAACAAATAATAATTATGTAACTCTGAAAAAATTTAAGACAAATCTTCATTAACTCTTGTAGGGAATTAATTAAGTCTTCATTAATCTTTAAAACTCTTGTAGGGAATTCGTTTTACACACTTAGGCCTATATGTATTGAACATAATTATTATAAAACCATTTATTATTAAAAGGGATTGTTTAAATTACATATTTATTCCTACCATTCGCCCACTCCGATTATTTCTTTTGTTAAATAAATCTTATGACATGTCTTTTATATGTTTTGTACACCTCAGATTTTGTGCACACTGTATATATTTCGTATTTTTAATGTTTTTAGCTAAGTTTTCATTGGCCTAGGACACCGGTCCTTCTCAAAATTTGCATATAATTTTACCCTGATTAACGAAACAGCTCCTCTCTGTCTGTGTACCTCTGTCTCACTTTCTTGCTCTCTCTCTCTCTCTCTCTCTCTCTCTCTCTCTCTCTCTCTCTCTCTCTCTCTCTCTCTCTCTCTCTCTCTGTCTGTCTGTCTGTCTGTCTGTCTGTCTGTCTCTCTCTCTCTCTCTCCCTCTCTCTCTCTCTCTCTCTCTCTCTCTCTCTCTCTCTCTCTCTCTCTCTCTCTCTCTCTCCTTATTCGTTCTATTTCTTTCCCTTATTTTTATTAAAGAATGAGCCAAGGAGGTTATGTACATTTACACCTGCCGGACACCTCTAAGGTTGCCTCTGTAAGAAACAATAAAATTTCTCAAGTGTTTATGAAATAAGGAGGACACTGGAACATGGTAAACGCATAGTAATGTTTATTTGGCTGAGACAAGATAAACGAGAAACGTGATTACATTTCTGGCGGGAACGATTATGCATTTTGCAAACTGGCGTCTACGTCACACACGTCCGTATTTTCTACAAACATTGTGCACAGTTTAATCTGAGTTGTGGTATCTCGAACTCAGAAATGGTTAATATACGTCAGCCACTGCTATGTACAGTGATATGTGTTGTGTCTATTCAGCGCTAACACCACAGGTCTCCAGCACAGAGACAAGATTTCTCATTCCTGTCAACATGAGTACCTACTCAAGGTCAAATAACATTCTTAATGTTGTAATGACAGACGTGTATGCTTATCCTAAGTTTTGTGCGGAGAAATACCTGACCCAGTCAGTTTTCCAAGGATTCATAAAATTGTTATCTCGAATGATACATGGATCTTGTAGAGCTCGTAATCCTAATGTTCCTTGCATGATTGATGGAATATGTACACATAATAACTGAGCAACATTTTACGTTAAACTATTGAAAATAACAATGGTTTTCCAAAGTACCGGAGACGAGATGACGGAATTGTTGAACTAAAAGGAATACCGTATATCATTTGATAATCGTGATTCGTTCAATACAATCGCTTCCTAATTCTACAGTACAATGCTCACATCAATATTGAAAACCGATAAATACATGTATAAATAGGCTTACCATACGTCCCGGTTTGACCAGGATTTTCCCGGTTTGACGACCTGATCCCGGGGTCTCGGCCAGTTTGTCAATTGTCCCGGTTTGAAAATTGACGAGAGTAGTTTCCGTCCGGGCGAAGACGTTGTGCAAGCTAAGCTCCCGATTTTTGGTTAAATCAATAGAAAAGAGAGTTTGAAAGATTAAAAGTAATTTTTCATGAATGGAAAATTCAAAAGCTGCAGTAGTCACTGCACGAGTATACACATTCAAATGACTTAGGGAGCACAAAAATCCTAATGTGTGCTATACTTGCTTTCCTTCGAAAAGATGTAGAATGTGGCTGGCAGTATATCCATAGTCAAGTTCCAGAGGAAGAGAAACTCGATTAATTCTTTAATTGTTTCATAGAACAATAGCTAGACAATGATTAGTGCCACAGGAGTTACGGAACTGCTACTTCCGACGTCATACAATGAATAATACCGTACAAGCACGCATCAGAAACTAAACAGCCACGTTGGAAGACCACATCCAAGAATAAAAAACATTATCAAATGTTTATAATCTGAGGCAGAGAAATCTATTCAGAACACGATGTAACGATGGAGTGAAATTTTTAAGCTATGAAAAGGACGAAAAAGTATACTGAATTGGATAAACTAAAAGATATGAAAAAGATTCTGAAGTTGGGATGTTTCTCAAGATCACGTCGTCCGTTCTACAAGTTGACTAATAAAAATAAATAAAAAATAACCTTCCTTTTTAATTTAGAGAGAGAGAGAGAGTGAGGGAGCGGCTATGCAAGTGTGTGTGTGTGTGTGTGTGTGTGTGTGTGTGTGTGTGCGTTTTATAAAAATTGTAACTTGGTAAATGTAGTTTGTAACAAAAAATACATTTAACGAATTATAAAAACAAACACAATACAGGGTGGATGTACATACATCGTTGTTTGTGTGTTCGCAAGTGGGAGGTACTCTCACGTATCAAAAATTAATTACGTGTCTTATCTACTTGAGTGTTCGCAAGTGAAACGAGTTGCAAGTGCCACTGTTCGTAAGTGGGAGCACACCATCGTCGGCCGGATACGAAAAGCAGATTAATTTACCTGGTTTCTTCGAGACAAAAGCATCAACATGAATCAAAAAATTTAACTTGCAACCATTATTTTAGTAAAACGTAGATGATTGTGGGTACCATAGCTTAGGCTTTTAGAGCATAGGCTTGTACATTTATCTAGGATTTACATTATGTAGCTGATGATAGAAGTTCAAATGCGAGTTCCTGGTCCCTAAAAACATGGGTATCTCAGCTGGGAGAGTGAACTCCAAGACAAAATACTGATCCTTCAAATGTGTGTGTCGGTTAGGTATAGGCCTACTAGTAGGCCTACTCTGGGCTCCTTAAAAAAGCTACTGCTAAAAAAACAGTTATTTGTTCTAATTTTGTTTGCTACATAATAAGGTGACGCCGTATAACATTAAAATTTGGGTTTGGCAAAGATTATCAGAATTGGCACATTCAACAATTAAAAGTTTTGTACGAATGAGCAGAAAATAATGGTATTTAAAAGGAACTATAAAGACATATCTTATGGTCATAAACAAACCGTAGAAGAAATTACTATTGTAATCAGTATAGTCATATTTGGACAGGTGTAGAAAAATATGGAGAAGCCTGTACAGGTGTGTCGGTGCTGATGGGAACACACATAAAAACGTTTGTATGAGATTAAACGTATGTATCCAAGATAAATACCGTTTTATCTACAACAGGTGGCTTCGAAATATGAATTTGGGGATTTCCCTTTTATTTAGGGGGAATTGTTATAAGGTAAATACAGTACAACCTGTCACATCCGGACCTGTGATATCCGGAACCTCCCATATCTGGACGTATCTCCAAACTAATTTTTGCAATTTTGGTTAGCGAAATGGTTAGGGATGTAAAGATACTACTCTTGATGTTTTGGCTGATCACCACTTTTTCTTCACTACACTTACGTCATTCTGCGATATGGTTCACTATTTTTTAATATTTAAGTTTTTACAATTGAAATACTTTATTTGGGGCAACTGAGTCTGGGGCAGCGGCGTTAGGTCGACTCACTTTGGCTTCATGGCTTCCAAAAAACGTGTGCATTGTATGAAGCAGCCGAATCACAAACTTTTTCAAAAACTGATGTAAGCGTACTGTAAGTAAAACTTTTTAACCAATTTTACTTTTTGTATTTTAAAGAGTACAATGTACAAATGCAAATGCTAAACCAATAGAAACGTCTAAAAAAACACGTTCTTCTTCTGTGTATCTTCTGTAATTGTTAATTATATTAATTGAGATTTTGGCTACTTATAGAGATTTAATTACTGAACACAATGCAGTTTTCAGAATTGCTGTATATTTATTGGTTTTGAAGTTATCGCAGGTTGAACTGCAAAAATGAATTGAATAAAATTCGTCTAAAATCATCTGCCCGCGAGTTTCACTGTGAGGAAGTTAGAGTGAGATAGTTGCTTATTATACGCTCTCTGTCTAGCTTACGGCGCAGCGCACAGTCTGTCCCTTTATGTACATAAATATGTAGGAAAAATAAGGAAAATATGTAGCTAAATATGTAATATTTAAGAAATATGAGTATTAAAATACTTTCACATCAACAATGTAATTTACATTTTACGAGAACATAACAGTGCCCTCTTTGAAAGGTTTTGAAAATAATAGGTGCTTCATTTTAAACTTTTTAAAATCACTTTCAAAACATGCAAATATATTTTGAGCAAAGTCAATGTAATCCATAAAATACTAATCAAGTTCGGGGCTGACACTAATCACCAGTTAGATTACCACTTCTGTTACAGAAAATAAGTTAACCCTCAGAATACACAGTATCTGAAAGTTCAACTCTTTGTTGAAGAGTTTACAATAAGACAGCATGCATAAGAAATTAATTACTTTTCAATTGTTTATTGTGCTTTAGAAAATTTATGAAAACATATTTTAGAAAACAGTATTAAAAAAGAAATCTTGATATTATAAAATTAACAACAACAAAGTATTTTACCTATGGATTTCTGTAGTATAGGACATGAGTATAAAGTAAAAAATTGAGAATTATTAACTATTTAACAAAGTATTTTACTAGGAGAGTTGAAATTACTATAAAATTAAAGGTAGATTTTTGACTTGAAAATCCTATTGTATATATATATATATATATATATATAACTCTACTATAACTCTGCATAAGAATAAAGTGTCCATGTAAGTTTTTTTTTCCACTGTTTAGTTGCACAATTAATTATTAAATACTTTTCTATATTGTCTGTTGACATGGACTGTCTTCGGTCTGAGAGTATGTTTTTATATATAGAAAAGGATCTCTCGACATCACATGTCGTCACCGGCGCATGTTTATATAGAGGAATCGTACTTGGAAGAATATTCTCAATCGATTCTACAGTTTCGCCGTTACATATGCGATAAATGGTATGTAAAGTTGAGTAACCAGGGTTTCTATTCAGCACAGCATTTAATTTAGTAGAAACTTTGTCACCGACTTCACCCTGCACAGCATTTAACTTGTTAACTGCTTCTTCAACTATTCCTATGGCTTCTTGGAGAGTCAGACCTGCAGTCTCCAGTTTCTTGATACAACTGAAATGCGTTTTGATGTACGAAACTGAACATATCACCTTAGAGTTGTTGAATGCAGACAAGGATTCGCTCACTGACACTGCAGAATCGGGAGATAATGTTTCCACCACATACTTCACAGCTTCAAAGTTGTCACTGTAGAAATTTACGGCTTCGATCCAGGTTCCCCATCTTGTAATTACGGGTTCTGGAGGCAGAGGTGTGTCAGGTAGCCTTTGTTTGTAGCACTGGATACGGTAAGGAGCTTTCAAGAACACCTTTTTTGTTGCTGATATTAATGTATTTACTTCGGGGAAAAGGTCTCTGACAGTTTCAGCTACTTGATGCAATCCATGAGCCAGGCATGTAACATGTAGTAGGTTGGGGTAAAACACATTTAGAGAATTACCTGCTTTTAACATGTATGCTGCTGCATCTGTATACAACAGGAGTACCTTCTCTTCTTTAACACCATTTGGCCATAACAAACTTGGCAAAATACAGCTTTATCGTCAGTTGTAAAAGCACTGTCAATCTGTACCCATGATTTTAACTTAGATGACAAAGATGATGCGGTCGGTGCCATGATAAAACAAGGATATTTGTATTTAAAACTCTTAAGAACTTGCGTTGAACAATACCGCACAATATATTATTTAAGACGTCTTTTGTCCAACAACGAGAATCCGCCAATGCAAGAAACAAGCAAGCGCAGAAGTGTAGGCGAAAGACAAAACACTGACTTGACAATAACTTCAACACACCACACTGCACACCAGATTGTTATTTACGTGTAGGCTTACACTCCGAGAGCGTCGATAATACTGGCGTCAAAAATCACATTGTGCCCTACAATAGCATAGAGTTATAGATATTTGTTTGTTTAGGTAGATGGAATCCGTTGTGAGAATTGCAAGATCTGCGAAGAGTATTTATTTACTGCGGACAGCACGTTCTTTCCCCACCGAGCCTGCTGAACGTGCGAACGAAACGTAAATGAGTGGGGCCGCGCATACCATTCTCATCTAACATCCTGTGCAAAATGCCTTACTTGTCGCTTGAGCTCGTAAAAAATTTTACTTCTTGAAAGTAGAATCTATGTGTGCAATTCAACAGATGCAATATTTTGCCTTTTCTTGTAATAAATTTAATTGGACCTGATTCTGATTAATTGCGCATCTGAGTAATGTTGTTATAGGCCTAACTATTTTTTGCCATTTCAATTTTCAAATTGAAGTAAAGTATAGTAAAATAGCTAAAATATGTAGAAATATGTAAGATGGAGTGAAATATGTAATATGAACAAAATATGTAAAAATATGTAAAATTAAACTCGCGGATAAGACACCTATTGGTATGATTCGCCGATATCTGGCTTTTCCGTGTAAATGTGCACTCAGCATTCAAATATGTAATTACATAAAAATCCGGGCCTTAATCATCACCTACACCTGCATAAATATGAATGTAGGGGCTACTCATTACAGTATTCACTTCCCCTTCCTTTGTATTTTGATTTGACAGCATTACAGGATGTTTACACTACCTTGTAAGCACGTATGTTTCCCCTTCTGTTTTGTCCAATATACAGTAGATTTGATAGAAATTTTAAATGAAGAAGGAAACTGCTACTTGGTAAATTAATATGTATTGTGCTTTTAAAAGGAAAAGGGAGATAGCTACCGTTTTTCTAATTCTATCAGTAGGATAGAAAACATATATAATATAAAATGTATGAGACCGCATTAATATTAAGTATTTATCTCTAAATCACCAGTCGATTGTCTCAAAATAATGCGAAAAATTGCGAAAGAAACTACCGTGTAGTTATTTTTATCTCGCAAGGGTGTGTACGATGAACTATAGAAAAGAAACTTGTAGATAAATGTTTTTAAACAATGCCGTTTGGTTGCTAATCCCCGACCTTATAACTTTTTTATATACTTGCTTTTGTATAGAAAAGTCTTATGAAGTGAAAAGAAATTAGTAAAAGAGAATGGAAAATTCCAGGGTGAGGAAGAATATTTAACGTTACGAATTATAAAACGAAGGAGATATTACAGCTGCAATAAAGAGCAGGCAACGAATTATATCAAGGGCTCAAGAGAGAAGTAACGCAACGGAAGGCTGATTGGAATTCCTCAACTTAAATGTGAAGGAGGTATTGTATAATATTAATACTACCTGTAACTCCCGCAGACCTTCCTTTGTCATAAACCGTCTCCTCACCATTCCCGATGGACCTCCTCCCAGAAACCCCCGCCAACAGAGAAATAGAAATAATTAAGTCTCTTCGTCATACTTACTACACCTGGCTTCCTTCTTGATAACTTGACATCTTAAATTTTCCTATCTACCTATCCGGTCTTTATCCCTCTCCTTTGTGCCTCCCCGCCTTACCTTGACGCCTCTCTGACACCTCCCTCCAGCTTTGGCGTCCTGCGTTACTCGACCTCGTCTTGGCTGTCGTTTGACTTATACTTTTATTATGGCTCTTCCATCACCCATTTGGCTCTGCACACTACGTAAACACACAAATACACATCCATACACTACACTCTATCCTGAATGCCTCCACCTACTTCGCCACCGGTCCGCGCTGCGCTGGCGTGCGACTCCTCTAAATCTCCAATCGGCGGAAGGGTGCTTGCCCCAGATCAGCCTGAGTCTTATCCTCTGAGACAAGTCTCAGACAACGCAAAAAAAGGTATATATTATAGCCTACTGTCTACTATGACTGTGAGACGCGAATATGACAGCAGATATGCAAGAATGTAGGAGGCTACAGAAGAATAAAGGAACGGTCCAACTTCGGATATTATGGCTTAAGTAATCATATTAGAAAGGATTATTACAATTTATTTTATACACCACACAATATATGTGATAATTTTAATTTTTTATTTATCTATAAATTTTGAAACGAATTAAGACCTGTATTAACATCAACCGTTGTGTATATAATTCTTTTCACTCAGACTTTTCACAAAGTTTAGTGATATATTAAAACCATGTGTAAGATAATCAATTTTTGTGAAACCTATAATATACCCATTAAATAGTGTAGACTAGACAAGTATGATAGTAGCTTAATACAGTCTTTTTTCCGGGATGAAAGGGAAATTATAATATTGTGCGCTTAAGAATGAAACTTTTTTTGTTACTAGACCAACGTTTATGAAAATCTATTTGGCTTCATTTCTCAGATTGTAATAAAATTGGAATCAATTATAGCCTATATCAAATTAAAAATTTTTGCCAAAATTATTTGTTACTAACCAAGTTTACTTTATTTTCTTAACCGATGGATTATTGCATATCAAATTCCGTTTATTAGACATCGATTTTTCAATATAAAATTGGTCTCTAGATTACTGATTTGTGTTAATGCGTCCAAGAAAAATAGTAGTTTGATAAACCTTATTACTAAGTTTTAATGTTTGTTTTTACATACGGCGTTTTCAAGAAACTGTAACAGTGTTAGAATAAATAGGCCTACTTCAAAATTTGATTACATACCTGCACCTAGTTTCGTATACAGAAGCAGTGTAAAAAGTATTTTGTAAAGCTTTCTTACAAAATTATAACATAACTGAAGCCCAAATGATGTTTAAGATTTTGCACGTTAAGTCATATGAAGTTTACTTAAGAACCTGTTACGTTCAGACTTCCTGAGATACAGTTATTGAGAAGAACAAGAGTAACAGAAAGAAAGAGAGAGAGAGAGAGAGAGGTCAAAGTACATGATGTTTACTACAGTTGGCTACTTATAAGGAACTTGAAAATAATTAAACTTATTGTAATGTAGAAAGTTAACGAAACATGAACCAAAAGCGAGGATTATGTGCAGCAGACTCAAGAGTTTTATTAACAGGATCCAAACAGCCTTTGGTGAAACTATTATTACGTTAAATAATTTATTCGCAATTAAGAAGTGGTACATTTTGAAGAAAGGAAAAAACCGAGGATGAGGAACTTATAAGTTGCTATTAAAATATGTAACTTACCTTTTGGATACCTAATTATTTTACAAGCAAGTTACGGAAACTATAAAAAAAAAATTAATTCTTAATATATAAGCCTTCACGTATTATTTCAAAAAAATTAGATTACTGCTCACTGTGATATACGAAAAGCAAAAATATAATTAATGTAACATTACAACTCTTCAACTCTGCAAGATATAAACTCTTCTGCTTCTGCAGGTTGTTATTTATATTATTGGTACTTGTAGAAATTTTTATTAATCAGAATGGTGAATAAATTTCCAACGGATGGGAGTCAACTTGAAACATGTTGCTTCGGTACTACTGTATACCAATAACTGCATAACTATATTCTTACAAATGATATTCGGTATGAATGAGAATAATTAAAAATTCGTAATTCTCTCTCCCCCGTCTCTCTTCTCCCCCCTCACTCTTTCTCTGTCAATTTTCCCCATCTACCTCACTAATATGGACAAACCTCACTACTACCTTTAATTAAACATGACTACCTCACTATTAATTTCCTTTTATTTTCATTAAGTTAGCACGGCAGGTCCTTCTGCGACTGCACCCAAAGCGCGCCTCTTTAAGTGTTTGTTGAAATGTTACACTGCTACAAACAGATTACTCAAGTTTGAATGTGTAGTCTATACGAACACAATGAATGATTAAACAAACACGCACACCACACTACCTTGGACAGGCACATGTACATATGACTGTCATCTCACGTTTCTTATTTAATTTTTATTTTAACTTTTTAATACTTTTATATGTTTAATTATTATGTAATCGTTAAGGATAAATAGGAGAAATAACTCTTTTTAATTGGCTTCATTATATCAAAAAGTAATTCCTTGCTGGATCGTGAAATATTTACAATTCATCTTTATTTACGTAGGTCTTGAATGTTGTGACACCGATCCTTTGAAGTATTCTCCGATCTTTATATGTACGGTATTCTTTTCCGGATGTCTCTCTTTGACTATGATCCCAGGCATTCAAAGTTTTGTGTTTGGACTCCTATGATTTTCTGGCCTACTATTATTATACATTTTTATGTGCAAGAAAGTGGCTGAAGTTTCCATTTATAAACTACCTGATCCCTCTCGAACAGTCAGTGATTACTATAGACCCGGGGTGACACGAGTTCTGGAAAGACACTCTAGAGAGTATCGCTGTATCTCTTCTGTACCGTTTTGCTTCTTCCATTCACTTTATGCCCACTCTATTTTTGTTAGTCTACGACAAACAATCTTTGGTATTAGATTTCTAACGACCAAAAATACTTCCAAAGAATTTGATCTTCTTGCCTGTCCTTTCAAACGGAGCACTGTTTCTATTTTAACAGGACGCACAATACCCTACAGTTTAAGAATATATAGACGAAGAAGTGTATGTAGCTGCAGTGAGGCGAACGAACCCGACAGTATCATACCGAGGTTATCTAAACGAATACCGGAGAGATGCGGACACAGAGATTTGCGAACACAAGCTATTTCCGGAGATTTGCGGACACTAGGCCTTTTGCTACCTGAGAGAGGGATGACAAAATTCCAAAAGTATTTCTATACCGGAGGCTTGCGGACAGGCCGTATCTGAGGTGCGCCCGCTTGAATAGCAACAAACTTTCGTCAATTACTAAATTTTCAAATGGATTTAAGGCCTCTCTAAATTTTTTTCTTGTGTGTTCGACAATAAGCCGTATTTTTACAAGGCTATCTTGAGTAGGGGTAGAATTGTCACAAAAATGTAAAAGTCGCAGAATTAGTTTGAATCGGTCCCTAGACATAATTTGGGGAAATATCGGCGTCAGTAATAGCAAATCCTTTGCCCAATATTCGTCTACTTCTAATTTGTTTACTCTTGGCATCAGCAGTGAACACGCCAAGAAGAAATTAAATTCTGCAGGCTCTGTATCTTTCCATCGGGACAATCGGGATATTAATGTCAATTTTGCGGTAACAAATTTTTAATAATTATTTAATTCTGTACAAATGACAGAAATAAATTCTAAGGGGAAAAATATTTTAAAAAATCTAAGTGAGTTGCCGTGTCTTCGAAACTAATTCGTAATCCGCTAACTGCTTTATCAAAAGAGTGACGTTTTGTCGCAGGACTGTTGGCCGACCAATCGTAAATTCTTTTTCGCTTCTGAAGATTTCTTACCTCTTCTTCTTCTTCTTCTTCTTCATCATCATCTTCTCCTGCTGATGTTTCATTTTCTGATGAAGCTGCACATGGTGTTGAACGATTATGAGAAGGCCCGGGAGCATCCATATCTTTGTCTGAGAAAATGTTGTCTTCCTCGTCACTACTCTTCATCAATAATTCCATAACTTCCTTCTCGGATTCTGTGCCATTGTAAACACAATATTCACACCTACTGTTTGCTAAAGAGAATCACAAACAAGACTGAATAGATGTTCTACAGACAGAAAGTAATTATACCTTGCACCCAATGTTGAGAACAATAGCCGTGGTAAGGAATTTGAACAAAGAAAATGATTTTTCTTCAGGTTTTGAGGGTAGTACAATCAGAATCTGCCCTTATCTCGAACACGATGTTTTTCGCGATAACCATACTTCCATTCCTTACGAAACATGGAAGTAAAAAAGTTGCTAGCTGAAAAAATAATAGAAGAAGAGAGAGTGAGTGAGTGAGTGAGAGGACTGAAAGAGAGAAACATGGGCAGAGATAAAAAAATCTGTCGCATTAAATTCACGCCAACAACATTCTCAATGTCGTAATGACACAACAGTCTATGTTTACAAAAATTACTACCGTTTTGACGACACAAATATACAGATCTAATGTGTGTTGGCAGGCTGACGCGTTCGTACTACTAATTCATTCGAAGGCTGTATTCACTCCTGTCTGTATTAAAATAATACAAATGTTGTTTTATAGTAATAATATAATAATAATAACAACTATCACGATTTGTAGGCTTAAGCATTCATAACATAAACAGTTTTCTAACGTTCCCTCCTCTCAAGACTTCTACGAACTTTTTTTAACCTATTGATTTTACTCCATTTTTAATAATTCACCAATCCCTTCAGTTTATAACTTACTGCTTACATGTCGGAGTCATGTGATAGTATGAAACTTTTATTGAGCAGAATTCAGTATGACGGATATTCGTGGCATACCTACGGAGATGTGAAAGTAACGTAGTTTTACTTCGATTGCAGCTTGGATTCACTAAATTCTGTTGCCTTCTGTACGAGCGGGTAAATTCTATGCAGGAATGGGAAAATTATTATGTAAAAAAAAGCAGTGATCATTAAAGACAGAGGCACTGAGTGTAGGAGATCAGACCGTTGTAGGTCAAGTACTAGTAAAACCTGGAAAAGCTTATCGTCCACTACTACATATTAAGTAGGTTTAATGAAAATTATGTAAATGGAATGGATGTAATTTCGAAACTGTTAATTTCCTTCAAGTGTGTACTAAAGTAAAGAATGTTACAATTTATAAGTTGGTAATTACACCAGGTAGGCTTAAACAGGTAATGCTAACAACCAGTAGCCTACTGATTCGATATGTGTGTGTGAAGAGGGCTTTTGAGTCGATAATAACGCTATTACCTACTTGACACAGAAATTCCCGTGCCACCTGCATTTTGTATTATGCAAACGTTCGGAGGATGTAAATTTTTCAACAACATTGTTGGAGTGCCAACCTTTAGAATGAACCGTTGTGGCGGAATGCAAGATTGATTTAAAGAATTCAAAAATTCTTGGAGATAGTACACTATATTTTCAATATTAAATACGGTGTTAATAGATTTTTCGGACTTTTTATTATCCCCAGAAAATTTTTCCAAACTTGTATCATTATTTTCCTTCACAGATTCGATTCTTTGGGAATAACCACTTGTAATTTTTATCAAGTAAACACTTGACGTTTTGCACAGAATTTAGCAATTAATACAGTGTTGTACTATTTACTATGTCCCAGTTTTTCGTCAATTTCTGTGAAGCTATCGTCATTAGGAACACTACCGTCACCGAGGTGCAGTAAGTTTGTAGAAAAATCACCATCTCCTCCTCCTCCTAAATGGGCTCTCATATTGCTTTGCAAATTTAGTCTGAATAGCATTCCACATCGCCGAGGACTTTAAACACACTGAGACAATATCAGCGCGGGTTCCTCTTGCAGTTACCGGTAATCTCTAGCGAGAATCCTCTGAAATAACAAATGTTACGCTACCCACTAATTTGTTACAATTTCTTAAGTCTTGGAGAGTTTGATTGACCGTTTCTATACAGTCCACAAATCGCCTTCGTTTTACCGTTCATGATTAGTTTCCGTTTTGATCCCTCTTTCTTTTGTCATGCCTCCTCTTCAATACGAATTGCTTTTTTAATAGGAGTCAGTGAGAATACTCGACTTTTTCTTCTTGGCGCATTTTTATTTTATTTTTGCAGTCGCTTTCGGATAAGGGCGAATTTATTCTGGTGTCAATTGTGATAAGGTATTAGCAGATGTCTCGTTTATTCCCGACGTGGGAGGTCCGGCTACTGTGGTCTCTTGACAATCTTTTGTTGGTGTTAATCTTCCTTCATAATTACTTTTGTCCCCTATCTCTCTGTCAATTACAGGTGAACACAGAAACTCTTCGATACTGAATATATTTTCATTTAATGGCCAAATTCCAGTTGAACTAAAACCTGCTGTCAGTTAGATGGTGTAGCTGCCTTTGAAAGAGTATCTTTTGCTAACCCAGGTATGTCATGGTTTTACCTGGGTTTATTGTCATCCAGCTCTCAGCGGCTGCACCGAAACAGGCCATATAAACACTTGTCTAATGGCTGAAGTCAGATTGTAACGGGTATGAGGTATAAACTGTTTCATAAATAGTAAAAAAAGAGAGGCTGTAATTTATCTTGATGGATGTGCTACTCCAATACAACCTGCTGGTCCATAAATAATCAAAGTGATATCTACATAACACTCTGTGGATATAACGATAAGTGGTGGTTTCCAGCTGCCATCTGTGAAAATACCACTGGTTTCACCTTTTTCCAAAGGGGTAACCCTGCTGACTTGTTTATTTCCCTTCAAACTGACAACTTTGTTAGGACAGTGCACTGTTATGCTGCCTGGTGTCCTTCACATTCCAAATATTGTGACAATAAAAATGAAGGCGACTTATCACAGAATTCCAATATTGAAGAAAGTTTTGTTATGTTTATTAAAACTAAATGCTATTGCAAAACTTGTTGCTTCAGCCTCTCTAAAAGACAACCTTGAATGTCGCTGCATGAAGCCAGTAAAACAATCTTTTACCGGCCCAGTTCACCAGAAAATCGACATTATTTGCAAACACGTATTCGGAGGCTAACATACGAATATTCTTAGGGTACAAACCATAATAACTAACAGAATAGTGCAGATCATAACACAGAAATCTGATTTTTCTTTTTGTTCTTTCCTAAATACAAGTTGTGGAAAACGCTGAGTCTTTGTAGGGTTTGTGAGCTACATCGCCCCAGAAAGTTTTTCACTTGTACGTTTGAACCAAATATGAAAAAAAGAAAACAGAACAAAATGTTTTACTTACATTGTACCAACATACCACTTTCCTTCTGGTGAAATTGAAGGTACACCTTTAATTTTAAAATTAGTGGCTGAAGTGTAGTGCTGCTGGCCACTCTACCTTTAGTGCGTGTGTCGAACACTCACTTTAGGCAACCTATTCTACCTCCTAAATTTCCTAGGCGGCATAAAAAGGAGCCATTATTACTATTATCATTTTAAAAATTTTAGTTTTTTAGGATTTAATAAACACGTAATCTTCATTATAGGATCACAAGTAACTGACACATAATTAATTCTGAGATCTGTTAGGTTATGAATTAATTTTCTTTTAAAAGTTATAGAGAAACATAACTTGCCCTCATGTTGCCACATTGCTTTTGTATTAGTATGATTCAATTGTACACTTACCATGGATCCAACAAAGTACGTAGCTGTAAACACCCATAGCAAATTAGTGACAAAAAGGTTGCTTTACATGTTCTAAAATACAAAAGGGAACAAAGACTCATTTTACTGTACACTGCTATAATCAGACTGGAGGAGCATATACTACAAGCTATAACAAAAACGTTATACAGTTGCAGAGGTGCTGCGACTAAGGGACACTTGAAGAAGTACAAAGTATCAACTTATGTCTCTCTGCTCTCCCCTATATGGTAATACTGTCTTATAACGACTGTTAAACAAATCAAATGTATTGTATACCTTTATATGTGTATTTATACACAATATATCATAAACGTTTTTTGTGGCAAAAATACCTTTATATGTGTATTTATACACAATATATCATAAAAGTTTTTTGCGACAAAAATATCTGTCAAATTTTTGTATGTTGTAATGGTACATATAACACTACCAACACCAGCGTACCACAAATAAGTTGAAAGCCACTACAATTAAAAATACCTACAAGGTCAAGCATACGATCATGGATAAAAAAGGAAGTATCATAAGCCAAAACCAAGTGAATTAAAATGAAGAAGGAATTACCAGTAAATGTGCAACTAAAGAAGATAAAGCAAGACTAACGACGAGACGACATACATAATTACCCAATAGATCAAATAGTGAGAAGGAAACCCATTAAAGACAAAATCAAGAAGAAACCTATTAACCGTGAGAAGGAAACCAGTGAAAACAACGCCATGAAGAAACTTATTAAGAGGGAGGAAGGAATCGGTGAAGAGAAGAAGAAAATATCCAGATCAAACACAAAAAAGGGAGATAACATGAATTATAATGAACTAACATATGGCAATAAAAGAATTATTATAAAAGAAGAAAGAATAAATGGAATAAACAACATGATTTAAACCCCTAAGCTGCAAAACAAATTGACACTGACCAAAACTTATTAAGTGAATACCTTCCTTGACAATGTAATACAAACAATAATCAATAAGAATGAATTATTGAACATAAAAAGTAACAAAGAGAATGAATAATAATAAGTTCTTAGCTAAATTATGTGTAGACATGAAAAGAGGGCTATGTCCAAAACACCAATGACCAATTGTAAAGTGGAATTGATATTAGAAATAACCACTAATTACCAATAGTAAAGACTGTAAAAGATAAACAAAATGTAATCTAATAATAACCAATAGATATACCAGTACTACATAAAGTCAAATAAATCAAATGTAATACAGAAACACAAAACTGACAATAATCCATTGTTGTATATTATAACTACAGTATATGCTTGCCATAGAATGGATGCATGATGAACAAAATTATCTTGTAAACTTATCATAAAAGAGTAGGAACTAAACCAACAACATTGACTGAGGCAGAATACTATTCGAATAAGTAAATTCAAGGATTATAGCCACCCAAATACTAATAATAACAATAATAATAAATAAACCATGTTGACAGCTAGATGCAAGTAATCTTGGTTACTTTAAACCAAAGCAATTTTCAGTATAAATGCAGAATGAACTACTGCACAATAATAACAGTGCTATCAAAACAATGATAAGAGATATTCAAGCAATAATGAGAATAATTTGATAGGATTACAACCCATATAAAAAGGTAACTTCCTAAAGTATAGTAAACTCACTTAACAAACTATAGTTAAGGTAATAAAACCACAAGATGAAGAAAAAGGACACTATCAGAAGTGACAATGACCAATGCAGTATGCATAGGCCATAATAAAATGTTATTAACTATTAATGTTAGTATAATAGTAAGTTATCATGTACATGTTGTGTTTATGTTAGTGTCTATACAGGAAAGTACAGAGCAACTCACCGCAGCTAATAATAGAAGAGTCAACGCAACTTCTTCAGAATCGAACTCATGAAATGGAACAAAAAACATTCTAAACTATTTAAACAAAATTAATAAACGATGTCAAAGAGTAAGTAAACCGATTTATTCATATCGGATTCAATAATAGATTGAATTGGGTAGAATAAATCAATAAACCAAAAATTAATAATAAAAACCAAAATGTTAAGAATAATAATAAAACAGACAATCTCGTCGTGCTAAAATGTTCATACACTTTAAGAGAAAATTACTTAAAACTTCGAATCTAACAAGAAAAATATTGTGTCGAGTATTCATAATACAAACCCTTAGATATCAAATATGAAATGAAAATATAAGAACCAAGTAAAATGTATATTCTATAGCCGGCAGAATAAGGGAAGGACGAATAAAATAGAGGCAGGATATCAAGAGAATGGAAAACATGGGACTACCTAAACAAGTAATAAGATACAGACCTCAGGGAAGACGAGATATAGGTAGGGCAAGGAAAAGAGATGCCTTCAGTGAAGGCAAAACAGGCTGTAATCCTATACCTTGACATGGAGAAGATTCCTAATACTTAATAGCACACTTAAGAACAAAATATTGGTATGGAGAATCATACACGACTTCCATGTTCTAAGATTTATATTTAAAATCATTTTCGAAATGAAATATTTCCATTGAAACTACTTCTTTCTACTTACTGCTTCAGCCACTTACTGTGGGCACTAACGTATACCACCTCACGTTATCGCACTTGATTTTCACTGATGATGGAAGTCGATGGCACTGGCGAAACGTCTGGTTTTGCAGAAAACATTGGTCTACAGCCAAACAGGCCAGGAAGGAATTTTAAAAACAAACTGCTTCTTTGTTGTCAATAACGTAGTACATATATACAAAAAATTATCAGGTAAACTATTACGTTACAACAACAAAATGTTTCAGGTAAACTACCCTTTCCCCGTAACCGATCTTCACCAAAATCAATAGGCCTTGAGTCCTCTATAACTCGGGCACATATGTAAAAAAATATCTGATTCTGTTTGAATTTACGGCAGTTATCGTTCGTCATGAAAAAATTTCTCTTGTTACAACATAAAATATTGCAGGTAAACTACCCCTTTATCTTAACCGATCTTCACAAAAAACAATAGGTCTTCAATACTCTACAGTTCAGGGCTGTATGCAAAAAATTATTTGATTCTGTTTGAATTTGTGGCTCTTATCGTTTGCCATAAAAAATCTAGACAGACACACAGACACTTTTCAAAAAATTACTTTTTTTCATGTTTTGAGGGTAGTATAATCAGAATCTGCAAAAATCTCTAACACGATTTTTTTTGCCATCACCATACTTCCATTTCCTTATGGAACATGAAAGTAAAATCAAAGTAAAATTCTGATGGCAACAAAAATCAAATATTCTATCAAAAATTGGGGATATACATTTTTGGTAGGTATTTGGTAGGCCTACTTGCATTGCACAAGGAATGTGTTATTTTCAATAGGTTATTGATAAAAAATGACTTACAAGTACATTGATTTTTATTACAAAATTTATACAAAACAGTTTCAATTCTAAGGTATCAATAATTAATAAATATTAAGGATAATGAACAAATTATTTCTTCAGAGAAGATACATAAAAACATTGCAAAAATAATACATATCAGACAAATATTATTGCAACAAAAATACCACACAGACATTTGGGCTTTGTTACTTTATCACTAACTATAAGATTACATTAATAAAGTACATAGAATATTTATTTACAAGAACATAATTACAAAAAGTGAAAACACCTTTGATGAAATAAACATTTTATTTATTACATCAAACATAACTAAACTCAGATGACAATATAAATGAACTAAATATAGGTTTTTCTGCGAGGGAGTGTAGGATTGATTAGGGGTTCAATTAGTTCAAATTATTAAAAAAAAAAAATAGCATAAACTATAAATAGAAAAACTAGACTGGTATGTTTACAACAAAATGAAAACTTCAAGTTACATTTAAGAGATATTCCGTGTCAAATCAACAAGTGCTACAACCTGACCCTCTTAGATTTATTTGAAATTAAGTATGCATGTAGTATTCATAAATAGTAACACAAATCAATTTTTTCACATTTTTCTGATGAAAGGTTACTGAGTAATGGGTGCTCAAAAATGAAAAAAAAAAATAAAATGTTTGACTTGCGCAACAATATTGATTTGTTCACAACTTGTGTTCTAATTAAGCTAGAACAATGGCATCGAGTTCATTTGAAAGCTCTTTTAAAGGGCTTTCATATGATATAAAACATAATTAGTTGAAAATATATATATTTTTTATAAACACATCATTATTGCATTTACTGAATTTTGAAAAACTATTTTTAAAATTCTCAAAAAATATATGTGAAAGATATTGTTTTCCTCTACATATTCTGAAAGTTTCAACTTGGGATGAGCATGGGATCACTATCAAAAGTAATTTTATGTTTATCATGATTCTGTAAAACGTCATTCAGATCGGTGAATTATTATTATTTTTATTTTCCTACCCGTGACAATTTTTCAGAATCATAGTTGGATTTATTACTTGGCCTACAAAATTGTACTTTTCTTTCATACAAATAACTGTGTTTTAAAGCTTAGCACTAGCTAAATTAATAGCTCAAAATTAATAAATTGACCTACATATCTAAAATATATATCTTAATACAGTGATCCAGGTTTTCTGTGTACAAGCAAAAAAATCTCATTTTAAAGACTATATACAAAATGGTTGGTTGGTGTGACTATCTCCCATCTGTTTAGTATTTTGTCATCGGATAATATTCAGTCAGCTGTTGTCAACTGTTGTTGAAAGTGACCTGTACATTTTCTTTTGGTGTGACATAGCCTATAAAGTGAAAAAAATGTGATTAATTCTGAAATGTTGTGTTTTGAAATTAGCTTAAAGGCACTTTTGTACAATTCTCACAACAGTGTATAAGTTTATATGTCTACAACCAGTTAATATTGTAACGAGACATATGAGCCCAAATATTTCAGTAACCCAAAATATTAACACATGTCAATAATTGAGTGAAAGAGACAAACCAAGTGTTTCTTCTAAAAGGCCAAGCATGAAACTACATGAGCTACTCATCACCAAGGATAAACTCACAACAATAAGAGTTAATAAAACTAATGGTAACTAACAAGTGAAATAACATTATAAGAAAAAGAAGATGCACCGAACAATGATTGTACCACAGGAACCAACAACCCAATAGTTTTCGGTCAGTAAGGAACCAATGAAGACAAGGAAGAAACATACTACGAGAAAGACACCTAACAACCATGGCATAAAATATAGATTCCAAGAGCCAGTCAACTATAGAACATCTTACCCATATATGCAATGACTGAACAACTTACAGATTGAAGAGATGGACAAGAACTGACTAACTGAGATGACCAATATACAACAGATAATATTATAAATGTATAGGACAAGATATGTTATAAAAGAATGAAAGTAACTATACTGTTAACTGAATAGAAGCTGTGAATAAAAGCATAGTAACATGTTATGCATAGCACCCATGTAACATAAAGAAGTATTAAAATTGTCTCATAATAATAACAAATATTACTCAAATAGTCAAACAATCATGTAAGATAAGAAAAGGCAATAACTAAAGAGTTATTAGTTATCATTAATAAAACCAAACTTGAGAAAATAAGGTTAAAAGAATGTAAATTTGTATCAACCTAACATACACATTGTTGGTACAAATTTCACCTAAATTCACATCTATCAGTAGGAAAAGCCTACCTAAACCAAAATGTTTTGTGCCTTAAACCAAGAAGAACTGATGAGCTTTCTACAGGTACCAATATAAGATACCCAAAATGGATTTTGAATAAGAATTTAAGTAAATAAAGTGAACCAAAACCGACCAAAAGGGGATTCACTAAGTAAAACGTGAACAAAACCACTTTATAATACCAAATAGAAGTAAAAGGTTAATGTCTATACCACAAGTAAGGTGTAATGCCACTATTGTAATAGTATAAGAATATTATAAGAAAGGACATAATGTATTATAATCGTAATTAAGAACACCTGTAATGTGACACCACATGTAAGTAATGTTAGTCAATGATATACACTAAGGGACAGACCAGTGTACAAAAAACACTAAACCAATTATAAAGAGACTACTATGATTAAACTATTGTAACTAAATAATAGTAGAAAGAGATAAAAGAATACCAAATAAGAATGGAAATAAGTGTACACCTCATAGTGCAAAATAGAGGTCAGAGAGAGATAACTATATAAGAATACAGCAGTTCTATAAGGAGAAATTTACCTCCAAACTTATAAATTTTGCACAATCATCTGGCGATATAAGAGCTTCTACAACAATGGACTCTGTAACAAAGAAAGAATTTTAGCTAACAGAGAAAAATAATTATCATTGCCAGTATCAACAAAAGTGCAAATTACTAAATGAAATAATTGGAATTTTATGGGAAATAATGTTATTAAACTAATTATGTACTTTATTAAGAACTTTTGTTTTCCAGCAGCTTCCAAAACTCTTTATATAAAAAATAATATAAACGAACTTATTTAGAGCTTCTAACAATACTTATCTTAAAATTATCATATGATTATACTTTCCAAAGGAAGCCCCTGATTTGAAAGCATTGACACATAATACTACTAATTAAAAATGATTCCAACTACTATGTTACTAAATTTTCTCATTTAAACTGTAAATGGGACTGTTAATAACTTTATATTGTTGTCATTAACAAGACAAAACAATCATTAATGGCTATTTTATCACAAATTTCAAATCTATAAAGCTTGCTCAATGAAATAGGACATTCCTGATGCAGAAAATTAACTTTGCCATAACACAAATTAAATAGGCTAACACCCAAACAAAAAAATGCTTTGAAAACAAAACATTAATGAAATATGGTATGAATTAATTGTGCTACATTCAAAGCTGATTTTCTTAATTGATTTAAAGTACCTATACAAGTCTAGTTTGTCAAGTAAAGATAATTTAGGTAAACCTAACACTACATATGAAACAAACATTAAATCAAATATGCTAATGTTACAAAATTCACAAACAGAAAAAAAAAATTTTTAATTATCTATAGGCTAAATTGCTTTGATTATATTACCTTCTCCACTTCATATGTTTTCCACATCAATATCATCTGATGTCGATACTACTGATGGTGCAATAATAGTCATTTTTTCCCAGTCAATTCTGGAAAGTTCAGGAGAAACCTGAAAGATCATTACAAAACTCGTACATAATTTTTCACTAAGTTAATAATTATAATAATATTAAGCTAATAATTAAGAGAATAATTTATTTTCTTAACCTAGCACAATATTTGTAGGTTAGCACTATGAATTTACAAAAAGTTAATGGATTTTGTGTAAATTTCTAAAAAAAATTAAGTTTACAGCATAATCTAGTAGTTATTTTATAGTAATCTATTTTAATTTAAATGAACTCAAGTCACTATTGCTTGGTTACATCCCTGCACTGAAGATTCCTGAAAAAGATTTCTAATATAATCATACAAACTCGAAAAACTAAAACTGTTCAAATGATTAACATTGAATAATATAATCCTGATTATAACGGTATTATAACTAGCAAATACATTACGGATAATTCATCCATACTCTGTATCATTTAAATCTACTATTAAGTATAACACACCCCATAAAATATTTTAGAATATTAAGATACTAATTTTTTAAAATTTCATGTGATATTAGTTGAGTATCATTTAGGAGGTTAAACAATATAAATACAATTCTACACATTAAGTTACAGATTATAAATACAGATAATAAGAAATTAAATAAAAATAACACTATAGGCCTACATCAATTATCGGGTTTAAGAACCTGCTGCTGTAAGCAGTGATAACTTTAGTTTAGTGAGCTTTAATCAGACTTGCATGCAATAATAAATTTTACATAAGATAAAAGAACGATGCTTTCTTTAGTCACCAGCAAAACCTTTTCTGTCTGCAAGTTAATATTATAAAATTTAAAAACAGCACAATTTTATTAAAAAATTTAATCGAGATTAAAATGCATGTTTAAGTCAAAAATTAAAGAAGTCACAGGTCAAATTCTCTTTTCAATTTTTCTTTTACCTGACAAATGTTAGCCCTTAATTTTTAAAGCAGAGCTGTGTTAAAACAAAATTTTTATGACAAATATATTACAATCATTATTAATATATTAATATAATATATTACATAATATATTACAATTTAATGGACTCAATGGTATGAAAGTAACTGTGTACAAACAATTACAACAGTTTGCTTCAGTGAGGATATAGTACACATAGGCCTATATTGTAAATTTTGTTATATTAGGTCTTAAAATTAACCTTAACTTTCTACCGTTAAGTCATATCTTATCAAGTAATTACATTTCTCTGAAAAATGCTGAATTTGAAAGTATATTTAGAGTAATATAGCTGGACTGAAGAATTAAATAAAATATGTAACTAGTTAAATATGAGCAGAGTTCAAATTAAATATATTATGGTAAGGCCTATCATCTTGTGTTAGGTAGGACGACATTTTACGAATAAAATGACTTACAAATTGGATACATTACACAAATATAGGTAGGCTAGAGTAGTAATTGTCAGACTTACAGGAGTATCTATAATAAAGAAAAAATTATTTAATTAAATTGCAGTCAGTGCCTTACAGGGACTTTTTTTAAAAAAATGAGTTAATTACCCCTTGGGTAATTATGAAGATTCTCATCAATGCTGATATTGCGCTGATATATTTTTATTATATTCTTCTATGTTATATAAACACGAGAAAAATAATTTTAAATGGCGGTCGAACCTATTTACGGAGACAAAAAATTAAATTTTTACTCCCATAAGAACGCATGGTGTTAGCCTAGGTATATTGTATTAATTAAATTAGAATGCTAATTTGCTCCATTATTAAATTTTGGACAGAACACAGTGATATTATGTATAGTTGGGTCTATAACAACCGGTAGGCCTAGTGTTACAGACCCAAAGTAATCGAGACATTCATACATAACCTAACACAGCTAATTTCCTACAAACAACGGACAACATACACTAAATAAATGATCATCTTACCTTTCATTATTATTCCTAGCGCCTCCAACATATTTTTACTTCGACTTGCAATCACAAACACTTCATACGAATAACAAAATTCTGTCCCACACACGTTAACAAACGAAAACGAATTACCGCACAGCGAAGACTAAACAGAATAAATATGGCAGGTCGCAATATTTCGTTATACCAACTAAACAGAATAAAAACACACTTCCTTCTGTAGTGTCTGTCTTTTTTACACATGTTACAAATTTTATAGAATAATTATTACGAATGCCAATATGGCCGACTAACTACCCATATTTCATTATATACATTTGTATATATCGAACAGGTGGTCTGGCTTCAGCGTACAGCAAAAATACGATGTATAAAAATTTGTATAAGTTTTTCGTACGCTGACACACCATAATTGGGCAAAATAACTTCATCACCTAAAAATGTACTTATACAAGTTCGTCAAATTTGTTTTAGATACCCTGGGTAAAAATTGGGGTGTGATGAAGAAATTATGCGGCGCTAAGTCTATATATATATATATATATATATATGTGTATATATATAGCATGTTAATTTAAATAATTTTTGTGATATGTAAATTTTTGAGATGGAACTTATATCAGAATGTTCAAAATAAAAAGGTTTGGCCTAATTAATGATGGTAATTATTTTAAAAATAGTAACTAAATGTATGTTTTTTAAGTAAAAAGGGTTTATGGCCATAAATTCTATTGTAAACATATTCAGGTTTTTTGAACAAGAATTGTTCTGTTCAGAAGCCTCCTTCGACAAGAACTTTTATTATCTGTAGAAAATCATGAGTAGGGGTTACTTAAGAACCAATCTGATTATTGAATTCAGTTGAAAATTATTTTTAACCGATTGATTAGTCTCTCTTTGAAATCGATAACATGTAATTGCCACTTGGTACATGATCATTGATGTCCCAAACACTACACACACAAGTTAGAAAATTACTACAGTTGCTGCGAGAAATATAGTAGTGCTATTCTGTGAAAGTGCAAGATATCCGATTAGGTATATAGACGCTTTAAGCTGACTGGAAAAAGGGTGTTAGCATAACACATCATTTTAATAATCAGTATTAGTTTGCCGTGAAAGTATGTAACCATGCTTATGAGAAATAACTACACACCTGAAAGCGACCCTGCAGCTGGACAGAGTATATCAATCCACAATCCAGGAACTACCCATCATCTGAAGCATCTGAAGTCTACATAAAATGGAAGCAAACTTATTATTTATGCACAATTAAAAAAAATAATAATTTAAAAGAATGATTATCACATCAGTAAAGACTTTATGGTAAATATGACAAAAGAATGTTAAATATTACTTTACTTCATTGTATATAAGGGGAGTCTTTTATTTTGTGTTACAAAGGTCAACACAGAGATTTTTTTTTTCTAAACTGTATTAAAATCTCAGGAGATTGTCAAAAATAATAGCATCATTATTAATAGCATCCACTTCAAACATAGCCCTATCTCGGACTAGTTATTCTATGTGACCCCTGTACATCACAATTCGTATACATATATATACATCGTTTGGTAAGTTCAGCCATTTTCGTTTTAGTGTAAATAAATTTAAATTTGTGGTTTTATGTGTAGTGATTCTTGGTAAACCTTGACTCCATTTGTTCTTTATTAAAATTATCTACTTAACTGTTTTTGTTATTATAATCATCTCATGGCAACAATTTTTCTCTTTAAATTTTGCAGAGCGCCAGTTATGAAATACACAGAAATAATAAAATTATAATACTATCTTTGAATACAATAAAATATAAAATACTAATAATAATAGAACAATGTACTAATTCTTGTGTCACAAATTGGCAGCACTAATATTTATTATGCAGTGTTAAAAATAATATTAATGAATACAATTCTGTGTTTATACCCAACCTAACTGTATTGTGTAAACCACATGCTGGGTCATATGAATTTACTTGTTAATTGTGTTAAGTATAATTATTGCGCAGTAAATTGTTTAATACAGGAGTGAGACAGTGATGGCATAAAATAACTAATTACAATACTGAAAAATAATAAATCATCCATTTATTAACTATTATATTTAAAAAATTAAATATCAAAACTTCGAAATGTGAATTCAGAATATTCCCTTTTTAAGAAGATACACTGACATACTATTATGCCTCTTATATGTAACACACAACAATAATAATCTATAACATCAAAACAAGACATTAAAAAACAATTGTAAAATTCTTGTAAATTTCTTGGGTGTCTGACAGGAATATAAACTTTGAATCATTATTAAAATTTTAACTCTTAGCAAATAATCTGCAAAAATAGTATATTTTTTGTTAAATCAAATTGTAAGTTTATTAATATTTTAATAAAATAATAATCACTTTAAGTAACATAATTATTGTTTACAAGACAGCACCCATTCTAAATTGATTGGAAAAATTATTTTTAATAAAACTTAAAATTCCATATTACTTATTTTACTTCAACTATTTACATTTTCTTATTGATTTTACTTCACTAGCTTATACTTCAGTTCTTTGTGAGTTGTTTCTTTGTTTTGAAGAAAATAATTTTTTTTTACTTCTGTGTGAGTGTGTGTGTGTGTGTGTGTGCAGCTTCTGGATATGAGACAATGACAACGATGATGATGGTGATGATTTTGCCAATGTCGATTTCCTGTCGCTAATAAAACCCCAAGAGTGGTCCCATGAGTAAGTCATTTGCGTCTTCCAGTGGCAGTGGAAAGAAAGTACATTTCTACTTATGGCATTGTCTGAATTGCAAAATGTGTTTTGTAGACTTCAAATTTGATTAAATAACCATGTTTAATTATTGTCATTAATTTATTCATGTCTGGACAGGACTCTCTAACCAAGCAAAATACATGCGTACACAGAGATCATCCCCATTTGCAGCACAATACCTGTTTCTGCGGGTAGACCACACACACGCACGCACAGCACTGCGTAAAATCGACAGGTGATCACATTTGACAGGCTAGAGCCTGTAATCTTTGCCTGTACATACACTACTTAAAATTATTTCTATCAACTTCTCTATGAATTATTTACAATACTGCTATTGTTAAATATGCAAATATATGTGTTGTTGCATATATTCCCCAGGTGTTATTGGATTTGAATGGTATTCGTATTTTATTTATATCTTCACATACATAGTTATTTACATAACAATACGTTTTAAAACGGCTTCTTATAAAAAAGGATTTCATCGAACATAGTAAACACTGCCATGGAGGGATACAAAATTCAGCCACCTTTCTTTGGACATATTGTTATCCATTGACAATATCCTGTGTCACAGTTATGTGCTTTGTAGGAAGAGGCTATATAACAATGATTTTTATACCTTTCTTTTCATGGTGCTATTTCTACCCGTTTCTCTAATAATGTGCTGTTTATTCTGAGACTCGTACTGTGTTCACCCTTGGTCTCTCTCTCTCTCTCTCTCTCTCGTGGGAAATAATTTCTCTTTGTCTTCTCTCACTTCGTTGTTCATATCATTTTGCTCTTCTCTAACCTTGCTTGCATTTCTCTCTTAATAGCGATTCCTTCTCTTTCTGCCCAAAGTTTTCTCTTACACTCTCCTCTCTTCTTTCTTGTAGTTCCTTTTGGTTGCCATCACATATCACCTCTAGAGAATTACTTTTATTTTTGTAATCTGTGTGAGCAAATTTAGTAATTCTTCAATGGCTTTAATCCCTTGTATGTATATTTACATATATATTCCTAATCTTATATTTTAGTACAAGTGGAATGCTAATTTTAACACTAACTTGTGTTCAGTGAGTTTTGATTTGCTCCTTAATTTTACTCCTTTCAACTGGCTGAGTGATGTTCTCTTCAAGGGTAAGTTTTCCATGTGTTTAGTATCTACCACAATTTTGGTATCTTACCTGTCTTTGTGTATCAATATTCCAATAGCAGCAATATTCAAACAAGTCTGATGTTGTTCAAAAATAGTTTACTTGCTCAAACAATCATGTGGCAGCAGAATCTTGAAAATGTTTATTAGTGGAAGACTTGTAACACTTGTGTCTTCCTTATGTTTTCAAATACCGGTTTACTGACTTAAAATCATACACAGAGCTTAAAATCAACATGCATTCACTTTGACAAGCTACAGCTTGTAAGCTTTCCCTGCGCATACACATAGCACTACTTAAAGTATTTTTAACAACTACTCTATATTAATTATTTACAAAAATTGTAGTGTGGTTAAATATGCAAATGTGTGAGTGTGTGTGTGTGTGTGTGTGTGTGTGTGTGGTGCCATTCACCATTCAATTATATACACATTTGCTTATAAAAATCTGCTATTCTTCCTAGGAAGAGTAATGCAATACTGTAATCAGACATACGGTAAGGTTAATTTTTTCAAGCCGAAAGCTACCTCACAGATAGAACATGATTTTTAACTTCTACTGCTTCTGTGTTCCAATTATGAATTATTACAGTTGTGTATTCATTTGTTCCAGTGTTACTTATTTACACCCGTGAATAATATCTGTGAAGAAGAGGATTTTACTCCAGATTGTGAACTATATAGAGAAAAGTCAATTCAGAATACTCTCGGAGACCATCTGTCACCACACAAGTTAATACATTCTGGCATTAAGAAGTACCAGTGCGATGTGTGTTCAAAATCATTTACTCGTGCAGACATTTTGTCACAACACAAGTTAATACATACTGGCATTAAGAAGTACCAGTGTGATGTTTGTTCAAAATCATTTACTCAGTTAGCCAGTTTGATAAAACACAAGTTAATACATTCTGGCATTAAGAAGTACCAGTGTGATGTTTGTTCGAAATCATTTACTGAGTCAGGCAATTTGACAAAACACAAGATAATACATTCTGGCATTAAGAAGTACCAGTGCGATGTGTGTTCAAAATCATTTACTCGTGCAGACATTTTGTCACAACACAAGTTTATACATACTGGCGTTAAGAAGTACCAGTGTGATGTTTGTTCAAAATCATTTACTCAGTCACATGGTTTGTCACAACACAAGTTAATACATTCTGGCATTAAGAAGTACCAGTGTGATGTTTGTTCGAAATCATTTACTCGTACAGACGTTTTGTCACGACACAAGTTAATACATACTGGCATTAAGAAGTACCAGTGTGATGTTTGTTCAAAATCATTTAATCAGTCAGGCAGTTTGTCACAACACAAGATAATACATACTGGTATTAAGAAGCACCAGTGTAATGTTTGTTCAAAATCATTTACTGATTCAGGTAATTTGTCACAACACAAGTTGATACATACTGGCATTAAGAAGTACCAGTGTGATGTTTGTTCAAAATCATTTACTTTCTCAGGCAATTTGTCACAACACAAGTTAATACATTCTGGCATTAAGTACCAGTGTGAAGTGTGTTCAAAATCATTTACTATGCCAAACAGTTTGTCAAACCACAAGTTAATACATTCTGGCATTAAGTACCAGTGTGATGTTTGTTCAAAATCATTTACTCGTACAGACATTTTGTCACGACACAAGTTAATACATATTGGCATTAAGGATTACCAGTGTGATGTTTGTTCAAAATCATTTACTCAGTCAGGCTATTTGTCACGACACAAGTTAATACATTCTGGCATTAAGAAGTATTAGCGTGATGTTTGTTCAAAATTATTTACTCAGGCGATTTGTCACAACACAAGTAAATACATTCTGGCATTATGAGGTACCAATGTGATGTTTGTTCAAAATCATTTACTCATTCAGGCAGTTTGTCACAAGTTAATAGATACTGGCATTAATAAGTACCAGTTCGATGTTTGTTGAAAATTATTTACTCAGTCATATGGTTTGTCAATTCACAAGTTAATTCATTCTGGCATTAAGAAATACCAGTGCGATATTTGCACAAAATTATTTACCGATTCAAGCACTTTATCAAAACACAAGTTTAATACATACTGGGAGTATGAATACCAGTGTGATGTTGGTTCATAATCATTTACACAGTCAGGCAATTTGTCACAACACAAGTTAATACATACTGGCATTTAAGAAGTACCAGTGTCTGTCTGTTCAAAATCATTTACTTAGTCAGGCAATTTGACAAAACAAGTGAATACATTCTGGCATTAAGAAGTACTAGCATGATGTTTGTTCAGAATCATTTACATCAGACAGTTTGTAATAACACAAGTTAATACATTCTGGCATTAAGAAGTACCAGAGTGTTGTTTCTACAAAAGTAGTTATTTGGCATAGCCTGTTGTGTTATAAATAACATGCTGGCATAAAAAATAACAGTGATGTTTGTAACAAAATTTTCTGTTTGTACATTTTGAGTGTAAATTAATCCATTATACTATTATGAACCATTACTGTGTGGTATGTAAGAATAGTTTCTACTGTCCAAAAAGTTTTAGCAATGTAATAAAACCAATCAATATAATATATAATAGTTGTTTTGATTGTTCATCTTCTTTTTTCACAGCACTAAATTAATATTGATAATTAAACTCTCACTTGTGAACTTACTTTGTTTCTTCCCGTACGCGTTTCAGTGTGATGTGCGCCTTCGTCAGTGGTGTGAGACAGACTCCACTTCGGAGTCTGTCTCACACCGCTGATGAAGGCACACATCGATCGTGCCGAAACACGTATGGGAGGAAACAAAGTAAGTTTACAAGTGAAAGTTTAATAATCAATATTAATGTATAATGTTTTTAAACAGAAACCCTTAAACAAGCATAATTATACAAATAAATTAATATATGCTGTAATATTGCCACTGCAAATATGTAATGTCTATGATATTTGGCACTACAAAACAGTGAAATTTGTAACAATTAAAATCATTAAATTATACATTGTAATATAGTGTGACGTTATTGGTACACATTTATCCTCTAATTAAATTTTTCACTGCATGAGTTACAGTGATATATATATGTTTAGTTGAAATAATTTGAAAGTCTTTGTTTCTTGCTATACATAGATTATATCTCATACAAGATTTTTGTCTGGCTGCTACAACCTTCACTATGACAGAGTCCTGAGGACTTAACACATCTGTGTTATTGCTTGGCAAAATGATTCACGTGGGTATGTCCCCTAAGTTAATGTAGCTTGGCATTTCACAGCTTGCAAGTTGTATTTAAAGCTCATAGGTTATTTCGTTTAGCATATTTTTGATTGCTTCATGCATACTGTTTCTTTACAATTCAACATTAGTTCAGTGCATTACTGACAGATGACATTGTATCTCAAAACTGCTAATTTCCGATGCTTTACATGTCACTGTTTGTAGCGGTTCCTTGTTGTGAACTACACATTTGATATAGTGGAGTGTTTGAATTTTTGAGTGATTTTTTTTTTTGTAATCTTATATTACAAAGTGACTGATAACTTCTTGACTGAATATATAATATTGTGGTAATTTAATTTCAAATCTGGATCTGAATTGAATAATGTAGAAAATGAATAGACATTTTGATCTGACAATACAGGTAAGCCTACATAATTTGAGGTTAATTCATCTCACTGTTTACTGCCAGTGTCCAAGATAACGAACTATAGCAAGTGTTACGAATGGCAAGACACCAGAATAGTGCAGATGCCCTGGTACATGCTTCGCAGTTTGAGGCTACCAAATCAGCGTCTGGGTGGACAAGTCATAAAGTGCATGCTAAAAGATCGCAGTGGCACAGACGAGGAAGAAGAACAAGGAACAGGGACTCGATGGTCGGCACCGCAGAATAAAATAAAGCATGGAATACCAAAGTGTTATAAATGTGGGAAACTTGGACATTAACGAGATTGTTGGGTAGGAGGAAATTCAGCAGCAGGGAAACAAGCAGTAGTCAGAACAGCGAGGCGTGTGCTGACTAAGTGGACGAGCGAAGCCCCTAGACAATACGCAATTTCTACACTTCAGAAAAACAGTGGGAGCTTGGTGGTTACCGGATTCGTTCAAGAAAGGCAACCTCGATTACAGTTGACACAGGTGCAACAGTTCCCATTTTGCGGCCCGACATGGTGAAAGATCTCAAGCCAATCTGGTGCTCTTGCAGCTTGTGAACAGCTACTGGACGGCCTGTAAAAGTGTTTGGAAAAGTGGAGCTACACCTACGCCTTGGTCAACTTGAGACTAATCACCAAGTACTTGTTGCAGACATTGTGGATGAAGCAATTATTTGTGTGGACATTACGAATGCATACAGATTTATAGTTGACTTCAAAAATGATGCTTGAGAATCGGCGGAGAAGAGGTAACGCTCTCCACAATGACTACATCAGAAAAATCGATGGACGTGATTAACCAAGTGGCCATAACTGTTCTGCTAAACTCTGAAAAGATCATTTTTAGAACTGAGGTAGATACAGTAAAATTTAAAGTAAGGGCGTATGCGCAGAAACCAATTTATGGATGGACGAGTCCACTTTGAAATTGTGAATGGCAGGATGGTAAGATAATCAGCTGGAATGCAAGTGAAGGTGTTGCCAACTTTGCATGTGATGTTTTAGTTACCCGTACATTGTTAGCCTATCTCAGTCTTGCATTTTTTATTACTATTTCAATTTATTATTAATTATATAGTTGTACAGTCGCTCATTTTTATTAGTTATTTAATTTTTTAGTTAATTTCTATTAGTAGTTTTTATTCTATAATTATGTATTATCGTAATTATTTGTGTTATCATACAGTAATGAGATTTGATAAAATGGATACTTCTCCTTCAACTAGCAGACAGGAAAGTTATATATAGTAAAGCACGGGAAGTAATAATACACAGTTTTTTGTTGTCCAGGATTAAAAAGATTCCTGCAATTAAATGAATACGAAGAATGCATTCCTTTATGTAATTATAGACTGTAGAGATAGTCAAGTGTAATTAAGGAGTGGAAGTGTACAGTTTGCAAATTGCATTGCGATAAGAATGGTCAGAAAGGCTGTAGTTTTTTACATCTCAGCAGTACACAATGACAGAATCAAAACACATGTATGTTTATAAAACATTCTGATATGCAACAGCAACAAATTCCGATACGTGTGAACAGTACATATCATTTGTATAATAATACAATTACAATATTATTATTATTATTTGATTTACGTCAATTCCCCAGGCAGGAGGATTTTCCTCTTTTGCAAGATCACAAGTATGTTTCAAGACCATTTGCAGGTCAGGTATTGTTCTGTTGTTCACTTTCTGAAAGGGGTTGAGGAGCAAGGGGGAAGATGTCTCCATTAAAACACACACACACACACTAGCATGCACACAATTCCTTTTTTTCTTTATTTAATTTGAATTCTGTATTAAAACAAATGTCTTCAGAGTTTACAAGTTTTTTTTTTAATTTTTTGGATTAATTTGTTTTTAATTTTATGCAATGTGGACACATATAGAGGAGTGTCAGTTTTTTATATTTTTTCAATAAATAAAAATGAGAGGGGGAGAGAGAGACCAAAAATGACACGTACAGAAATTTCATCAGAACTTTTCCTGATATTAAAAAAATAACTAAATAATGAATGGCAAAAAAACATTAACAAAATTAATGGAAATTATAGTTATAATTTCTTGTCTAATGAGCAGGTACTAGTAATGGCTTCATATACTTCACATCTTAAATTCTAAACCTATTACAAACATATTTGGTATACTCAGCTTGAAACAAACGTTCAGACCAACAAAAATGGTTTAAACGTTGCCATGCTGCATTATTAGTAGGTACTGTTGAAACAGCAGGTTGATTATAATTGTTTTTAGAACAGACTTCTGGAATGTTGTGTGCAAGTGTATTGTGTTCAAGTAGCAAGTTTCCACTACTTTATAAAACATTCTAGAAGCAAACTTTGACATCCAGTTGCTGTTGCTGAGAAACCTTACTAAAGGACTTATAAAAAAAAAGAAAAACAACAATTACACGCTTGCTCTTTTGAACATCTGATGAAAAGGTTTTGTAAAGTGTACCTAACAAAAATGTACAATGCTAGACTTGTCTTTATATTCCATACTTCTAAGCAGTTTTACATGATATATTGCTAACACGAATAAGAAAAGTTTAAATCTGCTGAAGGTCTAAACTGTAACAGTACATAATGACCCAATACCATAATTATGGGATTTAAAGGTATTTTTTTTTATGTTTTATTGTTTAATCATTAAAATACAGAATGGTTAGGTCCATTGTCCCTATATACGAAGGAACAAAGCAGATTCAGCAAGAGTACCATACCAAGGTCACCGTTGGACGTGCGGGAGTCGGAAAAGGCCATGGCGGTGTTTGTGACGAATGACTGTAAATATGCATTGTGATTGGATAATAACACTGTTCCGTCATAACCAAAAACAATGACGCACTGACTACAATACGTACAACGAGGCGTTGTCCAGTAAGACAAAGCTTGATGATGTAATATACACACACAAGCGCAAATTTACATTTGCCTCTTTCTCAATTCAGCGTAGTTCTTCAAAGGATCAACAGCGATGTATCGCTGTATGATCAGTTTTATAACAAAAGCTTATTACAACTAGACTCAAAATTACCAGTGTAATGGTGGAGCAATAAAGGCTCGAATTTAGTAACAGTATGAACTATAACATGTAGAATCAGTGCTTATATTTACTTAATTAAAAAACTCAGCAGAACACGAGGCGAACACCGGCCATCAACATGGGAATCAACTAACAACAGCGAAGGAGCAACACCGACCAACACCGAAGTCCAATTTTACCATCTTTCTTTATTATTTTAATGAGCTCATTAATCAAGAATAATTAATTAAACGAATGTACTTGTAACAGGGTGAATGTGTGTGAGAGTGAGTGAGTGAACACATGGCCATAAATATCTATGCCGAGGGCATTGGTTTGTGTGTAACTTAAATACTAATTAATAAATGATTAAAGCTGCAGCAATATAAAAGTTACAATGATCTTGATTTAAAAAACCAAAAAGGGGAGTATTAAGAATGATTTTGGCAATTAAACTAACCACCATTTTGTTTTGGTAATCTTGTATGACGCCATTTTGGCCACATGGTCGTGTATGTAAAACATATCTGGGAAATTAAAATTTTGATAGTTATTTTCAATATAATACAGTGTTATCATTTGTGTCACCTTCTGTGTATCAAAAATCTCGCTGTTAATGAATCCTGGCCCCTTAGGTAAAAAGCATATTAAAAAGAAGAGTATGAACCCGGCAGTGACTGAAATTGGTAAGTACACATATGTACCATATTATGGTACTATTTATACACGTAAATATAAGCAGATATGTGTAATAATTAATGTAAAAGTAGGTAGTTTGACAAATGGCGCCCGAACAGGGACATTATATAAAATTATTTTATATAAAACAGGCCAGATTTGGAAACAGAGAAGGTGATACAAGACGGAACATAACCTAGTACACAAGAGGTTATGTTGACGAAGTAAAGTAACTAGTAATTGCATAGTTAAGTATAAATAAAAATAAATAGTCATTTAAATAATTAAATTAACGATGGCAGAAAATAATAATAGTCTGGAAATGGACAATACAGACACGGAATCCATTTTATTAGAAAAACATGTTAGCTCAACACCTAGAGTAGGCGGAAATAAAATCTCGTTAGAAGATTTATTCACGTTAATCAGTGACAAATTCCAACAACAGAATAGTAAATTTGAAGACAAATTCAATCAAATGAATAGTACATTTAATGTAAAATTAGATAGTTTTGAGAATGAGCTCAAGAAGCAAAATACCTTACAAAATGTAAAATTAGATCAAGTAGAGGAGAAACTAGACAAGAGAATTAATGAGATAGAGTTAGAAAATAAGAGTAGAGAAATAGACAAATTAGATAGAAACAAAGACAAGGTAAGTGGGGTAGAAAATTATGATAATATAAATAAAAGTATGATGTTAGAGAATGATTGTGTAAACAGGAGTAGTAATAATGAGGTTTTATGGGGAATAGAATATAATAATGATGGAATGATAATGTGTGTTAAAGGGTTAAAGAAAGTGTGTAGAGAGAGTATAATTGTAAAAGAATTGCAGGGGTTAGATTTTTCCCTTAACGGTGTATTTGGGGGTGATATACATGTTTTTAGGAAGGACAAGAGTGCCTTCGATATAGATTTTGGAGACAAAAGGTCTGCAAATAGTTGTCCCTGGATTTTTTGTGCACCTGATAGGTGGTGCGAGAATAAAGTTGTAGTGCACCCTGCATATATTGAGAGAGAGAGAATGTAGCTTGGTGTGGTAGTGAGAGATATTGTGAGAGAAAAAGAGAAGTAGAGATTTTTAAGATATGTAGAGATTATGAAGAGTTGATAGAAAGGTTAGGTGGAGAGAGAAGTGATAAAAATAATAAAAACTTACCTTGTATTGAAACTAAAGTAGTAGGAGATTATGTGGATAACAATAATGACTTGATAAAATACATGATTATGACTGATTTTACTGAAGGTGACAGAAACATACCCGATCAGGAGTTATATGAATTTGTGGAAACGGATAAAAATTTGAATAGTTGGTGCATGTATAAGGATGTTAGTATAAAATATCTAATATTAAACCATGTATATAGTTTTAAGGTTCGATTGCTATTTGACGATGGAGGCTAAACATTTTATTGTGTTTATGAACATTTAATTATGTGAACAGTGTTTTTTAAGATGGACTGATTATGACTGATTTTGGTAAATGATTTAATGGTTATGTGAATTGTATATTTTTGTGTATTAATGTCAGTGTATTTGTGTATTCTTGTAGTTGTGTATTTTATGTATTTTTTTATGTAAACATATATTGTAGGATTTTAAATAACTGAAGAAAGTTTAAATGATATTATGAGATTCAGATTCTAAGGGTTAATAAATGAAGCAGGTAATATATTTGGATATGGAGAGGTATTGTTGTTAGTAGATAAGTGATGAATTTTCTAGTGATATATTAAGGTGAAATGTTGTAAAAGAGTTTAGGTAATAGTGATAAATAAGGGCATTGGAGTTAGTTAAATAGAGTTATTGGGAGTTAGGAAAAATAAAGTGTTGAGATGTTGATAATATATAAAGGTGTTAGATATTTTAGGGACACAGTGGTTAGTGATTATATATGTAGAGTCGAGTAATGTGGATGGTAATTATATATTTGTTGATGGTGATATTTTGTAATAAGGGTATTGGTGTAGGGAGTCTGCAACGAAAGGTGTTGAGACAGGAAAGGACCGTTGTGTGCCGGAAAGGGTTATCTGAAAGGGTCAGGAACCAATGAAGGAATGAGCATAGATAGGGAACACACATACTAGTACAAAAAAATGAGCGGTGCCAGAGGTTTTAAATGGGATTTGTGAAGGGGGTTATTATAGAGATATTGGTGTCACAATATGTTAATGGTTAGAAGCGGTTAGTAGTAAAAAAGGGGTAGTAAGGTTAGATTGACAATGCCAAAATAAGACAGAGAAAATAGTGAATAATAGAGAGTCACCCAAACTAGTAAGGATAAAAGGGTTAGAAAAGGAAAATTCATGGTAGGAAGGTAATTGTAACGGAAAGGTAAATGATAAAGTTGAAATTGTTGTATAGAATCTGATATAAACAAATGTTAAATAATAAAAGTTAATAGAGAATTGTTGATAGTAATGATGTGATAAAGTTTTGCTACAAGTCATGTAAATGTAAATTGTTTAATGTAATGTAAATATAACAATGTTAATGGGTAATGTCTAATGCTTTATGATGTTTTATTGTTATAGGGGTAATGACGTTAACAAGTGTCAAAGAATAGTAGCTTTTAAAAGTTGAAAGTCTAAAGGTACAAATGAAGTTGTGCAAATATATAGTAGGATGCCATTTACAAAATAGATAAATGATTATAAGTTGAGTAATAAAATTTGGATAATAAACGTGTCTGCCATAATAGTTGTAGGTTGAGTTTGATAGAAATAATTAGGTGAAGGTGTTTTGGGGGAATATTAGAGAATTGTTTATGTATTGTGTTATTTGTAGTTATATATATAGTTTGTTTTTCTTACAAGGAAGAAATTGAGTTTGGTGGTGGTAAAAGAGTCAATACATTTTAAAGTCTTGTTGTTGTTATGTTAAACTTTTAAATTAAAACAAACCAATGCCCCAAACACAAACCAATGCGTCTAAAAGGGAACATATCAGTTGTAGATATGGAAGTGTATTAGACCACTATTTTAATTTGTGTATTCAATGTTTCAGAGTTTTGTGGTGTTGTGACCGCGGTCCTGGGCTGGCTGGAGCGTCAGAACAGGAGCGTAGAGTGCCTCATGGCCTTATGGTGTAGGGATCTTTCAGGAGAAGTCCAGTAAGGTCAGAGGGTGCGATCAGCATCATTGGACCAAGGGTAAGTGATGATAAATTTTTATATAGTAACATTACAGGGGGTTGTGGTGACATATCTAGACTGATCCTTTTAGGAAAGTGTGAATGAGTCAATGAAAGTTTTTGTGTCTCGACACAAAATCTTTCATTGAGGGGGTTTGTAACAGTACATAATGACCCAATACCATAATTATGGGATTTAAAGGTATTTTTTTATGTTTTATTGTTTAATCATTAAAATACAGAATGGTTAGGTCCATTGTCCCTATATACGAAGGAACAAAGCAGATTCAGCAAGAGTACCATACCAAGGCCACCGTTGGACGTGCGGGAGTCGGAAAAGGCCATGGCGGTGTTTGTGACGAATGACTGTAAATATGCATTGTGATTGGATAATAACACTGTTCCGTCATAACCAAAAACAATGATGCACTGACTACAATACGTACAACGAGGCGTTGTCCAGTAAGACAAAGCTTGATGACATAATATACACACACACAAGCGCAAATTTACATTTGCCTCTTTCTCAATTCAGCGTAGTTCTTCAAAGGATCAACAGCGATGTATCGCTGTATGATCAGTTTTATAACAAAAGCTTATTACAACTAGACTCAGAAATGCTGTAGACTAAGAATGGTCAGAAAGGCTGTAGTTTTTTACGTCTCAGCAGTACACAATGACAGAATCAAAACACATGTATGTTTATAAAACATTCTGATATGCAACAGCAACAAATTCCGATACGTGTGAACAGTACATATCATTTGTATAATAATACAATTACAATATTATTATTATTATTTGATTTACGTCAATTCCCCAGGCAGGAGGATTTTCCTCTTTTGCAAGATCACAAGTATGTTTCAAGACCATTTGCAGGTCAGGTATTGTTCTGTTGTTCACTTTCTGAAAGGGGTTGAGGAGCAAGGGGGAAGATGTCTCCATTAAAACACACACACACACTAGCATGCACACAATTCCTTTTTTTCTTTATTTAATTTGAATTCTGTATTAAAACAAATGTCTTCAGAGTTTACAAGTTTTTTTTTTTAATTTTTTGGATTAATTTGTTTTTAATTTTATGCAATGTGGACACATATAGAGGAGTGTCAGTTTTTTATATTTTTTCAATAAATAAAAATGAGAGGGGGAGAGAGAGACCAAAAATGACACGTACAGAAATTTCATCAGAACTTTTCCTGATATTAAAAAAATAACTAAATAATGAATGGCAAAAAAACATTAACAAAATTAATGGAAATTATAGTTATAATTTCTTGTCTAATGAGCAGGTACTAGTAATGGCTTCATATACTTCACATCTTAAATTCTAAACCTATTACAAACATATTTGGTATACTCAGCTTGAAACAAACGTTCAGACCAACAAAAATGGTTTAAACGTTGCCATGCTGCATTATTAGTAGGTACTGTTGAAACAGCAGGTTGATTATAATTGTTTTTAGAACAGACTTCTGGAATGTTGTGTGCAAGTGTATTGTGTTCAAGTAGCAAGTTTCCACTACTTTATAAAACATTCTAGAAACAACAGCGAAGGAGCAACACCGACCAACACTAAGAGAAGTCCAATTTTACCATCTTTCTTTATTATTTTAATGAGCTCATTAATCAAGAATAATTAATTAAACGAATGTACTTGTAACAGGGTGAATGTGTGTGAGAGTGAGTGAGTGAACACATGGCCATAAATATCTATGCCGAGGGCATTGGTTTGTGTGTAACTTAAATACTAATTAATAAATGATTAAAGCTGCAGCAATATAAAAGTTACAATGATCTTGATTTAAAAAACCAAAAAGGGGAGTATTAAGAATGATTTTAGCAATTAAACTAACCACCATTTTGTTTTGGTAATCTTGTATGACGCCATTTTGGCCACATGGTCGTGTATGTAAAACATATCTGGGAAATTAAAATTTTGATAGTTATTTTCAATATAATACAGTGTTATCATTTGTGTCACCTTCTGTGTATCAAAAATCTCACTGTTAATGAATCCTGGCCCCTTAGGTAAAAAGCATATTAAAAAGAAGAGTATGAACCCGGCAGTGACTGAAATTGGTAAGTACACATATGTACCATATTATGGTACTATTTATACACATAAATATAAGCAGATATGTGTAATAATTAATGTAAAAGTAGGTAGTTTGACAAAACGAGTGATAGTTATTTGCAGACTGACAGGACCATAAAATAATTCTGAAAGAATTGTTGTTTTTAAAACACCATCCTTTATCAAGTGACTACTCAAATCTGGCAGTTTTTCACAGCAAACTGAAGTTTGATGATTTGATCCATCATGACCTAGTGATGGTCCAAACATTTCAAGGATTCTCCTAGCCTTAAAAAACTGGACTGGCGTCATTGAGTGACATGACTAATGTTAAATTTACTTTGGGATACTTCCAAACATAATACAGTTTACAATAAGCAAACAAAACTTTATGCCTGTCTAATTTTTCCAGAACTCCATACACATAATTTGATCTGGATAGAACATTTATTAAACAATAATACTATTCGATGCAAATAAATAAAATATCGGTATGGAGAACCATACATGACTTCCATGTTTTAAGATTTATATTTAAAATCATTTTAGAAATGAAATATTTCTACAGAAACTACTTCTATCTTCAGCCTCAAGCACAGAATTGTGGTCACTAACATATACCACCTCACGTTAGCGCACTCGATTTTCACTGATGATGGCAGTCGATGGCACTTCCGAACCGTGTGGTTTTGCAGAAAACATTGGACCACGGCCAAACAGCCTGTGAAGGAATTTTATCAACAAACTTGTGTTAAACTTGTTAAGTTTCGTTACATTTTTAATCAGTGTTCTGTGTTGTGAGTTTTACATTAATTATTAAGAATGATTAGGTATGATGAACTGTTGAGTCTTATTAGTACAGAAGAGGATGCAATTTCTTTTCTTCAAGGAAAAGGATTACTTCATAATCCACGTCGTTGCATTAATGGACATGATATGGTACTGAAAATGGGACAGTGACCTCGATGGTGTTGCAATAAAAAAACTTCCCGTGAGTATAAGGTACTTCGCCAGGGCACATTTTTAGAGGGGTGCAAAATACCGCTGAGAAAAATAATTTTGTTTATTTATTGCTGGTGTGAAGGGCGTAGTAGTGTGAAAAACAGTAAAAATCAACTGGAAATCAGCGCCAACACACACACAGAGTGGACGGCTTACTTAAGATATATCTGTGGCTTAGACATCATGAGCAACCCACAGAAAATTGGAGGACCAAATTTAACAGTTGAAATGACGAGAGTGTGTTTGCCAAGAGAAAAAATGTTGGCCGGGTGTTACCACAACAGGGTATTTGGAGGATACTGCCGGGAAACCAAGGAATGCTTCTTGTGTTGTGTCGAAGATCGCTCAGCCGCTACTCTTCTTCCTCTCATACAGCAAAATATTGAACCAGGGTTCACTATAATATCAGATGAGTGGCGTTCATACTGGCAAATTGTTAATTTGCCACAACAGTACAGTCATTTGACTGTAAACCATAGTTATAACTTTGTGGATCCTCAAACGGGAGCGCATACACAAGGCATAGAAAGCCTATGGCGGTCCTGTAAACGCCGAAACAAGATTGAATGTGGTACAAGAAGGGAACTCTTAGACTCCTATTTATGTGAGTTCATGTGGCGAACAAGAAACGCAAATGACGATTTGTTCGAGAAAATGCTTCAAGATATCAAAAAATATCATGGTTAATGATTCTTGTTTTATATGATTTTGGTAAGTATTATCAATTTTGTTAAGTATGTTCTATTTAGAATACTAATTTCATAATGATATTGACTTTGAAATCATGTGCTTAGTTTAATTATTCCTTGCTCAAGCTTAATCCAATACCATTTTCAAGGATTTTAAGTATTCTGTAAAAGTATTTTGTTTCCTTATTGAACACAGTACTTGACAAATTAAAAGCATTCAGTACTTAAAAGTAGGTTAGGTTACATTATTTAATCTAAACAACTTCACAGAAGCTGTAACAAAGTTAATTATAAAATAATAATCATTTTATATTTTTTCTTTTACAAGTGGATATTAAGCCAACAAGCTGATATCATATAAAATGTAATAATCATGTCAGTGTTACACATATTATTATTTTTAATTAAATCCTTAAATTTTTAGTGACCGTCAATCAATGAATGTTTTAGTGGATGGTTAGTGAGGATCGGTCATTAATACAAATTTTAGCTATTTTGCGTCATCTGTTCGATTTGTTCCTTTTGTTTCAGTCCAATTTTCGTATAACTTCCGATTGTACACGGAGATTTTGTCTCGGCCATTCTGTAAAGTGACAGGTTCATAGTTTTAAATCTATTTCAAGTTTTCGTTCAGTTACTTGGGTTCGCTTACGTACTTTGTTCAACTTCGTAAAGAGAGCATGTAACAGAAAATGATTTGCTGATGACTTAGTATACACAGATGTTCAACAACTCAGTTCAGTTCGCTCAGCTTCTCTAGTTTATTTACTTTAATTGGCTTCGTAAAGAACTGAATAGAGTACAAAAGGCTATTCTTTGTATTGATGCAATAATATACACAGTTATTTTACAAAACGTGAAAGAAATTAGAATAATTAAACTATAAAGTTTTACCTTAATCCGTCAATGTGATCGCTTAACTTTTCTTCTTTTCTTCTAACGCGTTTCGGATTGTTAATCCATCATCAGAGGTTAAAATAATTCGTCGGTTAAGACTTCGTTAAACATTAAAAGTTGCGTAAAAGACATTTAAAAATTACACTAAAAGAACATTTAAAAATATAGTCCACAATCACAGCGACGTAGCGGATGCGAGTGCGCACTCAATACCGGTCAGCGACGTACTGCACAGTTTATTGGAGTTTTCATGTTATCTATTGATGTGTTGGGGTATGTATTCTATGGCTATGTTATCTATAATCTTATCGTATAGTGTATGCGATTTAAATGCCAATTGTTCGTTTAATATATTATTGGGATTATTTCTGAAGGCTCGGTAAATTTCGAACTCTTCTACCGCATCCATATATCGTCCTTTTCTGCAAATGTGTAAGGGTTTGCAATTTGTCTCAAAATTTGTATAATTATGATTTAATGTGACGAGATGTTTAGCGTAGTTTGATTTATTTATATTTGAAATGCTCGTGGGTAAGTGTTCTTTATATCTTTCGAAAAAGGTCCTGCCAGTCTGACCAATGTAATGCATGTTGCAGTCATCACATATCATTTTGTATATACCCGTTCTTTTTTCAATTGATGTACGTGTGGCATTATTTAGCATTTTACGGATATTGTTGGTTGTTCTAAATGCGATGTGGATGTTATGTTTTTTAAAGGTGTTTCTAATGAGCATTGAAAAGTTGTTAGTATAATCAATCGCCATATATATTGCGTTCGTCGTGACACGGTGAGGGTTGTTAGTTCTGCGTTTGTGTCTAAGCATCAAACGTTCCACTAATGAACTGCGGTAACCGTTCGTAATTGCAACATGTTTAATTATATCTACTTCTTCTTTGTGGTTGGCGGGATCTAAAGGTACGCTGTATAGTCTGTGTATCATACTATTGAATGCGGCCATTTTTTGTGAGTGCGGGTGGAAAGAATCAGCATGTATAACACCATCAGTTGTGGTGGGTTTTCTGTATATTCTGTATTGAAATTTATTATTATGTTTCATAAAAGTTAAGTCCAGAAAATTTATGGCATTGTCTGATTCTATTTCAAGTGTGAATTGTATGTTTTTGGTAATGTTATTCATGTAATGTAACAACATGTTTGCCTGTCTCGTTGTCCCGTCAAATATTACAAACGTGTCATCCACGTATCTTTTATAAAATGAGATGTTACGTTGCCATTTATTGTGTGGGGATAGCAAATATGTATTTTCAAAGTTATTCAGGAAAATGTCAGCCAGCAAACCAGACAAGGGTGAACCCATTGCAAGACCCTCCTCTTGAATAAAAATTGTATCATTGAATGTGAAATAATTCTGTTGTAATACTACGTCCAATAACAGCAACAATTCTGTTATTTTTTGTAGATTTAACTTTCCTGTACGTATTAGATTATTTCTTAGAATGTCTAAGGTTGTCTTTACTGGGACACTTGTATATAGGTTGACTATGTCAAAGGAGATTAACTTATGCTGACTATTAATGCTGAAGTCTTTAGTTAGTTTTATTAGTTCAATGCTATTTTTTATAGCATGATTATTGTCTATGGTTATGTTACTTTTTATTAATTGGACCAATTTCTTAGATACTTTATAACCTGGGGCTGTTGTGTAATTAACAAGAGGTCTTATTGGTATATTTGGTTTATGGATCTTGGGTAAACCGTTGAACATTGGTGCGTGTGCGATTATGGGTTTTAACTGGCGGCGTGTAGTTTCGTCAAAAAGGTGTGTGCATTTATTAATCGCTTGGTTGATGTATTTTATATACTTCGTTGTGGGATCCGAGTCTATGGCTCTTATGTTGTTGTTATGAATAAATTCGTATACTTTTTGTTGGTACATGTCTATTGGTAGAATAACCATAGTGTTGCCCTTGTCTCTCTAATTTAACTGATATTAAATTCGACGTACAGGAGATGAATTTACTTAATAAAGGTTTCAAATACAATTTACCGGATTTAAATAGGAACCACGCAACTAAAGAATTAATTACAACTGAAGCAGCCATAAAAAGTATAACAGATTCACAGACACAAAACGAGTTAAGAGTTACAATCAATAGTAAAATAGACAGACATATACGGACACATAATAACAACTGTAAACCATTTTCTAACAATTTAAAAAAGAAATATATAAGTGAAAAGAAAACTGTTATACAAATTAAACATAAACTAAACGAACATAAGGCCATAGCCACTAAATCTGACAAGGGCAACACTATGGTTATTCTACCAATAGACATGTACCAACAAAAAGTATACGAATTTATTCATAACAACAACATAAGAGCCATAGACTCGGATCCCACAACGAAGTATATAAAATACATCAACCAAGCGATTAATAAATGCACACACCTTTTTGACGAAACTACACGCCGCCAGTTAAAACCCATAATCGCACACGCACCAATGTTCAACGGTTTACCCAAGATCCATAAACCAAATATACCAATAAGACCTCTTGTTAATTACACAACAGCCCCAGGTTATAAAGTATCTAAGAAATTGGTCCAATTAATAAAAAGTAACATAACCATAGACAATAATCATGCTATAAAAAATAGCATTGAACTAATAAAACTAACTAAAGACTTCAGCATTAATAGTCAGCATAAGTTAATCTCCTTTGACATAGTCAACCTATATACAAGTGTCCCAGTAAAGACAACCTTAGACGTTCTAAGAAATAATCTAATACGTACAGGAAAGTTAAATCTACAAAAAATAACAGAATTGTTGCTGTTATTGGACGTAGTATTACAACAGAATTATTTCACATTCAATGATACAATTTTTATTCAAGAGGAGGGTCTTGCAATGGGTTCACCCTTGTCTGGTTTGCTGGCTGACATTTTCCTGAATAACTTTGAAAATACATATTTGCTATCCCCACACAATAAATGGCAACGTAACATCTCATTTTATAAAAGATACGTGGATGACACGTTTGTAATATTTGACGGGACAACGAGACAGGCAAACATGTTGTTACATTACATGAATAACATTACCAAAAACATACAATTCACACTTGAAATAGAATCAGACAATGCCATAAATTTTCTGGACTTAACTTTTATGAAACATAATAATAAATTTCAATACAGAATATACAGAAAACCCACCACAACTGATGGTGTTATACATGCTGATTCTTTCCACCCGCACTCACAAAAAATGGCCGCATTCAATAGTATGATACACAGACTATACAGCGTACCTTTAGATCCCGCCAACCACAAAGAAGAAGTAGATATAATTAAACATGTTGCAATTACGAACGGTTACCGCAGTTCATTAGTGGAACGTTTGATGCTTAGACACAAACGCAGAACTAACAACCCTCACCGTGTCACGACGAACGCAATATATATGGCGATTGATTATACTAACAACTTTTCAATGCTCATTAGAAACACCTTTAAAAAACATAACATCCACATCGCATTTAGAACAACCAACAATATCCGTAAAATGCTAAATAATGCCACACGTACATCAATTGAAAAAAGAACGGGTATATACAAAATGATATGTGATGACTGCAACATGCATTACATTGGTCAGACTGGCAGGACCTTTTTCGAAAGATATAAAGAACACTTACCCACGAGCATTTCAAATATAAATAAATCAAACTACGCTAAACATCTCGTCACATTAAATCATAATTATACAAATTTTGAGACAAATTGCAAACCCTTACACATTTGCAGAAAAGGACGATATATGGATGCGGTAGAAGAGTTCGAAATTTACCGAGCCTTCAGAAATAATCCCAATAATATATTAAACGAACAATTGGCATTTAAATCGCATACACTATACGATAAGATTATAGATAACATAGCCATAGAATACATACCCCAACACATCAATAGATAACATGAAAACTCCAATAAACTGTGCAGTACGTCGCTGACCGGTATTGAGTGCGCACTCGCATCCGCTACGTCGCTGTGATTGTGGACTATATTTTTAAATGTTCTTTTAGTGTAATTTTTAAATGTCTTTTACGCAACTTTTAATGTTTAACGAAGTCTTAACCGACGAATTATTTTAACCTCTGATGATGGATTAACAATCCGAAACGCGTTAGAAGAAAAGAAGAAAAGTTAAGCGATCACATTGACGGATTAAGGTAAAACTTTATAGTTTAATTATAATAATTGTGACGCGGATACCAATACAATGACTTTAGAAATTAGAAAACAAAAAATGACGAATTTAGAAAATGAGTTGGAAATATGACGAAGGATTGAGTAAGGAAGAAATGAACAGTGGGGTAACTGGAGTAGAATATTGTAAGAAGGAAAAGAAAGAGGAGGAGGTAAAGGATTGGACAGAACCAGGACAACGTAAGTGAAAATCGCAGAAGCTTATTCACTCGATATTTTGTAAAATAAACAATACTCGATTTAATATAAAACTATGAATTGAGCTAAAGAGAATTAACAAACTCTCTTAATGTCTCTACATCAATTTTTATCAACCGATAATTTTGCAATCATCGGATCATACAACCGATGGGTTCCCATTGTTGCTGAAAAACTGTTCTATCTCTCTCAATGGTCTGCCTTCTGTTTCCGGCAAACAGAAGTACATGTGCGTCAGTCCCAAGACCCCAACAAACGAATAGATTAATAGAGCTCCAAACAGGTTGAACCAGTGGCTCAGGTTGATGTAAGATTTCGTCACTATGAAGACAAAGAGGTAGGAGCAGGCTGTGGAAACTCCGGCGGCAATGCCTCGGCCTCTGCAATACAAACGAGTTTCCATTAATATTGTGTTATTCTGTACGAATTCTCTTATATTTGTGTATTTTTCTGTGTGTTTATTTGTCTCTTACTTTTGAGTACCACTATTGCTTGGATAGATCATCAAATGGAAGAGTTGGTGACTTATGACCAATTTGATTTTAGGAATGCCATAGGAACGAGACAAACCATGCTTCTACTAAAGCTAAAGGCTGGATAGGGACAAAGAAACCTATTTTTAAAGAGGTTCAAAATCATAACCTATTTTCAACTTACATCGTCAAAACATTCAATTATGTCAGACAGGTAGAAATCTCAGGAAAATAGAAATCCACTGCAGTGACTTGTGATGGCGTTGCAGTGATAGTTAGAAGTAAGCAGGATTTTAGGGATAGGTGTTGGAAAGAATGGAGGGTATTATGGGATTGGAATATAATATTGCTACGTTGAGTTGAAAAATAATGAAAGTGCCTACGTGACCCTTCACACGCCGCAACGCACAAAGGCCATTCTGCACAGAAGAATTACGTAACGCTCTAGGTAATTCGTGACGCCCCTTCCACAAGTTTCTCGACTGTTCTACCGGCATCCAGGTCCGCTGTCACAATGCAATGCGGCCAGAGTATAAATACTGGATTTGGAAGAGGCCGAGTTCAGTTACACCTGGCGATATTAGGAGTGTGGATCGAAGTAATTGTTGGAGGTTTAGTGAAAAGTGATTATTGTGATAATTAGTGCAATATAAGGTGACAGTTATTGTTGTGTGTTGAGTAAATTTAACTTGAATTATTGTATAAGAATGACTTTGTTGATTTCTAACTGTTGTTTGTGTCTAATTAAAGTTTGTAATTATTGACTTCATTGGTGTCAGTTATTCTATTTCCACTGTACAACAAGGTGATCCATGAGACCATTGTAACAGTACAGTAGACTCTTAACTATCCGACCTAATGTGGCGGTCGGCCGGGTCGGATAGCAAAAAAGTCGGATACACCGGAGCCGTAGGCATACCAGCCTCTGTAAGGTCAATTACCGCCACCCTATTCAGGGGCGGATTTAACATTTTTCCCCCCCCGTAGGCAGTATAAATTTGCCCCCTCCCACAAATCTCTGTTGGGGGGGGCATCATTATATTCCCTCTTTGGTTTTACAGTCCGCACTAGTGTTCTGTTTAAATCCAAACTTTGCTACATAATCGCGTGTGCTCTCGTTCATTTGCCAATTAATAGGATCAGAATCTAAGACCTTCCCTACTTGATTTGATGACATTTCATCATGATTTTTGACGTGAACTGGCTCTTCGTTCTTCAAAAATGAAGGTTCCTCCACAACGGACCTCTCTGGCTGAACTGTGTGAACAGTATCTTCACCTTCACTGCTATCACAGTTATTGTCGGTATCACTAGAATGTCTCGATTCCTTAAATATTAGCTTGCCTCGGTTTCTGGAACCAACCTACAACTCGGTATTACATTGACAGATCTACATTTCTCACTTTGATCTGGATTGCCAACATCTAAAATCTCTCGGATGATCAACGCCAAATATTTCAACGGTTGAAAACATAAACATTCACCCATATTACTTTTGGGTGAAAAAACGATAAGTGCGTTATAGTTACAAATTAAGTGAAGATAATTTTTATATTCGTGTGTGCTTAATTCAACTGGCTTTTATACTTGTAAATTTGTTTGAATCTAAAAATATAATTTCTTAACTCAAATTTTGCCGCTCCCCAAAATTTGCTGCCCCAGGCAAGTGCCTAGTCTGCCTGTGTGTAAATCTGCCCCTGATCCTATTGCGTTGAATGTACTTGTTGCTATTTGGATGCATACGTCATATCAGTTTATCCTTATAAATGACACAAAATGTGTAGTTAACAATAAGTTGAATGAGTTTTACTATGAGTTTTAATTTATACGAAAGCTTTCAACCAAATTATTTGTTAATATAAATCAAATTATAATAACCTAAAACTACGTACTGTATAATGAAAGAACAAGTGAAACTTACATTGTCTAAGGTTTGAAAAAGTCTGTAATTGAGACCTGCTTCTTTCCTCGCATTAATTTTCTCGCCGCTGTATCCTTCCACTTACGTAAACATATGATGTCTGCTGGTGTTGCTTCTTCTTGTTGGCCAATGTATTCCACTGCCATCTCGATCGCCTTCAGGCCTTCGGAGTGGGTTATACGATCGGAGGGTTCATCACCTTGTTCCTCTTCAATCGGCTGTTCATTTAATACCATCGCTACAATATCTTCGTCCGCAAATTCCTCGATTTCGTCCTTTGCCAACCATTCTGTGATGTCTTCCAATGAAGATCCCTCACATCCGGGAACTTTTTCTAACAGCGATACAAGCGCAGTGTTATCAGTTGCATTTTCCACATCACATTGCTGTTCTACCTCTTCCCACTTATCACTGGGTCTGTGATCCAGCAAAATTTTCCACGATCGCACAATTGTTAAAGATGGAATTTCATCCCATGCCTCGGACACCCATCTGATGACGTCAAGCATGTCTACTGACTGTAGTGCCGTCGCAACTTCTGTATTATCAATTGTCGCGATGATATAGCTTAGTAGCCTACGTCAATATTTCTTTTTCAAAGCTTAGAGCACTCCCTGATCCATTGGCTGACATATAGATGTAACATTTGCAGGCAAGAACAAAGCTGATATGTCTCCATCTTTTAATTGGTCATTTGCTGGATGTGAAGGAGCGTTATCCAAAACTAGGATTGCTTTCCTTGTTAAATTGTTTTCAGCTAAATGTTTTTCAACTTGTGGCACAAATTCCTGTTCAAACCAATTTTTGAAAATTTCTCCATTCACCCACGCTTTTTTTTTGATGGGTATAATGCAGGGGCAAAGAACAAAAAATCTTTAAGATTTTTAAAAGCCCTTGGCTTGCGAGATTTTCCAATCAAGGTCAGTCTCAACTTGTGGTTTCTGGTTGCGTTACTACAAGCTAAAACTGTAACGCGGTCCTTGCTCTTCTTGAACCCTGGTGTGGCCTTTTCCTGTTTAGACGCTAGTGTTTTAGACAGCAACATATGGTAATTCAAACCCGTCTCATCAAAGTTGTACACTTGTTCTCCGGAAATACCTTCCTTATCAAGCAGGTCAAAAAAGTGTTTTTTAAAGTCAGGGACAGCGTCCTTAATAGCAGACAATGCTTCACCACTAATCGTCATCTGACGAACACCAAAACGTTTCTTCCAGCGATCAAGCCACCCGTCACTGGCAGTAAACTCACCATCGTCTCCTTCGATCTGTTTTTTAAACTGAATCGCTTTTTCTTGGAGCAAGGGGTCTGAAACCGTCAATCCTTTCCCCCTCACATTTTCATACCACAGATATAAAGCCTCTTCAACTTCCACATGTTTTCCTTTTTGTATAGTTTTTCTAACTTTCACGCCACTGCCACTTGCTTGCTTAGAACACCATTTTTCAATCTCTGCGCGATTTCTTCGCCAATCACCCTTAGTAGTTTTTCCAACTCCTAACTCCAGTGCAATTTTGTTTACCGACTCACCAGAATCCATTCTTTTTATTGCTTGCAGTTTTTCTTCCAAAGTTACTACCACTTTCTTTCGTTTGTCACCCATATTTCACTTAAAAATAAAAGCCACCAACAATACTGTATACACACTTTATAACAAATTAACAATCCACGAACGACTGAACCGCACGGACTGACTTCTGGATACAGACTGACTGATGCACCTGTTACACACTCAAGTAGGAACACGAAACTTTCCTGTCACAACATGAATCAATTGGCATACCGTATTGGTAACTGGTGATTCACGCGTAAGCACCTTCACCCGCGTGGCGGGATTGCTCACATGACGTTTGAAGGCACTAGTAATCGGATCGGAAATACTGCATATGTACCGTACTTTTTTTTTTTTGAGTAGCGGGTCGGGTCGGATAGGCCGGAGGTCGAATAGTCGGGAGTCGGATAGCCAAGAGTCTACTGTATATAGATTAATAAACCAAAAACTAAAGTGATAATGTGTGAAAATAATGGAAAGCTCAAATATGAAGAAAATAGGAGGGAATTATGAAAAATAAAACTCTGCAGGATGTTGAAGAATTTATTTATTTAAAAAGTAAAATCATAAGAATGGGGAAACATGACAGAATATGGAGTAGGCTTGTCCAAATGGAAACAGTATTAAAGAAAATGAAACCCCCTTTCAATCTCTGCTGTATTTCCACATAAGCAGACGCAATGGCCTAGCTCTGGGTAGGGACGCACACTTTTATTGTAAAAATAAATGTGTTCTTAACGAACTTCATGCCTTTGAGAGGAAAATGTAGATACAAATACACGTTTCATTAATTAAAATTTATTGTAAAGATGTTATAATGTCTATTATCATCTATGTGATTCATAGCCTTATAGAGTCTGAGAATGTTCTTACCATTGGTGTTGTCAATATATCCCCTGAAAGATTAAAAGAAAAAAATTTTAGAATAGTTTAGGTCTTTTAAATGTTGAAAATTATTTTCTAACAGAATTAGAGTTCGTTAATGTAACTGATCATTTTTATCCAAAAACTGTAGAAGGAAATTCATTTAAATGAATTTTAAACTACCATAGTAAAGTTAATGTTTTATTCTTGGATTTTGTTGTCCATGAAGTGTCCATTGATTAACTAAGTATAAGTATAATACTACTGAGTATTATCCAGTAATATCCAGTAGTATTATATTTATAATTAGTTAATGTTTTAATGTACTAAATGGATGTTAAATATTTTTAAATGTTCACTTATCTTCTTTCATCATTGTTTTGTCTTAGAAACTATTCATTGCAAATGAACAGTCAGTATTTTAAACGTTTTCATTTTTTCATAGAATACCATCTATAATAGAGATAAATAGAATATAGATTGTATTATTGCTTATGATACATTTTAAGATAATATTGTAAGATAAAAGAATGGAGTACAGTTTTTAAACATTCTGAGACGAAGATAGCCATGAGATCCACGAAAATCCAAAATTAAGTATGAGAACTTACATTTTCTAAGCGATTTGTGATGGGTTATCGGCTACCCTCTTTGTTATTGTACTACACTATGCCACTAAAGATATAGATTAACGAGAAACAATATTAAGTAGACAAGCCAAATATGTGCTAATGCTGATGATGTGTGATAATAACTAGATCAAGGCAATGGCTGGTTGATGGTTACATGGAGCTAAATCAAAAATCCTCTGGAATGGGATTGAATGTAAATATCAGCAAAACTAAATATATGCTAATTTATGTATAAAGAAGAAGACGATGTCTGAATAATTTATGCATAGAGGGTAATTCATTTGATGTGGTTAATAAGTTCAAGATACCTGGGTAACATGATAGATAACAAACATGATAACCAAGGGTGCATAAATATGATAGTACATGACAGGTTACAAATAGGAAGTAGGGCATACTGTGCGTTCGCTCTATGAAACACAAAAATGAAAATATATAAGACCTTTATTAGATCGGTTGTTGCTTATGGAGGTGAGATAGTCATTAGCAAGAAGTAACAAGAAACACTGAGAAGGTTTGAAAGAAAGATTGCATGGTGTGTTTGTAGCCTGGTTAAGGCAGATGGTGAATGGAGAATAAGAAATAATCAGAAGATATCTGAGCTACTGAAGCATGAAGAAGGACATCACAAGATCCATAACGGCTCAACGAATACAATGGCTAGGCCACCTACAACAGTGGATGAGCAGTGTATTATAAAGAAAATCCTGACCGCTCAGGTGTACAAAAGCAGAAAGAGGGGTCCATTTAGACCATAATGGTTTGATGATATGGTGGAAGATCTCAGTAGAATGGATGTGAGGGTTTATGATAAAATTATAATGGATAGGAGACATGTTGAAACTGGGCTCACGTTGGGCTGTAGTGCTGAAGGAGAAGGTACCTTGAGTGCCTTCAGCATGTTTTACTAGCTGGAGACATCTTCACGTTAAACACTTTTCAAGAAACTTTTTTTTAAATGGGTTTAGAAACAAAGGGTTGGACAAATTGGCTCTTCTTTTGTCACTGATCCCCTAAACATTTCCTTAATGGACAAATATTTAGCAGGCCTATTGAACACATTTTGTAAGCCTCTGCACAATCCAGTAATTACTGTAAATTATAATAAATTCATGCGTGCGATTTGAATTGCATTATTCGAACACATCTCACCACACACACACAGCTTCAATCTTTCGAATAACTATCCCGTCCCCAACAACAAGATGGACAACGCTACCTACGGCAGCCTCTGATGAAGCCTTCTAAAGGTGAAAGCCGGTTTAGGCTGTAAGGTAAAACTTTACGTTTTTACTTATAAAAAACTTAGTGTTCCGAGTCGTCAAATACTTTAGTGATATTTAGTTAAGTAATGGACACGTCATGGACAACGAAATCCAAGTACTTTACTCTTGTTACAACAAAAAATGTTTCTGGTAAACTACCATTTCCCCGTAACCAATCTTCACCAAAGTCAATAGGCCTTGAGTCCTCTACAACTCAGGCACATATGTAAAAAATTATTTGATTCTGTTTGAATTTACGGCAGTTATCGTTCGTCATGAAAAAAATGTCTCTTGTTACAACATAAAATGTTGCAGGTAAACTACCCCTTTCCCTTAACCAATCTTCACCAAAATCAACAGGCCTTGAGTTCTCTACAACGTAGGGATGTATGCAAAACATTATTTGATTATGTTTAAATTTACAGCAGTTATTGTTCGTCATAGAAAAAATTACCCTTGTTAAAACATAAAACGTTGCAGGTAAACTACCCTTTATCTTAACTGATCTTCACCAAAATCAATAGGTCTTGAGTACTCTACAATTCAGGGATGCATGCAAAACATTATTTGATTCTGTTTGAATGTGCAGCAGTTATCGTTCATCATAGAAACAATTACTCTTGTTAAAACATAAAATGTGGCAGGTAAGCTACCCCTTTCCCTTAACCGATCTTCAAAAAAATCAATAAGCCTTCAGTCCTTTACAATTCAGGAATGTATGCAAAAACATATTTGATTCTGTTTGAATGTGCGGCAGTTATCGTTCGTCATAGAAAAAATTACCCTTGTTAAAACAAAATGTGGCAGGTAAACTACCCCTTTCCCTTAACTAATCTTCACCAAAAACAAAAGGTCTTGAGAACTCTACAATTCAGGGCTGTATGCAAAACATTATTTGTTTCTGTTTGAATTTGCGGCTGTTATCGTTTGCCATAGAAAAAAATCTACAGACACACACACAGACACTTTTCGAAAAATGACTTTTTTCATGTTTTGAGGGTAGTACAATCAGAATCTGCAATTATCTCGAACACGATTTTTTTTGCCATCACCATATTTCCATTTCCTTATGGAACATGGAAGTAAAATGCAGTGGCGAAGCTAGTAGTTAATGAATGGGTAGGCAAAAATCTTATCTTAAATTTTTTTTAAGGAATCACTAAAAGGATGGTGGTTCAAATCGGACGCTGAGGTAGAGTTTGCTGTAAGCGAATGGTTCCACAAACAGCCGTAAGAATTTTACTAGCAGGGAATCTACAGGTTGGTGCAACAGTGGAACTCATGTCTTAATGTTAATGGAGGCTTCTTTTAAAATCGTTGAATAAAAAATGCTTTACAGCTCTATACATGTTTCTATTGAACAATCCTTGTATTAGTCGTACACAATAATACAACTGATTGAACTTCAAATTTTGAAACTTGATTAGTTTCTACATATATATGTTTAATGTTACAAATAATTCAAATAACAATCTTGATCATCTGTTAGTTCAGTGGAATAACAGAGACACTTTTAATAACCACATAAAATAAACACACTTATAAACAACACAGCGTGCTTTAACTTGAATGTTTGGACCACAGAAGTGAGGCATGCCTCAAAGCTCTATGTGTACAGCACGGGACAATCCCCCCTCCCTTCACTTCCCTATCGCTCCGGCACATTGGTTACATACGATGTATACAAAAAATGCTGAGGCAAGTTCAGGTTGCCTCATTCGCTTTAAACGAGCTATGCCGAGTCTCACCTGTCACCATCTAGCGGTCGCTCAGTAAAGCACGTTTTGGCCTAATAAATTCGACAGTTGCGGTAACGATGTATAATCTTTACATTATGTAGTTCATACGTATTTATAATTTTTATTCTACAGAATTTTTTAGGGTAGGCATTGCCTCCATGTAACTTCGCCACTGGTAAAATGCTGGACAGGGGTCTCTCATCAAGGAACTGTCAGAGACCTCAAATGTATTAAATAAAGGTTCCAATACAAGTAGTATCAGCTGGATGATCAGGAAAAGTGCTGAAAACTTCAGTTATGTCTGTGGTCTGCATGAATGTCAAACATGGCACATGGGTAATAATGGGTAAGGAACAATGGCAGTTAAGTTCATTTGAATAAAATTGTTATAGAGAAATTTTAAAGATTAGCTGGAGAGACAAATTCACTTGTGAAGAAGTATATGTTGGAGAGCGCTGTCTAAAGTAGAATAAAAATCTAGAAGAATAAGGTCATATCATACATCATGAGAGTTTATTTATAATGTTAGTCAGGGGGGGAGGTGTAAGATGGAATGGAGGAGGTGTTAAGGAAAGCTCTGTTTGAAATGTTAAAACAGATGATAGACTTTGTCAAGTGTGCGAATTATATTGAACTGAAAAGGGAGCTATTGGAGGACTGCTACAAACACATCCACAGATTGTAGGTCCAAGAAGAAGGTTCTAATCCTATAGACAACTTGTGAGGTCATTTATAGTGATTCTGTAGATGACAATTCTTATAGACTATTCATGAGGGCAACTTATGCTGCAACATACAGCATTTCCTGTTAGAGAATTATGTACAGTGATTAAGCAGCAGTTTTAGCCCTGTTTCCCTATTTAAGGCTATACGTCAAACCAAGACCAAAAACAGTCAGTTATGCTAGTTGTTTGTTTTAGTTTATTTTCATATAAAATAATACTGATACTAGTACTACAGAGATATAAGGAGATGGAAGTATGGTGATGGCAAAAAAAATTGTGTTCGAGATAAGGGCTGATTCTGATTGCACTACCCTCAAAACATGAAGAAAAGTCAGTTTCCGAAAAGTGTGTGTGTAGAATTTTTTCTATGGCAAATGATAACTGCCGCAAATTCAAACAGAATCAAATAATTTCTTGCATATGTGCCTGAGTTTTAGTGAACTCAAGGCCTATTGATTTTTGTAAAGATTGGATAAGGGGAAGGGGTAGTTTACCTACAAAAATTTATGTTTTAAAACAAGTAAAGTACTTCTGATAAATAAAGTATCCTGAAAAGGTCATAATAATCCACTGTACAAAGGTAGATGAAATATCTATAAATGAAAAAGGTAGTTGAAGGGGAGGAGGTAATTTTCTATAAATGAAAATGATAGTTGAAGGGGGAGGGGATAATTTTTTTATGTGTACTACGTTATCGGCAACAAAAAAGTAGGTTGTTGTTAAAATTCCTTCCCGGGGCTATTTGGCCGTGGTCCAGTGTTTTCTGCAAAACTAGATGTTTTGTCGGTGCCATCGACTGCCATCATCAATGAAAATCGAGTGTGCTAACGTGAGGTGGTATATGTTAGTGACCACAGTACTGTGGTTAAGGCTGAAGAAAGAAGTAGTTTCTATGGAAACATTACATTTCAAAAATGATTTTAAATATAAATTTTAGAGCATGGAAGTCGTGTATGATTCCATACCGATATTTATATTCATGCATCCATACAGAAACTAATGATAGAAATACAATATCAAGAAGACAACTGATAATTTTAGTCAAAGCTCATGAGAGAAAAATCAAAGAGTAAAATCTTTGATCAACAAGTGAAACTGGATAATCCAGGAATTGAACAAGTGAAGAAATTTTGCTACTGGACAGATTGCTTACTAAAGACAATTGGTGTGTGTCAGAAGTGAAAAAGAAAAGAGTATCGGTAGGTAAGCAGACTTTTAGAATTACCTGCTCACAAATAATTGTACGAATTTAAAAATTAAAAATGAATTTTCAAAAGATTCTGTTTGGAATAGCTAACTTTATATAACTGGAGTGTGTGGCCTGAAAACAGAAAAATTTATATGTGGAGATGATCTGCTCAAGTTAGATAGAAAGAAAAAAACAAATATTGAATTTTGAAAATGAGCATAAAAGATAAGAAATTTAAAAAGTAATAGAAAAGAGAAAGATATAATCTATAGGCATAATATTGTTGAGGCACAATATTTTTTTTCTGATCATTTTCAAGGGAACTTTATGGGAAAGACTGGAAGGAGTCAGACAAGGAGGAAATATTTGAAAAATATACAGATTGTTGGGAGATGGAAGGTGTGATACAGTCAAAATAGTGGCGGAGATCAAGATTTCTTGCTTGCAATAACAAGACGCAGCCTTTAGATGGAAGAAATACATTTTACAAAACTATTTTTATACGTTTATAAGATTTTTAACTTTTATTTAGTTTCACTTTTTTTGACTAATTCCAAACAAAAAAAAAACACGACCCCACCAACAAATACCAAACACAGTAAAACAACTAGTCAACAAAGCCAAACACATAATGACACACAAACAAAAGCCCTACATGAAACAAATTCCACCATCAGCCCCTACCCTCCAAGCGCTTCCCATTCTAATACTATACAGGGGAAACAAAAGACAATGTGAAAAGTTACTAACGCACATAAACAAAATACATAAAAACATAACCTTTACTGCCGAATACGAACACAACAATACCATAAACTTCTTAGACCTCTCCATCACAAAACTTGAACACGGGCACAAATTCAGTATATACAGAAAACCGACTACAACTGACACACTAATACACAACTCCTCCAATCACCCAATACAACACAAACTAGCTGGCTTCAGAACCATGACACATAGACTTAACAACATCCCCCTTGATGAAAAAGACTACAAAGACGAACTAAACACGATAAAATATCTAGCAGAATCTAACGGATACGACAGAACAATAGTCAATAAACTCCAACACAAAACACAATACAAACAACAGACAAAGACAGAAAACAACAAATCCATAATACTAACATACATCAACAAGCAAACTGAAAAAATAGCCCACAAATTCAAAAAAGCAGGATACAGAATCGGTTACAAAACAGAACACACACACACAAAGCACAAAACAAAATCGACCTACCTGGTGTTTACAAACTAAATTGCTCAAATTGCAACAAATTCTACATAGGCCAGACAGGACGTAGCTTCAAACAGAGATACATTGAACACACAAAGACACTCCACTCCACTACAGAATCTAACTTTGCAAACCACCTCATTGAAGCAAACCACACATACAAAAACATCGACAATAACATGAACATTCTACACGTACACACAAAATGCCGAAAACTAGACACTCTAGAACAATTGGAAATATACAAACACATGAAAACAAATAAAAACAACATCCTAAACGAACAGACACAATTCAAATTATTCGACAAACACAAGACATTATTCGAACATATCTCACCCCACACACACAACATCGATCTTTCGAAATTCGATTCCGTCGCCCACAACAGGACAGACAGCGCTACCAGCGGCAACCTCTGAAGAAGCTTTTAAAAGTGAAAACCGGTTCAGGTTGTAAGGTAAAACTTTATATTTTTACTCATAAAAAACTTTGTGTTCCGAGTCGTTAATGAAATAGTTGTACTGTATTTAATTCCAACCAGTTGTCTGGAATCTATGATAACAGGAACAGGGCCGGCACCAGCGCTTCTGCCGCCCTGTGCCAACCCCTCCATATTTTAACTCTGAACACATTCACCCACACTAGACCTATTCTAAAGATACGGCAATTGCCTTCGAATGATGACTAGGAATGTTTGCATTGTTGTGTTTATCAAATAACTAGAACTTTTTCGCGTGTATGATGCGGCGAATGGCTACAATAAGAATTGTAGAGACAATACAAGGAATCGTGAGACAATAAAAATGTATGCCTTGTCACCGGACAAAAGGCTTGCCGCATGACAAATGGCGCCAATCGTACACACTAGTTATTTTGGTGGCCCTAAAAAGGACCGAGTGGCGAGAACTGTGATGTTGGTCGTGCCGCGCTGAGGTGTTCGGCGGCTGCGCCCGCTGATCGTGGCGTACTGCAGTCCTCTTCTTTCGGCACCGGTTGTAGAGTCGGCTGCCGGCCCAGCGAAATCCATCGCTGGCGCGGAACGGGAGTGCGAAGACGCAAGAACGGCGGCGGTTCTATTCTTCGGCTGTTCCTTCCGGCTGACTCCGCCTCGATGTCGTCCGAGAGAGGAGAGGAGATGAAGTGCGTCCGATGGCGTGGCGATGAAGAGTGCGTAAAATTTTCTGCCGGCCCGGGTTTTATTAACTAACCGGCATCGCTGATTGGCTAGCTCCGAACACGAAGTTGGTCACGTCTCGGCGGCTGCTGATGCCGGATTGGCTCGCCTCGTATTCTTCAGGTGTCACGCGCGGTGTCGCTGGTACCGGAGAGCAGACGTAATGAATCACTGTTGCCACAACTCCACCGGGTCTTGAATGCTCTCCGCTAGCCAGCCTACTGCTCTTCTCCAGATGTTGTGGAGGTGTCTGTTGGGCGCCATGTTGATTGGTGTGCCGGCTGGTAGCTCGCTGGCGTGGCTGGATCTTGCATCCGCAAGATGATCGCTGCCCCACGTTGGGCGCCACTTGTCACCGGACAAAAGGCTTGCCGCATGACAAATGGCGCCAATCGTACACTCTAGTTATTTTGGTGGCCCTAAAAAGGACCGAGTGGCGAGAACTGTGATGTTGGTCGTGCCGCGCTGAGGTGTTCGGCGGCTGCGCCCGCTGATCGTGGCGTACTGCAGTCCTCCTCTTCTTTCGGCACTGGTTGTAGAGTCGGCTGCCGGCCCAGCGAAATCCATCGCTGGCGCGGAACGGGAGTGCGAAGACGCAAGAACGGCGGCGGTTCTATTCTTCGGCTGTTCCTTCCGGCTGACTCCGCCTCGATGTCGTCCGAGAGAGGAGAGGAGATGAAGTGCGTCCGATGGCGTGGCGATGAAGAGTGCGTAAAATTTTCTGCCGGCCCGGGTTTTATTAACTAACCGGCATCGCTGATTGGCTAGCTCCGAACACGAAGTTGGTCACGTCTCGGCGGCTGCTGATGCCGGATTGGCTCGCCTCGTATTCTTCAGGTGTCACGCGCGGTGTCGCTGGTACCGGAGAGCAGACGTAATGAATCACTGTTGCCACAACTCCACCGGGTCTTGAATGCTCTCCGCTAGCCAGCCTACTGCTCTTCTCCAGATGTTGTGGAGGTGTCTGTTGGGCGCCATGTTGATTGGTGTGCCGGCTGGTAGCTCGCTGGCGTGGCTGGATCTTGCATCCGCAAGATGATCGCTGCCCCACGTTGGGCGCCACTTGTCACCGGACAAAAGGCTTGCCGCATGACAAATGGCGCCAATCGTACACTCTAGTTATTTTGGTGGCCCTAAAAAGGACCGAGTGGCGAGAACTGTGATGTTGGTCGTGCCGCGCTGAGGTGTTCGGCGGCTGCGCCCGCTGATCGTGGCGTACTGCAGTCCTCCTCTTCTTTCGGCACTGGTTGTAGAGTCGGCTGCCGGCCCAGCGAAATCCATCGCTGGCGCGGAACGGGAGTGCGAAGACGCAAGAACGGCGGCGGTTCTATTATTCGGCTGTTCCTTCCGGCTGACTCCGCCTCGATGTCGTCCGAGAGAGGAGAGGAGATGAAGTGCGTCCGATGGCGTGGCGATGAAGAGTGCGTAAAATTTTCTGCCGGCCCGGGTTTTATTAACTAACCGGCATCGCTGATTGGCTAGCTCCGAACACGAAGTTGGTCACGTCTCGGCGGCTGCTGATGCCGGATTGGCTCGCCTCGTATTCTTCAGGTGTCACGCGCCGTGTCGCTGGTACCGGAGAGCAGACGTAATGAATCACTGTTGCCACAGCCTATGTGATGATTTAAAATTAAAATACTAACTAAAATTCATTATGATTGAAATATAACAAAAGTAATGTATCATATACCTTAGTTAAAAAATACTCATCTAGCTTTTGCACTGGCAAACTCCTTTATGACTTTGTTGTAATCAAGTGATTCAGCTAACTGATGTTCTGTAGATATAGCTGCCAGACCACTCAGGTGAGTCTCGGACATACTTGATCTGAGATAAGTTTTAATAAGTTTGAACTTAGAAAAAGTCAGGTTTACGTTCTCTCGTTCACGAGTTTTCGACTCTTCGTTAAACTCCGCTGACTTTATACATCAAGTAATTCTTACTGATCTTACATATTGTGATGAAATTAAATGAATAATTTTATTTTTTCCCTCAATTTCAAAACTTAACATCCCGGAATCTGCCGGCCTTTAAAATGTGCTACCCTGGGCGGTAGCACGGTTCGCCCCTGCCTGGAGCCGTGCCTGCATAGGAAAGTTTCTAAATATGATCACCATATATAATTAACAATGAAGATTTATTAAACTTAAATTTGTATTCAAAGTTTATGATACATGTTTTTGAATTTTGCTTATTCTGACTGGCTGTCTCCCATCATTTTATCAATTGTTAGTTGAATACGTTTGATCTCAATGCTGTAAGAATGTAATTTCCATTTTTCGTTTGAAGTATACAGTTTGTTTGTACACTGTTTCCTTTGTACCAAGTTTGTAAATAGCAGAATGCATTACTTTGTTTACAATTTCAGAAACAACTGAGGAGGAAATGTTGTCTTCAGTGTTTACAAGTTTAGTTTACTAACGTGCATTCTAAGCTTTGCTAACATAATTACAGTCTTTAAGTGCTACAAATAACACCTCTACAATACCTCGTCATTTCTAATAACATTTTATCTGTTTGCCACAAGTATGTACCCTATTCCAGATCAAAACTCAAAACTATCAACACTCATGTACTTACGGGAGTAAATCTTAAAAAAAAAAAAAACTGTTTGTACATAGTCCTACCTATCTTCTTGATCCTAAATATATCTATATCACTCTAAACAACTCATATCATTTATGTTGCAACAGAAGTTGTGACTCCACACACTGGAATGTTATAATTTACTGTACGGTACCTTTTAAGATGTCTTGCTCTAGTTTTCCATTTTTTGTTTCGTCTACAGGCACAAAAAGGTGTCCATATTTTTTTAATATTTTGTTTTTGTAAAAAGTACCAAAAACTACAATTACTGCAGATGCTTCTTGTTGTTCTTCTGCCAAGAAGTATGTTTAAAAGAAATAGAAACATACACCACAAATCAGTGGCATAACTAGAAGCTGCTCCTGGAAGGGGGATGAGACTTGCTTGAAGGTTGGACACTCTTTGTTTTATTAATTTATAGATATTAATTTACATATATTATTGTTCCTTCTTCTTCTTCTTCTTCTTCTTCTTCTTCTTCTCCTCTTCAAGGATTAGGTTATATAAACCTGTTCCGGCACCCATCTCAGCCTTGGACGAACCACGTCTCTTCTACCAATGGCTTTATAGTTCAGTGCCACTTTTGGCAATTGATCCTCTGTCATCCTTTGCAGATAATCCCACCATTGTCTTCTGTAAATTGCAATAATTTCAATTATGTCCTTTACTTTGAGTTCTGCTCTGATATCTTCATTCCTTACTCTATGTTGCAATGTATAATTTAAAGTATTTCGAAGAAACTGCATTTTTCACTCTGAATCTTGCTGCTTTCCTTTTTTATCATGACCCATGCCTCACTTGCATAAATCAATGTGGATATTGCAATTGTCTTATAAAATTTAATCCTTGTGCTTTGTCTTGTTTTATTTCTAAGGTTTCTATGAGTTGTACCACAAATATTCCTACATTTATTTATCTTCTCTCTTATATCATTTCAGATTCATAGCTTACTGCACAGCGGAGATACAGTATTTGAAATGGCTCATTTGTTCTAAAGTGCTGTTGTTTATAACTATCTTAGTCCTCACTGGATATTTTCCTTTAAATGCCATGGTTTTGTTCTTTCTTACTGAAATTGTCAGTGAGTACTCTTTTGCCACTTCTTGTAATTGAAACATAGCTCCTTTCAAATCATCCTCATTGTCTTGAATAAGAAATATGTCATCCACATATAGCAGGTAACCCATACAAATTGATTTGTTAAGCTGTATTCGTGAAGTCACTCTGGATTTCCATGCTCTCAACATGTTGTCAACGTATGTATATTGTTACTTCTGTTTCTACAATTTTTTATAAGCCTTGTTTTAACACACACACAACTGGGTAAATTTTAAATAGGCCTACATTAAGTGATTATGAAATTTTTCTGAAATTTGTAATAGCTCTGGGGGGGGGGTTGATAGTTACACCAGTGCCATAAATTACCCTGATTAGATATAGTTACAATTTCTTAGATAAATAATAATAGTTTCCACTATATTCTGTGTTCTCAAAACCATGTTTTCAAGTGATTAGCTCATCTCCAAGACCATACTTAAACAATATCTTCATTATGGAAACTGAAAAGCACAAAAGCAAATATCCTTTAAAGGCTTGTTTCAAGATAACACAGCGGAAAACAAAGTACCATCAACTGAAAGTGACTTACAAGTAATTATGTAAGGGATTCTATGGTATAAATGGGCATGGGTGGATACAACACCATTTGAAAAGAAATTCTTGTAGAAGAAATTCAAGGAAGACTAGAAATTTGGCATAGATATGTTAACAAAAAGGTGACGACAGTAGGACTGTGCAAAGAAAATTTTGTGTTCAGATAAAGCAAGAATTTGCTGCTATTTTTTGAAAAATTGAAATGTGGTATTTTTAGTTGTTTTGATTGTTCATCATCTTTTTTCACAACACTAAACTTTATAGAATATTGAAACTTTCAACTTGTGGGGAAAAGAGTCTGTCTCAAAGCTGACGAAGGTGAACACCACGCCGAAACGCGTACGAGAAGAAAAGACAAGTAAGTTTCACAAGTGGTATTTTTGTATGTACAGTATTTTTGTAGATACTGCTACTGTTGTATATTTTCAGCAAAAACAGGTGTATAAAGAATCCAGTAAACATTTATTTAAATTGGATATAATAAAATATATAAGTAGGTTGTCATGTTGTTCTAACTGTCAATTGTAATTAATGTAATTATATCATAATTGTTACTTAGAAGTGAGAGTGTAGAAATTTTAGTCTCTTGGCAAATGACACATGTGTCAGACTGTAATCCAGACTGTAAATATCTAAATATGTAAATATTGTCATTACGTTTTGCCTTACCTCACTGATTCGTATTGTCATTCATTTATTTCTTATCTATTTGCTCAAGAATTGTTGCCGTGTTAAAAAAATGTCAATTGAATACTTCGTTTTTCTTTTTGGTAATACAAAGCGACAGAGTAATTAAAATATACAATACTTAATATAATGATCAGGAAATTATTACATTTACTGTAATTAACATAAAATTAAATAGGAAAAGAGGACTATGTGCCATGCTTATGACAGACAACAATTGTTGTATCATTTTTAAATAATTTTTCCATGGAGTCCAGATATCTGAATGATTGAATGTTTCAATACTCTAACATAGTTAGAAAGGGAGGAGAACTCCGGTTTAACCACACACACACACACACACACACACACACACACACACACACACACACACACACACACACACACACACACACACACACACACACACACACACACACACACACACACACACACACACACACACACACACACACACACACACACACACACACACACACACACACACACACACACACACACACACACACATAAATGTGTACATAAAATACAATGTTTAACAATACTAACTGAACAGGGAAAAGTTCACCAATGAGCATCCATGGTATTGAACTTATGCCAAGCTGAGCTGTAAAGAATAAAAGACCAAAGAGGGTCAGTGGCATCCATGAAATTTGTACATCCACGATAATGTAAGCGCTGATAAGCAGCAGGCAGAGAATGCAGACAATCATGGACAAAAACGATGTTTTCCTTCTGCCTAGAAACCTGATGACACTTGTACAAGCCATGCTACCAAGGACTTGAAGACCTGCTATCATTATCTGAAAGAAAAAAATAGAAACATTAAAAGTTAACACAGTGAAGTTAATGTTACTTCTGTTGAGCCGCTCATCACCAAAGACATCACAACAAAATTTTTTAATTTTCCAAATCTGACACCTTTTCTAAGTTTGACATCCACCAGAAAAATTTTTTAAAAAACTACAACTTACCTTGATGACCGGCTCACTTGTTCACTCGAACTAGGAGAAGACTCCTAGTGGAAGAATGTCCACATGCGGGTAACCATTGGGGAATCGGACGAATGAGGTGACCTCAAATTTGTTGTTTTGTTTAAATTCAACAATTACCAATTTATTGCTTCTGTGCGAAATAATAAATCATATACAATATTTCATGTGACAGCACTCCATTAGGAGTATATAAAATACACACCATATTTTAAAATATATGACATCGTATTCAAAATTTTAATTTCAAAATATTCAAAATTCAATATTTAAAAAAAAACATGCCATTAAAATTATATAAAATCTGTAAAACCTTTAAACTCTCTTACATGGCATGCAAATCACCATTGACATGCACCTTTTTACCTTCACCCATAGAATTTCCTTATTTGGAACTAAATACATTAACATTGATAAGTACCAAGAGTAAATCCAGAGGTTTTCAAAATATAACATTTAATAACACTAAGTCTTTTTTTTTTTCTTTTAGTCCCCCTCTGGTTATACTATAAACACTTTCAATAATATCAACAATTTTATAAACCATTTAACAAGCATTAACAAGCAATTCTCTCCTACAACAATTTAAACAAACATATTACATAACGACATGCGCCCTCTGAAATCTAATTCAAACTTTAAAAAAGAGAATCATATAATTAGGAAAATATAATGCAAACCTAAGATAGATGATTATACACTCTGTGTGGAATTCACAAGTGCATGTGCTCAGTTTTCCCTAAACCTGCATAAACTTGAGTAGCACAAAGGCTTGCAGATTTCAGAGTGCACCATTATTAAGAAACTAACAAATAGTCAGGTACATATATCTCTCAGCCATGTAATATGTTGTGTGCATGGAATTATGAGCCTATACATATACAAAAGAATTTTCACAGTGACTGTAAATGGATAGCGAATGAAATTAAATATGAGTATATACATCTACCAAAGATTTTAAAAGGTCACTGTACATTGATAGAGAATTAACAATACTATGAGCATATAAATCTACAATTCTTATAAATATATAAATAGTGAAAATTTCATCTTGTACAGCAGTTCAGTCATTTTTATTAATAGGCTGAATGCTCCTGAATTACAGTTCGAGTACAGGACAATTGTTACAATTGTAGGTGATCTGCAACTCTTTCATAATCAGATTTACAAGTTCCAATAAAAGACTGCCACAAGATAAGTTCCACACAGATTATAGTAAAAGGTATACTAGAAATTACATGCTTCCACAATTAACACACAAGACATTTATATGAACACACTGAATATGAGCATTAAAGGAACTCGGCTGAACTTTGCTTCACTCGGCCCCGGAGCACACTGGCCAATTCCTAACACATTTTCTTAAGTTTTTTATTTATTACTTCCATATTCCTTAAGGAATGGAAGTATGGTGATGGCAAAAAAAATCGTGTTCGAGATTATTGCAGATTCTGATTCTACTACACTCAAAACATGAAAAAAGTCGTTTTCCGAAAAGTGTCTGTGTGTGTGTCTGTCTGTGTGTCTGTGTGTCTGTCCGTAGATTTTTTTTCTATGGCAAACGATAACTGCCGCAAATTCAAACAGAATCAAATAATTTTTTGCATACAGCCCTTTTTTGTAGAGGACTCGCGACCTATTGTTTTTGGTGAAGATCGGTTGAGGTAAAGGGGTAGTTTACCTGCAACGGTTTTTTTTTATCAAGGGAAATTTTTTTTTTTGGCAAACGATAACAGCCGCAAATTCAAACAGAATCAAATAATGTTTCGCATACAGCCCTGAATTGTAGAGTTCTCAAGACTTATTGTTTTTAGTGAAGATCGGTTAAGGGAAAGGGGTAGTTTACCTGTAATGTTTTATGTTTTAACAAGGGTATTTCCTATGGCAAACGATAACAGCCGCAAATTCAAACAGAATCAAAAGATTATTTGCATACAGTCCTAAATTGTAGAGTTCTCAAGACCTGTTGTTTTTGGTGAAGATCGGTTAAGGGAAAGGGGTAGTTTACCTACAACGTTTTTTTAACAAGGGTATTTTCTATGGCAAACGATAACAGCCGCAAATTCAAACAGAATCAAATACTTTTCTGCATACAGCCCTTATTTGTAGAGTCCTCAAGACCTATTGTTTTTGGTGAAGATCGGTTGAGGGGAAGGGGTAGTTTACCTGCAACGTTTTTTATCAAGCGTATTTTCTATGGCAAACGATAACTGCCGCAAATTCAAACAGAATCAAATAATTTTTTGCATACAGCCCTGATTTGCAGAATACTCGCGACCTATTGTTTTTGGTGAAGATCGGTTGAGGGGAAGGGGTAGTTTACCTGCAACGGGTTTTTTTTATCAAGGGAATATTTTTTTTTGGCAAACGATAACAGCCGCAAATTCAAACAGATTCAAATAATGTTTCGCATACAGCCCTGAATTGTAGAGTTCTCAAGACCTATTGTTTTTGGTGAAGATCGGTTAAGGGAAAGGGGTAGTTTACCTACAACGTTTTTTTAACAAGGGTATTTTCTATGGCAAACGATAACAGCCGCAAATTCAAACAGAATCAAATAATTTTCTGCATACAGCCCTGATTTGTAGAGTACTCAAGACCTATTGTTTTGGTGAAGATCGGTTGAGGGGAAGGGGTAGTTTACCTGCAACGGTTTTTTTTATCAAGGGAATTTTTTTTTTTTTTGGCAAACGATAACAGCCGCAAATTCAAACAGATTCAAATAATGTTTCGCATACAGCCCTGAATTGTAGAGTTCTCAAGACCTATTGTTTTTGGTGAAGATCGGTTAAGGGAAAGGGGTAGTTTACCTACAACGTTTTTTTAACAATGGTATTTTCTATGGCAAACGATAACAGCCGCAAATTCAAACAGAATCAAATAATTTTCTGCATACAGCCCTGATTTGTAGAGTACTCAAGACCTATTGTTTTTGGTGAAGATCGGTTGAGGGGAAGGGGTAGTTTACCAGCAACGTTTTTTATCAAGCGTATTTTCTATGGCAAACGATAACTGCCGCAAATTCAAACAGAATCAAATAATGTTTTGCATACGTCAGTGAATTGTAGAGGACTCAAGGCCTTTAGATTTTGGTGAAGATCAGTTAAGGGGAAGGGGTAGTTTACCTGCAACCTTTTACGTTTTAACAAGAGTAAAGTACTTGAAAATTCATTTAAACTTTTTCAAACAATGGTAATTGTTGAAAATAAAATAATTTTGTTGCCAGGCAGTCTGAAAATTTCAGATTTTGTACCACAAAATCTGAAAAGATTATACGATAGTTTATGAAATGGTTAATAATACGTCAGTGGAAGGTGTAATGAGAAATTAGCAGAAATGGAAACCTGGGGAATGTTAACTGTTCTGTAGATACAATTTTGTCAGAATGTTTGGAAATGATCATCAACATTGAAGAAAAAGTAAGCATATTAAGAAACATATGTAAGTACTTATTATAAAAAATAATGTTTGTTTTTTGATAAAGTCATTTTGATTATAAAATATAAATATTTACAACAAGAAAAGAATTTTCAGTTTTCAAAATTTAAATATATTTTTATAAAACAATGGGTTCTTCATTGAGGTGGGGACCATGTCACTCACTCCATCTCAAGCCTCCTCTCCCATTTTGCAGAAAAAGAGGACCCTGTCAAGGCTGATACTTTGACGACAGTGACAGGGCTTTCCACCAAATTCAGCAGAGTGACAGGTAGGCCCAACTCTGATTGGCTCCTCAGATTTCCCCAGCGTTAGTAGGTTCTATGAAAATATTTTATTTCAAAAATGATTTTAAATATAAATCTTAGATATGTTTTATAAATCTCATGTTTTATGTTTTAACATGGGTAATTTTTTATATGACGAACCATAACTGCCGTAAATTCAAACAGAATCAAATAATTTTTTACATATGTGGCTGAGCTATAGAGAACTCAATGTCTGTTGATTTTGGTGAAGATCGGTTACGGGGAAAGGGCAGTTTACCTGAAACATTTTTTGTTGTAACATGAGTAAAGTACTTAATTTTGATAAAGTATCCTGATAAGATCTTAATAATCCACTGTAGAAACGTAGATGAAATATCTATAAATGAAGAGGCTAGTTGAACGGGCTGGGGGTAATTTTCTATAAATCAAAATTATAGTTGAAGGGGGAGGGGATAATATTTTTTATATGTGTACTACGTTATTGGCAAGAAAGAAGTATTTTTTTGTTAAAATTCCTTCCCTGGCTGTTTGGCTGAAAATGATTTTAAATATAAATCTTAGAATATGGAAGTCATGTATGGTTCTCCATACCGATATTTTTTTTCTTTTTTTTTTGTAGGTAGAAATTTTGCACAGAATCTATTACTGTCGAATAAGAAACTAGTCACATAAGACACTAGTAAGGTTCACCAGACCTTTCTTTTATTAAAAGCATGCGTTCAAAAATTTGCATTGAGTGCAGAAACCTGTCTATTATATTCCCAATATATAGAGAAGAAAAAAAAAAATATCCAGAATTAAGCAACAGTTGTTCTTTTTTTTTTGTGTTAGAAACAGTTAGGCCACACTTGGCTCCAAAACAAGCAGCGCAAAAACGCATCCCAGGCAAAATTTAATAATTTTTATTTTTCCATACCTGTACGATTTTGCAAAGTGTCACTTACAATTGAGTTCCTCAACTTACTCACACATAAATCACATCTCGGTCTTCACAGGATCACGGCCGCCGGTGCAGAGACCCGCCGGCACACGTTACACTCAGCCTGCCATGATTAATTAAAAAAACCCAGGCCTTATAAAAAAAAATAAAGCAACTTTTCAAACGCCGATCGCTAAGACCGCACGTGGCGAGAACAGCTCCTGAAACGAACAGCTGACATCAACCCTCGTCTCTCTCTACCCAGCTGACCCGGAACCACCCCCATCGAGTCAAAAGAAAAACTCTCCACTCGACGAAAACCACAGGCCAACCCACTGCTCAAGTCAAAACAGCAAACCCTCTACTCACGGCAAACACCGCACCAAGCAGCGGGACGGAAAGTTAAGTTGTGCGAAGTCTCTAACAGATAGCGACAGTATCCAGAATTCGGAGCGAGAGCCACAACCAGTTCCGAAGTTACCGTAACTTCTCATAGATAGCGAAGTGACCACTGTCCAAAGCGCACTCCCCAGATACATGAAAATATCGCCCGGAATCCTTAGAACCGCTACTTGCCGTACACCTACGTACGGCACACCCCCACAACAAAAGGAGCCCAACGGGTTGGACGACACTGGGACTGCCACCACCGGAGGAAAAGCGGGGACTGACTAAAAACAAATAAAAAGATAAAATCCGGCGAAAGTGGAAAACGAAAGGACACCAGAAGGAAGGACAAGGTGTGTGTGGGTGTGTAGCTGGGTGTGTGTAAGTGTAGAAGATACGGGGAGTGTGAGCGGCCGCGGCCTAAAGCAAAGAAAGAAGAAAGGAAAGGAGAGAAGCTAAAATACCGATAACACGTTTAAAACCCCAATTAACCCCACCTAAAACAATAAAACACTAAAAAATAAAACCATAAAACACAATCCCTCCAGCGAAGCCCCCCGAAAACCAAACCGAGGACCCTAACTAAATCTAACTGGGGTGAACGGCATGGCCATTTAATAACAAAGTTCAATCAGCGGATGCACCAACCAGGTCGACCGTGAATTGACATATAAAACCTAGACCCGATACAAGGGACAAGGACGGGTTTATCAGATTACGCAAACGACAACAACAACATTCCACCCTGCAGCCGGCTATCAACAGCTCATAGTCCAACTCGCCCAGATAACAATTTTACAACAATACATCTGGTTACAAGTTACTCTGTCAATGTCTATACTCCGGATACAATGACAAACAACGTACTTTTGCACTTATACACCACACAAACTACCCCTGACAATATCTCGTATCCCCATAAAACAACAAATTTAGTTGGGGTGTCCCGACCCGACACCGGACCAACAATGAAGACCAAGATGAAATGCGATACGACAACAAAGACAACCATGATCACACAAAGACACAAACAAACAAATAAACACTCAAGAACCCCCAAAACCATCAGAAATCGCCAGGCTGTGCGCAACCCCCCCCCCCAGGGGTCCCGGACCGGCAACCGCACCCAAAGACCAAGATTTACAACACTAATAACATATCATACTTAACATAACATGTCCCACTAAGATATGGAGGTCACCTCATCCATTTCCAATTTTCGTTTCAGAGGTGGCCAGGACTACGTCCAACCACGCTCTGCTACCATTTGTGAGCCGCTCATCACCAAAGACATCACAACAAAATTTTTTAACTTTCCAAATCTGACACCTTTTCTAAGTTTGACATCCACCAGAAAATTTTTTTAAAAAACTACAACTTACCTTGATGACCGGCTCACTTGTTCACTCGAACTAGGAGAAGACTCCTAGTGGAAGAATGTCCACATGCGGGTAACCATTGGGGAATCGGACGAATGAGGTGACCTCAAATTTGTTGTTTTGTTTAAATTCAACAATTACCAATTTATTGCTTCTGTGCGAAATAATAAATCATATACAATATTTCATGTGACAGCACTCCATTAGGAGTATATAAAATACACACCATATTTAAAATATATGACATCGTATTCAAAATTTTAATTTCAAAATATTCAAAATTCAATATTTAAAAAAAAACATGCCATTAAAATTATATAAAATCTGTAAAACCTTTAAACTCTCTTACATGGCATGCAAATCACCATTGACATGCACCTTTTTACCTTCACCCATAGAATTTCCTTATTTGGAACTAAATACATTAACATTGATAAGTACCAAGAGTAAATCCAGAGGTTTTCAAAATATAACATTTAATAACACTAAGTCTTTTTTTTTTCTTTTAGTCCCCCTCTGGTTGTACTATAAACACTTTCAATAATATCAACAATTTTATAAACCATTTAACAAGCATTAACAAGCAATTCTCTCCTACAACAATTTAAACAAACATATTACATAACGACATGCGCCCTCTGAAATCTAATTCAAACTTTAAAAAAGAGAATCATATAATTAGGAAAATATAATGCAAACCTAAGATAGATGATTATACACTCTGTGTGGAATTCACAAGTGCATGTGCTCAGTTTTCCCTAAACCTGCATAAACTTGAGTAGCACAAAGGCTTGCAGATTTCAGAGTGCACCATTATTAAGAAACTAACAAATAGTCAGGTACATATATCTCTCAGCCATGTAATATGTTGTGTGCATGGAATTATGAGCCTATACATATACAAAAGAATTTTCACAGTGACTGTAAATGGATAGCGAATGAAATTAAATATGAGTATATACATCTACCAAAGATTTTAAAAGGTCACTGTACATTGATAGAGAATTAACAATACTATGAGCATATAAATCTACAATTCTTATAAATATATAAATAGTGAAAATTTCATCTTGTACAGCAGTTCAGTCATTTTTATTAATAGGCTGAATGCTCCTGAATTACAGTTCGAGTACAGGGCAATTGTTACAATTGTAGGTGATCTGCAACTCTTTCATAATCAGATTTACAAGTTCCAATAAAAGACTGCCACAAGATAAGTTCCACACAGATTATAGTAAAAGGTATACTAGAAATTACATGCTTCCACAATTAACACACAAGACATTTATATGAACACACTGAATATGAGCATTAAAGGAACTCGGCTGAACTTTGCTTCACTCGGCCCCGGAGCACACTGGCCAATTCCTAACACATTTTCTTAAGTTTTTTTTTTATTTTTGTTTTCTTTTTTTTTTGGTAGGTAGAAATTTTGCACAGAATCTATTACAGTCGAATAAGAAACTAGTCACATAAGACACTAATAAGGTTCACCAGACCTTTCTTTTATTAAAAGCATGCGTTCAAAAATTTGCAATGAGTGCAGAAACCTGTCTATTATATTCCCAATATATAGAGAAGAAAAAAAAAAATATCCAGAATTAAGCAACAGTTGTTCTTTTTTTTTTGTGTTAGAAACAGTTAGGCCACACTTGGCTCCAAAACAAGCAGCGCAAAAACGCATCCCAGGCAAAATTTAATAATTTTTATTTTTCCATACCTGTACGATTTTGCAAAGTGTCACTTACAATTGAGTTCCTCAACTTACTCACACATAAATCACATCTCGGTCTTCACAGGATCACGGCCGCCGGTGCAGAGACCCGCCGGCACACGTTACACTCAGCCTGCCATGATTAATTAAAAAAACCCAGGCCTTATAAAAAAAAATAAAGCAACTTTTCAAACGCCGATCGCTAAGACCGCACGTGGCGAGAACAGCTCCTGAAACGAACAGCTGACATCAACCCTCGGCTCTCTCTACCCAGCTGACCCGGAACCACCCCCATCGAGTCAAAAGAAAAACTCTCCACTCGACGAAAACCACAGGCCAACCCACTGCTCAAGTCAAAACAGCAAATCCTCTACTCACGGCAAACACCGCACCAAGCAGCGGGACGGAAAGTTAAGTTGTGCGAAGTCTCTAACAGATAGCGACAGTATCCAGCATTCGGAGCGAGAGCCACAACCAGTTCCGAAGTTACCGTAACTTCTCATAGATAGCGAAGTGACCACTGTCCAAAGCGCACTCCCCAGATACATGAAAATATCGTCCGGAATCCTTAGAACCGCTACTTGCCGTACACCTACGTACGGCACACTGTTTATCTTGTCAGTTAAATTGTTTTGGTTGTGTGCTCATTTGTAGTGTAATGCAGTTAACATCCCAACTTAATCAAGCTTAACTTTGCCAGCTACTATAGGTTTGCTTGTAAAAATAAAATTCTTCTTTGAGATGGACTGATATGTAACATTTTGCCGTGGAAGAAAATATTTTAATGCCCAGAATCTTTAAATATTGGTAGAATGATTAAATATACAAGCTTCAAATTTCCTCATACAGTCTCCAAAATATCAGTGTTCACTATGTTTCAGTTACCGGTACATGAAAAAAATGTAGTTGGTACCTGCTCCGTATTACTTCTGATGGAAAAAATTTCGGAATTGTGAATGGCATAAAATTAATTAACCATAAAGTACTTGCATAGTATACTTTGGCAGAAACTCATATATATGTTGAACTTGAAATCCATAATTTAAATAAAGTAGAGCATCTATTATCAGAACATCCATTAACTGAACAATCTATTATTCAAACTCAATAAAAAGTACAATTATGTACTGTACTGTACAGTAATGTAATGGACACGTGTAGGCGTATTGAATATTTATTGAACATAAAAAATGGTATACTACAAATTAATACAGTACTGTACAGTAATAAATAAACGCTGTAGCTATACAGCCTTACAGCCTATGAAGATGGCGAGAATGCTACTAATACAAAAGCACCGACGGCAGCAAAAGCTTTTTATGCACTTGAGACTGTTATGAGATAGATTGTATTCAGCATATGAACCTTAAACAACTTCAGTGTTTAGCAGTGAGAAAATGGGTGGTTATTGCTTTGAAGCAGACAGTGATAAACAATTCTTCAAAAAAATGTAAATCCATGGTACTGTATGTTTTGCTTCTTTTTTTTAAATTTTTAATTAATTTTATAGTACAGTGTTTGCATTAAACTCTAATTTTGTTTAAATTAACTTTTCGTTTTTATTAATTACTCTCAATTTTAATTCAATGATTTTTAGCCTTAGTAATATATTACAGTACAGTACACAGATTGCTGTAATTATATAACGGTATGTTAGAAATTATTTTATAATAAAAACCTTTGCTTTTGTAAAGGGAAATCATGTTTTCAATTTACAATCCATTATCCAAAATATCGATTTTCCAAATGGGCCCTGGCCCCGAGAGGTTCGGATAATCAATGCTCTATTGTACCTGTACTACTCGATTTTAAAAGTATTGGTGTGTTTGAAAGTACAATTTTATATAATTGCTTGAAACACACACAGCATTAACCAGCATTAACAGGAAAATTTAGCCAGTTAAATTAACCAGTATTAACAGGAATGCTATATTACCATGTGGACATAAAAGTTAGATATTGTACTTTAATAATTTTGGCACTCTATCCTACTTGGTTTTTGAATAACCTTCATTGAAACCTATAATTTGATACTATTTTTTCTCTTTAAAAAGATATTTTGAACACTTTATTTGAACACAGGAAAAAGGAACCTTGAAAACTGTGAAGTAATACTGTTGTTTTCAAAGTTTTGAATGAATTATTTTAGCATTTCATCAATGTCTTGAATTTTAAAGGTATAGACACTAACAGATTTCTAACAAGTCTTAGCATTTTTTCAATTGCATTTTTTAAATAATTTTTTTGACATTGTAGGCCTAAGATTAAGTTTTTATCAGCTTTCACAACAGTGCAATATTGCCAAGTTAATATAAAAATTAGTTTTAATAAGTGAATAAGTTGTGAATAAATTGCATAAGTTCAATCTTATGTACGGGACCATTAGGCGAATCCTTAAGTCAGCAAGTAGAGGAACACACCTAAAATTCTACAAGGTGATGGCTCTTCCCACACTTCTTTATGGGTCTGAGAATTGGAGTTTAACGAAAATCCAGGCCAGTCGCATCCAAGTGGCTGAAATGAGATTTCTTAGGCACGTGGCAGGGTATACTCTCCATGATCATAGAAGAAACACAGATATATGGCAGGAACTGAATATTATGAGTATAATCGACAGAATCGCCTAGTATCGGTTGAATTGGTGTGAACATCTTTGCCGAATGGATGACTTCTGCATCCCCAAACAACTATGGAACTATAAGTCGAGGCGACGGAGAGGTGTGGGACGTCTGAGGAAGCGCTGGAGTGACCAGTTCAAATCCTTGCCTATTCGAGACAGGAACAAACCATCCTTGGTTTAATCCTTGAAGATGATGATGATGATGCTGAGTTATAATATTTTACTTATTTTTGATGCTATAACCCACAATTCTTTGACAAAGACCATAGCTGAAATTAAATAATATTATACTGTAATTATTTTCAGCTATTTATAAATATGTATTTAAATCCTTTAGTTGGAATAAAAAAGTTACATACTTATACATACTTATTAGGGGAATAGAATATTTGCAAATGTTACCTGTATATGTTTTATAAATGCTTCAATATAATTTATGAGGTAGTATATTTTACAGGTTAAAGTTTTAAGGTAACACTTCATGTTACAGAAATATCTTTATCTGTATGAAGAAAGTACCAACTTTTAGGTATTTTATGAGGCAGAGTGCCTTGGATATTTTAAGAGGGAGAATGAAGTTTCATGTCAGATGTTAGTGCAGGTAGTGTATACAAAGTATGAAGAAATTTGTAATTCTGGGGGAATTTGGTCATGTCAATGTTCATTAAAGTATCTTGGATAGTATATAAATCAGTGTAAAGTTAATATATTAACAATTTTATAGTATATGAATGCAGTCTGAACATGTTTAGAGTGTTATTAAACAGATAATGTTTGAAAATCTAACATCAGTAAAACAACAATTTAATTCCATTTCAAGTTATACCTAACCCTAACAATACAACATGACTAGAGTGTTTATACATATTAATTGTTTCAGTTTTTGTTTCTTCTCAAGGCAGACTGACAATCAGAGGCAAAAACTATACTGAAACTCTATGCTATTTTGCAATATTGCTTGCATTTTGCATTTCTAAATTTTATTAAAAGTAAGAAATTCGAAACACGTACCAGTAATATAAATTAGAATAATGTTAATAATTTAAAAATATAATTTAATTTTGTTGTATTATATTATCACATGAGGCAAATCATGTTTTGATCTCAGTTCATAACTACATTTAAAGTGAAGTGACGTTTACAAAGATTAAGTGATCACTACCTGAAACTATGTACACGACAGGACCTGAAAACTAATTATAGATATATCACTACTGACTCAGATCACTAATTTTTTATTGGTAAAAATATTAAACTTTTACCTTATAGCCTATAAGGTAGGCTAACTTATAACCTTGTAACTTATACTTTAGGTCAACACGTCACGTCATGGACAACAAAATCCAGGAAGGACCTGAAAACTTATACTAGTGCAATATGTGACATGTAGCTACATTCGTGTAAGAGATAGAGGTTAAAAGAGAAAGAGAGAGAGAGAGAGAGAGAGAGAGAGAGAGAGAGAGAGAGAGAGAGAGAGAGAGAGAGAGAGAGAGAGAGAGAGAGAGAGGATATATTATAGGCAATAAAAGTGAAAATGGTCAGTTATACTCACAATCGCCCAATATGGGTTAATGGGAAATTCGAGGCTGTCAAATATATGAACCATAAAAGGTTTAAGACCCATAAGTGAAGCACAATGGGAACAGAAGAAATACATCAGTATAAGTCTAAGTGGACGTTGTATTGCAGGACGCAAAAAATTCCGGAAATTTTCAAATTCCTCTGAAAATCTTGAAGCAGCAGTGTTGACAGCTCCTGAAACAAATGTGAGATTTAAAATAAATTAAGCACATATGTTGTAAATGTTTGCAAGAATGATTTGTAGTTAGGCTGACACTTTTTCATAATGTGTACCACAGAGGTGCACCCAGGATTTTTTTTCAGGAAGGGTTTGAAAACTTAGGAACAAGTTGGCACAATTTTGGTTTCCTCAATCTTTTTTCTATAATTAGGGCTTTTTACTGGAGGAACAATAATACACATCTTATAGGGAGACAAATGTCGCAAGAAAGGTAAAAATGAACCTTGCTTCATAGAATTTCTCTCATTTAATTTTATTGTATATTTATTTTTCCAGTCGTAAATTAACTTTGTATTTTTCATCAATACAATAACAATCTACAAAATAGGCTACATTTGATAAAAGTATTACTCATATTAAACAATATTTCCATTGCCATGGAAGGGCTGCTACTTCTGAGATAAAATAATTAGCTAAGTGACTACAGTAAGGCCTGAGCAGATTGTGTAGATCTAGGAATGTTTTATTCGCTGACGTCAGGTGGTGTAGCTGTAATATTTATTTCAAAATCAAATAATGGTTGATGGGTACGGCCTTCTCTTTTCTGAATTAAATTAAAAATACCACAACAAGCTTTAACTATGAGATTGATCTTTTATTCACTTTGACACTGAATAACGTTTCTAAGTATTGGAAACTTTTGTACCAACACTCCAAATGTGTACTTTTTGTCGTCTCACAAACTACTTCTCCTACTGTATTATTTCCTTGAGTAAAATAAAATGACAGAACCTTAAACGTACATCCAGTTCCAAGGTATTTGAAAGACATAAATACAATTAGGTGCCTATTTACGAGGTACACAGTAAACATATTCCAAATACATTATGCCTTGTTATAATGTTCCTAAAAAGATACAAAATAATCATTGTATGAAATGATACAAGCTCCCAGAATTGCAGAATAAGTATGGAATAAGATAAAGCATGGATCTAAGAGAACTATATGACAAAGACATAATGGACAGAAAAAAGCAGAAGAATAGAATGAATTACAGTAGAACCTCACTAATTCATTACCTACGGGACCGAAGGGGTGACAAATTACTGAAATAGACAGATTAGTGAGGGAATAAGAAACAAACCCATTAAAGACAAACAGTTGCAAAAAATGTATAATGGTTGTAAAAAAATCTGTAATTTTCTTCTGTTTTTTTTTTCTGTCGACTGTACTTTTCAAGAGCTAAATTACTAAATTATGTATGCAGTGAAATTATTTTAAGCAGTTCTGCTTCTTCTTGGCATTAGTACCACTTGATTGCTGTAGTCAGTGATTGAATGGCCTCCTTATGAGAGATTTCAGGTTTTTTTGGCTGGTCATCTTCTTCATCATTAGCTCCTGTGGATTCTGTGGATACGTGTCTAACAATTTCATCGTCACTAAACGTTTGTTTTTTGCTTTTGCTTTTGCTTTTGGCTTTACTTTTTCTTTGTTTGCTACCGTGTTTGGACAGTCTTATTTCCCAATATACCTGGTGATATCAACCTTTTTGTTCTTACTTTCAGGTTCTTACACAATCATACTACTCCTTCCCCAGATAAACTCAAAAGGATTTATTGTTACCATTGTTCATAATAGTTAGGTGATAATTAGGCTGAATGACAAGTAATGTCGAACAATAAATAGCAATGTACGCAGATGTGCAAGTAATACAAGTAGTGAAGCTTCATACTAACACACAGTATTTTGATAGATTAGAGGGCACTGGGACTTACGATACTTATTTTAAAATTATTATAGGGGAAAGTCAGCAAACTTACTAAATTCACTGGTAATATAAACAGCATTAGTGGATTCCAATAAATGCACACATTATTAAAATTACGGACTACCGGGCTGTTCATTTTTGTCAGCTGGTTACACCATGGTTCACTTTCCACTCCACTGGAGGCCTTCTTCAGTAGAGACACATTCAACAAAGGATGACAGATAAAACACAGATCAAGCAGGGGTTTAAATTGGTGTGAAAGTGAGGTTCACCATATATAACTTTAAAATCTGCTAGGTGAGCCAATCACAAAGCAGCAAACTTTTTGGTGTTCAAAGCAAGCCAATCACAAAGCAGCTTCTCTCTGCCATCCTTTGTTGAAAGCCTCTGATCAAAACATTTAGAAATTAAACCAAGCTGTAAGCAGCTGACCACGGTCCAACAGACCAGTTCCTAAATTTAATAGTATTGACTCCATCCATGGCAGCCTTTGCAAATACACACATGTTAAAAAGCACTGGTTTGTAGCATTTGACTGTGTTATGTTTCAGAGCAGAGCTGTTTTTTTTCTGATGTGTGTATGTTTATTAGAAACAGCAGATTCAGAAAGCACTATAATAATTTTTAAATGACATACAGCATGAAATTTTGTAAAAGTGATAATAAATATAGCATGGTCTGACTTCAATTTGAAAATCAATTGCTGTTATAATGCCACTGACAGTTCAAGTCAGTTCTTAAAGTGGTTAGGGTTTTCTGGTGAATTGTTGTTACTTTTACCTCACTTGACCTCAGATATAATATAGATTCCTCCTGTCATATCCTTCTTTTGAGAGAAGACATTAAATGTAACTATTATATGAGGACTATTTTGTTTTCAACCTCCGTTAAAGTAGGAATAAAAAATGAGAATAATTATAAAAAATATATTATTTCCAAAATATTTGTACATCACTCAGCTACTTTTCTACATAATCGCCATTTCGATTTAGGCACTTATCATAACGTGGCACGAGTTTTCCTATGCCCTCATCAAAGAAAGCTGCTGCCTGGTCACTTAGCCAACCGTTCACATTGGCCTTCAGCTCATCATCACTCATAAACCTCTGCCCTGCTAACCATAGCTTCATTTGGGTGAAAAATGAAAGTTGCTCAGTGCTAAATCCGGGCTATATGGCGGATGTTTAAACACCTCCCATTTGAACTTCCGGAGGAGATCCTGTGTCTGTGCTGCAGTGTGAGGGCGAGCGTTGTCGTGAAGAAAGACAATACCTGATGACAACATTCCTCTTCTCTTGTTCTGTATTGCTCCTCGTAGTCGCTGAAGAGTGTCACAGTACGAGGCTGAAGTGATGGTCATCCCCCGTTCATTAAATTCAGTCAATAATATGCCTGTTCGGTCCTAAAATACAGTAGCCATAAGTTTTTGTTGCAAAACGTTCGCTTGAACTTTACTGGTCTGCCTGGGGACTCACTATGCTTCCACTGTTTGGACTGCTCTTTTGTCTCGACATTTTCATATTGCACCCATGTCTCATCTCCCATCATAATATTGTTAAAAAAACTCTGCCCTTTCTCGTGATAGCGTTGCAAAAATTCTTAAGGCTGCGGCCATTCGCTGAATCTTATGGTTGTCAGTGAGCATTTACGGCACCCACCGTGCACAAATGTTTCTGTATTCAAGCTTCATGCTTACAAGTCATACAGAACTGACCTTGAAATTTCAGGAAATTCGACAGACAGCTCAGAAATTGTGAATCTGTGCCTTTCGCGCGCGAACCACTTGATTCATTTTTTCAACAATTTCTTCCGCCGCTACAGATTTCCTCCCTTCACCGCCCCAATCATGGATGTCAGTTCGTCCTTCTTTAAACTTTCTGCACCATTCTCGTACTCAACCATCACTCATAAAATTGTCGGCGTAAACATTACTCATTCGACGATGAGTTTCAGCTGCATTACGCCCTTCAGCGAGAAGAAAGCGAATTATGGCGCGCACTTCACACTTGGCAGGCGATTCGATTACATTAGACATGTTATCACGCTTGCTACTCAACAATGACTGAAGGGAGGGAGTGCACCTATTGGTGTGTGGTAGGGAATAATCCAATGCGCATCTCCATTCCAATATTGTATGTGGGTCTCATCGGGTGGCATCTTGGAGGCTGAAGAAAAAAATCCCTCGTGGCACTGATAATTCCCATTAACTACCACCATTTTTGGTATTATAGTATTTTTAGTATCTTGAGATAAATAGTGGACAGCTATGAAGCTGCTGAAGAAGTTTAACAGCTTCTTTTAAACATTAAATGTTTCTGTAAATTGTTTCTGTCTTCTTTGTCAAGTGACTATGTATATAATGGTACAAGTGCATATTGCTTTGTATTGACTAAATACTTTTTCATTTTTCCAGGACAGACGAGTGATCGGTAGAAATCTCAAAACTTGATTAAAAGAGAGGGAAGAAAAAACATGAACAAATATTTTAACCACACTGAAAAAATAGCCCACAAATTTAAAAAAGCAGGATACAGAATCACATACAGAACCACAAACAAAACAGAACACACACTATCAAAATACACACACAAAGAACAAAACAAATTTGATTTACCTGGTGTTTACGAACTAAACTGTTCAGACTGTAACAAATTCTACATAGGCCAGACAGGATGTTGCTTCAAACAGAGATATATTGAACACACAAAATGACTGCACTCCACCACAGAATCTACCTTTGCAAACCACCTCATTGTAGAAAACCACACATACACAAACATAAACAACAACATGGACATTCTACACGTACATACAAAAAGCTGAAAACTAGATACCCTTGAACAACTGGAAACATACAAACACACAAAAAAACATAAAACCAACATCCTAAACGAACAGACACAATTCAAATCACATGTACTATTCGAACATATCACAGCGTGCACACACAACATCGATCTTTCAAATGACAGCGCCAATGCCAAGAACAAGACGGACAGCGCTCCTAGTGGCTCCTAGCCTCTGATGAAGCTTAAAATAAGCGAAAACTGGTTCAGGCTATAAGGTAAAAATTTTAGATTTTTACCAATTAAAAACACAGTGTTCCGAGTCAGTAGTATCATAACTTACTTATAATTAGTAAAAACATGAAGTCACAAGAAACTATAAATAATATTGGACTATCTACATTAATCACCTTTATTGTTAAACATTTGTGAAAATTCATTAAAAATTTATTGTTTTTAGATATGTATATGTCTGTAGAAGGAATAATCGTTTTGAAATGCATCACAAAGCTACTACAAAAGAAGAACTCACAAGACAGAACTGAATGAAGGTAATTTATTAATTTTTGTAGTATTATAGCCTATTGTTTATTTTCTGTAATTTATTTTTTTTAAATGATGATTTTTTTTTTAAATTCAGGAAGTAATGACTGTAATAAGAATAATAACTATAATAACAAACTATAACAAAGCAGTATGACTTAAGTTTTAGCTATCAGGACTTTCACCCAAGAGCACAGATAGACACAAGTATCATGTAAGTAAATTTATCATTAACATTACCTGATTCTTCACTGGACACCTGATGGTATCGTTTGTTTTTGCTTTTGCTTTTGGCTTTACTTTCTCTTCGTTTGCTACCAATGTGTTCACACAGTTCTTTGAATTCTGCTTCAACAGTTTTAGGCATTGTCCATCCTCTAAGCCAACATAAGGAGAGTTCTGCTTCTCTGAATCTACCCTTGTATATCAACCAAATTGGTGATTCTGGAACCTAAACCATTTTCAGATAATCAGTTTTATTAAAAATATTAAGTGCAAAAGAAAACTAGTAGTCATAAAGACATGTTTGTGTCTTAACAAATTAAACTTACCACATATCTGTAGTCACAGCCAAAGAATTCAACTCATCAGTATGGGTCAGAGGACAACAGTTTTCTCACCCATTATGGTTTACAACACCAAACTTGTAAATGAGTATAAATAAAAAAATAGTACTGTAAACTAGTGATTATCAGGCCCTTTGACATCAGTTTAATGAATAAAAATTGATTCTACAAATCAAAGAATAAAAAGTGGCTGACTTTGAGTAATTTTCAAATCTAAGCAGAATGATTGGACAACTTAGGAAGACAAGCAGATAATGATCAAAGATTTTTTTCAATCAGAAGTTTTGTACACTGTAAGTTGCTGCAATTTTGTATGTTCGTGCATTTTTCATTTTTTATAAAAATTATACTCTTGTAATTATATTTAAAATTTAATGGCTGAAATAAACATTTGAACTAATCCTTTGAATAAAATTTTCTTGTAAGTGTAATTTTTGTTATAAAATACTACAATATTATTTAATAATTGATAATGTTCCATGAATCCTATAGTTCCAATTTTTATTCAACTTTCTCATATAATTAAGTCAAATTCAAATGTAATTTTTGAAGTGAGAACTTGATATATATTACTGTGTTCCCACATTTTTTCAACTGTATTTAGTAAGAATTAATTTGAATTAGGAAATTGAAACTTATGGAACTTTTAAAGCTGACATATATTATTCTTATTTTCTTCATACTTCTTATGAAAATTAGGTTTCAAGTGTATAGGATAATATAAAGCTTTAACTTCTCTTCCGCACTTGCATATTTTACTAGGTATTTGTTCGTAACGTTCTCTCTGCTATATTATAAATTTTTTTCTTCATCTGAGATATAACCTCCTGCGATATTCTAATATTTTACCTCGATTTTCAGGATACCTTTCTTTATAATAATTTATAACTTAATCCCATTTGTTGCTACATATTTCATGAGCACAGTCTTTACAGTAATAATGGATACCATCCCTCGCCTGATTATTCTTATTAAAGTGTAAGTAGTCTTAGACTGATTGGATCAAGAGCAAGTCTCACTATTTTCCTTTTCCATTTTTACTTATATAGAAAACATTTTAATGTATAAAATAGTTTTCTTTAATTCATACTTATAAAAGTTATCTTTAATCTCCTCATCAATTAAATCTTTTATGCTATATGTTACTGGATCTGTAGTATTTGCTTGTTCGATTATAAAAATCTCCCTTGACCAATTATTCTTGTACTTATTAGAGAAGGTTTCTTTCTTATTTGCAATCCTAACTCTGTCTCCATGTTTAAATTTAGATTTCTTTATTAAGCCTGGAGGTGAGTACTTAAAGACAGTTTCTAGTAACTCTTTTTCGTTGTCTTTATTAACTTCCATAGGTTTTATTCATATTGTTCTGTGAATAGAATTGTTATAATCTCTAATAATCTTGTCTAAAATATTTACCCATCTAAAATTTTTATTAATCTCAAAAATACTTTCATCCTGTTATGCTGAGCTCTATTATAACGTTGTATGATTGTGCTCTTTTCCTCATTTCTGTGTGATATAGTTTTATATTATATTTCTTCATTAATGAATTGAACCCTTTTCATTATTAGGTCCCTTATTGGTATGTAGTAAATTATGTCCTACTTTATCCTTTATGATATCTTTGAAAGCTTTCGACACATCTATTCCATTCTTCTTTTTTAGGGGTCTTGACCATGTGTATTTAGAGGGAGTATCTGTAAAGTTTAACATATACTTATAACCATCGTTTTGATAACTATAATTAGACATTATGACTATATCAGCTGCCCATAAATCATCTATACTGAGTGTTATAATTTTCCTCTTAGAGAAATTCTAACTGTAGTGTGAATTTCTGTAGATTCAGTTATATTGTCCTCTTTAGATAACTCTTTTTTTTAGTAACTTGCTTAATTTCTTCTTCAGTTCTTTTAATAAATTTGCATTTATTAGTTTCACATGTAGAACATTTAGCAGCTATTCTGTATATTCCATTATTAGTCTGAACTATTTTAGAATCTATATTCTTCATCTTCTTTTTAGATTTATGGCAGTGAATTAAATCATTTGATAATGAACTCATTTAATTTATTTTTAATTTAATTTTCTTAGTTAATTTTGTTATATAAAAAGAATTAAAAATGGATAGCTCAATTGACATATTTAATCAGATCTGAGAATGTACCTTTAAAGAATTTAAAATATTAAAGACTTAGAATTGAATAAAGAATATAAGATAGAAAGATTTGAAAAAGTTAAAACTAAATTTGGACCTTCAGTTCTATGTCAACTACAAAAGTATAAAGTTTACTTGCCTAAAAGATTTATTGATAAATTAGATGAAACATTTATAAAAAATTTAAATAAAATAATAATTTAAATTTGATCTACAAGGAACTGAAAGGCAAAAAATGTCTGTTGATTGAACTTAAAGCTAATTAATCAGTTACTTTAATTTAAAATTATACTCAAGCGATGGTTCTGGCCTATCAACATTGCTTCATTTTTAAGGCTTGTCTGAGCTAATTGGAGCTGTTGGGTGGGTGAATTCAGAGGCTGGACTGAACCATTATAAGAAAGAATATTCCTCTCTTCCTTAACACTCTTCCTCTTTCTAGAGAATTCTAACCTATCATTTCTGATTATTTTGCTGCCAATTTTTGCCGCTAGAACACTGAAGTAAATGTAAATTCTAATCTTGCACAATAGGTTTTTTTTTTTTAAATACTTAAAGTAGCATTCAGTTGAGTGAGCTCTGTAAAATGTTAATTAAAAATTACTTTTAATCTTTACTAAATTGTAGCTTACTTTCTACTTGTTATGATATTAATTTTAGCGTATGTTCACAGTAATTTTTATATATTTGTATTAAATTTTAGTTTACTCTCTATTTGTTATGATGTTAATTTGTGGAGTACGTTTAATATTGTTTTTTTTTTCATTAATTTCTATTAAATTTTAGTTGGTTCTTTTTTGCACTAGAATCAGCATAATCACATCTACTTATACTGGTGTATATGTTAGTATTACTGTGGAAAATCATGCAGTCATTATATGATATCATGAATTTTATTGGAAAATTTATAGTAACAAACTATTATGTGTTATTATATGTGTGTGTGGGCTTGTCAATAAAAAATAGATCGAAAAAGGCTGAAGGCTACACTCTTTACCATTAAGCTTCCTATGCTCAGTTTTGTCTGTCTGTTCTTCAGGTAGCTTGTTTTCCCTCTCTTCCTTATGGCACAGGATTTTGCATCTTGTTACCACTAGTAACTGGTCTAGTAACTGTGCTTCTGATAGATACATCCCAGGCCACTAATGAGTAGTGCTGGATACACAGCCTGGTGCCTGTCTGCAGTCACTATCCTTACCACAAATATGTAAGGATCACTCCTTATCATTCTGCTGACAGCTGCTCTTGCATACTGTTCTTAATAGTATGTGGATAATTTAGTGTTCTCTAATTTTGCTGCATGAAGCAGTGCTCTTCTAGGTAACTGAAACTATAAGTTCTACTCAGTGACATACTAGGCTAACCATGATCTGTGGTGGTTCTTTAGAAGGGTGGGGGTTCATTTTGAGGACTTGGCTACACTTTTTGTATAGATGAATATGTTATAGTTTTTTTTAGTTATATACGTTTGTGTTTCCTTTCTGTAGACAAATTTTTCTTTCTTTCCACACTCATCACTGATCTAAGATAATTTTTTATTGATTCAAGTCTCCAGAAACCTTTTTTTTTACATGAGGCCATTGACAAATTTGAAAAAATACTGGAGCATGAAACAGAGATTGGGACTGAATCCAGTGAATTCCTATTTCATAATAAATTGGAGAATCATCTTGACTGCCTACGTAACTGATCTTTGTGTAGTGGCATCAATAGTGTACATGTTCTAGGATTTTTGTATTTCTTGCATCATTTGTTCCTTATCAAAGTCCATCATATAGAAATTCAAACATTCCTACTGGCAATGTTAAATTATTATCAGAGGCATTCATGAATAAGTTTGATTGTTTCGTATTAAATCAGTTTGGAATCATTTCCAATTTGTCTGTTTGTACAACGTACAAGCAGATTCAAAATCATTTTCTTCTTAAAGTAACCTGTTGTCTTGATCAAAAGCAAAAAAAAATTTTTAGTAAATGGCTATAAAATGGCGAGAAAGGATTGTAGTGAAACTTTGTTGAGCTTATATCGGCTCCCTCATGTTGAAGGAGCTCAGGGGAAACCACTCCAATGGTATCACCATGTCCAAGCGATGTAGCAGTTACCTGTCTTTTATTATAATAACACCAGCTTACTATCAACTGGCAGGCACTGGATAATCATGACGAATTCATGGACTCTGAAAATTGCTTAGGTCAGATAGTGTAACTTTTGGATTAGACTAGGATCACTGAGGCTGTGCAATTTATCACATGCATGCTGATGATAGGTAACAGGTGCAGAAATATGCAAATTGAGGATGTCACAATTTTTAATTGGTTCCTATAATAATATGTAAAGGCTATTTAGAGTGTGAATTATATTCATAATAACATTTGAAAAAGATTAATCAACTAATTTTATTTTTAAACAGAATTATCACTGTTGCACACCCTAATAGAAAAATTATTCCAATTAGCGGTTTCAAGCTTCACAGCTCATCATCAGATCGGAAATAATCTGTGAGCTGTGAAGCTTGAAAGCGCTAATCAGAATAATTTTTCTATAGTGGTGTGCAACAGTGATAATTCTGTTTGTGATTATAACCACTAACACAACTTTCTTAATTAAATTAATTTTTTGTTAATTGTGCATATTTAAAATTCAGATACTGCTGACCTGTGAAACTGCAATGAAGATTAATATTGGCCCAAGTGCACTAATCAAAGACATTGTTCTCCAACTGAGGATTGCTCCTATGAAGTACTCAAACAGTATTCCAATGTTCAACAGGACACCACAGAGAGATATCAGTATGCCTCGCAGTCGTGGTTCTGTAACTTCTCCAATGTATGCAACCACCGGCGCATCTAAGAAACCAATTGTGATACCCATAACGGCAGCTACTATGTAGAAGTGTATCACTTCTGAGGCAGAATACAATACATACCATGCTATTGCTTGTGGTATGTTGACCAACATCATACATCGTTTACGTCCAAACATGTCTTGAAGGAAACCTGAAGCTATACCTCCAAATGGTTGACAGATGAAAATTATACTACCTGCAAGAATACAGAAGATGTTTTAAATTTTGTTTTTGAAAATTATTATTTAGTAATTATAAATATGTCACTAACTTTTTATTGTTTAACATTTTTACCAATAAAAAGTTAGTAATCCGAGTCAGTAGTGATATATTTATAATCAGTTATACAACGGACATGTCGTGGACAACAAAATCCAGGAATATTATTTAGTGTTTGCTAACGAGTTGTGAGTGAAGGGTAAAGAGAGGGATAAACTTTATTTGTCAAAAATAGACAACAAGCCTAGCAAGTTTATCACAATTTATTGAACATATTTGGCAGCATTCACTGGCAGAATACATGGCATTTTGTGTCTTCTCAGTTTATGTTACAATCAATCTTTGACCACTGGCTGACTAATCTCTTTTAACACTTAGAAGACCTGTACTATCTCATACTGTAGGCAGAAACATTAGGCAGTACACCATAGAGAAAATCTCTCTCTCTCTCTCTCTCTCTCTCTCTCTCTCTCTCTCTCTCTCTCTCTCTCTCTCTCCCCGCTCTCCCTCCCTCTCTCTCCTCCCTCCCTCAAATGCACAGACACGCACGCGAGCGCGCGCACACACACACACACACACACACACACACACATTACAATAATTGTAATAATTATATTGACTATAAGACATACTTTAATAGATATGATATCTGCATATTTTATAATTATTGTATTACACACTTTCATTTCTTACTCTTTTTTTACGTTTTATTATTACTATTTAAAATACAGGCAAGAGGAAGTTATGTGCTCAGTTGAGCAGACTAGCTTGGTGATGAAAAAGGATAGTTGAAGGTGTAGGAAGTTTTTGATTGGTGTGTAAATGGAAATGCACCTGTACCATGCTTCTGTAACGTAACCTTTCTTTTCACTTACATAATAGACTTGTCTACATCACTGCATCTGTGGGAAGATCTCACACAACTAGATTATACATGTAAAGATCCAATAGGATCTGATTACTGGGGGATTGTAAGAGCACCATAATCACCCTTGGATATGACACTACGTCAATCCCCCCCCCAAAAAAAAAACAAAAAAAAAATTGAAATCAAGTTTTCACCAGCATTCTGAGGTCCTCTGAATGTGTAAATTTCACATTTTTGAATAAGGTACCTTTGTGTATAAAGCATATCTGTACTGGGAACAATTTATTGTGGCGCTATCAGTGGTGAACGGTGACTTTAGAAAGTGGGGGTTGCAGCAAAGGTGCCACGGTCATCAGTTCAGAAGCCTGCAGCAAAGTTGGTCAGATCTGTATAAGCATAATCAAAGAACAGAATAGAGCACTTTTTATTTCATGTCAGCCTGATTTTTACTTTTTATATAATATTCAGTTTTTAAGCACCCATTAAATTGTCTATCACTCACTGAATGTGAACAATATTTAAGTCAAAATTAGAAGCTACCAACATTATTACATTCAACTGTTCGTCAGACAATTAAAAAGCAATTTTTCTGAAGGTAATTAAACATAATTCACTTTTAAAAAGCAAATACAAAAAATAAAAAACTAATGAATACTTAATTAGGTACAAGGATGGTCTTTGGATAGGTACAAGAAACATCTGCCCAAGGGTGACATTAGGATAATTAAATCGAACTTTGCCTTACATGTCATCAATCATAACCATAATTATTATTCAAGTTTTCAAAACAGTTTTAAAACACTACATTTCTGCAAAAAGAGGAAACTCATGGATGCACTGGAAAAGTTTGAAATTTACAGAGCCTCCAAAAATCATGGTGATCAGCTTCTGAATGAAAAACTTTCTTCAAAATCCAATGAGGTATGTGCGTGCTAGAACAATATGTGTGGGCACAAAGTGATGTGAAATCGTTAGTCACTTGCTAGACCCATAGCGATACGCATCGTGAGATAACGCAGGTTGGAAGTCGCTTAAATAACGGGATGTGAGTGACTTTTATTAATTGACGTACTCCATGTGAGTGAACATATTTTATCACCTGATGATGGTGTTAACCACGTTGTGTATAAAATACAAAAAAAGACGTTACAAGGAAAGGAACATACATACACAAGGTAATTTTAACAATTTCATTAATTATAAACATAGTCATGAAATGAACTAATTCTTGCAATAAATTAATAAAAAAATGCAATTTATTGCAAAAAATTAATAACATAACTGATATGTGTAGCCATGTTGTAGATAAGTACAGCGTGCCAGTGGCAGAAAGAAGTACAGTATGTGATCTGGTCAACTGTGTTGCTTTGTTATTGCAACACCATTGCACCTATTATACTGGCAATGGAAAACCTGTAAGGAAAACTTTGTGCATTATCGTGAGCGATGTTAAGGTGACTGTTGCACTTCACGAGCGACACTTTCACACCAGAGTGAGAAACTTGAATTAGCAGCAATGCTGCCAACAGTGCAATATTTAATTTAAATGATAATAATTATTGCTTCGTTTGAACGCTTATAAAATTATCATTTTTTTATTAAATCATTATTTTAATTTACTTAAAAAATCCAGGTGTTCAAGACACTGCAACAAACCTACCAGCCACCACCACTGGCTGCTGTTAGTATTGGTGATATATTGAATCAAGAAAAGTATTATTTATTTTTTTATTAACTTGCTTTTTTAGGCTCTAATAACCTTTTATCAAAAAATTTATTTCAGGATCTTTTATTTAATTTATATAATTATTATTCTAAAAGTTATTTTATAAAATATTTAATAACCATGTTGGTATTTTATTCTAACAGTTCTTTCTCGTGTCTGTTTTTCAGGTGTGGAGTGAAGATAGAACATAATCTTTTGTAGTATGTCACAAGTTTTTTTTAATAAATCTCTTAGCATGTTCAAGAAAAGAGTACTTGGAACAGCAAAATAAATTCAGATGGCAAAAGCAAGGCCAAGAAATTTGTAAATAAAAGAGATATAGTATAAATAATTCACTGGAAGTCAGCATTGAAGAGAATATCATTATGCTAGAAATGAGTTACAGAAACTTTACTTTGAGTAAAATGACTGTCTCTTCTTAGTTAAATGTCATTAAACAGTGAAATTTATATAAAAATGGTAGTGAATATTGTAACATTACATTTGGAACAACTTAGTATCGTACCTGATTTAATGAAGACTTTGTATGAGAAGCTAAACAAGAAGAACAATATCTTCCAAGATGATAGTGAAGAGGAACGACTAACCATTTTAGACTGACTAGTAAGACAACTGACCGTACCCAAATTAATGATTTAGGCTAAGTGATGCAAAATACATTACAACCCCGATTATGACATGAACTTTCAATAATGACAAAAGAAATAATTATAAAGACAGACGGCTTATGAACCAGTACTATAAAGAAACAAATGGTTTCATTCAAAGTATCATAATATCAAGATAATCAAAATACAAATTGAGGGATAATAGGCCCAAACATGTAATACTATGTAAAAGAAATATTAGTAAATGATTAATTTAATTGATGTAATGAAAATATAACACACCTTATTATAGATACATGAACCATACAACTAATTGTAACAAATAGTGTTCATAAGATTGTCCAGAAAACAACAAATAATAACTCGTTCACAATAACATTTTTATAACAAGAGTGAAGTTATTTTAATGACAATAAAATGTAAAAACCTATAAAAACCAATAAGTATGTTTATAAATACAAACTATTAAGTGTTCAGTGAGAAGGGTAAACGATAAACATAGTGACAAGTAATGTAAAACATAACTTAGACAGTTTTAGAGTAACCAATGAATTAACTGAGAGAAGACTAATTAATTAATGAATAATTTATTTTATAAAAATGTGCATGTTATTATGTTTTAGCACGTTGTTTTATTATCATGGTATTTATGTTGTTTTTGTATGTAGCAGGTGAAGCAGTTGTTTTAAGAGAATATCAATTAACTGATATTAATTTCATTTTGATGTTAACAAATATAACCATAGAACTGGTGTTAAACAGTGATAAATTGATTGGCAAAGCAAAATAGACTATAAAAAGATGTTATTGCTAAGTGTCAAACAATTGTACAGTTTGAGTAAAAAAACAGTTTATTTGTTCAAAGGTTCAGTAAAATCATAGCCATGTGGGCATGAAATTAAACTAATAGAATAGTATATCTTTTGTTTTGTTAAAATAATGTTATGTGTTAAACAGTTTTTATGATTGTTAAAAGTTAATTTAGCTGTTAAAGGTTTTAAACATGGTGATGAAAATAACACCAGTACATAGGCCAGGTAAAATCAACTTTTGTAAATTTTAGATAATAATGTTAGGGATTTTGTAAAACATATGTGGAAGGATAAATAGATTTATAGTTAATTGCGTACACAACGAATATAGAAACAAAATAATACATCTCAAGTTATTTAAGAAAATTTCAAATAACATAATTGTAACATCTGTAGTTCTTAAGTAAAAGTAGGCATGTTTAGTGTCTAAATGTCACAAATGTAAAGATCAAAATAATGCTGATAATGGTTTTAAATTCCCCATCAGTACAGAAAAGTTATATTAATTTAAAGGTTTTGAACAAATTTAGATTTTGAAATAATGAAGTATATGACAATGTATATCCGAATCAACCAACCAGATTCCAAGTTTACCCTTAGCAACCAGAAATTTCGGATAAATAAAAGGAGACTTCTTTAACAACGATCATAGCGAATAGACGCGTTTGTAAAACGTCCTACATAATATAAAATAAACTGTGAAAACACGATACAGACATATTGATACAGATAGAGATACATAACACGAACTTTTTACACCAAGTGAAGAACACCCATTATATGAAATAGAAGACCCAAGAACCAGGGGGAAGGACTGAAGCGGACGTGGGCCCTATCTTCGACCACGAACCATACAAAGAAGAGGATTTGGTGACTTTGACATCTTATTATATTGTGTATCAACACCCACTTTTGTATACACGACTTTTTAAGTACTAATCAACTAAAACTACAGACACCATATCTCACCAACACTAAGAACACTCACTAATAACATGATTTGAGATTGACACCTTTTCAAACACCACAAGAACCTTTGATTTGGATAATAATTATTAGACACCTAAACTGGACATAACCTATCATAACTAGTAATCACTATACGACTGCCTGTGTGCACATTACACTCTAACCTTGTAATATCCTTTAACTGTAAAACTTGTATTTTGATTTATAGAATAATATTTTGTTTAAATGTAATCCCCGAACCATATACGCCCTGAGATACTTTATTTTTAATAGAAACATTAACCAAAGCATTCTTCTGGTCTGACTAAATACTGAATGTTTGCTACTACTACCAACTGGTAAAAAGAAGACGTATAATTTGCACCACAATTGTGATTATCATAATCAAATTTAAGAAACAATTAACCAGTGTTTTTCTGAATAAAGGATTTCTATAAGGATATATGTTTGATGTTATATTTGCGTCGTTATTATTGTTGTTCCATTTAGGAAATAAATTCACAGATTACAGCGGACACCACGACAGTTGGCAACGTTGAGTGATGTCACGGAAACGAGCGGCATAGTGGGAGCGAGCGGCAGATTACAAAACCATTCGCCGTTCAACATAACATATTAATAAGTACAAATTGACGACTCCAGTGCGAGTTAGTCGCTACATTATATATTTTGTTACAAATTGACACTTCCAACGGGCGGTGTATGTAAAATAAGTGCACACAACATAACATTTAAGTGAAGTAATGATTTAATTTACGTGTTACAAATTGACGAATCCAAAGTGAGAATTAACAGTTAAACTACAAGTAACCTATTCCTAATAACATTTTACGTAACGCAAATTTTATCGTTACAATATTAAGAAGAGTAAAGTGAACCAGACCTTTTTCTCAGATTGTAATAGATATGTTAACATTGGTTTGGCTTTGCATTGGTTTGCTACTATTGGTGAAGTTAGGGCAAAATTAAAAATGGATCTGAAGCTTTGTAGTATTTGAACCAAAACATTTTACATTATAATATAGGGTAACTCAGGTAATGAAGAAAATTACTGTTTTGATTTGAAAACAAATTTTATTCTATTAGACATTAGTCTTTACACGGTTTTCGTATATGTGATCTTGATAGGAGAAACACCTTAGTTCTGCACTTGAATGGAGGCTCAAGCAAGAAGGGATGTGATCAAAGTTTCTTTAATGAATTCAACTAAATTGGTTAGTTTTCTGTCTAACTAGAATTTAGAGAATGTAAGTAAATTATGTCTGGTCTCTGATGGATGTGGATTGCAGAACCTTCTTTGAAGAAAATTATTTTACAGTGGCACCTTGATACCACAAACCTCAATAACATGAATTTCTTGATAACACAAATTTTTTCCAATCCCCTTGAATTTCAGCATAACACTCAATGTTGGAAACCTAACCTATATAACCTGCAATTCCTTAGTTAAAACCTTGATAAGCCAAATTTTTGTTGATTTAATATCAAAATTCTGTACTAATTAACCTTTATAACACGCATTTTTACTCAACAGAACCTCTATAGCAGAAATTTGATCTCTATAAGACAAATTACCCGGCAGTGAGCTCAGTAAGTCAGATGTTATGAAGCAGGACCTTGATAACATGAACTTTTGTTATCTTAACGTTCATAACACGAATCTCGCCTTGACGAATTCCTCGATAACACAAATTTTTATAATCCCCTTGAGATTCGTGTTATCAAAGGTTCCACTGTATATTTCCCTGTTAGAGGGCATGCTTTTTTGTAATTGACAGAGTATTTGTCAAATTAAGAAATAAACAGCACAGTTCTTAGAAAAGAAAACCACTTGGAAATTTGAAAACACTGACATGCAAAGAATATAAAGGTGGACTGGTTAATCATTGGAACAAAAGGTTTATGTATTTACCTTAAGGGAGATATGGAACTCAGGACTTACAAAGAAAGTAATGACTATGAGTGCAACAAAAGTTAAGGTTAATTGGGAAATTGTTTATAGAAATGATGTTATGAAAAGAAAAGTTATCAGTTTATTAAAAAAGAATGCTTTGTTTGGGTGCACTGGCAACAATTAGCCATTAAATTTTCCAGGAGAATCAAAAAACAACTAATGTGATTAAAAAAGTGCAGGGAGGGCTGTGATAATGATATACTGAAGTGGCTTAAGAGAGTGTATCAGGTGGTTATGTGCAGCTAGAAGAGCACATGTTAATTATAAGTATAATACTACAGACTCGGAACACTATAAGTTTTTTGTTGGTAAAAATGTAAAATTTTTACCTCATAGCCTCAACCAGTTTTTGCTTGTTACAAGCTTCATCAGAGAATGCCACTAGGACTGCTGTCCGTCTTATTCTTGGTGAGTTCTTTTAAAACACATAAAAACAACATCCTAAATGAACAGACACAATTCAAGTCACACATATTATTCGAACATATCACTCCCCACACACACAACATCGATCCTTCAAAAGTCGACGCTGTCACCAAGAAGAAAACGGACAACGCTCCTAGTGGTAGCCTCTGATGAAGCTTGTAATAAGCAAAAACTGGTTCAGGCTATAAGGTAAAAATTTTACATTTTTACCAATAAAAAACTTAGTGTTCCGAGTCGGTAATATTATACTTATAATTAGTTAATCAATGGACATATCATGGACAACAAAATCCAAGAATTTGAGCACATGTTGTACAGTTGTAAAGGAGAGTATAAAGGCTAATAGTATTAAATACTTAAGAAAAATACTTTTAAAGGAATTCATATTGAACTACTATTTTATAAAAGTTAAAGATGACGGAATTATTCTTTTCTCATTGTACCATTTTTCTTGTATGTTTCCATCTGACTTGCAATACAAACCTATTTTGTATAATTCAGATTTCAAAAATAAAAAAAAATGTGTTTATTTTTATAAAGATTGTCTATTGCAAACTTTTATTTCAAAAAGTTTTAAAACAGTTTATTCTCATTTAATTTAAAGGAACAGGTATTAATCAAAAGGCTTTTGAAAGGAAATCACACGTTGACTGCAAGTTAATTTTGTTTTTATTAATATTTTGAAATTCTTGTAACATTCCTAAGAAATTTATAACATCAATTTTTTAAGTTCACAAAAATTTAGTGCAGGTTTTTGTTTATGAAGTAGTTTCGTAGCTAAGTTTGTTTTTGCTAATATCTTAAAAAAATGTTCTGTTTTGATACAGTTTTTTGAAGGTTTAGTCAAATTTACATTAGATAATTTACATTCGATCTTCACAACACACTATTACAAAAATATTAGATTATATAAAATTAATATAAAATATTAGTATCTCTTTTAATAATATATGATTTAAAGTTACAAATGTAATAACATTCTGTTATAAGGTAGAACAGGTAATGATATGTCAGGCTTCTAAAAGTTAAGTTTGTAGTTTGAACAGAAACTAAAATGTCAATTTTTTTTTTAGCAAGTTATATGAATGATCTTTACAAATTTTAAGAAATTTAAAATTAGTAATTGTTGAGATGTATCCAACAAATCTGGGGCATATTTGTTGTACTAGAGAAAGATGAAATATCTGTTTATAGTTGTTAACTTTTATGATCATATTGTTATGTGATCAGTAATCAATAGCATGCTTAATAGAATAAAGAGTGTTCAATTGGAGTTTGCCGTAACAATTTAATTAAGGCATTACTTTGAACAAAATGTTTATTTAACATATATAAAAAATTAACTTCTTTGTTACATTGAAAAGTAACTTGTGACTTATAAAAGTTAAGTTATAAGTGAACTTGTAATGACCAATAGTTCAGACATTTGGTGACTAACCTTGAGAACCCAAATTTGATTCTTGGGTAGCATCATAAAATTGGGGTGCATTTTTACCTCCAAATCCGACTCAGTCTATGGAAAACTGAGCTGCCTTTACTATAAAGGCATTAGTATTTATACTAATGCCTATGGCTGTAATATATGGTAAAGGTGTTGGCTTGGCCGCTGGCCGCGCTACTGTTCTTGTATGCCATACACTCAAGACAGCACTTCTGGTTCTCCTACATTTGTTGGCAGGAGGACAACACTATCTCTCCTAAACTATCTTGGTAATACAGAGAGACATTGTTTGTTATTGTTGTTGTTGTTATTATTATTATTATTATTATTTTTTTCTATCGGGCATCTAAGGACCACATGCCAATTAATTTCAATTCTTTATTCCTTGTTCTTTTCTTTCTCTCCAATATTCTTTCATCTTTTCACTAAGTCTTTTCTTCCTCTCTTCAGTCCACTTTGAACCTGCGTTTCTCTCTCTCCCACCCTGGACTTTTTCCATTTTTTACATTTGTGCCAGAAAACGTCTCTTTCAGTTGCTTCTTCTTTTTTTTTTCTAAATCCTTTTTGACTTCTTTAATCCAACTTGATGTTGACTTCTTTCCCCACAGATATTTGAAGATCTGTTTTGTTAACCTACTGTTGTCCATTCTATATAAATGTTCAAAAAATACTAGTCCTCTTTTTCTCACTGTTTCTGTTATATTTTCTATACTTTGACATATTTCATGAGTACTTTTTAATTTCCAACCTTCTGAAGTTTTTCGTGGGCCTAATATTTTCCTAATAATTCGTCTTTCCAATATTACTAGTTTGTCTAAATTATAATTCAATGCTAGACATTCACTTGCATATAGGCGTTTTGGCCTCAATGCCTTAGTTTTGCATTTTTAGATATGAATGTTTTATTGTAAGTGTCATTAGTTATACCATATGCTCTTTCCATTTTATGAATCCTTCTTCTATAGCAGATTTTTGTAAACAATTCTCTTGAACTATTTCCTCTAGATACTTAAATTTTCTAACCCTCTCTATTCGACCAATATACATCAGCTGGAATTTTGGCACATTTTTAATGTTCGTGAGAAATTTTTTTTTTCTGCAGAAATAATAGTAATAATAATTATTATTATTTAAATATAGCAGGTGGCTGATAAGGCTGCAACTGTGACCACGGCATGATTAGAATTATGGCTAACACAAGTTGTTTGAAATCTTCCAAGTGCCGATTTCAGTTACTCACTCAATACTACTTTATAGTGCGGAGACCTGGGCTGTTGCACTCAAACTCCAGAAATATGGAAGATCCATGTCGACTGTTCAGCAAAATGGTACATTCAGAGTGGGTTGTTCCTCCTGCATGGTCTATGGTCCGTGGTTCTTCTAGTCATGGGAATAATTCCAGTTGATCTGCTGACACAGGAGCGGAAACAGGTTTACAAGAAGAAGGCCAAAGTACGGCGGTACAAGGCCACAGGAAGCCTAGGGCACATACTATAGCTCAGTGGCAGGAAAGATGGACAAGTGACATAAAGGGAAGATGGGCCTCCAGACTCATGAAGCAGTTGGCTGAGCGGACTGACTGCAAACACAGAGAAATTCATTATTTTATAACAGACTTTCTATCTGGTCATGGTCTGGTTCTGTTATGATGGGGAAATTAGGCAGACCGGACCGAATTTTCTGTAAACAGGAACTAGACAATATGCACCTCACAATTTTTAAATGTGATAGATGGAAAGAGGAGAGACAAACACAGTGGGACAGATCATGTCCTACAATATCATTGCACTACTGCTGCAGAGCGAACAGCACCGGGATCAGGTAGTAACCTATATAGATAAGCTCTAAGGTAAAAGATGGAGCAGAAGATAATCTTGCTAGTGCCACTGACAGAATAGCAGAACACGGGTAACGTGGACCAGCTGAAGGGGTAAAACAGAAAAACGTCCACTTGGTCGAAGAACAAATAGCACCTGAAGTATTGGAAAAGCTGGGTCTTGGGGTGGATCTATGCCACTGAAAAAGGGTTGAGGTTTTGGTGGGTTTGAGTCTCACACACACACACACACACTGCAAGAGTGTGGAGCCTCCTGCGGCAAACATTATTTTTCACAGCGTCCCTCATAAAAACTATCTTTATTATTATTATATTATTATCTTCTTATATCTTAGCAAATGACACTTGTATTTCATGTTCGAGAGTCTATATGCCAAATCCTATCACAATGCTTTTGGTGGTATATTTAAGTGTATTTGGACTATGTGGGACATGTCCAGAATTGCTGATTTTGAACTGTAACTGTTACAATTTTCGCATATAACTATAGCTTAGGTGGATCAGTTACCAGGCCTTTATTTACAAGATCTGTTGCTGTCATTATCAGTGGTGTAATGTCAGTAGACTAGTAATTTGTAAACTCCTTGTATTAACTGGCCAGAGAAGTAAATTTTGTTATCTTCTCCCTTTCAATTTTACTGATATTAGGATCCACTGGATGAGCAATATCAGTGAAATGTGCTTTCTAATTTTCCAGATAATGTAATACTATATCTGTTTTATTCACTGATATTATTTTGTCCATATATACTGGAATATATTCTAAGGATATTCTTCTTCAAGACTGCTCAAGGTTGTTAAGCATAATAAGATTTTTAATGTTATGAGCCTACAGTGGAGGGCTAGTGCTTGATGGATCGTCTTTGAGGTTAAATTATGCCTGTGTATGCACATTGGTAAACTAGAGCATCCGGTGATTATTAATATTATCATTTCTAATAATAATACTAATACTTGTTGTGATTATTATTCACTTTTATAATGTAAATGGAGAGTTACAACTCCTCCGTACTCCTAATAGCACTATTTATTGTAGTTGTCAAAATAAAATTTTCAATTATTCTGTGTCCAAAGACGAGTGAATCGAGATTTGATGCCAGGGTGGAACTTATGCTATACGTATATTTATGATATGTGTTTTTAAATGTATAACATTGTATGAGACAATAAAGTGATCACATATTGATAACTGCTTCTAATAGGAATCCACCTATTGGAACCTTATCAAGACATAGGGCCTATCCAAGGTTTCATACACAGGAAAACATATTTAATTATAGGATTACAACAATGATACGATGTAATCAGTATCTCAAGATAAATGACCGATAGACAGATAGTAGATAGAATTAAAGATGATGAGTATTTTTTCCAATTGTTTATATTATGTTTATTTTTAGGTTACAAAACTGAACTTACGTTTGTGTATCCTAACAAGTAAGAGGTATAAATATTTTTGTTCTGAAATACTTTGTAACAAAATATAGTAAAGAGGTAGTCTCGACATTGTATTCAAGTGTATACTATACAGTAGTAAGTTTGAGTGGGGAATCGATAGAGTGTAGAGGTGGGCCGATATACCTGTAACAGGTATTTTGGAATGATATTTTTGTGGAACGGATGTAACAGTGACTGAAAAGTTGAAATACCTGTTATTCGCGGCGATGCTGTTCCGAGTCGAGACACTCCCCCCTCGCTGTTCTGAGTCGAGGCATGCCCCCTACGCTACTATACACACACACACACACACACACACACACACACACACACACACAAAGTACGCAAGTAACACGTAAACGAATACGCCAAGGCCAAATACTAGGCGTACAAAAATATCGCTGGTACGCAAGGAACAACCAGTATTTCAAATACTAGGGGTATCACCGATACACAAAATACTAAGCGTATCAGAGGAACAGTAGTATTTTTGGAACACCTAGTATTTTAGGAACAGGTAGTATCAAGGGTATTTCAATACTTCATTCTGCGCAAAGAGACGAAGCTGTTTTTAATAAAGGAAAAAATTCATCCTGATGTTACATTTATTCTCGTGTGATATCCAGATATATAATACAGATTATATACTAATAAATTATATATTATACTAGTCACCAACTTGTATAACTAAAACCTCTTCAGGTTGTAAGGTAAAACTTTATGTTTTTACTCATAAGAAACTTTGTGTTCCGAGTCGTTAGTGAAATAGTTGTATTTAATTATAAAATGTTATAACCTATAGAGTGGGTGATGTTGAAAAGCTATATTATACTTTTTATTAATGGGATTTTAACTTCACGAGATTTTAATTTAATGGGATTTCGTTCCTTAAATATCTGAACGAAGAACATGAACACGATTATCATCAAGGAAAATGCAACAGTTGATGATATTTTTGAATGCAAATTTAAAATAGTGTTTGAATAACTGAAATCCCAGTATTTTAAAAATAATTCAATTGTTTAATTTTATTTATAATGTGTTAAGTGAAGCAGATTGTAATGTAAATAGGTGTGACATTTCATAACTTGTATATTCTGTGTACATTAGAGAATGAATCTGAAGATTATCTAGGTATGTAATGCATTTAATTTACTTTTGTTGTTGCTTATTATTTGTAAGTTTTTATTTATTTATTTTATTACACTTGTTTTTATTATTTTTATTTGTAAAATTTTGTTTATTCTCATTCACTCTTGTGGCTTACTGTTATGTTTTTATTATATGTTTCTGATGTTTTTATCACATTATTTGTTGTGGTATTACATGTACTCTAAATTATTTCATTGCCCCGAGTTTCGCAACTGATTTGTCTAAAGTCTAACCAATGTTAGTTTTACTCGTAGTGAAAACTTAAATGGGTATTCCCAAAGGGAGATAGGCCTATAAATTCTCTTGTTTCTTATTTTCTTTTAAATAGTAATAGTTTAATAAAGTCACAGTGTAAAGTAACACTGTTAATACTTTTAGTTTCAATTTATTTCTTATAATAAATTATATAGTATAGGTTATATAATATCTTCAAATAAATACACTGCAAGTAGGTTTATTAATATATTAATAGGTTTATCTAGGTGAAAATAAACCTACTTCCAGTGTATTTATTTGAAGATATTACATAGACCTGCAGGAAGCTCAAAACGAGTTACTTACAAAGGATAATATAGGTTATGTATATATAGTATATAATAACAGGTATTTGTACCTGTTATGTTTTTGGAACGGTATTTTCATACCTAGTATTTTAAAATAACAGTTTAGCCCACTGCGGTGGGCAACCCATACGACATTGGAATCGTGCGGTTCACATCTTCGAAGTGACGACAGGCGTTACTTCTTACCAGTGGCGGACAAAGGCTAACCAGTGCCTCGGCCTTCCATTACGAGGCCCCAGGTACTTACGGTTTCTTATCGTGTGGATAGTATATATTTTACAGTTTTTTTGTAATACAAATCTACATATTTTATTTATTAAAATCAAACTTTTCTTACAAGAATATATATTCTTTTTTGTATTACAAAAAAAAGTTTTATTTATTAACGTCTTGTTGGATACTTGTATCCAGTTTGGGCGTTGCTGTGGTTTGCTGTTGGCTTTTGGTTATCCACATTGGTGTTATTGTGTATAGGTTATTGTATTTAGTTTTGTTTTTTGCGTGTTTACGATGTTAGTGTTTTAAAAATTGTGTCATGTTTTGTGTTACTTTGTATGTGTTCTGGTGTTAGTTTGTCTTGTGTTTTATGTTTATATATTTTACAGTTTTACCATATATTCATTATAGTGACTCTTTGTGGTATGTGTTTTGTTAGTATCATGCTGGTGTTGTCTGAGAATTCATTTCGTAGTTATTGTATGTGTCGTCAAATTGGATTTATAAATGTTTGTTTTTTTTGTGTGCGTTTAGGTGTTCAGAATAACAATTTTTCTATTTTTTTTTGTCTGGCCTATGCTGTAGTCTTTGCATTCTTTGTATTCTATTTTGTATATTCCTTTGTCTTTATTGTATTATATTCGTTGTATGAGTTATTTAGTTTTTGTATATTATTTTTGTTTATTTTATAAGCTATTTTGATATCTGTATTTTAAAATAGTTTTGTAAGTTTTAATCAATAGTCATCATATTGTTTATGTACGTTAATGAAACCCAGTTTTAAAACACTGAACATTGGAAACACGCAAATTACAAAACTACTGTATATAGGCCTACCTTACGTACCTATACACAATAACACCAATGTAAACCGCCAAAACCCAACAGTAATCCACAGCAACAACTAATCTGGACACAAATATCCAGATGGCCGAGGAAGGGTAAACTATTTGATGCCCGAAACATGTTCCAAGCAAGGAAAAATACATCTTGAATGAAAAATAGCGTTAAATATTAGGTAATGTCCATTTTAATAAGAAACCTGTAGCAAGAAGGTTTGAATATTTTATTTATTGTTTATAGATTTTTGAAGAAACAAAAACGAGAAATTCGTATAAAACGAGGAAAGTAAAATGCTTTTTTCACTCACATTTCAATAACATAGAAACTGAATTACGTTTTCTAGCCTCTACTGAATTAAATTTAAAAAAAAAAAAATATATATATATATATATATATTTTACACTGGTTGTTAGATAAAGATAATCTTGATGATTTTATAAAAGCGGAGGTACAGTAGAGTCCCGCAAACTCGACCTAATGTGGACTGAGAGGGTGACGAGTTACCGAAAATGTCGAGTTTTAAGGAATAAGGGGTGGGTTATTCAGAACTCATAATATTTTACTGCTAATATATTTAACATAAAAGTAAAAAAAAAACTTACATAGAAAACTGAAGAAATGAGTAGTTCTTTGTAGAAACAAATCTCGTGATGCTAGACTGTCTCTCACACTCATTTCGTCTTCGTGCAGCTTCATCACGTAGGCGACGGATAAACAAAATGTCCATAGCAGATGCACCCTGCTCCTCCAAGTTACGGAGCATTCCTTCAGCGGGCTTTAGTCCTTCACTGTGAGTCGTCTTTTTAACTTTTCCATTGTCTGTCTTCCATCTTTTTGTCTTCTAATTCATCTTCATTTTTATCCTCGTTCTCTTTCACTAGTGCAACTATTTCACAATCTCCTAAAAGTTCACAGTTTTCATCTTGGCCCATCCATTCTCCAACATCACCATCAGTAACTTCTTCGCAGCCTGGAATTTTCTTCAAGAAGTCCACTATATCACAATTTTCTGTCTCTTCTCTGGTTTCAAAAAGTGATCGTCGAGTTATACGGAATGTCGAGATATCGGGAGGCGAGTTAACGGGACTCTACTGTATAGCATTCATCTGAGACAAGTCAGAGGTCATAGATTTAGTAACAAGGATTTTGATTGAATGAATATTGGAACGTCAGCTATTTAATTATTTATTATAGTTGTTTACTTGTAAGCTGAATTGTAAAATTGGAATTAAAGATTAACCAACTTTTATGAATTGTTTGGTTTACATGTGACAAGACTGTGTCTTGTTTGCTTAGTCGTTGAAGGCTACCGCGCCACCATCACATCTGCTACCGCGTTTATTACCCTATTTTTTTTTTTAACAATGGATTTAGCGATCAATAAGTATAACAAAAATTTTACGTTATTTGTGTCGACGTTTCGACAGTATTTATTGTCATCGTCAGACCCTGTGTATGGATACAAGAGTAAATATCAAACACAAGATCGATCAATTGAATGGACGTGTTTACGTATGCGCGCGCGCGTGTGTGTAAGGAAGTTGAGAAAGTTTGTTTTAAACTAACAAAATAATAATATGTAAAAGCCATATTAGTAGGCTATCACGGCCGGAGTCAATGATAAAAGAATTCATCTCCGGGCTGTTTGGCCGTAGTCGATTGCTTTCTTCAGTCATTTTTCGCTTTGCTTTGCTTTGACCTCGGTTAGGGGTACGTTCGGCTCTTCCACCCTTTGTCGAACATTTCTAACTTTTTCCAACTGAAGACGGTCTCAGGTGGGTGGGCGAAACGTTGAAGGAAGCTATCGACCGCGGCCAAACAGCCCGCAGACGAGTTCTTTTATCTTAGCCTTACATATTGTTTTACTTAAGTAAACAGACAAAATTATAATACTCCAAAACATAATTAATACGCAATATTACAGTTTAAAATATTGAAAATGCAATAACCCAGTAATTATAATTCGTAAATAATATTATAGATGCAGTAAAACAAACTGCCTCGACTTACAAAAACACGTTCACTCAATTCATTGATCTTGCTGTGTTTGATATTTTCTCTTGTATCCGTATACAGGTCCAGACGATGACAATAAATATTGTCGAAACGTCGACACAAATAATGTAAAGTCTGTGTTATACTTATTGACCGATACTCGCTAAACCTACTACTACTTTCCGAGGATTTATTTTGTTTGTTTGTTTGATACAGACTTGAATGTTGTACTAAATGAGACTATAGAGTGCGAATTTATCATCAACCTCCATATATAGGCCTACTCGAGTATGTAGCTGGTGTAATTTTCAGTTGAAGTTGTGATCAATGTATGTAATTTTTTATGTAAATAAAACTATCTATTTGTGTCTCTATCTATCTACGAGGGTCAGTTGAAAAGTTCGCGGAGTGATACCTATAGCTTAGTGGCAGAATTAAAATTTTTCGTGTGTTGCAAGAATCACATTTGTTATAAACACATATTAATTTCCAAATCTTTCTACCAATTTCGAAATAGTCTAACAAATGTTCGAAATTTACATGTCACGCATGTTTCAAAAACAGACTAAATCAAACATCAAGCTGTGATTGAATGCTTTGTTAAAAACGGTCTAGCATCGATTGAAATTCACAATCGAGGAGGTTAGCAGATGCTGCACCTTCAAAAACAATAGTTTGTAAGTGGGTTCTCGGGTTAAACATGGTCGTACGAGCGTTGAAGTGATCCTCGCAGTGGACAACCAAAAAGTGAAACAACCCCAGATATCACTTTGAAAAATGTCGTACACAGTGTTGGGGGACCGGCGATTGAGAGAGGATGACGTCATAAGCTGATATCATAAGTATTTCATATTAGCGTGTGTATCATATTTCAAGTCAAGAACTCAGTGTGAAAAATCTTTGTGCAACCTGGGTGCCGCATTTGGAGTTGTTACACTTTTGGAACGACCACGCGGGGATCACTTAAGAACTTGTATGACCACGTTTAAACTCGAATGCTCGCATACGAACTGTTATTGTTTTTCAACATGAAACATTTCGTAATACAATTGTCATTTCGTTGTGAATTAATTTTGGTACTAGACTATTTTTAACAAAGAATTCGTTATTTTGTTCGTTTTTCAAAACACGTTTGACACGTCAATTTCAAACAGCTAGTAAACAATGAATAAATTGACATATAGATTTGGAAATTAACAGGTGTTTACATGAAATACGAATCTTACGATAGAGTAAAAAGTTTAGTTCTACCGCTAAGCTAAAGATGTCGCTCCGCGAACTTGTCAGCTGACCCACTATCTATTATTGACGAAACGAAAACCACACAACGGTCGTAAAAAAAAAAAAACACAATCGTCGGTACTTACTGAACCACGACGCTTGGTACTCGTCAAGGGTGACTTCGTGGTGTTCGGTGAGGTTGAGTTTGAAACGTTCGCCGAAGACAATCTGCGTTGAATTCAGCTTGGAGTATTCGCTCATGATTTCGTGCGAGAACTTCACCCTTTCGTTCATGGCCTGTTGCGCGGCGTTCAACCTGACCAGTTCCCCGACGACGATCGTGGGCATTCCGTATACCAGTCCGATGCCAAGGATTTGCAACGCTAGCGCTGACGCTGCCAGAGTCTGTACAGAACAATACATTATTACACGTGTTACGTATTAACTGGTAACACAACAGAATGGATTGCATAAATTGAGTGTTTAAACTTTAACTTAACCTTTTACTTAAGCTTTAAATTGAGTTGTAGTATTTAAACTTTAACTTAACCTTTTACTTAATACTGTCGTTGTGTACTTATCTAGTATAGCAGCAGTCGGCAACCCTGCGCCCGTCGATAAGGTTTGACGCGCCCGCGAACCAATTTGTAATTTTATTGTCTTTTGATCGCATGTACCTGCTTCGAAGTAAATTGTATTTTTAAAATAGTACCAACCGTTTACCGAACCACGTTATGTCTTGCCCCAGTACTATTGTCGAGCTTGTCGCCCAGAGCCTGTAAACACATTCCTCGCCAAAGGAGAAACTTGACTTTTTCAAGTTTTACATTTCTGTACACTTTATGAAAATAAATAGTGTTATTGTGGTAAGTTCTTTAATTTATTTTTATTAAACTGATTTCTTGTTTAACCATTTTTTCTTTTAGAGTTTTGTTAGTTTTGACGTGCATGTGCGTGATGACAAATTGTTGATGACCTGCTCTTAATGTGAACAATTTTCACAAAGTTACATGAAAAATTCTGCAAAGCTTTTTTTGATTCAGTGTTCTACGTCGCTAAATATAAGCGCAGGGGTATTGTAAAGCAACAGTTAATGTTTGTAACGTCCGGTTATTGAACTCCACGTCTTCCTATTTTCCATTGATGGGGTGGGGAGGGTTGCGCCCATCGAACTGGTCCTCAGTTATATATGGCCCCCCCCCCATATAAATGCAAAGGTTGCCTGTTACGACGGTCTCATTGATCGTATGCTACAGTGGATAACAAAATACAAGACACCAAGTCACTAGTCACCAGCTTTAATAATTAAAGCTTTAAGTTTATAATTATTATCACAATTAATAACTTGTAATCAACAAGATAGTCTCTTAGAACAATTCAAGTAAAATTTGTCTACACGCAATAATAATGTCAACTATAAAGAATTCCGCACTAATAATAACACAACAATACTGCGCTGCAATAGACCTACTTCAACAAACACTCGATCTGCGCTAAGGAAAATCGCTCAACGAACTGACTGACAAGCCGGCTGCTATAGGTTTTTATAGGTAGCACACGTCTTATAGAAATATTCCATCCTCAACTGCACACCACTTAACGATTAATTCAAGTGTTCTGCAGCGGACTCGCGAACGTACTTAAACGCGGCGGCCTTGACTGAGGCTACATCTGCTTGACTGTGGAGGGGGGAGTGGAGAACAGTCTAGGCCAGTGATTCCCAAAGTAGGGTCCGCGACAATGTTTCAGGGGGTCCGCAGATAGAAAAATTAGAATATACCGAAATTTTCTCCGATTTTTAATGCTCTAAAATCTAAATTTTAGAATCGTAAAACAATTAGTAGAAGATTCCAGTATTTTTGTTTTGGGTCCAAACTAATTGTAATTGTAAAAGTAATTTCAAACTAATGGCGTTAATAATGTCTTTAAATCATGTCGTGTAGCAGATCTGTTTGTCAGCCGAACTAACTAGACCTCTCTCTTACACTAGATAAAGAAGATTCACTGGCAGAACTTTCAGATGACAGTTCATTAAAATTACAGTTTTTCCAATTACAGATAGCTGACTTCTGGTTATATGTAATGACTGACTATTCTGAACTCGCAAAAAAAGCTTTGAAGCGAATAACTGTGTTTCCCACCCTACATCATAAAGTGTTTACAGGTATTTTAAAAAAATTTATAAAGGTAAGTTTATTATTAGAAATATATTCATGCTGAAAAAGAAGTGTCATTTGTACCTGGAGTCTATGCCTCATCACACAGTCGGAAGTCGCAAATTAAACCCCAAACAGCACGGACGGTAACGGCAGCGGCAGCGACTCAAGAAGGCCGTGCCTTGGTACGAAAACGTAAACGGCTAAGTGAAATACCGGGAGATAATATGTAGGCCTACACCAGTGAGCAATATTTATAATATTTCAGGACACCAACAATTTATTTAAAATCTCTCATCAGAATTTTTACCGAACAATGGATAATTCGGAGTGCGGAATTCGGGTCAGTTACTCGAAGAAACGAAAATTTGCCAGTGGCAAAACTAGAAAACGACCATTTTAGAAAGTTCACCTTATTTGAACTAGAATTGCTAACTGACTTGAAAACAAATTGCCAATTATTGTTTGCAGCAATGACACATTTTTTTTTACAATATACCCTAGACAAATAAAGAAGTTGATCTAGTTCCATTATTGTATATTTCCGATCTGATGATGAGCTGTAAAGCTTGAAAGCGCTAATCTGAATAATTTTTACTTCCATGTTCCATAAGGAAATAGAAGTATGGTGATGGCAAAAAAAACGTGTTCGAGATAAGGGTTCATTCTGATTGTACTACCCTCAAAACATGAAAAATAGTAATTTTCCGAAAAGTGTCTGTGTGTAGATTTTTTTCTATGGCAAACGATAACTGCCGCAAATTCAAACAGAATCAAATCATTTTTTTCATATGTGCCTGAGTTGTAGAGGACTCAAAGCCTTTTGATTTTGGTGAAGATCGGTTAAGGGGAAGGGGTAGTTTACCTGCAACATTTTATGTTTTAACAAGAGTAAAGTACTTAATTTTGAAAAATAAAGTATCCTGAAAAGAAGGCCATAATAATCCATTGTAGAAAGGTAGATGAAATATCTATAAATTAAAAGGGTAGTTGAAGGGAGAGGGGGTAATTTTCTATAAATGAAAATGATACTTGGAGGGGGGATAATTTTTTATAAGTGTACTACGTTATCGAGCAACAAAGAAGTAGTTTGTTGTTATAATTCCTTCTCGGGCTGTTTGGCCGTGGTCCAATATTTTCTGCAAAACCAGACGTTTCGGCAGTGCCATCGACTGCCATCATCAGTGAAAATCGAGTGGGCTAACGTGAGGTGGTTTACGTTAGTGACCACAGTACTGTGGTTAAGGCTGGAAAAAGAAGTAGAAGGAAGTAGTCAATATTTCATTTTGAAAATGATTTTAAATATAAATCTTAGAACATGGAAGTCATGTATGGTTCTCTATACCGATATTTCTATAGTGGTGTGTAACAGTATATTTCTGTTTGTGAATAATTAAATGAGACGAGGTCGTAGTAGTGTTTATATGTATTTTAATAGAAGAAATCGATATTTATATTGAACATAAACAGAATCATATCACAAGTCGTATTATTTTCAATATTCATACAAATACAATCTATATGTAACAAATAATTTTTATCAATGTAATAATATGATTTACGCAATAATTAGTAGAAAAGTAGAATGTGATATGCACAAGTATAATAATTCAATTTTTTACAAAAAAATAAAATATTATTGTTTTAATTAGGTTGACTGTGTAATCACAAAATCGTGTTTGGTGCTGCTCTATGGTGGCGGAACTGAAGTTAACGTTAATGTAACATGATACACTATGATGAAAGAAATAATCGTAGTTCTGCGTCGTCTCCGTCGTCTGGTGGCGGCCATGAAGTAATACCATATACTAACCATATATAAGTCCTGATGATGACAATAAATTTTATTGAAATGTCGATACAAATGTTTCAAAACTGTTTCTAGGCAATGAAAGAATCTTACACAACCTTTCATCATTTGCTAATTTATAGTCGCAACTAAATGAAGAATAACTATCAGTGCCAAGCGACTTACATTCTATTTCGTATCTTATGAAAGACATGTCTTATAAATACCTCTCACATTTAAGGAATGAACTAAAATGTATTATACTAGTATGCTCCCTGCCTGTAGAACTCCCTCACTATTTCGAAAGGGAGCAGGATGTAATTGCGCACTTTAATTGGTGGTCATAAAAATTCCAAGTATTAGGCGGCTACAATTTTTTTCTAATTAGCGATCCAATTTTTGTAAATTGTATACTATACTCAGATTATGGTTAAAATTCTATTTAATTCGATATACAAGATAGAATTTGCGATTTTATCAAACTTCTTCTTTTGGGGGCCTTGTGTCCCAAAATTTCCAAAATTTAAACTATGTTCAGAATTTAGTTAAAATTCATTTTAACTTTATATGCCACATGAGTTTTTGCAATGTTATCAAAGGTTTTCTCTATTTCTCGCCCCAGAGTTTGAAAAATTGAAAATGTTCAAAAATAAACACTAAATTCATGTTTTGGTTAAAGTTTTTTAAAATTTAAATACCCCGCATAGACGTTTGCTATTAAAAAAAAAATTGGACCCCTCACATTTTGCCTCCTAACTCACCTCTATTTTTAGAGGGATCAGTCTAAAAAAGAATAGGGTTCTACTGGGTAAAAGTATGGACATGCGCGCCAAGTCTTACGAAAATCGGCTGATGCTTTCAAAAGTCATCATGAGATATGCCCCTAATAAATCAATAGAAAGACAGATATACAGACGGGCAGAAAAAATGGCAAACGGTCGAGTTAAAACTGAGACTCATTTCGCTCGTTCAATAAACCTGCACAGTTGGAGCACTATTTCTTTGTAGGTTTTCGCAAATGAGTTTTTTGTTTGAAGATCTGTGGTGTAAGTCTTCATCAAAGGTAGTCGGGCTCATCCGGGTGAAGTTTTTGTATTGTCCGCAAGCTTACTGTGGTTTCAGGACATCCAACAACTCACTAGCCGCCCGATTGTGTGCGCCACCCTCGACGTTTCTGCTTTGTCTCTATAAAATGACAAGCTGTGCTTACCATAGCGGCACTACACACAAATATCGCTTCGTTATGCTTGTCGTACACGGCAGATTAGGAAAACGGTGCTGAAGTGAGGTGCTCGCCACGTAGTAGGCTACGCGCAGAACGTGTTTGAGGGACACACAGATGTTCTGTAGCCGCGGCGCAGATGTGTACGCCTATACGCAATTTCAGTAGCAGTAGACCTAAGTAAAGTCGTTATCGTCAGGATGGTAACCGACGTCATAATTGTGACGTGGAATTGTGGAGAAGAAGAAGGCGACAACTCACAATCTTGATGTCATCCCTTGTTCATATAAGTTGAACAAGGTCGTCTTCGTTGGGTCGTTGACTCCGCCATCACATCGCGTCACATTCTAAAGACCAGGCCTTTTCGCTGTACCTGTAGGTTCCAGCCTTGAGGTAGTCTCTTTAGTTTGGCTAAGGTCTTGGCTTCCGAACACCGTGATCAGTATCATGGCACACCCAAGCACGTTCAATCCATGGCTGTTTCCATGGGAATTAGATAGTGCAGTGGTTTCCCGTTGCCTTCTGCAAGTTGTCAGATTTTACATTTGGTTGCCAGCCCAGAGAACCGTTCTCCTTTCTCATACAGAGCTTGAGACAGGACAATGGCGAGGGTGGTAAAGGTATAGGAAGGAAATAACTTAGGATCGGAAACGGAACCTGATCGGTGGGTGTAATGGATATGGATGAGAAAGGAAATATTTGTCAGTTGGAGCAGCGGTCAGCTGTTCCTTGCAGTCGCCTCTTACGGCAGCGGGAGATCAATGGTCGGCTCTAGTAGAAGGCCGGAACATTAAACGTGGCAACACTGGAACCAGCTGATATTTTGAGGCCGACTAGACGATCTCTTAATTTATGTATTTCAATAATCAAAGCGCGTCATTTTTAATTGCCGGTTAACAGCACTTTTATAAAACTTCACTTTTTCAAATTAAAAGTTTGTTATATAAAATACTGTCATATTATTTAAGAAATATAATATTACCTCATTCATATGATACGAATTCAATAATTCGAACAAAATTAATTCATTAGGCTTAACACTAATTCACTAATTTCTTCAACTTAAACGAATATAGTACTAAGTGCGCACAGACCTATAATTTAGATTTAGCTATAAATAGGCCTACTCATGATTTTAGTAATGCTATGAAATTAAATCAAAATATAACATGTTCACTTTAGCTATTTTATTACATTATGCTTATCGGCCTCAGACACAACGTTGCCACGTTTAATATTCCGGCCTTCTACTAGAGCCGGCCATGGGAGATCCCGTGGTGTTGTTCTACCCCCCCCCCCCCAACACGACACAGGTATGGGTCAACCGTGGATAAGAAAAGTATGCAAAGATCATATAAATGTGTCTAGCAAGTAGGACGTTAGAACATCACCCAGCAATAAATAGGCTAACACTATCTTGTCTACTTTGACTTCTGTAACTGAACGGTTGTTTGTGCAAAACAGGACGCTTAGCAAGTTATTGAATCTTTGTGTTGCGTTGTAAACACGACTTAGGGTCCTCCCTGTGTCATACAATTGTCGTTTATCAAAACAGCGATATTCGTATTAAATTCAATAATACGAGTATTAGTTTATTCCGCGTAGCGGACTAGGCCGCAGTTGGATCACGGGACAGATCCGCTAAGTAAGTATAATTCCTTTATCGATAATGTCACAGTACGACGTTAAACCTGTGATTACTGCGCTGTCCATTCATAGCAGAACTTTACAATAAGAGTTATAATATTAATAACAGTATTGCATTAAAAATAATTGAAATGTTATTTGTAAAACTTTGTTTTAATTGTACGAATAACATTTAACAAAATAAATAAAAAATGTAAATATACAGGTGGTCCAAAGGTTTCTAGGCGATTTCAAAAATCGATTACAGTTTTCCGAGACTTTGGTAGGGTTAATATTTTAACTTCCATGTTCCGTAAGGAAATGGAAGTATGGTGATGGCGAAAAAATCGTGTTCGAGATAAGGGCTGGTTCTGATTGTACTACCCTCAAAACGTGAAGAAAAGTCATTTTCCGAAAAGTGTCTGTGTGTCTATCTGCGTGTAGAATGTTTTCTATGGCAAACGATAACTGCCGCAAATTCAAACAGAATCAAATAATTTTTTGCATTTGTGCCTGAGTGGCAGAGGACTCAAGGCTTATTGATTTTTTGATTTTGGTGAAGATTGGTTAAGTGGAAGGGGTAGTTTACTGCCAACGTTTTTTGTTATAACAAGAGTGAAATACTTAATTTTTATAAATAAAGTATCCTGAAAAGAAGGTCATAATAATCCACTGTAGAAAGGTAGATGAAATATCTATAAATGAAAAGGGTAGATGAATGGGGAGGGGGTAATTTTCTATAAATGAAAATTATAGTTGAAGGGGGAGGGGACAATTTTTTTATGTGTGTACTACGTTATCAGCAACAAAGAAGTAGTGTGTTGTTAAAATTTCTTCCCGGGCTGTTTGGCCGTGGTCCAATGTTTTCTACAAGACCAGATGTTTCGGCAGTGCCATCGACTGCCATCATCAGTGAAAATCGAGTGCGCTAACGTGAGGTGGTATACGTTCGTGACCACAGTACTGTGGTTAAGGCTGAAGAAAGAAGAGTAGTTTCTATGAAAATATTTCATTTTTAAAAATGATTTTAAATATAAATCATAGCGAATAGAAGAGAAAGTGATATCACTTAGCTAGTTACTGTGGTTCGCCGCAGCGTGGCGCTAGCATCGCCCGTTGTTGTGTACGCCAGCGTGAAGCACGCAAATACGTTTTAGTACAAACACAATTCTGTATTAAATAATACTTATTTGAAACTGTCGTGAAATGTTTTTACATGTTGTAACAATTAAAATTATATTTACGATATAGTGCAATGCGTACAAATACAAAAGGATATAAGATTTGAACAACGTACTCACTCTAGGACGTCAGCAGTTCGAAACCTTCGAAATTTTCCGAGAAGATTTAGCCGATTTTGTACTGGTCATTTCTCTACGTATTTCCTTCGTACGGAAAAAGAATCGGCACTGGATATATTTGAAAATTAGCTTGCCTACAATGTCTAGTGTGTGTTCACGGCAACATCCTACGCTGTCCGTTGCGGGCACATTAATTTCTTTGATTTCATCCAAACATTCATACAAAATATCACCCCACATACTGTTTGGTGAACTAAGTTTTATTGTAACAGCTGTTTCTGCTTGCAATAGTACACGATAAAGACCATTTGAAGGGTCCGTTAAATGAGATGTTTCTTTGATAGTTCCGTAATCTTTTATTTTTGTCCACACAGCAGCAGATAGATTAGGAGGAGGATCGTTCCTCAGTGTAACAGCACAGTCACCACAGTCAGTAATTCTAGATGAGTTTCTCACTATGTATCCTGCCAAATGATACACGAGACATTCTTTCGGAGCACCAGTTTTAAGCTGAAGTAGTTTCCCTGCCCAATCGTAGCATTCCGAGTCCTTTAAAACTACCTTTTCCTTGATGAGCAACTCCATTGATTTGTTGAGGGCTTTGTTTTCACTTTCTACCTCCTTACACATTTCACGGATTTGATTTACAAAAGAAGTGAGTGGAGATTCACTTTTTGGTTCACAGTTTGCTCCTTTTAAGTGCCAGTTTGCTCACTTACAGTTTCCAACGTAAGTTTAAGTGGAACATATACAGACTGCAACATATGAAGATGTATAAAGTCAACTGTAGATGGACGGTCACCACACGACAAAGAGCGGGGAATCCCGAAATGGCGTTTTGAGGATCCTGATTGAATTTTGCAGTAAGTACATATTTAAATTTCTTGCTCCACAAATATTCGGATGCCTCCAGAGTACATTTTAGAGTAACCCTGAGTGGTTCTAGAGTTCTCTCTGAGGCGAAAGTGTTGCTTTCTGAATTAAGAATTTATAGAAATTTCAATAATATATGATGAGACACTGATCCATTGTAAAGTCCCTTAGCAGGAATTGATGAATTTAATGCATCGACAAGGTCATTCATGTCTCTACTGAAGCTTTCTGTTTTCTCACTACCTGCAAACCCTTCACAGTTCGTGTCACGATAAAATTTAATTGCGTTGGCTATGCTGTTAGAAAATAACTGGAACGTCAACCTTGCTTTCATACGTTGGAATGATGTAGGATCAAGATAGGCTGCTGTCACTTTAGGGCATGTCCTAAGTCCTGTGTTTTCAGCAGTAGTTTCCAGTTTATAAACTAGTGTAAAGAATTCGTAGCTGACAATGTCGTTGTTGTACAATACTGACACTTTGTCATGGAAAACGTTTTTCACACATTTTATTATATGGACAGCATCTGAGAATGCCTAAATCCTCCTGTCTTCGTCCGCCGGATTCGGAATACTACATTTAATCATACCTCTTTTCCCACAGATTCCTAAGTTCGCCCACGCCTTTTTATTAGATTGACTACCATCTGATATAAATCCAATTATTCTTACACCTCGCTGCTCTAACTGCAAGATAACCTGTATCAAAAGTTTTGCCAGAATATCACCTGGGGTTGCATTCCAGCTTACGTACACTGGTACAGGCTGTGCCCAGTTGAATAACAGAGGCACAAACATGAATACCAGGGCGTGGTTCGGCAGAGAATTTTTCATGTCCGTAGGTGTATAATCACCAAAGTCTACAAAGCCATCAACTTTTAAAGAAGTTGCATTAAACTGAATTTTCTCCCTTAGCTTCACTTCGTTGAATATTACTACGCCGAGACGTTTATTTTCATCAGTTTCTTCTTGCAGAAACTCTGATATGGCATTTATAGGGTTAGTATTTACCCCGTATGGGTATTTTAAACCTTTACACAGTCTTTTCAGGTGGCTTTCCTACGGAAGTGGCAATAAATCATGTTGCAAGCAATGTCTGTATCCCTTCGGGGATTTGATTTTAAGCAGCAAACTTTCCAGTATTAGCTCATTACAGTACCTCATTCCTTTTGAATTTGACAAATTAGACTTTTAACCATAGCATCTACAATCATGTTCTGCTTTTTACTTAAATTCTTCATCCCTCTTTCATATGAGTCAAATTCCTTCCTGACAAGTTTCTTTTCTAGTAAAAAACTTTTGCTTTCTCACAACGCAGTTTATTTTTAGTTCGTATCAAAGTACGAGTTAGATTTTGTATGTTCCGTTTCAGCAAGATGATTTGGTTTTGTTCATCCAGTTGGTCGTCTTGGTGTGTTCTAGTCTGGCGGTGGTCTGACCTCACTGTTTCTGTCACAGAATAGTTTGTTGAATTGCTTTTTTTCTTGGCCTGTTTGTACTTGCTGTATTTGCCTTTTTGCTGGTGACTTTCGGAGTTTTAGAGGCTTTGTCAAATATACAGCCAAATTCGGAAAGATATGAGGTACCGCGCCAGGCTTTAAGTTCCATCTCAGTCTTGGAATTTCGACCTTTTTATTGTTTACAACAAATGAATCTACTTTAAAAATCAAATCATCAGACAAATGTACTTGACAGATATAAGATTTACAGTACGTGTAAGACATTTGTCCTTCCTGGGACAAGACAATGCCCTCGCCCACTTTGCAAACTGATCTTCGTCCCTGGGAGGTCTAAAGAAATGATTTCCTTTGTAGGAATTTTTACCATAGCCATTCTTAGATCCAGGTACAAAACAGGGTGGCATTTCTATTAGGCCTAAACATTTTAACACACAACTTCTATATAACTGCACTACTACATAAAATTTTCACACGCACTGTTAACTGAAACCAAAAACTACCCGTATATGACAAATAACACAGAACTCATTACTGTAACCATTCATACATTCTGAGCATTTTTACTATATATTATCACACGTTTATTACTCAGAATGTTTGTAAGTCACTCAAACCTATAATTAATTGCAGCTGAACACGATATAAGTAATAAGACGCACAAACACACTTTTTACAACACATAAAACACAGCTCTTTTTTGCACGTGGCTAATAGCCTTACCGTCTCAACTACAACAAACTGCGATCGCAGCGCCGAGGTTTAACGTGGCCACCGCTAGCGCCACGACTATAGCGCGCGCCCAGAGCGATCTCACTTTCTCTTCTACTCGCTATGTATAAATCTTAGAACATGGAATTCATGTATGATTCTCCATACCGATATTTTAATATTGTAAAACTACAATCCCGGAAGGTTTAGTTGAAGTGGCTCACATTGACAATGAACAAAACTAATAAGTTTTACTTTGAAAATAACCATTCAAAAATTATGTGAAGCCGAAAACGGAAGATATATAAGTGGTGTTGTTTTTCACACTTGGTGTAAATAAATCTCCATTCTTAGTAAAAACGATTTTCTAATTAAAGTTCATGCTGTTAGATAAGCCCCAAACGTTTATACATAATAGTGTTATTGCTATTTCAAATAATCTAGGAAATTTTTAGTATCCACCGGGTACTATTGGATTTGAATATAGAAACTTTTGAATCTCTGTCGTGCTGTAAGGTCTCTGCAGGTAGGAGGGGTTTTCAGTGGTACACCGGATTATACTGTCTGTTTTCAAATATTGAAACAAATTTTAATAATTATACTTTGTGTGGTTCTTCTTCTCCACGTCAAGGCATTGGCTTACAGCCTGTTCCGAGTTCACTGATGCTATGTCTTCCTTGGTCTACCTAGGCCTATATCACGTCTTCCCTGAGGTCTGTATCGAATTACTTGTTTTGGTAACTTCATATCTTCTATTATCTCGATATGCTGCCTCCATTTTATTTGTCCTTCCCTTATTCTGCTGGCCATAGAATTTACATTTAGCTCAGTTCTTATATCTTTATTTCGTATTAGTTCTCTAAGGGTGCAATTTTTGGTTTTCCTCAAGAACTTCATTTCACTAGTGTGTATTCTTCGTTCATCATTTCTCGTCATCGTCCAAGTTTCACTTCCATAAGTTAAAACAGGCGTTGCCATTACTTTATAGAATTTTATCTTTGTGCCTTTTCTTGTCTTATTTCCAAGTGTTCTGTGTATAGCACCTCATATCAGTTTAAATCTATTTATACTTTTATATCGATGTCACTGTCATAATCATAAGTTACATCGCACCCTAGAAAACTGAAATGAGACACCTGTTCTATAGCCTGATTGTTTATAATTATCTTGAAACCTATCGGATTCTTTCCTCTAAAGGCCATAACCTTTGTTTTCTGGGTTGATATTCTAAGATTATATTCTTTGCATATTTGGCTCAAGTGGAAAACTGCTAACTGGAGATCTTTTTCTGTATTTTGATAATAACCTTATTATCCGCAAATAGCAATGTATTGATACACTGACTGGAAGGTGTCAATTTAATTCCGGGGTTTATTTTTTCCTTCCATTGTCGCACAACATCGTCTAAATATATATATTAAGTAGAGTAGGAGACAAGCAATAAGCACTTTGTATGCAATAAACTAAAGTAAAATAAAGTTAATAAATGGACCTGCTGATGTATAAAACATTATGACATTAACACCCATATCAGTAGGAGAAGGGTGATGTAGCTAACCACTAGTTTTTCAGAGTTAGCTACCTGAAGACTAGCTTTAATTTTTCAAGGTTAATGGGTTCGATTTCCGTTATGATTAATCGCGATTTCAGTAACACTGTTATTAAAAAATAATAATAGTAATGAGCGTGGAAGATAAGACAAGAGCGACAAAGAGGAAGAGGAGGAGGTGGCGGATGATTATGTTGATAATCATGAAGATGATAAAGAGCAAGATCAGGAGAGAAATGTATCGATTAGGCCTCTTCATATAAATACCAACGTACGCAACAAGAAACTTTCCACTCGTACGCTCAGTTATTATATAGGAATTTGCACACACACACACACACACACACACACACACACACACACACACACACACACACACACACACACACACACACACACACACACACACACACACACACACACACACACACACACACACACACACACACACACACACACACACACACACACACACACACACACACACACACACACACACACACACACACACACACACACACACACACACACAACTTTATAACTTTATTTTACAGTTAGTTTTTCACCTCAATCGCACCAGATTATATTACCTGACACTTTTGTCCTGAAAAATTTAAAGTGTTCTTCCTCGGTGTGGCGAAGAGGATTCGTAAGTATTTAGCGTCCGAATATTGTTAAATAAATGAATGTCCGCCACACATTACGTATGACTATTTATAAAATCCTAGTACAGTACACTCTGTGTAATCCGGCACTATGGTAGTCCGGCCCCTCCAGTAGTCCGGCGTGTTCACGCGGGTGCTGGCGATTGTGGAGGGGGAAACAAGTCCCTGACCATAGACGTCAGTTGCATCATTAGTCCCTTCCTGTGTACAGTGCCGTTTATTTGCAGTTGCTTTTTTTCTTGGTGTAATTATTTGCCGTGTTTACGTAATTTAAGATCGTGAGTGTAAAATGTAATCACATGCTGAACTGCACGAGTTGCGAGATACAATCGCTGAGAAACTAGTAGACAAAACAGATGATTTGAAAACGGGAGATGTAAACAAGTGGCTGGTGGGTGACGAAGATGAAAGAAACCAGCTTATGACAGACGATGAAATAGTCGATGTGGTGACCAGAGAAGATGAGGAGAAGGAGGAAGAGGGAGAAGCAGCGACAGCTGTTCATACAGTAGGCAATGATATGGCAGTGGACGCCTTCACAACTTCTGTTAAGTGGGCAGAAGAAAATGACTTGTCTACTTGTGAAATTCTCGTGTTGAAAAAAACTGCAAGAAAAAGTGTTAAAAGTGTCGTTTCGAGCCAAAAAGTAGAAGAAAATTGACAGCTTTTTCATTCCAAGGTAATAGTATTGTACATTATTCTGGGAGTTTCATTTTATCCTACGTTTGACTAAATCATAAACATAAAACTAATTTGAATAATTTTAAGAAAAATTAGGAGATAATTTACTATATTTTTAATTCGATGTTTTAATCAGGTGTAAGTTTTTTTTAATGTTTTACCATTATGTGCAATATACGCTACTTTTTGTCATTTAAATGCGTTTTTTCTAATAACCATCCATTAATCCGGCATTTCTACTGATCCGGCACTACCCTGGTCTGATATCTGTCGGATTAGTGAGAGTGTACTGTTTTGCATTTAATACTTCTCATAAGCGCGCCACGCGTGTGATTTCTCCCCACTTTCCTGGTCACCTTCATTTGTGTAAAGAATTAAAACACGCTCTAAGGGCATTGCTTTACATCATTCAGCGTACTCCATTCTCACCTAATTATATAAATCATGTCATATGTGAGGACATAATTTTTGTCCATGTAAGGACAATTCCTCCGATCCTGCGTTGTGCACGTAAGTAATAATTTACGTTGCACGTTTCTATCTCTGCAGGAGCTAATTTATTATGTTCATTATTTATTTGCAAGTACAGTACCTATAATTATTGGGTGCGGATATTCGTCAACGAGTTGTAAGCGTATTAAGAAATCAGCGGAACGGGTTGCCGTTAACGATCTGTTTGAGACGGGTCGTAAATCACTCCCCTTAATGATGTTATTAAACAGACGAAAAATGTTGTGTTAAAATTGGATGCATAGTTTTTGCAATATTTTTTATTCCTAAAAGGTAGTTATAAAGGTAATAAAGGAACCAGAATAGTCGGTTGCAGGCACACTCACGCGCGCGCGCAATTATAAACAAATATACTAAGAATAATTAATGACCGAGTTAAAGCCACTCCAAAGTTGTCTGACCAATTTCTGACAGCGTGTGTAAACAACCATCATCATCATCATCATCATCATCATCATCATCATCATCATCATAGTCGTCGTCGTCGTCGTCGTCGTCGTCGTCGTCGTCACCACCACCACCACCACCACCACCACCACCACCACCACCACCATCATCATCATCATCATCATCATCATCATCATCATCATCATCATCTTCTTCTTCTTCTTCTTCTTCTTCTTCTTCTTCTTCTTCTTCTTCTTCTTCTTCTTCTTCTTCTTCTTCTTCTTCTTTTCTTCTTCTTCTTTTCTTCTTCTTCTTCTTCTTCTTCTTCTTCTTCTTCTTCTTCTTCTTCAAGGATTTAACATTGACTCCGGCCGTGTAAGTCTACAAAACATCTGTACGTTTCATTGCAAAGGTTGGTACAGGGTCCGCCAGTGAAGCGGGAAATTTTGAAAGTTCAATAGTTCATTTTCTGCTCACGAGAGGGCGTGGAGGTTTTCGATTGTTGTTTTACATTTAATGCCATTTGTTAAACATGGAGCAGTTTTCCGGTGCACAGCGTGCTTTCTGCGTAAAATCGTTTTATAAGAACGGTGACTGTGTGACTTCTGTACAACGATTGTTTCGTAATCATTTCAATATTCCACGACATGGAAGAGTGCCGTCCGCTCATGCAATTATGTCATGGGTGAAAAAGTTTGAAGAAACTGGTTCCACATTAAACTTAAAGCATAGAGGAGTAACAAGGTCTGTAAGAACAGAGGAAAACATTGAAAGAGTTCGAGTAGCATTGACGCGTAGTCCACAACGTTCTTAATGAAACATGCATCCGCACTAAACATTAGTGACACATCGTTACGACGAATTTTGCATAAAGACTTATCTTTTCTTCCTTACAAAGTTCAAGTAATCCAGGAGTTGAAAGATGGCGATATGCTGGCTCGCAGGATTTTCAGCGAAGAAATATTGCGACGTGTAAATGATGATGAAAACTTTATTCACCGCATGTTTATGTCAGATGAAGCACATTTTCATTTGAATGGATATGTAAACAAACAAAATAGTCGATACTGGAATGATGAAAACCCAGGTGAGTTGGATGGAAAGCCATTACATAGTCCGAAAGTTACGGTGTGGTGTACACTTTCATCATCTGGCATAATTGGGCCATATTTTTTCAAAGACGATAGAGGTAACACCACAACTGTCAATGCAGACCGCTACACACACATGGTCAGAACATTTTTGATGCAACAGCTCCCTAGGTTTCCGGAAATTAATTTTTTCCAGCAGGATGGTGCCACAAGTCATACTGCTCGTGTGTCCATGGCTGCTTTAAGAGAATTCTTCCCGGACGGACTCATATCCTGATACGGCGACATCTCGTGGCCTGCAAGATCTCCAAATTTGTCCGCATGCGACTTCTTTCTTTGGGGATTTCTGAAGAGCAGGGTGTACATTGATAGACCGCACACCATACCGGAATTAAAAACGAATATCAGACAAGAAATTGCACGGATTCAACCTGACCTGCTTCGTCGAGTGATGGAAAATTTTCGGTCAAGATTAGAAGAATGTTTACACAGAAATGGCTCTCACTTGAGTGGCGTTATTTTTAAAAAGTAAAATAATGGCATACTTTACTCAACTCAAATCTGTAAAAAAAATTCTGATAATAAATGTTTCATGAAAAAATTGGGTAATTTTTAATTTTCCCGCTTCACTGGCGGACCCTGTATTTTTATGAATATACGAAATGAGCAGTAATCATCATCATCAACCTCAAGGTTTAAACCAAGAATGGTTTGTTCCGGTCTCAAATAGGCAAATATTACAGGAAATATTAGAGCTCGTCACTCCAGCGCTTCATCGGGCGTTCCACACTTCTCCGACCCCTCGGCTTATAGTTATAGTTCCATAGCTGTTTGGGGATGCGGCAGTCATCCATTCGGCAAAGATGTTCCCACCAATTCAGCGATACTGGGCGATCCTGTCGTGTATACTCATAATATTCAGTTCCTGCGTATATCTGCGTTTCTTCTATGATCATGGAGAGTATACTCTGCCACGTGCCTGAGATATCTCATTTCAGCCAGTTGGATGCGACTGGCCTGGCCATTCGTTAAAGTTCAGTTCTCAGACCAATAAAGAAGTGTGGGAAGAGCCATCAGCTTGTAGAATTTTAGGCGTGCTCCTTTACTTGGTGACTTAAGGGTTCGCCTAATGGTCCCGCACATAAGGTTGAACTTATGCAACTTATTACCAACGTCGTTGATTGCATTAAAAAGACACACTGTAGCCCAGGTATTCAAATTTGCTAGCTTGTTCCAGGACAGTACCATCTATAACATTGCCCGTAAGGGACTAGTTCTACGAAAAGATAAATAGTTATATTTGTGTAATTTTACGCTTATATAATGGAGGTAGTGAAAGACGATTTGTGCATATTTTCGTTTCATAATCTGTTAAGGTTGTTTTGTTTTCAATTTTCTTTTTTGTTCACATTTTCAGGACATTCTCTTGCTTCTAGTGCGAGAACCCAAAGGTGGACGATTCATGCTTGGAACAGCTGCGTTAGAATTTTGCACAGGGTGGTATGGGGCGTAGTCACTCTTAGTCTTGTTCGTCCTTAGTCCTTACTTCTTAGTTCGTCCTTATGCGTCTCCTTAGTCTCGTTCGTTCTGTAGGAAGTTAACTTCGAAATCGAAATTATGTCCTCCGTATTGGAGGTTCAGAGAGGAGCTAATAACTCTTTCATAGAAAACTTAATTACTAATCGAAAGTGATATACGCTAACTCGGAACGGAAAAAGAATATATGAGAGTATACACGACACATTGTTAAATCGATTGTAAGGCGGGCCGTTAGGCCGTGGTCTTATGGTATTGTAAGCCGGGCCGTTAGGCCGTGATCTTATTGTATTGTAAGCCGGGCCGTTAGGTCCGTGGTCTTATGGTATTGTAAGCCGCGCTGTTAGGCCGTGGTCTTATGGTATTGTAAGCCGCGCCGTTAGGCCGTGGTCTTATGGTATTGTAAGCCGGGCCGTTAGGCCGTGGTCTTATGGTATCGTAAGCCGGGCCGCTAGGCCGTGGTCTTATGGTATCGTAAGCCGGGCCGTTAGGCTGTGATCTTATTGTATCATAAGCCGGGCCGTTAGGTCCGTGGTCTTATGGTCTTTAAACCAAACGTTTCGGTCTCACTAAGGAAGGCCATCTTCAGTGGTAAAAGAACGTGGCTGATGTTCGCCAAATAACCCCGGTACTGAGGCAAACCATTTTCCGCCTCTAAGAAGGGCCCTTTATATAAATTCCCATTGCCCTTGTATATAATGGGCTCTTCTTAGATTCGAAAGACGGTTTTCCTCGTACTGGCGTTACTTGGCGAACATCAGCCACGAACATCTCTTACCACTGAAGATGACCTCCGTTGGTGAGGCCGAAACGTTTGGTTTAAATACCATAAGACCACGGCCTAACGGCCCGGCTTACAATACCATAAGACCACGGCCTAACGGCGCGGCTTACAATACCATAAGACCACGGACCTAACGGCCCGGCTGACAATACCATAAGACCACGGCCTAACGGCGCGGCTTACAATACCATAAGACCACGGCCTAACGGCGCGGCTTACGATAACATAAGACCACGGCCTAACGGCCCGGCTTACGATACAATAAGATCACGGCCTAACGGCCCGGCTTACGATACCATAAGACCACGGCCTAACGGCCCGGCTTACGATACAATAAGATCACGGCCTAACGGCCCGGCTTACAATACCATAAGACCACGGACCTAACGGCCCGGCTGACAATACCATAAAACCACGGCCTAACGGCCCGGCTTACGATACCATAAGACCACGGCCTAACGGCCCGGCTTACGATACCATAAGACCACGGCCTAACGGCCCGGCTAACGATACCATAAGACCACGGCCTAACGGCCCGGCTTACGATACCATAAGACCACGGCCTAACGGCGCGGCTTACGATACCATAAGACCACGGCCTAACTGCCCGGCTTACGATACAATAAGATCACGGCCTAACGGCCCGGCTTACGATACCATAAGACCACGGCCTAACGGCCCGGCTTACAATACCATAAGACCACGGCCTAACGGCGCGGCTTACAATACCATAAGACCACGGCCTAACGGCCCGGTTTACAATACCATAAGACCACGGTCTATCGGCCCGGCTTACAATACCATAAGACCACGGCCTAACGGCGCGGCTTACAATACCATAAGACCACGGCCTAACGGCCCGGCTTACGATACCATAAGACCACGGCCTAACGGCCCGGCTTACAATCGATTTAACAATCTTGACGGCGGAAGTGAAAGCTTTAGAACAATGCTATGTATGACACTGTTATAAAAACCTAAAAAAACGCATATGGATACGCAGCTTAAATTTTATAAAGTAATGGCCGTTCTTGCTTTGCTTCATGGATGTGAAACACGTCTGGTACCTTAAAAGGTTACACAGTTCGCTGAAATGGAGTTTTTTCAAGCCGTAACAGTCAGTAAGGCCATAAACCATAAAGAAAAAGAGAAAGTTAGAGAGCGTATTGAGGACATAATCTTTATGAAAGAAGGTAAACAATCTGTACCGACACCCTGTGCCTTGCGTGCGCGCATATTTATGTGCACACAAAACACACTTTATCACAACAATACAATATCTATATACTTAAACGCCGGCACTGAACGGTGATGTGGGTAAGCACTGGGCAAGTACGTCACTGGCTGGTTTTTCATCGCTTTCTTATAAGTGAATCCCTATTAAGGTTGCTACAAACGGTTGGACCAAAGTTTGAGCTCTATAGGTTACTGACAAGCTAGACCAAACCGGCTGGATATTACATTTTAGAAGTTGTATTTCATAATTTTGTGAGAAAGAATCGCTGAATGGAGACAGAGAGGATAAAAGAAACATAGCAGATCTCTCAGACGATAGACAGATGAACCCCAAAAAATAGTAGCACAAAACTGGACAACCAAGGCACACCATTGATGAAATTCGCAAGACCTTTGTAGAAGCCAACGATCAGCAATGCGAAAGTTTGAGCAAGTCATTTTCTTGTGTTACCGTTTTGAGCGAGTCACGTTTTAGTAATAAATCTCCGTGATTAGAAATGAATAATTAAAACAGGCAATAATTAAGGCACGTTTCGGGGATTTAAGCATTTCTTTCTAAAATATTTTTTTGTGAATTAAATCTATATTGTATTGTTCAGAAACGGTTAATTGTAAACTTTTCGCCAAACAATTTGGCAACTGTTATTCAGCTTACATTTTATGCAACAGGAGATTTTTCAGTATACTGTTACGTAATTAGGAACATTCTCGAACAATGGAGTGTATCGTTCTACGCGTCTCTCGGTTAGCTCAGCTGTAATGTTTGTGTGTAATGTAATGCGTCAACAATCGAGGCTATTCCGGACCGCAACGGTCGGGCACTGTGTTCAAGGCCAGAGAGTGACACTGTTTCTAATGGATTCGAGAGCGCCTGCTTAACACGTCATCGAAAAAGTGACAGATTATTGTGGCATCTAAGCGGTGTATAAATATAAGGTCAGTTCAGTCAGTTTACGTCGGGCGATTACACAATGCTGCGTCTGAAATGGCGTATTAGTGAAAAGATATTATTGTGCGGGACTCTATTAGGTGACATTATTATTGGTGTGGAAAAATTAACTTGAATTATTGTACGAGTATAATCTTGTTGAATAACTTGTTGATTGCAAAGTGTTATTTGTGACAAATTAAATTAATTAGTGACTTCGTTGGTGTCTGTACTTTGTTTTCCACTGTACTTACGACGATTAGTGAAACTGTCTTAACAATACGTTGATTAATGTCTTTAGCAACAGCAGCTAATGTTTACAGACGTCTTACAGCTTGCAGTTAGATTAAATATAAATTACTCTGAATCAGAAAACAATTTCTAGACACCACGCTCTCAAAACATTGAGTCACATCTAAGAAATAAACCTTGAGCTCCCCATAGTAATCACATAAACACGATTTTATTCTTAAAAATTGTATACAAAATTAAAATGGAATATTATTCCAAGGTATTGTTTCAGTTTTTTAGAAATTTTGCAGAATCATTTTTAATTTTTTAATCTTAACAACAGACAACTTAAAACTATGTGTCTTGCCAGCCCTAAATTGTAACATCATCCCTTGGTAGAACTAAGATACGCCAGGAACAGTGGTAGTAATATGATACGGGCAATGCAGTTAACACTATATTAAGCTGTCATAATTTTTAAAGTATATAAGGTCACATATCTGTTAGGTCGGTTATGATGTTAGTAACATGCAAATGTAATATTTATGCAAATTTATTGCATATATTTATTAATTATCTTTTTAATTAGTCGTAATTAAAGTGTAACTAACTCCAAGTTTGGGAGGTCATATACGACTGTTGATTCTTCCACTAAAGCTTGCTTGTTGCCCCACGTTGGGAAGCCATATGCAAATGTAATAATTATGCAAATTTATTAATTGCATAAACTAATTGTTTTTTTAATTATATAAATTTTTCTCTTGGTTACAATTATCTACTAGAATATGCTTCCTCGTCCCACGCGTTGGGCACCATATGCAATGTTAATATTATGCAAATTTGTTGCATAAATTTATTAATGTTTAATCAAATAAATTTTATTTGTTTATTTCATTCACTAACTGCTGTTTATTGCATACTCTCAATACCTTTATCGTTGGTTTTTTACTTCATCACGCCCTTTGGTTTGAGCGCCAATTATACTGATATGATTGCATAGTTTAATTATTCGTTAATTAATTAAACTTGAATTAACTAGGTCAACAATAATAATATGATTCAGACACCATAAATATTTGTGAACAATACTAATTTATTTTATATACTCAAATTCTGAAAATAAAGTTAGTGTTACTACACAATACATTAATATACACTATGTCGCTATATCGTCTGTTACATCTCTAATGTTTCATCTACAATCGATAAGTATTTAATTAATCACTCTACAAATTTCAATATACTCTACTTCATGGATTCATATTCTCATTCGGTTTTACTCAAAGAAATTAAATAAATGTTTAGTCAGCTCAGGGGCGAGTTCTTTTTGAGTGGCAGGACAGCGGCTACCTAATCTAATAATACGTAAATAGTAATGGTTTACTTGGCGTATGTATCCAATTCAACGGTGACTAACTGCGAAGTTCTCCATTCTCCGACGAGTCCCTGGTTGTTGATAACGGGATTAATCCGCTCCACATCATTTGAATTGGCACTCTCCACCTTCACTTCACTTTACACTCCGTCGACGACACTATTTTGTTCCGCATTTGATTCGGATACGTTCATTAACGGAAATTATTAACTGAGGTCATTCGAATAAATGCTTAATTGTCTTATGACACTTTCGCGTGCGGGTTTTCCGTTACTCTCGGTACACGTACGTTAATAGTTCATACCGGGTTCAATTAGTGCGATTGTTCCACTTATGGTGCATTTTATTATGCGAATTTAAGTGTTTATTTGGTACAATAGTAATTTAATTCGTGGCGTGATTTCACTATATTTGTCCCATGTCACTTACGTCACGGTATTGTGATATATTGTTAATACTTAATCACACGCGTTCGATTCATAAGATTGAATATATAACAAAGTCTGATTGAAGTTAATCCGACATTGTCTTAATATTTGATTCCCACGATCTAACGAATTCTCTTAATACACGGGAAAGTTCTACAGTTAATTTACTACTTCATCACTCCACTACCTAATTTCGGCGTACTAACAGTCTCACATGATTTCCGACTCACTCCCTAATAATCTAACTGCTTGTAGGAATGAAAGTTTTACAACTGTCCTTCTGAAAGACTCTGACTGACAATAAACTCTTAAACTGTCCGAGTTGAAATTTGAAATAAACTGTCGATAAATTGGAACTGAAAACTGACTAACTGCTTGATGTTAAAATAAGACTGAGTCAAATAAAACTGACTGACTGAAAATTTTAATAAGACTGACTGACTGAAAATTTTAATAAGACTGAGCCTCGTTCTCTGCGAAACACCTAATTTTATGTCTTCTGTATCTCGACCCTCTCCACAGTTCCATACTCTTTCTACCCTCCGTCCTTATTGGCTTCCCGTTTCCGATTCTGCGAAGACTCCACCTAGATACGCGAGCTGGCTCCCTTGGCTACTTCCCCATTTGTTCTTCACCCTCGTTTCTATGGTGATGTCTTCTTAACACCCGCCTTTACCGAACTCCTTGTTCCTGGTAGTTCAATCTAGACCCCTCTCTAAAAGTCTTGCTGTTTGCTCCACTTCCATCGTATGACGACGGTTCTAATTACACGGCTGTCTGTCACCCGATTGTTTTACGTTTCCCTTTTGTCCTTCCCAAGCAATTTCCGTCCAGCACATGTGTGTCTCATAACTCGGGTGTGTCGAATCGTCGTATTGTCCTCGACTTCCTTCGTTACGTTCACACGCTGATGGTGGTACTATTCCAAGAACGAACATCTGCTCTGCAGTTCTCCTATATGCTCTTACTTTTTGCTAGTAAACAAGTTACCCGCTGTGTCGCTATGCGTGGTCTATTGTCCCTAATAGCGTCCGTTCGTATACTGCCTTTGTGGAATATGTCCCATCCATGTGCAGTCGCTAACTCCCACGTGTGGATTGACAGATACTTGCGTCGCCTTCGTATACGTTTTCTCAGTAATTGTGACGAGAAAACGTAGTCTTTTGTTTCCTTGTTATTGTAGCTTTACGCCTATGCCGTTCACTCACGTCAAACATCTGTTGTGCTGAGGCATTGTCTTTCTTAACGGAGCCTCTTTCGTAGCTAATGTGGCGCATGTGTAATTGTCTAACGGCGGCCGGTTGGCTATAACATGCATCACTTTTGACAGTTGATGCTCGCTACTGTGCCGTTTACCAAAAAAAAAAATTTCTTTATAATAATTGCTTTACAAACAATATCTTCTTCATTTATGGCGTCACAGTTCGGCGTCGAATCTCAGCCTCCATAATCATCCGCCTCCATTTTTCCCTGTCCTTGGCGCTCGATGTCCATCGTTTTATTTTAAGTAAAGTACCAGCATCCCTCGCCACTGCGTCAATCCAGCTATGCTTGGGTCTTCCGACAGGCATTCTACCCTCGATTTGACTAAACAGTACCTTCCTAGGTATTCGCCTGCATTCCATCCTAATGATGTGTTCTGCCCATTGCAATCTATGCAGTCGGGTGGTGGTGGGCAGATCATTGTCTTTATAAAGCTTGTATAGTTCATCAATGTGACACATTCTCCATATCCCATTTATTTTGATCGGTCCCATACATTCTCCTCAAAATTCTCCTTTCAAAGGTGTTGACTTGTTTGTTCAGAGTCCAAGTCTCGCTGCCATATGTTAGCACCGGTCTAATCATAACTTTATTAATGTGACCTAGGACTGATGATGGATATTCCTTTGTCTTGAATATAGTTGTCAACGAAGCATATGATCTATTTGCGGCCTGTATCCTTTTCCTTAAAGCGTATATTTCTTCATTATTTTCTCCCATCCAACATGCCAAATATTTAAACTGATTCACTATTTCCAGGTTTAGTGGCTCGATTTCATACTGTTCAGGTTTCCTGGGTTTCCTTCGAGTGTTCGAGTGGTGATCATAACCTTTGTTTTATCTGTATTAACCTGTAATCCTATCTCTTCTACTTCACCTTTGAGTTCCCGGAAGGTCTCGTTTGCTCTTCCTTGAGATCTTGCCTTAATATTAATATCATCTGCATATCCTACGATATGAACCATTTTATGTTCTAATGTTGAATTCCTATCAATTGACAATTTTCTGATCACATATTCAAGTGCTAAGTTGAACAGGGTTGTTAGCAGCCTATCGCCCTGTTTTAACCCTCTCGTGACACTGAAAGGTTCTGTCGTACCCGTTTGAAATTTGACTTTGGCTGCCGTCTGTATCATTGTCAGTAACAATATAGTATTCCTAAAAGCGGGGTAATGAGAAAGAGGAGAAGAATGAGTACAAGGAAGAGGATGATGAAGACGACGACGACGACGATGATAATGATGATAAGAACAAGAAAGAATATGAGAGAGATAAGTATCGATTATGCAGGGTGGGCCGTAAGTCTATTGACTAAAATACTTTTTTATGGTACTCTAGTATCTCCCTGAGCTACAGAACTCGTTCACTATTTTGAATGAAGTATATTTATTGTTGGATAAATTTTCGTATTAGGTAATATTTCTGTTGTATGAAAAATTATGAAAATTCCGACGATCCAACTATTTAGTAAAATTTTGTAGAACAATCATACAATAAACGCTAAAAATTCCAAACAATCGGATTTGTGTTAAAATTCCTTTTAAACTGATACCTGGTTGGATTTTTACAATTTTTCAAATTTTTGATCCCATTTGTCAGTCCTGGGGTAGAAAGATTGGAATTTCCAAACAGATTTTGGTTAAAATTATCTTTAATTTTCATCCAACATAGAATTAGCAATTAATTACATCAAATTTTCGCCCCACTTTTTAGACTCTGGCGTATCAAAATTTCCAAAACTCAACATTATATTCAGATTTTAGTTAAAATGCCTTTTAATTTGACATTCTACTTGAATTTATGCGAATTTATCAAACCTTTTACTAATTTTTTGGCCCTGGGGTCTCAAAATTTTGAAATGTTTTAAATGAACATTAAATTCATAATTTGATTATAGTTTCCTTTAATTTGATACCCTTCATGGACTTTTGCGATTTTTTTTCAAAACTTTATTCCCTAACATTTTTGCCTCCCCCTCCCCACCATCCTAATTTTAGTGCGAGAGTCAATCTCAAACACAATAGAGTTCCGTAGGGTAAAATTATGGACACGCACGCCAAGGTTTCTGAAAATCGTTTCCAGCATTCAAACGTTATTGTGAGAAACACCCCGGACAGATAGATAGATAGACAACCAGACAGCAAATGCCAAACGGTCGAGTTAAAACTGAGAACTTTCTCCTCTCGTTCAGTAGTTATTCACAATTATATAAGATTTATTCTGTAAGTAGCTTATATTATTACTTCTCTTTACGTACGTTACGCAGATAAAAAATAAAATTTCTCTCCCCCCCAACACACACACACACGCGTGCGCGCGCCCACGCATAAAGAATTTCGACGAAACCGAAACATCGAAGCATGATAATGTTTTGTAAACAAAAGATTTCTAGACTGTGGGGAATCGAAAGTGTGGAAGCGTTACATTTTTCGATGACGCATTTGTGGAATGAGCCCCAGCCTAAAAACATAATCATGTTAAAACTGTATCGTCAGAAGCTATGATATATCTAACGAATAATCGATTGGAATTTCGATTTAAGTATTTAATTAATGACTATTAATGTCAAGCTACTTACTGCTCATTTCGTATATTCATAAAAATACCAACGTTTGCAATATAACGTATAGATGTTTCGTGGCTTACACGGTCGGAGTCAATGTTGTTGTTGAAATTACTTCCCGGCCTGTTTGGCCGTGGTTCAAAATTTTCGACAAAACCAAACGTTTCGGCAGTGCCATCGACTGCCATCTTCAATGAAAATCGAGTACGCTAACGTGAGGTTTACGTTAGTCAGCCTTAACTACAGTACTGTGGTCACTAACGTATGGACCACGGCCAAACAGCCCGGGAAGTAATTTTAACAAAACCTATAGACCTAAGCAAGGTCTGTGTGCACCTGAAGGTATACAAATGTTGACGCTTTAAACACACACACAGAGGCGTCCACACACTTACGTAGAGTCACACTACTTTATATTACCTGAGACAACGTTGACTTGAAGGAAGGTCTGCTGAAGAATTTGAAGTGTCCTTCCTCGGCGACCGACGGATTTCCAGCGTCTGCGACCTGTTGTTTGTCCGTCATAGTTGCATAAACACATAAGATGCGGTTAAAATCGCACACAGTAACGCAGCCTCCGAGTTTTGCGTTCTTTACACTGGCCACTACACAAAGTCACCAACCGTTTGTAAACTACACATCAGCAACAATCGCCTAGCGTCTGCATTAGCGATACTGACAAGATTTTAGACGTTGTGGCAGGCGTTAACTGTGCAAACATTCAGAATAAGACAGCAAGAAACGTACTTGTAACGAGAGATATCCTTTGATCTGTTGCTGTCAGCAGACTGGAATTAAAAAGCAATCAATTTCCATTCTGATAACGCTAACGATTATCGGAAGGAACAGTAATGTCTAGGTAGGGCAGATAACACTAGTAGCGCTTTTTACTTTGTTTAAGTTAATGTAACGTTTTATTATTTTATATACAGCGGAATTTGGTTATAACGAGATTCAAGGGACGGGACAAATGTGCTCGTTAAAACCGGGTGCTCGCTACATCCGAGTTGTCGACTCGCAAACCAAAATTTTTAATATCGTGATTATCGAACACACAACAAAAATAGTCTGCTATACAAGAGGCTTTGCACAATAGAATTTTGACATGTTTTACATTCTACGCTTAAAAGTGAAATTTAGATTTTAAACGTTTTTTAGACGCTAACATTCTTTGCTGAATATTGGCATATAGCGCATTCCCGAAATATAGTAAATGTGTGGTAAAAACTTACCAAAAGTCAGCCGGCTAGCTGATAAAAAAACGCAACTTGCCATGCCACATGTACAATATTTATTTTTAAATTACAAGAAAATTCACTTTAATTTATTTGTCTTTTTGTTCTTCGTTCTAAATGACATCGTCAAAATTATATTCCGCACACAGAACTTAATTAACCTTAAAAACGTCATCTATTTTTGTTTGTTTAGTAATTTTGTATCTGTAGGCCTAGATATCAAAACAGTTTTGTAATATATTTAAATATTCCACGAATTCATCACTTGCCTTATTAGTTTCACTAAATTGCTTGAATGATTTAAAACGAATGTTTAAAATGCTGTATTGCAACGAACTTTTTTAGACCTTAAACCATGAACAGGCCTGCGATAAAGTGCTCGTTATAACCAAGTCTCTAATACGTTCGTACTCGTTAAAAGCAAGTTTAATAATCATTACTAAGATACAAAACCAAACAAATCTCGTACTTTTGCTCGTTACATCCGAGTTTTCGTTATAAGCGAGCTCGTTATTTAAAAAATACTGTATTTAAAAAATAACTGCCTTTATAGATTATTACAAACATTTATTTACAAAACACTTGCAGTTTCTTTGTTAGTTTAACGTCACTTTAATTGATTTTTATCATTCAGGAGCAGTGATTTGACACTTGCGTAAAATAATCTCAGCTTGACATGCTAAGCTTTTGAAACTTAAAAATCCGAAATTAAAAATCTGCAGCGCGCTTTAAGAGTCACAAGGAAACAAAAATATAGTGTTTGTCAAGGATCCGGTACAACAAAAATATATCTATCTTTATTAGCCTAAATATTGTTATTCTGCACGATAGAGTCACAATAATTTAATTTCTCATCAACATCATTTACGATTTTTGAAAGCTTAAGCCTATGCAGTGGCGTAAATTTAGAGATGCTTCTGGGGGATAAGATTAAATTCTGGGGGGGGGGAGGAGACTAGCTTAAAAACTGGACCCTCACAGGGCGAATTCTTCCCATATAATTTTATAAATTCACTTTATAATTTATTTGCGTCACAAATTTTATGAGTAAATCATCGTGAAGTGTTGGTGTTGAAAAAATTTGGAAAAGCACTGATTTCAATATATTCTGTCTTGATTATTTGTTATTCAAAATTAAATGTAATAAATATCATATTATTAGGAACCGATTTAATTAGAAATTATTATTCTTATAAATCTTGTGAAAATAAGTTTTTCTGAAGGTATTTTTCATCACCCCTACGCACTTTAAGAACGTTGTCCCAAGGATATTTAAAGCAACCTATAGTTTGTGTTAAAGTAGGCCTACGTCGTTTCTTATGTAAACTCCGTCAATAAAATCTTCTCACTTTTCTGGATTAGGGTCAAAGAAACTGCTAGTTTGCCTATGGAAAAACGATGGTTCAAACCATAGACATAATAGACTAGAGCAGTCATAGGCAACCTTTGAATTTATGGGGGCGCATATATCACTGAGGACCGGTTCGATGGGCGCACCCCTCCCCAACCCATCGATGGAAAATAGAAAGGTGCGGAGTTCAATACCCGGGCGTTACAAACATTAACTGTCGCTTTATAATACCATTGCGCTTATATTTAGCGACGTGGAACACCGAATGAAAAAATAGCTTTGCAGTATTTTTAAAATAAATTTGTGACAATTTTCCACATTAAGAGTAGGTCGTCAGCAATTTGTCATCATGCACACGCACGTTAAAACAAAACTTTAAACGAAAAAGAAATGGTTAAACAGGAAAAGATTTTAATAAAAATAAATTAAAGAATCACAATAACACTATTTATTTTCATAAAGTGCACAGAAATGTAAAACTTAAAAAAATCAAGTTTCTCCTTTGGGGAGAAAGGTGTTTGACAGGCTCTGGGCGACAAGTTCGACAATCGTATTGGGCGAAGACGTAGGGCGGTTCGGTAAATGGCTGGTACTACTTTATAATACAGTACTTGGAAGCAGGGGTACAATGCGGGTGCGTTCCTTCGTTCAAAAGAAAAGAAAATTACAAATTGATTCGCGGGCGTGTCAAACCTTATGGACGGGCGCATGGTTGCCGACTGCTGGACTAGAGGATTCATGACATAGATAATCCTGTAAGGGGAAGTGCGTCCAGGAGAAAAGGACCCAAAGAAACTTCATATTCTGTCGTGTGTATAATTTTTTTTTTTGGAGCTGTTATTGAGTGACTGTCATTATTAAGTAAACATTATTTTATTTTATTAGTTTACAAAAATATTTTAATTTGTTTTATTTTCACAATTATTTATAAGGTCTTGGATTTCGTTGTCCATGACGTGTCCGTTACTTAACTAAATACCACTATTATATTAACGACTAGGAACACAAAGTTTTTTATAAATAAACACATAAAGTTGTGACGATTTAAATTGTAACAGTAATTGTAACATAAAAAAAAATTAAAAAATTAAGTTTGTGAGCGATTAAGCCACTTTAAATCTCACTATAATACCTATAACCCCTAAATGTACTCAGTATGAGAGGAAGAAGTAATTAAGAAGTACGAAGATACTTTAATAAAAAAGCATATTGTAAATAGTTATTATTGTCGTATTTAACCCTTTGCTTGTTGTCAGGCGCTGACCTGTTAATTCCGGACTCGACATGTCTCTCGAGTCGTCTGTAATTTAGAATAAGATAAAAAACCTAATGTTAATAATTAAAAATCTGAAGACACAGATAGTCGCTAAAACAACTTATTTAAATTATGTATATTTATTTAGGTATAGTTTGTGTAAATAAAAATGTTAACTTAAAGAAAGATAGGGACTATATTCTCGCGCAATAGTGGCCCTACTCCCCCTTGTTATGTACCAGTCGAAGCGAGCAGAAAATCTCTCTCTCGCTATGCTGACTTCATGCAGTGCAGACGTACGAGCGAAAGCTCTAACACAATGTTGTTAATTCTTTTGTTTTACTTAAATATTGTATACGAGAAATTACTGCTAAAAGCATGTGTTATGTATTAATCAGTATAGTTATGTGAAAACAAGAGACATAACTTATAACACGAAACATAAAAATGGTGTAAAACAAGATGACTGCTAACTTCAAGAACTAACTACACTTTCAACATCATTCCTGGAGATGTGAACTACCAGAACTTATAAACACTCGTAGACCCGACAGAATATGCAGATCAGGACTTCCGAGAATCTACATGTATCTGCATCGTAGAAGGTTCAATCTACTCTGCGGGCCCATTAATCTACTTTTAACCCATTAATGACGAAGACCAGACCGAGATGATGACGGCGCATTCAAGGATTCCCAAGACGGACACCCCAGGACGAGGTTTCTACATTCCATTCTAAAGGTGACTCGATAGCCTCTCTATCGAGGGTTACTAATATTTGTTACACAACACACTTTAAAAGAGACTTTTCAGAGACTATTAATTTTGTAAACCTTAAAAGAGTAAATCTAAGAGTTTTAATGTAACTACTCAAATATCATACGTTGTAACGGTTTATATGTTAATGTATCGTAGAATCATTCCAAGTAATAATACCATTCTTCAAATGGTTAAAGAAGTCTTGGAAGCTAATATCATGAATTGAGTATAACCAAAAAAATCTTAACTACAAAATACAGAAAGTTAACCCGGATCCGAGGTATAGCTAAATAGAATCAATTTTGATCCCAAAGTCTAAAGAAAGCATTGAAATAATTTTAGTTTAATTAGTAATGTCATGGGATCTGTCAGTAAATGTTTTTAAATGTTAAATAAAGAGAAGTCGTCTTGTTACACACATATAATGAGTGCGTAAATCAATAAAATACCTTCCCTTGTTTCCTTACACAGTTAGCAAGTAAATTGTTAAGTGAATTAATTGTGGATACTATTCGTTACAACGTAGGCAGCCCATATAATTGACAGAGCTCAGTTAAGATGGGTTCCCTGGATTTGTAACGCGGCAATACGTTACAAAGTTTTACCTTACAGCCTGAACCGGTTTTCGCCTTCAAAAGGCTTCTTCAGAGGCTGCCGCTGGTAGCGCTGTCCGCCCAGTTGTGGGACACAATAACAACATCCCCTTAGATGAAAAAGACTACAAAGACGAACTAAACATGATAAAATATCTAGCAGAATCCAACGGATATGACAGAACAATAGTCAGTAAACTCCTACACAAAACGAACAACAGAGAAAGACAGAAAACAACAAATTCATAACACTAACATACATAAACACACAAACTGAAAAAATAGCCCACAAATTCAAAAAAGCAGGATACAGAATCGGTTACAAAACTACTAACAAAACAGAACACACACTATCAAAACACACACACAAAGCACAAAACAAATTCGATCTACCCGGTGTTTACAAGCTAAATTGCTCAAATTGCAACAAATTCTACATAGGCCAGACAGGACGTAGCTTCAAACAGAGATACATTGAACACACAAAGGCACTCCACTCCACTACAGAATCCACCTTTGCAAACCACCTCATTGAAGCAAACCACACATATAAAATCATCGACAATAACATGAACATTCTACACGTACACACAAAAGGCCGAAAACTAGACACTCTAGAACAATTGGAAATATATAAACACACGAAAACAAATAAAAACGACATTCTAAACGAAACAGACACAATTCAAATCGCACGCATTAGTCGAACATATCTCACCCCACACACACAGCATCGATCTTTCGAAATTCGATTCCGTCGCCCACAACAGGACGGACAGCGCTACCAGCGGCAGCCTCTGAAGAAGCCTTTTAAAGGCGAAAGCCGGTTCAGGCTGTAAGGTAAAACTTTATGCTTTTACTTATAAAAAACCTAGTGTTCCGAGTCGTTAATGTAATAGTGATATTCAACACTATTTGTTTTCATAAAGTGCACAGAAATGTAAAACTAAAAAAATCAAGTTTCTCCTTTGGGGAGAAAGGTGTTTGACAGGCTCTGGGCGACAAGTTCGACAATCGTATTGGGCGAAGAAGTAGGGCGGTTGGGTAAATGGCTGGTACTACTTTATAATACAGTACTTGGAAGCAGGGGTACAATTCGGGTGCGTTCCTTCGTTCAAAAGAAAAAAAAATTACAAATTGATTCGCGGGCGTGACAAACCTTATGGAGGGGCGCATGGTTGCCGACTGCTGGACTAGAGGATTCATGACATAGATAATCCTGTAAGGGAAGGGAAGTGCGTTTAGGAGAAAAGGACCCAAAGAAACTTCATTTTCTGTCGTGTGTATAATTTTTTTTGAGCTGTTAATAAGTGGGTGTCATTATTAAGTAAACATTATTTTATTAGTTTACAAAAATATTTTAATTTGTTTTATTTTCACAATCATTTATAAGCATTATTTCAACACACGGAACTGGCTTAGAAATAAACTTAAGCTAAGTAATTATGGAACTTTGCTGAACATTTTAATAGCTCTGGGTGGGGGGATGATCCCTCTGACTCCCCCCCCGTTATTACTCTACTCGGCCCTTGTGTTTTTAAATACCCTTCAACGTTTTTGATTGTGAGGAAATATTTGTGCGTTCCTCAGAAAATTGTCGACAATTCCTCTTTAGTTCCCTGGTTATTCTTACACATACACCCTTTCCTTATGGCTTTGTAAACTATTAAGCAGTGTTTGCTGGTAGTGTTTTTGACTGGGGAGGGGGGGGGGCAAATTTGTTTGGACCCATATGTAACAAAAATTATCAGTAGAAACTAAATTATTGCTATTATCATGAAATAATTGTAAAATTGAACCTTTTGCTTTACTACTAAAAGTATTGTTAATATCAAAAACCTACCTTGCAAACTACCAATATTTAAACAGTATTTGAAACTGAAATTATTTATAACCCTAAGCGGTTCACGTTCCTAAACTTAAATACTTAATAAATTATGTTATTAAATGCATGCATTGCTAACTAAAATATATTTGTTCCCTACCCTATTTGTTTCTAACAAATACGCACAGAACACACAGGCTCAGGCCTACACAGAATAAGTTACACGTTTATGTACACAAGGTTCGACAAAAACACTATCTTAAACAGAATACACTGCCTAATAAAGAATACATTATTAGGACATTACGTTGTGCTGAGTCAAAAGATTCAGCGCTAGTTCAGTCATTTTATTGGCAGTTTTGACGTTATTGGCAGTACGAAAGTTAAGGACAGTACAAAAATTAAAGTAATAATGAGTGCTGCTCCCTACCCGGAAGAGCAGAAACTACAGTTTTCGACACTTCGCCTTTTGGTCGGTGTCGCCATCTGCTGAGTTTTTGCAGCAGTTTTAAACAACGGTGCTGCGTCCTGGTGAGATTTTCGTTACCCAAACGAGGACGGCGTTCCGTTTTTTTTTTTTGTCTCTACAGGAAAGTCTAGCTGATTGCCTCGTGGAAAATTCCTTCGGTGGAGAGAAGTGTGAATTCCAGCATCTTCTTCTTATAACTATGGTGAGATAGTTTCTTAAACGACTGCGGTGAGTTTTGATTTCATTATATTAATTATATACTAAATTTCACGGGAGAAAACGTTTTTTTAGTAAGCTTGAGTAAGCCCCCACTTGTCGAAGCATGCGTTCCAAGATACGTAATTGTTGTAAAGTTTTTATAAACCAATAAAACTTGATTATTGGAGTGTCAGAATCTCGGCCTTAATACCTAAAGTACAATAACCACAAAATAATTAAGTTTGAACTTTCATTAACACCGATGTAACGAGATTGTGTTGTGCACTTAACCTATTGCACAATGCCTCGTCATTAAGTGGTATAAAGTTTTGCTACAATGACAGTAAAACTTTATACATATATATATGGGAACTTACTCAGGCACGTTTTAAATGTAAATCATGTCACATTCAAATTAAAGGTGTTCTCAGATTTTATGGAGTAAAAAAAAACTATGTGTTTTAAATAAATTCTGCACCACGTGGTAACCTCAATTTCACTCAAAGTAATAAGTTCATAAGATATTACAGAGCCAAGATAAATTATTATATTGCAAAGCAACTCACATTCAGTGAGGTTCAGGCTATAAAGGGTTATAAAGAATCATTGTTAGAGAGTTTTTTTAAGTAAGGCATGTTGGCCAAAATAATGTTACCAAGTTTTATTATGTAGCACATAACTAGGTGTTGTTTTTATATATGATTTTGGAGGGTGTCCAAACAGTGGGGGCATTTGTGTGTGGTCTCTCACTAAAAATATAATATGTGATCAGGGTTCGCCGAACAGAGACAAGTCCTGCTACATGACTGAAAGAATGACATCTTAAAAGCTCCACACTCGACACCGAAGAGAATAAGACCACAACAACCACAACAACATGCCAATCATAAGATCGCCACGTTACAAATAAGAGATCATCCTTCTGGGCACATAAGCAGGTGAAAAACAACCATTTATAATTAACACGTAGAATCAACATGGCACCAGTTATACATAATCATCAGTTTTTACCTTTCAAGTTAAACATTCATTTGGATCCCCAATTGATGGGACAGTTTAGTGTGAACACTAAGAATTAATTGTAAAATTTCAATATATGTATAGTAAATTGTCAGTTCAGAGACTGACATGTCTACAACACAGCATCCAACTTAGATTTCCACTCATTTATTTATAGGGCTTTCGCTACAGATTTAAAGTCAGTTTTGTTATTAGTAATTTTCTCAAGTTTAATTTACTATGCATAAAAACATATATTTTCTCTTATTTTTAAAAATCAGGTTATGTCATTTGTATAAAAAGATTACTGGGGAGGTAGGTGAATTTTTAATTAGTTTCAACCAAGCTATGCATGTCGAAACACTTTTCAACTTGTTTGTCGAAACAAGGTTGTTGAGACAAATTTGTTGAGACTGGTCATAAGTTGAAGGAACATGTCCGTCTCTGACACACAAATGTATTTTTTTATATAAGGTGCCAATATTGTGCAATTTTTCTCTTTTCATTAATTGGCCCTAATTTAGTCTATATAAATTCTTTATATTAATCATGGTAACTGGGGGGCGTTAATTATTTTAAACAATTTTTATTTCTCACCTTAATTAAGTATTTTAGCACTTAGCCACTTAGGCACTTCTTTTGAATTTTTATTAGGTCCTGGGGACATTTGTATGCAATACATTATGATACACATGACGTGCAATTAACCCACACCATGTGGGTACTATTATAAATGTAAATTTCTTATCCTAATTCGGATTTATTATTAGAATTTATATACACCAGAAGGGCAATATAAAAAGGGGCGTGGCAAGAGACCTTTATGTATTTGTATACTATTGTATAATGTAATTTGTCTTGTGGAACATGTTATGTATGTATATTTCTGTGTACATTTTGGGGGATATATATATATATATATATATATATATATATATAAATATTATGCATTACTGTACTTTTGGTGGGAACTTGGGATATAGGGATTTATTATTCAGGGTCTTTTACAACAGAAAGTTAACACATGTAGGCATGTGGATATATCCTTTTCATTTTCTTTTTAAGGGAGGTATTCTATCTCAATAATCGTGGCTGATCATTTCTTTAAGGAAATTAATTATTTTATTTAACAAGTATAGGAAGTGTCACCTTTAAAGTTCATTTAATTGGTTGAGTAATTATTTTAATTATTAATAGTAACTGGGAATGAAATCATTTATCTTCATTAATTTATATACTACATTTTAAAAAGGAACACATGATATAAATTTTATATTTTATTAAATAGTTTAATGGGAGCTTATTTTGAGGTTAATGATTATTTTAAAATTTCAATTCATTGATGGTGACATAGCAATTATTTTCTTGGATTCAGTTAATATTTTTCAGGTGGCCTTGTTGAGAGGGTATACTTCTTTATTTAACCATTTAAAGGGGAATTCTAAATCACTGTTGTATTTATTTGTTCATTATATTTTTATTATGAGATAGAATAATAAAATGGGATTGTTAATTATTTAATTCTTGAGTTTTCATTGCAAGTCCCGTCTCACTGGATCCAGCGCAATTTTTAGCTTCTCTAGGCCTTAGCCTAGTTTTAATTAACTTGTAACCCCTCTTTACAAAAAGAAATATTCTTTTTGTTTTAACTACTCAAGATGTTGAGAGGGTTTCAACGTTTACACAAAAAGTACAACAAGAACACAATCAAAACTATATAAAACACAAGAGAAAATATATGCACTTTACACAGCAACAGAGGAGTTTTGAACAACCCTCCGGTTCCTATGAAAATAGCTGCGAAATCAGAAAGCGGGCAGAGCCCCACCTGTAATGGTTGATGGTGATTTAAATGCATAGACACTTTCTTTAAATAAGTGTACACGTCTCTTTCCCCGCTCACCGCAAGACCGGCCTATGCAGGGAGGACGACAGCGAAAACGTCCGGCTGCGGGTCCATGTCGAAAACATCGGGTGATCGCTATTAGTCGCCCCAAAAATATCTTTCAATAAGGATACTACACATTATAGTTATAATATTGACAAGTTTAATTTGCAAATTTAGTGGGAGGGCTGCGCCCTTTTGCCCTCCCTGTACGAGCCGCCACTGCTATTAAGTCTATAGCAATATTAAACGCAAAAGAGTCTAAGAATTCGCCACGCCTTTCAGGCAATCCTATGGTCATGTTTACAAACAACGGGTCTGTGGCAGGCAACGTTTTGGTATTGTCATTTGAATAACCTTCTCCGCCATTTTAACAGTGTTTCTTTCTACACCTCACAAACGCATGTGGTACAAATTAATTTTTGAAATATTTCTACTATAAATTATATCTATAAATAACTATCGTACTAGTTTAAAGTGCAATTGTTTTAATATAATCCAAGTTAATGGAGTGAAATTATTGTTATGAGTAAGATTATTACAATTTCTGTAAATACAGAATGTTTTAAAAAGAATGACTCAATTTTAAATAGTATAATTGAGTTATTAATCTCAAAGTCATTAGAAATTACACACACGCGCGCGAGCACACACACAAACATAAACTAGGAGCTCAAACTAAATTGTTTTTTCCTATTATTAAACAAAGAATTGTCGTAAATATCCCAATGTTACACAAATTGACAGCTATACTGACAGGCCACGGTAAACTTAAATCTTATTTTTATCGTTTCAAGATTTCAGATGACCAAATGTGTAGTTGCAAAGGTGGAGAACAGACAGTTCGTCACCTCATTTATGAGTGTAAAATTTTACATAAAGAGAGAACGGCCTTCAGGAGAAGTATTGCAATGTGTGGTGGAGTCTGGCCGATGCAAGAAAAAGATATGATTACGAAAAAACATATTAAAGCTTTTCTTATATTTGTCAACAGTATACATTTTGATCTTTTGTGATTTACATTGTTATAGTATTGTTGTTATTTTTGGCTGTTTTGGTCACGCATTGTGTTTAGTTTTACCGTAGTTATTCATTGTTGCGTTATTATTGTTATTACTATTAGCTATAGGCCTATGTATGTATTGTGTTTTATAACTGAATTTTTATTAATTAATATTTGTTAATAATTAATAAGAATAACATAACATGTAGTATTACATTATATTGTAATGGAGCTCCACACACACACACACACACACACACACACACACACACACACACACACACACACACACACACACACACACACACACACACACACACACACACACACACACACACACACACACACACACACACACACACACACACACACACACACACACACACACACACACACACACACACACACACACACACACACACACACACACACACACACACACACACACACACACACACACATGAAACAAATAAAAATATAGGTAGAGCTAAAGTATTTAAAAATAAAAAAAAATATATATATTATATACAATATATAAAATATATAATGTATGTATATAATAAATATATAAAATATATAAGAATAAAATAAAACAACAGGACTGCACTCTTTAAGTTAGTCCTGTTTTAGTTATGTTATTTGGGTTTTAACAGTGTTTTTCTCCGTCGTTTTAACAGTGTTTTTCTACACCTTTATTGCACTGACGTGTACAGTATAAATTAATTTTCCGGTTATTTCTACTATAAGTTATATTTACAAATTACTATCGTACTGTTTTAAACGGAATTTCTTTTAATATAACGTGAGTTGTTGGAGTGAAATTATTGTAATTGGTAAATATTGTTGTAATTAGTGTAAATATAATTGGGTTAATATTCTTAAGATCGTTAGAAATCACACACACACACACACACACACACACACACACACACACACACACACACACACACACACACACACACACACACACACACACACACACACACACACACACACACACACACACACACACACACACACACACACACACACACACACACACATGAAATAAATAAATAAATATATAGGGCTAAAGTAAAGAAAATTTTGATTTATCGGTAGAGGTTTGCATAAACTAAAACTGTTAATCTGTTAGGTTCGCCCACGTACGTGGGTAATCAATTGCGTTTTAAAAATTTAGCAAAGTATAAATAGCACCGTATATCAAAACGTGTTATTATAAAGGTAGTTTTTTTTTTCATTTACTGGACACGCACCAAATCATTTTTTTTCGTCGGCTGTCGAATTCGTTTTACTTACATCGAAATTTAAACCGTTTTTTAACCGGTTTTGTCAAGAAACAGGATTGTCCGGGCAAAAACGTTAATGGACTCCCCATTCACGGATCGCGCTTACACAGGATTGGCCTTCAGACGCGCGCGCGCGCGCGCGCGCGCGCACACACACAGCGTGGGATTGTTTCAGAAACGCCACATTAGTATTGTGTAACGTAACTGTATATTACGTTCCACTTCCGGACTAGTACATAAACGTGTGACTACCGTCCTGTGTGTGTGTGTGTGTGGGCTATGTAACGCATAACGACCAGTAAATCTGTCATGTACTTCCCTCCTATTGACAGATTCTTGTTCTGCTCAGACCTGTGCGCTGTCCTTCAGGTGTCTGTATCCCCAACAGTCTAGCACAGGGGTCTCCAAACTTCCAAACTCTGCCAGCGGGCCGCATCCGGTTCGCGGCAACCCAGCCGATGCTGCGTGCAGTTTTTAAATATACCGTCAAAATACTTCAAATATTACAACATTTTACTAAATAACTAAACAAGAAATAAGTTCAGTAAAACGTTATAATACTTTGTAGAAATTTAAAACATTTACGTGGTTAATGTGCTCGGCTGGCTGCCTTGAATGAATCACGCTTTTCACTCGCATCAACCTAAAGCAAAGATTCCGATTCCCTCCGTGAGCTTGGCAAGAGCAATGCTTTTTCGATCGACCTATAGTTTTCATAAATGAACTTTGTAAAATAAAAGTACAGGCCTAACTTGTCAGATGAATCAGATGAACACTTGAAATCCATTTTAGTGATAGGAGCATCAACATTTGACCAAAAATGGGCAGACATTATATGTCAGAAGCAACTCCACACATCCCATACGTACATAAGGAAGGCAAAAAGTAATACATGAATGTTATTTTTTCCTTACTTTTATTTGCATTATTTTGAATAAATGAATTTGTTTTCTTTGAATAAGTCTGATTATTTTTTATTAAAACACTTATTTTATTGACTTGATTATTTTGTAAACTTAAAATATATATATATATATATATTAGTCACTTTCTGCTACAAAAATAATACAACAACTAACGGCATATACAAAATTGAATGCCAAGATTGCAATAAATGTTACATAGGACAAACAAAAAAACAGCTGAAAAAACGTTATTTTGAACACCTAAATGCATACAAAAAACCAGAAATATATAAATCCAATTTAGCCACACATGCAATAAACACAGGACATGAATTCCCAGACATAACCAATGTAACACTAATAAAACATATACCACACAAAGGCACCATAATGAACATTTGGGAAAATTTACAAATATACAAACATAAAACAGAAAACAAACTAATACCTGAACAAATACAAATCAATACAAAACATGACACAATATTCAAAGCACTCAACATTGAAAATGCACAAAAAACTAACACATACACCACAATCACACACAATAAAACCAATTTGAAATACCAGAAGCCAACAGGAAGCCACAATAATAATAGTCAACCAACAACACATATGTACTTCACCAGACAAAAAAACCGGAAGGCTGAGGATGGGTACAAGATAGTACCCGAAACATGTTCCAAAAAAGGAGAAAAAAAATAACATCTTGAGGTAAATTTAATTATAAATATTAAATGTAATATATATATATATATGTGTGTGTGTGTTTTGTGTGTGTGTGTGTGTTGTTGGCCCGCCTGACTTCCAAGATTTTTCAATTCGGCCCTCAAGTGAAAAAGTTTGGAGACCCCTGGTCTAGCATTCCCGTGTTCTTCTTTCCTGTGCCTCTCTCACTCCATTATTGTTTCTGGATGCAATTAAATCTAAGTCGCCGTTCAGGTATTACGTATACGTTCAACAGGGAAAGGGGGTTCAAGCTTTGGTTACTTTTGCCGACAAGGGGAAGAGAGGGGATCAGAGAAATGTTTTCGTGAGAGAGACAGACGCGCACGCGAGACTAATGGACCCCGGTGGGCTAGAGGGGCTAGAGCCCCGGGCCCCGCATGTCGGGGAGCCCCATGCCCGACCATTTAAAAATTCTCATTTTCGAACGAATAAAAGTAAAATTTTCCTAGCAAGCGAAATATTAAAAACCGCATTGACAAGGAGAGTACCTGAAGTGCGGATCACGGATTTAAATGAAACTTGGGGACATGTTTAGGTACATAAGGTTATGGTAAAAGCCAAAGCATTAAAGTTTAACGCTCAAAATTTCCCCAGTTATAAGCTATCACAATTGTTTTATGATGATTTTTGGAGAAGGCTCGAGAAAAATATACATCCCTTTGAAACTCAATAATTCAGATTTTAATCTGCTTAGAAATACTTAATAAACACAAAATAAAAGTAGGAAAGATAAGCTTATTTGATTTTTGTCGGTTTAATACGGTTTAAGAACAATATTTTGTTTATTTATTAAATAATCGTCTGAATAATGTTAAGTATTGTGCAAAATGCGAAAATTTCATACACGGGGACTTTCTCTTAAATAGCCCCGGGCCCCCCATAGCCTTAATCCGGCCATGACGGACCCCGCTAGGAGAAAGACAGAATAGATCCGTACTATAAAAACTGAATAAATTATCACAGGAGTTTAAGGCAATTGTATTCACCATCAGTTGTAGCGAGACGTAGCTTTGTATATTTTACAATAAATTCTACCGCTGCGAAGAGTCAAAACATGTTTCAGAATCGTGGTCTAACGTCTTCTAACCTTGGTCGATAGATTACAGTAATGTAAGACTTTTCCTCACTATTTTATCTATTCTTGGATAATAATTAACGTGTCGCATTTTATTTCTGGAATTCTAATATATACATTTTCCAAATACGTTGTTTATACCTGTTTAAGATACCACACCTTATCAAATAAACAATTAAAAAAATAATTAAACCTTTGATATAGTTTTGACTTTTGTAGTTTATCGTCCAGTGGTATTTGCTGTAATTGATTAAACGACCGAAGCGAGTTGTCAGTTTTAACTCGACCATATCGCGTTTGTCTGTGTCTGTCTGTCTATCTGCTTTTGGGCTGTGTCTCACGGTAACTTCTGAACGCATCAACCGATTTTTGTAAAACTTGTGATGCGTGTCCATACTTTAACCTTACAGAATCCTATTGTGTTTAAGATTCATAGGGGGCAAGAGGTACAAAAGTGAAGTGATTATTCTACAGTTTAAAGTACGGGTCCTATTCTACAATTTGACCTGTCGCTGCCGGCATCCCGCAGGGTTTCGTCCTCACCCCTCGTTCCGTAGCTCGTGTAGACGAATGGCCTACCGGTTTTGCCCGGAGTCACGTTGTCCTTCTTCGCCGACGACGCTGTGTACATTGCAACTTCCCGTACCCGCGATATGCGAGCACAAAGCTGCAGCGTCAGTTGGACTGGCTAAGGAAGTGCCGGGTGACGATCAACACTCGGAGAAATCCGAGGCGATCTGTTACACTTGTATAGCGAGCGAAAATTTAAAAAATTCAAATTTTCTTCTCGACTGATTTTGTTCACACGCAGTTGGGTCAACGACTTCAAGTCAAAGCAATAAACAAGGCTTAATGTGAAGATGTCAAACCAGCGTCGCTAGCAAACAATAGAAAGAGTTAGGCTCTACTCAACAATATATGAAAGTTCGAGATGACAAGAGAAGCTTGGCTAAAAATTATTACCCCACAACAAACGACACAAAGCAGACGAGGGCACTCACACGTGTACGGAGAAATAAGGCGAACGTCCGCTCGAGTTACGTCAAAATACGATGGTACTGCAAAAAACGACGCGATGTTACATCGGAGTTGAGCGTGCTGCACTTTACAGAGACAATGAAAGAAATAACTAGTTGAAAGGACTCGAGTAAGCTGCACAGCTGGAGGTAACGTTTACGTGACAGACACAATTTACGGTTAGAAAGTCGGGGTGGCTTCACCAGCCAACGTATGTCAGAAATTATTAATAGCTACAAAAAAGGGGTGGAAGATAGAACAATACTTCAAGATGACCAGAGAAACAGATGGGAAAAGTTAGGACAACATTGCGTATGTCCCACACAAAAGAATGATCGACAGGCGCGTAATCGCCAGAAATTCTGCGAAAATGGTCAACGTTCGAACGGAAAAAGTCCGGGGATGTCTGACAACCTATCAGAGTACAACGTCTTGCAACGACACCGGTGGAGAGGAGAGTTTCTATGGTAACTAAAAGCCAAAGCGAATCATTGAACAGGAACCAAAAACCCTGGAGAAGTGGGACAAAATATTCTGAGAAAATATTGAGCTGACCTATCACAAGTAAGAAAAGGCGTGGACAGGCCCCAAGACAAAATTTGAGTAGGGACAAGTTGATAAAACTAACTGTCTAACACGGTGGAGTCAGTCAGTCTTACTCTCAGTCTTAACAGTTTTAGCGGTCTTAGTCGAGGCAGACTTATCACATTTTTGAACATATATTTTGACTCGGTATTACTGTGTTCAGTTTCGTATAAGTTATCAATCTTAGTGAAAACGCCATGTTATAATGTTCGGACTTAGTTTTTTCAAACTGTATGATTCAAAGTGCGACTTAACGAACTTATGTAAGCATTAAAAGTATTAAGAATATCTGAGTGAACAATTCAATCTCAACACATACACGAAACATTACTAGTGTACTGTACAATTTAGACAAACTTACAGTTAGCCAGTGTTACTGAATTACATTAAATGTAACTGAACATTTAATACTTGAACGAGATAATCAGCCAAGTAATATAAACGTATATACATCAACACAAAGTCGAGTGAATTTCAGTGATGAACGGACAGCAACAATAACTTTGCGAAAATGAACATACAACACTCATTTTAGAATGATATACACAAACTGACATTGAAAGCAATAGCATATCTACACTACTCTATAAATGACGCGAGTTCACGTGGGTGTGCACAAGTGATAGTGCATTCAACGTTATTCAACAAGATGTGTCCTTCATCCTACACAACAACACAGAGATCAATCACCGCTGAACCATGAACGGATATTCTAAATTCCAAGTAACAATTTATTAATCTATTAATTTAATAACTACTACTGTCCTGATTCTTTCAAAGAATCCCTACCTTGGGAGTTTTATATAAATTTGATAAAAGAATAAAGTTAAAGTTATAAATAATCAACGAGTAAGCGAAACTATCTGGAATTAATGAACGCATTAATTAATTATTATTTGAATTATTGTATACCAAAAGTTATGTATGTATGTCTTTTTCAGCCATCATATAAGCTAGAACTTGTTTTTTTAGATATATGTGTTATGTCATGTATTTACAGGTACAGCAGATTTTTTTTATGTGTATGGATATAAACTGACGTAATGAATAAATAAATTAGTCATTTAAGTACATTTAAACAAATGCGTTCATTATTACAAAAAACCTACATGTTAAAGTTTTTAAGAACATGATTAATTTACTTAAGAGTCTCTTGTCCATTATGCTAATTGGTAGATCAATTTGCTAAGCGATTTAACTAATTAAGTCACATAGTGTTTAGCAAAATAACGCTGTACATTAATGACGCTACTAACGCGGGGCATAGATAATTAAAGTAAGAAACAAATTTTAATTATACACATCTATTGTAAATGATAAAGGACTGCCTTTATCGCTGTACTTGTGATCCATTTCTCGATGCCAACCCCTCCCGTTAGAAGGAAGGCCCATCGTCTGGAAACAGACGGTGGGGTATGTAGGCGTTCGACTCGACCTGTGTCTATTCTTCAACTCCCACATGACTGAAACCCTCAGTAAGACTCGTGCCGTCCTAGCCTGAATATTTCCCATGCTCTCGTATCGTAACCACTTGGCTTTGCGCTCATAAGTCAACATCTATCTGTTGTTTCTCAGGTCGTTTCTAAGCTATGCGACTCCCGCATTGTGGTCGCTGTTATCAAACTTCAAAACATGTAGGAGCAATCCCAATCGACAGTCCTCCGATTCTTGTCGAGGTCTTCATGGTTTGTCACGAATGACGTAACCCGCGGAGGTCTTCCGATTCCCACACTGTTTGCCTTTGTCCAGTTGGTGGCTGCAACTCTCTTTGCTGCAACCGCGTGTTACCCTGTCCCTATCTGAGGACCATCAGCGCCACAGAACCTTCACTCCTCCGATACAGGTCAAACGCCCTCGCGCGACTTTGGATCAACCCCTCCCCATTAAGCTATCCTCGTGCAGTACTCCTAGTTAGCATCCATGGAGTTTACTTTTCAAAACCCATAACCCCTGACTCTCTTCATGGAATCCCATCCTAACACGTCTGGCTACGCTGCTTGCTGTTGTAGCCTTTGTCACCGGCACGAAAGGTCTCTGCCTCGCGGAAAGCGACCGACGCCTCAAGGTGTCTGCTAGCTGTATTTGAGACGGGGGCCACCTGTCGTCTGAATCGGTAACAGAAGCTGTATCATGATATAAAACCACCATCCAGTAATCGCGTTGGCGGCAATCCTTCCAGTCATTGGTTCCTGTCGATTGACCAGTAGTTATCTTCTGGTAGTTATCTGGCCCGAAATCTACAAAACACTTATGAGGCGAGTGCTGACATATGCTTCAGAAATCTGGACAATGACAAAAAATAGCGAGAGACTTCTAGGCGCAGAAAGGCAAAAATGAAAGACGGATTCTAAGAACAATATTTAGGAGTACAAGAAAATGGAATGTGGCGCAGGCGCTATAATATGAACTATACCATGTTTACAAAGAGCCGGACATAGTCAGGATAATCAAATTATACAAGCTAAAGTGGGATGGACACAGAGAGAATGGAGGAAGGACAGCCTACGAAACATATTTTCTACTAGAAACCAATGGGTAGTAGAAAAAGGGGAAGACCCCGAACTAGATTCAAAGACCAGATAGAGGAGGAGCTCGGAAAACTGAACACAAGAAACTGGAAGGGTATGCAATAGGGGGGAGTGGAATCGACTCTTGGAGCAGGCAAAGACCCACCAAGGGTTGTAGAGCCACGGCTGATGATGGCCCGACCTGCAGGCTGCAATGTGAAGGTACAGTATTCCGTGCGTCGTCGAGTAGCCGCAGCGTGTTGTGCAACTGTCAACGTGGTAACTCTCAGTCAATTATCACAGCCACGTTCACTTATCCTGTGTTGTGTCTGGCTCGCGTACGCTCGGTCAGAATCACCGCCAGCAGGAAACATCGTGTCTCTCCCACTTTGTCATCGGCTATTTTCTGAAGTAAGGTAGCATATCTCTTCCAAAGCGTTCGACGCTATTATTTTATTTTCTTATAACTGAAAGCCCTAAAACGTTTGCCGGGAAAATGTGCGCCAGAGTATGTCGCAACCGTCGTGTTGAGTTGAGGGTAGATGATACCGCGACTTTGTATACAGGCAGGTGGTTTTTGTATGCGGCCTATTCTAGACTATTGCACTCTTTAGTACGAGATGTGATCCTTTTATGTTCGTGTATTTTTAAAGCGAATTGTGAGTTCATGCGGATATTGGTTATGTCTACGTGTTTTAAAAGTGTCTGTAGCAACTGGCTGCGTGCTTTCAGACGACAGACATATCACTAATGTGTCTGGTGACGTAGCGGTCCTCAAGTAATAATATCTGTACGACTCCTTCTGATGGTTGAACATCTAACGCGTCTTCTCTGTAGTAAGAATTTATATAGAAAGGATATTAGAATTATTTATTACACAACTGTAGTATAATAAATGTGAAGTTAAGGTAAACAAACTGTCAGACGAAATTCAGAACCGACATGGTGTTAGACAAGGACGTGTGTTCTTATCGATCTGTTTAATTACACTCAGAAGAAATAATCTAAACTGATCTGTCTAAAGAGATAGCGGCTATCAATATCAATGGAAAATTGATAAATAACCTAAGGTATGCGCAGGATGACACAGTGCTGACTGCTGAGTGCTTGAAGACCTACAGAGACTGATTAGTAGTGTTGAGGAAGACAGTGAAAACAGCCAGTGATTGACAGTAAACGTTGGTAAAATGAAATTCATAATTGTATCTAAACACAACAGCGAAGCAATGTAGTCGTTAAGAGTGGCGAATAGAAAGAGTAGGTAAAATAAATCCCTGGGTACTTTAGTTTATATAAAAGAACTAACTATACGGAAGAGATAGAATAGGACAGGCGGAGAGCGTCTTCACTTGAATGAAGAAAGTGCTGTGCAGACATGACCTTAGTCTGAATCTCAGGATCAGATTGTTGAAGTGTTAGGCGGTCCCAACGTTGTATGCTTCGGAAGCCTGGTCTTTAAAGAAAATCACCGTAAAGAAACTAGAGGATTTTATTTGTAGGCCTACGTAAGGATCTTGATAATTGGTTGGAGGGATAAGAGCAGACAGACGACGAGGTACTAAAGAGGAAATATATGGCAGTAATAAATTGTATAAAAGTACGGGAATTCCAATATCCGTTTAATGAGAGGAGAAAATATCAACTTCTACAGCTAATGATGCAAGGAAAATATAAGGCAGAAGTCGGGGGACAGAAGGCTTATTTCCTGGTTGCATAACCTAAGAGAATGGTTACAGTGTATCTCAATCGATTTAGAGCAACTGCATACACAATCCGAATTGCAGTGATGGTTGCCAATCTTCTCAGAGGAGACGGCACTTAAAGAAGAAGAAGAAAGGCCCCTTTTTATAAGTCTTCCACCAACTACCAGCGCGGTGGTAACTACCGGTGAGTGAGACAAACCCGTAAGGGCTCCTCCCTTCATTTGTCTGTATCACTGGCCGTAACGACAATGTGTCTTCGGAAATGCTGTGTGTGTGCGTTTGATTGGCTGTCTTTGGTTACTATGCACTCAGTATGTTGGTGAAGAAAGACAACGTTAAGGTTCAAACGGATCTAATTTTCTAATTCTCGAATCCTTTTTTTTTTCTTCGAAATTGTAGAAATCTAGGTACGATTTACAGAACATTGGTGATTTCAAGGACATGGAGAGTGAAATGGTGTTTCACGAGCCTTTGAAAATATTTATAGTTGTGGGAATAGGCTATTTTTATTTCACTATGATCTGTTTTTTGTTTGCACGTCTGTAGGATAATAAGACTTTTTGAATTTTGTTTTCAATGAGGGTGCTAGAACATACTATGCCGATGTCATCTATTTTGACTACTAAAAATATTATACGCTCGCGCGTGTGTGCGTTTTGCAGTAGAACAGTAGGAAATAGTTCGATCTCAACTAACCGCACCTTTTACCAAAATCTTTGGTGAAAACGATCCTAAATATATTATCACCAACATGTGTAGCATTACAGTCGAAACAACATTTTTCAGAAAGGTACTGGGAGTTGAGGTGTTGAATCCCGTTTCCAGGGAGCGGTGTATTAGAAATCACATATTACGCGCCAAGTTTTTTCTGGTATTAGCATATATGATAACCTCTTAGCTGCGAGCGGAGCGAGAAGAACGGGTCATTAAAGGGCCAAGCGTCGATCTAATGCTTCGATGTCTGTGACACATGAATGATGTTTTTAGTAATCTGCACATTAACATCCTCGCGGGCGAAGGCCGGCGTTTCGATGCCTATACTGAGAGAGCGCAGAGGTCTGTCACCTACGGTATGGGTTCAGTATGTAGAGTACAACGAAAAAATGCATGTATAAAAAAATATGCTATTTACAATACAGACGTGTGTTTAGAATCGTATTCACAAAACTTTTGGCAAAAGGTAGGTTCGTTGAGGCTGAACAATTTCCAAGAGTACAATCCACACCAAGCTGAAGTAGCCTTGATCATGCGATACAATGATACTGAAACAGGCAGGGATTAAAAAGGTAAATTCATTTGTGTGAGATAATATGACTACTGAGCCGTCATGGTTCAAACGTAACTCCTCGGACGCATGTGCGGCTCTCTGTGTGTATTAGTTTAATTCTATAATAAAGACACTGTTTGTTAATGTAACAAAATACGAGTAAGGTAGAAATAATAAGTAAAGAAAAGTATACATTTTACAAGAAATACTAATTATTGTAAAATATACTACGTACACATACCAAACACACACACACATACACACACACTCGCGCGCGCATGGAACATTCCGTTTATTTACGGACAGTAAGGATCGTTAAAAATATATGTATGTAATTTGACCGAAATAAAACAAAAACATTTTTACAAACAATTTAATGAACGTAGTATTACTTAACTTATTCACAGGAATCATTAATACAAAAGTGTATTTACAAACATACATGTCGAACATGATATGGTGAGTGGAAAACGACAAACCTGGTCGCAGATTTGTCACACATGTCCTCACATTTCACTTAACTTACTTTAAGAAACTGTAAAAGTACATGTATAGTTTTTAAACAACTTGTATACACACACAACTAAACTTTAGACTGCTCTGTTATTATCGGTTTCTTCTTTTTCTGGAAGTACGGTTCGATGTCTTGCAGTGTCTTTCCTTCGGTTTCCGGTAGACAGTAGTACAAGTATATGATGCCGAGGATCCCTACGGACGCGTACACGAGGAGCGCACCATTAAGGCTGAACCAGTGGTCCAAGTATATGAAAGACTTGGTTACAACGAAGATGAACGTGTAGCCGCAGGCCGCGGATACGCCTCCCGCTATCCCTCGTCCCCTGCAACACAACACACAAACTTTTAATAACATACGTCGAAAGTAAATATTTAAAATTGTACTTCCGCGGATAGATTGAGTGTTCTGAATTAACTTTATGACAAAATCGCAAATAATATGAAAATATAAAAAAATATGTTAGGTTGATCAAAGGGCAAAGAAATGTATGCTTCAAGGTGACAGGGTTAGGAGACGTTTTCTCCCGTTCGTCAGAAGCCACAGATTCGTAACGCACATTTATAATGTTCACTGTGGCTGCGAGATTTCGTCGAAATGACATAATTATGTCTGGTCGCATGTTACCATTTTTCGGATGCATAATGTACCCATTATTTGTGAGATATTCTTTCAGAAAATATGGCTGCGCGTTATACATGAGTAACGTAATTCATAAGAGTGTTTCCAAAATGTGTTGCTAAATTTTGGAAAAATTTCTACGAAATGATTCTACTCTTTAAACTGAGGGAATAATGTACAATAAATGTATGCCGAAAGTGCTTAATTTTCCGTGATATTTAAAAAAAACATCTGATTAGCACGATATTAAGTTCGTATTGCATACCAGGCCGTGACAGAAAAATGGTTACCGCTGTGAACAAAAACAATACAATAGTAATAGCTATCCCCGAGAACAATGCAAGATTTAAGAATAGCTGTCTATAGAGTGTGTAAGACTGTGAGAAAATTACTGAACAAAGAACTGTCAAATGTCGTTAATTGAAAACTAACCATATGCACGATTACTCTTGATCTGTTAAACTACTGAAAATAATCAGAATTATCACTGTTGCACACCACTATAGAAAAATTATTCCGATTAGCGCTTTCAAGCTTCTCAGCTCATCGTCAGTTCGGAAATAACAACAACAGAGTAAAACAACTCTTCACACCCCCACCCGGCCCACTGACCACACACACCCCCGCAAACAAGCTATAAGTCAAATGTCCCTTCCCAACCTTCCAACCCCGCAAATAGCTTGTTGGGGGGGGGCCGGGTGGGGATGTGAAGAGGTTGTTTTACTCTGTTGTTGTTATTTCCGATCTGACGACGAGCTGAGAAGCTTGAAAGCGCTAATTGGAATAATTTTTCTATAGTGGTGTCCAACAGTGATAATTCTGTTTGTGATTATAACCACTAACACAACTTTCTTAATTAATCTACTGAAATTAACACTAAGAGAAAAAATAATAAAAAATCTCGAATCTTCTGTTGTTCTATCGAATTATATTTCACCTCTGTTAAAATGACCGTTTTAGAAGACATACTAACTTTATAGGGAAGACTTCGCTGATGAGTATCCACGGTATGGAGCTGATGCCGAGTTGGGCGGCGAAGAAGAGCACGCTGAAGAGTACCATTGGCACGATGGGAGCATGCGTGCCCAGTATGATGTAGACACTGATGGCAATGGCGCAGACGACGCATGTAGTCATGGACAGGAAGGACAGTCCTCGTTTGCCGAGCAGCTTCATCACCGACATACAGCCTAGACTGCCCAGCACCTGCAGTGTGCCGATCATCACCTGCAAACACATACGCACAAGTACAAGTGTATTGTGAGGGCACCGTATCGAGAAATTTTATTGGAAGATGAAAAGAACATTGTAATAGAAAGAAAAGAAAAGTCAATCTAGGAATAGATACGAAAACTAACCCTAACTTACTCTAATATCTAAACCGCTTAGACATATTAGCCGTAACTATTATAAACGATATTGAAACGGGTATTATAAAATTACATGTTGGTACTTAGGTAATAATAATGATAACCTAAAAATAATAATTTTTTAAGAGGGGAAAAACGTTTTATGCACCTTCAGAAGAAACCGTCTGTCCCTTGGTGTATGAGACTCCCTCACCCACTAAAAAACCCACCTCTGATTTAGGCAGTGATGTCCGTCCTAGAACCACTTAACGTATTACTTCAGGATGAAGGGTATTGCGCCCTTATCGGCCTTCTTCTAATTGTCTCTTATGTGCTACAGCCCGCTGCGTGGAAGTAGGGCCTGTCTTTCTTTTTCTTGTATGACCGACTGAATAAATGTAGAAATGAGGTCCCATTCCTCCTTCCACAAAGCTTAATCTCAACTACGCTCGGGCGTGAACTCCCCGAGTTCCAATCACCAGTGCCATTCTCTGTTCTGTGAACCTCCAGCACTTAAAAAGGGTGTGCTAAGACATCTCCTTGGGAAGAGTCACCGTATTAGCACGCTGGGCACCTTTTCTATTCTGTGGAGGTAGGCGTTAAAATTACCATGACCACTGACGAACTGTGTCAGATGGTAGTTAACTTCACCGTGTTTGTGGTCAAGTTCTCTCAAGTTAAGTTCACCGCGTTATCCATTGTCTCAAGTTCGGCATGAGCCTTGCGGTCTATCTTATTCTGTTCTCTCTATTCCAACTATCTTGTCAGTGCTGGAGAGTGAGTTCCCTGGCTTTATTTTTTTGTTTTTTTGCCGCATCTATTCCAATTTCATCTCTTATTTCGAAAATGTGCTTTCGCTCTTGAGCCAAAAGGTCTATGGGAGCCACTTCCGCTATCACCAGGACTACTGCCTCTGGCACTGTCCAATAAGAAGATGCTGCTCTGAGGGCTCCTCTTCTCTGCACCGATGCCATTCGCTTCCTGTATTTCTCCACCTCTAGTGCATCGGCCCAGACTCTGCACCGATGCCATTCGCTTCCTGTATTTCTCCACCTCTAGTGCATCGGCCCAGACTCTGCACCGATGCCATTCGCTTCCTGTATTTCTCCACCTCTAGTGCATCGGCCCAGACTCTGCACCGATGCCATTCGCTTCCTGTATTTCTCCACCTCTAGTGCATCGGCCCAGATTTTGCAACAATACAGCAGTGACCGCCATCAAAAATTGCCATTCATAATAATAATCTTCTTCTTTAACTTCCTCGTTAGGACTCTGTCCTGTTCTATAACAACGGTCTTACATGCTGTCACTCCACCTCTTCCTTGGCCGACCAGTGCTCCTCTTGATGTTTGGTTGGCTATCTCTTACCTTTCTCACTAGTCTTGTGTCATCCAGTCTTGATATGTGTTCATTCCATATCCTTCTTCTTTCCGCAGTCCAAGAATTAAAATCTGTTACATTACACGTTACTCTTATACTATTGTTTGGCAACCTGCCTTTCCTAGTACCCTCCGTAATATAGTCATTTCTATAGTTTATCGTTTTCTTTGAGTTGTTGGAGTATCAGGCTTGGTCTCTGATGCATAGGATATTACTGAACGTATTGTGCTTTCTTAAACCCTAGTTTTTGCTTCTTGTGTGAGGTACTTATTATTCCATATAAAGTTATTAATGCATCCAGCAATTCTTTGCTTTCATCAACTGATGTTCTATTTCTTCATCTGCCCTATTGTTACTTGTAAGCCTTGTTCCTAAGTAGTCTATCATCTGCGTTACTTGTTCTATTATTCTGTCATTTATCACAAGCTTACACCTTAATGGGTCATGTGAATTTGTAATTGAAATAATAATAATGATAGTAACAATAATAAATGAGGCGTGGGTCATGACAAAAAAGGAAAGCGGCAAGATTCAGAGTGCTGAAATGCAGTTTCTTCAAAATACTTTAAATTGTACATTGCAAGATACAATAAGTAATGAAGATATCAGAGCAAAACTCAAAGTAAAGGACGTGAATGAAATAAAATTCCAATTTACAGAAGACAATAGTGGGATCATCTGCAAAAGATACCAGAGGATCGATTCCCGAAAGCGGCACTGAACTATAAAGCCATTGGTAAAAGAGACGTGGGTCGTCCGAGGATGAGATGGGTGCCGGAACAGGTTTATATAACCTAATCCTTGAAGAAGAAAAAGAAAAAGAAAAAGAAGAAGAGGAAAAAGAAGAAGAAGAAGAAGAAGAAGAACAACAACAACAACAACAACAATAAAAATAATAAAAACGACAACAACAACGAACAACAACAGCAACAATAATGGTAATGAAGTTATATTTTGATATAACACACCTGAGAAGAGGGCGTTTTTTCTTTGCAAGTTGTATGCACCCATATAAATGTACGTATCTGCCTATACGTTTACCGCGTGATCGATCAACATGAAAACAAATCTATACCAGTAGATTTTGAACGTAATACATTTATTATTAGGTCAAAATTAGATAATTTTTCAATTATCAGAAAAACAAGGTTACTCTGCTTTTTTGTTGCGCTTTAATTATTATAAACACAGTAAACATTAAACAGTTCGTTTACTACTGATTCTTAGTTAAACTTGTAACCACATTGCATAAACAACAAATAATCTAGTACTAATTTCTTATTTTATGTATGTTCTCATATATACCTGCAGATTTATATCCAATACATACATACATACATCCTCGGCGCTACAGCCCAGTCCGGGCCCTGGCCTCCAAAAGAAATCTTCCCCACTGGTCTCTACTCCCGGCCAATGTCCACCAGTTTGCTGCACCCAGCCTCACCGCCTCCTTACCAACCTGGTCCAGCCATCTTGTACGCGGTCTTCCTTTCCTTCTCCTTCCCATCGGCAAATAATTCATAACTCTTTTGATTTATATCCAATAGTTTTCACAAACATACACAGAGGCGTAACTGATAAAAATACAGACATTGTTCTGCAAACGTAACTCACGATCTTTTTGAAGGCTGCCCAAAATTTGCAAGGAGTGTTGACAGATATTAATTTTGTCAGATTATTAAATATTGAGATTGTATTTTGAACGAAATTCTTTATAATTTGTTACCTCACACAGATTTTTTTCTAACTTTCACTTTCATTTTTATCCTGTGGTACCTATGAAGTTAAGCAGATTTCAGAGTGCATCCTACATTTGGATTTGGGTTAAAATTACTTTTAATGTAATACCCAGGATGGATTTTTACAGTCATTTACAAAAGTAGAGGGAAAATACCGGTTCTGACGCACAAAGGATGCCGCCTTTCCCACTGTCCAAGATTTTTTCCCACGCTCTCCCCACCACGCTGGACCTGCAGCATCCGCGAATTTCCACCAATAAAATTTCATGCCACCTTTTGCGCGCCAAGTTCAAAGAGATGCCACCGTTCCCACGGTCCAAGATCTTTTCCCACGCTCTCCCCACCACCGCTGAACCTCCAGCATCCGCGAATTTCCGCGAATAAAATTTTTTATTTGATTTTTTTATTTTTTAATTAAATTGATTTGCATATCAAGGGTGGGTGGGAGGTGGGGTGGGTTCAATGAACCACCCGCATCCGCGAATATAATTTTTTATTTTTTTAATAAAGCTGATTTGGATATCAGAGGTGAGTGGTGGGTGGGAGGTTCCGACTTGATGCATTATAGTTTTATATTAAAATATATGACCGCGAATAAAATTTTTTATTTTTTAATAAAGCTGATTTGCATATCAGGGGTGGGTGGTGGGTATATATATAAAACTCTCTCTCTCTCTCTCTCTACACCAATCTCATTCTTCCAATGTGCGTAAAGTGTTACGCAATTATAATGTTACAAATATTAAAAAATATATATATATTTAAACTAGTATTTACAAAATATGTATACAGACGATTGTAATTTTAAAAATTCATTTTTGTATTAAATATATATATCGTAAACAATGAAATAATAATATTTCGTCAATTTTAAGATTTTAATAAAACAATTATCAGTTTAAATAATAATTTTCATGATTGTAAGATACAACCTACAAATTATTAAAATGTCTCTCACACACATTTCTGATTACTATACAAATAATTGCATACATATTCGGAGGTTTATAACGAAATAAATTAAAATAAACCATAATTTGTTTTAAATAATTAAATACAGGGTTTTGATACGAGTACGTTGACCGCATTGATCGGTTCATCGAAACAAGTCTATGCACACACAACGATACTGAATTAGATATAGTTATTATTCGCTAAATTAAACCAGAGGTCATTAACCTTGTGTACGACGTCCTACATTCTAATTTCACACCTGCTAGTCATTAGCAGCGCTGACAGTAATTAGGATTATAAAGTATTTACTCTAAAAACGGACAACTCTACTTTCTAATTTGACACCTGTCAAGCATTAACACCGCTGACAGTAATTACTCTAAAAACGGACATGCAAGCTTTCTCCCACTACCAGTGTACAATATATATACGCACAGAAAATTAGCGAAAATTTCTCATTTTGACTGCTTGTGTATGTGCTGATACATCGTGAAATCTATCTCTGCATCTTTTTTAATAGTTGAAAGACTGTTTGTGCGCATTCAGTATACGCAACTTTCATCATTAAGGGTGTGTAGACAACACACATACTAGTTTTTGGTAAGTGTACAGATTTTATTTAAACGTAAAAATTATTTGTATTAAAACATTATCAAGCGCATTATTGAAACATTTGAATACGTTAATAACTGAGTATAATTTTTATTGTATGTACAGATTTTATTTAAACGTAAAAATTATTTGCATTAAAACATTATCAAGTGCATTATTTATTGAATTTAATACATGTGTGTGTGTACGCGTGTGTGTATGATCAAATTACAATTTCTGAAAATATATTCTTACCGTATTTTTATAGTGGCAATTTCTCATTGATCGCTGATACATCGTGAAATCTCTGCATCTTTTTTAATAGTTGAAAGACTGTTTGTACGCCTTCAGTGTAGACAACGCACATACTAGTTTTGGTAAGTTGTACAGATTTTATTTAATTTTAATTTTAATGTATGTGCAGATTTTTATTTAAACGTAAAAATTATTTGCATTATCAAGCGTGTTATTGAATTTAATACATGTGTGTGTGTGTGTATGATCAAATTATTGTCTGTTACAAATTTTCTGAAAAATTGCTTTAAACAAACGTTTTTAATGTAACAAATTTAGAAAGTAGGTCACAGCGTATGATGACATTTATATCTCTCTCTAATTCTGTTGTGGACATACATAGCTGTAAGCAGTGACTATCTCCTTATGAATGCAGAATGTAGACTTTCCTAAAATTATTTGCATTAAAACATTATCAAACGCATTATTGAATTTAATACATGTGTGTGTGCGCGCGTATGTGTATGATCAAATTATTATGGAGTGGGTTATACAAATAATAATAAAGTGTGTGTAATATATATATATATATACATTTATTAAAATACATACACACAGCTCCAAGATTATATTAAACAGTTTTACAATTAAAAATACATACACAGCTCCAAGATTATATTGTTACAAGTATGAAAATATATCTAAACTAATATTTACAATTTAAAAAAAAAAAAAAACATACACAGTTCCAAGATTATATTGTTACAAGTATCAAGATTATATTGTTACAAGATATATTGTTATAGTAAATATATCTAAACTAGTTTTACAATTAAAAATACATACACACACATAGCTCCAATATTATAATGTTACAAATATGATGAAAATATATATATATTTAAAACTAGTATTTACAAAATATGTATAAAATAAGACTTAAACACGTCTATGTACTGTGTTGGACAATGGCGTATATTCTACAAGCGAATCATGTAGTATCATACAGTAGGCGGTCGTCTGTGTAGGAAAATTCGTTGACGATTCAAATTCTAAACGTACATCAACTGCTGAAGACTTAAGTGCTTCGTCTTGTCTGCTACAATCGAAAACAAAAAGTGGGGCTTTTGATTTGAATAATTCCGGTGTCAGTACTGGGCTGCCGTCTAAACGGTGGTAATACGAACTTTGAAAACTGGCGTACATATTGTACAATAATGCAAAACGGTCTTTCCCAATATCCAAGTTTAAATTATCGTAAGGATAATACTTGTCGTTTAGAAACAGTCTCGCATTGATCACGTTACAGTGATCGAATTCATCAGCGTGTGCTGTCAGTACATTTTTTCTTGCTGTCTGAAACGCTAACACAACAAAGCGTGGTTTTTCTAGCTGACTCGAGGTCTTGACAATCCAATTCTGCCTTTTAGTCTGTGGTAAGGCAGGATACTCGTGCAACTCCCAGGTCCTAAAAGGCATAGTTATCGGGTGGTCTTTCTCTATGAGTCGTAACAGTGGTAATCTGTACGCATTAGCTACATGTACATAAGGCATTTTCCAGTAAACTTTATCTAGTTCAAGAACACAATTAGCAGTCGTTGGTCCGCTTACTAAAACCATAGCATTTATGTCGGTAGAAGCACGTAGGAGTATAAGTTCTTGTTTCACGTTCAGCACGATGCGTGTATAGTCTTCTGCGAATCCCATTAGCATTTTCAGTGGTATACAAAAATTGAATTCGCCGTCATCATTCACTTTTAATATGTTCGTGGTCGGTGCCACCCAACCTGCGTTTTCCATTGCGTTACGTGTGTTGTTGTTGAGTGATAGAAAAGTTTTAATAGTTGACGTAACACCGACGTTTCTGGTATGGTCCACTACCACGCCGGCCAACTCGTAACGGATCTCTTCAAAGAGAAATGCTATAGCATTGTTCACCAGTTCCACATTCAGTGCAGTATCTGCAGCCGCACTAGGGTTTTTTTTAACCAACTTGCCTTCGATGTAGAGGAAACTTTCTGACGGCAGTGTAAAGACGTCCTGTTGTTGTATTGGCACACGTATTTCATCATTGTTTCCATATCTTGTTGTTGCGTACGGTGCGTGCGAGTGAAATGAAAAGTGTGTGATACTGTCTTCAAAGAACGGTTGCTGCTCCACTGATAATATTCCACTCGCCATGTTACTTGTTTACAACAACAAAACCCAGTGAAATCAGGAAACGGCGGTTAACTGATGTTAATCGTTTCAGTTTCGAACGAGTACTGATGCGTTTCCTAACTGATCTTTCTTCTTCTTTTATTACTGACGACGACTGTGGTAGCAGCGGTGGCGAAGAAACAAAGTACAAGCCCATGTCTATAGTCGTTTTAGATGTAAACGCACAGTGATGACTTCTCCGCGAAAATCTATTACGTCACCGTCCTGATCGTGTAAAGATAATGTTATGTTGTCCAAACGACTCACATTCACAGGTAGGTATATGACGTTTGTAGGCGATTCAATTATTTTGAATCCAGGATCGACTGACGGATAGAACGAGTGCAGTGTGTGCTCGGTTTTACCGTTCTTGTATGATCCTTGCGCTATATTACACCTTATCAGTATACTGTTCACTTTTATAATGTTAACTGTGGCGTCAGACGTGTGAGTTTTATTCGCTTCAAGCAGACGCTTTCCCTTGAAACCCAACATATCACCGATACCGTACACTGTTTGTTGAAAGTCAATATCCAGTGCACAAGTCAGCTCACATTTCAGTGTATTGTTGTTAGGACGTAGACTAATCTTTGAGTCTCCTAACTGCTTTTTGAGGAAGGCTTCTATGTCACCGATTTCATAAGCACCTGTAGGTAAAGTTATCAAGTCCCACGTTGTTCCGTCTCGTAGTACTGGAAACACGTTGTTTTTTCCTTCAATCACGTTCGGTATACTGTTGTATGTAGTAAAGTCCAATAGACCTACATACCATTCGCCGTTTGTTAGTTCGAGAGGCGGGAAAAAGTCACATACAAGAGCAGCAGCATTCGTACCTGTTAAGGTGACCGACAGCGAAGACATCTTGTCGCTTACTGATCACTCGCGCGTTACGAAGTCCAAACATAAATGCCCGCAGATGACTGTGTGTGGTGGCTGTTCACGTTCGTAATTGTAGTAAATGTCAGTGTCGGTTCCAAAATACTGTGTCAGCTCAAGAGGTGGCTCCATATTACCATACGCATCATAGTAGTAAACTTGTTTGTTTCGCTTCTTGTAGCAAACCCAGTGCGTACCAGGTCCTTCTGCACTGTCTAGATTAACAACTGCACTCTCATTCTTCCATGGTCGTGTGTGTGGTAAAGTGTTACGCATAAAAACTCCTCTGAAATAAGGCATTTTCAAAAGTTTTGCGTACACATACAAATCACTGTCAGACAATGCACGCACTGGTATGCAAATTAGTTTTTTTGTCTGTAAGGACGTAGGTATAGACCTGACGCTATTTTTTTATTGTTACGTTTATGTCTTGGGACTGTTTTGCGTTTGCAGGTCGTTTTGCGTTTGTTCACGGATTGACGTTTAATTCCTGAACCCTTCTTCTTCTTGTTTTTTCTGCAACCACTACGCGAGCTCCCTCCACCCACTGCCGATTTCGCCTTCATCGCTGCCGCTACGGCCGCCGCGTACGCTCTTTCGCTGATGCCTGAATTCAAAGCTTTCACTCGATCCCACGCCTTGCCGGCTAGCACACGATCCGCTACGCGTCTTCGTTCGTTGTCCTTGTACTTAGCGTAAGCGATATCGTGTTCGCGACAGGCTTCGTCCAACTCGTTGATTCCGCGCTCGCCACGTGCCAATCTCTCTTTGAGTTTTGTTCCAGGTCCACAGAATCGGTAGCCTGGTAGGTGTAATTCTACTGGTAATGCGTCCACCGCTCGATTAATCAAAGTAGGTACTGACGAAACGATAGCGGGCACAGTGTTTTTAAGTAATTTTCCAATTACACCACGCCCCATTCTTTTCTTACGAAGTACGTGCATTCTTGTAAACAGATCTCCAATCCTTGATTTCCTTTTCCGTATCGAGAACGTCTATTAAACGCCCCACCTCTTCAATATATTCAGACTGGACTGAACGCTGTGTCGTGCTGTCTTGATATTTATAGACAAACTTTATTAGATTGATTATATGAGCGTGAAATACCTGAGTGACCTTGTACAATTCGGTCTTTATATGTAATTTTAATTCATGCATTTGTCGTACAGTGACTGCGTCTTTGTCATTGACACCGTTCGCTATATTCGTAATTTTTCTTCCGGCAGCGTAGAAAGTATCGTTTTGCAAACTGATTGTGTGTGCGTGTAAAAATTACAAATTCACTGCGTCTTTGAAGTCAACAGGCGCTTGCACACGTGTTAGTCGACAGTCATTAACTATTACGTTACCTGCACGATCTTTTTTCAAACTCTTCTCGTCTACGTATCGTTTTGTGGCTGCATCTCTTGATTTAAGCGGATCGTTTAGCCTTATTATTCGATGATCTTTTGCGTCTACGGTAGCGTTGTCGTCGTTCTTGTACTGTAAGCATGTGTCCTTTACGTACTGTAAAGAAACAACATCGTGCAACTCTTCAGGATCACCCAAGTTGCATATCTTTTTGTTTTTCACATCAAAGTGACCGTCGTTAGTCACTCCTAAACCGATATCCTCACGCAGACTTCGATGAGTTTCTTTTCGCACTCTTACAGCGCTGTCGTGTCTACCGAACTTGTCTACACTCATATTTATGAAGAAGAACTGATGGTTATAGAACGGTGCGTCTGCTTTTATATGATAATGCCAGTTTCACGTAATTCTTCCAATATCGAAACGATTTCATTCCTATGACCAGTATGGCCGCTATTTTGAGACGCCATTAACAGTCTCAATCTATTAACCAACTCGTTAGGATCATCCCAATGCACGTAATCGATTGCAGTGTTCGGTTTCATCTCCATATAGCCACTCCCTGTACGTTTTCGTGCAAACAATTTAGATATTACTAGTCGGTACTTGACGCCACTGTTACTGTTTATTCGCGTATTGTGTTTATATTTTTGTTTGTGTCCGTTGGTTGCTAGTAGTATAGACTTATATTTCCTCATATCATCCTTATTGTATTTTTTCGGTAGTTTCATAAACAAAAGTTCATACAGACCAGGTGTACCCTCGTAAATTTTTCCTTTGACATGAAAGTTGTCGTTATCATCGATTTTTACATTTGAATCACCTATCATAAATTTACCACCTTCGTATCGAACACCATACATGCGATCTATAATCCGTTTACAGTCCGCCGATTCACACAAACGCATATATTTGTTTGCTAATGAATCCTCGCTGAAATGTGAAGCGTTAGGGTTCCAAGCGTCCTCTTCACTGAAATGAGAAGCGTTATGACTTTGCATACCACTTTCGTTTTCTGTTATTACGTGTTGTGTAGGCTCTTCTTGTTTTATCTGCTCCTCCTCCTCCTCCTCCTCCATCCTGTCACCACTTAACTTTCGTGAAATAACTTCTAACGGTTCCAGAATCGGTCTGTAATTTTTTCTAAACGTCTCGTCGCTTTCTCTGATACCGTGTTGTAATGCATGATATTTTTTCCTTATGTTGTCGCTTATCGTGTCTATATCATACGCGAGTCGTTCCTCCTTATTCATTGCCATCGTGTGTTAGCAAGAGGACTGATTACATTACTACAGTGCAACCACTTTTATACTTCGTCGGAAACAATTATGAATCGATCAAAGCCGATTCTATATCTACCTTCATTTATTGACGAGTCTTTGTCTATGACTAGAAATCCATAACGATCCTTCCACGCTTCCATGCAGACGTCTTTGAAAGCATCATATTTCATATCTATGTTAACGTGATCATTGTATGCATGTCGTAAATTTAGATCGTCTTGTTTGAACAATATCAACAAGTTAGCGTTGTCACGCACCAATTGTTTCGGTATCTGGCTATATGTCTGGCATAGATAGAATGTGTCCACACCGCTATGTCTCCCCATAGCAAAATACTTTCGAATATTGTTTTGTCTTTCACACGATACGTCATCGAATACGATAACAGAGTCGAGACCAGTGATTTCACTCGGTAGCGGGACTTCTTCGTTCTCGCTGTATGCATGATAACCTAAACCTTCATCAGCGAGTGATTTCATCACTGTTTCTAGCATTCTGTATTTTGGTTGAAATAATGATTTTGAAAACACGTATACGTTGCGGAAACGTAGTCCGTTGGCATCAAACAGTAGGTTGAATAGCACATTTGATTTCCCACAGGAACTTGGGCCTGTAACGATACAGCGAATACTGTTCGGTAATAGCGGGCCATGTTTACGCTTAGCACTGTCTTTTGTCACCAGCCAAAAAGTCCATATCCTTTATTGGTAATTTGTTTGCTTGCTGTACAATCTTCATCTTTGTGAATACCGAAAGCATACTGTTTTCAGCACGTGCTGTCACCTTTTTTATATTAGATCTTTCTTATGTATCCATGCATCGTGTTTACCATCGAAACCGAGCCAACGAACACGCACTCTGTCACCTTTGCGTTGTAACACCTTTTCCACTAGGTATACGTCGCCGACTTTGGACTTACTAATCTCGTGCTCGTAAAAACCACCTTTCAACACTTTGTTTAGATGATCTTTTAGCAGATAAGTGACGGGGATAGTAGTGGATTGTACTTTATCCACAGTGAATATTTCGTTAGTCCAATTTGGCGTATAACCTTTGGCGAACGTCATTTTGTGCTTACTTATACGAACACGGTCACCGACTTTAAATTTGGGTGGTTTCGTTGGACTGATTTTAGGCGCTGTGTTCTTCCTTATTCGTTCCAACACTATATGTTCGTTGGCATCATTCACTTCACTAGGTTTCATACCAATGGTTCTGTGTGTGGTATTGTTGTACGATTTCAGTAATGTAGGTAGTAGATCCAACCAGCGGTAGTGTCCTTGTTCGCTGAAAGCTCGATACATGTATGTCTTCAGTGTGCGATTAAAACGTTCCACTATGGAAGCTTTTTTCTCACTATAGGTTGAGTAATGTTTCACATTACACTTTTTTAGCAACGCTTGTACTGTGCTGTTGTAATACTCCTTCCCGTTGTCCGTCTGTAAATATTTCATTCGATTAGCAGTTAGTATAGGCTCTAGTGCATGCTTTACTTCTTTTCCTGTCTTTGTTTTCAATGGTACAGCGTACGCGTACTTGCTAAACGCATTGATCACTGTCATCATGTACTTGTACCCTTTGTTCACTCGAGCGTATGGTATCATCTCCACAAGATCTGCCTGGTACAAGTCGTGTAGACCCTTCAATTCAACCGCGCGCCTAACGAAATTCCTTCTCGCTGCTCTGTGTAGCTCTAGAGCTATAGTCTTGCGTGCGTTGTTCATGGTTTAAGATACACTAACATAATACCGGCGTTAAAAATACTATATATATCTATAACAGTTTCTTTGTTTTTCAGTATTCACTCTCACGTCTGAATATCACCATGGCTGACCTTCAACAGAATCCAGAACATCAGCAGGAACAGGGACATCCTCAACAAGGTAAAAAAAAAAAAAATTTACCAATTGTCTCTCTCTCTCTCTATAATTATGTAGCAAACCAAATTTGTTTGATATGAATTAACATATGATTCCACTCAGTCTAACATGTACAAGATAGTCTCTTGACGTTGTTTAGAAATTGATATGACGGAGAAAATTTTTTATGTTCTGACATAGGTTTGTCACCTTCTCCCCAATGTATTGTCTCTTGACATCGTTTAGAAATTGACATGACTGAGAAAATTTTTCATGTTCCACCATAGGTATGTCACCTTCTCTCCAATGAACTAATTCAATTCCACAACAAAAGCATTTAACTCTATCGTCTATGAATGACATACTATGTCCACAAACATCATAATTTAGCGGATAGTAGTAAAACCCGGCAAACGCTAACTCATCGGGGCTGACAAACGTCACTTCCCAATACTTGAACGATTTTCTTCTTTCACTTTCAATGCTAAAATCAGGAGTAGCTGCCATCTTCACAGTTTGCAATAAACTAACGTATTACTAACGTGTACTATCTATTTACCTCAAACATGAATGTGTGTGTGTGTGTGTGTGTGTATGTGTGTGTGTTATTCATCATTCCTATTAGCTAATACATGTGTTTCTATTGTTTCAGATATGACACGATTTTATATCGTGCGAAACAGTAGTATTAGAGGATCCCTCATAACGTTTAATTATCTGCCCGTGTACACGGACACAGAAGAAGATCAAGATATAGTACCGATAATGACCGAGGTGCGACCTTTATTGTGCAAGGATATTCTGGCAGAACAAGCACGTTTACGCAGTATCAAATGGCATATTGCGTGCAGGATACGTTTCACTAAAACTGTGTTAGATGGTGACAGCGGCGAAGAAAAAGAGGTAACCAAAGACGCCGTCTTCCACGGACGTTGTCGTACGTTGCTCACGGACGACAACGACGAGTTGAACTGTCTACTCGATGAATCCTACGATAAAATCATGAATAGCATATCCAATTTTACCCGTGACGGGAGCGGATGGTCGGTGGATGCTGTACTGAAGCTGGAACTGGTTGTTGGACGGTACCGGCCTCTAGCAGCGTCCTCCTACCTTCCAACCCCGCGAAAACTTGCACTCACCAAGGCAGTAGTCAACATCAAGAACTTCCAAGATGAAATGTGTTTTCTATGGTCCGTACTAGCTCACATACACCCTCAAGTAAGAGATAAAGAACGTGTTTCAAAATACCTCTTATTCAAAAACACAATAAATATGTCCGGTATCGAGTACCCTGTTTCTATAAACTCACTTTCTAAATTTGAAACACAGAATCCCAACATTTCTATAAACGTTTTCGGCTATGATATAGAAGACAATATCAGAAACGAATCAAAAAATGAGGTTTATCCGTTAAGAATTACCCCCAATAAGGACAGATTACATCATGTTAATCTTTTGCTTCTGTCCGATACAAATAGCCGAAAACATTACTGTCTTATCAGTAACATGAGTAGATTGTTATCATCCCTAACAAAATTCGAACATAAATCATTTTACTGTGACTACTGCCTGCATCGTTTCACTACAGAACATGGTCTGTCCGATCATCTCCCCTACTGTACACCTTATGGTGAACAGAAAACCAAAATGCCCACAGAGAAGGAGAAGTTTATGTCATTTAAAAATTACGCGCACTGTCTTAAAGTACCCTTTACCGTCTACGCCGACTTCGAGTCCCTCATCACTCCGCTTCAATCGTGTTCACCTGGTAACAACGTCCCGACGACAGTGCACGAGTTAGGTGAATTCTACTCAGTTGATAGCAACGGTGCCCGTCAGGAAATAACTTCTCCTCCTGTATCGTCCACATCATATGAAGCGATGCATATTCCGTCAGGTTTCTCCTATGCTATCGTCGATCATACACACAGACTCTGGAGAGAGGCTAAAGTTTATCGGGGTGAAAACGTCGTAGACACTTTCTTCTCGTGGTTGATGAAAGACGCCGAGGATATGATGAAGGTAGTACGACATAACGTACAAATAATTATGTCCGATGATGACAATGTTGCATTCACTAACGCCACCGTTTGTCATTTGTGTGAGCGCCCTTTGACAGACGATGACAAGGTACGCAATCATTGTCATCTTACGGGGAAATTCTTGGGAGCAGCCCACAATAGCTGTAATCTAAGCTACAAGATGCCTCGTCATATCCCCGTCTTCTTTCACAACCTTCGTGGCTACGACTGTCACCATTTAATGCTGGGTTTAGGAAAATATAAGGACCAACACGTATCCTGCATTGCAACATCCAGTGAGCGTTACGTGTCGTTCTCCCTGGGTCCCTTGCGTTTCGTAGACTCTTTTCAATTTCTTAATCGCTCTCTGGACACACTCGTTACCAATCTGTCCACGTCCGGGAGCCAATTTCCTTTGCTCAGAGAGGAAATGCTTAGACGGGGTTTCGACGAACAGACCAATCTGCTCGTACGCAAGGGGGTATACCCATACGAGTACGTTGACAGTATTGATCGGTTCAACGAAACAAGTCTACCCGCTCGTGAACACTTTGATAACCGGTTGTTGGAATCGGCTATTTCGGACGCAGATTACGAGCACGCACAAAACGTGTGGAGTGCATTCAATCTGCGTACGTTTGGCGATTACCACGATTTGTATTTGTTGACAGACGTAATGCTGCTGGCCGATGTCTTTGAAAGTTTCCGAGACATGGCCTTACGCGATTACTGCTTGGACCCGTGTCATTTTTACTCGCTTCCCGGACTCGCTTGGAACGCAATGCTAAAAATGACAGGGGTCGAATTAGAGCTGTTAACAGAGATAAATATGCATCTGTTCCTTGAGTCTGGGGTCCGCGGAGGCTGCGCGATGATATCCAACCGTCACGCAGTCGCTAACAATCCTTTGATTCCAGATCAGTACGATGTATCGAAACCGACCTCCTTCATTCTGTATACGGACTGTAATAATTTATACGGTGCAGCCATGTCGCAACCACTCCCTTACGCAGACTTCCGATGGCTCGATCGTAACGAAATCGAGTCCTTGGACGTACGTAATGTGAGTGATGATTCCGACATCGGGTACATCCTCGAAGTCGACCTACACTATCCTGATACCTTACACGACCTGCATTCCGACTACCCACTTGCACCTGTGCGCCAGCGCATAACACCCGATATCCTTTCTCCCTTTTCCAAACGTTTACACGAGAGTATATACAGATCATCGTATAACGAATCAGGGTCATCCGTAGAGAAGTTGTTAACAACTTTGGAGGACAAACAAAATTATGTTCTCCATTATCGAAATTTGAAATTGTATTTAAGTCTTGGCTTAGAGCTGAAAGCGACTCATAGGGTGTTGTGTTTTAAGCAAAGCGCTTGGTTGAAACCGTTTATCGATTTCAACACCCGCAAGAGGCAAGCAGCCGTCAACAGCTTTGAAAAAGACCTTTTCAAACTGATGAACAACGCCGTATACGGTAAGTCGCTGGAGAACGTACGGAAACATATAGACTTTGAACTAGTCTCGGATGAACGACGGCTTCAAAAACTAGTTTCCACACCTAGGCTAAAACGTATGATTCGTTATACGAACGATCTGGTGGGGCTCTCACTCCGTAAAAAATCCCTTGTTCTTTCCCGTCCCGTGTATGTCGGCTTCACGGTGCTTGACGTTAGCAAAACGATAATGTACGACTTTCATTATCGTTATGCTGTCGCCAAGTACGGTTGCAACGTTAAATTGTTAATGACAGATACAGACAGTCTGATGTATAGCATTCAAACATCAGACTTGTATGCAGACATGAAGAAGGACCTACACGTTTTTGACACATCGGATTACCCTACGTCTCATCCTTGTTATAGCCTTAAGAACAAAAAGGTTGTCGGACTGTTCAAGGATGAAACGTGTGGTCGTCCTATTAGAGAATTCGTGGGTCTCCGTGCGAAATGTTATTCTTTCCTTGTGGCCCACGAAGATCCCACCCAAGAGTGTCAAAAACGTGTATGTAAAGGTGTGCCTCGAGTTGCGATTAAGAGGAGTCTGCGACACGATATGTATCGCAAGTGTCTCACTGATCATTGTCAGTTTTCTACCAGTGCGCTTTGTTTACGTAGCGATCATCATACGCTGTACACGATGCGTGTAAATAAGCAAGCGTTGTCACCGTATGATGATAAGCGTTATATATTAGACAATGGTCATGATACGCTTGCATACGGTCATTATCGGATACGACAACGCATCAACATGGAGAACGACGACGACGACACCTCCCCACCTACTAAAAAAATTTGTCTCCATGTATAGTAACCCCCCCCTCAACACTTGTTTCTTTCGTCAGTTGACGTCTCTCGGTGCTTCAGTCCAGACGTCTGTAAACGTAAGTTCACATATTAATATCGCAACGATATTTGTATGTTTAAACATAATATATATACATATATAGAGTTTGTAATGTGTGTGGTTTCTTTGTCTTACAGTATTATGGATAACACTGCAGTTATAATTGACTTCCAGTGCTTTTTCGACGACAACGGAAAATATATTGTGAAGGAACTGTCAATCATGGACGTTCTGAGATTTGCTGGTAGACATTGGATTTTGACTCCACCTGCTACATCCGTTACAAATCCCAAATACGTTAGGACAAACCACTGGTTAACAACAAATTATCATAGACTTAGATGGAGCGAAGGAGAGACACCATACGACAATCTTGTTTCATTGTTAACATCACATACACGTATATATAAATATGTGTTTGTGAAGGGTTTTGAGAAAAAACGTTTTTTGCAATCAAAGATAATACACAATAATATCATCAATCTCGATGACTTTGGTTGTCCTAAAAACATACCGTATATAATTCATGGAACAGAATGTCTTAGACATTTCAATTCTTCTGACCGTTGTGCCAACTATAAGGTGCATGCTATTCGGGAATGGATGATTCATGATTTTTGCTTTAAACAAACATTTTTAATGTAACAAATTTAGAAAGTAGGTCACAGCGAATGATGACATTTATATCTCTCTCTCTCATTCTGTTGTGGACATGTACATACATGCATAGCTGTAAACAGTGACTATTTTCTTATGAAAATGGACTTTCCTAATGACATTGTTATATTTTTTGCTGTCTCTAATTTCGTCTGTGGGACATGTTCATACATGCAAATGAAAGTGGGACACCGACGTTACCACCACCACTATCACATTGTACTGTCCTTTTGTGATGAATATTCTGTCATTGTTTGGTTCTCTCTCGCTTGATACAGACGTGTTCACTAGTGTCTTCTAATAATGTCGTTTCTTGTAAAGTTTAATGCTGTAAGTGCTATCGAGTACAAGTGATGTTCAGAATTGACAGTGAATAAAAAATATCCCATCATGGTCTTAACAAATGTGGACACAAAATATGGGAACTCTGTGCTTTCTACGTTGGAGGATGGCGACCGCCAGTATCGTGTCTATCTTCCCAAGAGGTATGCAGGTGTCTTCACGAATGAGGAGCTCAGACATATCAAACCTAAAGAACTACATTTAGTGTATCGAGGGACGAGAAATCAAACAACACAAGTAGAGATTGAGTCCTAACGTCGTAAGTAGCAATCGTGTTAACAAACAATTTATTGATGTGTGTAGTTTCAACTCTCTGTACTTAACACTTTAATAATTGAATTTGTATGTACATGATAAATGTATCATTGCTTCTACAAGTTTCGTTGAATAATAGTTGGTTCGATTAGAAATTATTTGAAAGTACATTAACTTACGCGATAAATGTATCATTGATTCTAAGCAGTATTTACAAATTTCCAGTGAATAATATTTGGTTTGATTAGAAATTATTTGAAAGTACATTAACTTATGAAAAATGACATATACTTGAAAAAGTTTACTTACTTAACGCATTTGATTCTTTCCACTAACTGTGCGTGTGCATGTGATAATTGAATATTATCGTATCAGTGATTCTAATATCGACTGTATTGTTATGTTACAGATAAACTTCCTTGTGAACTGTATCTACAGCCGTGAAATTATTATTTAAAAATCTTGCAATGTCAAAAATTATTATTAATATTGTATTTATTTTATATAACAATGTTTGTTTGTGATATATGTATATTTAATCAATGTAAAATGTATTTTGAATAATTGTATTATAACGGTTTGTAAACTATATTTTAAGTTTGTGTACAGTGCTGTAAATATATATTTAATCATTTAAAACATTATTATTAATATTGTATTTATTTTATATATAACAATGTTTGTTTGTGATATATATATATATTTAATCAATGTAAAATGTATTTTTTGAATAATTGTATTATAGCGGTTTGTAAACTATATTTTAATTTTGTGTACAGTGTTGTAAATATATATTTAATTATTTAAAACAAATTATGGTTTATTTTAATTTATTTCGTTATAAACCTCCGAATATGCATGCAATTATTTGTATAGTAATCAGAAATGTGTGAGAGAGACATTTTAATAATTTGTAGGTTGTATCTTACAATCATGAAAATTATTATTTAAACTGATAATTGTTTTATTAAAATCTTACAATGACGAAATATTATTATTTCATTGTTTACGATATATATATTTAATGCAAAAAATGTAAAGTACCGTTTACCAAATGGTAAAAGCTTAAGAGCATGATAATGTCTTTCAGCCGCCAGCTAAACGCAACATTATTATGGTTACTGACTGACTGATTGGTTACATACCTATCTACAGCTATGCAGTGTTGTTTGCTTGTTAGGTCTTTAATCTGCGACGGACGTTAGCACGTTAGCGGTCGCGGTTTTAGTTAACGATTCCCGGCTGGTAAATGATGACGTCATGCAGCGTGATGCGTTACAGAAATTTTCAAATGACCCCCAGCCATAAGACATTATCATGTCAAAATGAATTTTTAAAATTACAATCGTCTGTAAACTATATTTAAGTTCGTGTACACATACAAATCGTGCTTCCGACGTCTGCGAGCGAGAGAGAGAGACATATACAATGTGTGTATGTGTACACAAAACTTTTGAAAATACCTTATTTCAAGGAGTTTTTTTTTTTTTTTTTTTTTTTTTATGCGTAACACTTTACCACACACACAGACTTGGCAGTATATTAATTTCTAAATCGTGGTCAATGACTGTCATGTGTCAAAAAAATTATAAGTAGGACGCAACGAGGTAGGTGATAAATATATATTTCCTGGTGATTACAATAATCCATAAGTAGCACGACGCTTATGTAAAACTGATGACATAAAGAGAGAGTTTATATCGTGATCGACAACTGTGTCTAGAGACAAAGAGAGAGGAGGGGAGAGAGAGTTGATATCGAAGTCGTCAACAATTTACTATAATATAGTTTGAATTTCCCATTGAACCCATACATAGGTTGGTAAACCTGATCATATAGATTTAATATACATTATAACACACAACAAATTTGAACTCATGCAAGGTTGGTAACCCTGATCATATATTTAATATATACACTATAATGCATCGAGTCGGAACCCCCCACCATAGGTTGGTAAACCTGATCATATAGATTTAATATACATTATAACACACAACAAATTTGAACTCATGCAAAGGTTGGTAACCCTGATCATATATTTAATATATACACTATAATGCATCAAGTCGGAACCCCCCACCCACCACCCACCCCTAATATGCAAATCAGCTTTATTAAAAAAAATAAAAAATTATATTCGCGGATGCGAGTGGTCCATTGAACCCCACCCCACACCACCCGCCCCTTGATATGCAAATCAATTTAATTAAAAAAAATAAAAATATCAAATTAAAAAATTTTATTCGCGGAAATTCGCGGATGCTGCAGGTCCAGCGGTGGTGGGGAGAGCGTGGGAAAAAATCTTGGACCGTGGGAAAGGCGGCATCCTTTGTGCGTCAGAACCGGTATTTTCCCTCTACTTACAAATTTTTGGTCCATTTCTTTGGTTCTGCTATCCTAAGATTCTGAAGTTTCCAAAACTGAACACTACGTTTAAATTTTTATTAACATTCCCTATTGTTTGATATCTGATAACAGGGTGTGTGCAATTTTTATATAATTTTGATCAAATTTTGTCCTCGAAGTTCCAGAATTTTGAAATCTATAAAACAGAATGTTATATTCTGATTTTGGTAAACACTGTCTTTAATCTGATACCTACATGGCTTTTTGCGAGTATTACAGTTTTTAACCATCACATTGTTGCGTCCCGCTTCTACGTGTATTGTTTGGCCGATTAACGAAGGCGGCTTGACGTAGGCTAACACAAACACACACACACACGCAGCTGGCCCCACCTCACCGTCACTTGCTGATTCACTGGCTGCTCTTGGCGCCAGGTCCATGCTACTGTCTGGCGGCCTGTGCGTGCTTGTCCGGCCACAGTATAAGAAACAACAATAGGGATTTGTGGGGTAAATTGTCTACACACGTGCCGAGTTTTGGAAAATCGGTTGATTCATTCGAAAGTTATCGTCAAACATCCCACAAACAGACGGGTGAGTTACAACTGACACTGCGGTCAGCTCGGTCAACTACAGTACTCTCAAACTCTCAACTGAAGAAGTGGGTTGGAGTTACACCAACCTAGTTTGTACAGTGTCGTGGTACTTAATACGCTTTCGTATGGCTGGTTCTACCAGAGACCAATGGGTACTAGAAAAAGGGGAAGACCCCGAAGTAGATTCAAAGACCAGCTAGAGGAGGATCTCGGAAAGCTGAACATAAGAAACTGGAAAGCCAAGGGAACGCAACAGGTAGGAATGGAATCGACTACTGGACCAGGCCAAGACCCATCAATGGTTGTAGAGCCACGGCTGATGATGATGACGTATCGCTGTTTAATCAAATCGGTACGTTCCTTTAAAAAAGTGCTCAGTAAGAACACTTTTTATAAGTAACTATAACGATGTAGTATTGCACTTTTATATTTTTATGAAACCTTCACTGTTTTCAAGAATGCCTATTTGGCTGGCAAAGGGTATCAAAATATAAATATATAATATACGTGAGTCTTAAAAAATTGTGAATAGCAAAGTAGGCACGCTTGTAATTATAAACACTTGTGTACAAGATTCTGTAGACCTGGCGATAGAAATTGAACAGCGCGTCGAGATGCGGAGTGAACAAACACCTCGTTGCGAGGCTATCATCTGTTCCATAGTGCACACATGAGACTAAACAAACTCCTCGTTGCGAGGCTACCATCTGTTCCATAGTGCACACATGAGACTAAACAAACACCTCGTTGCGAGGATATCATCTGTTCCATAGCGCACACATGAGACTAAACAAACTCCTCGTTGCGAGGCTACCATCTGTTCCATAGTGCACACATGAGACTAAACAAACACCTCGTTGCGAGGCTATCATCTGTTCCATAGTGCACACATGAGACTAAACAAACACCTCGTTGCGAGGCTATCATCTGTTCCACAGTGCACACATGAGACTAAACAAACACCTCGTTGCGAGGCTATCATCTGTTCCATAGTGCACACGAGACTAAACAAACGTGGTGTATAGTAGTTTACAAAATTTATAGGCCTACATTAAAACTGTTTACAAATATGGCTACAAAACTATTTATGATAATCAGTGGAATTAGTTATAACTATTTACATTTATTTTTGTATCGGCCATCTGAGGATCACATGCCAATTTCAATTCTTTATTCCCTGTTCTTTTCTTTTTCTTCAATATTTTTTAATCTTCTCACTTCGTCTCTCTTTCCTGTCTTTAGTCCACTTTCAACCTGCGTTTTTCTCTCTCCTACCCTGGACTCCTTCCATCTTTAACACTTTAACTTCTCTTTCAGTTGCTTCTTCTCCGTTTATATTATTTTTTTTCTAAATCGTTTTTGATTTCTTTAATCCAACTTAATGTTGACTTCTTTCCCCACAGATATCCACCTGGGATAGTGCCTTCATTAAGCGGATTTTCTATACTGCAATTGAAATTGTATAGAGTGCAAAAATTGGAAATAATTCCGAGATAAGATCGGATTGTTAGTCCGAAATGATTGTTTTTCGTGATTTACTCCACTAGCTTCTTCCGCTCTCTCTGGCGTTAGGAACTGAGATGTGATAGATAGGCAATTCAGCATTTGACCTAGCGAAGAAAATCACTCACCTCGATGCGGTATCCTGGATCAAGACAGTCTGGAACGAGGTTGCTGTTACCACCATTAAAAAGTGTTTTACAAAATGTGGCATTCACGTTAGCGACGATGATCTGCAGGCGCAACCATTGGATGAAATTTCGCAAGAACTTCAGACACTTGCTTCAGTTGCTGGACTACCATATGATGAAAACGTGGAAATGGAGAATCTACAATGCTGTGATGATCTTGAGGGCAACTAGGAGGATCGTTTTTCGGAAGATTACAAAGGTAAGTGAGAAAAACTTCTGTATTTACGATCAAAACTTGTTGAAACGGTCAATTAAAATCTGCACTATTCAGGATACTTTTACAATATAGTATTTTTTCTGCTTTTTTGCAGAAACGTGTGACGATGACTTACAGAGTGAAGAAGAAGGAATTAAAGAACCTCTAATGAGTTTAAAAGAAGTGGTACAATCTCTTAAGCGGATCAAAGATATTTGCGTAACTGTCGATAAGGAATGTGGGGAGAATACTATGGACACTGTAGTAAACTTTATTGTTTGGTTGAAAATTACGCAATTAAGAAGAAAACTGCAAGTGTAAAACAAACTACATTAAAAAACTGTTTTTCAAAAGTATAATCTTTACCAATGTGTTTAAATATAAGGAATTTCACTGTAAACATACTGTAAATAGGAAGTACAACTGCAGCATACAAATGCAAGTACATAATAAAATGATATAGTAGATAATCTGTACTTAATATGCTGTAGTGTTATTATTCTCCCCAACCCCTTTATTAAACGGCCACCTTTCTCAGTGGCCACATTTTACGATGATGGAAGGGTGGCCGCTAAAGACAGGTTTTACTGTAGTATGTAATTGACGATCCCAATTTATAAAGAATAGCAATTGTAGTCTTTATTGATTATGATAATTTCTAATGGAATTATCAGTAACTAACCATTATTCATTCTGATAAAAAGTGGGTACACGTATGTAAGCATAAGCTGACGTTTTCAAGATCGTTTACTATCGCATATTTGTGTAACTTATTCAATTATAGGCCTGTGTGTCCTAAGTTGCAAGGCAAAGTGTTATTCTCAAGGCCGAGTAGCGTGGTTTTCATTTTTTGTACACCGATGATTGCTTTATTTTGAAATAGAAACCAGCCTGGCAATAGAGTAAGAATACACTGCTAGTTGTGTTTTGTTGTGAAGCAGAGCATATTTTAAGGGATTTTCACTGGGCGACATTCAGTGCCCCCCCCCCGGGAAAATTTTGAAGCTTAAAAGCGTGATTTTAAGCCCTACTTAAACAGATTTGAAGCCTCTATAATGTTTGTCCCCTAGAGGGATTTTAGGAAGAATACACAATTTTAGAATGAAAACAATTTCTTTGCGTTGTTACTTAGTTATGTTTTATTAGGCACATGTAGAAATACAGTTACGGTAAAGATGTGTAAATTGTACTACTAAACTTTTCAAATAAAGAAATAGGTAATCTTTCAAATTTAAACAAAATTTATATTTACAGGGTACTGTCTTTTGCGAAAAACGTTTTGACAAACTCATGGTCCTGGTAGAGTTCCTGGTCAAGAACCTTCTTCTTTCTTTTTTCTCAAGAAATTTCGCTACAGCTGGCCTCGGGTCAAAAAAGGCAGTTCCAACTCCATTTAGAGCGATGTATATCCTTGAATTGAGAGCTTCTCTTGATAGGGTTGATTGCTTATTTGTTTTTAAAGTTGTGTGCACAGATACCGCCCTCTCAGGACCAGCACTGTGTGGTGTTAGAGAGACATACGATTGTACTAACTTACTAAAAGTGGAATGAGGTTGAGAAACCTTTAAACAATGGTACAGTTTCGCTGTTGAGGATGTCATTATAGACGAAGAGGGAAGTTTTTCCACCGCGTACAACTCTACAACATCATCTGTAAAATCTGATACTTTATCTTTACCAAAAATGTTCTCCACGTCAATGCGAGCTGCTTTGACAACTTCAGTAGGCGTTCTTGCATTTACGAAGTTGTTGATTCGTTTTGATATTTCTCTTTGGTCATCGGCTAGTCTTTGAGAAATAAATTCTTTGCAGCTCAAGACAATCTCTTTTCTTACTGCAACCCAGCGTCGCTTAGTTGAAACTAAAGAAGAGTTTACGTCTCCTAGGAAGTTCACGTCTGCACGTCACACACACACAAACACGCGCGCGCACTTCCTGCCATTCCACACCTCCGTTGGTTCCCCAGCCACCATCTCACTTAGCCCGTCTACTCAGAAGAGTGAGAGAGTAGAATAGAGTCTACTATCTCTTTCTTTCGAAATTAGCTTTATTGTTATTCTCCTCTTCTTATCTGCGGGAGGCTAATTTTTAAAGTAACTTGTAAAATTTTAAAATATTTTTTTTTTTTACCGTTTTTCTTAAAATTTTTTGCCGACACCAGCCACGGTCACTGGGCGACAAAACCTCGGCACTAGGCGACACCAGTGTCGCCCAGTTAACATGTTATTTTAGGCACTGTTGTGAAGTGACAAAAAAGGAGATACTTCTTAACTTACCATTTAACTCTGTCTAAGTTTATATTTATTCTACATGGTAAGTTAAAATGTTCCTTATTTTAGCGAGTATTTTTCACTTGTGTTGTATGAAGGTTAGACATTGCGTAGAACCGAGTCAAGTGTACGCATGTTGAGGAAGAGGTCGTGAACTTTGACATTCCTCGTTGACCTTGGAGGCTAATCCAGTCGCAACGCAGAAACACCTTATTGTGACAAATTGTCTGTGGTCAGTGCAATAAGACCTCTTTGTTCTATTCTTAGTCGTTTAGCTTTTTCTTTTTTCTTTTTAATATGTCTGTACTGACTGTTTCTTTGTTTAGTCTCCTTATAATGAATTTGTATCATGTATGCAGTGGCCTACAATGACTATGTATTCTGATTTCATGTACAGATATACATACCGGTTAAAAATTATGTATTATCTTATCAAAAAAACGAGAATGCTCCCTCATCTGCAGAACTCGTTTACTACAGTAATAATAAATATATTCTTTTCATCTTTTCTATCTAGTCTATCTTGACCGCGTCTTGTTCTTTTCTGTTCCCGACGCTATTAGAGTAATAGAGGGCTAGGGTGTCTTCCATTTTCAATTCTAATTTCTTAATTTTGGGTGGGTGAGGATCTTAGAGTGCTCACTGATGCCGATACGTGAGTACTGAAAGTACTAAGAAACGTTCAGTATCAGAATAACTGATACAAAGCCAGCAAATCCTATCTCAGGAAGAGAAGGGTGAAGGAGAATCTCCTGCGCCCCAAAACAGGGGCCTTTCGGCTAAGGTATGGTAACCCTGACAGAAGAGTCTCTGGTCCGCCTGGCAGGCGGTTGTGTAACAGGCCCGTAACCCAGTGGTTCTCAAACTTTTCAGTCCGCGGACGCCCCAAAACATTAAAAATTTCACGGACCCCGTCTGAGTTGTGAAATAAAACAAACAGTAAATATGACACAAACTATTATATTATAATTAAAATTTATTTAAATAAAAATTCTCTTAACTTGCAAAATTATAATATTAATAATATCAAACATAGTTTAATGTGATCAATGAAGCTGCTTTTGAACAATTAGCTCTGCAAAATTAGTTTTAATGTCTGATAATTTCAATATTAAGTCACTCTCGACATCAAGTTTACTTCTTAACTTTCCAACCAGCTTATCTCTATCTTTCCAGCCACACGTGTCGAAATCCAGCTACTTAGGCGTAAAACCAGTTACACGGAAAAACGTTTTGCTTAGATACAGTGCTTATACGTGGACTAAAACAGCGCGATCAGGTCTGCGTTGATGCGGCGCTTTAGTCAGTTCGGCTGTCAAACAGATCTGCTGCACGACATGATTTAAAGACATTATTAAAGCCATTAATTTGAAATTACTTTTACAATTAAAATTAGTCTTCTTCTTCTTCTTCTTCTTCTTCTTCTACACTTCATGGTATAGGCAGAAATGCTTGTTCCGTCTCCACAATGTCATAGTTGGTCCCATCTTGAAAAAGGTCTTCCAACGTTACGCTTGCCCGTCAACAAGATCTTATTTGTTGTGGTAGTCTACATTTGTCCATGCGGTCGATGTGTTCCCGCCATTTCCGTTTGTAATCATCTATTCGATGATTCAAATTGTAGATGTTTAGCGCATTCCGGACGTCGTCATTACGTATTCTATCTAATCGTGTACAGCCCTTGACTCTTCTCAGAAAGCGCATTTCAGCTACCTGAATCTTTGATCTATCTAGCCTTGAAGGAACCCAGGTCTCACTGCCGTACGTCAGAATTGGGACAACCATGGTTTTATATAACTTTAATCTTGACTCCTTACGCGTTTTATTTCCCAACGTTCTATTTATCGTGCCCCCCTATGTATTCAAATCTCTGAAGTTTTCTTTCTATATCATGTCCTTTTAGATAGCTGACATCCGATCCTAAATAGGAAAAATGTGATACTTGTTCTACAGGATGTCCATAGACCATTATTTTTTAGCGTACTGGATTCTTCCCTTTAAAATTGATAGGGGGAAACGCATTAAAATTAGTTTAAACCAAAAACAAATATTGGAATCTTTTACTAATTGTTTTAAGACTCTAAATTTAGATTTATACTATACAAAAATCAGAGAAAATTACGGTATATTCTACGAGTATTTCCACTTAAAAGTGTCCGCGGACCCCCAGGGGTCCGCGGACCCTACTCTGGGAACCACTACAGTAACCTGTTCATGTAAAACTTTATAATAGTTGTAGTAAGGTAGCCTACATATTATTACACAAATTTCGATATGAGATAATTGGAGAACGCCTGCCAACCAGGCTGCAAGCTCTTGAGTTGTTTAGGTAATGTTAAACAAATTCGAGGAAGTATCGAGTAAAAAAAAAAGACAGTCTGTCGGCACTACGGGCCGTCTGTTCGGTGGAGTCCAGATGGAATCGTCAGATGGAAACAAGATGTACTCATACGCTCGCTAGTGCTACCTGGATGTTCTTTGGGTTGGTGGGTCGTCATTTGAAAACGTTCTCGATAGCGCCACGGAGTGGCAGATTACCCATAACGATAGGGTACAGCATCGATAAGTGTGCAGCACCGGGCACCAGGGCCTCAGCTGTCAGAGGGGGCACCATCCAGCCCTAAATCACAAAAGCGTTTTGAAGAAAATAAATGTGAAAAAACAAATGTCCTAAATCCAAAATCATAAAAAAATGTGTGCACACTTTTCGACGAGTTCGCCACTAAGTTTTTTATGTTCGAATGAAGATGATAGATTCCACGATACTACAGTTTGTCCGCTCAAAGCTTTAAACTGGATTACTGATTGTGAAATGATTGCTGTATTTCCAAATATATACACTGCTTATCGTCTGCTTTTGACGATTTCAATTAATTTCAAATTTCATCTGCGAATCTGAAAGATCATTTTCTGTATTAAAACGCAGTAAAGATATGTTGAGTTCAACTATGGGAGATGAGAAATTGTCTTCGTAAGCAAGGTTGAATATTGAAAGTAAGATACTTGAATAGCTCGGCTGAGAAGAAATTATACAAGACTCCGTTACGGCAAAATAAAGAAAAAAATCGATTGCTTAGTATTGTTACGACGTCACAGAACAATCTACGTGTTTATCGAACGTTCCAGAGAGATCCAGAATGTAAGCGTGTGGCGTACGTGCTTGTAGACGCATTTGCGAGAGTCTTCTCGATGCCGCCAGCCGTGCGGACTGTGTCAAGGCCGCAGTTAATTACGTAGTTCATACGGACGCTAAGACACAATTAGGAATCTTCTAGATTTTCGGCAACTATAAATACAATTACTCAGGGACGCTCAAGTCAGTACAGCTGCGATATATTTACAGTTCGGTCCGAGAGTTATTCTCGGGCGATATTACTGTGCGCGTTCAAGTGGTTATTAGTTAAGTGTTGTGTTTTATAATCCGACGGTAATTGTAATACAATTGTGTTTAATTTTAGTGGACATTTTATTGCGTGTGAACAATTTTTATTTGATTTGTTGTAGTAGACTGTGTTGTTAATTACGAACTGTTAACTGTGGAAATTAAACCTGGTGATTAGTGACTTAATTGGTGTCTTGTACTTATTTTGTTTCCACTGTACCTACGACGATCGAGTAGACAGTCGTAACAGTATTTTCTAAGCTTAAGTACTACTATGGTCATTGTAATCACTATTTAGCTAAGTACTACTATGGTCAGTGTAATCACTATTTAGCGAAATATTTGTTGTAATTTAAGAATTTAATAAAATAATTGTTAACTTTCGAAATTGTGTGTACAATTTTTCAGTGTAAATAATGGATATAAAAGGTTGAATTTTGAATCGGGTGGGGTGGGGGGCACCAATCTGATGGTAACATAGGGAACCACGCGCTTCTAATCCTCCCTTGGTGCTACGGCGTAAAACGTATCCGTCACGTGTTCTGATAATGTTCGTTACGAATCGCATTCATTGTCACATACACGCGATGTATTTAACACACTTGCCATGTATTATCAATCTGTATTATCTGCATTTAACAAGTTGCGGCTGGTTTTCGATAAGAGCGCCAAGGACGCTGTTGCATTCAAACGTAAGGTCCGACTTTTTCTTCCTCTTAAAGTGCGTCAGTAATGAATCAGGGCGTGCAAGCGAAATGTCTCACGGTCAACGACTACGTTAAGATCTTTGCGTCCAGTTTAGAATGTGCGCCTCCCACACAAACCTGGACTTGACGAAAAAGGTCGGCCCGTAAAGTAGGAAGGGCGTGCAGTTTTTGTTAGACTCGGAATCGAGATACTTCCTGGACACAGATGTAAACTCAGTCGGCACAACCGCCTTCACGACAGAATTAAGTGTCAATTTGGTTATGTTCGAAAACTAACGACATCGTAACTTCCACAAAAATTTTGTGTCCGTCATGGAAAGCTGCAGTGATAAATTCTGGATTACTTGGAATATTGTAAATAAAAGTTACGTAAGCGAATTAGTGATAAAATTATTGCTACAGGTAATGTCAGAAATGAATTTTTGTATCTTCGTTAAATGACTTGTGGACTAGTTGACATTTAAAAATATCTTACCTTCAACGACAAAATGTTTTTATACGTTCTAAAGTGTCGCGCCTTCAATGTTTCCCTTAAAAGATCTGTTTGTTTTGTGCTAACCACTTCATGCACTATATGCTTTTTTTTCATCTTGTTATTTGAATTAGGAGTCTTTGTAATTCCAACTTTGTCGTACTTACTTGCTGAACTGCTACCTGTCATGTTCTGGACGAGGCCTTTCAGTCTCTCCACCATTATCAAGTTCTTATTTAACTTGATAATACTGCGCGTGGAAAGTGAGGGTAAGTTAAATAAGGACTTGATAATGGTGCAGACACTGAAAGGCCTCGTCCGGAGGATGACAGGTAGCAGTTTATCAAGTAAGCACGACAAAACTGGAATATATGCTTTTTATAATCACAAATTCTGAAAAGCACCTTCAGCTTTCACGGTCAACGCCTGGTGAGAAGTTGTCAGATTTTATTAAGCTAAATTCTGAACAAATATTTTTGAGTTGAAATTTAATTTTGAATGTGGTCAACAAACCACTGAGTAGCCTTGGAGTCTTATACGACATATCCTTGTTGGTCACGGTTCCAAGGCAGCATCATCCAATTTTGAACACCCAGCTCCTGTGACCCAGGAGTTTCTGTGTGCTCCTTAGACCATATTCAGCACCTGTCCTTAGTTTTTGCCTATCTCTTTCTTTATTTTTTAGCCTTTTTGGTTTGTTATACTGCATGGCCCTTAATATAAACCAAAGGCTAGTTGAACGTGTCCGCAAATTTACATATCTTGGTACTATAGTCAATAAACAATGGGACCACTCTCAAGAAATAAAGAGCAGAATTGAAAAGGCAAGAACACTGTACACTAGAATGAGTAGATTATTCAAAAGTCGCGATTTAACAATAAACACAAGATGAGACTTTTACGCTGCTACGTATTCTCGGTCCTCTTCTGCGGTGTTGAATGTTGGACTTTGACTGAAGCCACAACAAAGAAATTGAAATCTTTCGAAATGTGTCTTTACCGTAGAATACTGAGCATTTCATGGACAGCACATATAACTAATGTTGAAGTTCTTACAAAAATGGAGAAAGAAAGGGAAGTTCCTTAACACAGTGAAGAATCTGGGACATCTCATGAGAAATGAACAGAGATTTTACTTATTGCAGTCCATACTACAGGGAAAAGTACTTGGAAAGAGAGGAGTTGGGCGATCGAGAATCTCATGGGTGAGAAATTTAAGGACCTGATTTGCCATGAATACAACTGACTTATTCGTGCAGCAGTACAGAAGTTAAAATAGTCTGTATGATATGCAACATCCAAAACGCATAGGAACTGTCAGAAGAAGAAGATACTGCATGAGGACAATATTCATTTAAGCCTGAGTGGTTTTGTAAACTGAGTAGTCCATTGTGTAATTATGTTTTATGAATATAATTATTACTAATTAATCCCAGGATTAGTATTTAAAGGATTATGTATTATCGATACGGGTGTACTGGATGAAGGTACGGTACTGGTCCTGGCTGTCGTACGTTAAGGAATACAGCGTATGTAGAGAATCTGATTATTGTACTTACAACGACCCAGCGAGAGTCAATGGGCAGAGAAAGGCTGTCGAAGATTTGAACCAGAAACGGTCGGACGCCGATAAGGGAAGCGCAGTGCGAGCAGAAGAAGTAGATGAGAATGAGGCTCAGAGGTCGTAGAACTGCCGGACGCAGGAAATGCCTGAAATTGCCCCATGCCTCGGTCGTTTTCTTCACTTTGACCTTGTTCCGACCTGAAACACAGCAAGTACACAAAAACATATGAATAAGGACAATGTTGAGTATGTATGATTCATTTCTAAGAAAATCACGTAAGAATGTTACAGTTTATTAAACAGAGGCATTTCAAGGTGAGTGCGTGTGTTGAAAAGGCGATTCGGTTTGATAGTTCAAGAATAAATGCAATTTTAAAAACGGTCGGAATTATTTCTCACTGTTTTGTGTTTCAGATTATGTAGTGTGTCCTCAGGGTGGCATCTGTACTGTTTTCCTAGGGATGAATACATAAGAGCGTGCGCGATCCCAACACTCACCGCGGTTTAACCCCAGCGTGGTATTTCGGGCTGTGACGGCCCTAAGTGTGGTAATAATATACGTAACACCCAGTTTGCTTTGGATTCCGTCTTTAAGGAGAGTCATATTTCATATATTTTTTGTCTTATTTTTATTAGCAATCCAAACACATACATGTTATTAGTTAATCATATGGTATAAATTAACCATGTCTGGCGAAGAAGGCATACATATTGCATCTCCTCTTTACAGATCTTCTAAGTTTAAGTAAACACAGACGCTTGATAGTTTCACAGTTTATTCTTAAATTCATCATCATCATCATCATCATCTTCAAGGATTAAACCAAGGATGATTTGTTCCGGTCTCAAATAGGCAAAGATTAAAGCTGGTCACTCCAGCGCTTCCTCGGACGTCCCACACCTCTCCGTCCCCTCGGCTTATAGTTCCATAGATGCAGCAGTCATCCATTCGGCATTGATGTTCCCACCAATTCAGTCGATACTGGGCGATCCTGTCGAGTATAGTCATAATATTCAGTTTGTGTTGTATATCTGTGTTTCTTCTATGATCATGCAGAGTATACCCTGCCACGTGCCTCTTAGATGCGACTGGTCTGGCCTTTCGTTGAAGTCCAATTCTCAGACCCATTAAAAAGTGTGGGAAGAGCCATCACCTTGTAGAATTTTATGCGTGTTCCTTTACTTGCTAACTTAAGGGTTCGCCTGATGTTCCCGCACATAAGGTTGAACTTATGCAACTTATTCACTTATCCTTAAATTCTGAGGATTTTTTTACCCGATTAGGCTATTTTCAAAGAGTTGTTCTCAAAGTAAGTTGTTCTTATCAGCTCTTTGATAATAGCGTAATCGGCTGAAACAATTGTCGGAAAACTGTGAAACTACCAAGCGTTCGTGTTTATTTAAATCATTTCAAGTAATATGTTTCAAAAGTGCCCAACAAGTCTCCAATTAGTATTCTGCATGGTCTTTGATCAATTTCTTATTTAGCGTTTGCTAGTGAGGTTTCTCCTTCAGGTGATAAGTTCTTTCACTGGGATGCTTATGCTAACGCTGTGTGTGTTTCTTTTTTGTTTTATCATGATGTGGAACATAAAAGCCTGTGTGAAGAATTAGATTTAGAAAAAAATCCACTGGTTTGAAAACGCCGTAGATTCAAGAAGCACTGTATTTTATCAACTGTTGATTCGGTTGTTGATAGGTAGGGCATCAGGCGCGTTTGGGATTCCTTTCCCTCGACAATAATTGTTTTTATTCGCTGTCGGTCGATTTTGTAAACATTGTTATAGTTGTGCTATTGTTTTGTTCAGTTACTCTTTTATGTACAGTATATATACTCTTTGTTCGTTACTCTCTTATGTACAGTATATATACTCTCTTATGTACATTATATATAGCCTCTTATGTACAGTATATATACTCTTTGTTCGTTACTCTCTTATGTACAGTATATATACTCTCTTATGTACAGTATATATACTCTTTGTTCGTTACTCTCTTATGTACAGTATATATACTCTCTTATGTACAGTATATATACTCTCTTATGTACAGTATATATACTCTTTGTTCGTTACTCTCTTATGTACAGTATATATACTCTCTTATGTACAGTATATATACTCTTTGTTCGTTACTCTCTTATGTACAGTATATATACTTTTTGTTCGTTACAGTATATGTGTAATGTGACAAGCATTTCATCAAATAGTAAAAGAGATCTAATTTATTATGAGCCAAAAGGATAGCTATCTTTGACGAAAGTGAATAATTAAGAACTTATTGTCAGTAAGTTAAGGATTTACATTAACATACAAGTAGCCTCGTAGTATTAAGACGTTAATGACAAAAACTATAGAGTTAGTGAAAAAATGTGTCAGTAAAATAGTCAATGTACGTGTGCATGTTGATAAAAACACGTGTTCAAGAGCCCGCGTTCCAAGCAAAGCCAATTTCAAAACCAACCTGAACCATTTTGACGGTATTCAGCATTAGTGGTCTTCACGATCTGCACCTTCTTGTCTCTGTCCAAATGCTGGACCAGAGCCGTCAGTTCTCTGTTGACGTACTTTGGCGAAGTCCATCCTCGCAGCCAGCACAGAGCTCGTTCGGCCTCCTTGATTCTTCCCTTGTAGGCGAGCCAGGCCGGAGACTCGGGTACCTAAAACAGAGAATGACAGTAATATATAGTTGTGAAACTTAATTTATGAAACGATATCAAACGTATATTACGAAAAAAGTAATGTATTTATAATGTAAAGTAAAATTAAATAATTACAAAATCTATAATATAGTAATAATAACTAGTAACATCGTTTGGAATATACGAGACAACGAACGAAGACAAAAATGATAGTTGATCGAAAAGCAATTCAATAATCTCAAGTGTTAAATGTCTGAAGATCAAAATGAAGCATTTTTTGATATAAACACTGTTATTTTAATTATATAATTTCATAAATATATAAATTTGTAATTGTTACAGACAGTACTTATATACTGGTGAATACAGATACGCGTAATTCCAGTGTTTAACCTTTGGTTCCCTTCTTACTGCTGTAGACTCCCCAACCACTGAGCTACCACCTGATGGTTGAGTCAGAATTTCTAGTCATGCGTGTGACTCTTTGACACTGTAACTGGAGCCACAATGCTCCTAACCGCGCCGCTCTGTCTCAGGGGGTTGAGGCAGGTCTCATTTACAATAAGAGCTGTCATAACGGCTTTACTGAGTTATTTCTTTGTTAATTTAACGAGAAAGGACAGACACCATAATGTCTGGTGTAAGACATTTTGTCAGCACCAGAGGAACAAATTCTGATATAGTCATCTGCTTCAACTTACCACTTTATAAACGGTCGAGTTCAAAAACGATTACAGACAAGATGGTGTTGCTGATCTAGGCTCGAACTGGTATGTTAGATCTCAACTGTGGAGAAGAGATGAAGAAAATAAAGTAGGAAGAAGAAGAAACAGAAAGAATAAGATGGAGGAGGAGGAGGGAGGAGCAGCAGCACCCGAAGAAGAAGAAGAAAAAGAAGCAGCAGCAGCAGCAGCAGCAGCAGAAGAAGAAGAAGAAGAAGAAGAAGAAGAAGAAGAAGAAGAAGAAGAAGAAGAAGAAGAAGGAGGAGGTGATGCTCATGATAATGATGTTGATGATAGTGACAGTTATGAAATAAAAAAATATTTGTTACAGAAATAAAATATAGTAGTTGCTACACCAAAGGGATATGAACTATAGTAATATTAAAAGAATCTACATGCGAACCAAAATTGTTGTAGATGGTACTGGTCGTGGAGCAGTTACATTACAAACAGTTGTGTTGTGAGGAAGCTGCAGACGTTGAACCATATGTGTGAGACCATCAGGAGAACCCTAAAATCAACAAGAAAAGAAAAACGCCTAAATTTCTGCAAGGTGATGTGATGGCCCTCCCCACTGTTCTGAGAATTCCCAGGCCGTAATGTGATTTCTCAGGCACGTAGCAGGATATACTCTTTTCAAGATCGCAAAACAAATGTCGATGCATGGCAGGCAGGGGTGCCCACAGGGGGGGATCATAGCGCAAGTTGCGCATTGAGAATTTTTGGGGGGGATTGTTCGGGTGTATTTTAAGGATTTTTGGGGGGGATTTTTTAAAGAATAACATTTTAAATCCAACATTGATGGAAATTTTTACCGTGTTTGTGTAATTTTTTACCGTGTAAAAAACTAAAGCAATTGTATATCTTTATGATTGTTTTAACGAACTGGCGGCATAAATGTCTCTACCAGTACAACTAGTAGTAAATTTTGTTTTGGAATTCGGAAAACTGACCCTGGCAGCCTGCAGCACCATCCTGTCAATGAGTCAGAGGGTACGTGAATAATAGATCGTTAATGTAAAAATGTGTGCGTGTGCTAAGCTTGTAGACCGGCGGGCAGTGGGGGGGACTTTTCAATGGGGGGGTGCTGAGACTTTTGGGGGGATCTGCGCATTAGGCCTTGGGAGGGATGGGCACCCCTGATCGCACAGGAACTGAATATTATGAGCATACTTGATAGGATTGTCCAATATCGGATGGAACGTTTTAACCGAATGGATGACTGCCGCATCCCCTAACAACTATGGAATAACAAGCCGAAAGGACGAGAGATGTGGGGGGCGCCCAAAGTAGCGTTTTGCAATGACCAGCTGTAGTCCATCTGCTTGATACCGGAACAGAACATTTCTAGTTTAAGATGATGGTCATGGTGATAAAATAAAGTGTTTGCCAATCGGTGAATGTGTTTTTTATATACGGGCAGTCATAAAATTATAAGTGTAGAACCCTGCTGGCTTTACTCCTAAAATCACTTATTAGAATTTACAAAACTTTAAAAAATATGTATTCTTACATGACAGGCCGTAGTCGTTAGTGGGCTGTACACGGTAAGGCAGGATGGCTCAATCCGTTGTTCCTGTTCTAGGCCTACTACTCTGTCGGACCGTGGTCAGTTGCAATCAATTGTATTTTCATGTCATCTTAATAGTACAGAAATTACCATTATAATTCTATTCATTCCTAGCCTAATCTAACCTAACCTAACCTACACTCCTTACGTTTTCGGAAGGCACCTAAGAGATTAGGAGACCCTCGCCCACCAACGCGCACTCACACACACACACGCGCGCGCGCGCGCGCGCGCGCGACCAGTTTGACCTGCCTCTAATGGCGCTTCGATGAGTCACCTACTAGCCATTGAACGACAAAACTATGAAAATTTGTATTCTAGATTTTACATAAGTAATGATACATTTTTTGGATTCTATATTCAATTTCCTTCAAAATGGGTCCAAACACGAAATAATTACGACATTTATGAGCTTTAAAAAGACGCCAAACAATAAAATAAAGCTAACACGTAGAATAGTGTTTGGCGTCTTTTTAAAGTTCATTAATGTCGTAATTATTTCGTGTTTGGACCCATTTTGAAGGAAATTGAATATAGAATCCAAAAAATGTATCATAACTTATGTAAAATCTAGAATACAAATTTTCATAGTTTTGTCGTTCAATGCCTAGTAGGTGACTCATCGAAGCGCCATTAGAGGCAGGTCAAACTGGTCACGCGTGTGTGTGTGTGTGTGCGCGTTGGTGGGCGAGGGTCTCCTAATCTCTTAGGTGCCTTCCGAAAACGTAAGGAGTATAACGCAACGTAACCTAACCTAACAAAAATATTGGAAGAAAGAGGTTACTCATACAAATGTAAAGTTGTAGAATTGAAATTTCATCGAAGTTCAGAATAGAAACGTTTCTAAATGACAGATTCAGGCAGCAAGTTAAAGTGCGTGGTGCAATTGACCGCGTAAGAACAGGTAAAAGCGTCGTTTCGTCCCAACCGACCGAGACCGATATTAATATTACTGTTCGGGATACGCCCCCTCGTACGTAAGATAGCAGAATAAATTATCTTTGCGCCAGAACCAAGACTTCAAGAAAACCTCATCTTAGTTTCGGCTCTAGCCTGGAAGCTGATGATTATAATTTTAATAAGGACAGTATGTACGGTATTGTGTTTTTATGAAGTGCAAATACGGAAGCATAATCAGAAGCTTGCATATACATACGTAAAATTACATGTTACAAGTTTACCTATAAACTCTGCCGGCCTTACCTCTGATGTCGTTTCAACACCGTTGGTAATTTGGTTAGGATTTGACCAATAACAGCCACCATCCTCTCCCTCCGCTTAATAAAAAAATGATACAGTACCGTTTACCAAATGGTAAAAGCTTAAGAGCATGATAATGTCTTTCAGCCTCCAGCTAAACGCAACATTAGGCCTATTAATTACTGACTGACTGATTGTTTCTTTTGCGCAAATGTTTATATTGCGACGTATCAAAACAAACCTTTATTTACAACAATCCCAATGACGTCATGCAATGATGACGTCACGCAATGGTGACGTCATACAGCGTGACGGTAAATAAAATGTTACAGAAAGTTCCAAACGATGTTCAGCTAAAAGACATTATCATGTCAAAAAGGAGGTCCTTTCCTTAAAAGAAAGCACCGAGACCTGCTTTCCAAGTATTATACACCAACATCAGGCAGTCATCGGAGCACCATCCGGACGCTGCAACCACTGTGGGGGGCACACATGAATCTGCGCCCCTCTGCATCTGGCGTCTGGCAATTTTGTTAGCCTCATGGCATACGTCATAAATTTATTCAGTAAATAACATAGTACAACAGTTATTGGTAATCGGTGTCTGCTTCTGTAATCGTTATAGTTACGTACAAAACTGAATGATTTTTTGTATGTATTATGTATCGTGTGCGGTTACCTGCGATAGTATGAGGAAGGTGAGTATAGGTCCGAGCCCGCTGAGGAACGCCATCGTCCGCCAGTTGGTAAGCGCGCCGATGTAACACTCCAGCATGACGCCGATGTTGAGGTAGACGCCGGCGATGGACGACAGAACGCCGCGTAGTCGCGGCTCCGTTATCTCGCCGATGTAAGACAGCACCGGCGCCTCCATGAAGCCGACGCTGAGACCCATTATTGTGACGGCCGTGTAGAGCATCGGCACCGAGTTGGCCGAGTACAACAGGCACCAGCCGATCAGCTGGGGTATGTTTACTATCATCATACACCGTTTGCGACCGAACAGGTCTTGCAGGAATCCCGAACATATGCTTCCTATCGGTTGGCTGATGAATATTATGCTACCTGAAACAACGAATATAACAATACAACAAAGATTATCGAAAACGCTATAGTAACTATTTTTAATAGTTATTCCTTATTATCACAGTTAACACGGTGACATGGATTAACACGTTGTTAGGTATTAAGACATTAAGTGTGATAACGAGAAATATTTAAGAAAGGTAATAACTAGTATGGTGTGCCTAATTCAGATTATTATTTAAGTACAGGAGTGACTGGAAACCAGATTTGTGAAAACAGGAAATAATACTTATAAGTAAGACAAATGGAGTGAAATGTTTTAATGACATTTAGAATTATTGACAAGACTTAGTACTAATTACTTTTATATAATTTGTGAAACTATGGACTTTGTTAGATCGGTTACAACGGAGTCCATAAAGGGCCACAATCAGAGGCTGTCGCAAGAACCCCACTAAAATATTCTGATGCTGTCAAACTGTTGCTACAGTACCCGTTGAGACAGAATACGACGCTGCCATGTTTAAAGATGTATGTATGCGTGTATTCAAATCGTCAATAATGCACTTTTAATAGTTTCCCCCCAAATAATAGGTTTTCCGTACAATGTTCTTTTTTCCCTGAAAACCCGTAAACGGTACAAAACTAAAGTTTGTTGAGAAGATAATGATATAATACAATTTACACATGATATTCTACTTTTCTATAAAAATAATAGTTTTAAACAACTTATTACCCCAACTTCGTCAAGGAACTTCAAAAATCCCTTAAATAAAAATTTAAGGTTAATCCATCAATAAGAATAGACACCATTTTTACACCATATGATGTCGATTCGTCCGTACAAATATGTAAAAATTATGTTCATATTTACTGGCTGATCCTCGCCAAACATTTAATCATTTATTGACTGGCGGTCACTACTAATTAATATCTTCCTTGACATTAGCTGGCCCTCCTACAGTTTCATTTCCTACACGATGTAGCCGGTATACTCTACAGTACCTTTTCAGACGACCCATTTCAACCGCTGCAATTCTTTCTTTCTTTATTTTTCGGACACGACATAGTCCGACAATTCCCCTATCTCATACCATTTTAATGTGCTTTAAAACTCCTAAGCGATAGGTGATTCTTATCAGGTAAACCCTCCACTCGCAATGCCATCATTGTACGTTTCCCCAGATTCTAGGGATCGATACGTAAAGTGATAAATATATTATGATGGAACAGTCCGATAGAGGTTCTATCTCATTTTCTTGTTATCGTACACAAATACATTCTGTTTTTTCCAAATTAATTTTAGGCCCTCGTTTTACACATTCATCAGTCAGCCTTTTCACCACAAATGATACGTATTATGATAAACAACATATGTTGGTTAATTATACTAATGAAATGATTGTAAAATGATATAAAATGATTGCAATTATAATAAAAATGACGTTGTAAATATAGAGCGTATCGTTTATAGTAGCTACATTAATTACGTACACTCAGCGCCTTCTAAATAGTACCGGCGTTAATAACAAATCATGTTGATCCAGTGCCGGATTTACCACAGGCCGACTAAGGCTCAGAGGCGGCCGCAAGCTACAGATTTTTTTTTACAGAAGAATTTTTATAAAAGTAGGAGGCACTATGATTTATTTAAGTATGATTTTTTTAAATTAAATGATCAATTTCTTTAATAATACAAATGAAAGACAATTCTTATTTAAATATTGGGCGCGTATTTTTAAGACGTTGGCGTCCTTGAAACTATTCTGCGCATGCGAATTTTGAACGTCTGCTATGTTGCCCCCGAATTTGCATTTATAAGCTTTTAATAAATGTTCGTACGTATAAACCACTTATGACTGAAAAAAAGTGTGTTTATATCTCTTCATAAAATACAAAAACGTAGCCTACGTTATATACAAACAATTTTCTATAGGCCTAGTAGTTCTCTTTTCAAAAATTATAAATTTTTCCGCAACATTTTTTGTGCATACTTTCCCTGACATTAATTCCATTAAGCTACGTAGTCAGTGAATATTAGTTCACCATTAACTTGTTGTATCTTTAGTCAAAGAATTCAAAAAAAATCTAGACCTATTTTTTTTTTTAATTTTATAAAAATAATGTGTTCTACCTACAAAATAAAAAATAAATTCTTTATGTTAGATTTCTGAATAAGATTAGTTAAGTTACTCTACTTAAAAAATTAATTAATCTACTCAATTCTTTTGGATGGTTCTTAATATTTTTAAAAATTTGCTAAGTGAAAGCACGCTTTTTTACACTGGTTTTAATTTGATACTATAAATCTGACATCAGATTACTTATGCAGTACGTATATTACTTCAAAGTCACAGCCAAGGGGGGGGGGCGCTCAGAAAACTTGGCCGAAGTCTCTTGCAGACGTACAGTTGTACAGTTTTTATGCACATTACAGGTATATAAAAGTTATGTGTACGTGTATATGTATATAATTCAACAAGAAAAGCGAGTTCGTAGTTTCAACTCGACCGTTTCTTACTTGTCTGCCTGTTTATCGACCTAGTTGGGAAATGTCTCACGATAACTTTTGAACATCAACCGATTTTCGTAAAACCTGGCATGCGTTAACCTACGGAATCCTACTGGTTTAGACAGCGGACAAAATGTTGAAAAAATCGCAAATATCCATGTGGGATATCAAACTACCCCACAAGGGGAATTATACCCACCGTCTGACTTTAATGTTTAGGTTCGGAAATTCAAAATTTTGGGACACCAGAATTCAAAATGTGTACCAAAATTTTCAAAAAATTTGCAAATATTCATGTGGGGTTTCAGATTAAACAGAATTTTAACAATAATCTGAATATAGTATTAAATTATGGAAATTTCAAAATTTTTGAACATCAAAACACAAAAATGTTATAAAAATTTTGAAAAAAGAAGTAAGAATCCATCCGATTATCAGACTAAAGGGAATTTTAACCTAATTTTGAATATAACGCTGAAAATTGATAAACTTTAGCGACCACACGAGGCAAAAGTAAAAATCGGCATTTTTCTACAAAATTGTAAAAGTCTATGTGGAGCATCAGATTATGAGGAATTTTATTCAGAATACGAACTTAATTTGTTAATTATCGTTAATAATTTGACAAAATTAATAAATTAATATACATCACCATTTAAAATTTTTGACCCCCTACAAAAATTTTGTATGCTTACAATAAACTTTACATAGACAACTATGACTTATATAAATATTTGTAAAAAGAATTAGATGCAGGCCTAAAGATATCTATAGAAACATACAAGAATTTAAAAGTTAGGGGTAGACTGTTTATTTAGACATTATGGTTATAAATTTGACTAAAATTACGAAGACAGTGCTCAGGATTTTTAACACATTATATTCATAATTTAGAAAAGAATGTCTGGTTTACAATAGTTATTTTACTAAAAAAAAAAAAAAAAAAAAATAGAGTAGTTACAGATTTTGTAATTTTTCTTTTACTTTTTTTTTTATTTTTTGAGGTAGGCCAATAGCAAAATCGTGGTCACCTCCTTACGGTGTTTCTCATCTAACGCTAATAATCATACAGACGAAGATCTTAACTCACAGGGTTAAAAAATTTTAATTTATTAATTTGATTGTTGTCGTCGTCGCCGTCATCATCATCATCATCATCATCTTCCTTCTTCAGCGAGGATTAAACAAAGAATGTTTATTCCGGCCCCAAGGAGCCGGTCACTCCAACGCTCCTTCGGATGCCCCACACCTTTTCGTCCTTTCGGCTTGTAATTCCACAATTGTTTGGGGATGCAGCAGTCGTGCATTCGGTTAAGACGCCCCACATCCACTTTAGCCGACACTAGGCAATTCTATCAAGTATACTCATCATATTCACGTCCTACCGTACATCGACATTTTTTTGCGATCTTGAAGAGTATATCCTGTCACGTGCCTGAGAAATTCATTTCGGCCGTTCGATTCGACTAGCCTGGGACTTCGTTAAAGTTCAATTCTTAGGCCCATAAAGAAGAGAACTTCAGGCGTGTTTCTTTCCTCCATCATTTTAGAGCCTTCCTGAGTGTGGCACGCATACTGTTGAACTTGTACAGCTTCTTAACCACATCACTGTTTGTAACGTATGATACATTACAGCCCAGATATTGAAAATTACTGATCCGCTCCAGAACAGCGCCGTCTGTAACAATCTTTGTTCGCATGGGGAAACATGGTAAGCGAACGCATTGGTCTTCAATGTGGAAACCTGCAATCCGAAATCCTTGCAGATTTGACTAGTTTGATTCCAGTAGCGATTCCTGACACGACAGGTGGGGCAAGCATCGAGTCTAAGCTCAATATAAACACATGCACAAAAAATCCCAATGCTGCAATCATTAAAAAAAATAATAATATTCTTGTACGCATTCGTTTCTGTCGCTGTGAGAAAAATATTAATCGAGTGTAATTAGTAGGCTATGTGTAACAAATACAAGGCCAGCAAAATACAGAGAAACTAGATGTACATCCACATAGCCAAGAATATTTCTTATAGTATTAGGTATTAAAATATCTCGTTACCTAGGTTTCGTTCAAGTTTTTGTTTAAGGCACTTAATTCAAGCTGATAGAAACTTGCAAACCAAAAACTTACAAACAAAACAATAAACAAGTGAAAAATGTGGCCGCATTGTCATCGCTAGCGCTCGTAGCGGCTTAAAGCACTGCTAAATGTGCTTGCTTTTGCGTCTCTGAGAGACAGATGATGTGCGTTTCAGCATTCTGCGTTACCAGCAAACCATCTTACTCGTAGGTTAGATTATTTGAATATTCTGTTTGTGTAAAATCTACCCTAATGTAAAAAATAAGACTATAAAGTGAAAGCGTAGCTGTGAAATCCTAAATAAGCGCTAAGATTTCTGAAATTTTGGCCAAATCATAGTTAATGCACCGAAGCATTTTTTGAAGTGATTGCCTTGGGCGCGGAGCGGCCAGCCAGCTGTTAAAGCAGCACACAGAACTGGAAGCGAAGTGGTAGTAGTGACTTCGATGAAATCAATGTCATTTTCACTGGAAGACAGGTGACAAATGCGCAGCCGATTGTCAAAACGTGAGAGATAAGAAGGCATTTGAAACAGTTTTTTGGTGACAACAATAATGCTGGTTACGCAATCATTTATTTACTTTTGCCTGATTTTATTTGGGCAAGCACTGCTTGCGTTGCTTGCTCTGAGGATTCGCATCTGTTTGATTGTATCCGATACTAAATGTACTTCATTTAAAATAGTCAGTGAGTTCAGCAACTGAGTGAGATTTCTAGTAATTTTAAGTCTGTACGTTCGCGTGATACAGTCTACTCCTGTCAGATACATCTGTTTTTCTTGGATCATTATTCTAGTGTCTATGCATAACGTTCATTATGACGTTTCTTATTGTTCATATTAATACTGAACGTTTAACAGTCGTTATTGAAACTGTGAATTTGCATACTGTATGCAACTTCCAGTCAATAGTATACAATTATTTTTATATTAGTAGCAATTTAAATTAACTGTTGCAATTCAATTAACTCGTTGCAACCTCCGGACTAATGCACGAACAACCACGCGCTCGCGTAAATGGAACGACACTCAGCTAATAACACGTAGACAACAATATGTAATTCATATTAGAAGTGAAAGGACAAAGAGAATGTTTTGCCGGAGGTTCGAGAGAAGCACTGGTTCTTGGCCACGGGCCCGATCAGTGTCACGGCCATTAACAACACTACACGTATGTACCGATTGCAACACCAGTCGGCTTGAAGGCGCAGCGAGACACATTCAACAGCTTTCCACTTCCTGTTTTACGTTCACTTACGTGTTCGCGCCAAAAATAAATAATGACGTAAATATAGTGCTCGTGTTAATACGAAGTGTTACTTGACCATAAAAGTAGATGTTGTTGTGGACGATCTATAAGCTTCGTGTGAGTTGTGTGTACCTACAAGTTTTCTCGTGTGCATTTACTCCGTGCAAGTAACCACTGGTGTTTAGAGGAACATGACTTCCTCGATAATTTTTCAGCTGTTGTGTCGGCCATTACCTCTTTTTCGTATCAATAAACGTTTTCCTATCAAGTATACTCATAATATCCAGTTTCTGGCGTCCATTCGTCCGGTTTAATCTTGTTTGTGACAGTTTAGTAACTAATTTGTCCCTTGAATATGTTACTAGCATGTGACAGTATAAGACAATGGTGCCATCTTCGGGATTCACGTCCAGCGCGATTTTCTGTCAGTGTTGTCTCTCATAAACTGGCTGTTTTCCCTATAGGTAGTATTAAAGCCGAGTAAATCCAGCTAGATTCACGTCTGTAATATTTCAAAGATAAGCAGGTCCAGGATCATGTCGTTTACGCTCTAACTTGGTACTGGGGGCTACTGCTGACCTCCACTAGGAATATTTATCGACCTTCCGGTCTAGATCCATACTGTCCTGCATCAACAGGATCACCTCTTGTAGAATGTGGTACTTCACCACTCAGTACGGTCATTGTTGGAGACAGGCTGACATCACTTGCGGTCCTTGGGGAGCTAACATCACTTCATCCAACCCTGGCAATTTGTGAGGTCCAGTGCCCAGTCAACCCGGTACAACGGTACTACCTTTCCAAATTCCCTCGATCCCGGACTTGAAATAGATGCACAAAGTTAAAAATGGCGGTTTTGGAAATTATAGCAGAAAGAAGAAGTTTATGGAAAACTGTAATGACAAGACGTGATAGGTTCCTAGGGCACAGGCTGAGACGGCGAGGTTTAAGGACTTTGTTGGTGTAGGGTTCAGTGAAGGAAAAGACAGTGACTGGAGTATACGAGGCAGGCTGTTGAGAACATGGTATGTTCTGGTAGGTAATTGGAGGTAAAAATACCGGGTTTAGAATAGGAGGAGCTTGAGGGCCGAGGCGATTGATGACAGAAAAGAGAGAGAGAGAGATAGAGAGAGAGAGAGAGAGAGAGAGAGAGAGAGAGAGAGAGAGACATACAGGCAGGAAGAAAGAAGAAAAACAGACAGACTAGACAGACAGACAGACAGCAGAGAGAAACATCAAGTTGAATTTAGATGGGGGAACACTGCCGTGAATGAGGCCGCCCAGACGATACAATATTGGGTCGCAAAAGAAATGATAGGACAGGGATAGCTGGAAAAACTTACTGAAGAGGCCGATTTGCGATGTAGTCCTGAAGGAAGAGGAGAGAGGAAAATGAAGTGGACGAAAGGAGATATTATACTTTGGCCAAACAACTGTTATGTTCCGTTTAGAATTAACTACATGAACACTCTCGGGTTCATTAAAGAGCAAACTTCAGAACGACAGAGTAACATATACGCAAAGTTGGCCTCAAACAAGCTGTTGACCAGGTAATCAGAATTAAATTGTCGGACATACGCAGGAGGGCTACAACACATGCCTACCTAGCGTCGCACAGTATTAAAGAACGGAACCTGATAATCTGTCTAAAGTACGCTGTTATTCAGGGCCGTGGGGGTGTGCACGTCCGCCTCGGCTTGGCAGTACACTGCGTCCGTGTCTATTGCCCAGCCAGTACGGTTGTAAGCTGTTGCGGGTGAACCCTTACGGGAGCTGCACCTCACACGTGGGGTCAACCTTGTGCAACCTCAAATACATCAAACAGCCGTCTTTGAGTTGCACACCAGTTCGTGCAACGGGAACTCACATCCTAACTTTCTTGCCAGTAGCAGACTAAAGGGGGGGGGGCGAACCGCCCCGGGCCCCACTTAGTAGGGCGCCTCCAGAATTGGAAAATTATTTTTTTTTGGCAAATTTTGTAATTTATTTGCAAATGTTCTATTGTCACGTCTGAAACGCAACATGGACAACAAGCAACAAAATTTTTTCGATCGAAAGTAAGTTGGCAAGGAAAAAAGCTTTCATGATACAATAAGAAAATTTTCCGAGGCCAGAACTAGAAAATGGTCATTCTAGAAAGGTCACCTTATTGGTACTAAAACTGGTGACTGATTTGAAAAAGAAAATTTCCAAGTAGTGGTTGCAGCAATGACAAATTTTTTTGCAGTATATAAGTTTATTATATATTATAAAGTATTTTAATAACTTTAATGCAGTCTAAAAATAATACTACTTCTATTATTTCTTTAAACATTGTATTTATAATATGAAAGTGGATTTTTATTTGAAACATTACTACAGCTTCTAATAAAGTTTTCTAACTAGATGTGTCAATACAGTAATTAGACAATAAATATATTATAACATTAACGTGTTTTTTATGTGTACTACTTAAAGATAAATTGGATTATAAACTCCCGTCTTATGGGAGGGGGCCTCAGAAAGAAATCCGCTCCGGGCTAGGTATGCCACTGTCCTTGTGGTTGTAGCGCCTGATCGTGCAGTTTCGGATGAAACCGGCGTTCATCGGCTGTGAACTGGAACCGTTCTTCAGGGTGATAACACAATCCGCGCACTGTTTTGTTTTGGAAAGAAATTCCAACCCTAGATAAACGAAAGAATTTTGTAAAAATTGTTCACCTTACAGTATGCATAGTAGGAAATTTACAAGAGAAGTAAATGCGGCGGGGTTGTGTATTATTACGAAATATCTTGTTAACATTTCAATCTTAATTATGAGAAGACGACCAAGTACAAAGTCTTAAATAAAAAAAAACTTTCGGTGAACTAGAAGTCATAGAATTTGCAGACAATGTAGCCTACGTGAATGGCTTCAGAAGACGATTTAACGTTTTGTAGAGTAAAGAAAATCAGGGGATTCAATGAATTTACGTAAAAAATAATGACCTTTTGTCCCACGAATTAAATGGATATAAGGTGCTGCCATTTTCATTCTCTAACTACTGCCATTAATATGTAAGCACGTGTTATTTAAGTTGATGTTTATCTGACCGTGAAGGTTTCACACCTCTGCTCCTGAGCGGCAAAGTCCAGTGATCGAGTAGGACGGAGACATGTTTTGCCGTGAGTTCAAAAGATCTATTGGAATGTTTAATATGCAATATAAAATGTAACGGCTGAAGAAAATCTAACTAAGTTAGATAGGGTTTAAACGTACGCTTCACGCGGCTTGGAACATCAGCCAAGCGCGATTAGATTATCTCAGTTAATTCCTGCCAAAAATAATAGGCTATCCACATATTTTTATTTTAAACACTTTTTGCTACAATCTGTTTCTTGATGCATATATAATTTATTTAATATTTATAAATTCTTTACCTGAAGATGTTTTATTCCCTTATTTGGTACATGTTTCGGGAAGCATATTGTTTCCACCCTCAGCCTTCCTGATTTATTGTATAATAAATTTATTGTATTGTATAAAATCAGGAAGGCTGAAGATGGGAACAATACGCTTCCCGAAACATATGAAACATACACCAAATAAGGGAATAAAACATCTTGAGGTAGAGAATTTAAATATTAAATAAATTAGATATTTTTATGTGTAGGCCTATTATTGCAGTCATCTTCATTCTGTCATTGCTGTGGGTATTTAGGCTACACCGTATGCGGTGGGATGCGAGATGAGACAGAAAAAGATCGTTACGATAATCGATATTCAGGTTTGACAATATGCTAAGAAATTTCACCTAGAGCGGATGGATGATCAGCGTATACCGAAGAAAAGCCTGAAATCACGAGGGCACAGGTGTATAAAAGCAGGAAGAGGGGTCGACCTAAGATAAGACGTTTGGATAGTGTGCTGGAAGATCTCAGAAGAGTGGGTGTGAAGAGTACGCTGAGATGGCAACGGGTAGGAGACACTAGAAAAGATTGGTGTTGGAAGTCAGTGCTCAACGTTGGTCTGTGGTGCCACAGAAGAAGACGGATGAGAAGAATATGCTAAGAAATATCGACAAGTTAAAATACGTCGATACTTGAATACTGATGACAGAGTCGTTTCTACACTTTAAAAAATCTATACCAGAAAATATTATAAAATTATATCGTTACTTACTACTATAGCGTTAGTATTAAATATTGCAAATGTGAAAACTATTGGACGTTAATCGTATGTTTTTAGAACGTGTAATCAATGGTAAGGTTGATTTTCGGTCAACATACATTAATGTCTTGAACGAGTTATTTCTGAGGACAAACGTAGGGTGTGGCTCCAAATTTCAGCGAGGTATTTCATAATTGGGCGTACAAAAGTCATAACAGAATTATGAAACAATATGGGCTTGTTAGAATTAAAGTATGTTAATAGAGCGGTTTAACCGCGGGAATGAGACTGATAGTCAGTTTCAGTATGATGCTTTATTTAAATATTTTAAGACAGAAGCCTTTAGAGAAAGGTTGAGGGTTGAATAAGTACAACTGTAGCTCGCTTTCGATGGGATTTATTTATTTTCAACTTTTAATCTGCTTATTGTTTTATCTGTTCAATAGTTACATTTTTTAATAGTCAATTTTACGTAGTAATAACTATGTAGTAAAATATCAGTTATGCGAACCTGTTGAAAAGAAAAATTTGCAAATATGATTTAAATATTTGTTATTTGTCACATTGTGAATTACACCGATCAATAAAATTTAACATTAATTATTTAATCTATTATTATTTCATATTAAAGTGACCTTTTTTACAATGTGGTAATATTTCTAAGTGTGTATGTAGACAGCAAGAAATAAATAAACGAAATACGAACCGCCCCGACGGTAAGACCCGGAGGTATTGAAGGATAATAAACCAACACCGTAATACGTACAATACCTAAATACTTCCTGCTTTTAATCGTGAACTTGAAACAGTAAACTTACGAGCGTTTTTCTAAAATAAATTTCCACGTGGTTGATGTACAGAAACTGGTTACCATAAGAACAAAGCACAAGCATAATTCCTACCAGTAAACTTTTACATTGTTACTCGCAAAAACCGCGGTTCATTTTGTTTAAAATTATTTCTGTTCTAGTATAGTAACCGACAAAACATGGGGTCGGTTGGTGTGTCTCCAGCCAGGTGTAAGTTGCGTGGTAGCACTTATTGAAACGTTACATCGTCTAGTGGGGATTTTCGGGTCTGTGCACCGAACTACTGGACGCCGTCGGACACCGAGGCCCTCGGTGGGTAGACAGGCGGCAGCGAAACCGTCCGGTGCCTTTCATATTTTTGAAAATGCTTTGAATGCGTTACAAGTTGGGAGTATTAAAAGTTACAGTAACGGACAAAAATTTCGCATGAAAATTCTGCGAAGTATTTGGATAAGACTGTGGATGCTAACTCAGATGGGAAAACATGTCACGAAAAAAAATTGGGTGTGTCGTGGGACAAACGCCAGAAGTAAGAACCAGTAAGTGCCGAGTGGCGAGAGATTTTGCTACAAAGAATTAAGATTCAATTAAGAGTGAACGGATAATTAAATGAGACGAGGGCACAGTAGTGTTATATATATATATATATTTTATTATAAGAAATTGATATTTACACAGAACCACGCTGATATAAAATCATACCACGCGTCATATTATATCCAGTATACGTTCATATACAGACAATTTGAATGTAACAATTTTTTCAGTGTAACAGTATGATTTACGCAATATTTCATTGAAAAGTAGAACGTGATATTTATTATATATTTACTTTATAATTATGTATTATATTATCATTTATTATATTTATAATATTTATATTATACATTATATTATAATTAATATATGCGGTATAGTAATTCAGTTTTTACAAATTAGAAAATAGCTAAATAACTAAACCGAATTTTGAAACATAAAAAAAATTCCAGCTAAGTCTAAAAGCTGGTCCACGGATTAACTAAAAAACGTAAAATGTAAAGAAAGAAACAAAATTATATTCTTTCATCATTTCAAACATGTAGACAAACATCCTCATTGACGATACTATAAATATTATAATAAAAAAAAAATAAGTGTTACTGATTTAAAATGGTTGTTATGAATTTAATTAACAACTGGAATGTTGTTTAACTGTATTAAGATAATAATGAATCACATAGACGAAACGGATTTCAGAAATATCCAGCTTGATCTCTCATCATGTGAGGTACATTTTTTATCATAAATAAATTTTTTTTTTTAGTATTAAGTTATTCTTGTGATTGTATTTAAACATTTAAAATATGCCCACATTGTTTAAAATATTACGCTTTACCTAAAAGCACACATACGTATCTGTGGCAGTGGGGAAATTTTGGGTAGGTATGTGGGAAATGAGGTTTGATTGACCTGGCAACACTGCTTTTTCGTTACATCTATTTAATTACACTTTTCGTTACATATTTCGTTACACGTTGAATCAGTTTACTGTACTAGGAGCGCAAGGAGCACGGGAGTAAGCCGGACACCATAGTGCCGTACATGAAGTTCTCTAAAAACCTCGAAGATCTTAAATCCAAGAAAATGTGGTGGCTGTTTGGAAGACACTCTGAACCGTCACTGTATAATAAAACACTGTCACTGTTATTATACAAACAAGTTTTGAAACCGCTGTGGATATATGGTGTGCAACATTGTTGCACTAAAAAATCCAACATCAAAATAATCCAAACTGTTCAAAATAAAGTACTTCGCGGTATTGTTGATGCACCGTGGTATGTAAGAAACGATGACATTCATCGATACCTGAAAATACCTATGGTAACTCACTGATGAGATCAAATGGTTTGTAGGTAAATATTAGTAAAGTCAAAAGAATCAAAAAAGTAAACATCACGACAATGAAGTGCTACAACTTCTTGATAATGCTGGACTTATCTTCGCGACTGCAGAGACAGAAACCGTCTGAACTGATGTAGGAGAGTGAAGTGTTTAAATAAATATCTATACACGCAAGAAGTGTAAACTATATTGAGGAGTGTGCCAAGGCTAACCTAGTTGTTAGAAGAAAATTGCTTGATAGTTTATAACTAATTGCAATGTAAAGAAAGCAAGAAAACCTTTTTTAATTCATACTGGAGTCTAGAATTTTAGTCCTCTTTTTATTAACCGGCATGTCACGCTTCTCTTTCATTACTTTGACCTTTTATCTTTCAGAATTCTCTGCATCAAGATAAAAAGCTTAAATTCTCAGCAAGCTTAAATTGTATAACCTCTATATTAATTTCTTTATAATTTATTACTTACAAAATCTGTGACTTACTAAAGCCATTACAATTTTTTACACACATTTTTGCAATAGATTAACGTGATTATCTCAATTTTTAAAACGTTTTTAAAAATAATGTTTCGTTGCAAATTTTTCCACTGTTACACAAACTACGATGTCTGCAGTACAGAAAAAACAATGATTCTTCGAAATACGGAAACATTCATTAAATGAATATATGAATATTCTACATTCAAGGTTAAGGTGCCGATATACCAACAAGTTTTTAGTTAACGACTATGCGATCGTATTTAATATGTTTCGAAATGTAGTATACGAATTGGTTGTTTTGTTTCCCTGTAGATAAAGAAATAAAAAGCAATATGAACAGTTATCCTACGGTACACCACATATGAACGATTAGTGATTTATAAATTTTCCCCAGATTAAAATAATTCGTTTTTATATGAATTCATCATTTCTTTATACTCTTTGAGTTTCTTTCAGGATTCTGATATTATCAAATTGTAATTACTTCTTCAAGTAGACTGTATTATTTTTTATCATTTTAATTAGCCTGATGCGTGTCTCACAGATTGTATCTGCATCTTCAGAGGTTTAAAATGAATCAACGATTAATAGTTTGGAAATCGAATGAAAACGATTATTCGTTGAAACCTCTGAAGATAATGATGCACCAGTGAAACGTGCGCTAGGTTAATTAAAACGATAAAAAATAATACAATCTACTTGTAGAAGTAATTACAAGTTAATAGTATTATATTAATTCAATTTATAGTAAAGTAGGTGGTGATTATCCTGTGTTCATTTTCCTGTATAAGCTTAAATATCCAAGAAAGTTTTTGCAAACTGAACACGTCATTAAAGACACTTGTTCATACCTTATAGTTTAATCTTTACGGTTTACAGACGTGAAAGGAGAAACAGAACACGAACTGTGAGTCACCGTGAGACGTGTAGCTGTGTGCGCGTTACTTGGTCAATTTCCATTAAGAGCTGTAATAATTAATCATCGCCAAATAACGTTTTAGGTTACAAAGTTCGATCAAATCACAATGATTGTGTTTTAGGATTTAAATATTTTTGTCCCAACAGTGACCATGGAATTACCTGAAGACAAGACGAAGACGCAAAAGTCGACTAGGAAGAAACAAAAACACCTACTGAAGACGACTTCGGCAGATTTAATCGAAACTTCACGAATACAATAAATGGACCACCATGTTGTTAGCCTATCAGTTTTATTAACAGATCAAAAAATTAATGTAAGCCTAATAAGAATACCGTGGACGGAAAGAGCATCTAATGATGAAGTTTGAAAGACAGTGGGTGCAAAAAAAGGACGTTGAATGGACCCACAGTGAAAAGGAGAAGCAATATGGTTGGTCATCTGCTAGGTTACTGAATTGAAACTGGTTTACCACCCTGATTGAGGGGTGTAGCGGTAGGGGAAGGCCCAGACAGGAGTATATGGATGACGTAAAAGAAGGAAGAAACTGCAAGCCCACCGACATCTGAGTTGAGAAGAAGATGAAGAAGAAACACCTTAGTGATCCAGGCCAACAAAGAAGATTAAACCAACAGGCTTTCTGACTACCTACTTGCTAAGGATTAACAATTATATATTATCTACTGTCTAGGACCGATTTAGCAAAGAATATAAATGATTAAAATTATCAAGAGATCTATCTGAGCCATATGGCATATCTCTATTTTTCGACGAAAATAATGTTGTTATTGTTGAAACTTTTTGGTGTATTAAATCATAACAATAGTTTCAAAATGTTAGTTGTCTACCAATCAGGGAAAACGGTTTTGTTGTTTTTCTCTTAGCTAGACCTTGGCCTTTTTGTTTGGTCTTGCTTTTTTATCCTAATTAAAATAAATTAACATGAGCACTGTTTTTAAAGAAGATTTACTTGTGAGAAACGAAAGCTGAAGGCTAAGGTAATAATAATTAATAAAGGCATACAAAAAATAAAGAGTACAAAAAATGTGTAAGATTTACACAACAACAAAAATTACAGTTTTGGTATTATGTAGTTAGGAAGTTGTAACAGCTAAGCTAGGGCTTTAGGGTGTGCCCGGAGAAGTTGCATGTAGATGGAGAGATGATCAGTACTTCTGGTCCACGAACTACTGGGTGCATGAAGTATCGATTCATCAGAGTACGGCGTGCTGAACTTCAGTCGATCTAACAGACTGTTCTTATCGAAAGACTAAGATAAACTTACGCCACCGTTTCGGACATTTGATTCACTCGTGACTCCACCCCCTCTCTCTAGAAACGACGCCCATCGCCTCGAACGAGACGGTTACCTACCAATTTGAAACTGTTGAATTTCTCCTCAAGCTGTTCAATTCTTGTCTCTGGCTATAGTATTTTCCTCGCCTGTGGAAAACAGACAACATTTGTATGATTCCTACACAAAAAAGCTGTGAATGCTGCTGTGACCCGAATCACGCCGCCGTTGGATGATGATTTAATATGCAGCGAACAGTTCGGATTCTGCAGAGAGTACTCGATCACTCTTCAATTGGTCCCCATTATTACGCAATTATCTGTCGCCGTCAGAAAGAAGGGCTTACTGAAGCTGTCCTGTTGGATGTGAGTAAGGCATTCTTGTCGAGTCTGGTACGGACGATTTCTATTTAAGCTGACCCATTCCCCATATTATTCCAACCATTATGCATTTTCTGTATTTGTACCAAAGCGATCGCACTTTCAGGCTGAGAATCGACGGATACTGTTTTCTACAATTCGACCCGTCACTGCCGGCGACCTGTTGGGTTCCGTTCTGTACCTTGTGTACACGAAGGCCCTATGAGTTTTGCCCGGAGTCATGACGACGCTGTGTATCATTGCAGCACCCTGTCCCTACTATTCGCGAGCACAAGACAGCAGAGTCAGTTGGAGCTTGCTTTCAAACTGACTCAGGTACTGGCTGGTGACGATCAACACGAAGAATCCGAGGTGATCTGTTCCACACCTCCCTATTGAGAAGTCGATTGTCTGGAAAGAGACAGTGAAGTATCTAGGCGTTCAGCTTGACCGGCGTCTGTGTTTGAACGCCCACATGACCAAAACCCTGACCAACCCAAACCGTATCCCCTGACACACCCGAATCTAGGGAAAGGACAACCAGCACAACAGAGCCTCCACCTCGATACGCGTTAAACGCCTTCGGGCGAGTTTAGATGACCCACAATAGAACAACCCTCGTACAATAGTTCTAATTAGCCCCTGTTTCCTCAGAAAATACCACCCCCAAGAACGTCTAGACGCACTGCTTGCTTCTCTTACCATCGTCACCGGCACGGAGACGGCTATCTGCCTCGCGAGATGCGCCCTGATGCTACAAGACCCCTGGCAACTGTACGGGAGACAACAGAGACAGTTTCCATACAGACATAAGAAACGAGCCTTCTACATCTAATGAAGAATCACGTTACGGCATAACTTCCAGATGAAGATACTTGTCAGACTAGCTAGCAGTAGTTAACCTGTAGCGGTTGTCGATCTCGATCAGGACGCTGCAACCGAAACACAAGTCCAAGACACCCTGCTTCAAGAATGGAACACAACGCAATCCAACGTCAACTCCGACATGGTGACATCCACGTGAATCGGTAAAAATTATTACTAATAACAGAACGTTGGGGATCAGTGAATATTCTTTTAACTTTATTAATTTTAATCTGTCTAGTCAGCTGGACATAATTATGTTTTGTTACTTTGAATTAAAAACTTGATTAAATGTTCACGTTTGACAAGCGTAGGTACACTTGACCGAGAGTACACAATGGGTAGTAACTAGACCTAATGATAAAGACGCATGTATGGGAAAATATTGCTACGTTGAGAAGAAAGACGATTACATAAAGCTGTAAATAATTCGAGATGCACCTTCCACACCGCATTCGGTAGCGGCGCAGCGTGTCAAGGTCGTCTATTGACCTTGCTTCTAGCGAATTACAGAGCGCTAGTTAACTACGCAACTTTTCTCGACTCGTCAGCCGGAAAGTGGTAGCTTTCTTTAAAACCTCTTCAATGTGTGTGTGTGCATATAAGCGTCAGCGACCGACTTAGCAGTTAGTTAGATCTGGCGATTCTACAAGTGCGGATCGCAGTGTCGTTGTGGTATATTGAAACGTGATTATTGTGTTAATTACTGAACAACTGCAAGTACAAATTTAACTTAATTATTGTATAACAGTGCCTCTGTTGACCGTCATTATTGGCCGTTATTTGTGTCGAATTAAAGTTTGTAATTACAGTAGTGATGTCATCCGGTATTAGTTATTCTATTTCCGCTGTACAACACGACGATCTGTGTGTCCGTCGTAACAATATAATTACAACATACGTAGTTTGATAATAATTAACCTAAGGCGGAAGAGCCGCAGGTGCTTACCTCACAGCTAAATTATACTAATCATTATTCAGATAAAGTCTACGCTTGTTATGCACGTCTATCACGCGTCTATTGTCTTGTTAATCAGCTTGCATACTGACTAACAACAATCTACCGTACGTTAAACACACTGAGATAGTCTTATAAGGAAGCACGGAAAGACGGAAGCACTCTTATTTAATGTGTAACGCTCGTACTGTATATGTAGGTTCGCGCATGCGTGTCGGTGTGCGATTAGGTAGCGTAACCGTCTCCCACGTGGAACGATGCCTAAACGTTAAGGTGATAAAGATATTGATTAAATTATAAATGCAAATAAGAGGCGTTTCCACGAGCAGTTCAATCAATTAAATTTAGAATTTTAGGTTGTTAGTAGGGCTAACACGAAGGCTAATACATTTAACGAAACAAGTTATTGTAGTTTGTTCCAAAGGTTATCACGGTCGGAGTCAACATTGTTAAAACTATTATATTCTGAGCTGTTGGGCCGTGGGGTCGATTGCTTACGTTCTCGCGTTTACACGTTTCGGCTACACCTCCGGAGGCCATCTTCAGTAGAAACATTTACAGGCATTGCACAAATGCAATGCACAGAGAAGGTCATTGAAAATGCTTCAATAAATCTAAAAAATATATATATTTATGTTCATTCACCAATCAATGAATTCATTCTTCATTCACCAATCAGTGAATTCATTCTTCATTTACCAATGTACAGATTATAAGTTAAACGTAGTCGCATTCATAAGCGAAGTTTTATATGTGTTTCGTATTTTGACAGTTGTTTATCATACTTCTGGAATTTTACCAGATGGTTTTTACTTGCTGTAACGAATTGAAGTTTTATAATAACTACCTTTTATTTATTCTAATTAGTTCAAATGAAGATGGCAAAACGTTTTGCACCTAAGATAATGTCGTTTCATTTAATTTTAAGGTTCCCAAACATATTTGCCCCAGAATGAAAATAAAATCAGTGTCCATAAATTTACAACTGCTTTACAATTCGTTATTAAAAGTTATTATTATTTAAGTCGTTGTACTGTAATTTTCAATTAGAATTTGTATCTTATTAATTATCATCTTACATACTTTTACCTACTTACATAACCTAAAAGTTCGCACCATGACAAAAAAATATTCGGTCTTCATTTAAGGAAAAGAAAAATCAGTGCTGTAGTATGAATATTTAACAATAATGTTACGAATTGGCTGCACCAAACGACACACAAAAAATAATAAATTTCCGCTGATACACAACGTACCTTAATATTCCACCTGTATGATTTACTCCTAACCCTCCTAAAAGTGTTACATCACTGCTGTCAGATGTATGTATATAAGCGTTACTACGTTATTGACAACAAAGAATTAGTTTCTATGGAAACTCACCGGTTCCCATTTTCGATAACGCACCAGCGATCGGCCGCAAATGTGCGACACGTCCTTACAAACATTTTCAATGTTGAAAGAAGAAAGAAAGTAAACGTTCACAAAGATGACAGGCCGAGTGCTCCTCACAGTTGAGACGCAAGCAACGACCTGAGTCGGAAAACGAGGTTCCCTGTACAACTCCAACTGTCCTAAGTTGCATACCATTCACAGACAGACTAGATCATGATTGGTACGGTAGCAGCCCTCACAGCTTACGGGCAAGCAAAAAATAAAAAAAAAAAGTAATTTCCGAGAGTTCCTACTTCACAGTTATCCTCAATTGGTAAATTCCAAACGTGATCTTCATTTACAATTATTGTTCCCCTCTATCTTTCCTTCTATGACTCTTTTAGTTAAGCTGTCGTCCCTTAATACATGTTCAGTCAATTGAGCTCTCTTCTTTTTAAATGTGTTAGAAAACTTCCATCTTCTCCAGCTTTGCTAAACGTATCTTCATTCTTCACCACCCAACCGGTTTCTTTTTCTACTGAAGATGGCCTCCGGAGTGTGGCCGAACGTTTAGACGCGAGAGGGTAACCAATCGATCACGGCCCAACAGCCCGGAATATAATATTTTTAACAAGTTATTGTAAATTACAAAAAAATATTTTTATTGATTGTAGGTCGACTTGAACACGTGCATAAGTTACAACTGTGAACAAGGGTGCCCGAGTGTTACGCAACACCTAGCCTACAAAATTACAACAGTAATTTAATAACGAAATGTTAATTTACAAGCGTACAAAAGAAGACATCGTTATTATAGTTTAAATTACCCATCGCACCTACACTACTCTATGGTTCTGAAACTTTGGTCATAAAGAAAAAAGATGAACAGAAGATACAAACAGCAGAAATGAAATTTCTGAGATCAGTTTAAAAGGTGTAACAGACGAGATCATGTAAGAAATGAGGAGATAAAAAGTGACTTAGATATTTTTGCAGTTAATGAAATACAGAAGAAAATGGATTCAACATATAGATAGAATGGAAGAAAGTAGAATACCGAAGATAGCGGAAGATGATAACCCTAGAGCCAGAAGAAAAGTTGGTAGGTCTAAGAAAAGGTGGGCTGTGGAATAGGAACAGCCCGCTAAAACCTAAAACCGTTAAGAAGAAGAAGATGATGATTAACCATCGAAATATGAGCCAATGCTGTCTCCTCTTCTGGTTAGCAGCACGCAGGCTGGTTGGCATCACTCCGCCCTGTTGTTCGCCTTCCTTTTTAATTCCTGGTATGAATCACAGTTTATATCCTGCATAACCTGAGAGACAAATTCCAAACGTGGTATTTCTTTAGAATTGTTTCCCTCTATCTTTCCTTTTATAACTCTTTTGGTTAAGCTGTCGTCCCTTAATATATGTCTAATCAATTGAGCTCTTCTTTTTAATTGTGTCAGAAAACTTCTATCTTCTCCAGCTCTGCTAAACATCTCTTCATTCTTGAGCTTCTCCAACCAAATTATCCAAACCATCCTGTTATAACACCACGCCTTAAAAGCTAGATGTTTCTTCTTCCCTCCTGCGTCAATCGTCCAAGATTTAGTCCCATACAATGCGACACTCGACACATAGGTTTGCAGAAGATTTTTCCTCACCTTGAAGCTGATCTTTTTTGATGCGAGAAGGTTTTTCTTTTTATTAGAAGCACCTTTTGCCCGATTTATCCTATCCTTTTGTCCGATTTACAATCTCCCTACAGCTTTTTCCATCACACGCGATCTTGCTCCCTAGGTAACTGAATTATATTTCTTCTTCGATAATCTCATTTTCAATGCTAGTCCTATTGTAGCAACTCTATCTCCACTGCAGCCCATGTTTTTGCCTTGGTTCTGCTTATTTTCATATTGAAATCTTTTTCCATTATCCTGTCTATTGCAGTAAGGATTTCCTGTAGATCGTATGGGCTCTCGGACATAATGACTATGTCATCTGCAAACCTAAACATGTCTGTTCTCTCTAAACGGATTTTGATAACAACTTGAACTTCTTCTCTGTTATTATCGATTGCTTTCTGAACATATAAACTGAATAAATACGGGGACAACAAACAGTCTTGTCTCACACCTTATGCTGACAGTATTGTCTGCTAAATGCATGTTTACCACGCGGCCAAATTAACACAGAACGTTACAATGTACGAAATGTTCCTTACGGGTGTGTGCTTTCAGTACTGAAGAGAAACTGTACTGTTACATCTCTGAAATTTGTACCTCGTCGTACTGAGAGAAGGTTTTTGTATAGGCTAGGCGTCTTCTCTCGAATTGTGTTATAGTTACTTGCGTAACTGTCCAACTTGTGTATTAGTGGGCACGCCAAATGGTTTTTCTTTCACGCTAATGATGAGGTGGTTTAAATTCTTTGATTATATGGTTTTCTTGCTTGTATTTTGATTATATTTCTTTAAATTACAAATAATCGTAGTGTTTTATTTACCCAAAAGATTAAGAATATCGTTCACGGAAGTCCCATTAAGGCCAGGAGTTCCGCTGACCAAGATATAGGTACCCATTAGAAGCGTCTTTCTTCTGTATTAATAAAAGATAAATAATACAAGATGACGTTTTGTCTGTCACGCTATGTCATTTATCAGACTGCTGTTATTTGTTTTTTTTCTCGACAAGTAACATCACAGTAACCTTCAGGTTATTACTAATGGCTTCATTCAGTGGCGTACCGACGGGGTGGGGATCATGGAATCAACACTCCCCCCCCCCCGAGAGCTATTGTTAAGCGACGTTGACCTGTTTCCAAACCAGTTGCATATGACGAAGTAAGGCTTATAAATAATAATTGTAGAAATAAAACGAATTAAAGAAGCAGACCTCTTCAAAAACCTGGGTTCATCTGGCTCCGGATGATAGCACCCAGTAAGGACCCCTGCCTACGGTTTCAGGTGAAACTCGGTCAACGGTCTCAATGGTAAATGAGACATCTCAGTTCCTAACGCCAGTGAGAGCGGAAGAAGCTAGTGGAGTAAATCACGAAAAACAATCATTTCGGACTAACAATCCGATCTTATCTCGGAATTATTTCTAATTTTTGCACTCTATACAATTTCAATTGCAGTATAGAAAATCCGCTAAATGAAGGCACTATCCCAGGTGGATATCTATGGGGAAAGAAGTCAACATCAAGTTGGATTAAAGAAGTCTAAAATCATTTAGAAAAAAATAATATAAACGCAGAAGAAGCAATTGAAAGAGAAGTTTTTTCGGGCAAAAGTATTAAAAATGGAAGGAGTCCAGGGTAGGAGAGAGAAAAATGCAGGTTCAAAGTGGACTGAAGACGGAAAGAAGAGACATAGTGAAAAGATAAAAGAATATTGGAGAAAAAGAAAAGAGCAAGGAATAACGAATTGAAATTGTCATGTAGTCCTTAGATGGCCGATAGAAAAAAGAAAAGAATTACAATATTTTTGTGAATTAGGCCTATTATTAAATAGACCTTACATAATAATCACAATCACACCACATTTTGTAAATAACATACGTTCTATTGCATTAAACAAACAATTTCGTACGAACCAGAAAACGTCACAACTTTTAGATCCAAAGAGTTTATAAAATCTATTAATAAAATTACATGGGAAGAACCCTAAATTTTTCATTTGTCGTGAGGAAAATCAGGAGTCCAATCTTCAAGCTAATGTCATGCTCCACCCAGTTACGCCACTAGTTTCTAGCCATAACCATTGTAATGAAGACTACCAATACCAGTTATATATATTGTTTCCGTTGTTACCTTAATCCTGATGTTGCGCACTGGAGCTCTTGAAGTTCTTGAGTTGTTCCAAAGACGCTATGTAGAAAGGGCTGGTTTTGAAACGTAATGAAGTGGACTGTAATTCTGATGTATAATATACATTTATTAAAAAACGTTAAATTTTAGAAGCCATTGTCGACACGTGCGGATGTTTAAGGGCCATAACGCCCGTTAATTTAGTTTTGATAAAGGTCAAGATACATTTAAATTAGACGCAAGTCGTCTGAGTAATTTAGCGAAAACTGTACATGAAAATATTTGGAAATGATCCAGAAGCCGCGGCTGGAAGAGAGATTTTTAACGAGAGTACCGCTCGGAGTCTAATTAGAAACTAAACATAACTTGTCCACCGACAGTCCGGCTGACTGCCGGTAGCGCTTGATAAGCAAGTGACGTCACCGCGCGTGTCGCATTGCAGTGGTTACGACACACAGATAATAATCATAGTACAAAGTTTGAACACCTGATGTAAACAAACAGGCGTGACACATCTGAAACGCTATTTGCTACTAGAATTAGAGGCCTATCACTCTGACAGAAGCAGTACAGACAGGGTACATATAATATTGATACTATACGAACACACGTAAATTGTAATAATCTGTCCCGACCAAAGTGAAATTTGTATGACGGTGTCAGACCGACAGTGAAACATTTTATAACACCAGTTAATGGCTTTTTTTTAAAATAATGTTTAGATATCGCAACAAACAAAAAAGTAAAGATAATTTAAAACGAAAATAGAAGCTGTGATAATTACTAGTATATCAGTTGGTGTCAGAGAGTAATTCAATGCCTTCCATATCTGTGTCTGAACTTATATCATCACTTGAGTCAGTGTTATTATTGACAAGATTGTTCATTGTCCATAACGACGTCGGTAATATGGGCCAGTTGCCATAGCTTATCATCTTCCTTGATTATATGCTGCAAAAAATGACTCCATTTGTCCGTCGTTGTTTCATTTACCGCCTTCTCAATAAATTGTTATATATCAAGAAGCTAAGGTTGTGTTGTGACGAGCAACATATCCTTTCAACTGGCTCCATACTAACTCAATACGATTCAAAATACAGTGATAAGAAGGAAGTCTTAAAACGACGTGCCCCGATTTAAGTGGCAAGATAACTCTCACATGATTATACAGACATTCTGCACATGCGCGTAATACATTACTGTGTGAACAGTGTCAACGCCCTTGGCCAATAGCGTTTCAGATTTGCCACGTGGGTTTGTTTACATCAGCATTGAACTAAGAACGGAAAGAGTGTAGGTACCAATTACATGGAATAATATTATTCGCCGTTCTATAATGTAGAATTTATGAAAGAGAATTGACTGTTAACAAGTTAACCGACAACTATGAAAACTGTTATTTCTATTTGTAATCTTGCTGTCTGTAGTCAGTCACAAACAGGTTCTATTTTCGTCGTTTGACCATTCCGATGTATCGATACAACGTGTACCTTGGACGTGACAGATTGGCAATAAATAACCGGTAATTGTCGAGATGTCATAACTTAACCCCGAGCGACTTGACCATTGTTGCAGTCTGTGTTGTCAATAGCTGCTTAACTGTTCGTAAACCATTTATTTTTCTGCGATACAGAGTGCGTGCGCACGTGTGTGTCTGTGAAAAACAGAGAGAGAGAGAGAGAGAGAGAGAGAGAGAGAAATCAAAGCGAAGTTGGAAATGTCTCAGGAGAAGGTGCGACTTCAAAACCAACGGTTTGTAAGTACGCACATGAGTTTAATCGTGGTCGTACGAGCATTGAAGATGAACCCCCCCCCATCCGCACTGGACGCCAAAAAAATGGAACAACTCCAGATGCAGCAGCCATCTTGCACAACGCTTTTTCACACCAAGTTCTTGAGTTAAAGTATGATGCACACGCTCATATGAGATGCCTATGATTTCAGCAACGTCATCCACTCCTCAATCTGCGGTCTTCCCACACCCTATGAAATTTTTTCAATAATGTCATACCCCGTTGGACTTTTTGGACGTCCACGGCTGGAATCGTCTTCAGTACGTGTACGACCACGTTTAAACTCGAGTGTGCCCCACTTACCGTTGTCTCTGAAGGCGCAGCATCTCCTAACACATTTACAATTGAATCAGCCTGAGGAGAAAGGGAACAAGTCAAAAATGCCATTTTTTTTTTTTTTTTGTGAAAACTGTTCTTTAAGGCAAGGCAAATTGTACTGTGAAGAAAGGGACCATGTCATAACAGTGTTTAGGCTATAAATTGCAAGATGGAGCTAGCTGTACTGTGGAGGAAGGGATCAAGTCACTGACATGATCCCTTACTCCTCAGTACCATAATTACCATAGCTTTCATTAGCTTGCATGGTATCTCTAAGAAAAGAGTTTATAGGTTAGCAAAGCTTCTCCAGCTTGGCAAAACCCCACAAGATAAAAGCGGCAGTAATCCTAACCCTGCTAAAATTTCTGAGCACACATTACAATTAATAAATGAGCATATAAGTAGTCAATAAATCCCATTACACCAACCGAGAAACGGAATATCTTGACGCTCGTTTAAATATTAAAATTATATATGATCTTTTCATAAAGAAATATCCAGATAGTGATATTAAATATGACTTTTTTCGAAAACACTTTTCAGAAAACTTTAAACTTAGGTTTGGTAGACCTAAAGTGGATGTTTGCTCGAAGTGTGAAGAGCTTGGAACAAAAATTAAGAATACATTTTTGTGTGACAGCGCTAAACGTGCAGCAGAGGCTGAACTTAATATCCACAAAAGAAGAGCTGATAAATTTTATAAATCAATGCACGAACCTAAAGAGAGATGTTCACACAATGAAAGTGTTGGAGCGATTCCATTTGACTTCATGCAAAATCTCCCTCTGCCCTCAATCCCTGTACAAGAAATTTTTACATGCGCCAGTTATGGATTAATGCCTTTAATATACATGACCTAAAAACTGGTACTTGTGTAATATATCTTTACCATGAGGGTCAGGCTAGAAAGGGTGCAAATGAAGTTTCCTCTTTTTTGTCTCATTATATTAAAAACTTTATGCCTAAAAATGTGACAGAGTTAACTTTGTTTTCTGACTCATGTCCTGGACAGAATAGAAACCACACTGTCCTGAGACTGTGTTCTGGATTAGTAAGTACTGGGAGCCTACACAAAATAGTGTACAAATTTCCTGAAAGGGGGCACTCTTTCCTGGCATGTGTCCGAGACTTCGGTGTATTTAAAAAGAAAATAGCAAGATCTGATCGGATATACACTCCAAGGGACTACTTAGAAATAATTTGCAATGCTAAATCAAATACGTTTGTGTGTATGGTGGACAGTAGTTACATTTTTGATTTTGATAAATGGTGGCCGAAATACTTCAAGAAAACTGTTTTTTTCTGTGGAGACAAGTACAGCAGAAACGCCTAGAAATAAAAAGCAGTCTTTTATGCCTAGTCGTTTCAAAGAATTTAGTTTTAGTTCTGATGATCCTGGAGTTGTTGTTGCTCGACCATATATTAACAGCTGTGTAGTTCATACATTCCGACTTGGGAAACCTAATCTGTCTGTCATTTCTTTGGAACCAACACGAGCATATCCCGACAACGGTGTGCCAATTAATAACAAAAAACTGGAAGACATTAAAAAGTTGCAAAAATACGTGGAATGCAACGTAGAATCTCAGAACTTTTATCAAGAAATAGCTGCGTGGAATGGTACTGATTCAGACAGTGAAGAAAATTAGTATCAAACAGTGTCTTATGGTTTTATATATTTCTGAATCATTATTATTATTAACTTTTCAAAAACACTGTGCTATTTTTCTGATATGACCTGATTTAAAGACTCAAATTAGTAGTCATTTTTTTATATTCTGATAAAGGTTGAATTTTGTGTATTTAAAGTTCAGAATCATTGACATTTTTTACTTTACTTAAAAACAAACTCTTTCGGATGCAAGGAATAATTTTTAGTTTTAGTTAATTTTTTAGCATTATCTACAATAACGTTTTTTTACATTCAGATAAATGTTGTACTGTGTTTTTACTTGTTCCTGAACTTATTGATATTTTTTACTAACCTGATGAAAAAGGCTCTAGTTTAGTTTGATTAGTTTTTAGTTTTAACTTAAATCCTATCATAAGATTGTCATTTTTCCAAACTCTTTACAATATGGAATTTGTAATAAATGTAGCCAATTTTTGTTACACAAATATTTATTTCGATGGATAAATGATTGTACTAAACAAATATAATCTTTTTAAGTATTAAGTAAAGTCTATTGCATTTCGGTAACCAGTTTTCTTTAAACTCGATTCTGACACTGAGGAAGAAGGAAACATGTCAACAAAAATTAAAACCAAATTCTGGTCACATAAAAGACATTTAGTACAAAATACATTAAAAAACAATTTAGTGCTATCATAGTGAATTCACACACAAAAATTGGACAGGATAATATAAAATGTGTGAGTTTAATTTAATTTTTCCTTCCTCCTGAAAAGTTGCAAAAAATGACTTTCTCCTCAGCCTGATTCAATTTCGTTTTGATTTTCCATTGGCGCTAAAAGTTTTTAACAGAGAATTAATCACAGCACGATGTTTGATTTTGTGCATTTTAAAAACACGCGTGATAGGAAAATTTCAAACACCTGGTAAAAAGTTAATAAATTGACAGATATATCTGGAAATGAATAGATGTTCAAGCGAAATATACGTCTTGCAGCACACGAAAGATTTTAGTTCTACCACTGAGCTGTAGATGTCGCTCGGCGAACTTTTCAACTGACCCTCGTAGTACCTAGATAAATGTTAAAAATATATTTTCGGTACTCAGCCACACGGAGGGGTTCCAACCCCTTCACAGAGGGTGAGAAATAAAAAAGTAAATAGCGTCAGTAGATATTTGAATTCTAATAAAAAACTTTGTACGAAATTTTTCACGAAAATCAACTGTTTTGTTGCTAGTTAATAATTATAATTATTGTCCTTCCTCCCTAGAATCGTTTCCTCGTGACAATGGTTACATAACTTGAAAAATATTGAATTTATCAACAATATTGTACGGATTCAAATAAAGTTTATTTTACTTGAAAGAATTTGATATTTTCCTTATTTCTGAACGTTCAATAGTTTGGGGAGGTGTGATTATTTAAAAATTGTGCTTCAATTTCTTTACCGCCAAAAACAATATTTGAACCTCAATTACTCAAAAACTATGACGTAGGACAAAAAATGCTTATACTTAAATTAAAGATCATGAAATTATCTTTAAAATTAATTTTGGTTTAATATGATGGCAACCAACATTATCAACATTATGATAAGAACAACATTGTGATAAAGAAAATGAAAAAAAATTCGATACGTAAATGTGCCAAATTGTCTGCTTAACTTGGTAATAAGTGAACATTTTATATCCTTATTAACCGTCATGACATACATTATTCTCAATATACAGATTTTTTAAACTGTTTTTTTTTATACTATTAGACTCTGTTAGACTTTGAATGTTAGCCCAGTTTGGCGATTTAACTCTTATTTTATGACAAAAAATTTGTTTTAGATTTCATTTCTATAAGTCTGACACTCTACGAGATATAACTGTTTAAATGTGGCGTTCAATTTTTTACTTTGAATAATAACATGAAAACTATATCTGTAATAAAAACAGTACTTATAAATTAGATTGAAGTTCTTTACATTTTCTTAAAAAGGAATTCGGTTTCATCCTAAGATTAGTACAAATAACAAAGTTATGGTCAAAAATGGTGTAGTTTTTCATACTTTTTTCAAAAATTGGCAATTTTCCTGCTGCGTCTAGCTATTAAATGAACAGAATTAACTTTATTAAACAACCAATATTAAATTATTAAATGAAAATAAAGAAAAATTCTCCCAGTGTCGTTAGTTTACATTATTTCATTACTTTTTTTAACCTACTACTTTTTTAAATTTGGACTTTGAACGTTGATTTAGTAATGTTAATTAGTAATGTCCTTAAAAATTTCCTATTTCCTTAAATAGCCGGAAAAATATTGAATTTAGCAAAGAAAGTTAGATTGAATAAATAAATCTTAGTTAAATAAAATTAGTTATTTTTAATTTTTGTGGGACAAATACTTTTGAGATATGGTTGTTTAAAGATGGTACTATATTTGTTTAACGTGTAGGCCTACGTACTAAACTATCTAACTACACGTGTGAGTACTGGAAAGATGTAAGAAAATGTGTTGTATCTCAGGCCACTAGTAAAATAATAACATTCAATTACTTTGTTAGTTGGTTCAATTTTCTCTTTTTCATTTATCAGAGAAAAATATGATGCTCTTTATGTTTGACTATCATAATAAAAGTGAATTTACAAAGATACGGATGTTTTGTACATTTCACTCCCCCCCCCACCCTTCAAATTGGCCTCTTTTACTTCCCTGTATTTTACATTATTTTCGACTTACGTTCCTATTCAGCGACCTACTTGTGCATGTTTTCAATAATTTATTCCAAATATTTGACTATAAAAGACCTTTCCGGCATTTAGGAGTAATTTCAAGCATGCAGTGTGTGATGTAGCAATGAGATATTGACCAACATGCTCTCTAGTTAGTTTCAACTTAAAATGCATTTTTGAATATCGTAAGAAAAACGTTAAAAAAATTCCGCTATTTTATACATTTTACCCCTTCAACATTTTATCTCTCTTACGCGTTTCGTCCATTTTGACTCCTCTACATGCTGAACAATAAATTAGTTGACCTGAAATTCTTAATCAATTACAATGACCTTGAAAATATAATTCTACGTATTTTCTTCAATTTTTTCCGAGTAGTTAACTAAAAAATAATGTTTCGTTATTTGAGGTTTTTTTTCACCCTTTAGGGGTGAGAGCACCCAAAACCTTCTTTTAAATTTTATGTAGACACTATATAGAAGACTTTACAAAATATTGTGTGTCGATTCGTTCTATTGCAGAGAATTCCGAGGTCTGGCAGTATTTCTGGCTTCACCGAATCAACTCTTGAGAACCAATAAGAAGAACTGACTGAGGTATTGTAGAAAGGAGTCTAATGTTTATTCAGACCTATTAGTATACTTCATAAATATTTTAAATATATACTAGAGAATTTGTGAATTCAGTTTACAGATTTTTATATAATTAAATGCATTTAAATCTCAATCATGCGTAACTAATTGTCGTAACAAAATGGTGAAAAGTCTAAGTTATATTTGAATAAGAAATTTTATCGTAACAAAAAATTCGACTATATTAAATAACCTTTAATTTAGTAGTGACCGTCGATCAATAAATTTTAACGATTGAAAGTTTAGCGAGGATCGGTCACAAGATCAATTAATCGAGTGAATGTGTGTGAGGAAGTTGAGATAGTTTGTTTTACTTATTATACTTATATTGCTATATTATACTTGTATTTATTTACTTGCTTATATTGTTTTACTTAACTACACAGACAAAATTATTATACATCAGAACATAATACAGTATTAGAATTTAAAATATTGATAATGCAATAATCCCGTAATTATATTTGTAACTAATTATGAGAATACTCGACAGGATCGCCCAGTATCGGCTGAATTGATGGGAACATCTTTCCCGAATGGATGACTGCCGCATCCCCAAACAAGTATGGAACTATAAGCCGAGGAGACGGAGAGGTGTGGGACGTCCGAGGAAGCGCTGGAGTGACCAGCTCTAATCTTTGCCTATTTAAGACCAGAACAAACCATTCTTGGTTTAATCCTTTAAGATGATGGATGGTGAACTAATTATAGAAGCAATAATCATCGAATGTATATTACTACTGGTAGAGATACCAATAATATATTTTACTATGCTATATGTAGACACGTATTGGTCTACATTGTTGTGTTTGATATTTTCTCTTGTATCCGTACACAGATCCTGATGATGACAATACATATTGTCGAAACGTCGACACAAATAAATTAAAATTTGTGTTATACTTTCAGACCGATCCTCGCTAAAACTTAAATCGTTAAAAAGTATATTATATAAGAATCAAAATTTGTACAAATTTACATATAACGTCGAATACGGACACAAGCGCTCGGTTAGTCATAAGCGTTCAAACATGTACACGATTACAAAAAAACCCAAATGACACATACATATACGCTGACACTTCACCAACATGCCAACAGAAACTCAATTAACCTTGATCGAGATTGTAACCTTGAATGGTGCGCGCTGGCATGTAGCCTACCTGTTTGGATACAGTCATTTACATATCTTAAGTACTCTGCGAGAGCTTTAAGTCTTGTGTGTGTCAGTTACATAATCCCTGCCGTCTCTGCGCTACAGCGTATGTATGTTGGGCACTCGGTCTCCTCGCCAAACGCCTTAAACTCGAGAAATATTCTTAAAATTAATTACTAACCCGTAAAACAGTTGTTGTCACATTTAAACTCCTTTATCACTCAAGTTTTAACATGATAATGTTTTTAGGCTGGGGGTCACTCCACAAAAACGTCATCGAAAAACGTGACGTTTCCATAATTTCGATTCCCCACTGTCTAGAAATTTGATATGTAAACGCATCAAGACAGAAATAATCGCTGCTGACATTGAGTTTAGCAAAGTTTTAGTGAGAATAAATTTGGTTTTACATGCTCTGTTTGTGATCGTCTGTGGTTTGGAAATGATTTACGTAATCCACCAAACGTAATCCACATTATACGTTTCAAAAGTCTAAAAACATTATCATGCTTCGATGTTTCAGTTTCGTCGAAATTATTTGAATGCTTGGTGCATAAATAGAGAGAGAGAAAAGAGAGAGAGGGAGAGAGAGAGAGAGAGAGTGAGAGAGAGAGAGAGAGAGAGAGAGAGAGAGAGAGAGAGAGAGAGAGAGAGAGAGAGAGAGAGTGAGTTTGTAATTAATTAACTTAATAATTTATATAAATTATGCCTTTTTATTAAGTGCTCTGCACTTTTCAATCAACAAATGATTAATTACGATTATTTAGCTTGAAAACACTTATTAATTATTGTTTTTTTTATTCTTCTTTTTCGCAACTAGACACTTCTTGTTCTCCCCCCACCCCAAGAAAGTTTTGGTATGTATGTTTCTATCTTACCCAGATTATCTAAACGAACTATTTATTAAAATCTTACAATTTTTTTAATATTTGTCAATATTATTCCATAAAATTCTTTTTATTATGAATGTATAGACCGAGGCGTGCTGCATGTTCCGACTTCAAGATGTTTTTTCTTAATTTCTACCGTCTTCCCCCACTGTTTTTTATCAGAACATATTGCTCTGTTACATATGAACTGAACTGAATTACATAATTATTCAGTGTGTACAAATACGAGTTATGTACAGATGCTTAGCCCTATTCGCAGTGGTGCAAATAGGAGCTGATCTTGGGTGGGGAAATGAGACTAGCTTCTGGGAGGGATGCGTCTAGTTGAAGGTTGGATCCCCCTGTTTTCCTCAGGACAAATGAGACATTCAGGATTGTTCCCATATAGGCCTAATTTTATAAATTATTTGCGGCTCAGAGTTATCGAGTATACCAACGTGAAGGTTGAAAGAAATATGGCAAAGCGCTGATTTCAAAATATTCTATCTTGAGTAACTGTTATTCCTCATTTACACATTGTAATTCCTAATAAGATTGTGCAAATAAGTCCAGCTGAAGATATTTTGAAAACCTGGTTTCATTACTCATTTGCACTTTAATTTGATGATGTCCCAAGAATGTTTTATACATCTAGGATGTGGAAAATTTATATAATATTTTCACATCCAAGAGTAGGATATGCGGAATATAGAGCCGTTTGCACCAGAGCCTCTACCTAGTCTTGGGTGGAGAAATGAGACTAGCTTGTGAGAGGGATGCATCTAGTTTGAAGGTTGGAGCCCTCTGTTTTCCTCAGGACAAATGAGACATCCAGAGTCGTTCCCATATAGGCCTAATTTTATAAATTATTTGCGGCTCAAAGTTATCGAGTACACCAACGTGAAGGTTGAAAGAAATATGGCAAAGGGCTGATTCAGAATATTCTATCTTGATTAACTGTTATTCAAATGAAAGGTAATGCATTTTAAGTCGTTATAAATGTCTTCGTTTATTCATTTTTATTCTTAATAAGTATTGTGCAAATAAGTCTATCTGAAGACATGTTGAAAACCTGGTTTCATTACCAATTTGCACATTAATTTAATGATGTCCCAAGAATGTTTTATACATCCAGGATATGGAAACATTATATAATGTTTTCACATCCAGGAGTAGGATATGTGGCATATAGAGCCGTATGGACCAGAGCCTCTACCTACTCAAGACAGTCGTGCGTTGTGAAGAGCCACACCCTTTTCGAGGTGGTCCTATAACCGAACACGACGGATCTAGACCAGAGAAGGTCGATAAAAATTCTAGCCGGCATAGGGTTGGTTGCCCTATACGGTGGTCTCGGTCAAAAACTGACAATTCCAACAGTAGCCTCGGAAACCATGATGGGTAACGAAATATTACAACCCTAGAGGCAGAAGAATAGTTGGTAGACCTAAGAAAAGGTGGGCTGTGAAATAGGAACATGCCGCTAAAGCTTAAAACCGGTAAGAAGAAGAAGAAGAAGAAGAAGAAGAAGAAGAAGAAGAAGAAGAAGAAGAAGAAGAAGAAGAAGAAGAAGAAGAAGAAGATGTTTTATACAACCTTGTGCGTGTTAAAGTACGTTAGGCTATGTCATTTTTTATGCGAAATCCAGCAATATAATCTTCTCATTTTCCGACTTGAAATCCAGAGAATGCTAGTTTATCTGTGCAAAGATGACGGTTCAAACATAGAGGTATTAGACTAGTGAAGTCTTGGCACAGACAACTCTTAAGGCGAAGTGTGTCTGGGAGAAAAGATAAAGGTACATTAATAGGATCTGCCTTCGTCCTCTGGCGTGTACGTTATTGCCTTTTTAAATCTGCAAATACGCACGGTATTTACCAGATGTTGAGCGATTGTTATTATTAAGAAAACTCTAACTTTATTTTATTAATTTAAAAATACTGTAATTCATTCTGTTCCTACAATTGTTTACAAGCCTTATGTTAACACCTGTAACTGGCTTCGGAGTAGGCCTACGTTAAGTGACTGTGGAAATTAGGGGATTGATCCCCCCCCCCCAGATCACTTCGTAATTACGCCACTGCTTATACGTAAATATTGTAATTAGCCAATTGCAGAAATATTTTGTACTCTTTCCGTTTACACCATTACATTGGCTTAATCATGAGTGTAACGAAATTTTTCCCCATATATATTTAAGATCAAAAACAAATAAATTTATTTTTCTACTGTTAAGTTTAAGTTTGAGATTGTACTTTTTGGTGGTGTACTTTGATGTATTTGGTTCAGGGCTGTGCCGTGCTATGATACAGAGAGGCGGCCGCATCAGGCGGCACCGTAAGGGGGCGGCATAAGCACGAAATCAAAATACAATTTGAACCATTCAATAAAAAATCTTTACGCAAACGCTTTTCTATATTGGTCTACGTTATTCCGATATTGATGTATACGATTTATGATTTATCGCACGCCTCTGCCTAAGCGCTTTCGGTACCCTTTGATCCTTTGATTTCGGTTTCTGGTGCTGGTGCATCGTTGGCGAGCGCTCGCCGAAAGACTTTTGATCTGACAGCGCGAAGCTATTATTTTTGTTTGTAATAGCCTATACCGCGCGGCCGCTCCTAAAAGCTGAGGCGGCAATTATCACAAAAGACAATTGCACGTGTTACGTGTTGATAGTTCTGCTTTGAGCTTACAATTATTGACAATATTTGATTTTAATGTTAGTTTGTCTCGAGAAGTGGCAAGTGGCTGTGCTGTGTTTAAATCAGTAAATCAGATATATAATCTATGAAACCTTTGGATGTTTTAAATTATTTGTGCCAAAATAACTTCATTACTTTGTATCCGAATACTGTTGTAGCTCTGAGAATTTTATTAACACTCCCTGTATCTGTAGCTAGTGGGGAAAGAAGTTTTTCCAAATTAAAATTAATAAAACACTACTTAAGAAGTTCAATAAGCCAAACAAAACTTAGAAATCTGTCATTAATTTCTATTGAATCTACATTTGTTGCCACTCTAGACTACACATCCCTAATTAACGAATTTGCTAAAGTTAAAGTTAGAAGGGTAAAACTGTAGTAGATTGTTGTAGTTGATAGTTGATATCATTATTTTAAAGTAGTTTATATTTTTAAAATAAAAATAGTATTCGTACATTTTGTGCAGTTTTTTTAAAAAATCACAATCGAAAGTTACTGTGTTTTAAAGAAAAAACATTTAAGGGCATTTCGAAGACTTGCATCTTACTGAGAAAATCTACCGCACGGCCCTGATTTGGTTAACCGCACAATAGAGCAGTGATTACAGTTGAGAATAAATCGATGCCGCCGGCCAGGCCTGTATCGTTATTCGTTATGAGCTACGAAAGGGAAGAAATAAATGGGCTAAAGCACTGCATCGCGTTGTAAATGTTGCTCTGACATTGGCAGCTTCAAATTTAGCCTTTAGAGTCCGTAAAGACAGCGGAAACGTTTCGGAAATGATTGATATTTAGGTAAACACGGTCCGTTGTTGCAAAGTGGAACCAACTTAAAGATCGACAGGTTTTTAGGGTTTACAGAAATAACCGATGAAACTGGCCTAGGCTTAGAAGAATAGATTTAAAAGAGTCTTGAGGAGAACGTAATCTGTTTATGTTTAGCTATAATTTTATTAACTGCTACAGCCATACTGAGGGGTTGATATTCAAGAAGGAACAATGGCATGAATTAAGTAATAGTAGTAGGGAGGTTCGCAAAGGATTCCTGCGAGGTCCAGAGAGAAAAGTTACGCTACTGTACTAAACTAATTTTTTAATTATCCAATTATTTTTAAATACTTCAATATGTAATGGAAATCTCCTCTCTCTATCTCTGTGTGTATGTGTGTGTGTGTATACGCCTAACTGTGCAGGCGTAAGGTAGTAGGCTACAGCTCTGTCTCATTTATCGTAAAGGGGAGGACAGAGTATTATTGTTCTTCCCGAGGTTAGAGCACTGACGTTATTACTAACATGTCATGTTTCCGTAGAAACTACTTCTTTCTTCAGCCTTAACCACAGTACTGTGGCCACTAACGTGTACCACCTCACGTTAGTGCACTCAGTTGTCACTGGTGGTGGCAGTCGATGGCACTTCCGAAACCTCTGGTTTTGCAGAAAATATTTACCACGGCCAAACAACCCGGGAAGGAATTTTAATAACAAACTTAGTTGCCGATAACATAGTACACATATACAAAATTATTCCCTCCCCCTTCAACTATCATTTTCATTTATAGAAAATTACCCCCTCGCCTTCAACTACCCTTTTTATTTTAAGATATTTCATCTACCTTTCTACAGTGGATTATTATGACTTTCTTTTCAGGATACTTTATTTATCAAAATTAAGTACTTTACTCTTGTTAAAACATAAAACGTTGCAGGTAAACTACCCCTTCCCCTTAACCGATCTTCACAAAATCAATAGGCCTCGATACCTCTACAACTCGGGCACATACGCAAAAAATTATTTGATTCTGTTTGAATTTGCGGCAGTTATTGTTTGTCATAGAAGAAATTCTACACACAGACAGACAGACACACACACACACAAACATTTTTCGGAGAATGACTTTTCTACAAGTTTTCAGGGTTGTACAATCAGAATCAGCCCTTATCTTGAACACGATTTTTTCGCCATCACCATACTTCCATTTCCTTACGGAACAAGAAGTAATTATAGTACAGCTTGTCTAGAGAGAACAGTGCGACAATAGTTCACTGACTCGCTTGCAAACTCTTTCTCTCTCTTGCACACACACACACGCGCGCGCACACACACACACAGTTCCATACTCTCTGTCACACGCATGCTTCTACTGTTCTCGCCAGCTTTGTTGCAGCCGACGCGACGTTCACGCTATGAAACGCTGTGCGCATGTGCGAAATGAATGAACATTTTGTAATGACGAGTTTGTCCGCTGCGCATCTCTAAGCAGCGCATCACTGTTCAAAAACTATCTTCAGGTGTATAGTATTTTATCACGTGATTAGTCTCAACTCTTGGCAAATGGGGTGTAGGTATAATATTACTACAACAAAATATCGACCTTGAGGCATACGGCTGTAATATTTGTTGTTCTGTAGCCAACGTAACGAGTCGACAGACAGCACATCTCTGAGACAATCTTTATAAATAAATAAAGCCATAAATCTCTGGTCACTGTGTATACACGTGTCTCGGACGGCGTTTTGGGTTTTATTGTTGCGCAGCACGCGACGCGAATCGCCAGCGTTTTATGGAAATCAGAAATCTTAACATCCTGTAACGTTGTGCCAAGTAGCGGCTTGCTGGGGACGCAATCTTAATGAATGCTACCGGAATAAGCATGAACTCGGCGCCGTGCCGCGGATTCGATTACGTAACGTTTGTTCAGGTCATTGGCAAGGCCACCGAGATCACCAATGCGTCCTACGCGCTGAGGTAAGGTGGATGATTTAAATGCATTCCTTGTCGGCGTACGGCGAAACAGGAACTCGTTGAAAAACAAAAACAAAAATAGTTTATTTAAATTCGTTACACCTCCGATTCCAGACTCGTGATTAAAGGTGTTTTATGATTAAATTTTCTAAAGACACAAATTGCAAAATAAAGTAATAATATTTTGAAGGTCTGGGTTACAGTATTTATCACAGTATCTTGGAAGCAGATTGTTAACACCAGCAGTTATTTTCGTGTAACCGCGTTTTCTTCTTCGTGCTAGTAGTAATAGGCCCATAATTAACACAGCCACTGTCGAACGAATCCCGCCCCACTCATTCTCCAGAGATTTATTTCTGAATTATTCTTTTACAGATCACTCTACTCTAGCACTTAACTAGATATTTCTTTCCTTCCTTCCAGTATGGAACTGCATCTCGTACTGAACCTTAACCTCCTTCAACCTATGGTTTCAACGAGCCCGATCTCTTGCGATCGCTTGCTAGTTCTTTGTCTCCGCAAAACCATTCTCACCGTCTCGTTGATCGTTGTCTCGGCAACTTGGCCTCGGTCTCCCCACATCTGTTGCCCATCGTCTGTCCTTTCATTACGTTTTTGGGTATTCAAATGTCGCTCATTTGTTCTAGATTTTCAGCCCATCGTAGACGTTGTATCGTAATATAATCTACGATGCTGAACATGATCGACTCTCAGAACATGACTAAACCTGATGCGCAATCTCTATCCTTTACCAGATCCCTATCCCTTACCAGATCCCTATCCCTTACCAGATCCATATCCCTTACCAGATCCCTATCCCTTACCAGATCCCTATCCCTTACCAGATCAACCCTCTTTAACCTGTTACGTCTTCTTTGTACGTGTAGTCGCTTCCATTGTAGCAACCTTTGTGAATATCTACCATATTCTCTCCTGGTCACTTTTTGTTCAATTTCTTATTTTGTAATCATATCATCTATTTTAGTTGCACATCCAATTAATTGTATCTCTCTCTTGTCTTCTTCTTCTTAATTGTATCTCTGTCTGGATATGTCTTCACATCCAATTAATTGTATCTCTCTCTTGTCTTCTTCTTCTTATCTCAGTGATCATAACATGTGGTTTAGTTGCATTCGTTTTAATTGTGTCTTGCCTTCTTCACATCACTGTAGTCATACTGCCGAAATGCAAGATAGTTTAACTGTGTATCCATTTAATTGTGTATATATCTTGCCTTCTTCACATCACTGTAGTCATACTGCCGAAATGCAAGATAGTTTAATTGTGTATCCATTTAGTTGTAACTCTGTCTTGTCGTCTTCTTATCTCTGTGATCATAACATGTGGTTTAGTTGCATTCGTTTTAATTGTGTCTATATCTTGCCTTCTTCACATCCGAAATGCAAGATAGTTTAGTTGTGTATCCATTTAGTTGTAACTCTGTCTTGTCGTCTTCTTATCTCTGTGATCATAACATGTGGTTTAGTTGCATTCGTTTTAATTGTGTCTATATCTTGCCTTCTTCACATCCGAAATGCAAGATAGTTTAGTTGTGTATCCATTTAATTGTGTATATATCTTGCCTTCTTCACATCACTGTAGTCATACTGCCGAAATGCAAGATAGTTTAGTTGTGTATCCATTTAATTGTAACTCTGTCTTGTCGTCTTCTTCTTCTTCTTAACGGAATTTGCGTATATAGGATCTTGCCGTCTCCCCGTCCTCAAGCACCACCTACATCTATCCAGGGCATCGTCCACTCCCAATTCTCATTGTCGCTTCCACGTATCCTCTCACACCGTCGATCCAAGATCTTCGCGATCTTCCTCTATTCGCGGCCTTTCTGTTAATGGCCATCTTTCGTCCCTAATTCTCACCGTCTGACCAACCATTTCAGCCTCCTTTATTTTCAGTACTTGATATTTTGGTCTATTTTCTTGCATTCTTCTTCTGATTTCCTCTTTAGAGATTCTTTTCAGTCTCAATTAGTCCACCTGGAGAGCATTTATTCTTCTTTTAGCTGCAGCGTTCAAGCTGCTTTCTTCCGATCCACGTCTTACACTGATTCCCAATGTGTGTTTTTAAACCTTTTTGGAAACGTGTTTGTTCCACCTCACGGGATTCAACCTATCTAGGACTTTACTATTTCGTTCTGCTTGTCTTGCTATTTCCACGTTTCCCACATATTCATTGTGATCACGAGGCCAGATATTTTAATGTGTAACCTTGTTTCACTTGGTAATATGTTTTTTTACGTTACACAAGTATGTAGCGAAAGTGTAAGTGTCGATGATGCTGTTTGTGTTGAGTGGAAAGAACAAATTTCAGATTTAAGCAGAAGACATTTACAATGCGGATGGGATTGGACTTTTACATTCAAAGGTGATCCCTGCAATGGTAGCAAAAACAGCAAAGAGCGCATTACAGTTTCGCTTTGTGTGAACTGTGCAGGAACCAACAAACTCAAGCCTTTAGTTGTTGGAAAAACTACAAAAACAAGGTGTTTCAAAAATGTGACAAACTTCTCAACAGATTACATCGTAAACAAAAAGTAATGGATGAACGATGATATTTTCGGTACTTGAGTTACAGACATCTACAAAGAAATGAAAAAGAAAAAAGATTTTGCTCACGGGGACATTCCTAAACTGTACGGCTCACGGGGACATTCCTAAGCTGACTAACATCATGATCCAGTTCCTGCCACCAAACACTACTTCTAAGCGGCAACCACTTGACCAAGGAATCATAATAAAGATTTTAAAACCTATTACAGGAAGGAGGTTGTTCGTCAGCTTCTTACTGACATGGAACAGAAGACGGCAACAAAAATTAATGTTCTTGATGCCATGTGGATGATAAGAAAAGCGTGAAACAATTTAACTGAAAAAACAATTTCAAATTGCTTAAAAAGAGCGGCTTCAATATATTATAGGAACAAGAAGAAGATATCACAGATGTTCCAACAAACTGGGAAAAAGTTAGAGAAGCTAAGTGAATACCTACAGGAGATGGAGTTTTAAGAATTCGTAAGCTTTGACGATGATGTTGCAGTATGTGGAGAGCTCACAGAAGCTGACATCCTGGATTCAGTAAGAGACGACTCTGATTCAGATCCGGAAGAAGAAGAAGAAGAGACTGAGGAAGAGACTTTTCGGGCGACCTGACCCAACAGTAAAGGACGCCCAAAAAGCTCTTGAAGTGTTTGTTTCCTTAAAAAATCTGCTTTGAGAGATAGTGCTGTGAAATCAATTACTGAACTGGATTGGGCTTTGCAACTTATAATAAATAAAGGAAAACAATAAAAAATTAATGACTTTTTTTTAGTAATCACGGTTTAGGCGGTACATCCTATAAAAATACGAAGATGAATCAATTTGCGTTTAGCTATTATAGTTAGCTACTTTATAGTATGTACTGTACACAGTTTTTTTTTTGTATCGGCCATCTGACTACCACATGCCAATTTCAATTCTTTATTCTTTGTTCTTTTCTTTTTCTCCAATATTCTTTCATCTTTTCACTGTCTCTTCTTCCTATCTTCAGTCCATTTTGAATCTGAATTTTTGTCTCTCCTACCATGGACTCCTTCCATTTTTAACACTTTTGCCCGGAAAACTTCTCTTTCAATTGCTTCTTCCGCGTTTACATAATTTTTACTAAATCCTTTTTCAGATCATTTTTTTTGTTAACCTATTGTCTTCCATTCTATATAAATATCCAAAAAATACTAGTCTTCTTTTTCTCACGGTTTCTGTTATATTTTCTATAGTTTGATATATTTCATCGTTACTTCTTAATTTCCAGCCTTCTGAAGTTTTTCGTAGGCCAAATATTTTTCTAATAATTCGAGTACACAGCAGTTTTTTATTATTGTAATTATTCTGTAGTCTTGTTCATAAATAAATACATACAGTACTTTTGTCAAACGTTGTACGTATTGTTGTTTTACTGATCTACCGTAGTGTGTTACTACTGTGGTTATCACAGTATTGCATCTAAAACACTCGTGTTATAGAGGTTTATAGAGTGCAATGACGGACCTTGATAACACGAACTTTTCTTGTCTTAATCTTGATAACACGAACCTCGCTTTGAAGAATTCCTCGATAACACGAACTTCGCTTTGACGAACTCCTCGATAACACAGGATTTTTGACATGATAATGTCTTTTAGCTGGACATCGTTTGAAACTTTCTGTAACATTTTATTTACCGTCACGCTGTATGACGTCATCATTGCATGACGTCATTGGGATTGTTGTAAATAAAGGTTTGTTTTGATACGTCGCTATATATATATATTATGTGTTAAAAATAATATCACTGCAAACAATTAAACCAGATTTATAAAGCGTCCTGAAAGTTTAAAATCAAGTGTTAGCACAATTTAACAGCCGGGAATCGTTAACTAAAACCGCGACTGCTAACATGCTAACGTCGTCGCAGATTAAAGACCTAACAAGCAAACAACACTGCATAGCTGTAGATAGGTTATTGTCTCTAGTTAATGGTTGTCTTCGTATGTGATTCAGCTAACGATCCTGCATCTATTCATTAAAATATTTGTCTGTACTGCATCGTAAATGCAAATCTACTTCCTCTTTATATTAGTTACTCACCGCAGAAATGTGAAGATATAACACAGATACGTAATGTCATTGGGATTGTTGTAAATAAAGGGTTGTTTTGTGTTGTGGTGAAATACACTGCTGCTGGTATATAGTAACCATAACGTGGCGACTGACTAAAACAGCGTTCGACAATGGATAGCAGCGACGAGAAGGCTCAGATCAAGAAACGACAAAATGCCGAGCGAGCAAGAAAGTATCGGGAACGAAAGAAGCTCGAGAAGGAACAGCAACGAGCGGCTGCTGCCGGCGGTGAAGCTTCGGTACCAGCGGCCCCATCGCAACAAAAACGAAAGCAAGATGACTTGATGCGCGAAGAATTGAACGAGTACTTAATAAATAGCCTACACCGTTCGCGTCGACGATGACTGAGCAGGAGAAAATCGATGCATTCTACAACATGAAACTGGCAGAGAAGCGAAGGAAAACCAACGAACGAGTAAAACGTTGTAGATTGAATAAGAAAAAGATACAGTACCGTTTACCAAATGGTAAAAGCTTAAGAGCATGATAATGTCTTTCAGCCGCCATCTAAACGCAACACATTATTATGGTTTCTGAGTGACTGATTGTTTCTTTTGCGCAAATGTTGCGTTTAGCTGGCGGCTGAAAGACATTATCATGCTCTTAAGCTTTTACCATTTGGTAAACGGTACTGTATCTTTTTTATAATCACCTTGAGGTTCCACCGTACAAATGGAATGTTTGGGAAAATAACAATAAGATTCTCGTGTGACACGTTTAGTTTCTCGTGTCAAAAGTATTATTTGCTTCCGGTGTAACGCAATTCATACGACTACGTTGTTGTCCAAGTGTAACAAGTTATGTACGTATTAGGAACCGTTAAGACGTATTTGGTTTGATCTTATCTGGCCTTAACGTAAAGAAACGCTGTAGTTGTTTGAAGTGACTTTCACGTGTACGAGCCTTGACATATGTATTAAACTATAGTAAATTTTATAATTATTTAATTAGTGCCTAGTTAGGACTGAAAAAAAAACATAAATGTACTGCGTTCAAACATTGAAAATGAATTATCGGCCAAGGTCGGGGCAGGGACGGCCAAGGTATCGTTGGACGTAGCAGAGACTGCATATAGCGTTTATTTCCTATCATGGAAGATAAGAAACGGGTAGAATTGCGGTGGACGGTTCACAACATCCAGACTAGCGAGTAAAAATCCATAGAATGAGCCTTGATATACGGTCCTTTTGAAGACGTCCAGAACGAGACGCCTTTTAGAGCGGACGAAACAAACAAGAAAACGTTTAGGACTGGAGTAAAAAAAAAGTAATCGACTACTCGCAAAGTAATCGACTACTCGCAAAATAAAAAATGTTTATCAACAGTTTTGTTAAAACACTGAATTGACTAAATTAATTTTTCCCTTTCTTTCAACCTTTTGTAGACGCTTGACAGTCATGGACAACTGTTTTAGTATATATATCTTTACGAAAACAAAATCAAAGTTTATAAAATACATGATTTTGTGTTCAAAGAATTCATGAAAAATTAAGGAACGACACTTGCAAAATTAAAAAAATCTTAAAGTCAAATTTTCTTACTGAAGTTAGCTGAACAAGACCTGTATTGTTAACAGTACTGGCTGACTGAAAAATTACCTTTTCTTTTTTTAACGTGATAATGTTTTTAGGCTGGGGGTCATTCCACAAAATGCGTGATGCGTCATCGAAAAATGTAACGCTTCCACACTTTCGATTCCCCACAGTCTAGAAATCTTTTGTTTACAAAACATTATCATGCTTCGATGTTTCGGTTTCGTCGAAATTTATTTGAGAACTCACCAAATCATCTTCATTTCTGAAAATATTCAGATGTGTTATAGGGTTACATTTATTTGGAAGTAGTTCGATATTACTTAGTTTAAACACAATATAAAGAGATACAATCTGTCTACAAGCCTATAAAGAGCTGCGGATGATGGAAGAGAGCGGTGACGCTCGTCGTCTGAGGATTCACACGTCCAAATCATGTTATACTATCAAATGAAGGTGACTGTTTCTGTGTCATTATTGTAACACGACTATCAAAATTATATTGTGATTATGCTAAAAATGGAAATAAAACGCATCTGTATTGGTATTATAAAGAGGTAAAACCAGCTTCGTCGCGCTTATTTGTTCAACTGCTATCTGTCATAGTCCGGACGATGTTTTTCAGTGTCTCCACCAATTCAGGTCCAAATAGTGGTGGAGACACTGAACGGCCTCGTCCGGAACATAAGAGATAGCAAACAAGCACGACGAAGTTGGAATTACAGTATGAAGAATGATAAATACCCATACCATGATGAAAAGTAAAGAGGGAAAGTCTGTTTATTTGTTTCATTGCCCGGGATAGTTTCAGAAAACACTTATCCGATTAAAAAAAAACTTGTTTCACCAACATGTTCCTGGAAGTTTGAGGATGGTTCTAGACGTAAATTTGAACATCTAGCATTAACACTTTTTAGAACAGAGTCTTAAAACGGTTCCAAGAATTTTTTGTTAACTTACCTGTAGTGAAATTTTCGGGCATGCAACAAACTTTCGTTTCATAAGACATAGCTATACGGTGTCAGCACGTGAAATTTATAGAAAATTATAAATTTTATTTTGGTTTCTGTTTCAGTAAATTTCTTCCTTTCGTTTTCGAGATATTGGCGGTTTTGTAAAACATATTGCACGTCGTTTCCACAAGTTCTGTTCCTTGTATTATTTACTGCATGCTTTTGTGTATTGTATAGTAGATTCGCCCTCCCATCTTTCTTTCCCCTGCACACACACACACACACACACGCACGTAGCAGTATGGTGTGCTATGAACGAATACCAAAAAGTGCAATGATTAACAAATTCCGTGAGGTGAGCCTAATGGAGTGGCAAAGTGAGTGGGAACAAACATCAAATGGAATGCTGACTAAGTTGTTTTTCCCTAGTGTGAAGCACAGACTGTCCTCAAGGTTTGCACTGTCTCCTAATTTTACCACAATGGTGACTGGTCATGGCAGGCTTAGAGCCTACTACATCGTTTCAAGATAAAAGATGATCCAATATGTGTCTGCAACGACGGTGACCAAACAATGGAACATTTGTTATATGAGTGCAATATGTTGAATGAAGAAAGACGGGTTTTCAAAAATAGTGTACTAAGGAGTGGTGGACGATGGCCTCCAAATAGAAGTGAAATGACTTAAAAATATGTTAGACAGTTTATTAAATATGTTAATAACATTGATTTTGATTCTTTGTAGTGTTTATTGTTATTGTGCTTGTCTATCTATTTTGAATCATTGTATGCGTTTGTTATTATGAATTAACTTACATATTGGTTGAACAACTTCATCATGCATACATACATACATACAGTTTTAACATGTTAATAATGTAGTACTAATTCATTGTATCATTGTAAATGATAGATTTTTATTTTTCTTGTTTATTTTGAATCTTTGTAATTGTTGTTTTGTTGTTGTAATAATGGAGTTGTCTTTACATATATTGAGAATTAGCTTGTAATAAGTTTATATATAGCATGTACTATTACTTTATTTGTAATGGAGCATGCTGATAAAATAAAGGTATTAAAACACACACACACACACACACACACACACACACACACACACACACACACACACACACACACACACACACACACACACACACACACACACACACACACACACACACACACTCTGTCTCTCTCTTTGCCAACATCAATGTTTTGTCTTTTAAGATTTGTACATTATTTGGACTAATCATTTCATATGTTTTTTAATCGTTTATTTGTAGACGGTTAATAGAAGTTTAATATTTATAATAGTAGTGTAGACTGTAGTTATTCTATAAAAATCGCTGCGATTGGCACGTGCAGCGAAGCACATGGGTACTGTTAGTCGTTAATAAAATGAGATATTTTTCCGTATACACCCAAGAAATACTTGCTTGTGTATGAAATGTGTCTATGGTTGGGGCTGGCGGTGCTGATTAAACAGTGTGAAGATTGCAGTCCACAGATTAAAGTTGATTTAGTTTTATTTTGTTGAAGACAAATATACAGGGTCCGCCAGTGAAGCGGGAAATTTTGAAAGTCCAATAGTTCATTTTCTGCTCACGAGAGGGCGTGGAGGTTTTCGATTGTTGTTTTACATTTAATGCCATTTGTTAAACATGGAGCAGTGGTCCGGTGCACAGCGTGCTTTCTGCGTAAAATCGTTTTATAAGAATGGTGACTGTGTGACTTCTGTACAACGATTGTTTCGTAATCATTTCAATATTCCACGACATGGAAGAGTGCCGACCGCTCATGCAATTATGTCATGGATGAAAAAGTTTGAAGAAACTGGTTCCACATTAAACTTAAAGCACAGAGGAGCAACAAGGTCTGTAAGAACAGAGGAAAACATTGAAAGAGTTCGAGTAGCATTGACGCGTAGTCCACAACGTTCTGCAATGAAACATGCATCCACACTAAACATTAGTGACACATCGTTACGACGAATTTTGCATAAAAACTTATCTTTTCATCCTTACAAAATACAAGTAATCCAGGAGTTGAAAGATGGCGATATGCTGGCTCGCAGGATTTTCAGCGAAGAAATATTGCGACGTGTAAATGATGATGAAAACTTTATTCACCGCATGTTTATGTCAGATGAAGCACATTTTCATTTGAATGGATATGTAAACAAACAAAATAGTCGATAATGGAATGATGAAAACCCAGGTGAGTTGCATGAAAAGCCATTACATAGTCCGAAAGTTACGGTGTGGTGTGCAGTTTCATCATCTGGGATTATTGGGCCATATTTTTTCCAAGACGATAGAGGAAACACCACAACTGTCAATGCAGTCCGCTACACACACATGGTGAGAACATTTCTGATGCAACAGCTCCCTAGGTTTCCGGAAATTAATTTTTTCCAGCAGGATGGGGCCACAAGTCATACTGCTCGTGTGTCCATGGCTGCTTTAAGAGAACTCTTCCCGGACGGACTCATATCCAGATATGGCGACATCTCGTGGCCTGCAAGATCCCCAGATTTGTCCGCATGCGACTTTTTTCTTTGGGAATTTCTGATGAGCAGGGTGTACATTGATAGACCGCACACCATACCGAAATTAAAAACGAATATCAGACAAGAAATTGCACGGATTCAACCTGACCTGCTTCGTCGAGTGATGGAAAATTTCGGTCAAGATTAGAAGAATGTTTACACAGAAATGGCTCTCACTTGAGCGGCGTTATTTTTAAAAAGTAAAATAATGGCATACTTTACTCAACTCAAATCTGTAAAAAAATGCTGATAATAAATGTTTCATGAAAAAATTGGGTAGGTACTTTTAATTTTCCCGCTTCACTGGCGGACCCTGTACTTCTTATATTTACCGTAACCATAACATTGAGGTTTGAAATTATGGGGTGGTGTGAAATTTATTTAACCTTTTAAATTACCACAACAACGTCACTGCTACTTAGAACCAACGCTTTGTGAGTTATTGAACGAGCGAAGAGAGTTGTTAGTTCTGACTAGGCCGTTTGGTGTTTGTTAGTCTGTCAATCTATCTGTCTGTCTATTTAGGACATGCCTCACGACAACTTTTGAACGCATTTAACGATTTTCGTAAAATTTACCACACGTGTCCATATTTTTAGCCTACAGAAGCCTGTTGTTTTTATAGATTTATCGATACAAAAATACGGGGTGGGTGGAAGGTAAAAATGAGGGGGTCTAAATTGTTACAAAATCGCAAACCGCCCATGTGGGGTAACAAACCAAAACTAATTTAAACCACAGTCTAAATATAGTGTTTATATTTGAAAATTTCAAAATTTTTGGACGTCAGCGCTCAAAAAAATACTGATAGTATTGCAAAAAAATCATGCGACGCAACAAACTAAATAGAATTTTAACTAAAATCTGAACGTTGTAACGTCACAGAACGTTCCATAAAGGAAACCATTTACATAGTAAGTTATCATAAGAGGAAAGTGAGGTGAACTGTATCGAACCCAAGTAGTCCTAAAAAATTGTGTAATATTGTCTATAATTATTTCTACTAACATGAAAAACGACCAGACTTTGACTAAGACACAAACCCCATATATATTATTAAAGTGAATAACAGTGAAAAAACCATAAGACACTATAAGAGAGACAAATAATGTCAGAATCAACCAAAATAAAGTCATTAATTATTAAGTTTTATAACTCTGAATAGAGCATTAAGAACTATTTTTTGTGAATGAATGGACATGATCCATTATTATATTATGTAATGTAAATAAAATAAATGTATTAAATGACTTAAATACATTATTAGAAAGAGTTTAAGTTAGAATAAAAATTATATATTTGTTATGGCAAAAAATATTAATGTGTTGGAGTTGAGACCATACACCCAGATTTCATGAAAAAATTAATTATTATCAGATTGAAATAGAAACTATGTGTAATTGTCAAGCAGACAAAATTGAACAATTTATCTTAAATAAAGAAAGCTGTCAAATGAATAAAAAGCAGTCAAAACAGCCAAAAACAGTACTAACTAAAAACATGTGGTAGGCATATAATATTGTATAATTTATGGATTTAATGTTGCCAAAATGCAACCAAATTGCACTAGAAAGTTGAAATATGATATAAAGCGACTATACTAATGTATCTGACTAACTTTAACATTGTAATAATCGAGTTAGCAACATATTTACCTATACCATATATGGCTGAAGCCAATCATCCAATACAAAAATAATCATATCTGGCTAAATATTTACAAAATGCTAACAAAAATAAAATAGAATGGTACAATACTTCTGTATACCTTAAAGACGAACAAACTCAGTTGAAAATAAAGTCAATTATAAAAGAATTTAACTTATGAGAGTGAGATTTGTCACACTATGAAAAAGGACATCTCAAGACCAATCAATGATGCTATGTCATCCTGTAATGATAATAATGTATGTAAAGAGTAACCAGGTATCAAAAAAGACAGACAATATAGTAAACTCTGAGTGTACACTAGTGAAATACTACATATATTAAAGAAAGAGACTAATTATTGTGTTATAACATTAACAAAAAATCTAGGCCATGAGCAGAGGCCATGTAAAATTGTAATTATATAAGTATTATCTATGTTAAAATTTGTTTGTTTTGTTATAGGAAGGTAGTAATGTTGGATGTTCAGATTGTGGAAGGAACATAATAATTCCACAACAATTTTTGTTATAAAAATTGAATTTTCATGACAACAACCCAAGGTGGGAGTTGTATATTGTGTTACTTATTAGACTTAATTTAATTAAAAACCAATCATAATTAGTATCGCTAGATTCAGTTGAAAACAGAGAATCTAGATGTAATAATGGCATACAAATTGTGAGTACTAATGTAAAACTGTTTGATAAATACCAGTGTAATTTTTGAAATATCCTTAGTATGAAGAATAAGAAATTCGTTCTAAAAGCTTCTACGGAAGTGAAAATTGTTCCATGACATTCCATTTCGTTTATTCTCGAACAATCTAGAAAGAATTTTACACAAATATACCGGAAGTCAATGTAAACAGTCAACCTGAATTAGTATAAAAGAGAGACCAAATTCGACCCAAAAACACTTGAAACTTGAACTCCAGAACTGATGCATCACCCACGACACTGATCAACGCAGCTAAGGCGAAACCGAGAGGCGAGAAATCGACAAGACCCGAAGAAAGGCTTTTCCCGTACATAGACATACCGACTGACTTAACCTCAACGAGAATCTACGCCAAAAGTATCGCTGAAATAGAGCAGTGATACGGCAAATTTTAATAGAAATCACGCAGCCAGAACGTCCACGGCCCAGGAGGGACCAAAAATTTAAATAGAGAACGAATTCTGCTGTGTTCGCATTGACTGACTAACTTGACAATAATCCCCTTCACGTGAACAAACAATACACAAAGCCTTTCTCGTCAACATGGGAATCAGCGCTGCGGTGGCCGATTTCTGAATCAACGCTAAACAGATGATTCGTAGTGGCGGCGTTTGAACGATATTCTACTGCCAAACGTTTTGACAAAAAGTGCGAAAATAGTATACGATCGCAAAATTGACTTAAAATAGATTCAGTGCACACAAGAAGAGGCGAGATTGAAAAACTACCCGAGAGGAGTGTCCTGTGCGAAATTAATTATTCATTGGAACGTGAGTTACCAAAATTAAAGTCATTTTTTACCTGGTTACATTTATCACACAGTTGTACTACACATGCCACACACCTTCAAATCACTTAGTTTTTCTTGTAAGGCATCTAATTGATATGTCTTGGTAGTTCAAAGGAGTCACGTCCTGAGAGTAAAGATTTTTTCACATATTAAACTCATGCTTTTCAACTGAGTAACAAATTTTTTAAAACACTAGCCGATACTTGATTGGATATATCTAAAATTGTCAATAATAATAATAATAATAACTTATGAATTTTTTATTAACTCTGCAATTGTATAATTTTTTATATGAATGTTAGTCCTTCAGACGATTTGTTTGTTTTTGAAGAACCATTAAAATTACCTGATTTCTTTCAAGCTAAACTGACTTGTTTATATTTTTTTTTTTTCATAAAAGTAAGATTTAGAAAATTTTAATAATCACATTTATTTCTTGGAACAAACGATTCCAAGTGGCGCCCACAAAAAACATAGTATTAAGTTGTGTTACAGGACTACATCACTGCAGAGGATCCAGTCAACGGTAAGTAACAAAAGTGCGCGGAGGAAACGCCCGACATTTTACAACACAACACACACTTTAAGTCTTTCTTTTCGTTATAAATTGACGACTCCAAAGTGAAGCTGTTAAGGAAGGAACACGATCGCCCACAATCTAGATTATTCTTTTTGTTATAACGTATTGTTAAAGGCTTTAGAAATTTCAAAATTTTAGTACCCCAGGACCAAAAAAAAGAAATCGTAAATTTGGGAAAATTGTAAAACTCCAGCAGGGTGTTAGACTAAAATGAATTATAACCCAAGATCGAATGTTTCAAATTTTTAACCTTTACTGTATATTTGTGTTATATTACTAAAGAAATAGTAGGGAAATCGCGAATGTTGTATAATTTTTTCCATAATTGAAAAATTATCAAACAGAGATAACACTGTTTGCACACCACTATAGAAAAATTATTCCGCTTAGCGCTTTCAAGCTCCACAGATCATCAGATCGGAAACAAATCCGACCTGACGATCTGTGAAGCTCGAAAGCGCTAATTGGAATAATTTTTCTATAGTGGTGTGCAAACAGTGTTAATTATATTTGTGATTATAACCACTAACACAACTTTCTTAATTGAATTTCTGAAAAACAAGTTAAATATTAAAAAAATTATAAAAACTTGCTTTTTGCATAATTGCATACATACATACCCTAGAAATTATTATCATACATTGCATAAGTTTAGTTAGTAAACTTATGCAATATTATATTATATTATTATCATACATTATTATTATATTATTATCATACATTATTATTATATTATTATCATTATTATTATTATCATCATACATTATTATTATATTATCATTATTATTATTATATTATTATCATACATTGCATAAGTTTAATTAGTATACTCCCGTACCAATTTTTTGTAAATTTTTTTTTAATTTATATATTTTAATTTTATACCTTCGCACCCCCAATTTCTACCCCTTTCATGGGATGTTCGCAAAACGGCTATCGGATTTGTCATCTGCGACCCCAAAAACCCCCGCACAGCCGTTTTGCAGATTTTTCAATTTTCACCCTTAATGTAACCCCTACGAGGGGATATTTGCAAAATTACGGTGGAATATTGTATTGTCATCCGACCTTAGTAACTGTGCAAAATTTCATCAATAGGTTATGTCAGAAAGTGTGTTAAATGAAGGATGCAAGATTCCAACACAAACAAGATTGTGAGTTAAAGAAAAGCAAGTAAAAAAGCAAGTAATTATCCAAATCGATATTTCTTATCCTACTAGATTTTGAAGAAGAGCGCTTGACTATCATCCAAAGGGAAAGAGAAGTCTGGAAAGACACCGCAAACGATGGTTGGATGAATTCCATTGACACTGAAACTGGCTGCTATCCTAAGCCGTAAAACATCATGATGACGACGACGAAATTTATGTAATAAATAAAGTTGTATTGTTGTATTCGTTCAAAATAGCAAGCTAGTTCTGCAGATAAGTGAGCATACTGTTAATGTAAGACAGAATGAACAATAAAATGACCGGATATAACCAGAACAAACGATTATAACAGGAGAGTATCGTATTTTAATGAAGACGAGAAAATTAGAGCGTTGGTATTGAGTATACGTAATCCACGCCTGTTTTGTTACAGACTGGAAAAACTTTTTACTTTGGTGAAAATGCGTTTAACTCAAACAACCGAGAAAAATTATCGCTGCTGTAGGTACAGATTTAACGATATCGATGAAAGCGTAATAGCAAGGCTAATAACACTGAAGAAATTCAGTCAAGGTGAAAAGAATTAAGAACATGACTCATTAAGAGAAACGACTCATATAAATGTGTATCGTGTTAAGTACGATTTCTTATCTTACTGGGTTGTTGTTTATTTGTTTTCGAGTTCTCAGTTACTTTAAACTAACTGTCGATCTAGATAAGCGGTATACATTTCAGCATTTGCTGACTGCAAGACAAGGTTGGGATCTAAATTTCTCCGCGTATGCCTTTATACGGTCGCATATTTGGAGACTGAGATTAATCCGCTAATTAAATTTGCAAACTGAATCCTATGTGCCAAGTATACCTACGTTTAGCTGATAATTTTATTTTACTTAGGTCTGAAGTTTATAATGTTTTTTTTTTTAATTTCTCTATTGTACTCTCTAGCCCCATTGCGTTCTCTCTCTCTCTCTCTCTCTCTCTCTCACACACACACACACACACACACACACACACATTATATATGTATCATATATACCTGTATATTATTAAATTATAATGTAATATTATATTATTAGCCTGGCGCACGTTAAACAGAATATATCCGTATCATTAGAGGTTTCTAAATGAATTAACGAATTATCGATTTTGTTTCGATTTCAATATAAAACAACTAATAATTGATTTTATTTCGATTTAAATTTTTGTTTGTTGTAATGCTTGTTTATTTAATCAGCTGTTTTGACGGTTATATTGAAAACATTTAATATTTAAATTTTATTTATTTAAATAAATTTATGTCTTTAAATAGGTCACCTTGATTTGTTCTTATTTGAGTTTGTTCTTTAATTTGCAAATTATTGTTACTGTGTTTGTAAATATTAAGATTTTGCCAAATATTCATTTTTTGACCTTTTTTGTATTTTATAAACCTCTAATTATGCAGATCTACTCTGTAGAACGCGCGTCAGGTTGAAGTAAAACGATAAAACATAAGAAAATTTACTTGCAGAAGTAATTATAATTTGATTACACACACATATATATATATATATATATATATATATATTATATATACTGCAACGATACAAATTAAAACTGCATAAACAGGTTTCATTGAAATTATTCAACCAAGTCTATATCTGGAGGTAGGAAAATTTTATTAAATTAAAACATTAAATTTTACTATTGTCTTATTACTTTATAATATAAAATTGTTTATTAGCGAATTGTCTTTCAATAAATGAGTCTATTGGTTTGTTTTACAAATATGTTACTTGTGAATTGAATTCCAACAGTGTGCATAGACTCCCGACGCTCCGCACGCTGCTCGTACTCTGCACCGCTGCGACTCTGCACGTCGACTCCAGATCAATCCGTTGAATAAACTACGTCTCGGCACATCCACAAACTGCGATATGATACTTTTATTGTTTATAATGGTAATAATCTTAATCTCAGGGATTTAAATTGGGTAAAAATAGATCGTGTAATGAGCTTACACAAATCCGGCTTCTTGAAGTGTTCTCACGTTAACTCAAAATGTCACGTTAGATATTTTGGCCCTAACCCGGAAAATCTTCCACTTTACGCGAAAAAGCACTAGAGAATGATCTATTTAAAAATATCTGAGTTCTACATGTGGTAATGGTTACGAAGAACTCGAACCGTGAACCAACTCCTAAGTCTTAACGAAATCGACTTGTCTTGTCACGAAAACTCGTGACAGCGAGTACGTCGTTCTATGACGAGACTTTAGAAGAAACTAAGCGATGTGCACTCGACAACGGACCATCTCAAATAATTTTTAGACCTTCTGATTGGTGGAAATTCTATCAACATCACAGATGGTCACTGTGATATCCAGTCTTCACGTTAAAACTCTGTCCAATTCTGCAAAGGCCTGTCTAGATTTAATCTACAAATTTTATTACTTTCTAGGAGATAACGAGGATAAAAGAAGACTGATTTCATTAAAAAAACATAAAAATTATAGTTGTGGAGAATTGAGCGTATGGAAAATGTAGCTTATAATCATGAGACTACCCTGTCCAAGTTTCAGAACTAAATGTTACATTTAAATAATTATATATTACCTTTTTATCCACTCGAGTGACGCAAAGTTTCGTCTAGTTATGACGCGTTTCGGCCACAAAGTCCCATCCTCATATAACACTGATATTAATTTAAAACTAACTATAATATAAAATTGTAACCATGATTTTGGTTATGTCATTTAAATAAAATAAAACTTTAGATCGCATGTGAAAATGTTAAATGAAGCATGGCCGGAGCCCCCGCATGCGTGTACTCACTACTGCGATCGTCATGCGACTCTACATTTAAGGTTAGTTTAACTTATAGGTTTAACTAATTTAGTTTTAACTTATTTAGTTACATATAGGTTTAACTAAGTTTCAACGAAGTTATTAAATAAAATGTAAATCACACGGGCACTCGCGCACTTGTACACAAATATTTTACATGACATAAAAGAGAATAAAATTGTGAACATTTTGACATAACATACTTTTTTAAACATAGCTTGGTTTAAAACGTATGACTACTTTACAAAGAAAAGAACAAAATCAATTTTAAACATGTCTATGGGCGTCAGAAATGTGTTATAGCATTAGTATTCCACTTATATGAACGTAGATCCTGTGTACTGTTGCAATAAATTTAATTTTATATAGTATACAAGAAATCTACAAGAGACTTAACGAATACCTTAGAAAGAAATTATATATATGTGAGCCAATGTGACATTTGAACCGGTCAAGCAATCCAATCATTCATGTCAAAGAAATCGTCTGTTTTTCATGACTTCTTAGACATTAAATTCTTTCGATCTTCTAAGACGTTTAATCTCTCTTCCTCCACATGCTATCCTCCACACACATTTCCAGACTCTTTTTGACCATATGTGATTACTCATCCTTCGTGGATGAGTGTAGACATACCACGTAAGTTGTTTTAGGTCTATTATGTCCAGAGTGTATCCGTGTAAATATCTCTGTATGTCCTGCATGTTATGTCTCTCTTCCTCTTTCGTTGAACTTCCGGCTTGAAAGTTCTTCAAATTTCAAGAAAGTCCTTGAAGTCCTTTGCGGCAGTAATCCATCTTTACTGCCTTCAAACGTTTCTTTCCTTTACGTTTAGCTCCAAAATTACGCAGCCATCGATTCCATTACTATCAACAACAACTATATGTATGGTTATTACATAACTTCCTCACCTTACGCATCTTATTACACAAATTAACACCTTAAGCCTACTACTATGTACCCAAAATTCAACACGAAACGATTTTTAACCCTTCGGTAGGAACATATGCCTGCCAGGCATGTATGGTTTACCTTTTTGCTGCTAGAAGCCTCCTGCGTGCTGCTGGGCAAGTCCCCCTCCTAGAATTCCTCAATCAGTTGTTGTGTGTGACAGCGAAAGTGTCGTCATCTCGTAGCTCTCCTCCGTTTGACCGTAAGTTACCTCTTTCTAAAAGTTACCCTGCCTGTCAAGCATGTATTCCTCTAAATGTACGTCTGATTTCATGCCTTCCAGGCATATGATCCTCTAACCGTACGTAGTTTTGCATGCTTATTAGGCATATGTTCCTTATAAGGGGGGGTCAGGCAGATGTTCCACTGGGAGGTGTATAGTACCAAACATATACCAAGTCTGCAAAAAAATACATATCAATGTGAAATTATTACAATGAAGTAAATTGGAAAAAAAGAAAGGGTATATTTTATTTTCTAAAGTAGTTATTTTGGCATTTTTATGAAAATATGAGTACCTGCCTAGGAGGCAGGGTGTTCCTCATAATGTATGTATTGTATATGCCTGTGGGGCAGGGTGTTCCTTTAAGTGCAAAATTACATGTTCCTACCGAAGGGTTAAGGGTGTTTCACACTGTAGGGACGCTCGCGCTCCAGTACGGTCAAAATTAATCCAATGTATTACAGTGGAAGTGTACACACTATGAGGCTCGGTTCGATCACGCTCCAGTCGCGCTCTCGTGACGATTCTGGCCGACGGATATTTTACCGCGGTCTCGAGCCGTCCCGTGCTTGTGCAAGTTTGAATAGGTATGATGAACGAATTTGTTTTCTGCTCTACATAAAATTTATTAATTTTATTTTATTTATATTATTATTGATTCTAATCAATACTAATACAATATTAGATCAATGCATACAATAAATGTAGATAAGCGCGCGCGCATTCACTGAAGTACGTCCCAATATTTTATAAAACTACATAGCTGACAAGTTTTTCATTCCGTTCACATAAAGCGTACATCTTGCAGCAGCCAGTGAGACAATGGTGCTGACACTGTCATACATAGGAGGGTGTAAACTGCAACCGTCAACAGCTCTGCCTACTGAGGGAGAAATGACTGTCCGCTGTTTATCAGGCGTGCTCCGCACTGTGTTCGGAAAGAGTCAGACCCATTGACACTTTGTCTCGCGCCCTCACGTGATTTTCGGTTTGTTTTTATTTAACGATGGATGAAAAATTAATAGAATTAGTTCGCCAATACCCTGAATTATACGATTTATCACACCGGTGTTACAGTGATAATGTGAGGAAGAAGAAAGTGTGGGAAGACATTGGACAAGTTTTAAATAAAACAGCTTAGATTCAACATTATATTTATTGGAACTAATTTACAATGAATTTCCTTTGTATCTTTCCTATTTTTATGTAGTATTAACAAACAATTCTTCCTTGAACAAACTGGAATTTTATATCATATTTATTTGCCAAGGGACGGCGCCGGCTTCTGAATTGAAGAATGATGTAAAGATTTCGCGTACTTCAAAAGCTTTAGATGAACAATTTCCGCCCTGTCTCGCGATGTTCGTTAAATTTTGCCCAATCGCAAGATCGTGAGCAGTCAATGAAGGCATAGCCGTCTCATGACGAATAAAATTATGCAGGATGCATGTAGTCAGAACGATTTTGTCTGTATGTTTGGTATATATTTTTAATCGCCTGTTATAAATTCCGAATTTTTGAATAAGAATCCCAAAACAATTGTCTACAACCCTTCGCGCCCTAGATAATCTGTAATTAAAAATTCTCCTATTTTATTTTCTATTTGATGACCTGGAAACGGTCTCATTAAATAATTCTTCAGCGGGAAGGCGGGATCACCAACAATAACGTACGGTGCTGGCAGCAGCGTATCATCTGGAATGTTTAAAGTTCCAGATTCCAACCGCTTTCTCAGATTGGAAGAGCTAAATATCCCTCCGTCGCTACCTCTCCCGTATGAACCAACGTCAACAGATACAAATCTGTAATTAGCATCTACCAAAGTTAGGGGAACTATAGAAAATATTTTCTTATAATTAAAATACAGCGAACCCGAATTTTTCGGGGCTTCAATTACAACGTCTTTTCCGTCTAAAGCCCCTAAACAGTTAGGGAACTGCCACTGCCCCCAAAACTCGGCTGCTATTCTTTCCCAATCTTTCTTCTTTGGAGTGGGCATGAACTCTTGGAGTAATTTCTTTATAATGACGTCGCATACCTCATGAACCACGCTTTCTACTGTTGATGTGCCCAGCCTATAACTGAATGCAATGGTTTGTAAAGCATTTCCTGTTTGTAAACTAGTTATGCTAAAGGATTTTTTTTAGCTTAGCTTACCTTAAACAGACAGCTAATCTTTCCTTTGGTGAGGTGGTCGCTCGAAATGAAGTGTCTTGTTTTACCAAGTCACTGTGAATTTTACACAACAATATCTGGAACTGTTCCTTTGACATCCTGAAAGGTGGAATCTGGTGTCATCTTCAAACAACGTGTGAAATTCTGCTTCTGTCAATCTTCTTTGTAAAATAGAATGCACCCATATTCTCCTTTTTTTTTGGTACTGGACCGTTCCTCATCTTCATCTAGAAGCACCGCTATCATTAGCAGTTCTTGGTCGATGAAATCCATCTTTTCGGCCATGAACAAGCTAACTACTGACTGCTTCGGACGATGCCGTGATACTTTTAAGGACCGCAGTGGGGCAGCGGTATTAAAACGACCGCGATTGGACCGCGGTGAGTTCGTGGTTCGACTGCAGTGAGTTCGCGGTTGAACCGCGGTGTGAATACTTTAGACCGCGCCTCTACCTCGACCGCGCCGAGAGCGCGACCGTACCTAGAGCGATAGTGTGAAACATCCTTTACGCCGAGCGGGGCACATTTTCAGACAGGTTCTTTCCGTATTGCATCGACGGTTTTTGATTGGCGTGAGTGTCTAATATTTAACACTGTGAGTTAAAATATGATATATTAACATGTGAGTTTGTTAGTGTTAATATGTCAGATAACAGATTGGTGTTGTACGTCAGACATACACTAAGAACTCGTTTATCCGAATTTGATGGGACCGCACCCGTTTCAGAAAACCGAAACTTCTATTTAAATAATAATACATATGTAAGTACAGTAACTTTATTTAATAATAATAATAATTTAAAATTTGCTTACAGTGAATATGACATAATAAACTATAAAACGGCACCGCACTGTAAATTATAGTTTCTACAGTACTGGAACAGTCCTATTGGTTGTTTGTACAGTAATCAACCATAGTTTATTGCCTAAGCTTTTAAGCTCGTTTGCTAGCCGCCCGATCTCGAAGTCGTTTCATTGTTAGAAGTTCTGCAGGGGAAGTTTCAATGTTTACATTTATGTTTATGTTACTTTATATTTACAATATGTGAACATAATACTTTATATTCAAAATCCGAATGAATGATACTCGATAATTCGGAGTATCCCTTATCCCAATTAGTTCTGATTATTGACTTTCTACTTTATATCACGTGGAATCGTTTGTCTAAGCTATTAAATATAGATTATAGCGATAGGAAAATGCTTTTGTGTATTTTTAAAATTTACAAAAAACTGTTTCAGATAATCCGGATTTTCGGATGAGCGCGATTCAGATAAAGGAGTTTTTAATCTATATGTAGGGCTACAACAGAACTATAATAATATTATCAATAAAAGTTTTGAACGGTGGTTATGCCATCTGTTTAACCGTTAATTCATCTAAGTAGAAAACCCGAATAAATGGTTCCAGGTTATATATAAGTCTAAAGGTTTAGTGACTAGTTTTATTTTCTACCAGAAACAATGACAAAGAGGGTTGAGAGGAAAGAAGGAGCACGAGAAGTGCTGCGAGAAGAAATGGCGAAGTACAATATTGAAAAGAATATAAAAGGTAGAAGAAGGAGAAGGAATGAATACTGCACACCATGAGTTTAAGAAAAATGTTGTTGTCTAGAAATGGTTGGTTTAAGTTCAGTAAACTCACCAAACCATGACGCCTGGTACTCGTCGAGTGTGACTTGGTTTGTCGAGCTCTCCGCGGATATTAGGGTGCTGTTTTCGTGTAAGGTTTCGTTGAGATCTCCATTCTGCGTGGCGTTCCGCCGCAACAATTCCCCTATCACAATCGTTGGCATTCCAAAGATCAAGCCGACGCCCATTATCACGAAACCAAAAGCCGTTGCTCCCAGTACCTGTACGAACACACACAAACATTATTATAAATATCGTAATGACAAAATAGTTTATATACTAATATATTGCAAGTCTTATTAGGCAAGAGATCGCTGCAAGAGGATATTGGGCAAGAGAACAGATAGCATCGTTGAAGCGATGTTTCAAGGGGAGGACACCTGGCACGCTTCGCAGAAGAGATTCTTCGGGCGAAGAAGACGGACTTGGACAATACAATATACAAGAGGAATAACAAGTCAGATGTGAGTCCTAGGGCTGAAGAACAATAGGCCTAGACCGAAGTAACGTATCAGACAGTTCCAGGTTAGTGTCCTAGAAGAGAAAATCGAGGTGATTTTTTAGTGGGTCGGGCACAATACCTAAACTATAGACCCTGGAAATGTGCACCCTTCCGGACAATTATACAGCAAATTTTTCCACTTGCCTTCGTAAAAAAAAAAAAACATTGGAAGTCATTTCGTTTTTGGTTATTTGATAGCCTTACATTAAATTGACATAAATGAATAGGTATTCAAATTAGTAATTTATTTTGTTAACGCGTTTCGTTTGTCTTGAGATGCATCTAATAACAGCTTGCCTTCGTGAGACGGTTTCTTATATTTTATAAACTTAAGAACTAAATCACTGCCCCAGGCGGTGACAGTAATACACAAAACATTTATGCTGCAGCTGCACAACGGAGTCGAGAACAAACAATGTTACGTATTACTTCACGCTGCACAATCTTCTCTACAAACGGTAAAATCTAGCAGTGTTTGAGTATAAAGAAATTAATATACCTTTATGAAGGTTGATAAAAATCATTTGTCACCATCCTGTAAGAAAAAAACTATTAATTACTGATTTAATACAGTACACCCTCCGTAATCCGGCACTGCGTTAGTCCGAGTCCTTCAGTAGTCCGGCGTTTTCAGGCGGGTGCTGGCAAACGTGGGGGCGGAGGATACAAGTCCCTGACCATAGACGTCAGTTGCATCATTAGTCCCTCCCTGTGTACAGTGCCGTTTATTTGCAGTTGTTTTTTTCCTGGTGTAATTATTTGCCGTGTTTACGTAATTTATGATCTTGAGTGCAAAATGTTGTCACATGCTGAACTGCACGAGTTGCGAAATACAATCAAGGGGTGTATGTTGTCAGGGGGGACCAGTTGTAGTGGGTGAAGGGGGAGCCTGAAAAAGTGAGAGGAAGCGTGGATCTTGGATGATGTTGGTCGCTGTCTGCATACTCGACAGATGTCAGTCATCTGGAAGATGATGTAATGCTCACGTTTTGTTGTTCATCAATAAACCAAACGCCTTTAATTTTAATTTTTCTTATTTTCTTCTTCTTCTTCACTTCAAGGATTAGGCTTGCAGCCTGTTTCGTCTTCACAGCCACCGTTTTCTTGGTCTGCCTCCTGTATCACGTTCTCCAATAGGTTTATATTGGATTAAGTTTTGTTTTTGGTATTCTCGAGTCATCCATTCCATTTACGTGTTGTATCCAAGTTTTTTCTTTATTTTGTTAAAATTTATCGCTTATCGAGTATATATTCAGCTCTTGCCTTACGTCTGCATTTCTTTTAATTTTTTTCTATTTTTTTATAAAAATCGAATTTCCAAAAAATATGTGTTTCAGTAAAATTATTTTCTGGTCTGTTGTTGGGCCATGGTCATATTGTTATAAATCCAGACATTTCGACTGCCGCCGCGGCAGTCATATTCAGCGGGTGTTCCGTTCTGCTCCTCCGGCGACTGACTCTGCGACCGCTGTTGGTCAGAGCGGAAGACCCACCACTGAACATGACTGCCGCAGCTACAATCGAAACGTATAACAATAGGACCACACACAGCCCAACAACAGACCAGAAAATAATTTTACTGAAGTGACTCCGGCCGTGAAAACTTTAATGTTAAAACTTGTGTTTTGTTGACGTCGTGTCCCTGAAAATAAACTTTGTTCTCGCAACAATATCGCGCCAAAAACTGATATCATTAAAGCTCCCGGCAGAGCCATCGTGTGGTCATCCAACCAGCATTTTGTAGTTACGCATGCGACGCTTAACTTTACAAACAAAGCTATGATTCTTTAACCACGCGATTTAAAACTAGACTCTGAACTCATTAACACATAATTTCAGTATCTTTCTATGTTCTTATCGTATCGTCACTTCTGTTGATAAGAAAATTTTCTACTTTTTTTTCTTCAGGTGTTACAAAAAATAACCTACTTCTACCAAAAACTAAATTGCGTAAGTTCTTCACGAAACAGTAAAACGAACAATCAAACTCTAAAAAAACTAGAATTACTTTGCCCGATTTACAATCTATATTTAGGTTTTAGATCGTATAAATATAACACTTATCAAAACATTGATTTCAATAATGAGAAGTGTTTCTAGTTTGAAATTATTTTCAAATGACTATGAAAACAATCAGTTCATGGAAACTTTGGAAGTGATTTGAAAAATCGTTTCAAAACCGGAACGTATCATCAGAATTAAACACATCAAGTGGAGTCTCAATTTAAAGTTTTCATAATCGTTAAAAACAATTTCCTAACATTTAAATACCAGTGCATAAAATGACTATTAATTATATAGTTAATAGAATTATTCATTTGTAAGTAACTCGTTGAGTTTGCTGCAGGTCTCCCATGTAATATCTTCAAAATGAATACGCTGCAAGTAAGTTTATTTTCACCTGACGCACATTTCACAGAAATTATTCTGTATCTTCAGAGGTATATTGAATGTTTCGCTTACAATTACAATTATTGTAATTAAAATTTCAAACAAACCTTGTAAGGGAAACATTCACTATACCTTTGAAGATACAGAATAAATTCTGTGAATCGTGCGTCAGGTGAAAATAAACCTACTTGCAGTGTACTTATTTGAAGATATTACAGTCAATAGAATGTGTAAATATTTTTCTTTCCTGTAATGATTGTAAGTTGTTTTATTTGTGAGAACAGTTGCTTTAGAAGTACTGACTAAAGTATATTATAAATTGTACACAAGATAAGCATACAGCATGAACCAAAACAGTTATGTATACATACTGGCCATTTGTATACGTAACTAACAGCTTGGTTTGTCATATGGAAAGAATGTTTGTGTTCTGTGTAGGCCTACACAGAGTGTGAATGGGGAATCGTTTCTGCGGTCGTAGTTTGTGTACTGTGTCCTATGGTTTGGGTGGTGTTGGTCTTGACCTTTCTTCTTCTTCTTCTTGTGTTTCTAATTGAGTTGAATGTTATTTCCATGTGAATGACTGAAGTAGTGATAAACCAAGTTTTACAAAACTTAAAAATATATGAACTTTTGAAGGCACTGTTTTCACAAATAAAAATACATAAATATTTAAAAAACGTATTCCACAACTGCCTGTTCGATTAGTTTGAATCAGATTTGAAGTTACATCTGAAAACAACGTTAATTATCCTAAATAAGAAAACTGATTACACCGTTATTGTGAGAAAATTTTTTTTACCGAACAGAATTGTTAATATTCTGGTTCAATCTTTTTGGTACGTTTCGGTTGTTAAAGCGTTTTCAAGTCGCTCAGCATTTTCAGAGAAGACGGTTTAGTCTATAACAACAAAAACGCTTTTTAACTCGAGTTGTAAAGAACTTTTAAAAACAAATATCAGTGCGTTAAATGCACGAATATTCTGTACAAGAACATTTTGTATTTTTCAGTTGTCAGTTGTAATTTATTCGCTTCTGCCTGTTTCCGATTTTGATATGTTCAATATAAAAAGTTACTTTTGATTAAAATTAACTCCCGGGCTGTATGGCCGTGTTCCAAAGTTTCTGGCAAAACCAGACGTTTCGGCAGTACCACTGACTGCCATCTTCAGTGAAAACGAGTAAGCGCGAAAGTGGGATGCTGTACGACTGTGGTCCTAACGTACAGCATCCTATGTTAGCGTTGACTCGTTTTCACTGAAGTGGCAGTCAGTGGTACTGCCGAAACGTCTGGTTTTGTCAGAAACTTTTGATCACGGCCAAACAGCCCGGGAGTTAATTTTAATCAAAATGACATCAGCCGTGCAAGCTTTCGTACAACACAAAAGTTACTATTTTTATGAAATTTGAGAAACACGTCAATACGGTTAAACTTTCAATATAACACTTCAATATAGTTTAAAAAAATGCTCGTGGCACCCCTGCCTAGTAACATTCTGTTTAGGCCGTTAGAAGCCAGCGTTAAACTGTTGGTCCCATATACCGTCGTTAGAACATGTAGGCCTAAACTCACGGTAGACTAAATCTAAAGAAGTCGTCTACACCCACTTCGAGCATGGCTCTCAAAGGAGGAAACAGCCTTACTATTAATAATAACAGATTTCCGTACAACTAATGGAACTAAATATCATTTCATCTAAGAAAGAAAATTCCAACTTTGTCGTGTTTACTTGCTAAACTGCTACTTGTCATGTTCCGGATGAGGCCTTTTCAAGTTTTCAAGTCCTAAAATGGTGGAAACGCTGAAAGGCCTCGTCCGGAACATGACAAGTAGCAGTTTAGCAAGTAAACACGACAAAGTTGGAATTACAGAGACTGCTAATTCAAATAACAAGATATTCAAAAGAAAACGTTGATATCCACTACGTCAAATGGCTGTCGTTAAGCGCTTTCGAGTGTTAGTCCCCCGATTCCCCCGATTCATTTGTCAACCTACGGGCTGAAAATTTTCTTTCTTCTATAAAATTCTTATATTTTCACTAATACTGATTTTATACTCTCGATAAATGTCATTTTAGAGTGTGTTTCATTTCTTCATTTGTACGACTTCAACGGTGTAAGATTTCTTGTGTCTCCTACAACCAAACAGTTGTCAGAGTTTACACCCATCCTCCTCCTTCAGAGTCTGGTCTGTTGAGTACGCTGCCGACGGTAACCACGGCGTTCTTGATCTAAATCCGACTGGTACTGCTTCCCAGCACTGGATTCGGGTATCCTACTGTAATCTGCTCAATCTGGTCTTCCTTCAGACGTACTGTTGTCTTATTGTTTCGTTTTCTGTTAAAGCCTGTCATCATGATGGTAATCATCAAAGGTTGTCAACACTATCAGTGATGCTAATAGTCTCTGACATCCTCTGACACTTTGTTCCAATATTACATCTTTTATTCTTACAATAAGATGGATAAACAATTTCTTGCGTCGTCATCTTGATTTCTTTAATTTATTCTAGTTCGTTCCAATGCCTCATATTTTCTTCTAATGGTTATGATGGTCTTAGGAAGTCGGTAGGTAATAATCTAGTACTGAGGTGAATAACCGTTGTTATTTCGTATCAAAAAATCACAACACGCAACGTTGAGTATGCCAGCTTTCCTATTGTCTTATTACCCTTATCTTCTTCTGCCCAAATAACACAAGAGAAAAAAGTAGGCTACTCTTTGACTTTATTAGGAACCTACTCATACAAACAGTGTTCATTAACTTCATACACATAGCAGTAAGAACCTGTTCTTGGACTTTATGAGAAGTCATTAGTCTCACCTCATGCTGATTGTAGTCATCCACTTAATCCATATAACACGTTTTCCAGTTTTACTGTATGTCTGTGATACAGCCAATCTTTTTTTTTACGATTTGAAGACAACAGAGCTATAAGATGACTTTGGTAAATGAATACCTTAGGTCTGTAGACAGTATACAGTGCGTTTCAGTGTCGAGTGTACATTTTGGTGAAGTGTTGTGCAGTGCTACGGAAGGAAGAAGACAACCCGGTGGGCGAGCTGCAGCCAATCTACACGCTGTGGACGGCATAAGGATTTGTAAGTCAAGGTAAGCCTTAGTAAGTCAATTTAACAACTTCATACTGTCTGTATTTTTGTTTCCCTAATTTTGCTGTCTACTGCAGTCGTTGAAGTTTAAAGGCGGTTCTTTTGAATGGTTGGGGCGGGGGGATTTTTTCGAAGCCTCACCTATGGTTATTTTTATATACGTGAATATTTTATAGTTTATTAGTATTAGGATAGTTTAGTTTATTAGTACAAATTATTTATAGTAATATCTGCTGCTCTAGTATATCTGATTTATAGACTTTAACGAAACGGAAAAGAATATGTACGAGGCGTGATAAAAAAGTATCAGGATTGATTTTATTTACATAAATATACAAGAGTTACAGATTTGTAAACTTGTCTCCTTCAAAATAGTCCCCTTCCGCAGCCACACACTTCTTTCAAGGCTTTCCCAACTGTTCGAAGCATGTCTTAAAGTCATCTTCAGTAAGAGCCTTAAGTTCTCTCGTCGCATTTTCTTTTATCTCTTCTATGTCTTGAATTTATCTCGCTTTCAATTGATTTTTTTCTTCGAAAAGAGAAAAAAGTCACAGGGAGCCTTATTTGGCGAATAAGGAGGATGGTGAAGCTGTGGAATATTGTGTTTAGCAAGAAAATGGTCAACAGCATGTGACGTGTGGGCGGTTACATTGTCGTGTTGAAGCCACCATTCACCATTCTGATGCAACTATTATCTTTTTCGTCGAACTGCATCCCACAATCACCTCAAAACATAAAAGTAGCAATACTGGTTTACTGTTTGGCCTGGTGGAGCAAATTCATGATGAACGATCCCCTTGTGATCAAAGAAAACTGTGAGCATGGTCTTGACTTTGCTTCGGTTCTGTTTTGCGCTTTTTGGTCTTGGAGAATTTGGCGTCTTCCACACTGAAGACTGGGCCTTAGTTTCTGGATCGTATCAATAAACCCATGATTCATCACCCGTTACAATCGATTTAATGAAGCTCTCATCGTTTTTAGCACATTCAAGCAGGTCTTGAGGGACTGACACCCGGGCAGCTTTTTGGTCAGCTGTGAGAACGTTTGGTACAAACTTTGCAGAAACACATCTCAATCCCAACTCATCAGTAAGAATGGACTGAACTGATCCAAAACTAATATTTAAATCATTTGCTAGCTCACGAATGGTGATTCGGCGGTTTTCTCGTACAGCTCAACGTTGTAGTCAGTCTTGCTGGTTAAAGGCCTTCCTGAACGCTCGTCACTCTCAGCACTTTCACGTCAAATCTTTAAAACGCTTGAACCACTCATAAACCTGTGTACGATTTATACAATCTTCCCCATAAACTTTTTGTAACTTTTCAAGTGTATCTTTACATGTTTCACCAACGTTTTGACAAAATCTGATACAATTTCTCTGATCCATTTTTTTGACATGGTAAATGCGCCAAATGAGACTAACACACAACAGAACGAGCGTTTGTAAACAAAGCAGATCAGCTGTTATTATAAAAGTTATACCGAGTAATCAGTATACTGTAAAGTAAAGGCATGTGTCGCTTTTTTGGACCCAAGTCAGCTGACTTGGCATTCCTAGTATCAATCATTATACCATTTGATCTCACCTCGTATAACACGAAAAATCAGAGTCACCATATACACAGTTGAACTTCTCTGCCGATACTGAATTATTGCCAGAGGCTTCCATAAAGAATTTTAGTGTTAATATGCCATCAAATCAAGAATGTTAAATCAATTCAGAATTGTTTCCTCGTTACACAAGTAACCCATTTTCTGAGTACAAACGAAACATTTTCAGTTAGGCCTATAGGGTGTAATGTGAACTTAAGGGATGCTTGTGAAACTTTGTTAGAACTTGAACTAAACCATCTGCCGGGATGTTTGGCCGTGGTCCACGTTTTTCATTAAAACCAAACGTTTCAGCAGCACCACTAGCTGCCATCTTCAGTGGAAGTATCGAGTCTACCTAACTTGGGGTGTCGTACGTCAGGTCCACAGTACTATGGTGAAGGTTAAAGGTGTCCCGCGGTGATACCTGTACTTATAAATTCATTAACATAAGTTATAAATTCACTTATATAAGTTATAAATTCATTCGTTTATAAGTACAGGTAGCATCGCGGGACATCTTTAGCCTTTACCACAGTACTGTGGGCGTGACGTACGACTCGATACTTCCACTGAAGATGACAGCCAGTGGTGACGCTGAAACGTTTGGTTTTAATGAAAACCTTGGACCACGGCCAAACATCTCGGCAGACAGTTTAAGTTAAAGTGACACCAACCGTGAAAGCCTTCGAACAAATTTTTTTTAGAATTATATGTTCCCCCATGTTGAAGGGGGCTAGGACGGCCCACCACTAGTCTACCGTAAAGCAGACGTAAGTTATGATTACTAAGGACGCAATGCAGTTGTCATTCAGTTGGTAAGGGGGAAATGGTAGAGTCTCATTTAGGTGAAACATAATTTCATTTGGGGTGGAAATGTCGCCATATTGTGGTTAGATTTCCATGTCGTCTGACCGTACTGTGGACTCACTCACCCCAACATTTTTTTTTATTGAATTAACATGTTAAAACTGGTCTGTAAAACCAACCATCAACTTATCTCTAATACCTCTAAATATTAAATACATATCCGCCAACTTAAGTCCAATGACATTCTTTAGTTAATTCTGGTGTTCTTAATTAAACACTCTCACCCGTGCACAATGCTCTGCTTTTAGAACACAAAACACTACACAAGTTCAAATGGCTTTGTTCTCTTCAGTCTTCGGAACACGTGTTGATTGTCCAGCAGCTGAAGAACTTCTGCATTTTCGTGGAGGTGAAGCCTTTCTTCATGCTTCTTTGCAAACCTTTTAATCTCTTCTTTAAGTGTTGGAATACTTAGATTTCTGTGGATATCGGCGTTTCTAACATACTATGGTGCATTCACCATGGTCCGCAAAACTTTGTTTTGGAATGTTTGTATTATCCTGATGTTACTATCTTTCGCGCACCCCCAGAGTTGAATTCCATACAGCTAGGTGGGTTTAATTATCTGATTGTAGATCAGAGTTTTACTGTATAAAGACAGGTTGGAATGTTTTCCTATGAGCCATTTATATTGTTGGAATTTTATGTAAAGTTTCTCTTTTTTCTTTTTTACATGCTCTTTCCATCTCAGTTTGGTATCCAATGTCATACCCAGGTATTTGGCTTTGTTTTCACAAGGAGCTACCGTTCAATTTATGACCAATGATGGAAGATTATTCAATCTTTTATTGGTGAAAGTAATATGTGGCGACTTGGTTTCGTTAAGTCTAATTTTCCATTTTTTGGTCCATTCATATATGGTATTGCTAGCTTTCTGCAACAATCGGGTTGCAGAAATAACCTCATCTTGCTCTGTTAGCCCAACGTGTGGTTGTATTAATCACATCAGCTGGGAATACGATATGTATGGTTGTATTCACAGTGTCCTATTTGTGAACTGTAGAGTGTAAAATATTGTAACCCGACTATACTGATCCTAAACCCTGACAGGGGTAAACCTTTAGGAGGTAACCTTAAATAAAATGTTTTGACTGTCCAAACTGTTTTATAAAGCAGAGAGTTGAATCACAGAAACACACGTATATAATGAAATTCGGTGGAATATGAACAACTTAGTCTTTGAAGCTAATTAAAAATTTATTTAATCACAAATTTTTGAAAGTAATATAATGGATTTGTCTGCTGATGTGTTTTTATCAATGTATAAAATATCTTTAAGTTTCAATAACAAATATGAAAAAATATTAGGAAAATATAAGTATGACAATATCTGGTCATATCCCCGTGTATGTGGGGAATATGAGCAACTCAAAATAAATTAATGAAACACAACAATTTGTTAAAAAACATGTTTTTTGTTGTAAAATACTCTAATAATTACCAAAAACATATAAAAACCTTGTTGTATTTAAAAATTAAGCATAAAGCAAAAACGTGTGTGATACAGAAAGGTGAAAATATTTAACAAGAGTTCGTACAGCACTAAAACAATCTTTAAAAATTATTATTAATTTGAAACGTTCAGAAGTAAAAATAAGTAATAATTGTATTACAATAAGACTCTAGCATAATCTATTTTTTTAATTGATGATAAACATAAAACTTTGCACAGGAAACACATACAAAACCATCACAAACATAATCAACTCACAGCTCGTTGAACCAATATTTTTACTCTGCACACTGTACCCACTTCTACATTGAATATTGACAATTGTAAACGGGACATGTGGCATCCTTATCCTCTTTAATTACTTTCCGCAAAGATACAAGTCTGTTGATGGAATTGTTTAAAAATATTCCCCCTTCTTTTGTCGTTTTATTTTAAGTTCTTTAATGGAATCAGCTGATGTGAGTTCCTTAGAAGTTCCTTGCTTTCTTACCTGTGAAGTTGTTGCTCACTTAACTATTGGTAGTAGAGAAATTACACAAATACCTTGTACACTTTTTACACAGTTTTGGAAAATATCCCACTCATCAGCCATATTCCATAAGTGAATTAAGATGCTCATATTCCCCCGAGTGTAGAGACATAATAAAACTTATGACATAAGCATATAACCTGCACTGATATCGGCCAAATATATGTCGGCCACTTTCTTTTAAATGGTATTTACGGCAGAATATTAAGTATTTGGTACAGCACTAATACATTGGTAATTAAATCTTAATTATTTAGACGCTTGAATAACTATGGAGACAAATGCGTAATAAGTTTAAATGACCAGTTAGCTTAAAATAAGTTTGACTAAGCAGAGATGAGATCTAGCGTAGCGCTACTTTCAGCACTGCACAATAGCAATCCAAGTAGCGTCACCAACACAAAACTACGGGGAAATAACTTATTCTGTGACAAATATGGTTAAGTATTAAATCTGGTCATATTCCCCACATTGCTCATATTACCCTGAATTCTCTTATAGATAATTCTATGTCTGTTTACCGTAAGGTAATATTATAATTCAGGTACATATAAGACTTTTCCTCCGCACTTCATCACTGTGTTTGGCAGTCAGTTCTTTTGTCTCTGTGTTACGTGTCTTGTTTGTACAATCGGTGCCATTTCTTCGTTCTTGTTCTACGTTTTCCTCATTTTTGACCTCTACTCTTGCTTTCAAAATAGATTTCACCGGTTTATAATCTTATTTTCCTCTTGCTTGCCACGATCAGTCACTTTTGTCTGTTCCGGCTTCACTCCCACACTTTGTTTTGTCACAGGCTTGTTATAGCCTGCCTTAGTATTACATCCAGGTACATATACTTAACATGGTCCCTCCCAGGGGCGGATTAGAAGCGCGTGGCTGTCTATGGTGCCATCAGACAGACCTCCCCCACCCCGATTCAAAATTCAACATTTTATCCGTTATTTACACTGATAAATGGTATATTCGGTTCCGAAAGTTAACAATTATTTTATTAAACTCTCAACTTACAAAAAATATTTAGCTAAATAGTGATTACAGTGAGCGTAGTAGTAGATCTTAAGCTTAGAAACTACTAATCGATCCATTTTTTTTAATGATTTTACCTTTACGAATTCTTGTATAAAATTTATTCTAATGCGAGGGATTCTAGTATCTCGCTTTCAATATTCAGCCTTGCTAATGAAGATAATCTCTCATCTCACACAGTTGAAGTCAACATCTCTTTAATGCGTTTGAATGCAGAAAATGATCTTTCAGATTCTCAGTTAACTATTGAAATCATCAAAAGTAGACGATGAGCAATATATATATATTCTGTAATACATCAATAATTTTATAGTCAACAATCCAGTTTAATACTTTGAGCGAACAAACTGTAGTATCATGGAATCTATCATCTTCATTCGAACGATTTGGAAAAAAACCTATTTCTTGCAATTTTATTCGTGGCACAAAGTGCTTCAATTCTATTATAAGATCGTTATACAAATCGTTGGAGTGAACTTCTATAAGAGCTTTCGCTTGATTTTCCAACTCGACAGTCTCCATGGTTAATGATTGCGTAAGAGAACCAAACAATTGCGTAATGTGATCATAAGCTTTGCTCGCTTAATCAGTTCATCTGGATGGTGCACCATCTGACAGCTGAGTCCCTGGTGCCCGGTGCTGTAGCATACCCCAGCGTTATGTATAATCCGCCACTGGTCCCTCCGTCTTTCTTTATACAATGATGTAATTTCTGTTGTCAGTTGTACATCTTATTCATGTCTTACGTCATTAGTTCTTATACGCTCAAGTCTTGTACAAGAACTCTCTTCTGAGGATCCTCTTTTCCGAGGAGTCCGTCAATCTAAACCAGTCATAGGCAACCTTTGAATTTATGGGGGCACATATATAACTGAGGACCAGTTCGATGGGCGCACCCTTCCCCACCCCATACATGGAAAATAGAAAGGTGCGGAGCTGGACATTGGACAGCAATGGCCGATAGCTGGACGTTACAAACATTAACTGTCGCTTTATAATACCCCTTGGACTTATATTTAGCGACGTGGAACACCGAATAAAAAAAGCTTTGCGGCATTTTTCATATATAAATTTGTGAAAATTTTTCACATTAGGAGTAGGTCATCAACAATCTGGCATCATGCACACGCACGTTAAAACTAACAAAATTTTAAACTAGAAATATCGGTATGGAGAACCATACATGACTTCCATATTCTAAGATTTATTTTTAAAATCATTTTCGAAATGAAATATTACCATAGAAACTACTTCTTTCTACTTACTGCTTCAGCCTTAACCACAGTACTGTGGTCACTAACATATACCACCTCATGTTATCACACTAGATTTTCACTGATGATGGAAGTCAATGGCATTGCCGAAACGTCTGGTTTTGTAGAAAACATTGGACTACGGCCAAATATCCAGAGAAGGAATTTTAACAAAAACTACTTCTTTGTTGCCGATAACGTTGTACACATATATATATAAAATATGCATAAAATTAATGGCTTGTATAAGTTAATGATTGATCTCCATTAAATAGTGCTCAAGTTTCCAAAGTTTTAATATTATGATGTCCGTAATTAAAACATCAGAGCAGGTTTAGTGTGTACGAGGGTTCACCGTGGACAAAAATTTTCAACATTTCCTATTGAGCGTTGCTTAGAATAAATCTGCGAATCTACAGTGTACGTTTCATAGAACAAACACGCGGAAAAGAAGGAGCGCTCCGAAGTCACTCATGGACCCTTAGCATCTTGCAGAGGGTTCATTCCCTAAAGACGAAAAATCTGTCTATGAATCGTTCCTCTGTAAACACGTGCAGTTACACTGCCCAGCGATCCACAGGAAGCAAATCGCTATCCACGCTGGACACTTTTTCGGCTTGCATGCGTTATGTTGGTGTGGGTTCGGCACTTTCCATTTAAAAACCGTGCAAATGTAAGAAAATAAACATGAATGAGGCCAGAAATAACGCGAATTGTGTGTGTGTGTGTGTGTGTGTGTGTGTGTGTGTGTGTGTGTCTTCCCTGCCTTTTTATTGCGGTAGTGATAATAATAAAATGGAAACGTAAACAGTACATAACTGAGATATGCTTGCCTGCCACGCACGATATTTTTTCTCTTATACATGACTAGCAGAATACCCGTGCTTCGCTACGGAGTTTCACGTTGTACGTAATGAAAACGTTAGTTTAATTAATAAAGTTTAATTAAAGTAGGCTTCTTAAAAATAAATAGCTGTTCCCCACAAATTCGTTCGCGTGGTCTTCAATTTAATGCGATAATATATTTAGAACAGAATCTATTCTATTGGGTTGCCATAGTAACCAGATCTAATAGTTTTTTAAGACCGCAAAGGACCCCCCAGAGGATCGTATCGAAAAAAACACCTGTCCTATGTTGGTTCTCCCGTTGCGTAAAATATTTGTGCCAAGTTTGGTTGAAATCGGTCCAATGGTTTAGGTGGAGACGTGGAAGACCCCAAAGGATCGTATCGAAAAAAACACTTGTCCTATGTTGGTTCTCCCTTTGCGTAAAATATTTGTGCCAAGTTTGGTTGAAATCGGTCCAGTGGTTTAGGAGGCGAAGTGGAAGACCCCAAAGAACCCCCAAAAGGACCCCATCGAAAAAACACCTATCCTATGTTGGTTCTCCCGTTGCGTAAAATATTTGTGCAAGTTTGGTTGAAATCGGTACAGTGGTTTAGGAGGAGATGTGGAAGAAACCTTCGCGGACGTGCGCACAACAACTCACCGAAGTTTCATCGCAATCGGATGAATGGTATAGGAACGCATACGGGACAAACAAAGAAACATTCATTTTTATATATAAGATGTAAACTATACCACTTACTTGACATAAACCGTGATAGCTAAGCTAATGTACAACATATATGTATTAATTATACACATAAATGTTCCTCGATAGACACTCTATCTATTGGCGAAAACTTGAATAAAATCCGTTCAGTACTTCCTGAGATTAGCGATTTCAAACACAGAGAGAAAACGCACCGAGTTTACTTTATACTATGTACAGATTTACATTAAAATGAAAAAATTATAATTTTATTGCCTGGCAACAAAATTATTTTATTTTTAACAATTACCATTGTTCCAAAAGTTTAAATGAATTTTCAAGTACTTTACTCTTGTTAAAACGTAAAAGGTTGCAGGTAAACTACCCCTTCCCCTTAACCGATCTTCACCAAAATCAAAAGGCCTTGAGACCTCTACAATTCAGTGACGTATGCAAAAAATTATTTGATTCTGTTTGAATATGCGGCAGTTACCGTTCGTCATAGAAAATACGCTTGATAAAAAAACGTTGCAGGTAAACTACCCCTTCCCCTTAACCGATCTTCAGCAAAAACAATAGCTCTTGAGTACTCTACAAATCACGGCTGTATGCAAAACATTATTTGATTCTGTTTGAATTTGCGGCTGTTATCGTTTGCCATAGAAAATACCCTTGATAAAAAAACGCTGCAGGTAAACTACCCCTTTCCCTTAACCGATCTTCACCAAAAACAATAGGTCTTGAGAACTCTGCAATTTAGGGCTGTATACAAATAATCTTTTGATTCTGTTTGAATTTGCGTCTGTTATCGTTTGCCACAGAAAATACCCTTGTTAAAACATAAAACGTTGCCAGTAAACTACCCCTTTCCCTTGAACGATCTTCACAAAAAACCATAGATCTTGAGAACTCTACAATTCAGGGCTGTATACGAAACATTATTTAATTTTGTTTGAATTTGCTGCTGTTATCGTTTGCCAAAAAAAAAAATTTCCCTTGGTAAAAAAACCGTTGCAGGTAAACTACCCCTTTCCCTCAACCGATCTTCACCAAAAACAATAGGTCGTGAGTACTCTACAAATCAGGGCTGTATGCAAAAAATTATTTTTAACAAAAAACTACTTCTTTGTTGCCGATAACGTAGTACACATATAAAAAATTCTCCCCTCCACCTTCAACTATAATTTTTAATAATAGAAAATTACCCCCACCCAGTTCACATAACCTCTTCATTTATAGATATTTCATCTACGTTTCTACATGGGATTACTATAAGCTGCTTATCAGAATAATTTATTTATAAAAATTAAGTACTTTACTCTTGTTAAAACATAAAATGTTTCAGGTAAACTACCCCTTTCCCTTAACCGATCTTCTCCAAAAACAACAGACCTTCCGTACTTTACAATTCAGGGAAGCATGCAAAAAAATATTTGATTCTGTTTGAATGTGCGGCAGTTATCGATCATCATGGAAACATTTCTCTTGTTACAACATAAAATGTTGCAGGTAAACTACCCCTTCCCCTTAACTGATCTTCACCAAAATCAATAGACATTGAGCTCTCTGCAACTCAGGAAAGGGTGCAAAAAATTATTTGATTTTCATTGAATTTTCGGCAGTTATCGTTCGTCATAAAAAAATTACCCTTTTTAAAACATAAAACGTTGCTGATAAACTACCCCTTCCCTTAACCGATCTTCAACAAAGTCAACAGTTCTTGAGTTCTCTTTAGTTCAAAAAGGTATGCAAAAACCTAGTTGATTCTGTTTGAATTTACGGCAGTTATCGTTCGGCATATAAAAAATTACGGTAAACTACCCCTTTCCCTTAACCGATCTTCACCAAAAACGACAGGTCTTGGGTACTCTACAATTCAGGCCTGTATGCAAACAATTATTTGATTCTGTTTGAATTTGCGGCTGTTATCGTTTGCCATAGAAAACACCCTTGATAAAACATAAAACGTTGCTGGTAAACTACCCTATTCCATTAACCGATCTTCACCAATAACAATACGTCTTGAGAACTCTAAAATTCAGGGCTGTATGCAAAATATTAGTTGATTCTCTTTGAATTTACGGCAGTTATCGTTCGTAACAAAAAAAAAATAACCTTGTTAAAACATAAAACGTTGCTGGTAAACTACCCCTTTCCCTTAACCGATCTTCAACAAAATCAACAGATCTTGAGTTCTCTTTAGTTCAAAAAGGTATGCAAAAACCTAGTTGATTCTGTTTGAATTTACGGCAGTTATCGTTCGTCATATAAAAAATTACGGTAAACTACCCCTTTCCCTAAACCGATCTTCACCAAAACCAACAGGTCTTGAGAACTCTACATTTCAGGGATGTATGCAAAATATTATATGATTCTGTTTGAATTTGCGGCTGTTATCGTTTGCCATATAAAATACCCTTGATAAAACAAAAAACGTGTCTGGTAAACTACCCCTTTCCCTTAACCGATCTTCACCAAAAACAATAGGTCTTTAGTACTCAACAAAACAGGGCTGTATGCAAAAACGTATTTGATTCTGTTTGAATTTGCGGCTCTTATCGTTTGCCATAGAAAATACCCTTTTAAAACATAAAACGTTGCTGGTAAACTACCCCTTTCCCTTAACCGATCTTCACCTAAATCAAAAGGTCTTGAGAACTCTACAATTCAGGGCAGTATGCAAAATATTTGATTATGTTTGAATTTGCGGCTGTTATCGTTTGCCAAACAAACAAAATTACCCTTGATAAAAAAAAACCGTTGCTGGTAAACTACCCCTTTCCCTCAACCGATCTTCACCAAAAACAACAGGTCGCCAGTACTCTACAAATCAGGGCTGCATGCAAAAAATTATTTGATTCTGTTTGAATTTGCGGCTGTTATCGTTTGCCAAAAAAAAAAAAATCTATTGACACACAGACACACAGACACAAACACACACAGACACTTTTCGAAAAATGACTTTTTTTCATGTTTTGAGTGTAGTACAATCAGAATCTGCAATAATCTCGAACACGATTTTTTTTGCCATCACCATACTTCCATTTCCTTAAGGAACATGGAAGTAAAAAATTACCCTTGATAAAAAACCGTTGCTGGTAAACTACCCCTTTCCCTTAACAGATCTTCACCAACACCAATAGGTATTGAGAACTACAATACAGGGCTGTATGCAAAACATCATTTGATTCTGTTTGAATTTGCGGCTGTTATCGTTTACCACAGAAAAATATCGGTATGGAGAACCATACATGACTTCCATATTCTAAGATTTATATTTAAAATCATTTTCGAAATGAAATATTACCATAGAAACTACTTCTTTCTACTTACTGCTTCAGCCTTAACCACAGTACTGTGGGCACTAACGTATACCACCTCACGTTATCGCACTCGATTTTCACTGATGATGGAAGTCGATGGCATTGCCGAAACGTCTGGTTTTGTAGAAAACATTGGACTATGGCCAAATGTCGGCAACAAAAAGGAAAAGAAGGAGCGCTCCGAAGTCACTCATGGACTCTCAGCATCTTGCAGAGGGTTCATTCCCTAAAGACGAAAAGTCTGTCTATGAATCGTTCCTCTGTAAACACGTGCAGTTACACTGCCCAGCGATCCACAGGAAGCAAATCGCTATCCACGCTGGACACTTTTTCGGCTTGCATGCGTTATGTTGGTATGGGTTCGGCACTTTCCATTTAAAAACCGTGCAAATGTAAGAAAATAAACGTGAATGAGGCCAGAAAAAACGCGAATTGTGTGTGTGTGTGTGTCTTCCCTGCCTTTTTATTGCGGTAGTGATAATAATAAAATGGAAACGTAAACAGTACATAACTGAGATATGCTTGCCTGCCACGCACGATATTTTTTCTCTTATACATGACTAGCAGAATACCCGTGCTTCGCTACGGAGTTTCACGTTGTACGTAATGAAAATGTTAGTTTAATTAATAAAGTTTAATTAAAGTAGGCTTCTTAAAAATAAATAGCTGTTGCCCACAACTTCCTTCGCGTGGTCTTCAATTTAATGCGATAATATATTTAGAACAGAATCTATTCTATTGGGTTGCCATAGTAACCAGATCGAATAGGTTTTTAAGACCGCAAAGGACCCCCCAGAGGATCGTATCGAAAAAACACCTGTCCTATGTTCGTTCTCCCGTTGCGTAAAATATTTGTGCCAAGTTTGGTTGAAATCGGTCCAATGGTTTAGGTGGAGACGTGGAAGACCCCAAAGGACCCCCCAAAGGATCGTATCGAAAAAAAAACACTTGTCCTATGTTGGTTCTCCCTTTGCGTAAAATATTTGTGCCAAGTTTGGTTGAAATCGGTCCAGTGGTTTAGGAAGCGATGTGGAAGACCCCCAAAGAACCCCCAAAAGGACCCCATCGAAAAAATCCTGTCCTATGTTGGTTTTCCCATTGCGTAAAATATTTATGCAAGTTTGGTTCAAATCGGTACAGTGGTTTAGGAGGAGATGTGGAAGAAACCTTCGCGGACGTGCGCACAACTCACCGAAGTTTCATCGCAATCGGATGAGTGGTATAGGAACGCATACGGGACAAGCAAACATTCATTTTTATATATAAGATGTAAACTATACCACTTACTTGACATAAACCGTGATAGCTAAGCTAATGTACAACATATATGTATTAATTATACACATAAATGTTCCTCGATAGACACTCTATCTATTGGCGAAAACTTGAATAAAATCCGTTCAGTACTTCCTGAGATTAGCGATTTCAAACACAGAGAGAAAACGGCCCGACTTTACTTTATACTATGTACAGATTTACATTAAAATGAAAAAATTATAATTTTATTGCCTGGCAACAAAATTATTTTATTTTTAACAATTACCATTGTTCCAAAAGTTTAAATGAATTCACTCTTGTTAAAACGTAAAAGGTTGCAGGTAAACTACCCCTTCCCCTTAACCGATCTTCACCAAAATCAAAAGGCCTTGAGACCTCTACAATTCAGGGACGTATGCAAAAAATTATTTGATTCTGTTTGATTCTGCGGCTGTTATCGTTTGCCAAAGAAAATACGCTTGATAAAAAAACGTTGCCGGTAAACTACCCCTTCCCCTTAACCGATCTTTACCAAAAACAATAAATCTTGAGTACTCTACAAACCAGGGCTGTATGCAAAAAATTATTTGATTCTGTTTGAATTAGCGGCAGTTATCGTTTGCCATAGAAAAAAATCTATAGACAGACAGACACACACACAGACACTTTTCGAAAAATGACTTTGTTTCATGTTTTAAGTGTAGTACAATCATATTCTGCAATAATCTCGAACACGATTTTGTTTGCCATCACCATACTTCCATTTCCTTAAGGAACATTGAAGTAAAAATTACCCTTGATAAAAAACCGTTGCTGGTAAACTACCCCTTTCCATTAACCGATCTTAACCAAAAACAATAGGTCTTGAGAACTCTACAATTTAGGGCTGTATACAAATAATCTTTTGATTCTGTTTGAATTTGCGGCTGTTATCGTTTGCCATAGGAAACACCCTTGTTAAAACATAAAACGTTGCCGGTAAACTACCCCTTTCCCTTAACCGATCTTCACCAAAACAATAGGTCTTGAGAACTCTACAATTCAGGGCTGTATACGAAACATTATTTAAGTCTGTTTGAATTTGCGGCTGTTATCGTTTGCCAAAAAAAAATTTCCCTTGATAAAAAAACCGTTGCAGGTAAACTACCACTTTCCCTCAACCGATCTTCACCAAAAACAATAGGTCGTGAGTACTCTACAAATCAGGGCTGTATGCAAAAAATTATTTGATTCTGTTTGAATTTGCGGCAGTTATCGTTTGCCATAGAAAAAAATCTATAGACAGACAGACACACACACAGACACTTTTCGAAAAATGACTTTTTTTCATGTTTTAAGTGTAGTACAATCATATTCTGCAATAACCTCGGACACGATTTTGTTTGCCATCACCATACTTCCATTTCCTTAAGGAACATTGAAGTAAAAATTACCCTTGATAAAAAACCGTTGCACGTAAACTACCCCTTTCCCTTAACCGATCTTCACCAAAAACGACAGGTCTTGAGAACTCTACAATTTAGGGTTGTATGCAAAATATTATATGATTTTGTGTGAATTTGCGGCTGTTATCGTTTGCCATAGAAAATACCCTTGATAAAACAAAAAAGTGGCTGGTAAACTACCCCTTTCCCTTAAACGATCTTCACCAAAAACAATAGGTCTTTAGTACTCAAGAAATCAGGGCTGTATGCAAAAACGTATTTGATTCTGTTTGAATTTGCGGCTCTTATCGTTTGCCATAAAAAATACCCTTAAAAACATAAAACGTTGCCGGTAAACTACCCCTTTCCCTTAACCGATCTTCACCAAAAACAAAAGGTCTTGAGAACTCTACAATTAAGGGTAGTATGCAAAACATTATTTGATTATGTTTGAATTTGCGGCTATTATCGTTTGCTATAGAAAATACCCTTGTTAAAACATAAAACGGTGCAGGTAAACTACCCCTTTCCCTTAACCGATCTTTACCAAAATCAACAGATCGTGAGAACTCTACAATTCAGGACTGTATGCGAAACATTATTTGATTCTGTTTGAATTTGCGGCTGTTATCGTTTGCCAAACAAACAAAATTACCCTTGATAAAAAAAATATCGGTATGGAGAATCATACATGACTTCCATATTCTAAGATTTACATTTAAAATCATTTTCAGCCAAACAGCCAGGCTGTGTCTTACCTGCCTTTTTATTGCTGTATTAAATGAAAAATATTATATTACATTAAAATGAAAAAATTATAATTTTATTGCCTGGCAACAAAATTATTTTATTTTTAACAATTACCATTGTTTCAAAAAGTTTAAATAAATTTTCAAGTACATTACTCTTGTTAAAACGTAAAAGGTTGCAGGTAAACTACCCCTTCCCCTTAACCGATCTTCACCAAAATCGAAAGTCATTGAGACCTCTACAATTCAGGGACGTATGCAAAAAATTACTTGATTCTGTTTGAATTTGCGGCTGTTATCGTTTGCCATAGAAAATACGCTTGATAAAAAAACGTTGCAGGTAAACTACCCCTTCCCCTTAACCGATCTTCACCAAAAACAATAGGTCTTGAGTACACTACAAATCAGGGCTGTATGCAAAACATTATTTGATTCTGTTTGAATTTGCGGCTGTTATTGTTTGCCATAGAAAATACCCTTGTTAAAAAAACGTTGCAGGTAAACTACCCCTTTCCCTCAACCGATCTTCACCAAAAACAACAGGTCTTGAGAACTCTACAATTTAGGGCTGTATGCAAATAATCTTTTGATTCTGTTTGAATTTGCGGCTGTTATCGTTTGCCATAGGAAATACCCTTGTTAAAACATAAAACGTTACAGGTAAACTACCCCTTTCCCTTAACCGATCTTCACCAAAAACAATAGGTCTTGAGTACTCTACAAATCAGGGCTGTATGCAAAACATTATTTGATTCTGTTTGAATTTGCGGCTGTTATCGTTTGCCATAGAAAATACCCTTGTTAAAAAACCGTTGCAGGTAAACTACCCCTTTCCCTCAACCGAACTTCACCAAAAACAATAGGTCTTGAGAACTCTACAATTTAGGGCTGTATGCAAATAATCTTTTGATTCTGTTTGAATTTGCGGCTGTTATCGTTTGCCATAGGAAACGCCCTTGTTAAAACATAAAACGTTACAGGTAAACTACCCCTTTCCCTTAACCGATCTTCACCAAAATCAACAGATCCTGAGAACTCTACAATTCAGGGCTGTATGCGAAACATTATTTGATTCTGTTTGAATTTGCGGCTGTTATCGTTTGCCAAACAAACAAAATTACCCTTGCTAAAAAAAAACCGTTGTAGGTAAACTACCCCTTTCCCTCAACCGATCTTCACCAAAAACAATAGGTCGCGAGTACTCTGCAAGTCAGGGCTGCATGCAAAAAATTATTTGATTCTGTTTGAATTTGCGGCTGTTATCGTTTGCCATAGAAAATACCTTTGTTAAAAAAACGTTGCTGGTAAACTACCCCTTTCCCTCAACCGATCTTCACCAAAAACAACAGGTCTTGAGAACTCTACAATTTAGGGCTGTATGCAAATAATCTTTTGATTCTGTTTGAATTTGCGGCTGTTATCGTTTGCCATAGGAAATACCCTTGTTAAAACATAAAACGTTACAGGTAAACTACCCCTTTCCCTTAACCGATCTTCACCAAAAACAATAGGTCTTGAGTACTCTACAAATCAGGGCTGAATGCAAAACATTATTTGATTCTGTTTGAATTTGCGGCTGTTATCGTTTGCCATAGAAAATACCCTTGTTAAAAAAAACGTTGCTGGTAAACTACCCCTTTCCCTCAACCGAACGTCACCAAAAACAATAGGTCTTGAGAACTCTACAATTTAGGGCTGTATGCAAATAATCTTTTGATTCTGTTTGAATTTGCGGCTGTTATCGTTTGCCATAGGAAATACCCTTGTTAAAACATAAAACGTTACAGGTAAACTACCCCTTTCCCTTAACCGATCTTCACCAAAATCAACAGGTCTTGAGAACTCTACAATTCAGGGCTGTATGCGAAACATTATTTGATTCTGTTTGAATTTGCGGCTGTTATCGTTTGCCAAACAAACAAAATTACCCTTGCTAAAAAAAAACCGTTGTAGGTAAACTACCCCTTTCCCTCAACCGATCTTCACCAAAAACAATAGGTCGCGAGTACTCTGCAAATCAGGGCTGCATGCAAAAAATTATTTGATTCTGTTCGAATTTGCGGCAGTTATCGTTTGCCATAGAAAAAAAATCTACAGACAGACAGACACATAGACAGACAGACAGATAGACAGATAGACAGACAGACAGACACACAGACACTTTTCGGAAAACGACTTTTTTTCATGTTTTGAGTGTAGTAGAATCAGAATCTGCAATAATCTCGAACACGATTTTTTTTGCCATCACCATACTTCCATTCCTTAAGGAATATGGAAGTAAAATATCGGTATGGAGAACCATACATGACTTCCATATTCTAAGATTTATATTTAAAATCATTTTCAGCCAAACAGCCAGGCTGTGTCTTACCTGCCTTTTTATTGCTGTATTAAATGAAAAATATTATATTACATTAAAATGAAAAAATTGTAATTTTATTGCCTGGCAACAAAATTATTTTATTTTTAACAATTACCATTGTTTCAAAAAGTTTAAATAAATTTTCAAGTACTTTACTCTTGTTAAAACGTAAAAGGTTGCAGGTAAACTACCCCTTCCCCTTAACCGATCTTCACCAAAATCGAAAGTCATTGAGACCTCTACAATTCAGGGACGTATGCAAAAAATTATTTCATTCTGTTTGAATTTGCGGCTGTTATCGTTTGCCATAGAAAATACCCTTGTTAAAAAAACGTTGCAGGTAAACTACCCCTTTCCCTCAACCGATCTTCACCAAAAACAATAGGTCTTGAGAAATCTACAATTCAGGGCTGTATGCGAAACATTATTTGATTCTGTTTGAATTTGCGGCTGTTATCGTTTGCCAAAAAAAAAAAATTTCCCTTGATAAAAAAAACCGTTGCAGGTAAACTACCCCTTCCCCTCAACCGATCTTCACCAAAAACAATAGGTCGCGAGTACTCTACAAATCAGGGCTGTATGCAAAAAATTATTTGATTCTGTTTGAATTTGCGGCAGTTGTCGTTTGCCATAGAAAATACGCATGATAAAAAACGTTGCTGGTAAACTACCCCTTCCCCTCAACCGATCTTCACCAAAAACAATAGGTCTTGAGTACTCTACAAATCAGGGCTGTATGCAGAAAATTATTTGATTCTGTTTGAATTTGCGGCTGTTATCGTTTGCCATAGAAAATACCCTTGTTAAAAAAACGTTGTTGGTAAACTACCCCTTTCCCTTAACCGATCTTCACCAAAAACAAAAGGTCTTGAGAACTCTACAATTTAGGGCTGTATGCAAATAATCTTTTCATTCTGTTTGAATTTGCGGCTGTTATCGTTTGCCATAGGAAATACCCTTGTTAAAACATAAAACGTTACAGGTAAACTACCCCTTTCCCTTAACCGATCTTCACCAAAAACAATAGGTCTTGAGAACTCTACAATTCAGGGCTGTATGCGAAACATTATTTGATTCTGTTTGAATTTGCGGCTGTTATCGTTTGCCAAACAAACAAAATTTCCCTTGCTAAAAAAAAACCGTTGCAGGTAAACTACCCCTTTCCCTCAACCGATCTTCACCAAAAACAGTAGGTCGCGAGAACTCTGCAAAACCGGGCTGTATGCAAAAAATTATTTGATTCTGTTTGAATTTGCGGCAGTTATCGTTTGCCATAGAAAAAAAATCTACAGACAGACAGACACACAGACACACAGACACACAGACAGACAGACAGTCAGACAGACAGACACACAGACACTTTTCGGAAAACGACTTTTTTTCATGTTTTGAGTGTAGTAGAATCAGAATCTGCAATAATCTCGAACACGATTTTTTTTGCCATCACCATACTTCCATTCCTTAAGGAATATGGAAGTAAAAACCGTTGCCGGTAAACTACCCCTTTCCCTCAACCGATCTTCACCAAAAACAATAGGTCGCGAGTACTCTACAAATCAGGGCTGTATGCAAAAAATTATTTGATTCTGTTTGAATTTGCGGCTGTTATCGTTTGCCATAAAAAAAAAATCTACAGACAGACACACAGACAGACACACAGACACACAGACAGACACACAGACACTTTTCGAAAAACGACTTTTTTTCATGTTTTGAGTGTAGTACAATCAGAATCTGCAATAATCTCGAACACGATTTTTTTTGCCATCACCATACTTCCATTTCCTTAAGGAACATGGAAGTAAAAAGTAAAATTTGAAACGGCGTCTACTATTTTATAATACAGTACTTGGAAACAGGCAAATGCGGGTGCGTTCCTTCGCTGAAAAGAAAAGAAAATTACAAATTTCTTTGCGGGCGCAAGGGTTGCCAACTGCTGATCTAAAGTCTCCTTTCCTAGGGGGCCATGATTTTGATCCATACAACAAACAGATGGCCGCTATCACTTTATAAAATTTTGTGATACTGTATAAACCTGAGTTGCCTTTGGTATGTAAACCTGAATCTCTCTGAATTTATAGATGTAGAAGTTGAGTACTATCGAATCCGCTGAAAGTAAATTACAAGCAACGTGGATAAAGTGGCTAAGAGAAGTCAAAGATGTGACTAGAGGAGCTAAAGTAATAAATGATGTAACAGGGAGAGATGCAGGATCTAGATAAAAGAGTAGAGAAACAACAATTCAATTAGTATATTTAGTACCCTTTCTTGAAAACACTAAATTACAGTAAGTACTGTATTAGGAAAAAGTAAAATTTCAAACGGCTTGTACTATTTGATAATATAGTACTTCGAAACAGGTACAATGGGGGTGCATTGGTACAATACAACAATTCAATTGTAGTAAAAACTTTATAGTATCCTACATTGTTTTTTCTCTTCAGAATTTGACGTATGATGCTACAAATCCTTCCATATTTGTCGTATTATTTAAAACATCGTTGCGCTCGTCACATGTCATATCACACACCAAATAATTCAAAACGTGCTCCCTGTTCGAGATATAGATTGACAATTATGATTTTTGTTCGTACTGAAGCTTTTCCTAGGAACGCCGTAGCCTTGGAATATATTCACTGTTATGGTATATAATTTGATAATCAGCAAGGAGCATAGTATTTAAAAATTCGTTCTAAGTAATTTGTGTACCCGGTGGGGCAACTTTCTTCCATTCTTTGACAAGGTCACCCGTATAGATGGGAAGAGTGTCGAAGGTAAAGCACATCCCTGCCTTAGGCCTTGATTAGTTTCAATTTCCGGAGTCAAGTCTTTGCCAATATTCGTATCAGTTATTTTGGTGTTATTATAAACGGATTGTAATGTTTTGATTTAAATGTTTTGAATCATAAACCATAACTAAAATAACCATAATAAAGTTATACAAATCCACGGCAGTTCCTACCCTTACTTATGGCTCAGAAACGTGGACAATGTCTGCTAGACAAATATCAAAAAATTAAGGCTATGGAAATGAAGTTTTTGCATTCCATAGCTGGGTACACAAAATTAGATATAAAAAGAAACAATCAGATAAGAGAGGAACTGAAAGTTGAAGAAGTAAACCGAATCATCAATAAGTATAGAGAAAGCTGGAAACAACATGTTAGCAAAATGGGCAGTGAGAGATTCCCCAAGATAGCCTTATTGTATCTACCGAAAGGGAAGAGAAGCCTGGGAAGACCCAAGAAAAGATGGTCCGACCAGTGTGGAGCTGGAACAGACTAAAGTCTAAGCCGTGAAGAAGAAGAAGAGAGAAGAAGAATGTTTTGAATATTTTGATCTGGGATAAACCGATTTCTAATATGGGACATTTTAACATGATGACGGAACTAATTGAATTTATGTTTCTCTGTTCTTCTATCTAGATTCTCCATCTTTCCTTGTTACATCATTTCTTATTTTGTCTCTTCTAGGTACACCTTTGACTTCTCTTAAGTACTATTGGTACATTGCTTTTATTTTATTTGCAGTAAGTTTAATAGTACCCAAATTTTACGTCTATAAATTAAGAGAGATTCAGGTTTATATACCAAAGGGAAATTAAAAACTTGTATGCGATTATGTTAAAGAGATATCGAGATACATTATTGAAAACGGGTACATATTTTGGTACCTCTCGTAATACTTTTCCTACGTTACGGCCACTGAATTGTGTGTGTGTGTGTGTGTGTGTGTGGGTACGTGTATTTTATATATTCTTCCTCTGGGTCTACAGTCCCTGATGATCTCTACCTATTGATCTTCTCCACTGCTCTCAACCGTCCAGGATTATCAGATCTTCCCCGACACCATCTTACAATCAATGGCGTATCTAGAATTTGGTCTTGGGAAGGTCCGGGATCGGGTCGGCTTTATACAAAAGAAGAAACAAATTCAGACTAATCAACATTACCATCTTTAAAGCGGCTGAAATCAGTCCCACTAAAGTAAGCGGTAATAACACCATAAAAATACACGTTATTGGAACATTGTTTACAAGATACTTATTGACCGAATTGATTTTCCTAAATTTCATATCTCAAATGATGGCTATACGTTAATGCTGAGTAATAAGCCTGTTTGTATATTTAAAAAAGAGTTCCAACTATATAAGGGCACACACCTGAAAAAATAATAAAACAGCAAAACAAAATTAAGAGATTAATAAAATTCGTCAACTTTTTCGTCGACCCTCTTAAGATGGTCCGGTCGTCCCCCCTGCTTATAATCTTATAATCTCCCCTGCTTATAATCTCTTCCTTGGTCGTCACCTCCTTATTGTGCAGTATATGTTCTTTCGTTATCGCCTTCATATCTTCATAGATATTCTCAACTGATGTCTTCACATACCCCTCCCGCCGTGTCCTCTAGACTCTATATTTATATTACAAGATAGTGACTACATTTTGTTTTCTTTGTTACAGAGGAGTCAAGGTAGGAGTTGTAGTGATGCAGATCTGTTCGAGATCGGTAAGTCAAGCCACTCTTAGTAACAGTGTCAAATAAATCTTTAGGGACAATGACATGTTCACTTAATCGCCCCACCCCGACTTCGTGCAACTTCGGGTCGGTTAGGTTCGGTTCGCGTCGCGCTCGGGTTGGTTCGCGCCGCGTTCGTCTCGGTTCTTTACAAAAATATTTTGATTTTTATTATTAAGATCAATACTGGTTTTTGGTTTAACTCGCGTTTTGTTTTCTGAACACCAAACGTTTCACCAAATCTTTCGAAGTTCAACGACGACACCGATTCTGACTAAGAATGCCTCACCGTGGAATGAACGAAACTTTTGGTGTTATGAAAGCTAAAAACGTATTGAATCTTAAAACAGGGTTGATCTTAAAAAATGGCCACATATAACTCTTTTTTTGTAGGGGGATGAAACAGGTGGAGGGCTGTTCTGTTTCAGGAGAGACATCTTCAAGGAGAAGCCCACCGCATGCTTAGTTACGTTTGGGAATTTCTTAGGTTTCATCCCCACTAAATCAAGTGTAGGTAGTCTGTAAGGAAGTGAACATGTCAGACTTTTGAACTTAGGAAGAAAACGTGTACAGATTTATTTGACACTGTATAAGTTTCGGTGCTCACAACAACTCTCTCATATTGTGGACAAAAGTGTTGAAAGTGAAATTGATTATAATTTAAATTGTGGGCACTGAGTAGTAGTGTTAGTGACAACAGCTCAGAGTCTACAGGAGTCCTCTCCCTTAGAGTCGCGAAGTAATTGGGTGATCACTTCTTATTTTCCTCAATAACAACAACGCTTTTGCATGGTCAGCCACGTTTATCGATATTATTATTATTATCACTAATAGCATACTACGTTTCGCCCATGAGACAATGTGTCATTCTCAATCGATGAAGCTGGGAGGACTTCAATAGAGTCCGCAATCTCACATTTATCACTGAGGATGTCACGTGACACAGAATAGGCAAAACGTAATGTGCTAATAATAAATAGGTTCAACAAACCATGATTGCCAGTTAAAACAGCGTTCTTTTAAATAAAAATCTAACCAAGCAACGGTTTTTCTTGAAAGTAGTTTTTTTCTTGTTCATTGTTTTCTTTAAACGCGTTAAAAAAACTTATTGGTACTTTTTGTCAAAAATATTACATAAATTTATGCATTTTTTATTATAAAAATGTATATAAACGCAATTAAAGTCACAGAAGATTAAATTAAATATTATTTTCTTATAACCGATGTTTGCCATATTTGCCATTTAAACATTATTTACGTAACTTTGTTTAACTATTAATTAAATCAGATTGTTGTAAAAATTGTTATTTTTTGCTTTGAAAACTTGAAAACCGGTAAAAAATTAATTATTTTGTATTTAAATGAAGATACTTAATTCAATAAACCGTGAGTGTACTTCCGGTCGGGTTAGAATCTTTTCAGGTTGGTCCCCGTCGTCGAAGAGTCTTCAGTTGTATTTACTAATCATTTCTCTTTCAGGTACACCTTTGAACTTATCGGCCTGGCATTGTCCAGGAGTGTCCGCAACTGGGCAGCGTGTCCATTTTTAGACTAATCGAGCCAATGAAAATGTCCACCCCCGGTTGAAATGTTCACACCTGGCACTGTCGCGCTGGCACACACACCACACAATACCATGTACATATCGTACACAACCCCTCGACATTGCACTGCGTCGAGGGGTCCTTCAAGTCCTCAAACACATATCTGAGGCAAAACCATTTTTTTGTCGTTTGTTGTGTCAAAACGCGGAAATGTTGTTTTGGTTAGGCAGCTGAAAGTTTGGTTAGGTCCCAAACATACATAGTATTACATAGTATGTAAGCGTGCTTTCTGTTTCAGGTGCAAGGGCTCTTTATTTATACTCATATGATTCCGTTATTTGTATTTTGTATATTTTGAATAAAATTTAACATTGTATACTTATATGGTTATTATAAATATTGGATGGTATTTTTGAAAATATTACTATATTATTTATTGATGTGTATTTTCGTTTTTTAATGTTTGGGTTTTGAGCCCACGGAATATTTGTCGTTATTTGTATTTAACGTTTGGGTTTTGAGCCCACGGAATATTTTTCGTTATTCGTATTTAACATTTGGGTTTGTGCCCATGGATTTTTTCTTTTTTTTTACTTTTTTCGCTCACCGTTGTCGAATCCGTACTTTTCGAAAAACACAGTTTATTTATTGTGGACAAGAAGAACGACTTGGATTTGGTTTGGTTTGTTTGATTGGTTTGGTTTGTTTAAGAAGAAAGAAGAAAGAAGAAAGAAGAAAGAGGAAAGAGGAAAGAGGAAAGAGGAAAGAGGAAAGAGGAAAGAGGAAAGAGGAAAGAGGAATGAGGAAAGAGGAAAGAGGAAAGAGGAAAGAAGAATATTTCAACGCACATTTGTATTAGGTAGGTCGAATCCAATTCTTACTTCTATAGTTCTAAGTTGCTGGATGGTTATGATATCCCGTTTCTGTTAACAAAATTTTGTAATTATTTGTCTTTTCATAAAAAAGGAGAATGTTAATATTATGTTAGCTGTTTACCTCCGTCCCTTAAGGTTATACATGTCCTCAGCCATTGAACGGCCTTGTAGTCAATTAGCTGGGTTTTGTATACATGCACATGTCGCTTGTCTTTAAAAGCAAGATGCCATATAAATTCGTCGACGATGTTTTTGCCTCGTTGTCATTTCCTTTATCTGAGTCAAATTTATTTAAGAAAAAGTAACTCTTACGGCACAGATTTCTATACTATTCTTTTCGACTGGAAATCATAATTGTCTGGAATAGATATAAGTATTAAGCAGAGAAACTTCTCAATGGAGTATGGTTTTCTGCTTCTAGGATAAGTTTGAAGTGATATTAGTATTAAGCAGAGAAACTTCTCATTGGAGTACGGTTCTCTGCATCTAAGTTAAGTTAGTATTCTAAATACTTTAGTAATAATATTGGTTTAATGTGTTTTTAATGTTTACCAATTATAATGAGCTTGATACCCACCATCAAGCTTATTATAATGTTTGTTATTTAATTTAATTCATTTTGGCTATAAAATATCAACATTTGGCAATCAGAAGAGATAGCAAAATTAAATTCTTTTCAAAATTTAAATACTAATCAATGGGTTCTTCATTGAGATGGGGACCATGTCACTCACTCCATCTCAAGCCTCTCCCATTTTGCAGAAAAAGAGGTCCCTGTCGAGGCTGATACTTTGACGACAGTGACAGGGCTTTCCACCAAATTCAGCCGAGTGACAGGTGGGCATTTAGTAACACGGTCTACGGGGAACCATCTTGGATTGGCTCGTTCAGACTTGGTTGGTGGAAATGTCGTCGTTCATAAACTGAATATTAACGCGAACTGCTCCTGAATTTAAAACTATAGTTTATTTTAAATTGGAATGGGATTTTGCATGACGTAAGCGCGGGAGGTTCGGCTTGGACTCGTCCAATTAGCGTCGTGGAAATTGGCGCGCGTTGTCAGTTCACCATCGCCTGGAACAAATGAAGTTCTGTGATTTTCATGTGCGTATTTACTACTGGTTGTGTAGTTAATTGTTTTCAGTAGTTAAATTCAAACAGTTTTTTTGAAGTCTATGCATTGGAAGTGCGTCATTTACATTAAAGCCAAGTAGACAAATGTCGGTATGGAGAACCATACACGACTTCCATGTTCTAAGATTTATATTTAAAATCATTTTCAAAATGAAATATTTCCTTAGGATCTACTTCTTTCTACTTCTTGCTTCAGCCTTAACCACAGTAATGTAGTCACTAGCGTATACCAGCTCACGTTAGTGCACTCGATTTTCACTGATGGTGGCAGTCGATGGCACTGCCGAAACGTCTGGTTTTGCAGAAAACAATGGACCACAGCCAAACAGCCTGGGAAGGAATTTTAACAACAAACTACTACTTTGTTGCCGATAACGTAGTACACATATACAAAATCGGTATGGAGAACCATACATGATTTCCATGTTGTAATATTTATGTTTAAAATAATTTACTTGGATTCGGTTCGGTAATTTCTAAAAAAATATCGCCCACCCTCAAACTAATTTCACTTTTTATAGATATTTTTGTTATTATTGGTAGTAGTTTAATATAATATTATTTTCAGTCACTTTATCCATAAAAATTAGGTAGGCGTACTTTATTCTTATAAAGTAACCGAACTACGCAGATAATCATCCCACCTACGAAGTGCTCCGTAGTCACTCATGGACCCTGAGCATCTTGCAGAGGGTTCATTCCCTAAAGAAGAAAAGTCTGTCTATGAACCGTTCATCGGTAAACACGTGCAGTTACACTGCCCAGCGATCCACAGGAAGCAAATCGCTATCCACGCTGGACACTTTTTCGGCTTGCACGCGTTGTGTTGGTGTGGGTTTCGGCACTTTCCACTTAAAAAGCGTGCAAATGTAACAAAATAAACATGAGTGAGGCCAGAAATAACGCGAATTGTGTGTGTGTTGTAATGTAACAGAAGTAGATAGTCCCAGATAAATAAGATAAAACTTCTACAGACACACACGAGCGCGCGCGCGCGCGCGCTTACACACACTTTTCGAAAAATGTTTTTATGATAGTACAATCAGAATCTGCCATTATCTCGAACACGATTTTTTTCGCCATGACCATACTTCCATTTCCTTATGGAACATGGAAGTAAAAATTGTAGTGTCCAAAATATTTTTGCACTCTTGGGCAGTATAATCGAAGACTGAAAGTTCTGTTCTATTCACAATTTTATTGGCTTTCACCATTTTATGACACAGCTATCAAAATCAAGGTCTGGGTAACTGTTTAAACATCATCACAACGTTTGTGCTCAGTTATTGGGCAAAGCAGTAAATTGGCTCTTCCATTCCAGTACCTGGCATTTAGTGTTGATAATGAAAGTGTGCTCATGTGCGTAGAGAACTCACTAGTCACTTCAATTGTATTCTAACTTGATAAGAGGTTTAAAGAAAAGTGCTACACTTAAGCAAAGTATTTGGTATTGTATCAAAATATTCTATAGTTTTAGTTATGTGTTATGTTAGTTGTTTCTTAATGAAAATTATAATACCTCAAAGCTAAAAAGCAATTGATGAACAGGTATTTAGAAAACTGACTGCTAAGAATATCAACCCATAGTAAAGAGGCTACATTCATATTTTGTGAGAAAATATATTCAGTACCAACCCACATTAAACTGTGCATATTAATAACTTAGTTGAAACAATAGAACTTAGTTATAAACCATACATGACTTCCATGTTCTAAGATTTATTTTTAAAATCATTTTCGAAATGAAATATTTCCATAGAAACTACTTCTTTCTACTTATTGCTTCAGCCTTAACCACAGTACAGTGGTCACTAACGTATACCACCTCACGTTATCGCACTCGATTTTCACTGATGATGGAAGTCGATGGCACTGCCGAAACGTCTGGTTTTGCAGAAAACATTGGTCTACGGCCAAACAGCCCGGGAAGGAATTTTAACAACAAACTACTTCTTTGTTGCCGATAACGTAGTACATATATACAAAATTATCCCCCCCTTCAACTATAATTTTCATTTATTGAAAATTACCCCCCACATCGTTCAACTAGCCTCTTCATTTATAGATATTTCATCTACGTTTCTACAGAGGATTATTAAGATCTTCTTATCAGGATACTTTATTTATCAAAATTAAATACTTTACTCTTGTTACAACAAAAAATGTTTCTGGTAAACTACCCTTTCCCCGTAACCGATCTTCACCAAAATCAATAGGCCTTGATTCCTTTACAATTCAGGCACATATGCAAAAAATTATTTGATTCTATTTGAATTTACGGCAGTTATCGTTCGTCATGGAAACATTTCTCTTGTTACAACATAAAATGTTGCAGGTAAACTACCCCTTTCCCTTAACCGATCTTCACCAAAGTCAACAAGCCTTGAGTTCTCTATAATCTAGGGACGTATGCAAAACATTATTTGATTATATTCGAATTTACGGCAGTTATCGTTCGTCATAAAAAAAATTACCCTTGTTAAAACATAAAACGTTGCAGGAAAACTACCCCTTTCTCTTAACCGATCTTCACTAAAATCAGTAGTTCTTGAGAACACTACAATTCACAGCTGTATGCAAAACATTATTTGATTCTGTTTGAAGTTGCGGCTGTTATCGTTTGCCATAGAAAAAAAATTACCCTTGATAAAAACAAAAACCTTGCCAGTAAACTACCCCTTTCCCTTAACCGACCTTCACCAAAGTCAACAAGCCTTGAGTTCTCTATAATCTAGGGATGTATGCCAAAAAATTATTTGATTCTGTTTGAATTTGCGGCTGTTATCGTTTGCCATAGAAAAAAAATCTTCAGACACGCAGACAGACCCCCAGACACACAGACACTTTTCGAAAAAATGACTTTTTTTCATGTTTTGAGGGTAGTACAATCAGAATCTGCAATTATCTCGAACACGATTTTTTTTGCCATCACCATACTTCCATTTCCTTAAGGAACATGGAAGTAAAATTATCCCCTCCCCTTCCAACTATAATTTTTATTTATAGAAAATTACCCTCACCCCCTTAAACTAGCCTTTTCATTTACATATATTTCATCTATGTTTCTACAGTGGACTATTATGACCTTCTTTTCAGGATACTTTATTTATCAAAAATATCGATATGGAGAACCATACATGACTTCCATGTTCAAAGATTTATATTTAAAATCATTTACGAAATGAAATGTTTCTATAGAAACTACTTCTTCCCACTTATTGCTTCAGCCTTAACCACAGTACTGCGGTCACTAATGTATACCACCACACGTTATTGCACTCGATTTTCACTGATGATGGCAGTCGACGGCACTGCCGAAACGTCTGGTTTTGCAGAAAATATTGGACTACGGCCAAACAGCCCGCGAAGGAATTTTATCAACAAACTACTTCTTTGTTGCCGATAACGTAGTACACATATAAAAATTATCCCCTCCCGCTTCAACTTTAATTTTCATTTATAGAAAATTACCCCCACTAGTTGAAAATTCAACTAGCCTCTTTATTTATAGACATTTCATCTACGTTTCTACAGAGGATTATTAAGATCTTCTTATCAGAATACTTGATTTATTAAAATTAAGTACTTTACTCTTGTTACAACAAAAAATGTTTCTGGTAAACTACCCTTTCCCCGTAATCGATCTTCACCAAAATCAATAGGCCTTGAGTCCTCTACAACGCAGGCACATATGTACAAAATTATTTGATTCTGTTTGAATTTACGGCAGTTATCGTTTGTCATGAAAAATTTCTCTTGTTACAACATAAAATGTTGCTGGTAAACTACCCCTTTCTCTTAACCGATCTTCACCAAAATCAACAGACTTTGAGTTCTCTACAATGTAGGGATGTATGCAAAACATTATTTGATTATGTTTGAATTTACGGCAGTGATCGTTCGTTATAAAAAATTACTCTTGTTAAAACATAAAACATTGCAGGTAACCTACCTCTTCCTCTCAACCGATCTTCACCAAAATCAATAGGCCTTGAGTCCTCTACAATACAGGAACCTATGCAAAAAATTATTTGATTCCGTTTGAATTTGCGGCAGTTATCGTTCGCCATAGAAAAAAATCTACACACACACACGCGCGCGCGCGCGCTTTTCAAAAAATGACTTTTTCATGTTTTGAGGGTAGTACAATCAGAATCAGCCCTTATCTCGAACACGATTTTTTCGCCATCACCATACTTCCATTTCCTTATGGAACATGGAAGTAAAAAATGGCTTTATATTAAGATTAAATATGTATATCAATATTTGTGCATACATTTATACACGTATTCTTCTGTTAGTTCCTATCCATTTCGGACGTTGTATATCATACTATACAGACTATTTTAGCGTTGTGTACTGCTGCACGGAATAATTTTATACACGCATTTTATTTATACACGTACGTAATTATAAACATTCTCAAATTTATAAGACAGACAATTTTGATAGGGGTTTGATTATTGTATTCTGAAGGAAATTACGGGCCTACAAATGTTTAGAACGTTTCCAGCTTTTTTCAGACCTAATGGTAAATAAAAAGTAAAGAAAAAAAACTTCCCTATCCTTGACACAACCAGCCGCCACCGTCTTCAGCCTAACCGCTTAACGTAGTGTTACGACATTACAGGACAATCTACGTGTTTGTCGAATGTTCCAGATGAACCCAGCTGAATCTGTGTGGCGTACGTGATTCTCGACGCATTAGCTAGACAGTGTCAGAAGCCGCGCGAACTGTGTCAAGGGCGCAATTAATTACGTCGTAGGTAGAGATAACGCGTAGTTTGGAATGTTCTGGTCTGTGAGCGGGGGTTTATAAATACAAGGCGGCAGCGGCCTATTTATAGTTGCCATATATTACGTGTGGTTCGAGTTTATTGTCGGGCGATTACAAGCGGTTACTTTGTGCGTTCAAGTGGTTATTAGTGAAGTGTTGTGTTTTATAATCGGGGGGTATAATTGTAATACAATAATTGTGTTTTATATTAGTTAACATTTTATTGAGTGTGAACAATTTTTATTTGATTTTTTTTTGTACGAGACAGTGTGGTTAATTACGAACTGTTTAACTGTGACAATTGAAGCTGGTGATTAGTGACTTAATTGGTGTGTTGTATTTTGTTTTCCACTGTACCTACGACGATCGAGTAGACCGTCGTAACAGTAGCCTAATTCCTAAGCTAGCTACGTGCGTTAAAAAAGAATTTTAAATACTTGTATAAATAACTTTATGCGAAGGATCTTGAATATCTCATTTGTCTAGAGGAAAATTGGGAGTCCAACCTTGAAGTTTGTCTCTTCCCCCCCACCCCCACCCGAAGAAGCTAGTGTAATCCCTCCCAGGAGCAGCTCGCCACTACGCACACACACACACACACACACACACACACACACACACACACACACACACACACGCGCACATTTTTTCAGGTGTGCGCTCTTATATAGTTGGAACTCTTTTTTAAATATACAAACAGGCTTATTACTCAGCATTAACGTATAGCCATCATTTGAGATATGAAATTTAGGAAAATCAATTCGGTCAATAAGTATCTTGTAAACAATGTTCGAATAACGTGTATTTTTATTGTGTTATTACAGCTTACTTTAGTGGGACTGATTTCAGCCGCTTTAAAGATGGTAATGTTGATTAGTCTGAATTTGTTTCTTCTTTTGTATAAAGCCGACCCGATCCCGGACCCTCCCAAGACCAAATTCTAGATACGCCATTGATTGTAAGATGGTGTCGGGGAAGATCTGATAATCCTGGACGCTTGAGAGCAGTGGAGAAGAGCAATAGGTAGAGATCATCAGGGGCTGTAGACCCAGAGGAAGAATATATAAAATACACGTACCCACACACACACACACAATTCAGTGGCCGTAACGTAGGAAAAGTATTACGAGAGGTACCAAAATATGTACCCGTTTTCAATAAAGTATCTCGATATCTCTTTAACACAATCGCACACACACACACACACACACACACACACACACACACACACACACACACACACACACACACACACACACACACACACACACACACTTTTTTTTTGCGATGTTCGAAGTTTGTTCCTGCGACAAGCCCCCAGGGCAAGCCCCCTTCAGCCAAATGCTAGGATGTGGGGAATCGCACGCCAGTGCAGGCCGGAAGCGAAGATGGTGGAGGTACATAGAAGGTAGAGTAGTGCATGTTGGTAAATTTGTGTGTCGATGTATTTAGTAGCCTTGTAGATGAAGGACGAGGCTGATGGAGGCGCCATTTATTAGTGTTTATTTATGTTTCAGGGAGGCTAAGACGGGAACGAGTAACGCACGTCGCCAAAGCTGGAAGGAGGCGACAGAGAGGTGTCAAGGTAGGCGGGGACACAAAGAAGAGGGTTAAAGACTTGGTAAGTAGGTAGGGAAACTTAAGTTATTGTGTGATCAGGAAGGATGGCGGGTTGAATGTGTTTGTAATTTGGAATTAGGTGCTTCTGTATGTTCCTATTTCTCTGACGGTGGCGGCGAGGAGCTCTGGGAGGAAGTCCATTGGCTATGGTAACCGGACGGTTTGTGAGGAAGGAAGGTCTGCGGGTATTACGGGTAGTTCTATTGATGGAGGTGACTATGGATTGTAGGGAAGTGCGTTATGAAGCAGTTTTAGAGTATTTCCAAATTAGTTTATACAGGAAAGAATCTAGGTTTGGGGAAAAGTGTATTTTAGTGCGCTGTTGGAGGTTTTGGTAATGGGAGATCTGCGGTACATCAGTCGTAGAGCTCGCCGTTCGGTGATTCGGTAGGGTCTGAGGTGGGCAGGATCGGTGGTCAGTAGTGTGGGATGATCGGTCGGATGCAGGTGGTGTATATGCGGCTAAGCATTTGTCAGGAGCATCGATCGTAGCTACTGAGAGTCCTTAGAGAGCGTATTCTTATGCTGGCTTGGCTTGAGGTTCGTGGAATGTGAGGTCGCCAGATAAGTCTGCAGTCAAGTGTGAAACACAGACGAAACACACACATTTAAATATGCACCAATCAGTGTTGTGAAGATAATTTACATATGTCTGAAGAGCCATATATATATACTCTCACGCTTAACGTAGTTATTCTCACCCTCTGTATTACCTGTTTGTACTCATTTCAGTGTAATAATACACGATGTATGATGTATGTTAAGACGTTGTGAAAGGAACAGTATCAATTGTTGTTAGTCGTATTACCAGATCACATGAAGCATTGTGAAACACCCACAGTGGCGAGACCTCAGGAAACCCGATACACTGCAAATACAATGTGCTAATCTAGATAATGGAAGTAGTAATTAAAACACACACAACATTCACACGGACACGTGCGTAACATTATCTACGTATATACCGCCAATTGTCTGGTGTGTGTGTTTGCCAATTGGCATCGATCACTGCGGAAACACCACACCCTGCTACTTTCACTGCAGGCGTCGTTCCCTCGTTCAAGGATGAAATATACTCACCAAAATTTGTACAAAACATTGTGTAACCGTGTTATAAGTACGGATGATTAAAAACTATGACCTAAATTGAAATAGTGAAAAAGTAATAGGGTCTACTGTACGTAGATTATGTGACGTGAACAAATAAAAAAGACGGAAATTTTATTATTAGCGGGGGTCCTACAGTCTATCCCGCATTTCGATCGCCATTTCTCCCTACCCTTCCAGTCATCGTCTTCAATAGCTCGATCTCTCATGTTTTCCCTAATTCCTGTTCTCCATTGTGTTGTCAGTCTTCCTTTTCTTCTCCTGTTCTGTGGTGTGTAAGTCAATGCTTTCTTTGGCCATCGCTTCTCCTCCGTCCTCATTACGTGACCATACCATAGCAACTGTCTGGATACTATTGTTTCTGCTGTTGTAAATATGCGCCCTGTTTTCCTTCTTATATCTTCGTTTCTAACATGTTGCATTCTAGAAATATGACACGCTCTTCTTAAGAAGTCCATTCCACAGTTTCTATTATCTTTTTCTCGTTATCTGAAAGTTGCCAGCATTCGCAGCCATAAGTTAAAATGGGCTCCACAATAGTTGTGTAGGTTGTCAGTTTAGTTTGAAATTTCATTTTGTTCGACCAAAGTAACGAGTTTAGCAAACGAATAGCCTTTTTCCCTGTTGTATCATATTTTTAATGGCATTCTTTGTTGGTCCATCTTCTGAAATAATGCTTCACAAATATTTGAATTCGCTACACTTTCCGATTCTATAGATTTGCAGATCTGGGTCTTCTTCTTTCATGTCTCCTATTTTCAGATATTCTGTTTTACTAGTGTTTATGTTTAGACCCAATTTCTCGTACTCCTCTTTCAATTTTCTAAACATATAGTCTGTGTCGTACTCGTCACACGCTGTAATTACCTGATCGTCGCCAAATAGGAGAGTTATTAAGCACTGCTCATCCATTTGAATTCCGATTCTTGATGTTTTTCTTCTCCAGTTACTGATGGCTTCTTGGACATATATTTTAAACAGGGTAGGTGACAAGCTGCACCCTTGCTTAAGGCCTTTTGTGGTACGAAACAATTCTGACAGAACATTTCCCACTCTCACCAAACTCTTTGAATCCTTATATATGTTCCAGACAGCGCGAACTTAAATTTTGCACAGGCAAAACTTTGTTAATGTTTCAAAAAGTCTTTTTAAGACTACTGTGTCGTAAGCTTTCTCTAAATCGACAAATACGAGGTGCGTAGACAGATTGCGAGACTTTCGTTTTTCTAGTATTTGTTGTAATAAAAATGTGTTGTCAATACATGATCGTCCTGCACGGAATCCAGACTGCTCATCTATGTCTTCTATATTTTTTTCAATTCTATGCTTTAGTATTCTGCCGTAAAAAGATGGAAATACCAAACGAAATATCAACTAATATTATAAACAGATTAGCAGGCCAATCTCCGTTGCAGGTGGGGAAGAATTCCACGAGGAGTTGTGATCATCAACAATATTAGATTATATACAATCTGTGCTAAATTTTTATGTAAAAAGCAACTAATGTAAGTAAGAAAGGAAGTAAAAATAACTTAGCCCTGAAAATTCCAGATGAAGAAATTCTTTTCTTCACACAACCTCAATCCGGGGATTGGTGGATGGGATTATTCTGATTTCGTCGTATGGTTCTGTTGATTTCCTCCTTTTAATATTTATCTACACGTTCTGCCCTTTTTTTTGCCAAAACAATTTCTGCTACTTGAGCCAAAAGTATTTATATTTCTACTGAGTAGGCCAGGGGTCTCCAAACGTTTCCACTTGAGGGCCGAATTGAAAAATCTTGGAAGTCAGGCGGGCCAACAACATATATATAATAAACTTATTTTTTTTTTTAAGTTTACGAAATAATCAAGTCGATAAAATAGGAATTTAAATAAAAATTAGGCAGACTTATAAAAAAAAAACAAATTCATTTAATCAAAGTAATGTAATTAAAAGTAAGGAAAAATTACATTCAAAGATATTTGTTATGTATTATTTTTTGACTTTCTTATAAGTCAACATTTTTTCTTAAAAAATGTTGAGATCCGGTCCGAGTGGACCTAAAAAATGTTGAGATCGGCACGTGTGTACCAAAAATGTTCTATAGGAAGAATGCTGTTTGTGGTGCTATTGCCAGGATGCAGAATAATGACGATAGTGGACTGTATAATACATTTATTTAAGTTTCTGTTGTACACTTAATCATGGTGTTGAGATTGGCTAAGTCTGAACAGATTTTAATTTTAATAAACAGAGTCGTTAAAAACGCTACATGTTAGATGAGGCGCAAATGTGCGACACTCAGATTAAAATGTTAAGGCCTAAGGCCTAGACGAATGTCGTATGAATTGTCGTAAGACTTGAGGCGCTAGTACGCGGCACTCAAGCTACATGAAAAAGAATTAGCAATGTATTGCTAATTTATTGCAAGTATGCAATATGTGTTGTGGCCTAAGGCCTACAATGATTGTCTGACGACAAGAAAATGAATGATGACAGAACAAGCGAGCAAACATAATGACGTCTGCCGCCAGCCGTAGTTCGGACAACTGTAGTATGGGATGTGTAGAGTTGCTTCTGACATATAATGTCTGTCCATTTTGGATCAAATTTTGATGCTCCTATCACTAAAATGGATTTCACGTGTTCGTCTGACAAGTTAGCCTTGTACATTGATTTTACAAAGTCAATTTTTGAAAACGTTTGTTCGCAGATATAGGTCGATCCAAACATTGAAAGCGTTGCTCTTTTTATTTTCTTAAAATCATCACTCAGTAAGATGTGCGTGAAAAGCGTGATTCATTCAAGGCAGCCAGACGAACAAGCACATTAACCACGTAAATGTTTTAAACTTGTACAAAATATTACATTTTACTGAACTTATTTCTTGTTTATTTATGTAGTAAAATGTTATACAATATTTTAAGTATTTTGACGATCTATTTAAAAACTGGTGGCGGCATCGGTCGGGTTGCCGCGGGCCAGACAATGACCCTTCGCGGGCCGCAGTTTGGTGACGCCTGGAGTAGACTGTCACAGCCGGAGTCGTCATTATTAATAAAAGAGTTTACGATATCCGCGCTATTGGGCCGTGGTCGATTGCTTTGAGATGACATTTTATAGAGGTTTCGGCCATCCACCAAGGCCTAGAACAAGGTAGTGGCCGAAACCTCTATAAAATGTCATCTCAAAGCAATCGACCACGGCCCAATAGCCCCTTTTATTAATAACGTTTATATTTGCTTACCTGTGGCATATCTTGGGCATTTATCTAATGGCATGCAGATATAACTGTTTTGGCCTAAGCAAATGTTTAAAAAACCAGACAGTCCGAATTGTATTTTTACTGAATCTGAGTAATTTAAAATGTCTCTGTTCCTGAGTGTCACTCTGTAGCTGGGTAAGTTACTTGATACCACCTTACGACAACGTAATTTAGCATATTTCACGTGGGAGTTTACTCCCTTAGCCTCTGATCATAAACCGCCTTAGCTCACCATTTATCGGTTCCATTGTGTTTAACAAAAACTGAATATCCGTGTATCTACTGCTAAAACAAAGGCAGTGCCTTTTAGTGGCTCTGAAACTGTGAGATCAAAGATTGTTGTAAATGATAAAAAACAGAGTAGGCCTTTTCAAAACAAAGTAGGTTTTAATTCTAATAGAAAATATGATCGACAAGTTCAGGTGGATGTGTGGCACAATAAACAGAACGTTAAGAAACAAAGGACACAGGACGCAAACGGTGGCTGTTCCGGCCTTTCTACATAGTTCAGCGCATGTGACATTATTACAAGGCGGACAAATTTATTGAAGTCGATGTAATAAAACTTTTTAGAAAAGATAGACGCCGTACTTTAATCTTTAAAGTACCCAGCAATGGCGAAGCAAGGGAGTTTTTATTAGGCGGGAAAGGGGGGTTAAACCGTCCCTAAAGTGTTAAATGAAAAGAAAAAATGTCAAAAATTAAAAACAAAATGTGCTAGTAAAAATTTAGACATATAAGTCGTATTAAATAATTGCTTATTATTATTATTATTATTATCAGATTATTATTTTTGCGCTGTTTCAAATTGGAATCTTTGGAGTACGTATCATTTCGTGTAAACATTGCTAGTCTGGTGGTTTAAATTTTATCTCAGTTTTAAGGTTATATTCTCTTATCGAATGGGATAGGAAAGAGAGTTACAAAGACGTTACCTTCAAATGTTTAATAAGTCTTCGGTATATCCCCTACTCGGTTTACGTGTATGCTCACTTATAGTGAATTAGTTATTCCATAGCAACTTAAAAGAGTCTACATTAAACGGTTTTCTAGCTTGCTATTGGAATATCGTGGACAATGACAAGTGAGAGGGAGAGAGAGTGAGAGTGAGTGTGATGTAGGAGAGAGAGAGAGAGAGAGAGAGAGAGAGAGAGAGAGAGAGAGAGAGAGAGAGAGTGTGTGTGGGGTGATAGTGAGTGATAGATCGATTTCAGGTTAGAGCGAGAGGCTGTGAGAACGATTGGCAGGGGGAGAATGGGTGAGAGAGAAGGGTGATTGTGGGCACATACATATATTACATTATTCTATAGTACTCTTGACTATATTTTATAATATGATTACAATTATTATCCAAGTTTACCTGTTAGTAAAAGTTACCAGAAACTTTTGTTTGTAACCTTTGTCAACTATCTAATTTAAGTCGTAATGTTTTACGGTATTGTGTAAATTGTATGTTTCTAAATTATGATTGTTTGTTAACACCAGTAGGAGTGAAACATGATAAAAATAACTTTTAATAATTACGTAGTGAACATTCCCTAATCTGTTTTAGTTATACGTAATATATTACTTTGCTATATGTTGACTGCTGTAGGTAGCCTATAAACAATTTATGTACCAATCTATTATCCAATTGTTGATTACTATTTGTTTAATTAATTAAAATAACATTACATTTAGTAAGTTAAATTGTAATACTGTATAAATTAAGTTCTCTCATACTATAATTTGCTCGTTTTCTTAAAGATAATTTTGAAGATGTAAACAAACTATCATAAGTCTTCACATATAAAATGATACATACATACGCACGCACACACTCACATCACCAACACGTTCACCCAAATATTTTATTGTTTCGTTATGTTTGATATTTCTATTGTATTTCATAAACAGGTCCTGAAGATGACAATAAATATTGTCGAAACGTCGACGCAAAATATCTAAAATTTGTATTATTGACCGATCCTCACTAACCATCCACTAAAACATTCATTGATTGACGGTCACTAAAAATTTAACGATTTATTGGAATATTATTAAGGTGTACCTGATATTTTACGCTGTTTTTCGATCGTGCCAATTACTGTCCATATTCACCAATTTGTTAATACTTTATATTGTCACGACGGTCTACCTGATCGTCGTAGGTACAGTGGAAACAAAATACAGTACAAGACACCAATTAAGTCACTAATCACCAGCTTTAATTTTCACAGTTAAACAGTTCCCAATTAACAACACAGTCTACTACAACAAATCAAATAAAATTGTTCACACGCAATAAAATGTCACTAATATTAAACACAATTGTATTACAATTATACCGCCCGATTATAAAACGCAACACTTCACTAATAACCACTTGAACGTACACAGTAATATATCGCGACTACAACTCGAACCGCTCTGTAAATATATCGCCACTATACTGACTTGAGCGTCCCTGAGTAATTGTATTTATAGCCGCCGAAATTCTAGACGATTCCTAATTGCGTCTTAGCGTACGTATGAACTACGTAATTAACTGCGGCCTTGACACAGTCCGCGGGGCTGGCGCCTTCGAGAAACCTCTCGAAAATGCGTCAACAAGCACGTACGCCACACGCGTTACATCGAGATTCTTCTGGCACATTCGACAAACACCTAGATTGTTCTGTGATGTCGTAACACTACTTTAGTCTCATATCATTTCAAACACGAAACAAGAATAAAAATCTTAAAACGCGTTTGTTACGCCGTAAATATGTAGGCCTAATACTGATCGTTCGTTGTATGATAGCGCCAACAAAATATACGGCCGATCATGCATTTGTGCAACCGACAGAGTGATTCTGAAACCCTGTGTGTGTGTTTTTTTTTAAGGGCCAGTAGTGCTCATTTTATGAAAATCTGTGATTCACTTCTATGGCAAACGAGTAGACTGGTTTAATTATAGTTGTCACAAAATATTTATAGATATTTACAGACACGTACTTACCAGGGCAAAAAAAAAAAATAATATGGTACAGACCCGATAACACTGTCAGCACCTACAGAGAATGGGAGAAACATTTTTCGCTCCATTTATTTGATTTATAGTTTAATTCAAGATGTCATCTTCATTGTTTCATGACATTGTTAAGTTTTAGATATGAAATAACATAACTCTTATGGTTTCGCACTTTCTTTCTTGATTATGACAAAATAATAAGTATAGGATACTTTTAATTTTTAGAATTTTATTCACAAAAATCTACCCCTCACCAGAAGGGAATTCTGACTGCCTCGCGCTGGTACTCGGTAATGAAAAAGAGTCGTATTTGTCGGTAAACGAATTTGGAAAAGCAAAAGGGCAGTGTGTATATTGGCATAGAATACGCAAGGGTTGAAATAAGTGTAGTGAACAGAACAGTAAAGGGGAAGGTTATCTGGTTTGGATACACAAAACGAATGGAACGCCAAAGTGACGAATAATGAAGTGGATACCACAGGAAAGAAAGAAAATAGAACGATAAAAAAAATCCTGAAGGGCTGGGATTGATCATACCATGGAGACAAGGGAGTCAGAAGACGATATGCGCCGTGTCAGGGGAATGTAGTACCTGGACACGGAGAGAAGGTCTAGAGAGTAGAAATCTGTACAGAAGGCCTATAAGGAGGATCCTCTGACTAGTGAGACTCCTTTGCCGAGAAATCTGAACACTTCTCAGCTCAGTATTCATTTTTCCTCGACTAAAACTTTTGTTGCCTTTCATCTTCGTGTCAAAGCAAGAAACCTCTACAACCTTCTAGACCGTTCTGTTGTCCTCTTATCTTCTACAAATATGAAACTGGTGATTATTTCTCCCTTGTTTTGTCTGGCTTGCAAAGATAAGGTGGCTTGCATTTAACGGTTGTTGAAAAATAAGTATAAAGTCTGCCATCTCTTAGACTGTCACTGAGTCTCGCTCGCCCTGGCTTCAAATGTAAAGTCTACCTCTGCCTTTGTGTCTGCATATCTATTTATCTTTCTCTGTTGTTTTTTTAATCTCTGAATAATTTAATTTTGAAACTATATTTGGATATTGGTAGGGCACTTCCAGGACCCCCTTCGCTTTTATAATTTCGCTGCAAGCACTCATGTCCCACTACACTCCCTCTCCCACAGAACAGTCAGAATGAAGGTCTTATAAGATTTTATACTAAAATTTTTCGTAATTCAAATAATTCGGACGTAAATTTGTATATGAAATCATTTTGTAAACAGTATACAAACACTGTCTTTTCTATGTGGGAATAAAGGTCGTGTTAACCCTTTATTTCATAATCAGATTTAAGCGCGTGCGCGCGACACACACACACAGACTTACAAATAACGACAAATAAACTATTTAGTCTGTGTGGACGTAATTACAGCAATAAATACCAGTTCATTGAAGAAAAATGAACAAGTTATTTATGAAGCTGAGCTGGAACAGATTTATAGCCCAGCTTATATGAATAATTAATAGCTCAACACCAACTTGGAATTACACACACACACACACACACACACACACACACACACACACACACACACACACACACACACACACACACACACACACACACACACACACACACACACACACACACACACACACACACACACACACACACACACACACACACACACACACACACACATCGTGTTTATAGATTCTATTAAATTCTACTGGTTTTCCGTTACCAGTTCTTGTTCGAGTTAGGTGAAGTTCTTTTTCTACGTGTGGAGTTGAATATACATGAATGTCGATTAACAAATCACTATGGACGTTTGTAAAAGGGGCGACAGGACTATTATTACAGTTTTAAAGTTAGGTAAACAAATGACATGTCGGCAGGAAGTTATAAGAACAAACGTTCCCACATATATAGACACACGGCCTAACTGTATAATAACGAGATGTCTCTTATTTCTATTTCCAATATCGTAAAAATCTAACAAAAACATAACCGTTGTAGGCTTTTCAATATAAATATAAAAATAAAGGTAAAAGTACAGACGTTAATTGGCGTGTACGAAAATTTGTATCTAATATTAATCACAGTTTTAATAAGATGGTGTCTTCTTACCCGGCGCCTCCACCATGTAAGAGGGTTGTGGTTTTCGTGGGGTTCAAAAATAGACTAACTTCGCTTGGCACGCAAGAGAATTTTTTTAAATATTAAATTCATTTAAAATTAATTAAATTTAATAAATCTCATCTTTGACATTAAAAAAGAGAATTAGAACAGACTACTTATAAAATAAACAAACCTTTTGATAATAATTTGTCATTACATAAGACAATTTTGACTAATGTTTATAATATTCTATAGTTATATACAATGTTGTAAATACATTAACATTATATTATATTACATTACATATTTATTATATTATATTAACGTTTTACTTCCATTTCCTTAAGGAACATCACATGGTGATGGCAAAAAAATCGTGTTCGAGATTATTGCAGATTCTGATTGTACTACACTCAAAACATGAAAAGAAGTCGTTTTTCAAAAAGTGTCTGTGTGTGTGTGTCTGTGTGTGTGTCTGTCTGTAGATTTTTTTCTATGGCAAACGATAACAGCCGCAAATTCAAACAGAATCAAATAATTTTTTGCATACAGTCCTGATTTGTAGAGTACTCACAACCTATTGTTTTTGGTGAAGATCGGTTGAGGGAAAGGGGTAGTTTACCTGCAACGGTTTTATTTATCAAGGGTAATTTTTTTTTTTTGGCAAACGGTAACAGCCGCAAATTCAAACAGAATCAAATAATTTTTTGCACACGTCCCTGAATTGTAGAGATCTCAAGGATTTTCGATTTTGGTGAAGATCAGTTAAGGGGAAGGGGTAGTTTACCAGCAACCTTTTACGTTTTAACAACAGTAAAGTATTTGAAAATTCATTTAAACATTTTGAAACAATGGTAATTGTTAAAAATAAAATAATTTTATTGCCAGGCAATAAAATTATAATTTTTTCATTTTAATGTAAATTATGTATGAGTTAATATACATGTATAAAATAATATATCGTTCGTGGCAGGCAAGCATATCTCAGTTATGTAATGTTTACGTTTCCATTTTATTATTATGACTACCGCTATAAAAAGGCAGGGAAGACACACACACACACACACACACACACACACACACACACACACACACACACACACACACACACACACACACACACACACACACACACACACACACACACACACACACACACACACACACACACACACACACACACACACACACACACACACACACACAAAATTCGCGTTATTTCTGGCTTCACTCATGTTTATTTTCTTACATTTGCACGCTTTTTAAATGGTAAGTGCCGAAACCCATACCAACATAACGCGTGCAAGCCGAAAAATTGTCCAGCGTGGATTGCGATTTGCTTCCTGTGGATCGCTGGGCAGTGTAACTGCACGTGTTTACAGAGGAACGATTCATAGACAGACTTTTCGTCTTTAGGGAATGAACCCTCTGCAAGATGCTGAGGGTCCATGAGTGACTTCGGAGCGCTCCTTCTTTTTCGCGTGTTTGTTCTGTGAAACATACACTGTAGATTCGCAGCTTTACTCTAAGCAACGCTCAATAGGAAATGTTGAAAATTTTTGTCCACGGTGTACCCTCATACACACTAAACCTGCTCTGATGTTTTAATTACGGACATCATAATATTAAAACTTTGGAAACTTGAACACTACTTAATGGAGATCAAACATTAACTTATACAAGCCATTAATTTTATGCAATTTTTTATATATATTGTACAACGTTATCGGCAACAAAGAAGTAGTTTTTGTTAAAATTCCTTCCCGGGATGTTTGGCCGTAGTCCAATGTTTTCTACAAAACCAGACGTTTCGGCAATGCCATCGACTTCCATCATCAGTGAAAATCGAGTGCGATAACGTGAGGTGGTATACGTTAGTGACCACAGTACTGTGGTTAAGGCTGAAGCAGTAAGTAGAAAGAAGTAGTTTCTATGGTAATATTTCATTTCGAAAATGATTTTAAATATAAATCTTAGAACATGGAAGTCATGTATGGTTCTCCATACCGATATTTTTGTATTATTGTAAAATATTCTTGAATTATGTTTCTGTAGGAGAGTAGCCCCTTTTAAAACTTTCTTGTGCTTTGTTATTGAAGCGGACCATGTTATTAAAACCTCACCACTTAACGCGCACCTATTTCTTCCGTCATTTTTGAACTCTCTTCACGAACTCGCCTCTCAAATCTTCTGTAAGTAGTATTTATTAATTCCTTTCCCTCACCCTCTGGTTTTCTTCCCGTTTGTCTTTTAGCTGTTGACTGACTTTTAGGAAGGTCATCATCATCATCATCATCAAGGTTTAAACCAAGAATTGTTTGTTCCGGTCTCAAATAGTCAAATATTACAGCTGGTCACTCCAGCGCTTCCTCGGACGTCCCACACCTCTCCGTCCCCTCGGCTTATAGTTCCATAGTTGTTTGGGGATGCGGCAGTCATCCGTTCGGCAAAGATTTTCCCACCAATTCAGCCGATACTGGGCGATCCTGTCGAGTATACTCATAATATTCAGTTCCTGCCGTACATCTGTGTTTCTTCTATGATCATGGAGAGTATACCCTGCCACGTGCCTGAGAAATCTCATTTCAGCATCTTGGATGCGACTGGCCTGGCCTTCCGTTAAAGTCCAATTCTCAGACCCATAAAGAAGTGTGGGAAGAGCCATCACTTTGTAGAATTTTAGGCGTGTTCCTTTACTTGCTGACTTAAGGGGTCGCCTGATGGTCCCGCACATAAGGTTGAACTTATGCAACTTATGCACCACGGCGTTGCTTGCATTATAAGACACACTGTAGCCCAGGTATTCAAAACTGCTAACTTGTTCCAGGGCAGTAGGCTACCATGTATAACAATTTTTAGCTGTACGGGATCAGTTCCACAAAAAGCTATCACCTTGGTTTCAATTGTGGATATCTGCAATCCAGAGTGTTTGCAGATTCCATTTGCAGATTACTGTTAGGAAGGTAAGAAGGGATATTCCCTTAAGGAGGATAAGAAAAATATTCATACGTGTAAAACGGAAGGTGCTGACATGTATGCTACCATGACGACTGGAAGCTGCCGACATGTATGCTACCATGACGACTTTTTGAGTATTCCTGTCATTTTATTTCATTATTTTTTTCCTAATATCACACTTATGTAGTTTAGCATGAAAAGTGTATCAGTGTTTATATCTGGTCCTGAATTTCGGACGCTTGATATGTTCTTCGTTCTGAATTTTTACACTGTCTTACAAACTGAAAACTGAATGAAAAAAAATGAAGTGAAACAAATTAACGAAAATAAGATTATAAATTTAGCCTACATGTTTCGACGAAAAAACAAAGTGTTGTCTAAAAAAAAGTAGGGTATGAAAAGCGGGCCTACATTCACAGGGAAGGCGGCCCTGGTCTGTGAGGCAGGCTGTCGGGTGATGATGTCGATGAAAGGAAAAGTCGATACAATCTTTCGCATTCCGTGTCACTAGACACGTGTTTCAATCACTGTCTCTGTATGATCTATTGGCACGCCGGGACAACACTAATTTATTACTTTATCATTGAATGAGCGTGCACGCGCGCGCACGCACACACACACACAGTTACATAAACACCGTTGACTAAGAGATATTTTTATGTTAGTAACGCGTAAGTGTTGCTGCCACATAATTTTTAATTGTTCACGTTTTCTGAACGTTCACATTGAACAGTCTCGGTTTAGCATTGCGCGATTACATAACACAGAATAAATAAATTCATATCGCGTTACGTAAGTAATGAATGGTAATGGCGCAAGTGCACAATGCACGCGCGTAGTCTTATCAGATTTATGCAGATTTGAAGTACGAGAATCCGAGCTGAAAGTTGTGTAGTGCGGGCGGCGCACGATTATCTGTGTTATATAACGTCCGCCAACATTGGTCGCGTGACAGCCCGACGCCCGCCTTGTATACACGAATCATTTTCCAGTTTTAAGAGACTTAGGCCTCTATTAGATTTGCCCACTGATAGCGCAACTGGTGGCAAACTTGGTGGGTTTGCATAAATAAAAATAAAACAAATATCACGTAATTGAATTCAAAATAGCAAACAAGAGCGCGATGATCATGTAAACCACATGACAGATGGGAGAATAATGAAGACAGGAAGGGATAATTTCCGGTCAGAATAATGAGCTTAGCTTGAGAAAAGGGTAGATGAAATATCGAGGTAAAATGTTGAAGAGGAATAGGTAGCGTTCCTACACTGGAAGCTATAAGAAAAATAAAAAAAGAAAGAGACATGCACGATTCAACGCATGAGTCAGCAGCTTATGGACAGTCTTTTGTTGCTTGTATACTGTTTAAGAAACGATATTTCTTCGTTTTTTAGTCGATTGTATTCCTTGCGATGGCGAATTAATTAGGGTTGCCAACTGCTACAATAACTTGCAGTTATTCATTCAAATTCAAAAAGCAGACATTCGGTTAAAAAAAAAATAGAACAGTCTCGGACATGAAACCTGTATGAATAAAAAAATTAACAAAATTTACCAAATGGTAAAAGCTTAAGAGCATGATAATGTCTTTCAGCCGCCAGCTAAACGCAACATTATTATGGTTACTGACTGACTAATTGTTTCTTTTGCGCAAATGTTGCGTTTAGTTGCCATCTCAATTTTCTTATTCAATCTACAACGTTTTACTCGTTCGTTGGTTTTCCTTCGCTTCTCTTCCAGTTTCATGTTGTAGAATGCATCGATTTTCTCCTGCTCAGTCATCGTCGACTCGTTCAATTCTTCGCGCATCAACTCATCTTCCTTTCGTTTTTGTTCCGATGGGGCCGCTGGTACCGAAGCATCACCGCTGACAGCAGCCGCTCGTTGCTGTTCCTTCTCGAGCTTCTTTCGTTCCCGATACTTTCTTGCTCGCTCGGCATTTTCTCGTTTCTTTTTGATCTGAGCCTTCTCCTCGCTGCTATCCATTGTCGAACGCTGTTTTAGTCAGTCGCCACGTTTGGTTACTATATACCAGCAGCAGTGTATTTCACCACAACACAAAACAAACCTTTATTTACATATTGCGACGTATCAAAACAAACCTTTATTTACAACAATCCCAATGACGTCATGCAATGATGACGTCATACAGCGTTACATGTTACAGAAAGTTTCAAACGATGCAGTACAGACAAAAGAGTATGTAAAACCAAATTTATTCTCACTAAAACGTTTGTTAAACTCATGTCAGCAGAGCTTATTTCTGTCTTGATGGGTTTACATATCAAATTTCTAGACTGTGGGGAATCGAAAGTGTGGAAGCGTCACGCAATGATGACGTCATACAGCATTACATGTTACAGAAAGTTTCAAACGATGTCAAGCTAAAAGACATTATCATGTCAAAATGGTACTTTCCCAGCAATATTATCTACACTAGGCCTATTATCGACATATTGAATATGCCATACTAACGATGTACCACGACGTGAAGAAGAAATGTGTCAATAGTAAATGATTACATTGCTAAATGTAACGTTAAAATACTGGTAGTAATGCGCCAGGTAAGGTAAAAATGATTCGGTTTTTAAGTTTATTGTTTAAAATAAACAAAACACATGGGTGACGGAAATACAACATTTTGTTACTTATTTCACAAGTAAATACAATGACTGTAACAGACTGACACTTGGTGACAATCTCGGCACGTATAAAATAAAAACTAAAAGCAAACTGGTCAAAGGGTTGTTGTGACATTCAAGTGTTTTCTTCTTCTTCAATCATAAACATGCTGAACCTTGGCTTAAAATGTTGATGTATTTTATTACTGTGGAATTACATTTAAGGTAACCAGCGTAGGCCTTCTTAAAACCACACATTACAGCGTTTTCTAAGGACTCATAAACTGCCAGACAAAATCCCCCCTCCCCCCGAACGTCACCACCACATGAAAAAAGGACAGTTCAGGGAAACCCCGGACGGATGGCGACCGTACTTAATATCCATCGTTTGGCAGTTTACAAACCTTTACTAAAAACTAAAAGCGTGTTCAAGCAGATACCTTCTTCCGAATGTCTGAAGAAGCTGTTCATAACAGTCAATTAAACGCGACGAACAAAATGGTTTGAGAAGCAACTGAACTGCCAGATTTCTGCGGATGTCTAGTCTTGTACATCTCATAACATAAGCTGAATCCTTCGAGAGCACCTTCTGAATATGCGCCACTGGAAAGTCGCATGTGTTCTACCGAACACGTTTGTGGTGGCGTTATAGTTGAGACAATGTTCTCAAAGGAAGTATGAAAGGTCACAACGGACGGTAATGACCTTGTCTGCGTGAAGTCCGAGCCGGCCTTACGATAATAATTTAATAATTGTACGCCTTTAAATACTCAAGTTAGCTTCAGGCGTGATACGTATCTGCGATTTTATGTTCAAACAGCATTCAGAAAGTGCTGTTGTTGCAAATACTACAAACCTCATTCAGATTATATGAAGTGGGCGAGGCGGCCTTGTGCGCTGTGTGCGGTAACAAGAAATGTTTTTGTCAGCTCATTATATACCGGTTTAGTACATGTGTTCCTTGTTTGTTCTGACTTTCTGTTGTTTATCCTTTGCTCATTTATCAAAGATAGCGACTTTGAATGATTATAAGTATAAGTACGATCGTAGTCGTTGTCATCGTCATAGATTATAATAAGGTTCATCTTCCATCAGCCATTAGGCCCATTACCTATGGCCTCCAGGTGCCGTTGTCTATGTCAACCCGATACCAACGACAGAGAAAGACCAGTCGGTATTTCACCAGCCTCATTAATGAGATGTATTGTGAGGACGCCTGGTACTGTATCTGTGTTCACGTGTAGATGTCTGTTGTTACCGCGTGACGTAGGACACTTGTATTGCTCTACCAGTAGGCAGACGGGGTTGGATTGACCCAAACTTGAGCCGAACCCAGCGCCGGATTTAAGATTTTTGAGGCCCAAGGACAAGTATTCTGAGCGCCCCCCCTTTGTAGGCTCCACTAGACGTGTGTATGTTTATGTTCATGTTCATGATGAGTACGTTTAGTGTACGGATTCAATTCTATGTTCATAAAGTTTTCACACTAATAAATATCAACGAAACAACACGCTGCCCATCTTCTTTGTGCCCAACGAAACAACACAAAGCTAAAAACCTTCTTTACATTCAAAACAAAATAAAAAAATAACCTCAAATCGCAAACCGTTCAGTCACAACGCAGATAAACAATGATAACAAACAAGAGTGGTTCCACGGTCGTGTAAATTCGGGGGTAATATAGCGGACGTTCAAAATTTGCATGGTTAGATTAGTTTTCATGAATGCCACCGTCTTAAAATTAAGGGCGCAATATTTAAATACTTACTGTCTTCTATTTTTATTATTAACAAAAACTGATCATTTAATTAAAAAAAATCATACTTAAATAAATCAAAGTGCCTCCTACTTTTATAAAAGTACTTCTGTTAAAAAAAATATATCTGTAGCTTGTGGACCCCACTGAGCCCGCGGCCCTAGGCCGCAGCCTAGTCAGCGTAGTGGTAAATCCGGCACTGGCCAAACCCACAGGAAACATAACAAATACAAAGCGAATTTTCTATAACTAGGTAAAGTGGGTACTTTACACCGCCGTCAATGGATTCAAAGACGTGTGACACTTGAGGAAACCTAAATTTTCCTTGGCAGGAACAATGATGTATTGAAGGGAATTTGAACAAAGTTTGTACCAGCAATGAGGTGTTACAATGGTCTTTTAAATTAATTTTAAAGTAGATTTTATCTAAGAAGTCACCTAAAGTATTGGAGAGGGTGAGTAATGGCTTATGATTTCATTTCTCTATGAAGGGCAATATGCAGCCGAACCTATAAGTGACTAACGCGGCCCTGGAAACCGAGTGAGAGGCCGTCTACTTGTCAACAAGTAGAGTTTAGGGCATCCTCTTGCCCTGGGGGTCAGAGATTGCCTCTAAAACCGTGTACACCCTTTATTGGACAACGGTGTAGGATGTGGGAGGCAATGAGGAACCTCCAGATTAAAAACCGTTACGGATACCTCGAACAGGGAAAACTGATCTCTTTAGTCCGGTAAGACAACCCAGACAGAAAGCCGGGCTATACGTTACGCTATCGACATCGTCGTGTTACGCTGCGGTATGCTAGTAACGTACTCAGAGGACATATAGGCCTACTGTCTCAAGTAAAGCAGCTTGCAATCGGAACAAACCATTTTTGTAGAATAAACCATAAACCTTGTCATAATCCTTGTAGATGATGATGATGACGATGACTTTAACTAAGAATACGATATTTGTCGTCTATGGCAACACTACAGAAATCTTATTTCAGTGCATTTTTGCAATTTCTTTGTAGTTTTGTTATTAATGTCGAACATTCGGTACCGTACACTGTAACTTTATAGGATTATAGGATTTTTTTTTTTTTTTTTTTTTTTTTTTTTTTTTTTTTTTTTTTTTTAGAATATACGATACATACGATACTCTCACAAATCTCTCCTATTAATCTCTATATCCGTGTCCGTTAAGGATTTTTTGCCAGACAGGAACAGAGTAAGTTCGTCTATGTTGTGGTGATCTATTGTCTGCTCATTTTATTAATTATGAAGTGTTCCTAGTCACTTATCAGTGTATTTCAATTACATTACCCCGCATTCCACTGTATGCTGTCATACAGAAATAATCATATCGGTAATGACAGTAGTAGTAATATCAATATTCACAGCTTTCTGCTATCACTAACGCAGTTACCCTGGTAAGACACGCTTAGCTTGTCCTTCTGAGATCTAGACAAAGACCAAAAAAGGAGAGAAGCAGATAAACATGTTGAGGGAGATACTGAGGAGGAGGTTTTGAAACTAAACGGGAGAACGGCCTATGACAGTTAACAATGAACTGTACAGAATATGCAGAGAGCATGAATTATGTATGAAACATGCTTGGGTGGTTCCGGTAATCTAGTTTATAAAATCGTTGGGCCTTAAGTAGCCCGCACATATTGGCCGTATGCAGGAGAGCGAAACGGTAAGGAAATAATGACGCGGTGCCCAGGCGGCGAGGAAACAGAGGCAGCCCCAAACAAAGGCGGATAAATGGGGTTGAGAAACTCAGTAATAAATAGCGATAAAGTTGTCAACAAACCGTCCCCACGTTTAGGTGATCCGTCTAGGGGCAGTACAGTATCTCGCGCGCTTTTGGGGCTCATTAAATGGTGAATGTGGCCGCCGTGCGATTGTGTCTAACTACCAAAAATGAGGGTAACGTTTTTTCTGCATAAACGTAGCGACGCAATACGAAAGTGTGTCTATAGACTAATAGATAGCTTCAAAAATGTAATGACATTACCCTTTGAAAACTTTATAGTACGGATATAACTTTGTATTCGCTTCTTGAAGTGAATGAGGAAAAATTAAAGGTTGTGTGCAGAATTACGCAGGGTTCATCCAGGTAGTTTTCAGTTAACGTAAATGTCGTAAATTATTGTCGGGTATAAAAAATTGAAACAGGATAGTGGAGAATGGGTTGGGTTAGATCTAGTTACAGGAGAAAGGTTAGTGAGGAAATACACCTGTTATTTGTAGACTTGACCAAGGCATATGATAACGTGGCGCAATCTAAACTGTGGCAGGCAGTGCTTGAGACGGGCGTTAGCCATTAAGTCTCATTCATATAGTCTCATTAAGATTATTCAGGAACTTTATAGAGGAAGCACATTGAAGTATGAGTGGTGAGATATTTGGCACCAGGATTTTACAGTATCAAAGACCTAACACAAGGGTGATGTGAATCACTGACATCGTTTAAAACATATGTGGAGCGAGCCCTGAACAAGTAGAAAAGGAAATGCAGAGACATGAGAGTTGAAGTTGGCGGAAAGCATAGGGTATGTATCGTCTACAGTTTACGGATGATTAGGTGATAGTGGCAAAGGACAAAGATGGCCTGGATTATACGACTAGAAAGATTCATGAATAGTATGGAAAATGGGGTATAAAAGGCAACACAGATAAGACGAAACATATGTGCATAGGAGGTCCCAGCAATGCAATAAAACTCGAGAATGAGGAAGAAAAAATACCTTGTAGTGAGTACAACTATCTCGGGGCGATAAGAGAGGAAGATGGCAAAGATATGAAGGATATCAAGAGGAGAATACAGCAGGAAAGAATTGCGGTTAAGTGGTTGGCTGGAATTTGGTGGAGCAAGAACATATCAAAAGATAAAATTAAGGATTATGATACTACAGTATAATAAAGACTATAATATAAAAATTTATGGTGCAGAACGTTTGGCGGCTGAATGAATCAGACAAGAGGTGATTAGAAGCGGTAGGGATGGATTCACTGAGGCGATTTGCTAGAAAATCACGACTAACCAGAAATCATGATACCATAAGAAATGTTATGAGGACTGAGGAAACCATAACAAAAACTATAGATAGACGTCAGTTGATACTGTACGGGCACGTTCGGCGAATGGCAGATGCTAGATTTCCGAAAGTAGTTTGGGAATGGAGGACATCCAAAAGGAGGAAAGAAGGGGTGAACCAGAAGAACGTGGGACGACAACATCAGAAGGGTCATGAAGGAAAGAGGAATGCTCGAAGAGCAAGCCTTAAAGAGAAAGAGATGTACGGCGATCAAGATTGGAAGTCGGAGAGCGTTGAAGGACGTTTTGAAGCCGACATATAAATACTATCATGCTCTCTAACCTGCAGAGCTTGGTCAGGTTGGGTTAGGTTAGGTCACTATTTTATCGAAGTACGTTTATTATTACATAAATTTCGATATTAGGTAATGTTTTAATTATGGAAAAAATACAAAAATCTTGATTAGTAATATAACAAATGTAGAGCACAGTCATTACACAAAAAACACTAAACATTTGAAAATTCGAACACTTCCATTTAGTCTGACATCCTGGTAGATTTTAACAATTTTTTTCAAATTTTTGTTGCCTTTTTTGAGTTCTGGGATCTCAACATTTGAAATTTGTAAAGCTTAACACTATATTCAGAGTGTTTAAATTCTCTTTCACTTGATACCCCAAATGAAGTTTTGCTACCTTATTAGAATTTTCATCCACTTTTATGACATCCAAAAAATTATGAAATTTTCAAAAATGATCATTATTATCAGATTTTTGTTAAAATTCCTTTTAATTTGATACCCCACACGGTCTTTTGCGATTTTTCACAATTTTGACCCCCTTAACGTTTCGCCTGCCTCCCTCCTTTTGGGGGGGGGGATAAGTTTCAAAAACAAGAGGCTTTCATAGGATAAATACACATGCCAAGTTTTACGAATATACCCCAAATAGATAGATAGAAAGGCAAATGAGGAACGGTCGAGTTAAAACTGAGAACTCGCTTCGCTCGTTCAATAAAATTGTTTTTCGATACACAAAAACTGTCAGAAACCATTTATAAAATATTAATTACTAGTAACTGCTCGAAAAACTTGTTCAAATAGTGTCAAATTTTAAAAAAACGTACACCTAACTGGTTTAGATGCACAGACATTAATAAAGAGGCGTTTGACGCGGATAACCTTTGACGGAACCGGTCTGACGTGAACCTGTCAAAATAAGGTTGTTACAGTACTTCATCATGGGCAGTTCCGCAGAACAATATCCTAGCATCGGCAAACTGCAGTATACTGCAGCAAGTCTGACGTTCACTTTCACTGCTCACCTCACTACGCCTGCTATAATAAGCGTAAGTATAGTAATAGTGACCGTATGGAATACCTAACGGACTGACAGTAGCTCTTTAAAACTTGTACAAAGAAGTTTTTGTTTTAAAAGCGAAAACCGGTTCAGGATATAAGGTAAAACTTTTACGTTTTTACCCATACAAAACTTTGTGTTCCGAGTCGGTAGTGAATTAATTATATTTAGTTAAGTAACGGACACGTCATGGACAACGAAATCCAAGAATTATACAAAGAAAATACACCATTTACGAAGATACGAAACAAAGTATACGGAAAACAAAAAACGACAAAATGTCTGTTACAGGGCTGTTCCGTATTCCCAATTCGCTTTACCTTTTTCTAGAACGTAAGCTAAAACAGTAGAAGTAGAAATATGAGGAAGTGGAAATACGCGTGCCCACTTACACACGCGCGAGCTTTGCTGATGGTCAAGTGGTCATCTCATTGGACCAAGGCGATCATAGATTTATGAGCAAGAGCACACGAAGAATGGACTACAAATTAGTTTAGACAAATCAGAATATTTGCCAGTGGGAAGCGATTAAAAGAACATTGACTCAAAAACGAAATCCTAACAACAAATTCAAATTTGGACGAGATTTATTAAATAATAGGGCCTAATCATAATTACAAGAGTAGGCCTACATATCTAGAGAAATACGAGAAAATTGAATGTGGCGCAGGCGCTATAATTATGAACTCTACCATCTTTAAAAAGAGCCGAACATTGTCAGGATAATCAAAATATACAGCCTAAGGTAGGTTGGACACATAGAGAGAATGGAGGAAGGATACTACGAGACATATTTTCTACCAGAAACCAATGGGTAGAACAAAAAGGGAAGACCCCGAAGTAGATTCAAAGACCAGATAGAGGAGGACCTCGGAAAGCTGAACATAAGAAACTGGAAAGCCAGAAGATGTAATAGAGAAGAATGTAATCGACTCTTGGAGCAGGTCAGGATTCCTATCTTGTGTCACGGCTGATGAAGATGAATCATAATTACACTGACTTCGATAAAAATCTAGAACCTTTACACATATTTAATAAAGATAGATATATGGATGCTATTGAAGTGTTTAAAATAAATAAAGCATTTAAAACCAACCCAAATTACAATTTAATGCTTTGTACGACACCGCGATGAGAGTCCGTGTAATATGTCCCGCGGACCGTTGCTGTAAGTCAGTGTCCGTCCACACACGATACAGTGTACAACGTTCAAGTAGCGTGTAAGAAAATCTTTTTTACTGTTGATAATGTGTTTCACTTTAATTTAAAATTCTTTTAACATTGAAAATGTTTGTAAGGACGTGTCGCACATTTGCGGCCGATCGCTGGTGCGTTATCGAAAATGGGAACCGGTGCGTTTCCATAGAAACTACTTCTTTGTTGTCAATAACGTAGGACACATAAAACTTCGCTTATGAATGCGACTACATTTAACTTATAATCTGTACATTGGTAAATGAAGAATGAATTCATTGATTGGTGAATGAAGAATGAATTCATTGATCGGTGAATGAACATAAATATATATATTTTTTAGATTTATTGAAGCATTTTCAATGCCCTTTTCTGTGCATTGCATTTGTGCAATGGCTGTAAATTTTTTTTAATGTTTGACGATCTCTTATGTGGGATATGTGTGTGTCTGACGATGAAAAGATTGTTCCGAAACGCGTCACATAGGTAATAAAAGTCACAAAACGTAACTGACATGCCGTGACCTATTCTTATCTAGCTTTGTTACCATATTTTCCTGCTTTCCGGCTATCTTAAATATTACGCCGGCGGAATATACAAAAGCGGAGGCGTAGGAAAGCAGGAAGTCGTGTAGCAATAGTGTATTTTAACAATAAGGAAGACGAGTTTCGTGTAGGGGCGGCGCGCGAGTCCACTGCTATGACAATAGACAGTAGTATACATGTCAAAGTGAAGGCCATCTGTTCGCATTAATTCCACGGTCGAGCGTAGGGAAACGAGATTCACTGACCACATCGGTTTCCAAACAAAAACACGTGCAGCGGCCTTGACAGACCAGTCCAGTAACCGTACCACTGCGCACACCACAGTTAATTAGTAATCTATATCTACGGTCTGGGAAAACATTTGTATCATTGTATTATGTGTTTGACGAGTGCTCCGATAACACAGGGAACAGAATGTTATAAAGCTAACAACGAGAATATACTAAAATATCGGTATGGAGAACCATACATGACTTCCATATTCTAAGATTTATATTTAAAATCATTTTCAGCCAAACAGCCAGGCTGTGCCTTACCTGCCTTTTTATTGCTGTATTAAATGAAAAATATTATATTACATTAAAATGAAAAAATTATAATTTTATTGCCTGGCAACAAAATTATTTTATTTTTAACAATTACCATTGTTTCAAAAAGTTTAAATAAATTTTCAAGTACTTTACTCTTGTTAAAACGTATAAGGTTGCAGGTAAACTACCCCTTCCCCTTAACCGATCTTCACCAAAATCGAAAGTCATTGAGACCTCTACAATTCAGGGACGTATGCAAAAAATTATTTGATTCTGTTTGAATTTGCGGCTGTTATCGTTTGCCATAGAAAATACGCTTGATAAAAAAACGTTGCAGGTAAACTACCTCTTTCCCTTAACCGATCTTCACCAAAAACAATAGGTCTTGAGTACTCTACAAATCAGGACTGTATGCAAAACATTATTTGATTCTGTTTGAATTTGCGGCTGTTATCGTTTGCCATAGAAAATACCCTTGTTAAAAAAACGTTGCAGGTAAACTACCCCTTTCCCTCAACCGATCTTCACCAAAAACAATAGGTCTTGAGAAATCTACAATTCAGGGCTGTATGCGAAACATTATTTGATTCTGTTTGAATTTGCGGCTGTTATCGTTTGCCAAAAAAAAAAAAATTTCCCTTGATAAAAAAAAGCGTTGCAGGTAAACTACCCCTTCCCCTCAACCGATCTTCACCAAAAACAATAGGTCGCGAGTACTCTACAAATCAGGGCTGTATGCAAAAAATTATTTGATTCTGTTTGAATTTGCGGCAGTTGTCGTTTGCCATAGAAAATACGCATGATAAAAAACGTTGCTGGTAAACTACCCCTTCCCCTCAACCGATCTTCACCAAAAACAATAGGTCTTGAGTACTCTACAAATCAGGGCTGTATGCAGAAAATTATTTGATTCTGTTTGAATTTGCGGCTGTTATCGTTTGCCATAGAAAATACCCTTGCTAAAAAAACGTTGTAGGTAAACTACCCCTTTCCCTTAACCGATCTTCACCAAAAACAAAAGGTATTGAGAACTCTACAATTTAGGGCTGTATGCAAATAATCTTTTCATTCTGTTTGAATTTGCGGCTGTTATCGTTTGCCATAGGAAATACCCTTGTTAAAACATAAAACGTTACAGGTAAACTACCCCTTTCCCTTAACCGATCTTCACCAAAAACAATAGGTCTTGAGAACTCTACAATTCAGGGCTGTATGCGAAACATTATTTGATTCTGTTTGAATTTGCGGCTGTTATCGTTTGCCAAACAAACAAAATTACCCTTGCTAAAAAAAAACCGTTGCAGGTAAACTACCCCTTTCCCTCAACCGATCTTCACCAAAAACAATAGGTCGCGAGAACTCTGCAAAACCGGGCTGTATGCAAAAAATTATTTGATTCTGTTTGAATTTGCGGCAGTTATCGTTTGCCATAGAAAAAAAATCTACAGACAGACAGACACACAGACACACAGACAGACAGACACACAGACAGACACACAGACACTTTTCGGAAAACGACTTTTTTTCATGTTTTGAGTGTAGTAGAATCAGAATCTGCAATAATCTCGAACACGATTTTTTTTGCCATCACCATACTTCCATTCCTTAAGGAATATGGAAGTAATATCGGTATGGAGAACCATACATGACTTCCATATTCTAAGATTTATATTTAAAATCATTTTCACCCAAACAGCCAGGCTGTGTCTTACCTGCCTTTTTATTGCTGTATTAAATGAAAAATATTATATTACATTAAAATGAAAAAATTATAATTTTATTGCCTGGCAACAAAAATTTATTTTATTTTTAACAATTACCATTGTTTCAAAAAGGTTAAATAAATTTTCAAGTACTTTACTCTTGTTAAAACGTAAAAGGTTGCAAGTAAACTACCCCTTCCCCTTAACCGATCTTCACTAAAATGGATAGTCATTGAGACTTCTACAATTCAGGGACGTATGCAAAAAATTATTTGATTCTGTTTGAATTTGCGGCTGTTATCGTTTGCCATAGAAAATACCCTTGTTAAAAAAACGTTGCAGGTAAACTACCCCTTTCCCTAAACCGATCTTCACCAAAAACAATAGGTCTTGAGAACTCTACAATTTAGGGCTGTATGCAAATAATCTTTTGATTCTGTTTGAATTTGCGGCTGTTATCGTTTGCCATAGGAAATACCCTTGTTGAAACATAAAACGTTACAGGTAAACTACCCCTTTCCCGTAACCGATCTTCACCAAAAACAATATGTCTTGAGTACTCTATAAATCAGGGCTGTATGCAAAACATTATTTGATTCTGTTTGAATTTGCGGCTGTTATCGTTTGCCATAGAAAATACCCTTGTTAAAAAAACGTTGCTGGTAAACTACCCCTTTCCCTCAACCGATCTTCACCAAAAACAATAGGTCTTGAGAACTCTACAATTTAGGGCTGTATGCAAATAATCTTTTGATTCTGTTTGAATTTGCGGCTGTTATCGTTTGCCATAGGAAATACCCTTGTTAAAACATAAAACGTTACAGGTAAACTACCCCTTTCCCTTAACCGATCTTCACCAAAATCAACAGATCTTGAGAACTCTACAATTCAGGGCGGTATGCGAAATATTATTTGATTCTGTTTTAATTTGCGGCTGTTATCGTTTGCCAAACAAACAAAATTACCCTTGCTAAAAAAAACTGTTGCTGGTAAACTACCCCTTTCCCTCAACCGATCTTCACCAAGAACAATAGGTCGTGAGTACTCTACAAATCAGGGCTATATGCAAAAAATTATTTGATTCTGTTTGAATTTGCGGCAGTTATCGTTTGCCAAAGAAAACAAATCTACATACAGATAGACACACAGACAGACAGACACACACACAGACACTTTTCGGAAAACGACTTTTTTTCATGTTTTGAGTGTAGTACAATCAGAATCTGCAATAATCTCGAACACGACTTTTTTTGCCATCACCATACTTCCATTTCCTTAAGGAATATGGAAGTAAAAATTACCCTTGATAAAAAACCGTTGCAGGTAAACTACCCCTTTCCCTTAACCGATCTTCACCAAAAACAATAGGTCTTGAGAAATCTACAATTCAGGGCTGTATGCGAAACATTATTTGATTCTGTTTGAATTTGCGGCTGTTATCGTTTGCCAAAAAAAAAAATTTCCCTTGATAAAAAAAACCGTTGCAGGTAAACTACCCCTTCCCCTCAACCGATCTTCACCAAAAACAATAGGTCGCGAGTACTCTACAAATCAGGGCTGTATGCAAAAAATTATTTGATTCTGTTTGAATTTGTGGCAGTTGTCGTTTGCCATAGAAAATACGCATGATAAAAAACGTTGCTGGTAAACTACCCCTTCCCCTCAACCGATCTTCACCAAAAACAATAGGTCTTGAGTACTCTACAAATCAGGGCTGTATGCAGAAAATTATTTGATTCTGTTTGAATTTGCGGCTGTTATCGTTTGCCATAGAAAATACCCTTGTTAAAAAAACGTTGTAGGTAAACTACCCCTTTCCCTTAACCGATCTTCACCAAAAACAAAAGGTCTTGAGAACTCTACAATTTAGGGCTGTATGCAAATAATCTTTTCATTCTGTTTGAATTTGCGGCTGTTATCGTTTGCCATAGGAAATACCCTTGTTAAAACATAAAACGTTACAGGTAAACTACCCCTTTCCCTTAACCGATCTTCACCAAAAACAATAGGTCTTGAGAACTCTACAATTCAGGGCTGTATGCGAAACATTATTTGATTCTGTTTGAATTTGCGTCTGTTATCGTTTGCCAAACAAACAAAATTACCCTTGCTAAAAAAAAACCGTTGCAGGTAAACTACCCCTTTCCCTCAACCGATCTTCACCAAAAACAATAGGTCGCGAGAACTCTGCAAATCTGGGCTGTATGCAAAAAATTATTTGATTCTGTTTGAATTTGCGGCAGTTATCGTTTGCCATAGAAAAAAAATCTACAGACAGACAGACACACAGACACACAGACAGACAGACACACAGACAGACACACAGACACTTTTCGGAAAACGACTTTTTTTCATGTTTTGAGTGTAGTAGAATCAGAATCTGCAATAATCTCGAACACGATTTTTTTTGCCATCACCATACTTCCATTCCTTAAGGAATATGGAAGTAAAAAAACTAGTACTACTACTACTACTACGAATAATAATAATAATAATAATAATAGTTTTTTAATAGAGGGGGAAAAATGCTTTATGCACCGTCAGAGGAGGCCTGGTCTGTTGGACTCTCACCCACTAAAAAAACCCACCTCTAATTCAGACATTCATGTCTATCCTGGAACCATTTAGCGTATTGCTTTAGGATGGAGCCTAATGCGCCCTTATCGGGCTCCTTCTAGTTGTTCCTCATCTTCTACTGCCCGTTGGGTGCAAGATGGGCCTGTCTTTTTTTCTAGTAGGACCCACTGAGTTAATGCATTGATGCGATCCCATTCCGTCTTACCACGAAGCACAAGTGCAACTACGCTGTCGGGCGACAACTCCACAAGTTCCATTTCGCTGCCTCTGTCTTGCGAATCTGCAGCACTTGAAAAACGTGTGCGAGGCATTTTCATGAGGAGAGTTTGAAAATCGGGCTTTGCACGTTTCCCATTCTATGGAGGTAGACATTAAAATTGCCGTGGCCACTGAGCAACTGGGTCAGATGGTAAGTTGACCTCACCGAGTTGGCGGTCGATCCATTCCTTCAGTTTGGTATGAGCCTTGGGATCCATCTTCTTCTATCCTCTCTATCCCAACGATCTTGCCAGTGCCGGAGAAAATTAAAATTAATAATAATAATAATCATCATCATCATAAATACATTTATCATTACGCCAGTTAACCAATGGAGTCTACAACGAATGGTCTGTGCTCGTCAATGCCGAGCTCAGGCGCTGCTTAACAGTCATTCGGCCGTATGCCGTGTGCACAGGGGAATTCCTCAAGAGGAAGAACGGATCTGACCAAGAGAATAGATGCCAAAGAAAGAAAAGTACCGAGCAAAATGTTGAGCTCTATCAAATAAAACGGTGACTGCTGAAAGAGGCTTAACCACGAACTATATAAACATGTGGAAAATACTAAAGACCAATTCGGAAAAGAAGGATTGCGTTCTATCGTCAAATGACACGAATGAACCAACCGGATCTTTGCTAATTGCTAAGATTACCAAGAAAACCAAGAGGGCCTCTTTAAAGCTTTCTGCTACCGTTGTGCAACCACTGCGAGTTCTGGTAGTCACTGTTTGATTATTGTTATGATCTAGGGAACGTCTGTACACAATATTAGCTTCAATCAAGCCGTACAACTGACCTTTCTTTAACCTCTCTAGCTGTCATAACGCAGCTACATAAAATTCTTCTTCTTCTTCTTCTTCTTCTTCTTCTTCTTCTTCTTCTTCTTCTTCTTCTTCTTCTTCTTCTTCTTCTTCTTCTTCTTCTTCTTCTTCTTCACTTCAAGGATTAGGTTATATAAACCTGTTCCGGCAAGAACAACTGAAGTTGATTATTATACTGTTCACCAGTACACTCAAAATCAGCATGGGAAATCGTTATTTTGATCCTATTTTACATGTTCGACTGGACAAAATCTCGAAACGCAATGTGTGCATGCAGTCTGACTCACATTTTCGTAATCGTCAAGTTTAGCTTTATTGTATATAGGCCCTATAGATATATCGCTGGGTTAAATGACAGCGATAGCACTTTTTGGGGGCAGGCTCCTCGATCGGAAAGACGCAGATCAGATGGCTGGGGTAAGTAGACAGCTTACGAGAAAGTAAATTGAGAAGATCAGTATTTGAGGCGAAACCTCAGAGAAAGAACCGAACTGAAAGACCAATAAAACGTGGGAGGAGCGTATGAAACAAAAGGGAGAAAAAGGTAGCAAACAGGTAGGTAAGTGGTAGACAAATGGAGAGTTAAATGTAAACAAAAGAGTATAGGAACTACCAAAGGTCGTAAGGAACCGACCGAAGGAAACAAACAAGTGAGACGGACGAGAACATTCGACAAAATATAATTTACGAAAAGGCGGCTCAGTAGACCAGTGGGTATGGGGCACCTGGCTACTAATCTAGAGGTTCCGGGTTCGATTGCCGGGCCCGCACCATAAAATCAAGGTTCGTTTCTCAGCTCCCAGGTTGACCCAACCTGTTGAAAATGAATACCTGTGATAACATCCTGGGGATAATAATGGGCGGCTGAAGCGTAGTGCTGGCCACACTGCCTTCCTTGTATGCCGTACGGCTCACATAAGGCAGCCTACCCTGCCTTTACCTAAGCTACTTCGGTGGTACACATGGGAGCCATTATTATTATTATATAATTTACGAAATCACGGGAGTGTAAATGAGTACGGTAAGTGCCCGTTATAAGAATTTGCTCTTTTCTTCTTTTGTCGCTCCATCACAAATTACAGATGCAGTGTACATCGAGTTTGAGTTGTGTTTGTGTTATAAAAATTATATATAACTTAACTTTGATTTGATTCGTTAATGAATTAGCTGTTATGTATGCCTTAATATAATAGTGGATTGTAACATTCAATTAATTATTATCATGACTGTATATATTATTTCAGTAGCATGATCATTGCACACAAACTGTATATTATATTTGCATTCCTTAGAACTGCGAAAGTAGTACTTAGCCTTCAAAACTTAATCATTTTCGAAGGAGCATAAACTGTGATAAACATCGCTGTACTATTGGCAAGAAATGAGAAAGAATTACGAAAACTAAATAGAAGCCAGACGTCAATATTGGAAGAGAAAGGAATGAAAATAAACAAAAGTATAACGAAAATGGGAAACTTTTATTCTATAGGAGAAGGGAGGTTAGATTTGAGTATGGTGGTCTAATACAGAAATGACAAATAAGGAAATTGCAGAATTGGCAAATATTTTCTAAATTCATAATTTCATAAATAGAAAAGAGAATACTTGGAAAACAAAGGTAAATATACGAGGTCTATTTTTTTTTTCAACCTCCGGTGAGTTGGCTAACCTGGTTCTGTTGTCATACCAACAATCTGATTGTTGATTAATGTTTTTGAGACTTTGTTCTAACCTATAACCACTGGTTTTACAGTTATTTTGTTTATTACTGTGGTGACGACAGTTTAATTATGGCAACTACAATTGAAATTACCTCCAAGTGTGAGATTCCGTCTGTTATTAGATTTCTTCAAGCTGAAGGTCATAGTGCTGCAGAAATTCATCAAAGATTGTGTAATGTGTATGGAGAAAATGTGATGTGTGATGGTTCAGTTCGGGAATGGTGTCGAAAATTTAAAGAAGGGCAAACTGATGTTCATGATGAAGGAGAGCAAGGAAGAAAGTCCGTGGCTACTGATGATGTTGTTGAAAGGGTAGACAGGATGGTTCGAGAGCGTCATCGTTTTCACAACTACTGAACTTTATGCTGATTTTCCTGAAATTTCTAGGTCTGCTCTTTATGATATTCTTACTCAGAAGCTTGGGTATAGGAAACTCTGTGCTCAGTGGGTTCCCAAACAACTCACAGATATCCACAAGACTCGAAGAATGGGTGCATCGTTACCGTTTTTGGAGCGTAGGCACCAAGTGACTACCATTTGTTCACTGACTTGAATAAGTGGTTAGGTGCGCAGCGGTTTGACTCCAATGATGAGTTAAAGTCCAGTCTGGCAGATTGGCTGACTACTCAAGAGGGAACATTCTACAGTATGGGCATAGGAAAGTCGGTGCCTCGCTATGATAAGTGCCTCAACAATGGTGGTGACTATGTAGAAAGTAGTTTACACATATATGAAACTTTTGTATATAATAAAATTATTTATGTCATTCGTTTGTCTGTTTGTTGGTCTACCGGAAGTTGAAAAACAAATAGCCCTCGTATTTAAAGTAATTTATAACTATTTGGACATTCTACACGTATAGTAACTACTTTTTTATAGGTTAAAGTATTCGGTACTTTTGAGTTTACATCAACTACCACTGCTATCTTATTCGCGAGCATCCCACACATGCTATTATTGTCTCCACCAAATTACTCCTTTCCATTATCCTGTTAACTTCTCGCCTCGTGATTATATGGGTCTTGCCGTTGTCCTCTGAAGCGTAAATACCGGCTTCACTTAGAAGTGAGTATTGTTAAGTACATGGAATTGAAACGAATTTCCTCTGCTTCTGAATCTGAAGAACAAAACCTTGCTTCCGCCGGAGTTACCACATTTAACCAAGTTTCTATTTAATCGATCGGACTTCTTTATATAATTTTATGTGTATGAAATTTAAAACTTAGGAACGTTTGTAGTACAATTAATAGAAATCTTAGAAATAAAACAAGACACAGCACAAGGATTAAATTTTATAAGACAACTGCAATACCCACGTTGATTTATGCGTGGGTCATGACAAAAAAGGAAAGCGGCAAGATTCAGGGTGCGGAATTGGAGTTTCTTCGACAAACTTTAAATTATGCACTGCAAGTAGAGTAAGGAATGACGATATCAGAGCACAACTATTAAAGGACATAAGTAATTACACAATTATAGTAAAGGACATAAATGAAATTATTTTATTCAAAAACTTACGTTAATAGTTTCCGTCAGTGACTTTCTTTTTGACGCTAGAAAGTCACTGACGGAAACTATTAACGTAAGTTTTTGAATATAATTACAAGTGACTTGGATACTAGTGAAAAATGAATCTTAAATTATTTTAATTTACAGAGGACAATGGTGGTATCATCTGTAAATGATGACAGAGGACCGATTGCAGAAAGAGGCACTGAACTATAAAGCCATTGGTAGAAGGGACGTGAGTCGTCCAAGGTGAGGTGGGTGCCGGAACAGGTTTATACAACCTAATCCTTGAAGAGGAGAAAAAGAAGATGAATGGAATTTAGAATGTCACAGTCTCCTCAACTGGAATTCTCGTGTTGAACACCGGTAGAGAAGACAACCAAACATGTAGCTGCAGCTATTGATGTTTGTCCTTCCGTATGTAAAATTATATGCGATGCAAATAGCGGCGAATTTGGGTATAACAGGCATCTGAATAATACGCACTGTTAGTTTCTATTTACCCTGTGCCCTAAACCTTGTTCTTCTAGCACAGCATAAACGAAAATTCGTGCCTTTATTTTGCGAAAGACTTCATTTACTAAGCAAATTAATAACAATCAATAACTGCAGTTTTATAGCTGTGATATTGATGTTTAGCAGTTTGAATTCGTGAATGTTGCTATTAAGACGGATCAACGTAAAAAATATCAGTCTAGAGATGAAATCGTATTCCACAAACTTCTAACTGTATCGCGATTCCACTAATGACAAACGCCGTAATGTAGCCTGCATAGCAAAATAAAAGTTTCTCAGACATAAAAATAAATATATATTTAAATATTATTTCACCAAAATTTAAAAAATTTATTATTAATATATTTTAACTGAAACTAATTTTATAATTAAATTTAGAGAATCGTATAACCGCAACTGCTGGCATGAAAGATCAATGCTAAAGTCAAATCTTTAGAATTTGAGAGCTTTAAAAAGGACAGACTACAATCATCCTTTGCTGAGTGTGGAGAGGGGAAATGGTGAAAAACTGACAGCACACATGTTACTGGAAAACTGTTCGTAGCCCGATTTTCAATAAAAAAGCAAGGTAAAAATATAATTTGTTTTTAATGTACTGTATTTTACTAGGTAAAATAAAACATAAATCACAAATAAAATCTCTTTTGCGCTTTACCTTAACAAAGTAAAGTTGTCTAAAAGATGGGTTTATAATATTTCTTAGATGTACAAACTTTCCAAAGCTTACGCCTCTGGATGGGAACTATCAGAATAATTAATGCTTGATGCTTTTACTTGGTGAAAATCCATTGTAAATTATATTAAAAAAAATAAAACAATAAAATAATTTTAGTGATTTTCACTCGTCATTTATTAAAATTATATAATAGTATTATAATTTATTATATAATTATAAAATTATAATATAATATCCAGAGCTGTCATGGATATATAATTTTAATAAATGACGAGTGAAAATCACTAAAACTATTTATTGTTTTATTTATTTTTTAATATAATTTAACTATCAGAATGAGATTAAATGTTGATAATATGTCTGTATCGTCACCGGCAGTGTAAACGATGCCGAATCTCGATATTTTTGTTTCATACTCTGTCAAATACGTTTCGAATAAGTGCTACAGAGAAATACCTCTCTCACCGTATATTCTCCCTTCTCCTCCTCAACCCTCAGTTTGGTAGGACTGCAATTTCTTCGCTTCCGAAAACAGTCTATTAATCTCTAAATCCCTTCTTCTTCTTTTTAAAAATAATTAAAAAGCAGAAATAATTAAAAATTCCTTTTAATTTGATGCCTCACATGAATTTGTTCGATTTCATCAAAATTTTCACCCACTTGTGGCCCCCCCCCCGGCGTATCGAAATGAACACAAATTTATATTTTGATTAAAATTGTCTTTAATTTTATACCCCATATGGAGTTTCGCGATTTTTTTTATTTGGACCTCCTCACATTTTTACCTTCCACCCTCCCTATTTGTGGTGGGGACCAACCAAAACAAACAATAGGGTTTTGTAGGGTAAAAGTACGGATTCTCATGCAAAATTTTACGAAAATCGGTTGATGCGTTGAAAAGTTGTCGTGAGCATACCCCAAACAGACAGATAGGTAGACAAATTGCAAATGGTCGAGTCAAAACTGAGAACTCGTTTCGCTCGTTCAATTACTAATTTGCGTGAACTTTTTCTGCAAACCGCATATTTATCGAAGTGTCTTATAAAATCGTTTTATGCATGTAAAAGTATACAACACACAAATAAGTATATAACTGGAAATTATAAGAATTGTTGACTAGTTGTATAATTGATTGGGTGACAAAAGTTCCAATCCAAAAGTTCCAAGACAAAAGTTCCAATTCGAAAGTTCCAATTTTTATTTTTCCAATTGCACAAAGTTCCATTATATTGATTGCACAGCATCATATTGATTCCACAGTTCTGGGGGCATAAATCGCTCTCCTTCTACCTCTGGCTGGTCTACCACGTACATATGTCACTTCGAAATATTCGGCTACTGGAAGAAAATTCTCTGGAACCTCATCAATGAAAATATCGAAAGTATCGCGTACTTTCTCAGCAGGGAGAAAAGCTAATGCACACATCATTTGAGTTACTTCTTTAATGCTCCTGTCATTCTCATCGTTATACTGTTCCTGCAAACCTTCGGACTGTACTCGACGAAAAACGCTTTGACATAGATGAAATAAATCATAGAAGTAATACAGGAAACCACAGAAATGTAAATAAACTGTCTTGCCCTTCCGAATGAGTTCGGCCATATCGGATCAAAATTAAATTTTTAATGAAGTTGTGATAAATTTTGAAGCTCCGAATTTTGTAGTTTAAGTAGGTTATGAAAAAATTTATAAAAACACTAACCTTCTGTTGCTCGAGAAGAAAATAGTAATGAAAAACAATTATTTGAAAATGGAACTTAAACTTTTTGGAACTTTTGTCTTGGCACTTTTGGATCGGAACTTATGCCCTATTTCCGACAATAATAAGGCCTTATTGCCTTATTTGTAACAATAATAGTTTGTATCAAACTGCTGTTGTAGCTTACAGATGTATGAGCATAAGTTAGGCGTGAGCAGAAATAATAGTGAGTAGTAAGCTTTATAATTAAACGAGAAAAATTGAATTCCTGGATTTTGTTGTACGTGGCGTGTCCGTCCATTAACTAATCATAAGTATTAAACTACTGACTCGGAACATTAAGTTTTTTATTGGTAAAAATGTAAAATTTAAAAAGCTACAAGTAAATTTTGTAATGAAAAATTTTTACCAATAAAAAAGTTAATGCTCCGAGGCAGCAGTTTTATACTTATAATTAGGAGAATTGAATTTTTCTGAAGTTAAAGTGTACGCGACTATTAAAACTAAAGTATAATAAATATTAAGAGGATGTAAGATATAGAGTTATTTATTATTTTACTAGAACATCTGGTCGCTATTTATTTAATCGTTAAACTAGATTTAGTTTAATTATATCTTTTCAGTACGTCTTTATAGTTGGAATGAAGTCTATATCTTATATTAATTGCCATGTCTGATGACATAAAGTAAGTAATAAACGGATTTATTACGGTAAGCTGCGCTACTAGGAATGTCGCGTCGTTACATGATGTAATCATTACATGTGCGTGTACTACGCAGTAATAACAAGGATATTCTCGAACCAACTTCTGGTTTTATTTCACAGAGTATGAATCTCATCGACAATGGAATCTGACCACCAGTGCCGTGGCGTGGGCGCATAACACCTGTTGCCGGTTGTGATAGGCCTAAAACTTAACCTAAAAATTAATTCGAATTTCGTCTTGTACCAAGTGTTTTTTTTAGAGCATTTTCTATCATTCGCTGGGAGAAGAAGAGGGTCCCGGTTCAACGGAATCTGACTCCCATTATACCTTACACAGAAAAAATCAGAAAACAATTAATAGAATTAAAAATAATAAAAACAAACAGAGAAACACCTGACTAACCGAACAAAACACGTCAGCACCGAAAACGAACATAGCTGCTAACTGAGCGTTATGCCAGTTTATACAGCGGCAACACATTAGCTGAACGAATGGGTCCCCCTCTCCCAAGTTTTCACAGTGACAAGTACTACGGGGTCACTGACCGTACGCAGTAAAACATTGCCGATGTCTGAGCCGGCAACACGAGACGGTGCAAGCGCCCAGCAGTTTGAAAGCAATGCTACGCTTTTCTTCAAGTTTCCCTACTAATATCGTTCGAATTTCAAATTATTCAATAACTAAAGTATTTATACTATAGTATAATTAATATTATTTTCTCTATTTCTCTTATTCTCTATTATACTCGTAAGAACATGACTTCAACCATATGTGTGGGAACCATCAGGAGAACTCTGAAATCAACGAGCAAAGAAACACGTCTGAAGTTCTGCAAGGTGATGGCCCTCTCCACACTCCTCTATGGGTCTGAGAATTGGACTTAACGAAATCCCAGGCCAGTCGATTCAAGCGGCCGAAATGAGATTTCTCAGGCACTTGGCAGAATACATTTCAAGATCGCAAAAGATATGTCGATGAACGACAAGAACTCAATATTTGAGTATGTTTTATAGGATTGCCCAATATCGGTTGAAACGGTTGGAACGAATAGACGCCTGCCGCATACTATGGAAGTATAAGCCGAAAGCACGGAGTGGTGTGGGACGTGCGATGTAGCGTCGGAGTGACCAGCTCTAGTTAAGCTGCGTTTGACCAGAACAAACCATGTTTGTTTTAATGCATGACGGTGATGGAGTACACGAGTCGAGACTACATGCACAAACCGCATTAATCAGGACGCTATTGAAGCGGACTTTGTGTTATTCCGGCCCCAGTCGTTTCCCTAAAACTCAATGCACTTAATAGACGCAGAAGATTTTCACATACAGGCGATGGACGAGATGTAAAAACTGGCACTGCATCGTGACGCCGAATACGGTTGGTGTTGTTATGTTTTGAATGAGATAACTGTGACTAGTAGTTTTGTCAGCAGATAGTTTTGAACTTAACGAATGCGATAAGTGCATCGCAGTCAACTAAGACAGCAAGTCAGCGAAACCTTAAATGCGTCGAGCAGACTGAGAACGGAGAGATCCTTCGTTATGTACGTGACACATTATTTACGGACTAAAGGGAAGAGGGAAGACTGCGCGACTGTGTAATGGGCAGGAGAACTATTCTCCTTCTCTATCTCTCTCTTTCTTTGTTCCTTTGACTCCTAGCTGGAGCATATAACGTCACCACGAATGCTCTCTATCCCAGGCCCAAACGATTGCTTGCTCTCACACGTATTAATCCTTGGTTTCCTCTTCTTCTTCTCCTTCCTTGAGGCTTACTTTCCATAGTTTGTTTTGTTATATTATCATAAAGCTGCCTAGAAGTGTTACAGATCCAAAGCAGTGGCGTATTTCCGACTAGGCAGCTGCCTAGAGTCTCAGCGTTGGGAACCACAAAATCTTGAAAAATTTGGATTCCTGAATAAGTCACTTAAAATGGGAGAAGATGAAATTCGACAAACAAGTAACTTCCTGTTTGAAACATATCCAAATAACGTATCTGAAGAGCTAAGTGATGATTGTGTTAAGTTCAAAGAATTTGAAAAAGCGCTCAGTCTGGACGAAAAAGTTAATCATGTTTCAGGAAAGTTCTTAAAATTTATTAGTGAAAAACAATTGGCCTGCTTTTATTCTTACTTATAAGTTGCATTGAGAATATGTCTCTATATTATGAATACAAATTCATCTGGTGAAAGGTCATTAATGTACTTAAAAAAAAAATAAAGAATCATTTGAAAAAAAATTCTTTAACGGAAGATTAGTTCAGACAGCTTTCCTTCAAACGATGAACTTGTTCAAAATTTGGAATTCGATGATGTTATTAAAGATTTTACTTTTTCAAAGTCACTAAAGTTGAACTGTAATAATTCTTTATGATTAGACAATAATAAGACAGTTTAATTAATTATCCACTGATAATAAAGATTAATTTAGCACAACATTATTAAAAAAAAATTTAAGTGGACCAATCTAAGTAAACTATAGTTTAAAAAGTTTTACTTTTTGATATAAAACATTTTTTTATATCATCTCGCTAAATCCTTTAAAATGGGCTGTTTTACCCTTCAAGATTTTAGATTTATATTTCTCAATGAAATACGATATTAAATTTTCGACTATTAAAAACAAATTGTGTAGTGTACAATAAGAATTAGAATTATAAATAAACAAGAATAACAAGTTTAGTTTGATTTAGTTTTAAAATCAATATTAATAAAAAACGATATTGATTTGTAACTGAGGAAATACACATCTGTGATTGTGTGATTAATATCTCTCTAATTATTCAATTTTGTAATTTTATTATGCTGTCCTTAAATCATTTTAAATGGCCATTCAAAAATTTTCTCAAAAGTATTCTAATAAAAATGCTTTAAAAAAAAAATCAACGTCAAATACTTTTTATTAAAATCAAACATGAAAACCAGGTCTGAAGGAGACGGCTGATACATAAGTGTTGAAAATGTGTTAAAATGGGATAATTAATTTTTCTGTTCAAAAAGGAGGGTCCTCCGGGAATAAACTCCTAGGGCCGCAAAATATGCCAATCCGCCACTGATCCAAAAACATTTCCTCCTGTTCATCTACTGTTCGATATGACGCTAGTTCCATAGTTCTCGTTGGATTTAAAGTAAAGGAGACGCTACTGAAGAATTCGCATCAAGAATAAAATACACGATTATATTATAAAAAGATGATAATGAGTCGAGCAATGTAGTCGCACCTACACGTCTTAGATATGATACCAGCAACTGTCTGTACCAGCATGTCTTAGACTGCCTAAAAAAATGAAACAATTGATAGGTTGAAAATGAAAACGGAAAAACCCGAGGAGAAAGTGTGGGGAGACACATTTGCGAGAAACGCGAAAGAAAGCCAGTAGAACGAGAGAAAAACTTTGGTTTTGTGCGTGTCTTAGCTTCGACAACATAAGTAAAATTTAGATCGTAGGTTGCCAAATAATTTGCCCAGGGGTCGAGACTTTCTAATTGTTTCTACCGCGTTGCGCATTCCATTGACAGTATGTTCAAGAAGCGATCGCTGCCTTCACATTATACCAACGTGTTAAACACTTCTTGAACTGACACTAGTTTTGCCGACACTCTTCAAAAATCAGTTGAAATTTTACTTAATAAGTACAGACTGTAATTTAATAAGTTCCATCGTAATAAATCTGTTTTGGGGGTAACATTATTTTTCTAAATTTAACCCGGATTTTGATTTAGCCGAGACGGTTGATTGCTCTAATTAAACTTAAGCGTAACGGTCACCTGTATCTAACCAATGTTAAATTAGCGAATTTCATCTAGGCCTACCTTTTTCTCGGGTTATATAAAAGATTTAGTGACGACAGTTTAAACATATTGTTACGATAATTAGGGAATTCTCTCGAACAGTCGGGAGTGTCGTTCTACACGTTTCTCGGCTAGCCGAGCAGGTGCGTGTCTCGTGTCAGTTTCGTGTACTAGAGTACCCTCTAGACCTTTCGAGTACTTGTAAGTACGCAAATTAAGCTGGCACGCCGCCAAGTCAGTGGAAAATTATTCTGGAACACCTACAGGCTATATATAGGCAACAGCGCCCGGTTTAGAGGTAGTTACAGATGGCGATTTATTCAAGTGCGGATCGAAGTATTATGGCGAAGCGATTGTTGTGTTATAATTAGTGTGGAACTCTAATAGTTGACATTAATATTGCGTGTGGACAAATTTAACTAGAATTACTATATGAGAGACTCTTATTGATTTCAAATTGTTATTTGCGACTCATTAAAGCTGGTAATTAGTGACCTCATTGGTGTCTGTATTTTGTTTCCACTGTACCATACACTCACTGAGTCCGTCGTAACAATGTACAGACTTATGCCTGGTAACTAAATTTTTTGCTTAGTTCTGAAAAAAAAAAATTGTAAATGTACTTTTTTTACCCATGTTGTTGGTATAAAATATTTTATAAGTTTGTACAAATTATAAATTATCGATTTAATTCACAGACCCTGATGTTAAATGTTAAATGGTACACATAGGATGCTTTAAACGAATTTCAGGTTTCTGTCTTTTGTATATCCTGAGAAAAAGGAACATAAATTTAAAAACAAAAACAAATCATTCGGGAAACTAAGATCAAAGATGAACCTACCGTTTTTAATAAGTTTCAGTTGAATATGAAGGCTCTGCTTCTTTGTGAGCTTCTTCCAGCGCCTTCTCCAACTTCATTTTTGCTCTGCCTTTTTTTTACGAGTTCATCCGCGTCTATCTGCGCTCAATAAATCCTCTACCGATCGGTTCGTTATTTTTATACTTGTTTGTAAGGCTTCCAGGACACTATTCTATAGCTCCCTCGTTGAAACTCACAAAAGCATCACCAACACCAGACTTTACAGTTTGCAGCCCAACGAACACCGTTTTTGGAAGACGAGACCAAATAACTCAATTACGGACTGGTTTGGGTTTCGAGTGTTGCTGTGTAAAAATTTCTCCAAGAGCTCTAATTCAACCAAGTATATGGGGATGCGTTTTATTCTGATTGGTATTCTGAAAGTGGTCACTGTGTTTCCATTAGCATGTCTAAATTTACACCAGCTTTCAAAATATGCATATGCGTTAGATTGTGATATGCGTGTGAAGCTGCTGCTTGTTGGTTACGCTGAAGCTTGACATTTTTGAATAATACTTTTTTTAGGACACTTACCGTAATATAATGACGATATTTTGAGTGCCAAATTAAACAGCAAAGAACAAAAAACAATACAAAGGTTTTTAAAAATATATAAACACTTGGTACGTTTCACAGATTTTATTTAACTCTGACAGCTGTTTCGACTTCTTAAGCCATTTCATCTCTTTGACAATGGCTTAAGAAGTCGAAACAGCTGTCAGAGTTAAATAAAATCTGTGAAACGTACCAAGTGTTTATACATTTTTAAAAAAACCTTTGTATTAATATGTTTCACCAAGTGCCCGAACAAGACATCAATTAATATCGACAAAAAACAATTTTTGCAAATAAAAACATTTTGCAAAACATGTTTTGGTGTCCAGATCTCCGTAACAGTATGGAAATAAACCACTGCGGTGGATTAGACCAGTGTTTCTCAACCTTTTTGCTAATGGGCCCCCTCCCAAAAAAATATTTTTTCGCTGTGGACTCCCGTCTACTCCTTACACATATACTAAAACGTATACACTTATACACATTAATGATTTGTACAATCATATTCATACGGATACCAGTTAAATGATGTAAATAAATATATACGTAAAATATCCTCCTCCTCCTATGGCGCTACAGCCCAAGTCGGGCCCTGGCCTCCACCAATCTCCGCCTCCAATCTACTCTATCCATTGCAACCCTCCTCCAGTTTCTTATCCCCATGTCCCTCGCGTCCTCTGCAACGCCATCTTCCCACCTCTTCCTCGGTCTGCCTCTAGGTCTCGTTCCCTCCCGTGTACCCAGCAGAGCCCTTTTGGGGTTCCTGGCACCCTCCATTCTCATAACATGTCCGGCCCATACGTAAAATATAATCAAACAATATGTTAACAAAAACAATTTGAATATTGTTTAAATCTGAACCACTTTTATACTCACAGTCAAAAATTTTCTTAAAAATTAATAGACAGCAATACGATCACCTTTTAAAATGCCAAGACACGTGAGACTTATTTTTATATTATAATAATTATATTATTATTTATTATATTATATATTATGTAATATGATATATAATTATAATATATTATAATATGTAAATTCGTTAAAAAACATACAATAGTTATAGCATTCGTTACAGATACAAACATTGTCAAACGTTTTACCATACACTTGTAAATAAACATAAAGCATTAAGTAGTTAATGAAAAGTAATATATATATATATGAACAGTTTTTTTAACCCTTTTTACCCACCCGAAATATCCCTTTAGCGAGGAATGATTCCCACGGAAACGATGGATCGTTATTTACGTACCTAAGTTATTTAAACGTTATTTATTATTATTCCTCAACATACTGTTTGTATGTTTCACATATTACATAATTCATAACGTTTTGAGAATGAAGGGCAGTGTGATTACAAATATTGTTTTTTTCCAGTCAACTTAATTTTTATTAGCAACCATCTTAACACCACCGTTATCACCACTTACTGCAAAACTGCTAGTCGCTTTGCTCTCGACGAGGCCTTTCGGTGTTTCCACCATCCTCAGGTCTTAAAGATAGCGACCCGTTTAAGATCTGAAGATTGTGGAAACAGCGAAAGGCCTCGTCGAGAGCGAAGCGACTAGCAGTTTTGCAATAAGTGGTGGCGAAATTAGTATTTTTTTTAAGCTATTAGTACAACTTTATTAATAATTTAACTTCATTCTGCAGTCCCCTACCCATATGCTGCCGGACCAGTGGCGTATCTAGAATTTGGTCTTGGAGAGTCCGGTCGAGTCGGCTTCATACAAAAGAAAAAAACAAGTTAAGACTAATAAATACTAATAAATCTTTAAAGTGGCTGAAAAACCTGTGATAACATCCTGAAATCAATCCCAATAAAGTAAACTATGATAACACAGTAAAAATACGCGTTATTGAAATATTGTTTAGAAGATACTTATTGAGAGAATTAAAAGCCGCGCGGTATGCCTTGGTCCATTAGGGACTGTTGAGCAGAGGTTTTTTATTGAGTGAATTGCTCTTCCTATATTTCCTATTTCAAACTTGCTTGTATATTCAAAAATGAGTTACGAATATATTAGCGTACACAGTGAACAAATAATAAAATAGCCTAAATATTATGAAACTAACAAAATTCGTAAACTTTTTTCGACCGCCTGGGGGGGGGCGGCTCCGTCGCGTTCTCCCCCGTAAATACGCTCCTGTAGCGGACCCCCGGTTGATAAAAAAAATTAATGTATCATTAAACAGAAGCGATGTCAGGTTAGGTGATTGCGCAAGTCAGTCGAGTGAACCAGTTAACGCAGAGCTGGCAAAAGTGACGGACAAGTCGGTGAACTGTAATTGTTTTCATTGAGCGCCGCGCGGCCGGTGCGCGTAACTTTCTCTCCAAGGTCACGTTCAGTACTATAATGCAGTACAGTGTACATAATTACGCGTCTGATAGTCGTCATTCAACAGTTGAACTACTCTCGCCAAGGTGTAAGCAACTTCCACGTTACGTTTGTTTAAACGTCTTATTAAAATATTTCAAGGCGTTTTTCTTGTAGTTAATTACGGGTTATTATCTGTTGAATTAGTAATGGTTTTGCATGATTTATTTCTTAATAATCTCTACTTTGTTTCTATTTTTTGTCAGTTGCTTTAGTAGTAGGCCTATGTATATTATTTTTCTATTTGTGTATAGGAGAGGACACGACCGACATAGTATTGGAAAGCGGTGAAATTGTAGCAAAATGTGAGAATTACAAATATCTGGAAAATAAATTTTAACAAGGAGGGGACATACGGTACAGAAATAAAGTGTAGAGTAAACAAAGCAAGAACAATAATTAAGTCTCTAAATGGAATACTGTGGAGCACCGAAATAGGAAAACAAAGGAAAATGAGAATATACAACACAATGATTAAGAGGACATTAGTATATGGGTCTGAGACATGGAGAATGAAAGAACGTCTGAAAATAAAGATATAAGCCACAGAAATGGACGCCTTAAGAAGAATATGTAGAACATCAAAATCAGACCGGGTCAGAAACGAAACAATTAAGCAACAAATGAATATAAAAGAAACTGTTTTAGAACACATCGAGAACAAACAATTATTTTGGTATGGGCACGTGCAGTGAATGGGGGAGGAGAGTTTGCCAAAGAGAGTGATGAAATGGATACCACAGGAAAACAGAAAAAGGGGAAGGCCAAAAGTAACATGGATACAGGGTGTAAGGAAATCAATGAGTGTACGAGGTCTAACCGAAGAAAACTGCAACGACAGGAGATATTGGCAATTAGGCATCGGACAACGTCGCAGGACGTTTTAACCCGAATATACATACATATATATATATATATATATATATATATATATATTATATATTCAAACACTTTTTACTACAGTCTGTTTCTTGATGTATATATATTTAATATTTATAATCACTTTACCTCAAGATATTTTCTCCTTATTTGGAACATGTTTCGGGTACGATCTTGTACCCATCCTCAGCCTTCCGGATTTTGTGTCTGGTGAAGTACATATGTGTTGGTTGGTTATTATTGTGGCTTCCTATTGGCTTCCGGTACTTTAAATTGGTTTTATTGTGTGTGATTGTGGTGTATGTGTTAGTATTTTGTGTATTTTCGATGTTGAGTGCTTTGAAAATTGTGTCATGTTTTGTATTGATTTGTATTTATACTAACAAACTAATACCTGAACATAATATAAACTAATACCCGTCACCCGCTATTACGTCGCCGCGTTCCGAACTTCAGACGATCCCCAGCCGCGAGGACAAGAATAAGTGGATATTTTTAGGTGTGTTCCGCAACCGGCCGTGGGATTTCAAGCAAATGATGTCTCATTCAAGGCGAGCGATTGCTTAGTACGGGTTCAAGATTCGCCTGGCACAGATGGGATCTGATCGAGGGCGCTGATGAGGGAAAACAAGCACAGAGGCGGGGTAGAATGATCTAGAAAACGTTCGTATATTGGCGTTGGTAATTAGGTACTGAGCTTCGCAGGTCCAGCGCAAAGCTTGGTCCATGAGAGACTGTAGCTTCCGCTTATTTGTCTTTGCCCAGAAGTCCTCTATAGTGGGATCGCGTATGCAACTACCGGTATCACGTAAGTAGGCCTACGTGGTAACGGTGAGTTTGCCTAGGCGGGTGGGTTAATTGAATTGCTGCATAGCAAGGTTCCGAGTTGGTGTAGGGGAGATTTGCGGTGAAGCCCTCCTCGATAGTTCACACCAGGAAACCAAAGGAGTCGGATATCGCCTATGTTGAGTCTGGGCGGGAGCGTTCCGTGCCCGGAGAAGATTACAGCTGGCCGCCTTCATGGGGACACTCCACTCGTCCTCCTGTCAACGCATGCGTCCAGCTGTTCATTGGCCCAGATAACGGTCGTTTCGACAGCATATATTGCCGTGTCGTCGGCGAACGTGGCCAACTGGGTTTCACGCAAGTTCGACACATCGTGACGTACACAGGAAAAAGCAGGAGGCGCTGCCCTGAGGTACTCGAGCGATAACTGTTCTTTCCAAGGGCTGCCCACTCGCGCACGGAAAGTCCTGTTCCGAAGAAAGCTAGTGATCAATTATAGTTAATACTAGAATACTAGAGACAAGAGTGGAAAACGTTTTGTCTTATATATACGTCTATTGCTACCTGATTGGCGTTTGTTAGTTTGTTGTTTTGACTTTTCAGATTTTGGTGAATGGTTTTTTTTTATGCTCTCGTAACTTTATGTAAATCTTACACGTAATCAGAGACATTTGTAATGCAGGGAGGGTCCTAGTGATGTACACAAGCGAGCGCCGACAGTAATTGAATTAAGATAATTCTAACTGTCTTACTCTTAACGTCTGAGATGATCTTGGCAGTTGTAACGATATTGAATGTAACCGTCAAAGTACATACAACGAAGACTTTTGGACCATTTTAACTTTACTTATGATTATTAGGCTATTCCGGCTTTACAATGTTTACACATTTTACGGAACTAAAGATTACAGAAGTGATTGAATTCTCATCTTCCACTGCTGCTTGCCCATCCAAAGATCTTCTTCAATTTCTCATTCCCTCAATATAGTCTGAATTTCTTCTATCCAGGTGAAAGGTGGTCTTCCACTTTTCCTTCTTCCTCGTGGGGTCCATTCCATAACTCGCCTTGGCATCTTTCCTGTGCCATTCTTTTCGTGTGTCCGTACCATTGTAATTTTTTGTTTGGATAAAATCAACAATTGAATTTTTCACATTCATTCTGTCCTTAATGGCTTTATTTCTAATTTTCTCACGTTTGGATACTCTTGCCGAACGTCTCCAAAAGTCTATCTCTGCTGTCATTAATTTTGTTCTTGTGTGTATTAGAATAAATATATAACTTCATTTAAAGGCATATAAATTAATAAAAAATTAAAATATCAAACTTATATTCTTTTTTTTATATTCATGTTTACCGGTGTCCAAGCCACTTATTTATATATTGACTGAATAAAGTATTTACCTAATTTTGTTTGTCCGTCTGGTGGCTTTATTTCTATCTTCGTTGCTACTACGCGTTTCGGGACATATGTCCCATCCTCAGGTATTGTCACTCAGCAGAGGTCGTCATTTAATTAAAATATCAAAACATAAACTTTGGAGCACGCACAAAGCCGAGATGCGCATCCCGGACTACAACGGTCGACTAATGTAGTCCTAATTCGACCGTTGTAGTCAATATTATATTCTTTGTTTATCGATTTCTTAACGTCTATACAAATGCATTACGAAATATCAAACGCTAACAGATTTTGGTTTCTACTGCCGTAATCTCTCTAACCTTCTCTAACTACACTCAAATAAGCGTTTTTCCTCACTCGTGGATTCCGCAATCGAAAAACAGGAGGCGCTGCGTAGATGTAAAACCGGTTTTATTCTTTTTAACTTCGTTGTCCGACCGGCTTGTTATTTTATGGCGCTTTAATAATGAGAATAAAACCTTACCGATAACCGATCGGTTACAGCGTTTGGTTGTTGACCCGTCAGTAACGTGTACCTCCTCCAGTTGAGTCGTTTGGTTATTTATTACAATACCGGACGTATTTCTTACTTACAGTACATACCGTGTCGATCACTCTTAGCGAATTTATGGATGCAACATCGTGTTTTGTAACATTAGTTCTTTGTTGAGTATAAATACAGAACGTCTAATTCTACTTTACACAAACAACACATTCCGAAAACTACAGCGATTTTTATTTTCTGTTCCTAGTCTGGACACACACACATTTAATTTTTTTTTTTTTTTTTTTTTTTTTTTTTTTTACATGGACACTCTTGTGGAGTTGCTAGTCTCCCATCGGGCGCCATAGGGGAATGGTCACCAGATATGGTGGGTACCGGGGAAATAAAAAAATAACCGAAAGGCGTAGTCAAGGTCCGCGCCGTAGATTTTCCGTGAAAACATCACAGTCTACCGTAGCACCCGCCATCGACGCACGCGTATTGATGCCCGACGTTGACAACACGACGATATTTGGTGATCGCAATACATACTCGTCTGGCGCTGTCACGTTGCCATTGATCTCTATATTATCGCTGTTTACTGTATTGCCTCCCAACGACGTCTGCACACGATCTGTGGACGTTTGGACTGTCGGTGGCCGCTGTACGCCCGATGGGCCACCTACGTTATTGCTTTGCGCCGTTTTTTCATTTTCTTTTCGATGTTGCCGTAGCTCTCGCATTTGCTCGGCACTGGACTTTTTAGGTTTTTTAAATTCCTTTTGATGCGAGCTTTCCTCTGATTTGCGTTGTCTATAATTCCGCGCATATTTACGACTCATATGAGACGACATCTTTAATTTTTTTGCAATTTTCAATTTAATACCGATTTTTACATATATTTCGGCGAATATTTTTATTGTTTCACTTTGAGTCCTAGTAGTGCTTCTCAAGCACTTTACAATGACACCCGAATCAACGTCCTAGCTAAACGCGTTCTCACGCTACACTAATTTATAATTTTACACAACGCTAATTCACAATAATCACGCGCAGGCGCCTACACTAGCCCGATGACGTCACAGGCAAAACAAACACTGCACAACAAACACGTACAGACATGCTCTATCCATTGTGACCTCAACCGTTGTTATCGCATTATTAGTCTCGTAGTTATTAGCGATTGAAATCTGACGGTATTTTGTAACACAAGAAAGTTTGACCGGCTATCACTGTGCTTAACGAGCGAATAGACGTTTTCACGTCAATACCCGGGGCCGACCAAAACTAGCAGCTGGTGCCTTGTAGTTGGATATTAATTTGTTTGTCAAAGGCTAAAGGAAGTAAACCTTGATTAAAAAATTGCCTGGTTCTCCAGGTTGGGGATTAATGCAATGGGCCAACTTTCCATTCATTGGAAAAAAGTAAATTTAAACAAATAAGGAAAAGAGGAAGACCACCGATCATCTAGATAGAAGAAATTCTCACTATACTGAGGAAACCAGAAATTTAAGATCTTTGAATGGACAAGCAGCAGTGGAGGATGAGAATTCAATCACTTCTGTAATCTTTGGTTCCGGAAAATGTGTAAACATTGTACAGCCGGAAAAAATAATAATTATGGACACACCAGTGCATAAGTCACCTGACGTGTTGGTCCTTATCCAGTAAAACTCCGCTCCTTTGTCAAACGTGTGCCTTAGAACTGTTTACCATACATCTTTAAAATCACTGAGGCAGATTGTTTCTATTCCCTACAATCCCAATCCTTCTCTGCACACCGTCACTGTTACCTGCTCAGTAGCTTTCCCCACTGACTTCCGACTTCTGGTCGCTCATAATGGTCTTGATCATACTGTGAATCCAATTACTTCTTGTTTGCACCTTATGCTCACTCATTTGTGAAACAAATAGATACAAGTTCTAAGACGAAACTATGAATGAGTCGATATTTCAAACATATTTAATATGCAGTTACTGTATCGGAATATTCACACACTATACGGAAAATAAACGAACACATTTAAATGTCGTTCCTTTTATTTATTTTATTTTTTTTAATGATGCCATTAAAGTATAATTCTACTGATAAATTGTTTTCAAAATTAACCACGTTTTTAAACTGTTCAGACGCTCCTGCTTCATAAAATCTTTCAGTAAATTCTTATAATTTTCTGTTTTGAAAAAGATCTTTCAGCCGATGCATTTGATATGTCTTTTTCTTTTTCTACTTCTGCACTACAAGAGTTACCTGTTACGGTAGCCATTTCTTAGATTTCCAAGACTACTTCCCGATAGTATACAAGGCCAGACTTGAACTGGAAGTCTGGTTGGGTGCATTCTGTTCTTGAGATCCACTCACCTTCTTCGTTTTCTTTTACATTATCCTGCCAGTAAAGGAAGATGAACATCTGATGGAATTTTTGTATTACGCCAAATCATGGAGAAGCATCAATAATTTAACGGAGAAACTCACATAGCTTTCAAGTAATTTTGTTAAAGCATATGAAAACGTTCGATAATCAATATAGCCTATACATACAGGCTAAGGTGGGTTGGACACATGAAGAGATTGAAGGAAGGAGAGGCTATGAAACCAACGGGTAGCAGAACAAGGGGAAGACTCCAAAGTAGATTTAAAGATGAGATATAGCAGGACGTCAGAAAGCTGAACATAAGAAACTGGAAAGCCAGGGCACGCAATAGGGAAGAATGGAGTCGACTCTTGGAGCAGGCTAAGACCCACCAAGGGCTGCACAGCCACGGGCGATGATGGTTTGAAATCGTTAATAAAAAATAATAAACCTCTGCTCAACAGTCCGTAAAGGACCAAGGCATGCCGCACGGCTTTTGTGTATAGTGTGACGGCTGGATGGCTAGTACAACGCGTCGCCAGACGCTAGTTGGGCTTGGAAACGTTAGTAGATCAAATTTGTAGAGTGTGAAATCCAGAGGGAGAGGTTATCCAATCAATAACCTGACTCGAGCAGTAAGCAGTTTACACAGAAACACAAAACTCCTATTATGTGTTAATAATGGGAAGTAAATACGCCATTTCAATGAACAAAGGGGTGAGACAAGTACCTTATATGTCTCCAGCACTTTTTAATATTTATAATCGCGATGTATTGAGGAAAATGACATTCAAGGGAAGTATAAGGCTGCGTGATGCCACCTTAATATACTGCTCTATGCAGACGATTCAATGCACCAAACAGCAGGAAAGGAAAGTCACCTTCAAACGGGAATATATTTACTGCCGAATACGAACAAAACAATACCATAAACTTCTTAGAGCTCTCCATCACAAAACTTGAACACAGGCACAAATTCAGTATATACAGAAAACCGACTACAACTGACACACTAATACACAACACCTCCAATCACCCAATACAACACAAACTAGCTGCCTTCAGAACCATGATACATAGACTTAACAACAACGCCCTAGATGAAAAAGACTACAAAGACGAACTAAACACGATAAAATATCTAGCAGAATCTAACGGATATGACAGAACAATAGTCAGTAAACTCCCACACAAAACACAAAACAAACAACAAACAAAGACAGAAAACAACAAATTCATAACACTAACATACATCAACAAATAAACTGAAAAAATAGCCCACAAATTCAAAAAAGCAGGATACAGAATCGCATACAAAACTACTAACAAAACAGAACACACACTATCAAAACACACACACAAAACACAAAATAAATTCGATATACCTGGTGTTTACAAACTAAATTGCTCAGATTGCAACAAATTCTACATAGGCCAGACAGGTCGTAGCTTCAAACAAAGATACATTGAACTCACAACGGCACTCCACTCCACTACAGAATCCACCTTTGCAAACCACCTCATTGAAGCAAACCACACATACAAAATCATCGACAATAACATGAACATTCTACACGTACACACAAAAGGCCGAAAACTAGACACTCTAGAACAATTGGAAATATACAAACACACGAAAACAAATAAAAACGACATCCTAAACGAACAGACGGAATTCAAATCACACGCATTATTCGAACATATCACACCCCACACACACAACATCGATCTTTCGAAAATCGATTTCGTCGCCAACAACAAGACGGACAGCGTTACCAGCGTCAACCTCTGAAGACGCTTTTTAAAAGTGAAAACCTGTTCAGGTTTTAAGGTAAACATTTTACGTTTCTACCCATAAAGGGTTTTGTGTTCCGAGTCGTAGTGAAATAATTATATTTAGTTAAGTAACGGACACGTCATGGACAACGAAATCCAGGAATATATTCATTTGATACTATTATTCGAGAGAAAAAACAATCTGATATCTCTGTGTTCAGGAAAGCTGTGAACATTACGCGTTTATCCTTTAACAGCATACTTTGAACTTGAAACAGGCGCGAGAATGACAGCAGCCGTCCTAAGAATATATTCTATAACTTGGAATTAATGAAACATATATTTGTGTCTACACATCGGCATGAAAACCACACAAGTGTGCGCTTATGCTGATGATATAGCTAGTATCAGCAGAAATAAAAGAGGGCTAGAGGAAAATCTACTAACACTAGATAGTGAAGCGCATGACAAAGGTTTAAGGATAAATGAAGCCAAAATCTAATACATGGAACAACTTCTACGGAATGTCACAAACTCAGTCAGTTGGCAATTATTCATTTGAACGTGTCCAACAAGTTTCTTAATTAGATTCACAAATTACTGAGAACAACTCTTGCTGCAGTGAAATAAAGTTCCGCATTGTACGTGGAAACAGGTGTTATTACTCGCATGAAAAGCTTTTCAAATCCGGGATGTTAAGCAAACAACTTGAGCTGACTATATAAAAATTCTTATACGACCGGTAGTAACATAAGGACGTGAAGCCTGGACATTAACCGCATAGACGAGCAACATCTAAGAATGTTTGAACGAAAAGTCTTGAGAAAAATCTTTGGACCTCTACAAACTGAAGATGGCTATTGGAGGATTCGAATGAACCATGAATTGGACCATGCGATTCAGAGTGCTGACATAGTCCGGTTTATTAAAAGTAGGAGGCTTGAGTCGTTGGGCCACGTAAGGCGAATGGATGACAGAAGAATGGCTAAGAGAATTGCAGTTTGGAGACCGGTAGGAAGAAGAATTAGAGGCAAACGCAGAAAGAGATGGTTGGATGACGTAGATGTATTTGAGATGTACGAACGTGAGGGGATGGAGACGGAGATGTGTAATGAGAGGGTTGAATGCAAGAGAGTCATTGAGTAGGCTGAAACCCACGCTAGGTTGTAACGCCAGGGAAAGGAAAGGAAAGGAATATTTGTGTCTACGATTTTTCTCTCATTGGCACGAAGTTGGTTAACAAACGGGGGTTGTTATTGCTACAACGCAATGAGAGGCCGTCGTGTCCGCCTGCAGCCAAATACGGCACTGATCCTTATAATCATGCAGCAATAGTCACGGTAATTGTTTTACTCAAGTTACGGCACTCAAGTTGTAACACAAGGAGATAAGTAGTATTACTTTCCTTTCTCACCTAGAACGATGACAGTCGACAACGAAGCAGCTGTTATAAGTGGTAATTAATTTTACTTCCATGTTTCGTAAGGAAATTGAACTATCGTGATGGCGAAAAAAAATCGTGTTCGAGATAAAGTCATTTTCTGAAAAGTGTGTGTGTGTGTGTGTGTGCGCGCGCGCGTCTGTCTGTAAAATTTTTTTTATGGTAAACGAAAATAAAGTTTTGCATATGTGCCTAAGTTATAGAGAACTCAAGGTCTATCGATTTTGGTGAAGATCGGTTAAGGGGGGAAGGGGTATTTACCTGAAACGTTTTATGTTTTAACAAGAGTAAAGTACTTAATTTTGATAAATAAATTATCCTGAAAAGAAAGTGATAATAATCCACTGTAGAGAGGTTGATGAAATATCTATAAATGAAATGGTTAGTTGAAGGGGAAGGGGTAATCTTTTAAAATGAAAATTCTAGTTGAAAGGGGAGGGGATGATTTTGTATATGTGTACTACGTTGTCGCCAACAAAGAAGTAGTTTCTATGGAAATATTTCATTTTAATTTGTCGAACATAAAACTCGATTTACAAGGAACACACCTAACTCGTTAGAAATTATCGAACCGAATTCAAGTAAATGATTTTAAATATAAATCTTAGAACATGGAAGTCACGTATGGCTCTTCATACCGATATTTTCATCTCGCAACAGCGTAGTTATATACATTGTTGGCACGTTTCTACACGTGAACGGGTCGGCTCCATTGAGGGCGATTAGGTGCGGTTGATGAATACTAATTGTGGTAGCAACGTTACGGTGACCATATTTTCTCAGTTGCAATCTTGGACACAAGGCAATAGTTGTCACCAGTAAGGGGGGGAGGAGGAGGTTAGGTTAGGTTAGGTTAGGTTCATCGATGTATACTACAGTATATGGATCGCGTGCTAGCGGCAGAAAACGGTCCGAAGCACGTATAGCTTCCCACACAATGGTTGGCAATAAAGCGTTTGGCGCTAAGTTAACACGTGTATTAATGGAGTCATTCAGTCAGTAATGCACTTGTTTTAACAGTTTACAATTACTGTATTACATTTGGGACAGTTCTACTGAAAATTTGTGCTTATGAAGATTTTATTATTACAGTATAACAGTTTGTTTTTACTTTTACCTAACTGATAACAGATGACAATAACTTAAGCGTTAACATTCATTTTACTGATTTTGTATCAAGCGAAAAATTAATTAGAGCGACATTAGACGTTTTAAAGATTGTAAAATATATGTATAATTTATTGATTATATCTGACAGTAAACTTAATACCAAAAAATGATTATATCAGCTTGCAAAAACTTTGCCTGCACAGTGTTTAGAAAACATATTTCAAACAATGATTTCTCTGAAGTCAGCCATGAAGTGAAACTTATCAAATTAATAATGACATTATTTTATAAAATCTTGTGCTATAATACTGCTAAGGAAAGAACCGCTGCAGCTACCTTCTCTAAGCTTGGTGTCTGCCAAAAGTTAAATAAATTTGTATTATTTAGTAATGTTTAATGTAAACAATTTTTATACAGTTAATACGTAAATATAATACAGTTTATAAATAAAATAAAATAAACAAAGTTAATGTAAATTAGCATTGCTTATTGAACACTTTAACGACCATGGCGAGCGTATACGCCAGCTTCTTTTACGTAATAAACATTTTAAAGTTTACGGCTCACGTCTTTTATTCTTTGTTTCCCTTATTCTTATCTTTATTCGTCTGGATTCAATAATAAATGTTCATAAATAAGAACGCAACAGAACTTAGCGATAAACTTAAATAATGTGTCAGAATACTGAAATCTTACAGTGAAACAAATGAGTTTATTTTGGAAAAGAACTTATTAAAAACGTACCACTTTGGAGTCATTAATTGTTAAAATGACACAGCTATACCATTTAACGCAAAATATAATCCGCTAAAGCAACAAAAGCTATAACAAAGCAAATGTCAGACTTTGTACAGTATATAGCATACGCAGTGTTCTTGCCAAACACTGATGCAGCGGTCGGACCGAATTCAGTGAATGCAGCACGCGATCCATATAGTATACATCGATGGAAAAAATGGAAGAGGAGGCAAAAATATGGGGGGGGGCTAAATTGTGAAAAAATCGCTAAAGCCTGTGTGCGATATCAAATTAAAGGGAATTTAAAGCTCCGAATATAGGGTTCAATTTTGAAAGTTTCAAAATTTTTGGACATCAGGTCCCAAGTAGGGAACATTTTGATAAAATCGCAAATTGGCTTGTTGGTACATCATCCTCTTCATTCACTTATTAATATTTACATAAATATATATTAACACTTTCACTGTGAACTTACTTTTAGGTTTTGATTACCCAAACGTTTCGACGTAGTATTCGTCTTTCTCAATGAGTTTTTAAATACTGAATGTCTGTACAGTAACGGTTACGGGATGTGTGTGTGTGTGTGGTGGGGGTTGCTGGTGGGAGGGGATTGGCGCTGGGATTCAAATTTTGTGTAGGTATCAGTGTATCAAAAAGTATGTGTGATCTGTAATGTAATTGTTCATTTAATATGTTGTTTGGTTGTAGTGTGTGATATCTGTAAATTTCAAATTGTTCTGCTGTGTTTAGTTTTCTACTTTTAGGTAAGCGTGGTACCACGTTAGTGGGGAGGTAAGAGGCATTTCTCGAAACAATGTTGAAAATACATATTCTTTTAGTGGAGGTTGTATGTGGCGTTAATTATTAACAAAGTGATTTGAAATTTGGTATGAAGTTCAGGTACGTTAGTACTATAAATGTATAAAATTCCATTCATTTATATTTATTATTTTAAAAGTAACATTAATTTGTTTAAAATCGCCTGTTTGGTAACTTTATGAGCGATTTGCATAAAAATAATTTACCGCATATAATTTTTATAAGTTCAGTTTTACTCGACATTTTATCCTGAACAATTTTTAATTAAAACATTTTTTGATCCTATGATCAGCGTCAGAGGTATTTTGAGAAAACCAGAAAAAACACGACTTCACAACTAAAATTGTCGTTAAAAATATGTTGCCGACCGATCTGGTAGGCCTACTCTATAGTTTAAGGGCGCATATACTTTCACGTCCTGAACAAATGGTAAAAAGGTGAAAGCCGCTTCAAACAGTTCCCGAAGATAAAATATTTTATATAGTCTAAAACCGGGAATTTTTAACAGTTTTTCGAGACACCAGGACCTAGGTCCGAAATCCGGGACTGTCCTGGAAAAATCTGGACTATGGTCACCGTGGGCAACGTGGACACAAAACTATAATCTAATCTTGCTAAGGGTGCAATATGATCGGTGGAGAGGGACAGTATCGGGCACTTAAGAACACGTTGTTAGATCCGAATGTTAATCTTCTGACTGCTTTAGTAACACGTGTTGTAGAGGTGTGCTAAAATAATATTTGAAAATGACAGGTACGAACGATACCGTTCCAAAAAAATAACACGCACAAATACCTGTTATTATATACTTATTATACATATACCTGTATTATATAATTTGTTACAAGAAATAAATTGAAACTAAAAGTATTAACATGAAACTTTACACTGTGATTTTATTAAGCCGTTACTGTTTAAAAGAAAATAAGATACAAGAGAATTTATATGCCTATCTCCCTTTGGGAATACTAATTTAAGTTTTCACTAGGGGTAAACAAACTGACATAGATTTAATATTAAATTATTGATTCCATTTTGGTTAGACAAATCATTTGCAAAACTCAGGCAATGAAATTTAGAGTGCACATAATAGTAGAACAAAGAATGTCAAAAAAATTTACGTGAGATGTCCAGTGAAGTTAAAATCATCTCCGAAATCACATTAACAAAAAGTACTATATGGCCTATCAGCCACTCTGTAGGTTATAAAACAATATAATTGGCTTTTCAAAATTTACCAAGTTGGTGACTAGTAGGCTATAATATATAATTTGTTATTATAATCTGTATTATATATCTGCATAATACACGAGAATAAATGTAACATTAGTACGAATTTGTTCATTTATTAAAATATCGGTATGGGGAACCATACAAATGCATGTGATGTAATGTAATGCAAATGTAAGCAAATAAACATGAGTGAGGCCAGAAATAACGCGAATTTTGTGTGTGTGTGTGTGTGTGTGTGTGTGTGTGTGTGTGTGTGTGTGTGTGTCTTCCCTGCCTTTTTACTTCCATATTCCTTAAGGAATGGAAGTATGGTGATGGCAAAAAAAATCGTGTTCGAGATTATTGCAGATTCTGATTCTACTACACTCAAAACATGAAAAAAAGTCGTTTTCCGAAAAGTGTCTGTGTGTCTGTCTGTCTATGTGTCTGTCTGTCTATCTGTCTGTAGATTTTTTTTCTATGGCAAACGATAACTGCCGCAAATTCAAACAGAATCAAATAATTTTTTGCATACAGCCCGGTTTTGCAGAGTTCTCGCGACCTATTGTTTTTGGTGAAGATCGGTTGAGGGAAAGGGGTAGTTTACCTGCAACGGTTTTTTTTTAGCAAGGGTAATTTTGTTTGTTTGGCAAACGATAACAGCCGCAAATTCAAACAGAATCAAATAATGTTTCGCATACAGCCCTGAATTGTAGAGTTCTCAAGACCTATTGTTACTTCCATATTCCTTAAGGAATGGAAGTATGGTGATGGCAAAAAAAATCGTGTTCGAGATTATTGCAGATTCTGATTCTACTACACTCAAAACATGAAAAAAAGTCGTTTTCCGAAAAGTGTCTGTGTGTCTGTCTGTCTGTGTGTCTGTGTGTCTGTGTGTCTGTCTGTCTGTCTGTCTGTAGATTTTTTTTCTATGGCAAACGATAACTGCCGCAAATTCAAACAGAATCAAATAATTTTTTGCATACAGCCCGGTTTTGCAGAGTTCTCGCGACCTATTGTTTTTGGTGAAGATCGGTTGAGGGAAAGAGGTAGTTTACCTGCAACGGTTTTTTTTTAGCAAGGGAAATTTTGTTTGTTTGGCAAACGATAACAGCCGCAAATTCAAACAGAATCAAATAATGTTTGGCATACAGCCCTGAATTGTAGAGTTCTCAAGACCTATTGTTTTTGGTGAAGATCGGTTAAGGGAAAGGGGTAGTTTACCTACAACGTTTTTTTAACAAGGGTATTTTCTATGGCAAACGATAACAGCCGCAAATTCAAACAGAATCAAATAATGTTTCGCATACAGCCCTGAATTGTAGATTTCTCAAGACCTATTGTTTTTGGTGAAGATCGGTTGAGGGAAAGGGGTAGTTTACCAGCAACGTTTTTTTAACAAGGGTATTTTCTATGGCAAACGATAACAGCCGCAAATTCAAACAGAATAAAATAATGTTTTGCATACAGCCCTGATTTGTAGAGTACTCAAGACCTATTGTTTTTGGTGAATATCGGTTAAGGGGAAGGGGTAGTTTACCTGCAACGTTTTTTTATCAAGCGTATTTTCTATGGCAAACGATAACAGCCGCAAATTCAAACAGAATGAAATAATTTTTTGCATACGTCCCTGAATTGTAGAGGTCTCAATGACTTTCGATTTTGGTGAAGATCGGTTAAGGGGAAGGGGTAGTTTACCTGCAACCTTTTACGTTTTAACAAGAGTAAAGTACTTGAAAATTTATTTAAACTTTTTGAAACAATGGTAATTGTTAAAAATAAAATAATTTTGTTGCCAGGCAATAAAATTATAATTTTTTCATTTTAATGTAATATAATATTTTTCATTTAATACAGCAATAAAAAGGCAGGTAAGACACAGCCTGGTTGTTTGGCTGAAAATGATTTTAAATATAAATCTTAGAATATGGAAGTCATGTATGGTTCTCCATACCGATATTATTGCTGTAGTCATAATAATAAAATGGAAACGTAAACATTACATAACTGAGATAAGCTTACCTGCCACGAACGATATATTATTTTATACATGTATATTAACTCATACATAATTTACATTAAAATGAAAAAAATTATAATTTTATTGCCTGGCAACAAAATTATTTTATTTTTAACAATTACCATTGTTTGAAAAAGTTTAAATGAATTTTCAAGTACTTTACTGTTGTTAAAACGTAAAAGGTTGCAGGTAAACTACCCCTTCCCCTTAACCGATCTTCACCAAAATCGAAAGTCCTTGAGATCTCTACAATTCAGGGACGTATGCAAAAAAATGTGATTCTGTTTGAATTTGCGGCTATCGTTTGCCATAGAAAATACCCTTGATAAAAAAACGTTGCAGGTAAACTACCCCTTCCCCTTAACCGATCTTCACCAAAAACAATAGGTCTTGAGAACTCTACAATTCAGGGCTGTATGCGAAACATTATTTGATTCTATTTGAATTTGCGGCTGTTATCGTTTGCCAAAAAAAAGTCCCTAGATAAAAAAAACCATTGCAGGTAAACTACCCCTTTCCCTCAACCGATCTTCACCAAAAACAATAGGTCGTGAGTACTCTACAAATCAGGGCTGCACACAAAAAATTATTTGATTCTGTTTGAATTTGCGGCAGTTATCGTTTGCCATAGAAAAAAAATCTACAGACAGACACACAGACAGACACACACACAGACACTTTTCGAAAAACGACTTTTTTTCATGTTCTGAGTGTAGTACAATCAGAATCTGCAATAATCTCGAACACGATTTTTTTTGCCATCACCATACTTCCATTTCCTTAAGGAATATGGAAGTAAAATAGCTTCGTCTCATTGGCATACAGATATTCTGAACCTCGCTGTTTTGCTTCATTTCGTACTTGTATGGCAATCGGTACACGCGCAGAATGAAGTATTTTGCACCAAAAAGTGGGTTCGTACTCGTGTACTCGTAATACTCCTAACGCTTTCGGTACTCGTTTATTTGTTGTTACTTGTGTACCCGTAATACTCCTAATACTCGTAGTACTCGTTTACTTGTTAAAGGCAGGACGATGTAAATTGAACACTGGGGTCTCGATGCGCAGTAGACAAACACCTCGTTGCGGGGGTAACAAAATTTTCATTCACTTCGCACATGCGCAGAACAGTTTTGTTGCAGCGTTTCATAGCGTGAACATCGGCTGCAACAAGACTGGCGGGAACAACGGAAGGATGTGTGGAACAGAGAGAGAAATAATACGGAAGTGAGACAGTGAATGTTATAGCCTCGTCTCCCCTCTCTCCTCTCTAGATAACTTAGCTGTACTTGAAAGTGGGGGTTATTGATGCATTGGTTCGGCGCAGGTTACTGTTCAGGAAAGGCTGGCGGGCCTATATTTGTGTACTTGTTTACTCGTTAGTTGTTAAGGGGGGGGGGTTGAATCGGAACAGGTGTTTCAACTTCTCAGTCACTGTTATATCCGTTCCACAATACCTATTATAGGTATATCGGCCCACCTCTAACCAGAGTATCCGACTGGAGCCGTTTAAGCCACGCGACCGTTGCGTTGGAACGGAGCGAGCGTATTCATACAATGTTCCTTTATGTGTCGTACGTAATCAGTGAGACTCATCGATCTAAACAACTGGATCGCGCTTGTGTGTAGTAGAGGTACGGAGCAAACGGTCTACCTGCTATCCCCACCCTCTGGGTGTCCACTGCAACATGTGTGCATACCGCATACCATAGTGTCACAATTACCCATCGATGCAATTACGTGTGTTTTGCTTCGACATACTACTTCTTGTTCAGTGACCTCACTAAAAATATATTTTCAGTAGACTGTTAAAATATTTAACCAACGTGCCCGTCCATTGTGCAGCCTACAATTGTACGAAGAGACATCAGAAAAGACATCAAAAATTCTTTATAATAAATGCTCAAAATAGAAAATATGAATAGGCTATACCAGTTACCGGCATATGTAGGCCTATCATATGTATCACAAAAGCGAAATTAGAATCACTATTGTACTGTTAAAAATATCAGATAGATTACATACGCGGCGCATAATTTGAGAAATCACTTTATAAATATTAATTTGTGCAAATAATTTTGTAGATAATCTAGCATAAGCCCATTTAGTTGTAAGTTTATTTGAGTTAATTGTAAGTTGTAAATAATTAATTGTAAGTTGTTAAGAATGTAATATAAAAAAATTATGTACTGTAGTAATGCAAACATTATGATGGTCAATAACATGTACATAATAAAAATTAAAAACACATTTAAATTAATAATTAGGAACTTTCTGTTGTATTTTCATCATCCCGTTGGTAAAATCTCTTATCCTTATTCCTTAAAAAAATTATTCTTTTAGTACTTTTTCTTTTAGTAGGGAAAGCGCAATGATAAAACAATTCAGTGTTGTGATGCGCTGCTCAAGTTCCAGCTTCGAGCGACGACAGCCAGGTGGTGGGGAGAGCTGAACGAGCAGGACCGTTTTGTTAGCACGCACAGCGCGATCCACTAGTTTAGATCGATGATGAGACTCAACGCAGTCACGTATATACTGACTTATTATAACGTAAACCGGCCGACACAAAAACGTGGAAACGATTATTCTACGAATAACAGGAAGTAATGAAATAGAGACACAACTACTCGAACAACAAACGAAAACAAGCTAATATGCTTAGCTGATATATTTAAACCAGCCGAGTGCAAAAAACAAATAAAACAAAAAGGAACAAACATATTGAAATACGTTTGGCACTCGCAGATGACTTTGCTGTACATTCTGAACATCTGACACCTGCAGTAGCACAAGTTAATTTTTTAGAGGACATAGTCAGTAGAACAGGCTTAAGAATTTCTGCAGAAAAAAAACAAATTTCTCACGAACATGAAAAATGAGCCAAAATTCCTGCTAACGGATATTGGTCGAAAAGAGAGGGTTAGAAAATTTAAGTATCTCGGGGTAATAATTCAAGAGAATGGTTTAGAAAAATCTGCTATAGAAGAAAGGATTCATAAAATGGAAAGAGATTATTTATATTCATGAATACCTAAAGATAGGCTATTTACAATAAAAAGTGCATATCTAAAAATGCAAAAATGAGGCATTCAGTACAGTAGTGAGGCCAGAATGCCTATATGCAAGTGAATGTCTAGCATTGAATTATAATTTAGACAAACTAGAAATATTGGAAACACGAATTATTAGGAAAATATTAGGCCCACGATAAACTTCAGAAGGTTAGTAATTAAGTAGTAATGATGTAATATATCAAAGTATAGAAAATATAATAAAAACAGTGAGAAAAAGAAGACTAATATTTTTTGAACATTTACATAGAATGGACGACAATAGGTTAACAAAACAGATCTTTAAATATCTATGGGGAAAGAAGTCAACATCAAGCTGGATTAAAGAAGTCAAAAAGGATTTAGAAAAAAATCATATAAACGCAGAAGAAGCAATTGAAAGAGAAGTTTTTCGGGCAAAAGTGATAAAAATGGAAGGAGCGAGAGAGAAAAACTCAGGTTCAAAGTGGACTGAAGACAGAAAGAAGAGACATAGTGAAAAGATGAAAGAATATTGGAGAAAAAGAAAAGAACAAGGAATAAAGAATTGAAATTGGTATGTGGTCCTCAGATGATCGATGCAAATAAAAAAAATTAAAACAAAAATAATAAAATATCGGTATGGAGAACCATACATGACTTCCATATTCTAAGATTTATATTTAAAATCATTTTCAGCCAAACAACCAGGCTGTGTCTTACCTGCCTTTTTATTGCTGTATTAAATGAAAAATATTATATTACATTAAAATGAAAAAATTATAATTTTATTGCCTGGCAACAAAATTATTTTATTTTTAACAATTACCATTGTTTCAAAAAGTTTAAATAAATTTTCAAGTACTTTACTCTTGTTAAAACGTAAAAGGTTGCAGGTAAACTACCCCTTCCCCTTAACCGATCTTCACCAAAATCGAAAGTCATTGAGACCTCTACAATTCAGGGACGTATGCAAAAAATTATTTCATTCTGTTAGAATTTGCGGCTGTTATCGTTTGCCATAGAAAATACGCTTGATAAAAAAACGTTGCAGGTAAACTACCCCTTCCCCTTAACCGATATTCACCAAAAACAATAGGTCTTGAGTACTCTACAAATCAGGGCTGTATGCAAAACATTATTTGATTCTGTTTGAATTTGCGGCTGTTATCGTTTGCCATAGAAAATACCCTTGTTAAAAAAACGTTGCAGGTAAACTACCCCTTTCCCTCAACCGATCTTCACCAAAAACAATAGGTCTTGAGAAATCTACAATTCAGGGCTGTATGCGAAACATTATTTGATTCTGTTTGAATTTGCGGCTGTTATCGTTTGCCATAGAAAATACCCTTGTTAAAAAAACGTTGCAGGTAAACTACCCCTTTCCCTCAACCGATCTTCACCAAAAACAATAGGTCTTGAGAAATCTACAATTCAGGGCTGTATGCGAAACATTATTTGATTCTGTTTGAATTTGCGGCTGTTATCGTTTGCCATATAAAATACCCTTGTTAAAAAAACGTTGTAGGTAAACTACCCCTTTCCCTTAACCGATCTTCACCAAAAACAAAAGGTCTTGAGAACTCTACAATTTAGGGCTGTATGCAAATAATCTTTTCATTCTGTTTGAATTTGCAGCTGTTATCGTTTGCCATAGGAAATACCCTTGTTAAAACATAAAACGTTACAGGTAAACTACCCCTTTCCCTTAACCGATCTTCACCAAAAACAATAGGTCTTGAGAACTCTACAAATCAGGGCTGTATGCAAAACATTATTTGATTCTGTTTGAATTTGCGGCTGTTATCGTTTGCCATAGAAAATACCCTTGTTAAAAAAACGTTGCAGGTAAACTACCCCTTTCCCTCAACCGATCTTCACCAAAAACAATAGGTCTTGAGAAATCTACAATTCAGGGCTGTATGCGAAACATTATTTTATTCTGTTTGAATTTGCGGCTGTTATCGTTTGCCAAAAAAAAAAAAAATTTCCCTTGATAAAAAAAACCGTTGCAGGTAAACTACCCCTTCCCCTTAACCGATCTCCACCAAAAACAATAGGTCGCGAGTACTCTACAAATCAGGGCTGTATGCAAAAAATTATTTGATTCTGTTTGAATTTGCGGCAGTTGTCGTTTGCCATAGAAAATACGCATGATAAAAAACGTTGCTGGTAAACTACCCCTTCCCCTCAACCGATCTTCACCAAAAACAATAGGTCTTGAGTACTCTACAAATCAGGGCTGTATGCAGAAAATTATTTGATTCTGTTTGAATTTGCGGCTGTTATCGTTTGCCATAGAAAATACCCTTGTTAAAAAAACGTTGTAGGTAAACTACCCCTTTCCCTTAACCGATCTTCACCAAAAACAAAAGGTCTTGAGAACTCTACAATTTAGGGCTGTATGCAAATAATCTTTTCATTCTGTTTGAATTTGCGGCTGTTATCGTTTGCCATAGGAAATACCCTTGTTAAAACATAAAACGTTACAGGTAAACTACCCCTTTCCCTTAACCGATCTTCACCAAAAACAATAGGTCTTGAGAACTCTACAATTCAGGGCTGTATGCGAAACATTATTTGATTCTGTTTGAATTTGCGGCAGTTGTCGTTTGCCATAGAAAATACGCATGATAAAAAACGTTGCTGGTAAACTACCCCTTTCCCTCAACCGATCTTCACCAAAAACAATAGGTCTTGAGTACTCTACAAATCAGGGCTGTATGCAGAAAATTATTTGATTCTGTTTGAATTTGCGGCTGTTATCGTTTGCCATAGAAAATACCCTTGTTAAAAAAACGTTGTAGGTAAACTACCCCTTTCCCTTAACCGATCTTCACCAAAAACAAAAGGTCTTGAGAACTCTACAATTTAGGGCTGTATGCAAATAATCTTTTCATTCTGTTTGAATTTGCGGCTGTTATCGTTTGCCATAGGAAATACCCTTGTTAAAACATAAAACGTTACAGGTAAACTACCCCTTTCCCTTAACCGATCTTCACCAAAAACAATAGGTCTTGAGAACTCTACAATTCAGGGCTGTATGCGAAACATTATTTGATTCTGTTTGAATTTGCGGCTGTTATCGTTTGCCAAACAAACAAAATTACCCTTGCTAAAAAAATACCGTTGCAGGTAAACTACCCCTTTCCCTCAACCGATCTTCACCAAAAACAATAGGTCGCGAGAACTCTGCAAAACCGGACTGTATGCAAAAAATTATTTGATTCTGTTTGAATTTGCGGCAGTTATCGTTTGCCATAGAAAAAAAATCTACAGACAGACAGACAGACAGACACACAGACACACAGACAGACAGACACACAGACACTTTTCGGAAAACGACTTTTTTTCATGTTTTGAGTGTAGTAGAATCAGAATCTGCAATAATCTCGAACACGATTTTTTTTGCCATCACCATACTTCCATTCCTTAAGGAATATGGAAGTAAAATTATTACTAATCAATAAAAACATTTTACTTGAATAACATTTTTTTGTGTACTCATGTTGAAAAATTTTGTTGGCGATAAAATGTAATTTTTAATACTTTCCAAACATTCTTTTCTAACGTTATTTTTGCTGTTATTCTTTTTATCTTTTACGGTTTCCTAGGAAATAGGCCTTAATATATATTAATGCAATTTGCGAAAGGAGGTTACGTGCAAATACTTGAAACCTGATAAGCCGTCAAATTAAAGATGTTTCTCACATCAAGCTAAAACTGTTGTAATTACTTGCATTTCAATAGGCCTTTAAATAAAGCAAACATAACAAAACATAATATTTTGAAATATATAAAATACATTTCACAAATATTGATTTTAACATGGATAAATTTGTTTATTTATTTATCCAAAGCTTTTCTAGCATAACACGTAAAGGAAAATAAAAACTTGACGAATGCAAACAAGTGACAAACTTGGTAACAACTTACCTTAAAATGGGTAAGCAACGTAACAATTGTATCTATTTAGAATACCGTCCTTATATTAAGAATTATTCAGTTCTCTAAGAGTAGAATAGTTCTTGACAAATGCTATTTTTATTTCCATGTTCCGTAAGGAAACGCAAGTATGGTAATCGCAAAAAAAAATCGTGTTCGAGATAAGGGTTAATTCTGATTATACTACCCCTAAAACATGAAGAAAAGTCATTTTCCGAAAAGTGTGTGTGTGTGTGTGTGTGTCTGCGTGTAGAATGTTTCTATGGCGAACGATAACTGGCGCAAATTCAAACAGAGTCAAATAATTTTTGCGTATGTGCCCGAGTTGTAAAGGACTAAAGGCCTATTGATTTTGTTGAAGATCAGTTAAGGGGAAGGCGTAGTTTACCTGCAAAATTTTATATTTTAACAAGAGTTAAGTGCCTAATTTTGATAAATAAAGTATCCTGAAAAGAAGATCATAATAATCCACTGTAGAAAGGTAGACGAAATATCTATAAACGAAAAGGGTAGTTGAAGGGGAAGAGGATCATTTTTAATATGTGTACTACGTTAACGGCAACAAAGAAGTAGTTTCTATGGAAATATTTCATTTCAGTTTGTCAAACATGAAACTCGATTTACAAAATGCAGCATATTTTTGACATGATACTGTCTTTTAGCTGGACATCGTTTGAAACTTTCTGTAACATTTTATTTACCGTCACGCTGTATGACGTCATCATTGCATGACGTCATTGGGTTGTTGTAAATAAAGGTTTGTTTTGATACATCGCTATATATATATATATATTATGTGTTAAAATAATATCACTGCAAACAATTAAACCAGATTTATAAAGCGTCCTGAAAGTTTAAAATCAAGTGTTAGCACAATTTACCAGCCGGGAATCGTTAACTAAAACCGCGACCGCTAACATGCTAACGTCGTCGCAGATTAAAGACCTAAGAAGCAAACAACACTGCATAGCTGTAGATAGGTTATTGTCTCTAGTTAATGGTTGTCTTCGTATGTGGTTATATTATTATGGTTACTGACTGACTGATTGTTTCTTTTGCGCAAATGTTGCGTTTAGCTGGCGGCTGAAAGACATTATCATGATCTTAAGCTTTTACCATTCGGTAAACGGTACTGTATATTTTTGTGTTTTTTTTTTTTAGAAATTATCGAACCGAATTCAAGTAAATGATTTTAAATGTAAATCTTACAACATGGAAGTCATGTATGGTTCTCCATACCGATGTTTCGATTGTATAATGACTGTTGTCTAAACTATTTTTCACTGAAAGCCAGTGGCGTTGTAACCACCAGCCTCAAATAAGAGACATTACTTGGTCAGTGTAGCGGATAAAACAGGTTTCTAGTTATGAAACGGCGTTGGAACATAGTTTAGTTTGACATCAGAAACGATTTGGTTAAAACTGGCACTTCAGCTCTTCACCGATTCAATTGTTTCGTTTCAAAAAATAAAAAAATATGTAATTGAGGCAGGCGAGATATTAGAGTAGGCCAAAAAATCATAAATGATCATGAAAAATCGGCGGGGGCTGTGTCGGAGCCACGGCCGCAAATCTTCAGAGCGTAGAATACGTCTGTGTGCTTTAGGGTTGCTAATGTGTTATGAATAAAATGAACAAACACATATTTAGTTTTACAAAGTACAAAAAATTACAAAATATATCAATACTATCGCATAGTAACAACAATAAAAACTGCAGGAACGGATAAAGGTATAGTTCCGATGCCGCTGAATATCATTTGTTTATTTAGGGTAATTAATTCTGGTCTCCATGGTGTTGCAACGCCATCACTTTAACAGCCACTATCTTTACGTCCATCTGGAACCCAGTCTGTCACAAACGTCACACGCGTGTCCAAATTCATTATTAAAGAATATTTTGTGGATGTGCTTTGTAGCTAACTGCCACGTTTTGCTGATTTCGATCGGCTGATACACTTGCGAAGTCGGGCGCTCTTCCTCATCCAACTCGACTTCAGTATTTATTTCCTTGTCTTTTAAGCGTTGTCGGTAAGTAAATCCTCTGACGTTCGACATTGGTCAATTTGGGTTTTTTGAATTCCCCATGATTTTCTCTACTCTCCTGTATGCGTTTACGATACTTTTGAGCACGTTTAGCATCCATATACCGCGACATTTTGTCCGAACACACGATTTTTACAACTTGAATTACGATTATTCAAACCTCTTAATAATATCACCGCTATTACGGTACACTATGTAGATAGTACTCGATGAGACAATTTTAACGACACCTCACTCAACGTTCTATCGCATCGGAAACCGGAGAAATACTAATTTTAGTGCGCGCCGAGCGACGCAAAACATTTCTATTTCTCCCCCTGCTCACCCCGCGCTGGATGATGCAATAGCCCGCTTATATTGTGCTATTTATTATCTTTGTTCCTTTATCTGTCGAGTGGTACCTCATATAAGCCTGAATCTTTTGTCGTTTAGATAATATTTCAATTTCAAACGTGACGTGAAAACGTAACGCTCGATTTTCTGGTTGGGGGGTGCCTATTGCTGGCTTGAAAGGTAAGACGTATTCTACGTCAAAAAATGAGAACCGCACATAGTGGCCAAGACGCTACTGTAGAGACACCACGACAATGACCTTCTGGCCTTAGGCCGAGGGAAGTGGTTGAACTGAATTTCATTTCAATGACCTTGTTGGGAACGCGGAAAACTGCTTTGATAAACTCTTTGTTTACTTTTGGCCTACACGTTTTCTTGTCTTTGATAGCCATTTAACGACTTCTCCTGCTCCTACTACTCATCATAATCTTCATCATCTTCTTCCTCCTTCTCCTCTACCAACTTACTCTTACTGTTGTTGTTCTTTCGGTTTTATTTCGTTTTTAGAAAGTTATTGATTATTTCTTTGTACATTTCTAAAATATACTGTCAAAACAGTGTAAAACAAACTATACATTCACTTTTGGAATATAAAAATATAAAAAAGATGATTTATTATAAATAATTATGAAACAATAATAATTGCGAAGAAATATGAATACTGTGTTTGTGTATGTGCTGTAGTAAATGACCAAACGGATGGTGGAGTAAAAGTGCAACGAGAAAGACTTAACATGTTAAGATTTGCAGACGACATTACAATATAGGAGAAAATGAACGGGAGTTAAGTGAGTACGAGGTTATAAGGAGTTACGTATAATGTTTTTGGGCAAAGAGTAAAATTTAAAAATAAATATTAATAAAACTAAAGTGATGGTTTGTAGTAAACACGGACAGTTCAGTATGAATATATTGCTGAATGGGAAAAAGATAGAGGGAGTTAGAGAGTTCACCTACTTAGGAAGTAAAATCACAAAAGACAGAAAATGTAAAAGAGAAATTTTGAGTAGGATCGGGCAGGCTACAGATGCATTTCACAGTAAACGGAAATGATTCATTTCTAAAGAAATAGCCCTGGAAACATGAAAGAGGTTCCTGAAGAGTTACACATAGCTTATATGGATGTTAGACGTGGAGAATTGGAACAGAGAAAAGGAGAAGATTTGAAGCACTGGAAATGTGGTGTTATCGAAAGTTACTGAAAGTAAGATGGACCGACAAGGTTAGAAATGATGAGATGCTGACTACAGTTGGAGAAAAAAAAGTGTTTGGCAAAATACTGTGAAGCAAAAGGTTGAACTTATTGGCCATGTTATGTGTCCCGAGAATATGATAAAGACAATAATAGAAGGTTACATTGAAGGGCAAAGAGGAAGAGGACAACCGAGACTCCAACTTACATGGTGATGTAAGTTGTAATTCCTATGAGGAGATGAAATGGAAAACACAGAGAAGATCGGTATGGAGGACTGTTACAAACCAACCTCCGGATTGGTAACTAAAGAAGAAGATATATATACATATATATATATATATATATATATATATATATATATATATATAGAGAGAGAGAGAGAGAGAGAGAAAGAGGAAGAGATGAAGAATAGAATGTAGGTTACAAATTTTTTAAATGCAAAACTAAAAAAAAAAATATTATCAACTGAAAAACTGCCACCTTTAAACATTGTGAAACTGAATTTATAATACCGTATATATAAAATAACAAAAATTAAGTAAAATAAAAATTATCATTAGTGAGGGTAATAATTATTAATATTTAAATGTTAAAAATTAAGGATGGAGGCCTCGTTTCAAATAAATGCCACCAGCTTCAAATGCTAAAAAGGGACTGATAACAATTGTAAGAATTATATATATACATATATATATTGGTGTAAATCTGATACGATTTTTTTTTATCTGTGAATCACTGTTTTCTAAATTATTGATTATTTATTCTGTGAATCATTTAAAACGTATGCTTGGTTGAATGTTATCTAAACAAAAGCTAATGATTTAGACTGTGGGCGTTTGTTTGAATTAAATAAAAAAAAAGATAATTGCTGTGTTTTCCACTCGGGGAAATAAAGAAAATCCGAATAATTGCGACTAATAATAACTGTTAGTGCAAATAATTACAACAATTGTTACAACAATAATTATTATTGTAATTATAAACATTTATGCTCTGTTTATACGGTTGTACATTAAGCTTTGTTTTGTACATTTTGTGTAAAATGTTATCAAACACTCTCAATGCGAAGTAGGCCTATATAGTTTAATGTTACTCATCACGTGACTGAAATATAATACAACGGAGAAGTCATTAGCATTTATTAATATTTTGTAAGCCTACTGCATAAACATATCACTGACTGTGAACAAAGTAAAGGCCAAGGGCGCTCAGAGATATCTCACGAGGACACAAAGTATTCGAATGTTTCAACATGTTTATCTCTCCTTTACCGGCGGTGATCCAGAATTATAAACATAGTAAGCTAGAAGCTGTAACTAGATAGAGCCAGAAGCTTTAAACATAGTAAGCTTAACAATCGTTGTCGGTTATCTTATATTGGTGAAAAAATAATAAACATGTATTAATAAACATTATTACTTGACAATGATTCACGATATTCTCCACTGCGAATCACGTACGTGTGTTTTATTTGATATTCTTCATTGATATATATATGTGTTTCACTTAGTTAAGGCATTGTTGTTACAGTGAATGAATAAACACTTTTGATACAGGATTTAAATTGCTCACACACACACACACTGTGCCGGGACTTTGAATTTTCCCGGCGCGTGTAGAGTGGTTCAGGGCTACCAACACGGTTGGCAGCACTGCCGGGCTGTGCGTTGTCGAAGCTGCGGCGACGCGATTTAGTGACCAGTCGTGGTTAGCTGTTCGCTGTGTTTTGGGATTTCAGAATGGCTGTCTAGTTAGGTTAGCCAAAGGCTTTATTTTTGACAAACTGGGACAGGTTTGTCTTATGCAGGCAGGTACGACCTACACACAATTCTTTCAGTCTCATTTCTCAGCAAGCCTTCAACCAGGACATTTCCTTTGGTCTGACGGCCGAGGTCAGGTGTGTCTGCATCCTTTTAATGCGTCGGTAGACTCCTAAAGACGTTCAGGGTCCCTGCCTCAGCCAGGAAAAAGGGGGAAGATCGGTGGTCATGCGAACATCTGTGACCACCAGCAGAGCGGTTCTACATTAAGGCGCTCCCCGAAGCCGTCAGACCAAGAAATGCGGAAAAACCAAAATACACCGAAAGATCCAGAAAGACCAGGAACGACTTCCAGTAAGCATTCACCATAGTCCAGAGACAATTTTCGGAACCCCTGCTCCACAGTTCATCCTGTTTCAACTTGAGTTCGGCGCTACATAGCCTACTTACAGGTGGGAGCGTTTCATTTATGTCTCTTCTAACTACATCAACTCCATAGACTGGCTACCCTTGTTTTCTACATTAAATATGTGTCAACTCAATCCGTGTAACAGACTCATTAAGAACTGAAAATACCACAAGGTCATAAGAACTGAAGTTCGTAAAAATGTAACTGGTTCCATTGTAACTTGTCTAACATACACCGTGAGGGGTGGTTAAACTGTTGTACTAAAGCATGGTTGCTTTGCTTAAACTATGTGCAGTCAGATTATCTTTATTACCATTATTTTGATTATAATCATTCTTGAAAGGTTATTAGTTTTTTAATTAAGTGGTTGGGTTAACTTTGGTATGGTCCGTCATTCCTACTGGATTAATGTTCTCGTTGTTCTCCCTCATGGGGTATTCTGATTCTGATTGTACTTCCCTCAAAACATGAAGAAATGTCATTTTCCAAAAAGTATCTCTGTGTCTGTGTGTAGAATTTTTTTCTATGGCGAACGATAACCACGCCAAATTAAAACAGAATCAAATAATTTTTTGCATATATGTCGGAGTTGTAGAGGACTCAATGCCGATTTTGGTGAAGATCGGTGAAGGGGGAAGGGTAGTTTACCTGCATCGTTTTACGTTTTATAACAAGAGTAAAGTACTTAGTTTTGATAAATAAAGTATCCCGAAAAGAAGGTCATAATAATCCACTGTAGAAAGGTAGACGAAATATCTATAAACGAAAAGGGGGTAGTGTAGAGGGTAGTTTCTATAAATGAAAATGATAGTTGAAGGGGGAGGGAATAATTCTTTTATATATGGGTACTATGTTATCGACAATAAAGAAGTAGTTTCTATGGAAATATTTCATTTCAATTTCTCAAACATAAACCTCGATTTACAAGGAAAACACCTAACTTGTTAGAAATTATCTAACTGAATCAAAGTAAATGATTTTAATATAAAATACAGATATTTTCTTAATTTGTAACCCTATCCAGCAATGTAAGTGTACAGCACATTTCCCATTATCCCATTTCCATGGCTCGTAATCTTCTCCTCATATGTTCTGTAGTTTCCCACACTTAAGGCCCATATATTTCGGTATAATACTTTTCACTATTGTCTTATGTATTTTGATTTTCGTTTCGGGTCTTAGTTGATTGTTCCACAAAGTGGAATGTAGCGATAGGCCTGTACGATTTTTTTATTTCTGTTAAACTTGTGCCGTTTTTATAAAAATGGTACCAAAAATACTTGTATGACTCTACTCCCTCCACAAATTCCCGTTCCAATAATATATATCAGCTTGTATTTCAGACGACAATATATTCAGTCTTACTTTTATTAATTTTTGAGCGCCATATCTAGTATTCTTCATTTGATTTGCTAAACTCGTGACAGATGTCATCGTCATCCTCAGCTATAATTACTTGACCGTCCACGAAATGCAAAGTGAAGAGCTTTTGTCATTGATAACCAGCCAGATGTTGCGACAGGTGCCCCCCCCCCCCACCTTCTAAATCTGAATTGAAGTATATTGTACATAAAATGAGCAGAATTGAAAAGGCAAGAGCAGTGTACATTAGAATGAACAGGTTATTCCAAAGTCACGATTTAACAATAAACACAAACATGAAACTTTTACGCTGCTACTTATTCTCGGTCTTCTTCTTGAACTTCTCGTAGAATCTTGGACTTTGACTGAAGCCACAACTAAAAAATTTTAATCTTTCGAAATGTGGCTTTACCGTAGAATACTGAGCATTTCATGGACACCACATATAACTAACGTTGAGGTTCTTAGAAAGATGTAGAAAGAAAGGAAAGTTATTAACAGAGTGAAGATAAGAAAGCTTCAGTATCTGGGACATCTCATGAGGAACGAACAGTGTAACGTTTTATTTACGTTACAATTCGGGAACCTGGTTAATTGGCTCAGGTCAATTAGGCTGCCATCATCTTTACAAACTCGTAAATAACTATTACGTACACAAATGTTAAATAGGGTCCCGTGAATTGAGGGATATTGACAAGGGATTTGGTAGATATATTCACTCACCTTTTGTATAACCATGACATCTCTTTATTACATAAATTTAGCAATGAGTATATTAAAGATAAAACATTTGTACCTCTTGTACAAAGAGAATTAGAATAATTTAGTACTGAGTTAGCATAGTTTTTCTTTTATTAATACCCTCGGATCCGAGTACTTCGTTTCAGCATATGATATTACCTTTATAATATTTATTCTTGTGTTATCTTAAATACTGCTTTATTTAACCAAAAATTATTTAAATTAACGCATGTTATTTCTAAACATGAAATTACATTTAATTTAATTAAATCAGTCTTTCTTGTTTTACTTAAAGTTCAGTTTTTATCTATTTAGTGTTTATCATACAATATTATACTTCAAGTTTTGAACCACTGAATTCAAAGTTCAGTGTCACCTGTGGGTATCATCCTCGGAGAATCGGCGACTCTCTCGGTTGTCCTGGTGTCTTGTAGTTTTCTTCTGAAGATCAGGTTTCTGTTGTTGGTGAAGTTTGGAAGTCATTTTAGACATGGTGAGTCCTGGTTCTCTCCTTTTTAATAAGTTGTAGTAATCACTTGTTGTTTTGGACTTTTACACAAAAGTTTTATTCACTTGTAATCACGTCACATGTTGATTTAGTTATTAAGTTTCACATTATGATTTCACCATATTTCTAATTACATACACTTTATTGTTTAGATTCCCAGAGATGTCATAGACGCACAATTCTCATTCACACTCACTTGTTCACTACATATTTACTTTAATTATACTTGTAGATTATATTCGCGGTTCACATGTTGTTTAAATTTATTTTTAGTGCCGCTACATCTCAACTGTGAGTTTATTTACTTTTGAAAATATAATTATTATACCGCATCTCGGCAGTATGCTGTTTACGCTTCGACCGCTCCATTGCAAGTGGTTTATTAGTTAAGGGGTGCGAGTAGTAATCTCGCTTCACTTACTATTCAGCATAAAAGTAGTTCCATATTCGATTAATATTTACTCGTTTATTCTCTGACATATTTAATTATATTTAATTATACTACGGTATCTCTTACTTATTATTTTATTATTGTACATCATTATGTTTTTTATCAAGTTCCGATTTAATACAATTATTAGTCATATTCACGGGTAATTATGCGTGTTGATGCCGGTTTCGGCAGGTTAAAGCCGGGTTAATTATTAAGGGGTGTTATCGCAATTTTATTATAGAATTCTTTTAATTTTAAAACTATTTATTTTGGGTATTATGGCGGTGTTACATTATCATTTTCTTTAGGGGTTTATGTTTAGTTTTAATGTGAGATTTTAAATTATTTTAAATTTCTTTTACTTCATTTTTCCTCTTTTAAAATCGTCACAACAGATATTTTACTTATTGCAGTCCATACTACAGGGAAAAGTACTTGGAAAGAGAGGAGTTGGGCGATCGAGAATCTCATGGCTGAGAAATTTAAGGACCTGGTTTGGCATGAATACACTGACAGTTAGAATAGTCTGTATGATATCCAACATCCGAAACGGATAGGAACTATCAGAAGAGCAAGTACATAAAATGGGTGCCATAGCACAACCTTGTCGCAATCCCTTGGTGACTGGAAATTCATCAAACAGTCTTGAGCCTATAGTTATATTGCTATAAAGTTGGTATATAGCACTTCCGCAGCTCTAACGTATACATCGCTGACACAATGTTTAAATAACACTGATCATAGATTATTCAGTGGAACATTGTCACATGACTTCTTGCTGTGTATAAATACTAAACGGGTTTCTATATTTCTTGCCATCCTTTATTCAATAACTTGATTTAATGTAAACATATTATCTAATTGGATTTCGTTGTCCATGACGTGTCCGTTACTTAACTAAATATAATTATTTTACTACGACTCGGAACACAAAACTTTTTATGGGTAAACCTTACTAAAGGGAAAACCCTGAACCGGTTTTCACTTTTAAACAGCTTCTCATAAAACGTTTTGTGTTCCGAGTCGTAGTGAAATAATTATATTTAGATATTATCTAAACAAGATCGGCATGCAGGAAACCCATTCTGTTTCTCAAAATATAAAATGTTTTCGAGTCCTAAAAAGATGTATTTTTTTTTAAGTTATAGAGATGCGTATGCAAGCAAGGACGACTCGAACGTGTTGATTGAGGCAATTAATTAATAACTGTCAAAATAATATACATGTAGATATGCGCGGTCAACGGGCGTACTTTCGTCCGCGGAACCTGTTTCATTGTTGGAATTTCCACCAGTTGTGTCGCGGTGCCAAGACCGTTCGCAATCAGTGCGGGTAAGGCCAGAATACGTGGACACAAATGATGGTATGCTACAGAATATGTAAACACACACACACACACACACACACGCGCGCGCGCGCGCGCGCGCGCACACACAATGTGATCGTTTTTAAATAAGCCATTTGCATACATTAGATTTAGTTTCCAACAATTGGTAGGCTACTGTGTAGCAAGATCGTAATCAGCAAAAAAACTACTATCTTTTATTAGCCACGTGCACTGATTTTAAATACATTTGAATTTCGATAACTCGAACGCCATTACGGAATCGAAATAAAATCCCAGTTAAAGAAAATCTGAATTATAGAAAACCAATTTTTAAATTATCGTACCCAGTTTGGAATTAATGCTAAATAAATATGTAACGAAACACGATAAATAAACTACATATTTAAATATGCATTAAATAAGTCTATACAATGTTTAATTTGAACGTTTTAAATTAAGGTACAAACAAACTAGACCACGTCGTATTGTAAGTGTTCTTTAACGGTTCATTAGACCTGTATACGAGTGTCTGTAAAAATAATTTTTTTAATTTTAAATTAATTGTAGAATAATACATACAATTAGCTCACCTGTTAATTATTATGTGCATACAATTTGAATACATTTTGTTACATTTTCATAAAAGTTTGGGAATTCTCTACATAAGGAATCTAATAAAATATATTCAATAACCCAATGCGATACACCGTAAACCTATGTCCAATAAACTCATATTTACTTTTAGTTTAAAATACACATTTATGTATCTTTTAGTAAATTAAAAGATATACAAAGGATAGGTCTATTTAATATGTGAAGCGCGTTGGATATTGCATTTAATATTGCATTGGAATATGTAATTAGAGGCTTATCAATAATTAGCTCCAATCTGTTAACAAATAAAACTGTACAGATAGCCGCATATGCAGATGACATTAACATCATGTCAAGACGGATCACGGCAGCTAAAGAAATATTTCTGGAGCTTAAAAACAAAGCCAAGGAAGTTGGGCTAGCCATAAATACGGATAAAACAAAAATGCTTATCCAAACAAGAAGGGACCAGGTTCATAACAACATCGAGATAGAGGAGGACACAATTGAAGTGGTGGACAATTTCACGTATCTAGGAGTGAACCTAGCAAAGATTGGATCAGAGGAGCCGGAGATCCAAAGACGGACCACCACGGCTAACAAGGCATACTTCGCATTGCTGCCATCATTTAGGTCTGGGGATGTACACAGGGAAACAACAATGAAAATATATAGGACTGTCATCAGACCGGTGCTATGCTACGGGTGTGAGGCATGGACCATCACACAGAAAACAGTCGACATAGTAGACACCTTTGAAAGGAAAATCCTCAGACGCATTATAGGCCCAATACAAGAAAATGGCTCATGGAGACTGAGATACAACAACGAACTGTATCAAATATATAAATAGATACCAGTCTCAAAATTTATAAGCATACAAAGATTGCGTTGGGCCGGACATGTTATGAGAATAACCATAACATATCCATGTCCATATGCGGACATGGCAAGAACCCCAAGAGGGCTTTGATGGGTACATGGGAGGGAACGAGACCTAGAGGCAGACCGAGGAGGAGGTGGGAAGATGGCGTTGCAGTTAGACGCGAGGGACATGGGGATAAGAAACTGGAGGAGGGTTGCAGTGGATAGAGTGGATTGGAGGCGGAGATTGGTGGAGGCCAGGGCCCGACTTTGGCTGTAGCGCCATAGGAGGAGGAGGAGGAGGAGGAGGAGGAGGAGGATAAATAAGCGCTATACGGAACCTCCAGATCAGTAATCAGTTGATTTTTTTCGGGTACCGCTGTAAAAAGGAGTCTAGCGTGAAAAGTGGCTCAAACTCGGAACGCGTTGCTGAATGTTTTGCCATAAAAATCTCCCTGAAAATACGCCTTTTTTCTAATTTTATCAATTAAATTACAACATGTTCGTGTTATTGCCACATTAAACTAGTGTACAAATCGCCATGTAAATATTTTCATCGTGGGAATCGCTTTCGGTTTGTAATACACCAGCTCAAGTGGCATCCGACCAACAATGGTGTAAAAGCTGAAAGTATTCGTCACGAGAAAACGACTTACATAGTGGTTTGGGTAATACCACACACAATACGGAAATAACTCTGTGTGTGTGTGTGTGTGTGTGTGTGTTAGTTTAGGGTCGTTTGCTATACGTTTTCGTTTTGAGTCTTAATCGGGCTGACACAATGCTTTTGGGCCGCAGAAGTCATAAAACAACACTGTCTGATACAAATATGTACAATTAAATAGAACCGTCCTATTCCATACGGGCCAAAATAGGAAATCTGCAGAAAACATAAATTCCACTAGTGAAAATAAAAAAAAAATTTACATTGTTATTTTTTAATGAAAAATGAAGGTACAAGATTTTCTCTTTACAACAATGTATAGTATAATAGTACTTTGACGCTTAATTCATATTTGAATACTTTTCTGAAACACACCTTACACACTAAAACGTGTCCTCTAAAAACGAAAGGTATCCTTATTTTGAATAACAAGAATAATTCGATTCTTGTGATCTCCTCCATGGAAATGAAATAATAGACAATTTATTCTCAAATAATTTGTCAGAGTAGCCTACTCTCTGTATCAAAACTGTAAAAAGTGGACTTCAGTTATATACGACAAATTATAAATTCTCGCACCGCCCTAAATTCTCAGGTAAAGCTGTCATGTAGCCCCTATGAGTTTGAACATAAATAACAAGATTCAAGGGACCGGACAAATGTCCTCGTTAAAACCGGGTGCTCGCTACATCCGAGTTGTCGACTAGCAAGCCTAAATTTTGATACCGTGATTATCGAACACACAACAAAAAAAGTCTACTACAGAAGTGGCTTTTCACAATAAAATTTTGACATTCTATTTACATTCTACCCTTAAAAGTAAAATTTGGACTTTAAACATTTGTTAGACGCTAACATCCGTATAGTACATTCGCGAAAGTAGTAAAAGTAAAAACTTACCAAAAATCAGCCGGCTACCTGGCAAAAACGCAAAACTTTCCGTGGCACATGTAGAGTATTTACTTTTAAATACCAAGAAAATTCATTCTAATTTATTTGTCTTTTTGTTCTTTGTTCTAAATGGAATCGTCAAAATTATATTTCGCACACAGAACTTGATTAACCTTAAAAAAGCCATCTATTTTCGTTTGTTTAGTAATTTTGTATCTGTAGGTATCAAAACAGTTTTGTAATTTATTTAAACATTCCGCGAATTCATCACTCACATTATTAGTTTCACTAAAATTGCGTTAATGATTTTAAACGAATGTTTAAAATGCTGTATGGTATCCAACTTTTTTAGATCTTAACCCATATGAATAAGCCTGCGGCAAAATGCTCGTTATAACCAACTCTCTAATGCGTTCCTACTAGTTAAAAGCGAGATTAATTATCATTAATAATATGCAAAACCAAACAACTTTTGCTCGTTACATCCGAGTTCTCGTTATAAGCGAGCTCGTTATTCACTGTATACTGACTAAGATCAATTGGGACAGGTATGACAGCAGGTCAAATACTGTGTGCGCCATGTGGTTAACGTTTAGAGAATGCTTGATGAAGAAAGGGTACGTACTTTGGACAAAACTATATCAGAGTACCAAAAGAAGGCTAGAAAGGAAAGTGGACTTAAAGAAAGCAGAACTTAGTGACTGTGTAGACTACAGCCCAGGGAGGCTTCCGCGGCCGGTGTCCATTGTGTTTTTGAAGTCTTCTTCCGGTATGGACCGTGTCAAAAATGTCTTGTATGAAGCGTTTCACTCACATTACAATGAGTATCCTCAGATCCAAGTGACGATGTCACTTAGACCTGGGGATACTGATTGTAATGTGAGTGAACCGTTGTCATACAAGACATTTTTGAACCGGTCCATACCGGAAGAAGACTTCAAACACATATAGGGCAGGGCATATTCTAAGGCTAGTGAAATATAAAGTTCCTATAAAGTTAGTCTTTTTGTTTTTTGTCGCTTCCGCAGATGAATCTTTTGTTAATAAAAGAAATAGTTTCTCAAAAAGTGTTAACTTATTTTGTTGAAATTTGTACAGGATATTCACTGCAGAAAGGAACGTGCTTTAACGAGTCAGTTTTTTAAACTGATTCTGGTATAGGTACTCTGGGTACCTCTAAACTGATAGATAGTTAGATATTTAGATACAGACACCGATAAGGGGGAAAGAGGTAGATAGATAGAGAGAGAGAGAGAGAGAGAGAGAGAGAGAGAGAGAGAGAGAGAGAGAGAGAGAGAGAGAGAGAGAGAGTGTGTGTGTGTGTGCTCGCGAGTGCGTGTGTTCATGTACACACTTAACACTGCACGCGCATGGTCGGGAATTTTTTTAAATTAAATTCTTAACGAATGTTTCTGACGAATAATAACAAAAATTTCGAATACTATCATTACCGCTTTTTTCAAGGGTAGGCAAACAAAGTAAGAAATTGTTCAGAAACTATCGTGTCTTGTGATCGATTAATTTATCGTTAGGCATTATTTTGTATTGACATAAATCATCGATACATTTGTTATTTCATAAGTGATTTATATATTATTCTTTGATCTAATTAAAGTCAGAAAAGTCAATAACGATGTCAGACAATATTTAAACAATGTTTAATAAAGTCATCGCGAAGACTTTTGTTGTGGACAGAGGAAGAAAAATTGATAATATTACTGCGAACGAAGCAAGATTACGAATTATAATAACAACAATGATAATTGCCACCATCAATATCATTATCTAAATAATCGTAGCTACTATTATTACTACTGCTACTACTACTAATACTAATACTACTACTCCTACTACTACTCCTACTACTACTACTACTTCTACTGCTACTACCACTACTACTACTACTGCTACTACTATTCTTTTATGAATAATAATAGTAGTAATAGTGGTGATGAATAATAATGGTAATAATGATGATTATTATTGTTATGAATAATAATGTAATTACTACTATTTAACTGTAACACTACTATAGGAATTGACACTGTCATCGTCATTATTATTTTAATTCTTTAACCATTTGTCATTATTTTCGCACGACGTCAGTTAAAAATAAAATTTATATTTTTACTTATTATACTTCTCACAATAACAATATTTATCGATTTCTTTTAGGAGTGTACTTATTGTCGTCTTGCACAAGAGTTTTCACGCTGTGGATGCTGGGCTTCCTAAGCTTCGCACGCACTGTGTCTGTAGACTATATACTGTTTAGCGATATATCGGAGTCTATGTACTCCACGCGCACACAAACACGCCAATACAATTTTGTAATAATAAATTTACAAAAATTTATAAAAATTATCTATATTAGATAATTTTTCAACTACGAAAACTTACAGAAACATTGATTAAACGACCATTTCATTAATAACATAACAATTTTTGAGCATACGATCGAATAATAAACACAAAAAATTCCTAAACAGGCGGATTTGGGTTACAGTTCGTTTTAGTCTAACACCCTGCTGGATTTTTATATTCCTTTTTCAAATATTTGATCACATTTTTGGACCCTGACATCCAAAAGCTTAATTTTTTTTATAAAACGAATCTTATATTAAAATTTGGTTAAAAATCCCTTTAGTTCGATACCCACATTTTTTATAATTTTATCCCCCTTACATTTTTGCTTCTCGCCCCAAACAATAGGGTTATGCAGGGTAAAAGTGTAGACACATACGCAGAGCGATTTACACGCTCAACATTTATCGAGAGACATAACCGAAGTAGATAGACACCTAGTAAATGCCAAACGTTCGAGTTAAAACTCAGAAAGCTGAAAATAATTATCATTCAGCAATAGAAATTGTATACTGTTTATTTTACAACTGTTGGAGGTACAACATTTTACTATTAATACAAAAAAAAGACATAAACTATAACTGTAGTAAAATCGTAGTTTAAAATCACAATTAGTATCCCTTTAATGTTATGGGATCAACTTTGTAAACACGATCTATTGAGAAGCGCCAATAATAGAGCAATAATATAATACAGTCACAACACTAGCAACGTAATAGGTCAACTACAGTGATAGAACAGTCATTACTTAGAAATTCGATAAGAACGGTAACGGTATGTCTTAACTCAAATGTTTATATACTGACAGGTTGCTTAAAAGTTCTCCATAACAACTATGCTGTTCAGTATCCATGTCGACCGAACAGATTAACATTAATAACTCTGAAGTTTGGTTAAAGATATTCCGGTATCGTTGACAAAACAGTACCGGTAGTGACTTGAAATGAAAATGTTTTCCCTCGCCTATGCAAATAAATGAATACGTTTGTGATTGGAAATAATTGTGTTTGGCAGGTGAAGTGTAAGGTTTTTATCTCAAATATGAATACATAACCACTTATATGCGAAACAGCTGATAAATATGTATGTTTGGTTTTAACATTTTTTTTTAAATTTTAACGTAGCTAATAATAATAATAATGATGACGATGGTTATATAATAATAATAATAATAATAATAATAATAATAATACGATAATAATAATAATGGATAAAAATATTAACAATAAGGCAAGATTTTTACTGTTTCACTAAGTATTATTATCACGAATTTAGTCTGTTTTTATATTACAGTACTTTATTTTTAAAACAGTAGGGTGGGTAGCCTACCTGGGAGAGGGTGGACTTGAAGGTGGTAGGCTTGAAGACGTCGTCGTCCTCCTCGTGGTCGGCGTCATGGTTGTTCTGCTGTACGTCGCCGTCGCGGTCCTGTACGCTCGCCGTTACCATGGTTACCAAACAGCACACAGTTGCGTACTGAGCGGTTGCAGCGCCGTCCCGAACCGCAGGCGGCCAGCACACCACACCTCCGCTGGGTAAAAGTGGATTACACACGCATGGGGCAGCCTTGACAGTGCGCGCGTATCAACTAGCCTCCAAATTTACAACACACACACACACACACACACACACACACACACACACACACACACACACACACACACACACACACACACACACACGTTACGTACTACCGGAGAGCGTGTTGTTAAACAAAGAAAGCTAGTTGTAGCTGTTCTTGGTTAGAAATACATGTTTACTTACAATTCAGTGTCACGCTGTCAACTGACTGAGTACTTGCTACACGCTGAGCACGTGAATCGAAGTGACAATGAAAACATGCCATATCGATTGAATTTGTTACAATTTACTTGGTTCGTACTGCTTGCAAAACCAATATTCTTGATAAAGATCACAGAGAACGAGTGTTTTTTAGAACGATTACACAAAAATTTGTAATAGGCCTAATTGTGCAAATTTTTTTAAAAAGTTATTTATTACACAACTGTTCAGTTCGCTGACAATAAGTGCGTCTTGTAGAGAGTGTTTCCCCTGTTATGCTTGCTTTTTCGTTTCAGCCATCTCTGGGGTGCGATTACACAACTTCCTCCCCTTCCTGGAGTTCTTTCCATCTTCGCCGGTATTACTCCTTCTTTGTCTTGCTCGCCCTTGCTTGTTGTTTCTCCGGTAACACCCTTTTTTTTGGTTCTCCATATTTTCTTTTCGGAAATAATTTTGCTTCTTCTCCGCAAATTTTCTTATGAGCACTTCTCTGTTGTCTACATCTTCTTTACAGATTCCACATTTTCCGAGAGCCCGATGATTTAATTTCACCCATGGTACGTGGATCTTCTTAATTTCCTAGAAGCTGGTGTTTTTGTCTACTATCCTTTTTTGCTTAATCCTTCTAAGATGTGTGTAGAGAGCCATTTGTCTTTTCTTTATCTTGCTCGAGATCTTCTCATACTTTTATACAGTCTAATGCAGAATAAAATATCTCATAATAAAATGTAAAGACATTTGGTTATACTATTCTGCGTCCCAGAATTTCTGTTCTTTATAAACTTCCTTTCTTCCTTTTCTATTTACGAGAATCTGTTACTGTTGTTTCTGCCGCATATAACCATTCTGGTTTACTGTTGCACTCCTCTTTCGAGCCTTTCAGCACTTCATCGTCAGATGGGAAGTGTACAGTAATATTGTTACGACATTAAAGAACAGTCTACGCGTTTGTCGAATGTTCCAGAAGAATCTCACTCTAGTGCGTGTGGCATACGTGATTCTCGGCGCTTTTGCTAGACTGTACCAGAATTCGCGCGGGCGCACGGACTGTGTCAAGACCGCAATTAATTACGTCGTACACACTGGCGCTTTCGCGCATTATGGAATAATCTAGTAATTTGGGGGGATATAAATACCAGTACTCAACGAAGTTCAGTTCAGTTATTGTCGAGCGATTACAAGCGATATTACTGTGTGCGTTTAAGTGGTTATTATTGCAGTGTGTGTTTTATAATCGGGCAGTAGGCCTTTATTGTAATACAATTGTGTTTAATATTAGTTGTCATTTTATTGCGTGTGAACAATTTTTATTGATTTGTTGTAAGAGACTGTGTTGTTAATTACGAACTGTTTAACTGTGAAAATTAAAGCTGGTGATTAGTGGCGTAATTGGTGTCTTGTATTTTGTTTCCACTGTACCATACGACGATCAAGTAGACCGTCGTAACAAAATCAACAACCTTTGTACCTTTACTTGCCCAACGAGGGTGTACACAATTTTGTAAACAAGCGCTGAGGTAAACGCCATCCCTTCTGGTTCCTAACGCACCATTTTTTACACTCTTTTTATTTTTGTGTTATTTTGCTATTTTTTACTATAACATTTAGTAACAGTAAGCCAAACTTGAAAGTGCTTCAGCGAGAACTCCTCCCTTACCATAATCTAAAACAAAGTAAAAAAAAAAAAATATTTGGAATGGCCGTTTGTCTGAAGCGTTTTAATCGTCTTTTGTGTCCTGTGTCGCCCAGCATCATGTTTGATTCCTTGTCGAACAGAAGGCACCTTGAGGTCCTTCGGCATGTCATGGCTTGGCACGTGCTACGGAGCACTGTCTATGACTGTCAATACCGTGAATCTATTACGCATATAGTTGACTGTGTCAGTGGTGTATCTAGAATTTAATCTTGGGGGGGGGGGGATCGTCTGAGTCGGCTTCATACAAAGAAAAACAACTTAAGACTAATAAATATTACTATCTTTAAAGTGGTTGAAAAACGTGTGATGACACCCTGAAATCAGTTCCATTAAAGTAAACAGTAATAACACAATAAAAAATTTACAGGCATTGCACAAATGCAATGCACAGAGAAGGGCTTTGAAAATGGTTCAATAAATCTAAAAAATATATATATTTATTTTTTTTTCAATGTACAGATTATAAGTTAAATGTAGTCGCATTCGTAAGCGCGCACGGAGAGAAGCTCGCTGTTCTTCTCGAGATTCATCGATTTCACTTGGAAGTATAATCATCGGACGATGCGTAGTGAAATATGAAGCGTATGGGACCACTTCTGTTGGTCGAAACTTATAAAATACACCATCAATCGTAGTACCATTACGAATGGTTATGATATTTCGGTCAGATGCTAAACGTACCGAATAAAATTCTTCCAAATATGCGAGCAGTCGTTCAGCTTCGGGCAGTTTCATGTTGTAGTTAAAATCACCACATATAATTAACGGGCTCGAGTATAAGTCATCGGTACGTGTCGTATAGCTGCGCATGCTATAAACGTTAAAGCGCAAAAGAGCGGCGTCGAATAAACGAAATAACTCGTCTTCAATGATGTTTGGTCGTCCGTACATCAGAATGATGTGGAGTTTATCATTTAGTCCTTGAGTATTCTTAAATTCGACACGAACACAACACACATCACTGTACCGTACACAACACTGAACTCACCAAAAAATACAAAATTTTCTACGTTATTGACAACAAAGAAGTAGTTCCCATATCCGACCACGTACCAGCGATCGTTTTCAAATGTGCGACACGTCCTTATAAACATTTTCAATGTTAATACGCGTTATTGAAAAATTGTTTAAAATATACTTATTGACTGATTTGATTTTCCTATACTTCATATTATAAAAGATACGCAAATTTTGTGTAACAGACCTGTTTGTATATGTAAAAAAGAATTACTACTATACACCTGGAAAAATAATAATATAGCCTACAATTTTAGAGATAAACAAAATTCAACTTTTCGACCCTTTGCGGGTCCCCTCCGTAAATATGCCCCTGGACTCTACATCAACAGATTGTAACACATCTCAATCTGTTTTCGTATTTCCACTCACCAAGTTGCAACAAATTTTATTGATATCATCAGAAGGTTTAATCGCCTTCAGTTGTATGGTTTCACCTTGTGTGTCTGCCAGCTTATGGACCAAGTTATTTGTGTATGGCAGTACCTTCACACCTACACTTTCATCTCTTCTTTGACGGTGTCTACATCAAACCGCTTTGTATTGTTGAATTTGGTAGACCTACCACGATGCCGCTACAATGGCTCTGAAGACCGTTTTAAACTGTTGTTGCTCGCGGTTTCCTAAAGCTGCATTCGTAGGTGAATTTTACAGCTGTCTTTTATTTGAACAGCTTTTTAACTTCCATATTCCGTAAGGAAATGTAGTATGGTGGTGGCAAGAAAAATCATGTTTGAGATAAGAGCTGATTCTTATTGTACTACCCTCAAAACATGAAGAAAAGTCATTTTCCGAAAATCGTGTGTGTGTGTGTGTGTGTGTGTGTGTGTGTGTGTGTGTGTGTCAGTGTGTACAATTTGTTCTATGACGAACGATAACTGCCGCAAATTCAAACAGAATCAAATAATTTTTTGCATATATGCCCGAGTTGTAGAGGACTCAAGGCCTACTGATTTTGTTGAAAATCGGTTAAGGGGAAGGAGTAGTTTACCTGCAACGTTTTATGTTTTAACAAGAGTAAAGTACATAATTTTGATAAATAATGTATCCTGAAAAGAAGGTCATAATAATCCACTGTATAAAAGTAGATGAAATATATATATATATATATATAAATGAAAAGGCTAGTTGAAAGGGGAGGGGGTAATTTTTTATAAATGAAAATGATAGTTGAAGGTGGAGAGAATAATTTTTTATATGTTTACTACGTTAACGGCAACAAAGAAGTAGTTTGTTGTTAAAATTCCTTCCCGGGCTGTTTGGCCGTAGTCCAATGTTTTCTGCAAAACCAGACGTTTCGGCAGTGCCATCGACTGCCACATCAGTGAAAATCGAGTGTGCTGACGTGAGGTGGTATACGTTAGAGATCACAGTACTGTGGTTAAGGCTGAAGAAAGAAGTAGTTTCTATGGAAATATTTCATTCATTTCGAAAATGATTTTAAATATAAATCGTAGAACATGTACGGTTCTCCATACCGATATTTTCCACTGCTAATTGCGACTGTCTATTCATCATCCAGTACAATTCTCTCAGAATCATTTTATAAATTTTAATGAAAAAAGTTTAGATTTTAACATGATAATGTTTTTAGGCTGGGGGTCATTCCACAAAAACGTCATTGAAAAACGTGACGCTTCCACACTTTCGATTCCCCACAGTCTAGAAAATCTTTTGTTTACAAAACATTATCATGCTTCGATGTTTCGGTTTCGTCGAAATTCTTTATGCGTACGCGCGCGCGCGAGCGTGTGTAGGGGGGGGGGAGAGAGAGAGTTGGTTGAGAGTTATGTTTTTTCTGAAAGTAACATACTAATATTGAAAGTGATATTGTGCCTTTTCCGTGGCTGGGATTCGTGTTTTAATAATTATGACTTGTTTATAGTTTATACTGCGGCCAAAGCGTTTTAGTCGTACGTCAGTCGTATCGTTGTAATCTTAGCCAAATAATTTGTAGGGTCTCGTGTACTGAAACGTAATTAATTACTAACACAATTGCAATATGTTGACACCGTGGAAACGGGGTTTTAATTACGCACATACGAGACCCTTTACGCACTCGTACGGTACGCTTTTCACGAAAATCGTACCCCGTCAATCATGTGATCGTCAGTATCGCCAGAAATGACGATGCGACGATTGTCGTAAAACGCGTTAACAGAAAATCTGTTTCAATTGTATCAAGTTATTGCAATACTGATGGTGATAAACGTAGAATGGCAAAACAAAAAATGATTTGTAATTAATTAATTGTGCCCTTCGTTTTTTCATCAAAGTCTGCGTTTTTGTATTCCTCCTATAAAGGAAAGAACACCTACTCCCATATGAGAATCCACTTCCCACTGAACCGATACCTCTGTGTTTCAACATAGATTGCCCACACACGCACTGCGAATGACCACTATCACTCCTTCACGCACGCGCGCGCGCGCGCACACACACGCTCACTCACTCATTCACATTAGTAATATACAAACTTTTTTTCAAGAACTAAATTAAATATAATTCAATATTCAGATACAATCAAGCTGACTGTTTTGTTGTCAAGCAACCCGTTCCTCATCCTGAAAGCAACGGTTTTATTTACAATTTCATCATCATCATCAGCGGCGCAACAACCCATTACTGAGTCAAGGTCTCGTTTAACAGCCTCCGCCAGTTGTCCCGGTCAAGTGCAGCTGCTCTCCAGTTCCGGGTCCCAAGGATGTGGCTCACATCATAGCTCACACCGTCTTCCCAACGTAGTTTGGGTCTACCAACTCTCCTGGTGCCATAGATCTGTTCTGTGAGTGTCTTTCTTGGTATTTCATTCTCCTCCATTCTGATCACGTGTCTAGCCCACCTGAGTGTACCAAGCTTTATAATTTTCACAATATCTGGTTCATTCAGAAGTGTGTTCAGTTCTTGGTTGGTTCTTTTCCTCCATTCACCTCCCACACATATTGGACCAAATATACTACGGAGGATTTTGCGTTCATGAACCAGTAGGTTAGACTCAGACTTTCTAGAAATGGTCCAGGTCTCAGAACCATAGGTGAGAACTGGGCGGATCAGTGTTTTATACAAAAGCAGCTTGATGCTCCTGGCAATTATTCTGCTTTGGAACAGGGGTCTAGACCAAAGAAGCACCTATTAGCTAAGGTGATTCTTCGCTTTATTTCCTCTGTTGTTTCCCCATCAGCGTTAACTTGGCATCCTAAATAAACAAAGTTGTTGATTTTTTCGAAGGAATAGATGCCAATTTGAATGTGCTCTCCTTCTCTAGACTCCTGTCCTGTGGCCATCTATTTTGTCTTGCTTTCATTTACTATGAGACCCAGTCTCCTTGCGGGACCTTCAAGAGCAAGAAAGGAAAATACAATTTACAATTTCGCTCAGGAAAATAAAATTGTTTTTGACTGTCTACTCAAAACAACGTCGAGCCAAAGAATACCGTACATATTTTGAATACAGTCAAAGACGCGTACGGTAATTAATGAATAACATCAAAATAGACCGCCATTGTCAGTGAGCGAGCGTTTGCAGTGTAGGAATCACACATTACATAGGTACAGTCCTCAAGCCTCACTACGAAATCTGATCCGTATGAAGCGTCACAAGTCGTGTCACATTTCTACTTCACGCTTCGGTGGGTTCCTCGTCACTCATGTGCGTTGAAGATTAAAACAAGTTTCTTAAGCCAGTAAGCTGTGTTACAGCCTTAAGCCAGACTACACACTGTACTATCTGACAAGTAAATAAATAAACATACATTGTGCTACCGTTGAAATCAAACTAAATAATGAATAATTCGTTTTTTATTTTAAAGCATGAACATATAGAGTCTCAAAATCAGGTCATGTAGCACATATAATAAAAACAATTTACAAACAAATAATTTATACAGTTCTAATAGTTTAGTTTTATACTATTATGTTTTTAAATTCTTATTTTCATCTGTGTCACGGCTTTTTGTGTCTACTACATAGTGCACATAAATGCACTTATCTTTATCTCATTTACACTTTGTCGACATTTGACACTCATTTATAATTTATAAGATTTATTGTAGTACCCAACTTCACACAATGATTGTGATTCCTTGATTAGACCTATTGCTGTTTCTTACAAACTGCTTAACATTTAATACATTATGATTCATCAAGTTTTGCTTATTTGCACTATTACATACATAATTTTATGTTAATTATTTACAGTTTTTTACGAACATTAGTTAATATTACATTAATATTATCATTTTTATTTTTAATCGTTTACTATATTTTATAATTCTTCTATAATTTGACATTTTACACAATCAATGCGGTAGAAAACCTTCTTGCCTCTCTCTAACTTAACCTTTTTATATACACTACGATTTTTAAGTACTTTAAGAAGTCGTGTAGGCTACTGTGTACCAATTTACACCAGTAAAATGTGTGTGTGTGCGCGCGCGCGTGTGTACAGATAATTAATATTCTGTATGTTTATAATATTTAAATATATTAAATATATTTAAATAGTAATATTATATATATACAAACTTTCTCTAGTGAACACTTACTTTTGGTTTTATGTCCCAAACGGTGTTAGTTCTGTACGCTACTTTATACTTTACTTTACAGAACTAACAACACCATCAGGAAGCACAGAAATAATACTAACAAAGGCACTGACACATACAGCAAAACAGGTGTTGATAAATTAAACTGTAGTGATTGTAACCAGTTCCACTTCGGCCAGACGGGAAGATCTTTTTCCTCAAGATACTCTGAACATTTAAAAGCCCTCACCACAAACTACGTACACTCCACATTCGCCACACATTTACAAAATGAAAACCACGGTTACACAAACATAGAACACAACATGGAAATACTACACTACTTACCCAAAAGTAGAAAACTAAACACAGCAGAACAATATGAAATATACAGACATCACACACTACAACCAAACAACATATTAAATGACCAATTGCACTGTAGATCACATATACTTCTTGATACACTTGTTCAAACACACATTTTGAATCCCAGCGCCAATTCCCTCCCACCAGCAACCCCCACCACACACACCTACAACCCATAACGGTTACTTTGTACTAACACTCTGTATTTCAAATCCCACTGAGGAAGACGGACACCACGTCGAAACGTTTGGGACATAAAACCAAAAGTAAGTGTTCACTAGTGAAAGTTTGCATATATATATATATATATATATATATATATATAAAACATTTTAAAAAGTGAATGAAGAGTATGTATCAACAAGACAATTAAATAGTAATAATATTTATAAGTGTCACGTATAATTGTCCTTCATCTCAAAGTAGCTCACAAACATTACAGCCGGATTCCGCTGGAATACCCGAGAAACACATAGCATGTCCTGTAATGTCGTAACACTATTTGTGTATTATATTAATACGATATTATTGATATTATTAATATAATATTGGTAAGTCAAAAAGTAAAGGCAAATTTTTAAAAAGGAAGTTTTTATTGTGAAAACAAGATGACAAGTAACATCATTTCTCTACATAATCTCCCTCAACTTCTATGCGCTTGGTCCATCTCTTGACAAGCTTCGTAATTCCGTCCTGGAAGAAGATTTGTGGCATCGTGCACAGCCACTCGCGCACCGCCTCCACAACCTCGTCATCCGACGAAAACTTGGATTCACGCAGGTGCTCCTTCAGCGGACCAAAAAGGTGAAAATCACTTGGAGTTAGGTCAGAACTGTACGGCGGATGCTCCAGCAGCTCAAAACCAAGATCTTGAATGCACTGGATCGTTTTCCCCGCAGTATGAGGACGGGCATTGTCCTGAAGCAAAAGCACACCTTTTGAAAGTTTTCCTCGCCTCTTTGTTTTGATTTTGGGTTTCAGATGTCGCAGTAGCTCACAGTAGCTGTCACTATTCACTGTTTGACCTTTAGGAGGGTAATGAATTAGAAGTGGACCTTTCATATCCCAAAACACTGTCATCATCTACTTTCCTGCAGAAACTTGTCTTTTGAACTTTTTTGCTGTAGGCGAGGATGGATGTTTCCACACCATACTCTGCCGCTTACTCTTTGGTTCGAAGTGATGGACCCACGTCTCATCAACGGTTACTATGCGACTGAGAAACTCTTCTCCTTCCTCTTCTAAACGCCTTAAATGTGATTTCGAAATTTCCAAACGTTTCTGTTTGTGCTGGTCTGTCAGTCGATGTGGTACCCAACGAGCACACACTTTGCGATAATTTAGTGATTCGTGGATGATTGCAACTGCTGAACCGTGGCTAATGTTCAACGCATGCGCAATATCATCAATTTTGACACGATGATCATCATGAATCATTCGCTCAACTGTCTCGATGTTCTTGTCCGTCTTCGAAGTGGATGGCCTACCTGAACGCTCTTCATCGCAGATAGATACACGACCATTTTTAAAGCGATTTATCCACTCATAAATTTTGCGTTCACTAAGACAGCTCTCACCGTACTGCTGCTGCATTCTGCGAATAATCTCCGCAGGTTTAGTCCCTTCAGAGTGCAGAAAACGTACCACTTCCCTCATTTATTCCTTGGTGCACACGGACAACGGGGCACTCATAATAAAATGCCCTGAAGTCACTACGAATGGAGCTGAGCACTGAAACAACACAGCTAAAGAACAAAAAAACTTTGAGGTTATGATATGTCATTGTTCAGTCAGTGCTGCCATCCATTGCAGCAGGGAAAATAAAATTTGCCTTTACTTTTTGACTTACCTTGTACTTATGAATTTTTACAATGTTTCGAGAGTTTTCAATTACTGTCATCTTCAGAAATGTAATGTATAAGTATACGAGTATAAATGTGTAATGTATAAATAAAAACACATACAATGTGTTTAATGCAAAGTGACAAGCATTTCGTCTAATACAGGCTATATAAAAAGCGTCTTTATTTATTACGGACTAAAAACATTGTCATGTTTGACGGAGGGGTTAAAAACTTCTTGACATTAAGTTAAGCACTTAGATATGATATAGCAATAAGGCGTTAACACACTTAATTTAAAGTGTTGTGTTTATGAAAAATATCGGTATGGAGAACCATACATGACTTCCATATTCTAAGATTTATATTTAAAATCATTTTCAGCCAAACAGCCAGGCTGTGTCTTACCTGCCTTTTTATTGCTGTATTAAATGAAAAATATTATATTACATTAAAATGAAAAAATTATAATTTTATTGCCTGGCAACAAAATTATTTTATTTTTAACAATTACCATTGTTTCAAAAAGTTTAAATAAATTTTCAAGTACTTTACTCTTGTTAAAACGTAAAAGGTTGCAGGTAAACTACCCCTTCCCCTTAACCGATCTTCACCAAAATCGAAAGTCATTGAGACCTCTACAATTCAGGGACGTATGCAAAAAATTATTTGATTCTGTTTGAATTTGCGGCTGTTATCGTTTGCCATAGAAAATACGGTTGATAAAAAAACGTTGCAGGTAAACTACCCCTTCCCCTTAACCGATCTTCACCAAAAACAATAGGTCTTGAGTACTCTACAAATCAGGGCTGTATGCAAAACATTATTTGATTCTGTTTGAATTTGCGGCTGTTATCGTTTGCCATAGAAAATAAAACGTAAAAGGTTGCAGGTAAACTACCCCTTCCCCTTAACCGATCTTCACCAAAAACAATAGGTCTTGAGTACTCTACAAATCAGGACTGTATGCAAAACATTATTTGATTCTGTTTGAATTTGCGGCTGTTATCGTTTGCCATATAAAATACCCTTGTTAAAAAAACGTTGCAGGTAAACTACCCCTTTCCCTCAACCGATCTTCACCAAAAACAATAAGTCTTGAGAAATCTACAATTCAGGGCTGTATGCGAAACATTATTTGATTCTGTTTGAATTTGCGGCTGTTATCGTTTGCCAAAAAAAAAAAAAATTTCCCTTGATAAAAAAAACCGTTGCAGGTAAACTACCCCTTCCCCTCAACCGATCTTCACCAAAAACAATAGGTCGCGAGTACTCTACAAATCAGGGGTGTATGCAAAAAATTATTTGATTCTGTTTGAATTTGCGGCAGTTGTCGTTTGCCATAGAAAATACGCATGATAAAAAACGTTGCTGGTAAACTACCCCTTCCCCTCAACCGATCTTCACCAAAAACAATAGGTCTTGAGTACTCTACAAATCAGGGCTGTATGCAGAAAATTATTTGATTCTGTTTGAATTTGCGGCTGTTATCGTTTGCCATAGAAAATACCCTTGTTAAAAAAACGTTGTAGGTAAACTACCCCTTTCCCTTAACCGATCTTCACCAAAAACAAAAGGTATTGAGAACTCTACAATTTAGGGCTGTATGCAAATAATCTTTTCATTCTGTTTGAATTTGCGGCTGTTATCGTTTGCCATAAGAAATACCCTTGTTAAAACATAAAACGTTACAGGTAAACTACCCCTTTCCCTTAACCGATCTTCACCAAAAACAATAGGTCTTGAGAACTCTACAATTCAGGGCTGTATGCGAAACATTATTTGATTCTGTTTGAATTTGCGGCTGTTATCGTTTGCCAAACAAACAAAATTTCCCTTGCTAAAAGAAAACCGTTGCCGGTAAACTACCCCTTTCCCTCAACCGATCTTCACCAAAAACAATAGGTCGCGAGAACTCTGCTAAACCGGGCTGTATGCAAAAAATTATTTGATTCTGTTTGAATTTGCGGCAGTTATCGTTTGCCATAGAAAAAAAATCTACAGACAGACAGACACACAGACACACAGACACACAGACACACAGACAGACACACAGACACTTTTCGGAAAACGACTTTTTTTCATGTTTTGAGTGTAGTAGAATCAGAATCTGCAATAATCTCGAACACGATTTTTTTTGCCATCACCATACTTCCATTCCTTAAGGAATATGGAAGTAAAAAACCGTGTGTCAGTGAAATAGGGGGAGTAGTGCGCGTATCGGTGCAAACTCGCGTTCGAGGGTATTAACATTCGACGTGGACACGCTGCTAAGTTGTTTTAGTGTGCATAATGATAAATAGTAGTAAAGACAAATTAGTTTAAACATTAATAAAATAACGTATTATAATCATAATCGTGCTTTAGAATGGACACAATATAATTCGTAATTCAAGCCTAGTGATGTCAAATGTTCCCGAAAACCGGAAGTTGCATATTTTTAGAACGTGATGTGCAGTTTAGAAGACTTGTGGGTTTAGGAAAATTGTGGGTTCGAGATAACCTTGTTGAGACAGCAAGGCATATGTACAGTAAAGCTGACGCAAATTGGTCAGATGTTCACAAACTACGAGATGTCTAATCACGGTGGCTGCTTTGTCTAAGTAACGGAATTAAAAAAAAATTCTGACACTTTGATTGGTGTTTTTGCCGGTTTACTTTGTCTACGAAGGTCATTGTCGAACTATTCGTTTTAACATACAAAAAAAAAAACGGGAAGCGGCAACGCTTCGAACACTCGGCAGAAGGGTTATAGTAAATACTGTGATTTACATATCGTCACACGGAAACACAATTACAGAATTTATCCTCAGGAAATCCGCTGTTTGTGTTATTGTCCAAGTTCAGGCTATACAATTTCTCAAGTTCGAGTAACGGTAAACAGACACAAACACGCGCACGCACGTAATAGAGCTATGTGCCAGAAAGTCGTTTCTATAGAAAAAGGCCTCGCCTAATGTTGGGGCCCAGTTGGTGAAATTTACGTTACCTGAAACAAACGTAGAATGAGTCGATTTTCCTCGTAAGAAACAATAGCAGACGTAGAGAGTGGGTTCCAAACACACAAACTTTTTAACCGAAATACACGATTTTCTATGCATAATAATTAGTTTGTTGTTGTTAAGAAGGTAGCATACAGTACAGTATAAGCGAAAATATAGGTCTACGGTACTTTCACATATAACCCAAGCTACACAACTTTCACCGATATATAATACGGCCTCAGTCGTCAGAAACCTTTGATGTAAAACAAAATATGGTACTGTCTTGAGATGATATATGAAAATCGCGCTCAGTTTAAGTATTCATAGCTAGCGTTACTACTTGCTCCCTATGAGTCACTGCCTACCCCGGTAAATGACCACTTGAATAATGTAGCAGAAATCCTCCCCTCAACCCCCTCGAGCTTTCTCTTTACCATCATTAACCCTGATCTAACTATCCTGTTGTTCAGTTCTATTTAGGTCAGCGGTTCCCAAACTGTGTTCCGTGGAGCACTTGGTGCTCCGCGAAACATCTCCTAGTGCTCCTTGAAGAAATTGGAAGAATAAAGAAATGACCAGGTCTGCTTATGCAGGTACTAAAACAAAACAGATCTCGTCTCGATGCGGAGCCAGATATTCGGCTCCAGCTGTCCCAAATTCAACCAGATAAATCAATTCAGTCTCATCCCTCTCATTAAAATAGTTCTTTTACGGTCCCAAGTAGCATTTTTGGTTTTGCAACATTAAAAATGGTTTTATGTACCAGATCTATGAGGATATATTATGGATTTACAATACTTGCTTTTAGTTCGTTTTAAAATGTGTTGCCTTGATATGTTTTTTTTTTTTTTTTGTAATGTATGTAGTGAAATTAGAGTTGAAAATATTTTTTTGTAATGAAATAAACTAATAAAGCATGTTTCATATGTCTAAAGTTCTAAATTCTGAATGTTTTACCTTCTATCCTCAAATAGTATGGTCATATAAGTGCTAGGTGAAAATTAGTGCTCCGTGATGAACTTTTCTACTGAAAAGTGCTCCATGACCTAAAAAGTTTGGGAACCACTGATTTAGGTCATTCACAAGACATTTGGTTATACTACTCTGCGTACCAGAATTTCTGTTCTTTATAAATTTCCTTTCTTCCTTTTCTATTTCCGGTTACTGTTGTTTCTGCCGCATATAACCATTCTGGTTTACTGTTGCACTCCTCTTTCGAGCCTTTCAGCACTTCATCATCAGATGGGAAATGTACAATAATATTGTTACGAGATTACAAAACAGTCTACGTGTTTGTCGAATGTTCCAGAAGAATCTCACTCTAATGCGTGTGGCATACGTGCTTCTCGGCGCATTTGCTAGACTGTACCAGAATTCGCGCGGGCGCACGGACTGTCAAGGCCGCAATTAATTACGTCGTACACACTAGCTAGCGTTACTACCTGTTCCCTATGAGTCACTGCCTACCCCGGTAAATGACCACTTGAATAATGTAGCAGAAATCTTTCCCCTCAACCCCCTCCACCTTTCTCTTTACCATCATTAGCCCTGATCTAACTATCCTGTTGTCCTGTTCTATTTGGGTCATTCATTTTGTGTGCACTGTGTGTTTGTATTGTGTTTGATATTACGGAAGTATCAACGACCAGCCACGGTAAGCCATGTGCTCACTATGAAGGATATAGGTATAACGTTAAAAGAACTAAAGAAGATGGGTCTGTGATTTGGCGCTGCTCAAAACAGAGATCAACACGTTGTCGAGGAATGCTCAAGACCAAAGATGGTGAAGTACTCGGTTCAAACGAGCATCAACGTGGAGCTCCGGATGACGCTCACTTAGAAGTACAGAAGATTATAAATCGGGCGAAGAAGAGAGCACGCGAGGAAGACACTTCAATTTTTAAAATCTATTCAGTAGAGTTAGGTGACCTGCATAATAGAGGTTATGATTTTGTCACGGAAATGTTTCAACAGCAAGTAATGAAGAGGACTTTATACAGTCACCAACCAAAACCACAAGGAAATCAAAAAGAATCGAAATAATTTCAAGAAGTGGTTCTTCAAGCAGAAATCCTAACTGTGAACGATGGCAGTAGTTCTCTTCTGAAAGAATACGTTTGATTGACAGGTATACGGTAGGTATAAGAACCATACTGGGCGCGAATTTCACTGGGCACGATTTACAGGACACCGTCCCGAGACTGTCTTTGTCCACCAATCAGATTGTTCCGTCAGTAAAGTGCCGTTATCCAGTTTAGTACAATGAAGTACTACAGCTTCTTGATAATGCTGGCCTCTTGTTCGGCGACTGCGGAGACAGAGACCGTTTTAACTGGTGTAGGAAAGTAAAGTGTTTAAATAGGAAAGTAAAGTGTTTAAAGAAATATCTGCACATGAACAGAGTGTAAACTACAATGAGGAGTGAGCCAATGGGAGCACATTCTACACACTGCTAACGTAGTTGTCAGAGTAAAATTGCTGCATAGGCTGTAAAAGGGAAAGTAGTCCATAGGCATAGACCCTTTCGAAGAAGGAATGTAGGTAGACCATTAAGAAGATGGCGAGATAAACAGGCAATGTGCCTAATCCGTGAAGGGAAGAAGATCATTACTTTAAAAAAATGGTCACGTACAGGCGTATAAGGTACAACAACTCTGTTGAACTTACCATTTCTGCTTTGAGGTCACAGAAAAGATCGTGACGTTAGCAGTAAAGATATTATCATACGCAATATGTGTGTGAAAGATCTCAAAGTAGAATATGTCAGTGAAATCGTAACAAAATATGCAGTTAACCATGACATGAGAATTCAGACTCATATAAATCCTGAAATGCGTTGCGTGGTGGAAGAAGCTCCGCACACGCTAAGAAGGCTTAAAAGATTGAAGCCCCAAGATTTGGTGACACATTAGTGCATTTAAATCTGTAAAACTCTAAAAGAGAGAAAGACAATAATCTCAACCCGGGGAACAGCCAGTGGGCTTCTACCCCATAAACCGTGACGTACTATTAAAGAAAAGCAACTTGTTGGGCTCGCTCAGTTGTTGCAAAGGGAGGTGTTTTTAGTGGGTTAGAGTCCCACACTACCTGGAGCTACGGGGCTCCAGTGTGTCTATAGAGATTTTCACCTGCCCTGCCGGAAAAAAAAAAAAAAAAAAAAAAAAAAAAAAAAAAAAAAAAAAAAAAAAAAAAAAAAAAAAAAAATGTGTGTGCGTGTACGTTCTTGTTATAAAAATACCCAAATGGCGTCAGATGTTTGCTTCACGCTTGAATTGCTCGTAGAGTGCGTGCGTAGTAGGTCCCATATTGTACTACGTATTATGTAAGCCACACCGCGCACTGAAGTGAACGACTGCTATCCGTCGAATGTGATTGTTTAATATCACAAGTCTCTGCGATTATGACTTGCTTCTTCGTCTCCTTCTTAAGGATTAGGTTATATAAACCTGTTCCGGCACCCATCTCATCCTCGGACGACCAACGTCTCGTCTACCAATGGCTTTTATAGTTCAGTTTCGCTTCCGGAAATCGATCCTCTGTCATCCTCTGCAGATGATCCCACGATTGTCTTCTGTAAATTGCAATAATTTCATTTATGTCCTTTAATTCGAGTTCTGCTCTGACATCTTCATTCCTTATTCTATCTTGCAATGTATAATTTAAAGTACTTCGAAGAAACTGCATTTCAGCAGTCTGAATCTTGCCGCTTTTCTTTCTTGCCATGACTCACGCCTCACTCGCATAAATCAATGTGGGTGTTGTAATTAATTGTCTTATAAAATTTAATGCTTGTGCTGTGTCTTGTTTAATTTCTAAGATTTCTATGAATCGTAACACAAATATTCATAAATTTATTTATCTTCTCTTTTATATCATATTCAGATTTACAGCTTACTGCACAGCCGAGATATTTGAAACGGCTCACTTGATCTAAAGTGCTGTTGTTTATAACTATCTTAGTCCTCACTGGATATTTACCTTTAAAGGCCATGGTTTTGGTCTTTCTTACTGAAATTGTCAGTGAGTACTCTCTTGCCACTTCTTGTAATTGAAACATAGCCCTTTGTAGATCATCCTCATTCTCTTGAATGAGATCTATGCCATCCGCCTATAGCAGGAAACCCGTAAAAATTGATTTGTTAAGCTATATTCCAGAAGTCACTCTGGATTTCCATGCTCTCAACAGGTCGTCAATGTGTATATTAAACAAGGTGGGGGAAACACATCATCCCTGCTTAACTCCCTTATTTATTGAAATGTCGCCTGAGAGCCTAACATTCAGATCCAAGACTACATATACACTTTTATAAAGGATCGTAACTGAATTTATTAAATGCTGTGGATCCCTTTTCTGTCCATAATATTCCATAATTTTTGGCCGTCTACATTACAAAATGCTTTTTCCAGATCAACAAAATTGATATGCGTTTCCTGGTTATGCTCCCGCCTTTTCTCTGTTATCTGTCGTAATAGAAACAATGCATCCACAGTCGACCTACCCTTTCTAAAACCCATTTGCTCTTCAAGAAGTAATGCATCTGTAATGATTCTTAATCTTTGACTGAGAATTCTTGTATATATTTTGTACGTTGAGTCCAACAAGTTTATTCCTCTGATTATGATTTGCTACTCGGTCAAATTACTCACTATACCCTTTTTATTTACACTACAGAATGATAATAAATGTCTAGTATCATGTGGTATTACGGAATATCTGAGTTGGTAGATTCAGAACGTACGGTGTCTTACAACACACTGTCCAATTAAATAAAATACGTCTTTATTTACATCGTTAATGTTGTAACGAGATGTTCTGGTCGTATCTGTAAAATGTGTACACCTGTTTTTATGTGTAGAAAGTGTTAGTGTGGTGTGTTCGTCTCACACCTGTCGTTACATTAATGGTTGTCGCTACCAAAGTCCGTAGCGTGGTCGCAATTATCAGTACAACCTACCTGTAATTTCATAGGGGTTGCGAGTCCCGGGTGGCGCCGAATTGTTTAATTTAAAACAATTAAATTTGATAATTAACAAGTTAGATTGGTGTTATCAGCGTTGACAGCTGGAGCGTTCAAATGATTCCCGCCTCTGTACAGCTTACTGTATTGCCCACTTGGCAAGAGCGCTAGTCGTCTGCTCAGTAAAATTGCTAACACACACATATATTATACAACTTCCTATGAAATAAAACAATAGTAATACTCTGTACTGTAACTTTAATTGTGATTTGGTCATTAATCAATGTGACAATAATATTATTAGGTATTTTTCAATAAAATTGCTCCGGCTTAAAACATGAAACATATATCTCTAGGTTGACGAAATTAATTTTGAAACGAGTTATACTGATTTACTGATGCCGACATGGCGTCTGTTTGTACACTATTTTTTGACTCGTTCGATATATGGAGTTCTTTGGATTATAAAGAAAACATAAAAGATGGTTACATTAAAAAAGTACAGTACCGTACCTTATCCGTACTTAAATGGTATAAAGTGTGTTTACAAATTGTTCGGCAGTGTAGTAATATTTGTTACAAATTTCGCACATTAGAGCGAGGTTATTTCTTAGTTAACAATTGTTTTACGTAAGTTATATTATTAAATCCTTGAAAGAGAATTAGTTTTACTTGATAGTGAGAATTCTTTGATTGATATGAGAAATATTTAAAGTGCTTTTATTCCGGGGTTATTGTATTTAATTGATACTTATCAGTTCAGAAGGTTGCGGTATATCGTTGTTCTGGGGTAATGGAAATTCATCAATTTTGGGGTGACTTAGGCTGCTGGCGTCTTCTTCTAATTTGTCTTGGGAATTTCTGCTATTTAATTTTGTTTATTTGGTTCCTGGACATCTGTTAATATTTTAAACTCTTCATCTCCTCGTCACTGGTTCATACTGTTGACTTCTAAATGTTTTTCAAACTTTTTAAAATAAAATTTTGGTCATCTCAATCTTGCGTACCTCTTTCCCAAGCTTCATTTTTCCAAGTAAGTAAATTTAACGGAAAATTAATAACCAACGGCCCGTTTCTATGGTAACTGCAACCCTTTGATTGGTTAAGGCCGAGATTAAAAGCATTGTTATTATATTTGAAATTTTTATTCAAATTTATTATATATTTTCTGATTGATTTTATTCTTCTGTCTTCCCTTCTGGGTAATAAATATTATCACTATTGTATTTATTTCCTTTCAAAGATTAAAACAATACCTCATAAGGTCATGTTCTATTATATATTAACTTTTGTCTAATTATGCTGACATCTGATAATTACTTATTTCTTTTAATTTAAACTCTTATAGTAACATTATCCTTTTAGAATGATTTATACATCATTACTGGCTAGTTGCTTGCCTTGGATTTATAAATTTCCTTGTTAATTTGTTATAATTTGTATTTGTGTGTTTCTGACAGTTAGGCATGTTCATAGGCCTAAGTAGCCATTATGGTATTTTACTTATTTCATTTAAATTACATTTCATTTCAGCCTGATGGGCTTTATTTTGTTATTATAATTGGTTGTGTTGTGTTTTGAGTCTGTTTGTGTTCTGATTACTTGTCAAGATTATTTTCTATATCTTAATATTTAAAACATAACAATTAGGCATATGGACTGTAAGCTTCCTTCAGCCATATCCTATTCATAAAATTAAAACGAACAATTCTTTTCAAGTTATTAGTTACTGTTGGTTTAACATTCATTTCATTCTTTTACTATTATCTTGAGTGAGAAATATCATCACTTCCTTCAAACTTATTAAACTTCTTTTCCCTTCTAACATAGGTTGTTTATTAATTATATACTTAAATTCTTAACTCATTACTAATTCTTTTTCCATTCCATGTTAACACAAACTGTTTTTACATGGGCTTTCTCCCTGAATTACATCATATCCTTTACTTATCTCTACTTTAAATACTATTTTTAATTATCCTTAACTATATAATGTTTTATAAGCTAACTCTTAAATCACTTATTGGTTCATCAATGATTTACTAAGTGTTTTCTTACCTATTACTACCTTTTTATTATTTATAATATCTTTTTCCACTTATCACTTTCACCTTTAATTAATTGGTGTTTATCACTGATACACTCACTATTTTGGGGTATTTACACATTCACTACTGCACTTTTTCACTGTTTATATTAAGTGGTTTTTAGTGGGTAATCCCTATAATTATTTCTCTTTCTCACTTTCTCACTATTTCTTTCATTATAAATTTATACATAGTATTAATGATATTTTGCTATATATTTCACTATATCTAACTCTAATATTTGTGTTAGTGTACTTGTCTTTACTAGCTTACTTTTTACTGTTTTTGTTTAAAACAGGTATATAAATTATCTCATTTACAATAATATTTATTTCCATTAGTGGATAATTATTGGGCTTATTCACAATATTCTATATTTGAGCGTACCATTTCTCCCTTTTATATGTGGTGTTTCTTATTTCTTGGTTTCACTTCGTTTCCTCTTCATTCTTCCTCTTCTTCTTCTTCTCCTTCATCTTCTTCATTTTCAATTGTCTTCATTTTAATTCGGTTCTCCCCTTCTCGTCTGGTTTGATTTTATTTAGTTATAGGAATTCGTTCACTTCCTTCAATTGTCTTTATTCTTCTTTGGTTTTGGTTTCTTCCCTTCTTTTGTTTGTTTCCTGTTTGCTTGGTCAAACACTTTTTTTCTTGTTTATTTTTTATGGTTCCCTTCTTTTTTTGTTTCTCGTTGTTGGGTCAATCACTTGGGTTGGGTAATGTCGTCGTTTGTCGTGTCATAGTTTTTATATTTTATTTATACTTCTTTTTAACGATTTAATATGAAGTACATTTACATTAAGAATTATCTTTTTTATCCCTGGTACTGGGGTGGCTTATTTGTGTTGTAACAATGTTTATCTAGGTATCACCAGCAGCGTCGATTTCACATGCACCCTCGAAAATAATAGGCATACTTTACACTAAATTACATTATTGAAATAATTTACATTTTGTATATATGTGATTATAAAATTGTGTAATCTGAGGTTATTTCTGTTCTTATAAAAACACAATCAATCTTACACTTTACTGAATTTACACATTGTTTCTCATGATTCTGGCAATACGATTAAACTGATGATGAAATACATATAACGAGGTTTTTAAATATGAATAAAGGAAAATAAATAACCACACGCATGCGCAAACACACATACACACATTTTCGGTTTTATAAATTTTGGGGTCTGATAAATATTTGCCTGCATAATCGAAATATTTAATATCTTCAAAATGAATCTTCTGAAAAAATTATATAAAGCAATTCGTTGATTTCCCTTGCGGGTGTGATACGATATGTCCTTTTTCGGATTGAAGTGACATGAGAGGAGGAAACAGGATTCGGGTTCAGGGTGGAATGAGACATGGAGGAGGATTCTGCCTGAAAATGGCGGGGATGGATCTGCACAAAACTGCAAAACACAACGCGAGAGTACCCCCCTCCCCCAAAAGTATATATATATATATATATATTGCAACAAAACACAGGATGATAAGCTATATTAACCGTATCTAAGCATGGATGACGAACATTGACATGTTTAAAATGGTTTTATGCAAAATTTTGTCTTTTAGCTGTAAGTTTTGTATTTAAAGATGGTTAAGAACGTAGGTTATATCAAATTCTTTTTAAAAATGTGTTCTTTTATGTCATGTACTTTGTTTGTGAAATTGTGCGCGGGTGCGCGTGTGATAAACCTTATTCGCTATATCTTCCGCAGTAATCAACCCATCGACGTGAAACTTTGACAGTGGATTGTTTATGTAAATAGCTACAGTTTTTATATACTCTGAGGTTTCCAACTATTTTATAAATGTAGTTTTTTTAATAAAGAAAAACTCAACTTTTAACTCTTATCAATGATAGAGTAATAAAATTCATAGATAAAATCAATGCAAGCTCTTGCGGATTTATACAAAGTTTTGCATGTAACTCAGATATATTTTGCTAATATCAACCATGTGACCTGGGATTGACCAATCAGAAGACACTAATTTCATTAATATTCGTACTCTGTGAGGTACGTATCGAGACAGTTCTTCGATAGCATTTGCCGTGTGAAGTTGTGTCCGTCGTCGAGAGTTATTCTCGTATGAACGTATAGAAATATAAAAAAATCGGTATGGAGAACCATACATGACTTCCATATTCTAAGATTTATATTTAAAATCATTTTCAGCCAAACAGCCAGGCTGTGTCTTACCTGCCTTTTTATTGCTGTATTAAATGAAAAATATTATATTACATTAAAATGAAAAAATTATAATTTTATTGCCTGGCAACAAAATTATTTTATTTTTAACAATTACCATTGTTTCAAAAAGTTTAAATAAATGTTCAAGTACTTTACTCTTGTTAAAACGTAAAAGGTTGCAGGTAAACTACCCCTTCCCCTTAACCGATCTTCACCAAAATCTAAAGTCATTGAGACTTCTACAATTCAGGGATGTATGCAAAAAATTATTTGATTCTGTTTGAATTTGCGGCTGTTATCGTTTGCCATAGAAAATACGCTTGATAAAAAAACGTTGCAGGTAAACTACCCCTTTCCCTTAACCAATCTTCACCAAAAACAATAGATCTTGAGTACTCTACAAATCAGGGCTGTATGCAAAACATTATTTGATTCTGTTTGAATTTGCGGCTGTTATCGTTTGCCATAGAAAATACCCTTGTTAAAAAAACGTTGCCGGTAAACTACCCCTTTCCCTCAACCAATCTTCACCAAAAACAATAAATCTTGAGAACTCTACAATTTAGGGCTGTATGCAAATAATCTTTTGATTCTGTTTGAATTTGCGGCTATTATCGTTTGCCATAGGAAATACCCTTGTTAAAACATAAAACGTTACAGGTAAACTACCCCTTTCCCTTAACCGATCTTCACCAAAATCAACAAATCTTGAGAACTCTACAATTCAGGGCTGTATGCGAAACATTATTTGATTCTGTTTGAATTTGCGGCTGTTATCGTTTGCCAAACAAACAAAATTACCCTTGCTAAAAAAAAACCGTTGCAGGTAAACTACCCCTTTCCCTCAACCGATCTTCACCAAAAACAATACAATAGGTCGCGAGTACTCTGCAAATCAGGGCTGTATACAAAAAATTATTTGATTCTGTTTGAATTTGCGGCAGTTATCGTTTGCCATAGAAAAAAAATCTACAGACAGACAGACAGACAGACAGACAGACAGACAGACAGACAGACAGACAGACAGACAGACGGACACACACACAGACACTTTTCGGAAAACGACTTTTTTCATGTTTTGAGTGTAGTAGAATCAGAATCTGCAATAATCTCGAACACGATTTTTTTTGCCATCACCATACTTCCATTCCTTAAGGAATATGGAAGTAATTACAATAAAACTTGGAACTCTTTGCGAGCTTTGCGTAAAGAACCAAGGGGTAAACAACCGAAGTAAAATTTATTATTATATTTAAGTGCTTTTCGCGTTAGTCAAGATTATCCTCATAGGGAATTATTGAACACTTCAAGCTTGCACGGAAGGTGTAAGCTCAATACACCGCTCTAAAATAATTACCCATATCACCCTGAGATCTAAAACAATTAACGTTATAAATTTATAAATTAATAATAACTTTTGCGAGCGAGAACGCTAATTATTGTGAGAGTGACAACTAGTGTGTAAAGTCTATTTGGTGTTAGCAGTTCGACGGAATCGTCAGAGAGACGTGCAAGTGGAATCGCCGCTGGAGCAACCCGCCGACGAAGAGCGACGCCAGGACGGAGAGGATACGTACATCCGGAGGACAGATGATCTACTGTTTTGGATATTCATCTAACAAGTAAAATCGAGCTAATCGAACAATATAAACTTTATTTAATATATATCAATGCATGACACTTATGTAAATTAATATGCAGCATATAAACTATTATTTCTTGTGTGTAATAAATAATTATTCATTACCTCCAATATAGACTTGTTTGTGATTTCTTCACACACACACACTATATCCTATGCGAAAATAATAATCTGTATCGTTTCAGTATATATACTTTATATACATTGCAACATTACAATTATTATTATTATGAATACAATTCTGTGTTAATACCGAATGCAACTGTATGGTGTAAACCAATGGCTAGGTCGTAGGATTTTGTGTGTTTGTTGCGCTGTGCATTAAACTGTGCTTTCCTTTAATATAGAGGAGTAAGACTTTTTAGATGCCAAGAAATAACTACAGTAACTAAACATTGAAAAATAAGCCTTTTTGGATATTGAAATTTATATAATAATAAATGTATTTAGTTCATAATAGTGAGGGTGTTCGACAGCGCACGGAGCTTCCTAATAGGGCCGTTTACACGCGCGGGTTTTTTCACGGTTTTGGAGCGTACGCTTCAAGCACGCAGGCCAAAACTGTCAGTGTGAATACTCGGCCTTTACAGACGCCTGGAGCACAGTCTCTACCAACGTGCCAGGCGTGCAGGTCTGAACCTGCGTCCCATTTACACGTACACTCCTGCACAACGGATAAGCACTTCAGTTTCCTTTAGCTGTGTGTGCACAGTGACGTGTGTATTCGGGCTAAAAATTGTATTTCTGTATTTTTAAAATACCGTAATTTAAAAAAAATGGAGTGGTCCAAAGACAATTTAGAAAAATTCATTGAATTTTATAGACGTTACCCCTGCCTTTGGAAAATTAAATCCGAGGATTATAAAAATAAAAATCTAAAAAATCGTGCCTATGACGAACTAATAGAATTTTGCAAAAGTGCCGTTTCTCCAAAGGCAAAAAAGAGTTTGTCATAAAAAAATTCAAGAAATACGCGGGTCCTTCCGTAAAGAGTTAAAAAAAAAAAAAAACAATTACGAGTGGTAGTGGTGAAGAAGAAATTTATAAGCCAAGTCTTTGGTATTTTGACTTATTACTATTTACAAAAGATCAGGAAGAACCAACGGAAAGCTTCAGTAATATGGGATCAGAGGCGGATGAAAGTAATTGTGAATTTATTGCAGAGTCCCAAGAGTTCGAGGAAGCTGATAATAGGAGTACGGGACACCCATATTTTTTTGGGGGGTTTTCTTCTTCTTCGTTGAAAAGTACGCAATTGCACGAGCTCTACATTTTTTTCTTGAAGACATGGTATTTGAAAATTTTGTAACAGTAATAATGTAAATGTAAGAGTAAAATGTATGCTCGAAAGCAGTACTACACGAAACTTAACACATCTGACAACAGACCAACCACAAGTATTATGCTACCTGCTGGCGCGTCACTAAAACTTTCCAACCCGGTGGAAACTCCACGCGCCGCTTAAAAACACACAAATATGGACCGTACACGCCAAGCCTGCAGACCTGGCGCGCACGCCGGGAATGCTGACGTTTTTTGTATCACGCGCCTGGAACATACGCGTTTTGGCGTGCGCGCCAGGTCTGCTGGTTTGGCGTGTACATGTAAACGGCCCTAATCTCTAAACATGTAAACAGATTACTCACGGGGGTTTTTCTATTGTTTGTTTTCAACTGTACGTCCTGTATTGACAGTTGTGGCCACATCACAACAACGCAAACACGAGGAAAGGCTGTGAAAATGTAATTGACTTTCACTTAATGTAAATAAACACGATTTAAATACTGTTGTCTCGGTATCGTTACCGCGGCGTCGGGAATTACGCAAGGTAACTTTTCCTGCTGTGGCGTCTGTTGTTTCGAAATTGATGTCACACTGACTCATTTTTTGGTTTCTAGCAAGCTAGTTTTTTACACAAACGTCACAGAATCTAAAAAAAGATTCGACTACAGATTGTGACATATGTTGTAATCCTGCATTGGTGTTTAGTCGCTTATCGAATATGATAGTTTCTGTAAACCAGTTTGTTGTTTTAAACGTACAGACCTGACGATACACTTTGAACAGTGGCTTAGAGATGTGCAGTTGAAAACACCTATACCTTTCACAAACAGTCACATGGGACTATGGACGAGATAGGGAAATAGATTGTTCACATGGAGAAACCGCTCACCTATTCTAACTTGAACATTTTTTAATCGAAATTAACTTCAAAATAATCATGACATACTATCATACGTTATAAATAATGTTAATTTACGTCTTTTGGTTTATTTAAAAAAAATTTACAATTACAAATATAACTATAAAAAATAATACTAAGATAAGCAGAGTTTTAGTTAGTTTAGAAACTTAACTTGCCAGTACTCGGATTCCATACGCTTGAATGAAATTTTTTTGTATGGTCCCAAGTCTATGTGTCCTTGAGACTACGATAGCATTAAATTGCATTACTGCGTTGACCGAACAAAGAAAAAAAAATATTTGGTTACGTTCGGCTTACTTTTTTTTCAGTATCGAGTGCAAAAAGTCGAACCGATCGGTTGTGCTGTATGGTTGTGAGGCGTGGAGTATCAGGGAACCACACTTCAACAAAGTCCTAGTTTCTGAGCGGAAAGTCTTGCGGAAGATCTTTGACCCAATACGGGGTGCAGTAACGGGCTCGACACGTTCGGGAGTTGGGAGTCGGACGCTACCCGGTACAAAGTCATGAACACTGTGGGACGTGAATGCGTAGCAGGAGGCTGGAAATGTGGCGACGACGGTCTGTCACCGAAGGTCAGTGAAGATGTTGGTTTTCGTTCCCAGTTACATAAGAACGCTAGATGGAGTAATAGGTGGTGCAGTGGATTCCTTGAGGACCTTTTCCAAATCGGGATAGGGATGCATGAATGGGGGCAGAGGTCAAGAGACAGTCCGATGGAGGGGCGCGCCGTCCTCTGGGGCCTGATCGCGAAAAGCATAAAACATATGGCAGTTTCAACCGCTGACTGCACAACTTCAACCGCCGAACCATATTTAATTCTCACTTTTACAATTCTGTTTGAAATATAATAAATATGGTAGCCTGTAAAACATATTTTGATGTAATAAAACAGATAACCGTAAGTAGTAGCTGTCGTCACGGTTATAATGCGGTTCAATTTCGGCCACCTCCGTTCCTCACGTTCTGGTTTTCACCTTTCCCTATCGAATGCGTTTTGATTCGTCAGCTCTCTTGCTGCCGTGGTTCTTCAGCACACGCTTTACAAGAATTCATCGGCTTTTTTTCCTTTTTGCTCAAATCTATTCCGATACCATTTTTGGCCATCCATTGGGTATCCTGTTTTGGCGTTCGTACAAATTTAATTCTCAGTGGGTCCACCCAAGACGCGTCTATGTTTCCGACTTATTCAGTCGGTGGCTAAATTCTGCTGAGGACCCAGTATAACGGGGCATAAGCTCCCTCTGTCAGAGATACAATAGGATGAATTCCACAACAGCAGTGAAGGTGGAAAAGAGGATCTTTGATAAGGGAGATCTGTCGGAGATAGCAGTGGAGCATTTAGGGTGACATCAAAGCGATAAGAGAAAAATTGGTGTTTTCTTAAAGAAAGAAACTTTGATAAAAGGATTATCTACACCCAGCACTCGGAAAAGACTTATTGAAAAACATCCTACAAATGAGATTATAAACTACAATACTGAATTTAGACATTTAAAAATCGCTAACGCAATTTGTGGCAATGTGATTTAAGCGGTGTTCCCGAATATTTATTAAAGTGCAGCGGACTTTACGTTAGAACAATGAAAAGAAAATTTTAACAAAAAACAAAAGAAAGTTTGTTTGAAAGAAGTCGTCATATATTACTCTGAACTGATAACAATACATTTGAAATATTTTATTTTTGAGTCAAATAATTATTCGTAATTCAAATTACGTGTCAGCGATTCGTATTATCAGACTATGACGAATCCGTGTAATATTGAATTAATGAATCACATTGTTTGGAACAACGAGATACGTTGAAGGAAAAATATTTAATAATATATTTAAAAGACGTAAACTGAAGTCATTACACATAGACTATATATTAAGTCAAACTTTCATAAGCAAAACTGTGATTTTCAAGCAGTATAGAACTTAATCGATCATATTCTTATTAACGTTGCCGACAACGACAGCAGTAGCGGTATCGTGAACCTGCTTTATGGTTTTGGTTTAAATGTACATCTGTCTCAAATTTATACATAAATTACGCATTGGTAATTCATGTATATTCCGAATAATTTGTGTCTGCAGTCAAGTCAAAAGTCAAACCTCCGCTCAACAGTCCCTGAGAGGACCAAGGTGTACCGCGCGGCTGTTGTGTGCAATGTGACGGTTGCGTGGCTAGTACAACGCGCCACCAGTCGCTAGTTGCGGTATTCACAGCCAGGAGGCGCCGCTGGTATCTCAGCGCCTACTCGGTTCGGCCTGACGACGCTGAGTGCACGCCGTACGGAGCCTCCGCCGGGAATTGAACCGGGGACCAAGAGCGCAGCAAGCGCCCGCGTTAGCCACTAGACCACCAGGAGGCTTTGTGTCTGCAGTAGTATATAATAAATTGTTTCTGACCTGATTTAACAATAATGGGCGTCTATAATTGTGGTGAAGAAAACGGAAAGCATATTTCACCTTCTAATAGGAGCAGGAAATGCCATCTTTAATTAAATGATAAGAAGAAGAAGAAGAAGAAGAAGAAGAAGAAGAAGAAGAAGAAGAAGAAGAAGAAGAAGAAAACAACAACAACAACAACAACGATGATGATAATAATAATCTTCTTCTTCATTCCAGGATTAGGCGACATAACCTGTTCCGGTTTCTATTTTCAAACCATCTTTTGCGTGGTCTTCACACATCTCTTTTTTCTTTAAGCGCATATTGTAAAACTTGTTGAGGTTATCCTATTTGCTTCCGTTCTACCTATATGTTTAATCCATCTCAGCTTACATTCCTCGATTCTTGCACATTCAGACAATATACCCAATTCATGCCTTATCACATGGTTTCTAATTCTATCGTGCTGTGTACATCCCTTTACGTATCGCAAGAAATTCATCTTTCCATCTTGAATATGACTTGTATCTGTTTTAGATAACACCTATGTTTCGGGGCCGTATAAAAGAACGGGGACTGCCCTTTTAAACTTAAAGATAACCTTAAAGAACTTGATTTGAGTTTCATTTCTTGTTTTTCTCCCTAAAGTTCTTTTAATAGTGCCACAAATCGCCTGAAATCTGTTTATCTTTCTCTCGATGTCCTCGTGAAATTGATAGGTAACATCACATCCTACGTATTGAAAGTGGGATATTTGCTCCAGCAAATAATATAATATCATTGATCGTAATTTTTGATCTTGTACAATCTTTGCCTTTGAAAGCCATTACTTTTGTTTTATTAATAGATAGGCCTATATTGAAATTATATTGGCTCAGTTTGTGAATGGTTGTCTGTAAATTATCTTCTGTTTCTTGCATAATGAGCTGGTCATCTGCATATAATAAAGTAACTTATTCAAAATAGTCTCACTATTTATATATTAATTGATAGGTATTATAATTAATTAATAGTTACCTATAATTAATTATAGATTAATTCTGTAATCCACTTTCTCACCAAGTCGACTTTATTTTTTTTATGTTTTTTGTTACTCTGTTTCAAGCACTGTGCATATTTTTCCTATCCATGGCTTTAATTTTTTTGATGTGAAACATCTATTGGCGCGCCTTGGCAGTAAAACCGACTCGTATGCCGTGACGGCAAACGGCATGACGCTCTCTTATGCCGTCATGCCCCCTCTACGCCACCGCTCTCGACTCCCTTGTGTGTGCGTGCGCGTATACTATACACTTCGTAGCTTCTCTGTGTGAGTTGTGTACTGCGTGTGCCTTTCTATTCGACTATACTTGACGCGTTCACCGCTTGTATACACACTTTGCATTTCTTTGGCCTTAATATTATTGTTTTTGAAAGGACATTGTTAAGTGCTTAAAAGTTTTCGAATCAGTGAAAATATTATTGAATCGAAATATGAGTGACAGTGACGATCAAGTGACCAAAAAGAATATTCATTTAAAAATATTCAGTTTTTATATGTCGCTTTATCGCGAGTTACTAGTATTGAAGGTTTGTTCATATGTAACAGTAATGATGATTTAAGATTTTACCATGGAAGAAGAATTCATCCATCAATTTTGTCTTTGCAAGAAGAATTTAAAAGACTATCCTTGAATAGACTTAATACTTTGCAAGAAATGATTACTAATTTCATTACATCGAGAGAGGGATTGACAATATTAACTTTAAACTGTCAAAGTCTCAAAAAACATGCTTCAGATATGCAAGATTCTGTTTCTCAAAAAAGTGACTTTTTATTATTATCAGAAACATGCCTTTCTAATGAAAAAGACGTTCAACTACCTGATTTCGATTGCATAGTAAAATTTAAACGGGAAGATGTTAGAGCTGCGGGAGTTGCGATATATCAAAACAAAAACATAGCCCGAATTACTACGACGAATATAGAACTTACAATACGAAATACACGTGAACTTAATGTTACCCAAGCAGCTATTGGTGATATATGTGCTTCTCAAGTTAAAATGGATGATGGGAGAGAATTCCTTATGGTTGTTGTGTATATTTCACCAAATCAAAAAGTCACAGAAATCATAAAATTTTTACACCGTCGTTTACTCATATATAGTCGCGAAGGTTCAAGGATTTTAGGAGATAATTTAGACGAACTTCCGATGATTTTAGCAGGAGATTTTAATGTTAATTTTGCAACAAACGATTCAATCCCTTTGACAACATTCCTTGAGCAAACATTTGATTTGAAAATCAATAATAAGCCAACTGAACCAACAACTAGATATGGAACGACAATCGATGCTGTATTTTCAAGATACCTTGATAACATCACGTCTACTACTTTTGTTACATACTTCAGTTATCATCGGCCAATCATTTCTTTAATACCGTCTAAAACACCTTCAACAGCTACTATTACAGAAATCACAGAAGATACGTCAAATAATATTCCGTAACTGCATTGTAAAACAGTCTATATTAAAAATATTTACTTCTCTTGTATTTATATTCTGTTATTATTATTATAATTAGAATAATAAGAAAAGTATATTGATTTTATTAACGAAACTCTTGTATTTATATTCTGTAATTATTATAATAATTAGAATAATAAGAAAAATATATTGATTTTATTAACGAAACTATGTTTTTTTTTATTTATTTTACTCCATATTTCTTTATTGGTTTTCATTAATTATAAATTCTACCATCAACTTTGATGTTTCACATCTGCCGGGCGTCCCGTGACGGCAAATTTTTTTAAACAGTAAACTAAAAACCAAAAACCACTATTACCTAACCTCACAAATGAAAAAAAAATACGTATTTTCACTTTACATTAAGAAATATAATAATATTTACAATTAGGACACTTCTGCTTTTTTACATCGTGGTATACCGATACAATATCACATTCAAAGCATCGAAAATGTAGTGTGAGTATGGATACTGGAAAAGTACCGATAAAAGCATGATTGTTTTTGTTCCAATCAGATTTTATTCTCATATATTTATTACGCGAAGCATCTGATCTAATATGTAGGTAACTCGGTATTATGTTATGTGAAGTGCCTGTAGTTATCCGAAACTTTCGAATAACTAGGTGCTTGAGTTAAAACGCGGGTACCAAAAATAAAATATGCTCGCAGAAGAAATTAAATTATTGTTGTGATAATAGTAATATTTCTATGTCTTGTGCATAGGCCTATACAGTTTTCAATTATTATTGTTTATTTCAAATGTTTTGGAACTGCCATAAAATCAAATGACGAACTATTAATACAACTCATAGCTCTGATGCAAATATTCACTTTTAATAACTTATAAGTATGATGTATTTGAAAGGTGGGTAAGAATTATGCAACGAATATACGTTAATAGATTTTATAGTTAATATTTTACTTATAATAGGAATTAATAACAATGTACATGTACTTTTCAAGTAAAAATATCAAATTATAAACCAATGTTTCCCAACTATATTGCCTTCAAACATTTGCGACAACCTATTACTCGATAAAACGAGTGTCACGGATTCGATCTGGCCGCGAATTTCTTTGTTCCTTGTCGAAGTAAAAAAATATTAATCTGTATACATACGTCATACACATGTTTGTTCCTGTCCGGTCTGTGCGGAACTTTCTCTGTGTTAGTGCTTCGTTTGGTAGTACCGGACTTAAATGTAAAGTTCATCACGTTGAATTGTATTTGACGTTAGTTTATAATCAGTGTAACTGCAGTTATCGCATTGGCTGTAAAGTTTATTGTAAGTTGTAGTAAACATTAGTAGTTTTATTCTAGCTTATGTGTTTGAATTCACTTTGTCTCTGATGTGACGACAGAATAATTGGAAGAAAATATGCTATAATGGTAAGTGCTGTTAGTTTAACTATTCTGACAACATGGACGTTTTGTAGGAATAATAATCAACCAAAATATAGTCTTCATATAATTATAAGTAAGTTACTAACTTATAAGTACACGTTACTGTTAAGTTTAGAAACACACACACACACAAAAAAAATACGCTTATCAAAATACGTTTACTTCAGTAAATTAAAAACAACTAACTTGTGTAATGCAGTGGCGAAACAGAAAATAGGCCTATATACAGTAATTACAGAAAATTACGATAAACCCAAATAAAAGAGTTTATGTTAGTACAAATCTTATAATTTTAAAAATTGCTCACAACAGCCCATTGACACGGACAACACACAAACAATGTCGATTAATAAAAAGGGATGAAAATTCAAAGAAGTGAGTATACATTTACACCCATAAAACGTTTAGTCTCCGTCAATAGTATAAATGTATCTTGAAACGTATTATATCTTAGTTACGTCTGTCTGTCTATATTTACGTGTTTACGTCTTCACTTTGCGTGTTACGTTTCTGACTAGACAAATGTAATTTTTACAACCTTTGTTGTAATTTTCAGGTTTGTTACTCAACTAAAATGTATGTTGAAGTCGTAATAGCGTAGTTATCTTTAAAGAACTTGGTCCTGACAGACTGACATAAGACATTAATGAACTACGTAGACTACAGGCCCGGACTACCTGCACGGAATGGGCGAAAACGTTCTTTACTACTGAATGACTTACTGACTACTGACTACTAAAATATATCAATAAAAATGCGATTCAGTTTTGTACTTAGTTTTAATTTAAAAAGACAATCAGTAGAATCTAAGGAAATAAATCTATTAGCATGTTAGTGTTACCGCTTCCCTATGATTTCTTCTGCGGGTCGTTTATTATGCGTACACAGATAAATGGTATCCAGCACCTGCAGTTTTATGGTCTTTTCTTTGAAACATATCGCGAAATTTTTAGGATATATTAATTTACGTAGACCCATTAGTTTTCTTGTTAATGTTTTGAAAACGGAGTGCATTTTTAAAAAATAGAAATATGTGGCTCTTAAAGCTGTAGTCTCAATTCGGAGGGCACGGAATTACCATTCCTTACCCGATTGACCACATTTTAGGGAGTCGAAGGCCTCCCCCACCAGTTTATTTAGACACGGGAAGGTTTTCTCTCAGAAATAAAAAAAAATATGCACCGCTCAGAATAAAAATAAAACCCGTATAATTTTCAAAAATAAACACGTGAGGTGTTCGTGTTAATACGCAGTAGTTTAGTTACATAACAAATTTGAATATGTAAAGAGAGTATTCTTGGTTGAGAATGTTGCGGCCTTCTACGTGTCGCGAACTCCGCAGGAGTTCCACTAATAACAATGGAAAAATAAAATTAATTAAAAAGGCTATTGTACTTTTTTATTGGGGTATTTTTAAACTGTTTTGTTGACTAGTTAATGTCCTTGGAAGAGCGGTTAGCGATTAGGCTGCTTCTGGGTATATGTTTAGCACTATTACTATCAATGATAGTAATAGTAATTTTTTATGACCCTCTATGTAATTAATGATTCTTTTAATTAACTATATGGGAATAACAAAAAAACCGTTTATATGTCCTAATTGGCGCGTAAGCAATTTTAATGTTTAATGTTATTTCTTCAAACAAAGGAAATTTTGAAAAATGGTGGGCGGTTACAAATATTAATGTTTGTTAGCGTAATTGTTAAAATATTTAAAATGTTTTTCAAATAGACTACAACAGACATTGCATTTGACAAAGAAAGGAATATAAGAAATCAGTGGTAAACCAATTTATCACCAATTCGGCCATGATACAAGATGGCACGTAAGTGGCTTGATATTAGAAGTATTTTATCTTTAGTTTATATTCCGCGTCCGTTTACTTAAAACTTTTGAGACGCAAAAGAATGTATAAAATTATATGGGAAGAATCCTGAATAGAAATTATTTGTCCTGACAAAAGGGAGTCCAACCTTCAAGTTAGTCTCATGCCCCCCTCAGAAGCAAGTCTCGCCCTCCCCCAGAAGTGAGTCTTATCCCCCCCCCTCAGCCACAGCTCCTAGTTAAGCTACTGCTCAATAAAGCTGTGTGTAGTCAGTGACTGAACCTTACAAATCTTTCAACACTCGAAGTTATTAAAAAAAATATTTTTGACAAGCGACTAATGGCTCACTCTGTATATCACTGTACATTTACTGAAGTAATTATCAGGCAATTTCAATTATGCGTTATCGGATTATTAATAATTATATCGTCCTATGTTTTTTTTTTTCCAAACCGTTTTATGGTTTACCGTTTTCCCCTTTGTTTGTTGCATCCAGCACGAGCATTAACCTCTCCTAAGGAGAACCAGAGACGTCTTCACTGACGTCGCTTGGGTGATTATCAACAGGCATGTCCACGACCTCAGAAAGCGCGTCAACCGACTCCAGTAGTCTGTAGTCTGTGGCTGAGTTGTAACGCTATCCCCTTGTCTAGGGTTACGGATGAAGACCACATCGGGTACGGCAGATCCGGCGGAGGTAGCGCTCCGGCTTTTAGGGTTGGGGTATGCAAAGTTGCTGGCTTGCACTTAGGCGTTGGATCGACAAAGGCCAAAGTAAAAAAAAACCTTTGCTTTCATCTTTCATGAAGCAGGAAGTACCTTTAGACTGATTATTGTCCTCATTTCCAATGGCAGGTGGTGTAATTGAGGTCAGTAAGTACTGGCATATAAGCCCACAGAAATTCCTATAACTTGAAAACATGTTTGATTATAATAATATCCTATAAATACCTACACCATATGGTTTTTTCAAATTTAATTTGTGGCTCGTCTTCGTCGTGATGTGTTAGATTTTAAGATTTCCATATTTCCATTCTCTTCTACTGTCGACTGATGTAGCGTCTCATTGAGGTCTTGTATGTCGTGACTAATTGTAACCCATTCTGCGCATTCTATGAATCTTGATTGTTTGCTTTGTTCGTCATTTCTTTGTTTTGTGATGGAGTTTTTTTTTTAACTCTATTTCTTTAAGTAGGTCAGGGTAAATTTGTATTATATCTTCAGCCATATTAATAAACAGCACATGGATAAAATGACTCGTCATCATACCAAATATTTCTACATATACTTATCACTACTATACGCTTTGCATAGGAATCCCCGACCTCATAATACTTCTGGCATTATATTGAAGAGGCTAATCTGACTTGGCAATCTCTGTAGCTTCTCTTGCAACAATAATACTAACTGCAGGATTTTCTTGCATTCCATCATCTCACATTCACAGTCCAGTATTTACTTTTTACCTTTGTAGAGAAAGTAGCATTTACCTGACGATAATGTTAAACGTTGTCCCAGAAACATGGATAAGTGTTATTAACGCAGTTCTCTTATGTAATAGTGCTGAATCGATGTGTCTTATGTGCAGTGTTACAGAACTAAGAGACAGACATTTTGGAAGACGAATCTGTCTCTCAATTAGACAGTATTCCACAACTTGCCTAATCACATTTTATTAGGGAAAATATTTTATTCAATATGTTGAGGTAAAATAAAAGTATATTGCAACAGTACGTCTGCGTACGTTACTGTGTATTGTCACAAACTGTTAGATTAGAATAAATAATTAATATCGTCAATATTTATTAAAAAATGCGTATTGAAAACTGTAAGTAACCAGCAAAGGGGAACACCGAATGTGCGGGACGGTACTGGCATATCACGCCACACTCAGCCTGAGACTGTGTACACTGTAATTGATGTGTGTGTGTGTGAGCCAGTAGGAACCGGCATAGCGTCACCCCTGAATGAATGTGAATTAAAAGAGTAATTTATTTAAATTTTGGTAAGTGCGCGTAAGATGTGACAAAAAAAAATTACGCCACGTTATTAATAATACAAATAACACACACATGTGCAAAATCTAGTGCGAAACAAATAATACATATTAATGCAGTGTAAATAAAAATGAATATAACCAAGAATAATTAAGGTATAGAAAAACTGTTAACGTACAATTATACATAAAAAATTTACCGATCGTATGAATATCGATTAATAAACAAAAGACTTCGCATTTTGCGAATAAAATTAAAATAGGTACGAAAAATAAACGAATCTGTAAGGGACGGTCGACAAACTATAACAATATAAATCGTGCACAGAATGGTTGAAACATGATTTTTGCGCCCGACAGTATAAATAAACGAGGAGCACCAGCCTCGACCTTCATTCATTGGAACACATCTGCAGGGCTAGGCTATGCCCGACGAAGGAGCATCTAAGGTCGATATCCCACCAGAACCGTACGAGTCATCTGAATCCTGAGTCGACCAGGAGGACCGGACGACGGACTCCAGGAGGATCAGACGACAACGGAGGATCGACACAGGACACAGGACTCAGGATCATGACGAGGAATCACTAAGTATCACCGCCAGCAATAAGGTGACATAAAACCATTTTTACTCGTCAACCAACGAGTCATAAAAGACAATAAAAATAAAAGAGTAAAGAGACAATGATAAACTTTAATAGTGTAAATAATAATAATTGTAAAATCTAATTGGTTAAATTGTAGTAATTTATAATGATATTTAACATTTACGAAATTATTATTATTTTCGAAATTATAACGTAGCATAAATGTTTAAGTAATTCTAAAAAAGTGATTGATATTTCATGAATACGATATTCATATGTAGGCACAGAAAGCAAAGTAGTAATTATATAAAAAAATATGGAATTTAAAAAAAATACAATCTGAACAATTCGAGAGCACATTATATATTAAAAACATTTCTATTTATACATGTCAATTTATATCTTGTGTATTGTATTTATGAATATGTATGACGAGCACACACAAAAGAAAAATATTATGGGAATAATAATGACGAAATTTTAATTCGTAATTTTTGAAAATTTTATTTAATAAAATTTTGAATGATTTTTACAAAGTCGATATAATTTATAAGAAGTGTTATTATTATTTTAAAAACACACCATACACCTTTTCTAGTTATAATACTGATAAGGAACATATACATTTCACATGATTGGTTTTGGGGTGGCTTGAATCTCTTAAAGAGTGTTACCACCACAGGCCCAATATCCGTTTTTTCCGGTTGACTTATTGTTGTAGATTTTACTGAACCGGACCAGCGATAAGTTAATATACTGCTGATTTTACAGCCCTCTATTTTTTTATTCAGTAGTAACGGTCATATAATTTATTATCTCCTCAGCACCTTTTATATTAACTGTTGCAAGGTTAATATCCATAATAAATGACGTTGCTTAAAAACATACCGTAGGTATCCCCTACTTCTCGCAGAACGAAACTTTTCGGAATTCTCTGTGTTGTTTTCTCAACTCAGACTGTGATGAGTAAAAGATAGAGGTATTGGACAACCAGAAACAGTGAAACAAATCTATTCGAGACGTTATGGAGGACTATATAAAAGAAAGGGAAATTAAAAGACAAAATGAAAAGAGAAAATAATATATAGAAAAAAAGTAGATAGACAAATATATAGAGAAAGAGAGAGATGAAAAACAGACGACGTAAATACTAGACGCAGAAGGAAGTATACTCATCGGACTCAGATTGGTCAGTGATTCACACAGCATGAGACATGGAAATTACGAATGTCAAACTAAAATTAGGAGAGTCATTTTACGTAACGGAATCTACAAAATTATGACGTTTTGTTTGACTGAAATTTTTTACCGCGTTGTTTGATTACACATCAAGCAGAAGTCATTCCCCTACCCGACGATTCCAAACGTTAATATTCTTTAATAAAAACGTCCAAAGACTAGTTCTTGATTACACAACGGTCAGTTGAAAATCAGTGGTAAACTGTTGTGTAGCGGAAGTGCCAAAATAAAACACTATGATTCACATTCATGCTTATTGACAGGCAGAAAGAAAATTACATATTTTAAACTGGGGGAAATCCATTGCTTTGTGTTATTGTAGTTTATCAAAATGTAGTCTACACATTTTCTCAAGTTCGCGTATGACACACACACACGCGGCGCGCGCACAGATCCCCGTAATCATCATATATAACATCCTTTGTTTTGTACGGTAGGTCTACATTGCCAGCACTGTAAACAGTGGCCGTGTTACCACACATTCTACAGCGTGCAAACTTTGCGTGTAAGTATTAAAACCACGTTCGCACTTTGAATTGGCGTTCGTGATTACGCCCGAGTGATCGGTGTCTCTGAAGCCCTACCACATATACGCTGATCGGCGACACACTGCAGTGACACTGGAGACATTACGACACAGCAGAATTATCTGCTTTTCCAAGCGACAGGAAAAGACAGGGTTTGAAAGACGCGAGAGAATATCATTTACTTGGATTCAAACAGTAACAAAAACATTGTGCGAATTGGAAAACAAATGCCGGGATGTTTGCTGCGGCCCTATACTGTTAAAAATATGTTGTTATGAAAAACTGGTTCATGATACCAACACCGTCAGATAACAAATTTAACAAGTCCACAATAAAAAGAAAACTTGACATTTCGTCCATGTTCACGGCGACCGGGAAAGAGGGAATCGGTACCGCGAGAAACCGAGGTTGTGAACCATCTCGAGATCGCGGTACCGATTCCCTCTCTCCCGCACCAATGAAGGAGGCCGTCGTGAACATGGCCGTAACGTCGGGTTTTGTTTTTATTGTGGACTTGTTAAATTTGTTATCTGATAGTTTTTTTATCATGAACCAGCTGCTTGATAACAACCATAATTTCAGTAATGTTGGATCACGGCCTAACATCAACGCCAGTCAGATACCAGTCGTGAAAGCCTACGTACTTCATTGATTATGCGTATCAAGATGTAATATCCATAACGGCATAATGAATGGGGAGTGAAGGAAAAATAGAGAGAGATGTAAAGAGAAAGAGAGAGAGAGAGAGAGAGAGAGAGAGAGAGAGAGAGAGAGAGAGAGAGAGAGAGAGAGAGAGAATGAGAGAGAGAGAATGAGAGAGAGAGACTTATAAAAATAAAAGTATGTTCACCAACTTTGTCACTACGTATTGCTACACAGCTAAATACTTTGTTCTTGACGAGGCCTTTCGGTGTCTCCACCATCTTCAGGTCTAACGACTGAAGATGGTGGAGACACCGAAAGGCCTCGTCAAGAGCGAAGTGTTTAGCAGTGTAGCAAGACGTAGTGACAAAGTTGGTGTTAAGATGGCTGCTAATAAAACTAACAAAACTGTAAAAGTATGTAGGTGAGGCATAGGCTAAATGAGTAGAAAAAAAAATACGTTGTTAAAAAGCGTAGACCGAAATTAAGAACTGAACAGTAATTCGGTTTTGCCTTCTGCTGTACGTATGAAAGAATTTTATTACACAAACGATTATATAAGGAATACCGCAATTAGAAATTATGGGAGTCGACGAGAGAGTAATCGTTATCTACGGTTATAGTGAAGGTAGACGTGATATGTACTGACTCATCTTCAGGGACCAGTAACTGATCTCTCGACGATGTCTTTTATGACTCGTACACAGGAAGTGTTTGGATGTTCTTCAATCCATAACATCGTTTGCGTTTTTAACACTGAAAATGTTTATAAGGACGTGTCGCACATTTGAAAACGACCGCTGGTGCGTGATCGAAAATGGGAACCGGTGAGTTTCCATAGAAACTACTTCTTTGTTGTCAATAACGTAGTACAAATATAAAACTTCGCTTATGAATGCGACTACATTTAACTTATAATCTGTACATTGGTAAATGAAGAATGAATTCATTGATTGGGGAATGAAGAATGAATTCATTGATTGGTGAATGAACATAAATATATATATTTTTTAGATTTGTTGAAGCATTTTCAATGCCCTTCTCTGTGCATTGCATTTGTGCAATGCCTGTAAATTTTTGATGAATATGTGGAGACAATTAGGTAGACGAAGAAAATTCAATAACATCTGAAGGACACCTAAGTTGGAATTTACAGAGGGCTCTGGTCCTGTGCCCAATTATGCAAAGTGTAGTGTGATAACAAGTATCGGGGAACACGAGCGATATGGCATGGCCGAGCTACAGCAGTCTGCTGTTATGGAACGGATGCTACCCTCAAAATCTTATTTGAAGATAAGCAGACGTTGTACTCATACGTGCATTACTTTGCGTGAATAGGTATTGGAAATCCGGAGGTATAGTAACAGATTTGGCACGGACATACTCAACGAGGAGGGTCTTAGACGTTCAACCTCCACCCGAAAAATTAAAAATGGTCAAAATCTGTCGAATATTCACTATGGTGACAAAGGTGACCAAACTGAAGTGAAGTCCAAGTTGGAAACATAAACTCGTCTTAACGTTCTATTTTTTTAACGACAAAAATAATGATTTAGCAAGCTTTATCAAAATTTAGTATGCTCAATGCCAAAATTATGTCCCAGATTGTAATGACTGAATTTAAAAACACTGATTTTAATATGCACAGTAGTTTATTCAAACCTGACTAAAAAATTAGAAAACGACAGTAAATATTTCGTTGATTCTGCTTGATAATTCACACGTATCAGCATGACCCTGAAATCCTACTTCAGGGGGGGGGTTGAGTGTCTAAATTGTCCCGGCGGAACCTGTGAACCCATGCTTTGCATGGTAGAGGAAGTATTCCATAACCCAAACGTTACAGAATTTTTATTCTCGATTCCTCCAAACTAATCTGGACCGTCACAGAAAATGAAATTCTGGCTATGTCCGTGCTTTTGCAGGAAGTAAGAGAGTCTGCTGGTCAACAAGGCTTTGTTTGAGCTTGGACAGGTGAATCGTCTGAACGGTCACAGCCACGTCCAATGAGAAGCCACCACTGAGCAATCGAGGAATCTAGAAGCAGACCTTCCACAAAAGGGGTACACGACAAGCTTTTCATATAAATGTCGACGAGCGGCGTATACATCCAAGCGAGTCACGAAAACGGCTTCAACATATACTGCGCTTAAGCGATTTAGCACGACCAGGCGCTGTAAGGTAAGCTGTTAGAAACCTGTCCCATTTGAATAGAGTCACAAAGAAGAAACTCGACATCCTTGACAAATCGTACGACCCAGGTTATAACCGCGCAACACGGCTTGAAACTAGCGTTCATCGGTCTACAACCCGGAAAGTGGATTCACAAACCTCGTGCACCGTATGGGGGCAACACATTACATCAGTGTTCCGCAACCTTTTTTTACTCACGGCACACCCCAGACGGGCCTAGATTCAACACGGCACACCAAAATGTCTGTCCCCTCAAAATCATATGAATCTTAATATAATTACGAAATATTACGTCGTTTGTAATCAATTTTTTTATTATTATTATTATAAAACAGGAATAGACTCATGCATTTGTTAACTTTAATTCACTGTAGAAAATACGAATTTTAAAACAAATAACTCTAATCATACCTTCAATGTGATACTTGAGCCTGCTGAGCTGCACACAGACGGCTGATTCGTGGCGGAATCGTTGACAAAGCAAGCCTCATTTCTTCATTGATGGATTTGAGTGTCTCTCTCTTTGATGTTTTAATTTCAGTCAACGTCGAGAAGCCCAGTTCACACAAATATGTAGTTGAAAATGGTAATAACACATTAACTGACATCTCGGAGATAGCCGGGTATTCACTGCTTATTGACAACCAAAATGTTTCCAAAAGCACTTCGAAAAATTTTAATTTCAATGTTCTGCCTGCTTTCAAATCTGCCAGTTCCTCTTGTAAGCCTAAATTATTCGGAAGATGTTTCGAATCCATAATGAATGGATCACGAACCCAGTCAAAATCTTCAAGACTCTCTCCAAAATATTTGTTGAAATTCTGCTGCAAGAGTACTAAATGTTCTTTAATTAAGTCCATTCAACACCTTATTATCGTCAGGAAGGGGCCATACAGTTAGGAACATCTCACACGATCCATTTTCAATTGTCTGTATCCATAAATTTAACTTATTAATAAATCCTTGAATCTTATCCATACTAGTCAGAATATTTTCGTTTCTACCTTGCATTTTTCTGTTTAGTTCATTCAAGTGTACGAAAATATCGGAAAGATATGCCAACTTAGATACCCATTCATCATCTGCAAATAATTCCGCATACTCATGCCCCTCAATAGTCAAAAATGCAAGTACCTCCTCTTTAAGTTCAAACATTCGCGTTAACACTTTACCTCAAGATAACCATCGTACTTCTGTATGCAGCAGAAGTGTAGTGTGCTCTGATCCCATTTCTTGATACAAAACGTTAAAAAGCCGCATATTTAGGGGCCGCGATTTGATGAAGTTCACGACTTTTACTACTTCGTCCATCACAATTTTCAGAGGAGATGGCAAAGACTTAGCAACAATGGCTTCGCGGTGAATGAGACAATGGTCGGTTCGTAAGTTAGGATTTACTTCTCGTACTTTACCCACGAATCCTTTCACTCGGCCTGTCATAGAAGCGGCTCCGTCTGTACAAACACTAACGCAATCCTCCCATGTTAATTCATTATGGACCACATATTCATTAGTCGTACGAAATATTTCTACGAAATATTTCTTCACCGGTTGCTCGCTCGGGTAGTTCTTTGCAAAAAAAAAAATTACTTGCAATTACATCCTCATCAACATACCTTACGTAGGAAAGAAGTTGTGCGTGACCGCCAATATCGGTGGACTCGTCGATCTGAAGTGAGAACTTTCGACTGGTCTTTATTTTATCCTTCATGATGAGTAGAGGGAAAATGAGAGTTCTGACGCACAAAGGAATGCCGCCTTTCTTAAAAAACATAAAAAACGATAAAAAACAAGATCAAAGAGATGCCGCCGTTCCCACGGTCCAAGATTTTTTCCCACGCTCTCCCCACCACCCTGGACCCGCAGTATCCGCGAATTTTCGCGAATATAATTTTTTATATGCAGCCTTTCGCGAGCCTAAATCACTTTCACTTTCTAATTTCCGCGAATATAATTTTTTATATGCAGCCTTTCGCGAGCCTAGATCACTTTCACTTTCTACTGGACCACAGCATCCGCGACTTTTTCGCTGATCTGTGTCAAGATCCGCGACTTTTTCGCGTATCTGGACCACAGCAACCGCGAATATAATTTTTTATTTTTTTATATGCCGCCTTTCGCGAGCTTAGATCACTTTCACTTTCTATCACTTGATGCATTATAGTGTATATATTAAATATATGATCGGGGAGTACCAACCTTGCATGAGTTCAAATTTGTTATAATGTATATTAAATCTATATGATCAGGTTTACCAACCTATGGTGGGGGGGTTCCGACTTGATGCATTATAGTGTATATATTAAATATATGATTAGGGTTACCAACCTTGCATGAGTTCAAATTTGTTGTGTGTTATAATGTATATTAAATCTATATGATCAGGTTTACCAACCTATGTATGGGTTCAAACTTGATGTGTGTGTGTATTATAGTGTATATTAAAATATATGGTCAGGGTTACCAATCCTGCATTATTGTGTGTGTGTATAGAACAGATCTGCCAACATTTTTCTTCGGTGGGAAATTCAAACTATATTATAGTAAATTGTTGACGACGACTTCGATATCAACTCACTCTCCCCTCCTCCCTCTTTGTCTCTAGACACAGTTGTCGATCACGATATAAACACTCTCTTTATGTCATCAGTTTTACATAAGCGTCGTGCTACTTATGGATTATTGTAAGTAGCGATACTAAAATGTAATCACCAGGAAATATATATTTATCACCTACCTCGTTGCATCCTTTTTTTGACACATGACAGTCATTGACCATGATTTAGAAATTAATATACTGCCAAGTCTGTGTGTGTGTGTGGTAAAGTGTTACGCATAAAAAAATCTCCTTGAAATAAGGTATTTTCAAAAGTTTTGTGTACACACATTGTACAATAATTTTCGTAATTGTAAGATACAACCTGCAAATTATTAAAATGTCTCTCTCACACATTTCTGATTACTATACAAATAATTGCATGCATATTCGAAGGTTTATAACGAAATAAATTAAAATAAACCATAATTTGTTTTAAATAATTAAATATATATATTTACAACACTGTTGTTACTCTCTCTCTCTCTCTCTCTCTCTCTCTCTCTCTCTCTCTCTCTCTCTCTCTCTCTCTCTCTCTCTCTCTCTCTCTCTCTCTCTCTCCTCTCTCTCTCTCTCTATCTATTTATCTCTCTGTCCATCCGTCCGTCCGTCCATCCGTCCGACTGTCTATATCTGTCTGTCTGTCTGTCTCTGTCTGTCCCTCTCTCTCTCTCTCTCTCTCTCTCTCTCTCTCTCTCTCTCTCTCTCTCTCTCTCTCTCTCTCTCTCTCTCTCTCTCTCTCTCTCTCGTTGTCAAACGTTATGTTCAAACCGTTTCTCCTCTCTGTGGTCATTACCGCGCATGTATATGATTTTAGAAAGTTTATATATATTCGACAAATATTAACTGTGTACGTACTTACAACGCCCGCTCTCTCTCTCTATTTATCTCTCTGTCCGTCCGTCCACCCGTCCGACTGTCTATATCTGTCTGTCTGTCTGTCTCTGTCTGTCTGTCTGTCTGTCTCTCTCTCTCGTTGTCAAACGTTATGTTCGAACCGTTTCTCCTCTCTGTGGTCATTACCGCGCATGTATATGATTTTAGAAAGTTTATATATATTCGACAAATATTAACTGTGTACGTACTTACAACGCCCGCTCTCTCTCTCTCTATTTATCTCTCTGTCCGTCCGTCCGTCCGTCCATCCGTCCGACTGTCTATATCTGTCTGTCTGTCTGTCTCTGTCTGTCTGTCTGTCTGTCTCTCTCTCTCTCTCTCTCTCTCTCTCTCTCTCTCTCTCTCTCTCTCTCTCTCTCTCTCTCTCTCTCTCTCTCTCTCTCGTTGTCAAACGTTATGTTCAAACCGTTTCTCCTCTCTGTGGTCATTACCGTGCATGTATATGATTTTAGAAAGTTTATATATATTCGACAAATATTAACTGTGTACGTACTTACAACGCCCGCTCTCTCTCTCTCTCTCTCACTCATCGTCAAAACGTTGACTTCATTTTTCATTGTATTAAATAATTAACAAATATTAACTATGTGTGCGTGTGTGTTGTCAACTACTTACATGCGCGTTCTCTCTCTCTCTCTTAACATAACGCTTCGAGTGAAGCGTTTGTAGAGCAGGTTTCAACTGTGGAAGGTTTCATACCGTTTCTCCTCTCTCTCTCGCAGACGTCGGAAGCAATTCCTAGTTTATAATGTAATTACCTATGTGTGTATGTCTCTCTTTATTCGACAAATATTAACGCCCTCTCTCTCTCGCAGACGTCGGAAGCAATTCCTAGTTTATAATGTAATTACCTATGCGTGTATGTCTCTCTTTCACATAAAAAAATCTCCTTGAAATAAGGTATTTTCAAAGTTTTGTGTACACATATGAAATAATAATAATACTTTTAATAAAACAATTATCAGTTTAAATAATAATTGTCATGATTGTAAGATACAATCTGCAAATTATTCAGCTTCAAATAAGTGATATTTACAATGAAACTATTTTCAAATAAAAATGATGTTGGTTCGTCAACCTTTTGTTTTTAAGACTATAACAAGAATGAGACAAGGATCAGCTCTCTCTCCCCCTCTCTCTCTCACACACACACACACACACACACACACACACACACACACACACACACACACACACACACACACACACACACACACACACACACATTTAGTATGAACAGACGTGTCTTTGTTAGTAAAATGTACAAATCACATGACTTTATGTGAACTTCAAAGGGTTCAAATGTTTCAAAATAAAAATATATAAAACAAAAAAATACAGAATATATGAAATGTATATAACAAGTAAAATATATATTACATATTATGAATTTGTGAAGCAATCTTCTTCTTCTTCATTTGGTACTACATTAAGTCAGTCCTTGGACTTCACTTTTATGGGGTTTTCATAAACATAAAGATCACTACCACCAATAACCTGTGGTACAATACTTCTATTCAATGGTAACACCTAAGACAAAAAAGCATTAAATAAAACATGCAATCAGTATTAATAATACAAAATCACTGTTTTATTATTTTAAAATACTGTAATTTTCATCCAAAATATTTAAAACAAAATACAGACTATATGAAATGTATATTAACAATGTATATTTACAAAATAAGTATATTACAACTCAGGAAAGAGTGGTACGTAATTTTCACTCACCCAATCTTTTATAAATTTGCCATAATTTACACCACCAGCATGGGTGGTAATAAACTGAGTGTAAATATTTGATAACTCTTTTTTTACTTCTGTCTCGCCTTGAGACTGAGAATAGCAATGGCATGTCGTGGAACGACGTTGTAATAGTTCTCTATTATGCTCCACTTGAGTGGAGCGTCTTTCTATCCATTCAGCCATATAACTTTCAAAACTGTCTCCAGACATTATACTCGACTAAAACAAAGACATTCACGTTGTTTATCACTTAATATATTATCATGATATTTTCATTATATTATCATTTAAAAATATGTTAGCAGTAACCAGCGAGAAACACATGTTTGTCACAGTATACTTCAAGCGTTAGCCGTACATATCAAATTCTTTCTTTACGTTTGTATTTTGTCTAAACTATGTTAACTTCACACACACGCGCGCACACACACACACACACACACACACACACACACACACACACACAAATTGATACATTTGGAAACTGAGTACAGAATAAATCTACAATCACCTAGTCGGTTTGTTGGCAGAAAACAATTATGTGATCAAATAAACATTACCAGAGAACAACGTCCTCCTAAAGATAAATTTACCAGAGCTCAAAACAGTACAAAGTCATACTTTTGGTGAAGAAAATCACGTCATCAACAACAAAGGTTGTTTGTGTTTAAACAGCTACAAACAATAATTAATTTTCTTACACTAGTAAACATTTTGCTGTAATTGTTTCAATTAAAGGAAACATATATATATTCGTTGAGAAAATCTGTTGTGGCTGAACGAAACATGTGTCTGAATAAATTTTCTCTCTACATAGCAGTTGTAAAAGTAGTCATATACATTATGTGCTATATATACAAAAGGCTTTCAACGTGTTTGTCATTTCAACCAATTTGTACCGTGCTCTAAGTATGTAAAAAAAATAACTGTACCGCTCCATACAACTGAGAATAAATCCGTACACACACACACATGAACAATTTTACGTTTAAATAAAATCTGTACATACAATAAAATTATGTTTCAGTATTAATGATATAAATATTACTGTTTTATTAATTTAAAATACCGTATAATTGCTTACGACGCGCACACTTAGCAACGTTTTTACTTATTTGAACAAGCCATGTATTAACTTCAATAAATAATGCACTTGATAATGTTTAAATATTTCCAACAACTATGTTGATTAGAAGTGCTGTAAGTTCAATAACAATGTTCGCTACGTAACGTATTCAAATCTGTTTACTCACCTCTTAAATGTTGATGCACGCAATTATCGATTTCACAATGAGGTATGAAGACTAATTGCATTCTTCACGTATATATATTAATGTATCTTACAACGGTAGGGTAGGGGTAGCTTAGCGTGTTTGTTTTGAAAGTCGATGTAAGTCATTGTCCGCCGTTGGAAACTTTCAGAAGTTAGCGATACTGAAAGTATTTTCGTGCATTAGTCAAAATTAGGAAAACAATGCAGAGAGGGAGAGAGAGAGAGAGAGAGCGAGTGGACACACATGTAAGTAGCTCGATACTCAGTGACAACACACACACACACACACACACACACACACACACACACACACACACACACACACACACACACACACACACACACACACACACACAGAGTTAATATTTGTCAAATATATAACAACGAGTGAGAGAGAGAGAGAGAGAGAGAGAGAGAGGAGGGGTCATCGACCGTTATGGAAAAGCTTTACCTCACTGCTTTAAGAAGTTAGCGATACTGAAAGTATTTTCGGTCAAGTTAACACGGCTCTTTTTAAGAAACATTCTATCATTTATTTGATGTCGATACCGGTATTAATTATAGATTACACTTAGTTCCATTCACTTCCATGTGCTTACAAATACTTGTAATTAGTTTCGTTAATAACTAGGCCAAAACATTGTCATTACATGTCAACTCTTCCGTCTGTCTCGTAAATTTTGCACAGCACTGTTTGAGTCTTATCTTTGTAAATAAAGAGCAACAGCAACAGTGTCGTAATACTCATACGAAACGATTTGTATCACCACAATTAATCATTGCTATTGAAATGAACAAAAATTATTCACATTAAAACATTATCAAGTGCATTCTCTAACTACAACTGCAATCATTCAATTATCGTATGCATATGTGTACAGAACAAACATAAATATAGTTTACAGACCAATGTAATGCAATATTTTTAAAAAAAATTCATTTTACATTGATTAAATATATATATTGCAAACAATATTATAAAATAAATACAAATCACAAACAATGTTATAAAATAAATAAAATATTAATAATAATTTTTGACATTGTAAGATTTTAATAAAAACAGATAACGATTCATTAACAACAAAATGGACTGCACTCATACATTATTCTTGTTCCAGGAGCGACTTGACTGCAGTGATCAGACCTACAGAAAAAGTACACTTTATCGTAATTACTTTGTAGTATAAACATTATACTTACATTGTCTCTATATGACTCCGTTTTCCTCTTTTACACTCTGTAAATATATAATATACCGCCTTCCTTATTTGTTCGGGCTTAGGACCGACTCAAGATCATGTGAAAATGTTTTTTGTTGTGTAAACAAATAACAAATTCAAGTAATATGAGGCTAAGTTACGGTGGCTCTGAAAAGAACCGATTAATAATTAGACCTAGAAGAAATTAATTTCTATTTTTCATCTGTAACGACATGCGTGTATAATTTTAATTTATTTCACTATACACCTCTGAACCTATGTGTAATTATTTTGTAAACTGCGTTATCTATGGAGGAACTGTTGCAGCAAACGTTAACACTAGAACGATTATATTATTATTATTCAGTGATCAGATAATTTCATAAAAAAATAAGAAACGTAAAAGATATACGCTGACTTTACCGCAACCACGTCTATTTAGATAAACAGCTCGGAAGAAAAAATAATTCTTCACAAAGCAGAACAACAACAACTACAGTCTCAAATAAATATATTTTAATTCTGGGGCTATGCGTGTACGTAGGGAAGGTCTTCATATGCTCACTGAACAAAATATAAATATTCGCCGGCAGATAATTTCATAAAAAAAATAAGAAACGTAAAAGATATACGCTGACTTTACCGCAACCACGTCTATTTAGATAAATGGCGCGGAAGAAAAAATAATTCTTCACAAAGCAGAACAACAACTACAGTCTCAAATAAATATATTTTAAAAAAGATAAATATACATTAGATGGAAATGTTTCCTCTGTTTTTCTCTGTGAAACACAAAAAGAACTTGGGAATCGTGTTTCTTCCCTAGATGCGGTCAACACGATTAAAAGTAAAATTTTAATAACAAAGTTTTCACTGTACTTTAATAAGGATGGTAATATTTTTTTTTTTCTAGTGCCTAATCTTTTAAACTAAAAAAACGTACAATATTTATTACTTTTACAAATATAGCTTGAACGTAACACATACACACAGACGTTAGGGAGAGGGAGAGACTGCAATGTGTCAGTGTAAAGTCGTGTCAATGACCTCCTGTATTACAATGGTTTAGCATAGTTTCTTACTGAAGGCTTGCACGCTTTAAATTCAGCTATACCTAAAATATATCTTCAATTAGGGTCATTGTACACACACAGTGGAATGCTTTCAGAAATTTGCGACACACACACACACACACACACACACACACACATACATACACAACGATGTTTCTACTTATTTGAACAAGTCCTGTATTAAATGCACTTGTTAATGTTTTAATGTGAACAATTTTACGTTTAAATAAAATCTGTACATACAATAAAATTATGTTTCAGTATTAATGATATAAATATTACTGTTTTATTAATTTACAATACCGTATATATATATATATATAACCTAGGAACTTCGCAGGTGAAGAAATTAATTTCTATTTTTCATCTGTAACGACATGCGTGTATAATTTTAATTTATTTCACTATACACCTTCGCCACCGCTGCTACCACAGTCGTCAGTAATAAAAAAAGAAGAAGAAGAAAGATCAGTTAGGAAACGCATCAGTACTCGTTCGAAACTGAAACGATTAACATCAGTCCCAATGGACCACAGCATCCGTGAATTTCCGCGAATAAAAAAAAAAACGTAAAACGTTCTACTTACGTTTCACGTTAGGTTAAAAAATGCAGTCCACGTACGTTTCACGTTTACGTTAGGTTAAGATGCAGTCTACTTACGTTTCACTGTTAGGTTAAAAAATGCAGTCCACGTACGTTTCACGTTTACGTTAGGTTAAGATGCAGTCTACTTACGTTCACGTTAGGTTAAAAAAATGCAGTCCACGTACGTTTTTCGTTTACGTTAGGTTAAAATACAGTCTACTTACGTTTCACGTTAGGTTAAAATGCAAACACACGCACACACACACACACACACACACACACACACACACGTGTATATTATTTAAATTATTATTTAAATAACATACACACGCGTTAGGTTGCAACGTAAGTAGACTGCATCTTAACCTAACGTAAACGTGAAACGTACGTGGACTGCATTTTTTAACCTAACGTGAAACGTAAGTAGAACGTTTTACGTTTTTTTTTTCTTATTCGCGGAAATTCACGGATGCTGTGGTCCATTGGGACTGATGTTAATCGTTTCAGTTTCGAACGAGTACTGATGCGTTCCTAACTGATCTTTCTTCTTCTTCTTTTTTTATTACTGACGACTGTGGTAGCAGCGGTGGCGAAGGTGTATAGTGAAATAAATTAAAATTATACACGCATGTCGTTACAGATGAAAAATAGAAATTAATTTCTTCACCTGCGAAGTTCCTAGGTTATATATATATATATATATACGGTATTGTAAATTAATAAAACAGTAATATTTATATCATTATACTGAAACATAATTTTATTGTATGTACAGATTTTATTTAAACGTAAAATTGTTCACATTAAAACATTAACAAGTGCATTTAATACAGACTTGTTCAAATAAGTAGAAACATCGTTGTGTATGTATGTGTGTGTGTGTGTGTGTCGCAAATTCTGAAAGCATTCCACTGTGTGTGTACAATGACCCTAATTGAAGATATATTTTAGGTATAGCTGAATTTAAAGCGTGCAAGCCTTCAGTAAGAAACTATGCTAAACCATTGTAATACAGGAGGTCATTGACACGACTTTACACTGACACATTGCAGTCTCTCCCTCTCCCTAACGTCTGTGTGTATGTGTTACGTTCAAGCTATATTTGTAAAAGTAATAAAGATTGTACGTTTTTTTAGTTTAAAAGATTAGGCACTAGAAAAAAAAAAATATTACCATCCTTGTTAAAGTACAGTGAAAACTTTGTTATTAAAATTTTACTTTTAATCGTGTTGACCGCATCTAGGGAAGAAACACGATTCCCAAGTTCTTTTTGTGTTTCACAGAGAAAAACAGAGGAAACATTTCCATCTAATGTATATTTATCTTTTTTAAAATATATTTATTTGAGACTGTAGTTGTTGTTCTGCTTTGTGAAGAATTATTTTTTCTTCCGCGCCGTTTATCTAAATAGACGTGGTTGCGGTAAAGTCAGCGTATATCTTTTACGTTTCTTATTTTTTTTATGAAATTATCTGCCGGCGAATATTTATATTTTGTTCAGTGAGCATATGAAGACCTTCCCTACGTACACGCATAGCCCCAGATTTAAAATATATTTATTTGAGACTGTAGTTGTTGTTGTTCTGCTTTGTGAAGAATTATTTTTTCTTCCGAGCTGTTTATCTAAATAGACGTGGTTGCGGTAAAGTCAGCGTATATCTTTTACGTTTCTTATTTTTTTATGAAATTATCTGATCACTGAATAATAATAATATAATCGTTCTAGTGTTAACGTTTGCTGCAACAGTTCCTCCATAGATAACGCAGTTTACAAAATAATTACACATAGGTTCAGAGGTGTATAGTGAAATAAATTAAAATTATACACGCATGTCGTTACAGATGAAAAATAGAAATTAATTTCTTCTAGGTCTAATTATTAATCGGTTCTTTTCAGAGCCACCGTAACTTAGCCTCATATTACTTGAATTTGTTATTTGTTTACACAACAAAAAACATTTTCACATGATCTTGAGTCGGTCCTAAGCCCGAACAAATAAGGAAGGCGGTATATTATATATTTACAGAGTGTAAAAGAGGAAAACGGAGTCATATAGAGACAATGTAAGTATAATGTTTATACTACAAAGTAATTACGATAAAGTGTACTTTTTCTGTAGGTCTGATCACTGCAGTCAAGTCGCTCCTGGAACAAGAATAATGTATGAGTGCAGTCCATTTTGTTGTTAATGAATCGTTATCTGTTTTTATTAAAATCTTACAATGTCAAAAATTATTATTAATATTTTATTTATTTCATAACATTGTTTGTGATTTGTATTTATTTTATAATATTGTTTGCAATATATATATTTAATCAATGTAATATGAATTTTTTTTAAAAATATTGCATTACATTGGTCTGTAAACTATATTTATGTTTGTTCTGTACACATATGCATACGATAATTGAATGATTGCAGTTGTAGTTAGAGTATGCACTTGATAATGTTTTAATGTGAATAATTTTTGTTCATTTCAATAGCAATGATTAATTGTGGTGATACAAATCGTTTCGTATGAGTATTACGACACTGTTGCTGTTGCTCTTTATTTACAAAGATAAGACTCAAACAGTGCTGTGCAAAATTTACGAGACAGACGGAAGAGTTGACATGTAATGACAATGTTTTGGCCTAGTTATTAACGAAACTAATTACAAGTATTTGTAAGCACATGGAAGTGAATGGAACTAAGTGTAATCTATAATTAATACCGGTATCGACATCAAATAAATGATAGAATGTTTCTTAAAAAGAGCCGTGTTAACTTGACCGAAAATACTTTCAGTATCGCTAACTTCTTAAAGCAGTGAGGTAAAGCTTTTCCATCACGGTCGATGACCCCTCCTCTCTCTCTCCTCTCTCTCTCTCTCTCTCTCTCTCTCTCACTCGTTGTTATATATTTGACAAATATTAACTCTGTGTGTGTGTGTGTGTGTGTGTGTGTTGTTGTCACTGAGTATCGAGCTACTTACATGTGTGTCCACTCGCTCTCTCTCTCTCTCTCTCTCTCTGCATTGTTTTCCTAATTTTGACTAATGCACGAAAATACTTTCAGTATCGCTAACTTCTGAAAGTTTCCAACGGCGGACAATGACTTACATCGACTTTCAAAACAAACACGCTAAGCTACCCCTACCCTACCGTTGTAAGATACATCAATATATATACGTGTAGAATGCAATTAGTCTTCATACCTCATTGTGAAATCGATAATTGCGTGCATCAACATTTAAGAGGTGAGTAAACAGATTTGAATACGTTACGTAGCGAACATTGTTATTGAACTTACAGCACTTCTAATCAACATAGTTGTTGGAAATATTTAAACATTATCAAGTGCATTATTTATTGAAGTTAATACATGGCTTGTTCAAATAAGTAAAAACGTTGCTAAGTGTGCGCGTCGTAAGCAATTATACGGTATTTTAAATTAATAAAACAGTAATATTTATATCATTAATACTGAAACATAATTTTATTGTATGTACAGATTTTATTTAAACGTAAAATTGTTCATGTGTGTGTGTGTACGGATTTATTCTCAGTTGTATGGAGCGGTACAGTTATTTTTTTTACATACTTAGAGCACGGTACAAATTGGTTGAAATGACAAACACGTTGAAAGCCTTTTGTATATATAGCACATAATGTATATGACTACTTTTACAACTGCTATGTAGAGAGAAAATTTATTCAGACACATGTTTCGTTCAGCCACAACAGATTTTCTCAACGAATATATATATGTTTCCTTTAATTGAAACAATTACAGCAAAATGTTTACTAGTGTAAGAAAATTAATTATTGTTTGTAGCTGTTTAAACACAAACAACTTTTGTTGTTGATGACGTGATTTTCTTCACCAAAAATATATGACTTTGTACTGTTTTGAGCTCTGGTAAATTTATCTTTAGGAGGACGTTGTTCTCTGGTAATGTTTATTTGATCACATAATTGTTTTCTGCCAACAAACCGACTAGGTGATTGTAGATTTATTCTGTACTCAGTTTCCAAATGTATCAATGTGTGTGTGTGTGTGTGTGTGTGTGTGTGTGTGTGTGTGTGTGTGTGTGTGTGCGCGCGTGTGTGTGAAGTTAACATAGTTTAGACAAAATACAAACGTAAAGAAAGAATTTGATATGTACGGCTAACGCTTGAAGTATACTGTGACAAACATGTGTTTCTCGCTGGTTACTGCTAACATATTTTTAAATGATAATATAATGAAAATATCATGATAATATATTAAGTGATAAACAACGTGAATGTCTTTGTTTTAGTCGAGTATAATGTCTGGAGACAGTTTTGAAAGTTATATGGCTGAATGGATAGAAAGACGCTCCACTCAAGTGGAGCATAATAGAGAACTATTACAACGTCGTTCCACGACATGCCATTGCTATTCTCAGTCTCAAGGCGAGACAGAAGTAAAAAAAGAGTTATCAAATATTTACACTCAGTTTATTACCACCCATGCTGGTGGTGTAAATTATGGCAAATTTATAAAAGATTGGGTGAGTGAAAATTACGTACCACTCTTTCCTGAGTTGTAATATACTTATTTTGTAAATATACATTGTTAATATACATTTCATATAGTCTGTATTTTGTTTTAAATATTTTGGATGAAAATTACAGTATTTTAAAATAATAAAACAGTGATTTTGTATTATTAATACTGATTGCATGTTTTATTTAATGCTTTTTCGTCTTAGGTGTTACCATTGAATAGAAGTATTGTACCACAGGTTATTGGTGGTAGTGATCTTTATGTTTATGAAATCCCCATAAAAGTGAAGTCCAAGGACTGACTTAATGTAGTACCAAATGAAGAAGAAGAAGATTGCTTCACAAATTCATAATATTTAATATATATTTTATTTGTAATATACATTTCATATATTCTGTATTTTTTTGTTTTATATATTTTTATTTTGAAACATTTGAACCCTTTGAAGTTCACATAAATTCATGTGATTTGTACATTTTACTAACAAAGACACGTCTGTTCATACTAAATGTGTGTGTGTGTGTGTGTGTGTGTGTGTGTGTGTGTGAGAGAGAGAGAGGGGGAGAGAGAGCTGATCCTTGTCTCATTCTTGTTATAGTCTTAAAAACAAAAGGTTGACGAACCAACATCATTTTTATTTGAAAATAGTTTCATTGTAAATATCACTTATTTGAAGCTGAATAATTTGCAGATTGTATCTTACAATCATGACAATTATTATTTAAACTGATAATTGTTTTATTAAAAATATTATTATTATTTCATATGTGTACACAAAACTTTTGAAAATACCTTATTTCAAGGAGATTTTTTTATGTGAAAGAGAGACATACACGCATAGGTAATTACATTATAAACTAGGAATTGCTTCCGACGTCTGCGAGAGAGAGAGGAGAAACGGTATGAAACCTTCCACAGTTGAAACCTGCTCTACAAACGCTTCACTCGAAGCGTTATGTTAAGAGAGAGAGAGAGAACGCGCATGTAAGTAGTTGACAACACACACGCACACATAGTTAATATTTGTTAATTATTTAATACAATGAAAAATGAAGTCAACGTTTTGACGATGAGTGAGAGAGAGAGAGAGAGAGCGGGCGTTGTAAGTACGTACACAGTTAATATTTGTCGAATATATATAAACTTTCTAAAATCATATACATGCACGGTAATGACCACAGAGAGGAGAAACGGTTTGAACATAACGTTTGACAACGAGAGAGAGAGAGAGAGAGAGAGAGAGAGAGAGAGAGAGAGAGAGAGAGAGAGAGAGAGAGAGAGAGAGAGAGAGAGAGAGAGAGAGAGAGAGAGAGAGAGTGAGAGACAGACAGACAGACAGACAGAGACAGACAGACAGACAGATATAGACAGTCGGACGGATGGACGGACGGACGGACGGACAGAGAGATAAATAGAGAGAGAGAGAGCGGGCGTTGTAAGTACGTACACAGTTAATATTTGTCGAATATATATAAACTTTCTAAAATCATATACATGCGCGGTAATGACCACAGAGAGGAGAAACGGTTTGAACATAACGTTTGACAACGAGAGAGAGAGACAGACAGACAGACAGACAGAGACAGACAGACAGACAGATATAGACAGTCGGACGGATGGACGGACGGACAGAGAGATAAATAGAGAGAGAGAGCGGGCGTTGTAAGTACGTACACATTTAATATTTGTCGAATATATATAAACTTTCTAAAATCATATACATGCGCGGTAATGACCACAGAGAGGAGAAACGGTTTGAACATAACGTTTGACAACGAGAGAGAGAGAGAGAGAGAGAGAGAGAGAGAGAGAGAGAGAGAGAGAGAGAGAGAGAGAGAGAGAGACAGATAGACAGACAGACAGACAGACAGACAGACAGACAGACAGACAGATATAGACAGTCGGACGGACGGATGGACATAGAGATAAATAGATAGAGAGAGAGAGAGGAGAGAGAGAGAGAGAGAGAGAGAGAGAGAGAGAGAGAGAGAGAGAGAGAGAGAGAGAGAGAGAGAGGAGAGAGAGAGAGAGAGAGAGAGAGAGAGAGAGAGAGAGAGGAGAGAGAGTAACAACAGTGTTGTAAATATATATATTTAATTATTTAAAACAAATTATGGTTTATTTTAATTTATTTCGTTATAAACCTTCGAATATGCATGCAATTATTTGTATAGTAATCAGAAATGTGTGAGAGAGACATTTTAATAATTTGCAGGTTGTATCTTACAATTACGAAAATTATTGTACAATGTGTGTACACAAAACTTTTGAAAATACCTTATTTCAAGGAGATTTTTTTATGCGTAACACTTTACCACACACACACACAGACTTGGCAGTATATTAATTTCTAAATCATGGTCAATGACTGTCATGTGTCAAAAAAAGGATGCAACGAGGTAGGTGATAAATATATATTTCCTGGTGATTACATTTTAGTATCGCTACTTACAATAATCCATAAGTAGCACGACGCTTATGTAAAACTGATGACATAAAGAGAGTGTTTATATCGTGATCGACAACTGTGTCTAGAGACAAAGAGGGAGGAGGGGAGAGTGAGTTGATATCGAAGTCGTCGTCAACAATTTACTATAATATAGTTTGAATTTCCCACCGAAGAAAAATGTTGGCAGATCTGTTCTATACACACACACAATAATGCAGGATTGGTAACCCTGATCATATATTTTAATATACACTATAATACACACACACACATATCAAGTTTGAACCCATACATAGGTTGGTAAACCTGATCATATAGATTTAATATACATTATAACACACAACAAATTTGAACTCATGCAAGGTTGGTAACCCTAATCATATATTTAATATATACACTATAATGCATCAAGTCGGAACCCCCCCCCCCACCATAGGTTGGTAAACCTGATCATATAGATTTAATATACATTATAACAAATTTGAACTCATGCAAGGTTGGTACTCCCCGATCATATATTTAATATATACACTATAATGCATCAAGTGATAGAAAGTGAAAGTGATCTAAGCTCGCGAAAGGCGGCATATAAAAAAATAAAAAATTATATTCGCGGATGCTGTGGTCCAGATACGCGAAAAAGTCGCGGATCTTGACACAGATCAGCGAAAAAGTCGCGGATGCTGTGGTCCAGTAGAAAGTGAAAGTGATCTAGGCTCGCGAAAGGCTGCATATAAAAAATTATATTCGCGGAAATTAGAAAGTGAAAGTGATTTAGGCTCGCGAAAGGCTGCATATAAAAAATTATATTCGCGAAAATTCGCGGATACTGCGGGTCCAGGGGGGTGGGGAGAGCGTGGGAAAAAATCTTGGACCGCGGGAACGGCGGCATCTCTTTGATCTTGTTTTTTATGGTTTTTTATGTTTTTTTAAGAAAGGCGGCATTCCTTTGTGCGTCAGAACTCTCATTTTCCCTCTACTATGATGTCTTCGATGTCACTGGACATGTCACTAACTCGGCGGCTGATTGTGTCAGCAGAAAGAGGAATTTTTGAAATTTCAGTACCAGCTTCTAAACCCAGGACTATTTTTACCATTTCTTTACACGCGGGCATTAACAACGTTTCTGCAATTGTGTGTGGTTTTTTGGCCTTTACGATAAGTTCGGCTACCTTATAGCTAGCTTCCTGTACTTTTTGCGAAACACGTACCGACGTAGTCATGAGCGTCACTTGTTTTTTATTTTGTTCCAACAACAAAAATAATTCACATCTTTACTTAACAGAGAGGAATGTTTTGTTGACAAATGTCGTTTCAATTTACTGGGAACCATAGCTGCATTACTGAGTTTTTCACCACACACAACACACTCGGGGATTGGGCATGTTTTGTCACCACACCAAAAAACCCCGTAAGATAAATATTTATCACTATATTGCAGGTGAACTACTTTCTGTTTCTTTTTTTCGGGCTCGATGGTTTCACTACTTGCTCTCGAGGACGGACCACTCCGTACAAGGAACTTATCCGTATCGAAAAAAAATAGTTTAATAACACTGTAATAGAAAATAGTAAGACTGGTGTAGCAACCACAATATTCGCACTACTGCAGAGCACAGCTGTGATAGGACTGAACTGAAATACTATAATTGTTGTCTGACAATGTGTGGGTCCTTCGGCGAAGGAAAAGAGCAATAAAGTTTAAGAAGCGCCGACAAACAGGCACAAATATCAAAACAAGGCAAAAAAATAATAAAAGAGAGGGAAATTTTTGCTAATCCCCGCAATTTTAGTTAAAAGCACGTACAGCCAGCCGTACACAAAAGATGCGGTGTTACAAAGAACTCTCTTGAATAGAGTTTAGAACGTTTAGAGTTTTGAACGTAAACTCTAGTGTATGATTGGTGCGGGCCGCTAAAAGGCTTGCTAAAAGTCTTACGCGGCTTTCTTTGCGGTGAACACAAAGGTTGCCGCCTGTAACCCATCAAACCGGCCCAATATTTCAGGTGAGAATACAAATAACTTAAGATAAGCAAACTATAACAACAATATTGAGTAAATAAATTACATTTAATTTCTATGAAAATATAACAGTTATCAGCATGTATTAAAGAATAAACAAGCACCTTCTTACTTAAAATCGACAATTAATTTATTACAATAATAGGTAAAAGTTCGCGTCACACCTTTCACCTTGTGACGGCACACTATTGTGCCGCGGCACACCGGTTGCGGAACACTGCATTACATTGCCGTAAGGGCATTGCTGTTTTGTAAGCAGCACTCACGCGTCAAGCGTTGCACCCGACGAGTTTACGCGTCTGATGATGACAGTTGATAACATGAATTGCTGGTGAACCACAAAATGAAAACAAGTGTTATCGAACTATAATTAATTTGTCGATGAACTGCTAGACCAAAAAGTACGAATGCAGTTTGTTTATCCTTATTGTATCTTCGGTATTGTTACGATGGTCTACTTAATCGTCGTAGGTACAGTGGAAAACAAAATACAAGACACCAATTAAGTCACTAATCACCAGCTTTAATTATCACAGTTAAAAAGTTCGTAATTAACAACACTGTCTCTTACAACAAATCAAATAAAAATTGTTCGCACGCAATAAAATGTCAACTATTATAAAACACAATTGTATTACAATTATACCGCCCGATTATAAAACACAACACTTCACTAATAACCACTTGAACGCACTCAGTAATCACTCGTAATCGCCTGACAAATAACTGAACTAAGGCCGCTGCCGCCTAGTATTTATACCCCGTTCACAGAGCAGAACATTCCACAACTACGCGTTATCTCTACTACGACGTAATTAATTGCGGCCTTGACACAGTGCGTGCGGCCGCGCGAATTCTGGTACAGTCTAGCAAATGCGCCGAGAAGCACGTATGCCACACACATTAGGGCGAGATTCTTCTGGAACATTCGACAAAAACGTAGACTGTTCTGTAATGTCATAACTGTATCAAAAATAAATAGAATAATTGAGGGTAGGCCCAGTTGTAGATAGCAGATTACACAAGGTCTTTTTAATAGTTGATCATTGAAGTAAGAAAAAATAAAGACATTTTTAAAAATTTTACTGTAATGTTAACTCGCTCGATACACGAATTACTTATGAGTTCTTAACATTAGTCATGACAGTTGGCGGGAATAAGGCAGTGCAGCCCGCTAAAGAATAAACTGAGAACTCATTTTACTAAATCTTCAACTCAGTTTGTACATAGTCACAATTTGAATACAAAGTTTGTTAAGCGTTTTGTAAAACAAAACTTTGCAGTTCTGGCTTAATGTGTCGTTTACTGTTAACCTTACAATATCTTCGTGATTCAATAGCTCATCTGTCTCATATTCTCACTCAAACTAAATTTAATGATATTAGGTACCACTTCGATAAAACTATTAAGCCTAGGTTTCTGAATCTGTTAGAATTGCCGTCATGACACAGCACGTGATGTGGACGGCCACATTTCTCTTGTCATTTTGTCTTAGATGTAAAATAAAGTGGGGGTTTTTTACTTCCATGTTCTGTAAGGGAATGGAAGTATGGTGATGGCGAAAAAATCGTGTTCGAGATAAGGGCTGATTCTGATTGTACTACCTTCAAAACGTGAAGAAAAGTCATTTTTTTAAAAGTGTCTGTGTGTAGAATGTTTTTTATGGCAAGCGATAACTGCCGCACATTCAAACAGAATCAAATAATTTTTTGCATACATCCCTGAATTATAGACGACTCAAGGCCTATTGATTTTGGTGAAGATCGGTTAAGGGGCAGGGGTAGTTTATGTTTTAACAAGAGTAAAGCACTTAATTTTGATAAATAAACTATTCTGAAAAGAAGATCATAATAATCCACTGTAGAGGCTAGTTGAAGGTAGTGGGGGTAATTTTCTATAAATGAAAATGATAGTTGAAGGGAGAGGGGATAATTTTTATTTATATGTCATGTGTACTACGTTATCGGCAACAAAGAAGTAGTTTCTTGTTAAAATTCCTTCCCGGGCAGTTTGGCGTGGTCAAATGTTTTCTACAAAACCTGACGTTTCTGCAGAACTATCGACTGCCATCATCAGTGAAAATCGAGTGCGCTAACGTGAGGTGGTATACGGTAGTAACCACAGTTCTGTGGTTAAACCTGAAGAAAGAAGTAGTTTCTATGGAAATGTTTTATTTAGAAAATGTTTTTAACGTAAATCTTAGAACATGGGAGTCATCTATGGTCCTCCATACCGATATTTTAATTAGTCTACTGTATGCTCTTCACAACAACTGATAAGTGGAACAAACTGGAAATCACTTCACGGTTTAATAGTTTTTAATTGAGAGAGAGAGTTTTTAATTGCTATGCGTGCGCGTGCGCATGTGGCACGCGCGTGTATGATAAGAAAGGCACACTTTGTACAAATACACACCATTGACATTGACTTAGGGAGCACAAAAGATGTAACAAACACTGGGCCAGTTGTATTTTCTTTTCTTCCTGATAAGAAAAAAAAACAACTTATTTACGCTGTAACCAGAAGTACCTGAGTGAAACCCTAAGGCTGTACATGTAGGTTTTGAATCATACGCCGTGTCAACTTTAAAGCCGCTATTTCCTTTAGTCAACGTTCCAATGTATTATTTTCACTTCACACAAACTTTCTGGAGGAAAGTGCAGGATATCGCTATGACAACGTTATTCAAAGAAATTGAAGATGTTAGCCTGAATGTCCGAATGTGTCCTATACTTGCTTTCCTTCGGCAATAAGATGTAGAAGATGGCTGGTGGTATATCCATGGTCAAGCCCCAGGACACGAGAAACTCGATTAGTTCTTTTGTCGAACAGTGGCTAGACAATCCGCTATTGGCACAGGAGTTATGAAACTGCTATGTACCGCTGACGTCATGGAACGAATAATGCAGTAGAAGCATGACATCGTAAATTAAACAGCCACGCCGGAAGACCACATACAAGAATAAAAGACATTATCAAATGTTTAAAATCTGAGGCTGAGAAATCTATTCAGAACATTGTAACGATGCAGTGAAATTTGTAAGATATGAAAAGGACAAAAACATATACTGAACTGGATTAGCTGAAAGGTACGAAGAAGATTATGATGTTGGAAAGTATCTCAAGACCATATCTTAAGTTAAAAAAAACTTGTCTAACAAAAATGAATAAAAAATAACGCGTGTGTGTGTGGTAAAATTGTAGCCTCGTAAACGAATTTAGTACTTCAGTAAAAAAATGCATTGAATTAAATATAAAAAATAAAAACATAAACACAATCAAAAATGACAAAAATAATTGAAAACATAAGAATAATTGGTAAAAAGTTAAGTCAATACAAATTTAAAAATAATAAAAAAAGAAATAATTGTGAAGTGAGTTTAATATAGGCCCTTTACTTCAGCTGTTATGACAGGCGATGTCAGTTTTTAAAATAGTTTTTGCATTTGTACAGAGAGAGAGAGAGAGAGAGAGAGAGAGAGAGAGAGAGAGAGAGAGAGAGAGAGAGAGAGAGAGAGAGAGAGAGAGAGATCATCGTCGGCTGTGTGTTTGTAAGTGGGACGTACTCTCACGTATCAAAAATTAATTACGTGTCTTGTTTACCTCAGTATTCGCAATATTTGAGGCAACTGCTTAGTTGGATCACGACTTACAGCCCAGGAAAATTTTATTCTATTGACAACGGGTCTGAAAGCCTGCACATTCACATATTACTACCTACTTGTTCATTTGTTGTTAGGAAACTTTGAAAGCACAGAGCTTTGTAAATGGCGAAGGCGAGTGTATTTCCATTTGCCGAAGTGGTATTTAGTACCTTATATGTGTTGTAACGTACAGGTCACCTTGTGTGTGTGTGTGTGTGTGTGTGTGTGTGTGTGTGTGTGTGTGTGTGTGTGTGTGTTGTCACGCTTCACTGCCGAGTGAACGGTCCGCGAAGGTAAGGTTTGTGACGCGTTAAAATAACAATAAAGACCATTCATTCCCTGTGGTATGATGGTCACTCAATTTATAAGATACATTTGTGATGTGTTAGGTAACCCGAAATTGTCTTCCCTTTAAAGGTCGTATAAGCTTATATGTACACTTCCTTCTTCAGCTGCCTTTTCCGAATTTCTCTGTCCTTTCATCTCGCATCTTCCAAACTTGTCACATCCCTCGTTATCTGTCCCAGTTCCGATTTTTGGTCTTTCTCTTCCTCCCATTCTGCTTGCTTGCTTTTCAGTCGGTGATCTTTTTTAACCATGAACCTTGTTCCTTTCTGCACGCATGCACGTTCCAGCGTATTATTTGGGCTTTCGTTATATATACTACATGCAGTGGCGTAACTAAGACCATCTACGTCCCCCTCGCAAACACCGTGCATGCCTCCCCTTCCCCACAACCACAGTCTAAGTTACGACGTATGTTCCTTTAAGCACGATAACTATACTTAGCTCAACTGAAACACATGATTTCTACGTACTTTAACTGAAATTACTTTAAATCTAATTTGAAACTAACAAAACTTAATTGACAGCAAAAAGCTGCTTTGGAGTAATTATTTTAAAAGATTTTTTCCTGGCTTGCGCGCCCTTGCAGACTGTGCTCCTCATGCCGTAGGGTTTGCGGGGGAGTTATTTACTGTCTTATCGTTCTGTATATTTTCACTTTTGGCTTTTAACGTCTCTCCTGTTAAGACATTATAACATAGGGAACCAGTTTAATTGTTTGCTGTTAATTAAACTAGCTGCCGTAGTTAGTAAAAAATACTTACCAACAAATTATGACAATGTATATATCAGGAATTTGTCCAAGGTTAGATAAATTTATTCACTCTCTGGATATTAGCGAAAACATCTCTTTATTGTTGTATCTTAACTACGGATATAAACATAATAGCTTTAATGGTCATCTTTTTGTTTTTACTTTACTTTTAAAAGAAAATTCTTATAGATTCTGCATCAAATACTCTTTAAATTGTTACTCTTAGTATCTCAAGATCATACAGCTGTGTATTACTTTGATTACCACGGATCCGGGTTCTAACTTTATAATATTCTAACATACTTTAACATCATCTAAACTATTTGAAGAATAGTCTGATGTAATTTCATATTAACTTTACCTTTAAGCTTCATCAGGTTATTACTATAGCATTACAGAAACTACAAACATTAATATGCTAATATTTATGTGATCTAAAAGTCTTTACAAGAAACTTTACTGTTCTTTTTGTTGAGGTTGTTAAAACAATGAATGCACAGAAGTTATGGTTTAGTGTCACCTGAGTATAACGTGAGTCTGCGGCTGGCGGTCGAGATGATCCTCTTCAGTAGGTCTTCCTGGGTGTAGTTCGTTGTCCGTCTGGATCCTCCATTTAGTTGGTTGTTTCTGTATTGTGGTCTAGGTCATGACGCTGGGATTCTGCTACTGGAGTTCGTACAGTTGTTGTCGTAACTTCTCTCCTGGCGTTGGTGTTCACTTTCCACATTTAATTTTTTTTTAAACAACACTGACGTTACCTTTTACATGGTATAGAACATATCTTACCACTTAATTTTCATAAAGAGATGTGTCGGCTAAGTTTTTATTTATTAATACAATTTTTTAATATCTGAACTACATTACTAGTTTTTAAGCTTCATTTCGCTTTCGCTACGTGTGTATTAATTAAATGAGAAGCACTAACTTCTTGTTACATCGGTTTTAGCGACATAAAGGTAAGTTTAACTTCACGACACATTTTCGAGCTGCTTACATGTCAGAGATTCTACGTCGACTGGCGTTAGTTTAGGGGCAGTGAGTATTGAAGCGGGCGCAGTTTACACGCCGAGAGAAAAGTAGTTCGTACTTTATTATTACTAATTGTCCATTAAATAACTACTATAAATTATCCTACCTTTTCTTAGTTAGGAGTTAGGTATTTCATTTATTATTATTACGTCTTTTATTTAAATAGAAGGATTATTAGTTTTCGCTTAATAACATTGTACTTTGCATGTTCGTACTAGCTTTTTGCAAGTTGATACAGGTATCTGGGTACAGAGGGAGGGTGTATTATACTCTAACTTGTTATAAGAACAAAAAAATTAATTTGTGCTATTTAAATTGCCTTTAAATCGTCACACCTTCCCCACAACCACAGTCTAAGTTACGATGTATGTTCCTTTAAGCACGATAACTATACTCAGCTCAACTGAAACACATGACTTCTACATGCTTTAACTGAAATTACTTTAAATCTAATCTGAAATTAACAAAACTTAATTGACAGCAAAAAGCTGGTTTGCAGTAGTTATTTTAAAAGGTTTTTTCCTGGCTTGCGCGCCCTTGCAAACTGTGCTCCTCATCCCGTAGGGTTTGCGGGGTAGTTATTTACTGTCTTATCGTTCTGTATATTTTCACTTTTGGCTTTTCACAAATTTGTTAGCATTATACTACAATAACTAACCGGACGTTGAAAAAGATTTTGATATCGTCACTGATTAAGTCTTCAGTTTAAAATTTTACGGAAACAGACGTGTACGGATAGAAACTGATTTTGTCAAAATACTTTCCTTGTTCTCTTCTTTAGTGTGAACGATTGGAGGTTTTTGATCTGTGCTGACATTTACTGTTGTTAATGTTTTTTTTAGAACTAAAATCGAGTGTTACTTTTAAGTAGGAACATTATTTTTTCCCTATTCTGTTGTTTATTTTGTGGGTGGAGGGGGCAACAACACATGCTTAATTTTTAATTATTCTGTCCGTTGTTGCAAACATTTTAAATCTTTTATTCGTCTTTATTTCAAAGCCACTTCGTTAGCTTTTAGTTTTGTCTTGTGCGGTCCTTGTGCAAGATCCTCATGCAGTTATCGTACAGGATCCGTTGCAATTCTGAGTTTTTATCAGTGACGTAACGAGTTTTGCCCGAGTTTTGTAAGCAGCTTGAAACCCGAGGACCCGGGAAATACAGGGCCCTTTTTATGTAACAGTGGTACGGCTCTAACCCCTCTCGCACGATAATTTGACGCAATCCACCATTCTTTACATAATTTCTACAAGCCCCACTTTAAAACTTTGAATATCCGCGTTGTACTATTGTGCTTACAAACTGTACTCTTCTGATTAATGAACCGCAGCGGTTATGTATCTCGAAACGATACAGTTTGATGTCGTCTAAAAAATAAGTTTGCAATGTAGAGCTGTTGCAAACTGTTCACTGTGGAGCGTCAGATTGTTCGCTTGAGTGATGCTTTTGTATAAATCTTGAATAGGTTTTACGAATACATCTTTCCAAATTTTGCGTCCCTGGCAAATTGGGCAGGGGAGCAACTTCTCCAGGATTTCAGTTTCAGTATTCAAGAAATTGGCAAATATAATAATTTGTTTCTAGTGAGGATGGCGATTTTCTCTGAGAAGTTACGCACGTTCGCCTGCAATATAAGTACAAAACAACAAATATCGGACGTAGCGAGGCGCGCGCTAATTTACAATATGTCATTTCACTTGGCACGTCGCTTGAACACGTAGGTATCAGTTAGTATAAGTGTTAACGGTTTTAAGCTGATAATACGAGGAGTAACCAAAAAGTTGCAATAGTATTAAAAAAAATTAATACGTGGAATTTATGATATGGGGGGAGGGGTGAATTTGATCGCCTGCACGTGGTGCCACCTGCGTAAACTAAACGATCAACACGAGGTACGCCTTTCAACGCGCTGACTAAAATGAAGATGGCTTCAAAAAACCTCACACAAACACATAACAGCTCTTTTAAGAGCTCTGACACTAGCCTCCGTATTATTTATTGGAATGCAGGAGGCCTCAATGATGTAAACGTTTTGCAATTCAAACGAAACGTCAACCACTTAGACGTGGATCTATTTTTTATTGTTGAAACAGGAGCCGCTACTGAAACCCCTGATTATTATCAGACGAACGGCTACACCGTTACTATGATGAAGAGATCGAGACAGATCGCCTCTGGCATCCTAATTGGTGTTAAAAATAACCTAACAACAAAACTACAAGTTCTGCATGAAATGGAAGCGGATGACAAGTTGAAGGCCGTCCTGGTCGAGGCATGGAAAAACAAGCAACACTTTAGTGTAATAAATCTGTACAACCCACCCGGCAACGTACCCTCTTTAGAAGTGATTGAGAGGACAATACAGGCAAATAGCATAATTGTCGGAGACTTTAATAGTCAGTCACCAAGATGGGGATACTCAAGACGTACTGCATCTGGAAAATGCCTGGAGGAGTTAATCGACAACAATCAATTGGATGTTTTAGATACACTTCCAACTTTCCTTTCCTTTACGGGTCAAACGTCAGGGCCAGATTTAGTCATCACCCACCCGCACATCTCCGACAAAACAAAAGTCACATTACTTGACGACGCCGGCGGGCATGGCCATAGAGCCCTCCTAGTGACGTCACTTACTACAAGGACACCCTACAGTAACTGCAGGGCCCCGCGCTGGAATTTTAAGAAGGCAAATTGGGCGAAATTCCGCACACTTAAAGATGAAGCTCTTTCCCTCACGTTAGTATCAGACTCTCCTGAGAAGACTATTGAGGCGGTAAATAAAACATTGCTCGACTGTGCTCTCCAATGTATACCCCGTGGACAGGAAAAAAAATTCAAACCCTTTTGGAACTCTACTCTGTCCTACTTGAAGGGAAAACGAGACCACTGCCGCCGCACAGCCGAACGGACGAGAGCACCTGAAGACCTCATCTCCCTCAGGAGACACCAAGCCAGGCTGCACGCAGAAATAAAGAGTGCTAAGCGCTCTGCCTTCAAGACTTTTAGGCCAAACTTGACTTTAGGAATAACGGCACCCAAGCCCACAAATATATCTCACGGCTTAATAACGACAACCCGCCAAAAGCACAACAACCATTGCTCTGTGCCAACCGCCCACTCACCGATCCCTCGGACATCGCCAATGCCTTATGCAAGCACTATGCGAATATAAGCCGAGCACACGGAGATAAAGCCACAGCCAGAACTCTGCTAAAACGACCCTCGGCCACATGTTTAGATAAGAAAACCCAAGACCTCTCCTATGATCCTTTTACTATTGTTGAGCTAGAAAATGCCCTTGTGCAAACCAAAGAAAAGAAGTCTGCAGGCGTGGACGAAATTTTCCCCGAATTCCTCACACACATGAGCAATACATCCAAGAAAACCGTGCTAGCCGCCATCAATTTGACATGGGAAAAACACGTGCCACACATATGGAAGAAGGCCGAAATCATCCCTATCCTAAAAAAGGGAAAACAAGCAGACTCAGCAGAAAGCTACAGGCCTATCTCCCTGACGAGACTCCTGTGTAAACAAGCAGAAAAGATGATCACAAACCGATTGAATCAACTAATTGAGGCTAAACAGATTGTTGACCACGCCCAAGGCGGATTCCGCAGACACCGCAGCACAATGGATCACGTAACCAATTTCACACAACACGTCAAAGACGGGTTCCACAGGAAAATGTCAACGTTGGCAGTGCTAGTCGATATAAAAGCCGCATATGATACGGTATGGAAACCCATGCTCATCCATAAGCTGGCCATAAACGGAAAGTCGTTTTTGTCCCAGAGACAAATCCGAGTTCGATATTCAAATTGCACATCGAAATTCCGCATCCAACAGCAAGGAGTAGCCGAAGGAGCAGTGCTGAGCTGCTCGCTGTTTAATATCATGATCGACGACATTCTCGAAGCAGTGATAAGTGTGCCAGGCGTCAAAGCACTCCTCTATGCGGACGACCTTCTCATCTGGGCAACCAGTGGAAACACGCTGTCACTTGAGGCGTGCCTGAACGAGGCCTTAATAAAACTCGAGATGTGGGCAAAGCGAAACGCAATGACATTCAGTCTCTTACCCCAAGCCAGCTACCATCTTAAGAACCACTCAGCACCTAAACATGCATCCACAGATTTAGAACTAAAGCAATCAGCTTTGCAAACCATCCACGAAGATTATCCCGAGCAAGAGTGGATCCATATCTACACTGACGGCTCATCAATTCCAGGCAATGGAAAAACAGGATCTGGGTACTATAGCCGTCTTTTCCAAGGACACTTAGCCGTGGGCAGCCCCCTTAGTAACTACGATGGGGAAATCGAAGCAGTTCACGCTGCCGTTGATGAACTGGAAAAAATCACCCCCCCCTTCAAAAGCCGTGCTCCTAGTCGACTCGCAGGCCGCAATACGCAGTCTATCACGCAACTCTCAAACCGACTGCCAAAGGACTATCGACTGTAGAAGGAAACTGGAGACCCTGGCGAGCCGAGGGTGGATCCTAAAACTCCAATGGATACCCAGTCATGTCAACATCTGGGGCAACGAGGAGGCCGATAAACTGGCCAAGCAAGGCACAACCCTACCCCAGCCTACTCACCCGCAGTCCCTACAATCTTCCAAAGCTCAAATAAACTCCGCCGTCAGCATATGGAATAAGCAAAGACTCTCTGAAGCGGCTGCCGGCAAAAAATGGGAAAGCCTCGTCACCGACGGTCCAATCAACCCCGGCCTCCCTCGTGCAGTGTGTGTCGCCAACTTCCGACTAAAAACCGGACACGACTATCTCGCTTCACACCTGCACCGCCTCCGCGCGCTGCCAACCCCTGAGTGCCAGCTGTGCAGCCATACGACGATGGACGCCGACCATCTGAGAGACTGCCCGGCCTTGGACCACACCCCGTCCAACGAGGACACCGAGATCGCCGAAGCCCGACGCTACTGGTCAGCGCGTCGCCTAATGGCTCAACAGCCAAGGGTGGGCGTTGGCTAGTAAGTAAGTAAGTATATTTATGATATGTTTTTTTTTTGAAAGTACAATCATTGAAGATCTGGATTTTTACAATATTGCCAGTTTATTTAAACATTTATCATACCATGACACGAGTTTTTTTATGCCAAACGCTGAAAAATTATCGTCTAATATCCGATAACCATTCATCGTTATCGATGAGTATTATGGACTCATTCATCAATGCGATATGACCGCTTTACAAGGGTCTTTATAGACTTTTTCACAGGCTGTTTCATAGTACTGAACATATGGAAATAACACGGCCTTAGGTGAGAGGACTGTAAGGAGGGTGTTCCCACTCCTCCCACTCTAATTTTTCAAGAAATTCCTTCGTAACGAGTAAAAAATAATGCCCGCAAATTTTTCGACATTGCAGACGCTCAGAGATGATGTAGTCCACACCTTCGTGGGAAATACCCAATTCCTCCTCCTATGGCGCTACAGCCCAAGTCGGGCCCTGGCCTCCACCAATCTCCGCCTCCAATCCACTCTATCCACTGCAACCCCCCTCCAGTTTCTTATCCCCATGTCGCTCGCGTCCTCTGCAACGCCATCTTCCCACCTCTTCCTCGGTCTGCCTCTAGGTCTCGTTCCCTCCCATGTACCCAGCAAAGCCCTCTTGGGGTTCCTGCCGTCCTCCATTCTCATAATATGTCCGGCCCAACGCAATCTTTGTATTCTTATAAATTTTGAGACTGGTATCTCTTTATATATTTGATACAGTTCATTGTTGTATCTCAGTCTCCATAAGCCATTTTTTTGTATTGGGCCTATAATGCGTCTGAGGATTTTCCTTTCAAAGGTGCTTACTATGTCGGCTGTTTTCTGTGTGATTTACATAGCCACAGTTTTCTGTGTGAAATACCCGATTCAGCCACAGTTTTGTTCACTGTGATTAGCCCGTTTGCAAGTAGGCCTATCAGTTGGTGAACGCGTTCGACGTTGTCATCCGTTGTCGAAGTTGATAGCTTTCCCAGCTGGTAATCGTCCTTGACATACGTGAGGCCATTTTGAACAACTCGTTCCGTTTTGCGACGGTTTGGAGAGAAAATGCTATGTCAACATACACTTTCCCTACTGACGATGAATTCCAGTGGCGTTACACCACGCTGTCCACAGAAAATGAGTCACTGCATGGATTTCTAATTTGGATGGTAGTAGCAAGTGACATGACAAGTTAACTAGCGTTACGACCAAATGGGTAAGGTTACGACAGGAGACGAAATGGAAACTGTATAGCGTTGCCAATAACTTTCATCAAAATATCTCTAAAAAAAGAAATAACAAAGAATATGGGGAAGTGTAAACTCAGATTTTAACTACCCCTCGTAAAATATGGCTCATGAGTAAAGACAACGCATGGATTACGACCATGGAGGTAAATTATATTTTTACAGAAATTATAAGCTAAACCGTTATAATGCTTAGTTATTTTATTATAAAACAACTTTTATAATTGTTATTGTTATATCATTATTGTTATATCATTTTAATATAAAACTTGTGCATTTGTAACTGACCAATGCGATACTTGGAAATAGTTTGCAATATTAATTAGTTAACGAACTAGTTATGTCCTTGTATCTCACTAGACTTTTATTATATAATATAACATTACAAGGTAATTACGTAAGTCATGTCTGAATTAAATAAATTCAGCACATTAACTAGAAAACGACCTGCAAATATCATACCACCGGGTGGGTACCAATTCATGGATACAGCGTACAGTCGTGAATCGTGCAACAAAATAGTATTTTCGCATCCATATATCCGTCCGACAGATGTATTTCCGTCTTTGTTACGTTGGACTCGAGCGTTGTTGACATCTACTTGTACTTGCCTCTGAGCCGCAGCACTCGGTCACTATATTGAATGAAATGCATTTGTTATTAGGTAAATTTCAACATTAGATAATTTTTTTAATAAGAAGAAAAATTACGAAACCCCGATTACTACTCTACTATTTCCTTTTTGGTAAAATAACAATTAACAGACAGTCATAAAATAACAATTAACAGGCATCCATAAAATAACAATTAACAGACAGTCATAAAATAACAATTAACAGACAGTCATAAAATAACAATTAACAGGCAGTCATAAAATAACAATTAACAGACAGTCATAAAATAACAATTAACAGACAGTCATAAAATAAACGCTAAAAATTCCGAATTACTGCGCTGGATTCTTAGTTAAATTTATTACTATAATACCTAAATGACAAATAATTTAATCGTAGCATTTACGCTTATGTAGGTATGTTTGCATTAACATCTATTATGCCTATTCCTAATCCTTTTCACAATTATACGTAACTGATAATAATATGTAAATTTTTTTGCAAACATTTTGAAGACTGTCCAAAACTTTCAAAGGTGCTGAAAGGTATTAATTTTGTCAAATTATTAAAAGTAACGAATTTGTATTCCAATAAAATTTGTCATAACTTGAAGCCATCCGTAGACTTTATTAAATCATTTTTTATTAATAAAATTGATAATATTTTTGGGCTGTGATGTCCAAATATTTGAAACATTTTCAGAGTAAACACTATATTTGGGCTTGGGTTAAAATCCCTTTAAGTCTAATACCTGGCACAGATTTTTACATTTAAAAAAATGTTTGTTTCTTCTTTTAACTCTGGTGTCTTTTTAAACATGAAAACTGTATTCAGATTTCGGTAAAAAATAATTATTTTCAATTTGATACCAAACACAAATACTTGTGACTTTTTTTCAAAATTATGACTCCTCACACGTACGCTCCTGCCCCTATTTTGGGGGAAATCAATCGTGAAAACAATGAGAATCTTTCGGATAAAGGTGAGGACATATGTGCCAAGTTTTACGAAAACCGGTTGACATATTCAAAAGTTACCGTGAAAAAAAAAAAAGGATAAACAGTCAAGTTAAAGCTGAGAACTTGCCTCCGGCTCCTTTAACAGCCCCCCAAATGTTTTTTGGAGATTTATTCCCTCATAAATTGAGGGGCACAAGGCAAAAATATGAGGGGCAAAATAGTGAAATAATTGCAAAAATGCAGTTAGGTGTAAAACTAAATTTTGGTTTTTAACTAAATTGGTTGGGAATTTTAACCAGTAGGCTATCAGAATACAGTGTTCAGTTTTAGAAATTTCGTAATTTTGGGACGCGAAGGGACAAAACATTGGTCAAAATTGTAAAAAAAATGCAGATATTCATGCAGCATTTAAAATAATTTTAACCAAGTCTGAATATAATGTAAAGTTTTAAAAATTTTAAAATATTGCAACACAAAGACCCAACAAACTTTGAAAAACGTTTTTAAATCCAGCCGGATATCAGAATAAAGAGAATCTCAATCTATATACGTACAATTTATTATAATAATTGATTAACTTCAGATGCTCCTCGAGCCGAAAACATAACTCTAAAATGTGAAAAAATTTCTATAAGTCTGTGTAGGAGATCAAGTTACGGGGAATTTTGTTCAAAACAAAAGCTGTGTACCTTTAATAATTTGACAGCATTAATATTTCATAACGATCTATCTAAATTCTGGATTGCCTCCAAGACGTTTGTAAGCTATGTTTACAAAAAAAAAAAAAACTGTTTTGTTATCAGTTATGCATATTTCTAAAAATTATTAAAGGTCTACGGAAACAGCATAAAGTTGAAAGCTAGAATTAAGTTATTTGTTATGTAAGTGTCATGGTTATAAATTTAAATGAAGAAAAAAAAAGTGCAGTAGTTTGACTTTTTGGTGTTTATTGTATGATTGTTTGCTTTAAAATTGTATTCAGATTTCGGTAAAAAATAATTATCTTTTATTTGATACCCAACGCAAATATTTGTGATTTTTTTTTCAAAATTATGACTCCTCACACGTAATCTCCTGCCCCTGTTTTGGGGAAATCAATCGTGATAACAATAAGAGTCTTTCGTCGGATAAAGGTAAGGACATATGCTACGTTTTACGAATACCGATTGACACGTTCAAAAGATATCGTGAGACATACCCCTCCCCCAAAAAACAGACAAACAAATTCCAAACAGTCGAGTTAAAACTGATAACTTGGTTCCGGCTCCTGTAACCCCCCTATGTATGTACTATGTATATAGTACATAGTATATATACTATATACTAATATAGTATATATACTATATAAATATGTATATAGTACATAGTATACATACTATTTTTTATAAGTACAAAACAAACCAAAATGTTACCTTAAACTTTTTCTAAATGGCGGATGATTGAAAGTTGTAATTCTAAATTTCACAAAAATCATTACCTACTTAAAACAAAAGAAGTCTTTTATTACATAAAAAATTGTTTTTTCTATTTTCAATACAACGATACAACCGCAAGAATATAAGAACCTTAGGTAAACTGTCTGTCAGTTACATGGATGACTATCTGTCTACCAAAAAATATTGCTACCGACATCAGAAAGTAATAAAAAATTTTTCTCCTTTAATTAAATATTTCAATATTCAATTATATTCCGTCAATATTGAACAAACAGTGGAGTAATCGTACTCTTCATTATTATTTTGATAATCGAAAAAATGATCTAATATTGAAATGCACCTAATATGGGTTCCTTCAAAATATCGAGCGAGTTCTGGATCTCACAGATCTTAACTACTTCAATGTTTTGAGTGTTGTTCTTTCGGCGTCTTCTCTCAAATTTAGTCAAAGTGTCTGTTCAAAGATTTTCTAATACGTATGTGAGACGTATACCTCACGAACGACTAATAGAGAATCAGCCCTAATCTGAAACAAGAATATCGATCCCTTGTTTCCTTCAGCTCAATTGCTTGACACCCGAATAAATAAATTGGCCGATGGGTATAAAAAGAAAAAAACATTTATGGGTTTGTAACTAACGCGTAGTAATTACTAATTAAGTGGATTAAATTGTCTAGTAGATTTGCACAAGGTCGTTACTTAAATTGTCTTCCGGAAGATATTAATCTTTAATTATTTTCTTTCAACTTCCTTTCACACATGTAGTGTGTTATGCAGCGGTGAGATATATCTATTATACGGTGTGATTTACTTTTATATTGTGTGTGGGCGTTATATAATGCGCGAGTGTTCTTGAAAACTATTACGCACACGCGCCGCTCAGTCATGCGTGGGAACACGCACGCTCACGCGCAAGTTGGTCTAGGTCTATGTAGTCTAGTCTCAATGTCTTCCCCAAATCTTCCGTTCGTTACTCAGTCATTAAGCTTAAAGACCGCACTGGTAATTATAATTTTGAATAATTTAAGTGTAAACGATGAAAACACACACACACACACACACACATAATGTTCCCAAAAGATGGTGCCAAACTTCGGGATATGAAACTGAAGAAACACTTCCACTTATTAAGTTACTTCTGAAGAAAAAGTGTCCAATGTATGTAGAAAAATGCTCCATTTTTTCGTTTTCCGTCTGCAAGCCTGTATGTATTTTGAGGGTCATTCAATAAGTAAACAGACAAACACTTGTGGAGCAAAAACTTTTTATTCAATCAATACAATTTTTTTTTTACTTTTCAATGTAATCTCCTGCAACGTCTATGCACTTGTCCCATCTCTTTACAAGATTTTTTATTCCCTCAGCAAAGAATTCTTTACCTTGATGTCGAAGCCAGTTTTGGACTTTTTCCTTCACTTCTCCATTGCTGTTGAACTTGACACCACGCAAAGTCTCCTTGAGTGGGCCAAACAAGAAAAAATCAGGATGGGGCAAGGTCAGGGCTATAAGGGGGATGAGGCAGGATCTCCCAACCTACTTTTTTTATTGTTTCGAGCGTCAGTTTTGCCGTGTGTGGGCGGGCATTATCGTGAAGAAGAATCACACCTTTCCTCTGCCATCCCGGACATTTCTTCTTCAATGCAGGCTTAACTTTGTTCACAATCATGTCAGAATAGTACTGACTATTGATGGTAAGCTGGTCTTGTAGGTAATCATAGAAAATTGGCCTTGGGAGCTCCAAAAGATGGTTAACATCACCTTACCAGGCGATGGCTGAGTTTTGAATTTCTTTTTGGCGGGTGAACTGGGATGCTTCCACTCCATGCTTTGTTGCTTTGACTCAGGTTCAAAATAGTGAATCCAAGTTTCATCACACGTTAAAATTTTTTCCAAAAATTCAAGAATCTTATAACAGAACGCTGTTCTTCGAAAGTACTGTCCTCAAGAGGACACGGCATCGTAAATAAAACTGTATGGTTATGTTTATGCAATATATTATTGAACAGCTGATCGAAACTCACAACGACGTTGCCAGGTAACACTCCTGAAAGTTTCAATCAGCTGCTACAATTAATTTCTTTTCTACAGCTGTTTGTCTGTTTACTTATTGAATGACCCTCGTACAAGCGGACTTGTGTGTTAATCTAGCTTTGTTTCTAAACGTCTGTGGTAGGACTCCATATACGGCTTGATAGTTATTAATTTTGTTGACGTGAACTCTACCGTGTTCACAGGCGATATCACAGTCAAGGTACTGACAGTTAGAGACTCTCTTCACGCGCTTGTTTCGTAGAATTGTTTTTCTTCAAACCGTTCCTCGCCCTCCCCACAGCGAACCATTGTCTTTGTTTTCTCTGCTGGATATCCTTCCTCCATACTCCGTTAAAATTTTACCTAAGTAGAAAATCTGTTTTCCTATGTGATCACTTTTTTAAAATGACTGAATACTTATACATAACATTTTCCTTATGTATGTTCAAATTATCCGAATTACGTCTGAGAATCATTAGTTCGGATAAATGGAGCTCTACTGTATATGAATTCAAAGTAAATAGTGTTATCAGTTTGGTGGCATTACGTTCTGCATGATGTATGAGGTAAAGTAATGTATAAGCTTGAGACAACGCCTCAAGTCCTTTGTTACGCTGGGTTTGTTCTTTATCTATATCAAATCATAAACTATAATTGACCTGGTTCGATTTAGCGAAACACGCAGGCGCGCGCTTGGAATGTTTACACGTACCGAGAGATTTAATGTAGTGGAACGTTGGCACAGTTCACCTTGGAACCATTGTTTTCGTTGCAAAACAATTCAGTTTATTACGAGCTCAGATTTTGTAGTAAACTGTAACGTATGTAGGTCTACTTACTGCTACTTACTTTCAATTGAGACACGTGTTTGGTCCCGGTATCACCATAGGCGTGCGCACGGGAGGGAACAGAGGGATCTTGGTCCCCCAATTAGTTTACAAAATTTAAAGAAATTTCGACGAAACCGAAACATCGAATCATGATAATGCTTTTTTTAGGCTTTTGAAACGTATAATGTGCATATAACAAATATTTACTATATAACAAATATATTTACTATATAACAAACATTATCATTGTAGCAGTCTGAGTTGATCATCCGTGCTGAGATGATCACATGACGTCAATGGCGTATGACGTCAGAGATAAGGAGGCGCTGGCAGTTGGTTTCCGCTGTCAATTTGTACGTTGAAGCATTGGAAAACAAAGGATCGTCGCTGCTCACGGCTAGGTCAACTACCAGTCGTCCAGCTGTTTATCTCCCGTTACGACAATACAGTACGTGTTGGATTGTACAGTAATAATAATCAAGGTGTATTTATATCATGTTTCGTCTTCGACGCGTGGGGTCATGCTCTTCTAGTACCATATGTTTAATTTCCCCGTTTATCGATTTACGTATAGTAGTATTAAGAGCTAAGGGCACGTCTACTTTGAAATTCTGAGCGGTGGGAGGGAAATTAAAAATCAGCTATTAACATGTAAACACTGCAGGTGTCGCGTCAACTTAAGGTGTTGGCAAAATAAATGTCGCGTTTTAGTTTCGTTGGAAATTAAAGTGTTAATATTATTATCTCAGCCCAGCTTGTGCTATTATCAGCGTTTTCTTGGTCCTACTAAAAATAGAAAGTAATTGTAAGTACAAGTAAAAAAAGTACAGTCTAAAAATTAAATGTAGAATACTGAACATCGTATTGTTACGACGGTCTACTGATTGTCGTATGGTACAGTGGAAAACAAAATACACGACACCAATTAAGTCACTAATCACCAGCTTAAATTATCACAATTATACAGTTTGTAATCAACAAGATAGTCTCTTTCAACAAATCAATTAAAAATTGTTCACACGCAATAAGCATGTCAACTAATATAAAAGACAATTGTATTATAATTGTCCCGCACAATTATAAACACTGCTACAATACTTCGAACAACACTCGATTCAATCGCAACTCAAACTGAAATGAGCGTCGTTGAGTACTTGTATTTATACCCCGCTGAGATTCCAGAATATTCGCTAATAGGCGTCTACTACAAAACACTAGAAGGTAATTGATTGCACACAGAACGCGCGGATCGGTATGGTCTGGAAAAGTCTCGTTGCGGATTCATGACACGTGTCACGTAATTGTCCATCTCAAAGTAGCAGCAATGTGTACGCACATACGCATTACAGCCGGATTCCACTGGAATAGCCGAGAAACACGTAGATTGTTCTGCGATGTCGTAACAGTATGTTAGGCCTATAACGTTTTCGTTCTGTTTACAACGAAAGGAAAAAAGGTCGGTTATTTCGCCGACTAGATCCCATGTACCGTTGATCTGTTTCTTCATTTCCCTGTTCCACCAATTTTGGGATTAAAATACATTAAGGTTGGAAAAAATTAAAACGATTTTGTTTTTTCCTTGCCATAATTAAATACATTTATTTTGTTTAGTATTAAAATCTGTTCGCAAATAAACTAATACAAACCACACGTCCCCAGACAGTTGGTCCTAATTACTGACGATAAAAATATAGATGGGAAAATTATTGCGTACAGTAATTGCGTAGCGTAAGCGGGTATTTACACAGTCCACATTGCGATAAGAGCTGGCAGCGCAAGGGCTCCAGTTTTGACGCCCCAATAGTAGAGGAAAGCAACAGGAAAATACCAAGAGACTCGAGTGCGCATTCATGTAATGCGGACATGTGTAGAACTGTTTTAATATTTGCAATTTTGATGTTTCGTTAAAACTGAGTGATTTTTTATTCTGAAGACGAAACATGTTTCGAAACGCGTAAAGATATTCAATCGAACGCAACACGAAGTCACACGACTGAAGAAATACGGTAAATATTATATATATATATATATATATATATATATATATATAATATTTACCGTTTAATTGTAAATAATGCAAATGTTAGTGTTTAACACATTTTTCAGGTTTGTAAGTAGCTAGTACGGGTTAATGTCGTGTAATTCCCCGTTTCAGAGGCAGTACTGTGCACAACCAGAAACCAGAAACGGTGCGGCATACTCTTCGCTCGCAACGTGTATAACTCTGTCGTCTTCTTCGGCACGCCCGCGAGCGTATATAAGAAAAAGAGCACAGTAATAAACCAAAATTGAATAGTCTTTGTTACGACGATGCAACTTTACGATTGATTTATGGATCGTTGTGCTGAAAATAATAACTGCGAACTTGACAAAACCCATAAACATTGCAGATGCAGACCAAGCGTAGGCACATACTACGTCCTGCTCGACGAATGGTTGACCATAAATAAACAAAGCGTTCTGTACATCTTGTCAGTAAATATAATAATTTACTGTAAATCTGAAAAATGTAGCTTACTGGAAAACTCTAATAACAAAACTCTAATGCAGTTAGAATGTAAACAATGTCATTTCGTGGTCAGGGGCGTATTTACGGGGGGGATGCACTAGACCGGACCCCCCAGAGGGTTGAAAAAATTGACGAATGGTGTTAATATCTTAATGTTTAGGTTCTTCTATTATTTTTTCAGCTAGCAACTTTTTTACTTCTATGTTTCGTAAGGAATGGAAGTATGCTTACCGCGAAAAACATCGTGTTCGAGATAAGGGCAGATTCTGATTGAAGGCTGCTACCCTCAAAACATGAAGAAAAGTTATTTTCCGAAAAGTGTCTGTGTGTAGAATTTTTTTCTACAGTGAACGATAACTGCGGCAAAATCAAACAGAATCAAATAATTTTTTGCATATGTCCGAGTTGTAGAGGATTCAAGACCCATTGATTTTGGTGAAGATCGGTTAAGGGTAAGGGGTAGTTTACCTGCAACGTTTTACGTTTTAACAAGAGTAAAGTACTTAATTTTGATAAATAAAATATCCTGAAAAGAAGGTCATAATAATCCACTATAGAAATATAGATGAAATATCTATAAATGAAAACAAATTGTTGAAGGGGGAGGGGGTAATTTTTTGTATTGATGTTATAAATTTATTCTACCGAAAACTTAAACAATTTCAATAAAATATTAACAATTGATATCGTTCCATGTAAACAAAATATCGTAACGACGGATACTTAAACAAAATAATTTTTCGTTTTCAGAAATTCACAGATTACAAACGCCGTGCGGTATTCGGTTTCTTTCTTTTTGTTTAAATAAAAGATAATTTAATCAAATTAATTCTTTATTTTTAAAATATTAACAGCTATGTACAGATATTCGTATTTTGATTATCTTTCTCAATGTTTTTCCCAAAAGCATGCTGATATGTTTAGTTTCGTTCTGAATGTAGGGTACATATTAAAAATAATTTTATTATTAATTAATTAGAAGTAATTATTAATTAATTAATTTTATTATTAGATTAATTAGAATATGGAAGCCATGTGTGGTCTCCATACCGAGTTCTTTTAAATATACAAACAGGTTTATTACTCAGCATTTGCGTATGCGTTTGAAATATGAATATAGGAAAATCAATTCAGTCAGTAATTATCTTGTAAACAATGTTTCAATAACGCGTATATTTATTGTGTTAGTATTATTTATTTTAATGGGATTTATTTCAGGATATTATTACACGTTTTTAACCACTTTGAAGATAGTAATGTTGATTGGTCTTCACTTGTTTTTTCTTTTGTATGAAGCCGACTCGACTCGACCCCCCCCCCCAAACCAAATTTCAGATACGTCTCTGCTCGTGGTGGCTAATTATCAGTGCAGTAGCTGATTTCTAATAATCGAAGTATCTTAAAAGTTTTGTCTTAGGCCTATTACCGTATGTAAAGCCAGGATATTGACCCGCGACTGAACCTTGGAGTTGTTACGTAGGCCTATAATCTGCGAGATCGAGCGATCTGATTCTCTTAGGAGTCATAAAAATTTACATTTTTTTCTGTACAGAATAAAACTGTCCAATCAGTCTTCATTTACCACATTCATGCGTCGGACGCGACGGGAAACCATACAACAGTGATGTTCAACAATGTATTAATTGTTGTGTACGTTTTCTAAGATTTTTCAAGGCCCGAGCTTAACCTCTTGTTTTGATTCGCTGCGTGTCGAGGCCGTGGTTTGCTACGGGTCAAATATTTCGGCTACACTAGCCGCAGCCCTTCTTCAGTGTTGTCTTGGCCAGCGGCAGAGGCTGAAGGAAACGACTAACAGTGGACCACGGCGAATGTTGTTTTGCTTGTTCTGAGTCCCTTAATATGCACAATATGTTATTTTCTTTTCATTGTCACCGTAGCAGAACCGTAAGAAGTTAGAATAAAATATATATTGTTGAGACTAAGCCCGACAACTTGTAGACATCAAGTACCTAAAACATCCCAACGTGAAAACATCCGGCTCATTTACTGCGATTTCAAGAAAATGTCAGGTTCGCACGTGTTCCGTCGGACAGTGTTTGTTAGCTGACTAGTAGCAGATCGCTGGATTCCTTTCTACAGGATATCGTGGACGGTAAATATAGTAAATCTCATCTAAGTTGACAGTAGTTACAACAAAATTGCTGGCCTCTGATTGGCTAATACAACACAAATAGTGATAAACTTGCCGCGATAGTTTGGATACACGCTAAGTCGTATACAGGCGGCTGTTTTCCGTCTCACAAATTCTTATACCTGAACTGGATTAGGCGCAACTAAGGTGTGGGACTGTGAACCTTTATCGAACTCTTTTCGATGGTCACATTTTTGGCGAAACTAATGTCTGCCCGTCAGGGAAAATCCGAACACCATATGAGTATTTTCTGTAGTCTATATTATTACCTGCAACAAAGAGTAAATTACTTGGCACCTGTTAGTGACACTTGTGTATAATACGTATTGCGATGTGAAGGCAGCGGAGATTTGCGAAGACGCCCGATCGTGGCCGAAGGCGGACTGTTTTTGTCTTTCGGCTATTTTAATCCGACCTGTAGCAAAGTGCATACTCGTTATATTTACAAATACGTGCTAATATTATCGCAGCAGCACTGACAAACAGGAAACTTGTTTTGGTCCCGATAACACTATTTGAAATGTTTTTAGCCTGTTGACACGACTTAAGAGAATAATCTTGTTTATTATTATATAATTGACGATGCATGTACTGGAGACAAGATAAAAATATATTTACTGGATGTCGCACTGTTTGTTTACATTTGTTCACGATAATCAAAAACAAAAAACAGGTGTCCAGCCGATAGGTTCACACTTTATATATACGGGTGCTTTCCACGGGCGCTTGTTAGTTCATTGTGTTATTTTGTCTAAACACGATTCGCGTTTCACTGTGAGAGAGATAAACCTGTTTACGATTGCCGCATACAACTTTTGAATGTATCAAAATGTTAATATACGATCAGCTAACAGAAAGAAGAAAATCGTTTTCGTAAGAAATCGATTCAATACCTACACAGTAAGTAATCTAACGCTTTCATTTTAAAAGATTTATTCCAACTTTTATAAATCTCATTCGACCCTTCCATCATGTTTTACCTATTTATTGTTTAACATTACCTTATAGTGTTTTTATCTATTTAACTAAAGATGCATATTTAATGTTTTTTAAAGTCGTTATTAGACAGCGAATAAAAATTTGTTGTTTTGAAGACAATCTTTTGCTGTCTCAAATGCTATACTGGGGGGGCCAGTGGCCTCTCCGTCCATTGATTTTTTCTTATGTTATAAAAATGAATGAAACTCTACCCTGAATTAGAATTAGGAACTATAGTTGCGAAAATCCATAAGAACAGCTTTCACATAAACTCATTGTGATTCCTTGCTCAAGTTTTACGTCGTGTGACATTCGTTTTTTCAGATTTGTTTCACGATAAATATTGTACCTGCATCGTGCTTTTGGAAACATTTATTTAGGTAAAAGTGTATCCGAATGAACCTTGAGTCATACCTTAAATATGTCAACAAAAAATTAGAAACCTTTTCCCAAGTATGCTGTAGAAAATTTAAACAAGTCGTTCTTTTAAAGGTGTGACTAAACTTATTATTTGAACACGCTAGTTAAGTAAAATAATTTCATTTTAACTTAATTTACTTTCCTCAGATTCGATTGTTGTAATTGTGTTTTATTACACTTAGCGTCGGAATCTTTAGAAACATCGTGTCTAATTGTTTAAAGTAGGCTAACTTAAATGTATTACTATTTTTTAAAAAATGTAGGAAAACTGACAGTTACATCTGTGTTGTTCTTGGTTGTCATACAGAATAGAATCTGATTAAAGTGACCCTAATTATGTATAGAAGATCGATGTGATATTTGTTTATGCAGCCTTCTACGTAATCACTGGAAATTCTATGATTAGAAGTCATAAGTGTACGGAAGTGAAAAATGTTTATAGTGTATTCCAGCTTAGGTTGTAATTAACAAAAACAGTAACTGTGTCCTATCCTTACTCCATAAACTGAAGAAACTATCTCTGTAATGATTGCTGTAAGATTAGTCAATAGATACATGCATCAAAAGAGTTACATCCAAGTCCGACTGACTCCCATGTATTTGTGACTGTAACATAACACGTGTCCCAAACTGCGTCCCGTCTCTGACTCATGAGTTCGATACTCCCCGTACAGGATTATTTTTAAGTCATGAGTTCGATCATCCTCATACCGAATTTATTTTTAACTGAACAATATGTTGGATGCAGCAGTGTGGTTTTTCTAGAAAGTTCAATAAATCCGTAAAGTTTATAAATAATCCACGTCTTGTTCAGATGTTTTCATTCTTGAAAGCTTGTTTACTGAATACAAATCACGTTTATTTAATAACCGTCGAAATAATTTTTCGTCAAACGATTTGTATGAACATCAAATACCAAAGAGCAAAGCATTTTTTATATCATCTACAGTTCGAGAACCTCTATGTAACAGATCAACGAATGAAGTTATTGCGATACTTAGTTGTAATAAGACCCCCTGAAGGTAACTCGTTGGAATATACAAAATAAGGAATAAAGCCAAAAATTAAAAAGACATGCAAAAAAAAAAACATGAACAAATTGAAAGCATGCAACCGAATTAGAGACTGTTTCTTCTGATACTAAGGGACACGAGCTTGTGGCAGAAGAGGTCAACGTGCGGGTCCTCCCTGGACGAAGTAAGGTGCAAGACGCGAAAGGCGTAAGGATTTTCTTTAATTTTGTAGTTCAACCGCTGGGAGCCGCAAGGTTTGAGGCAGCGGGCCTATGGTTTCTCCTAGAGTTATTTCACTAGCGCCGTTCTGACGTTAGAGTTAGATCGTGGCAGCTGAGTTGCCAGCCGCTTTTGGTGGGGTGTCGAGGCTGAGACCGGCGGCTTTCGCGACAAGGCCAGCGATTGCCCGAACCTGGACGACAGCGCATCCGCGGCGGTTTTAGCAGAGTCTGGTAGTTGCTTCCTCAGCCTACGGCCTTTAGATTCGAGTATGGCCTATAATCTGTTGGTGCCACATGTAGTTTATCCTGAGACGTTCTTCCTTCCAGATTGGTCACACCAGCTTCTTTCCCTACACCCAGTTCTTATGCGCCGTTATTCGTTTTTTCCGTTTTCATTGTGTCATGTCAAAAAGCATAACTTAGATAATTTAGGCCTACTCCACAGTTTCATGGAGATATGGGGACGTGTAACGGGGAATAGAGAATAATGGGGCACTGCCGAGTTTAAACTCACGTGCATTATCTGAAGTAATGGGACTCACCGCTGTATTCACGGACATGTACTCAGTAGCGAATCTAGAATTTGGTCTGGGGGGGGGGGGGGTCGAGTCGGCTTCATACAAAAGAAAAAACAAGTTAAAACTAATCAATATTTGAGTCTTTAAAATGGGTTAAAAACGTGTAATAACATACTGAATTCAGTCCCATTAAAGTAATAACAGAATTAAAATAAGCGCTATTGCAACATTGTTTATAAGATACTTATTGACTTACTTGAATTTCCTATATTTTATATTTCAAACGTACACGCACATTCTGTGTAATAAATTTGTTTTTAGACCTCTATTTAAAAAAGGGGTACTACTGTATTAGCGTATACAGCTGTGAAATTAGTAAAACAGCTTAAAAATTAGGAGATTAACAAAATTTCTTGTCAACTGTCGACCTTGTGGAGTGGGGTCCGGTCCCATTCGCCCCCCTGTATATGCGCCCCTTCACGCTCTTAATTATTTCAGAGTAAATGTTACAGGTTTCTTACCAATTTCGCCAAACTGTGCGAGCTGATGTTTTCGTGGTTGGTAGCTCCAAATTCCAGAAGCTCATCTTTAAACACGGCGAATGAAGCGTTCAAAAATTGGATGGTCATATCGTCGCTTACTTTTATTGTCACTTGCTTCGGTCTTGTAGAATTAAACGACTATAGGATTAAAAGTATTCGAATTTAACGTAAACTCATTTGAATGAAAAAATAACTTAGCTTGTGTGTTAACCATTATTCCGTAAAGTAAATTATATGCAATCAGAAAGACAAGACTAATAGCAAAAATATTTTTGCAGTATGCAATAAACGTTATGTTTCGGCTTGCACAGAGTGGAGTATTTTGGGGATTCTCAGTACAAAATTAGTTTCTATCTGTTTCATGAAACTAAATTTATGTAACTTTCTAAGTTGCAATAATAATTAATCTTTTTAAAATTCGTTTTAACGAATTGTTTAAAGCTGTATCAATTAATTAATTTTAAGCAATAAAAACAAAATTATTAATTATTTACACTATAAAAAGGTGTCTTTAGTTTTCATTACACTTTATATACAGTAAGAGATAAAATAATAGTATAGTAGCCTACTTACTTTTCTGTAGACATGTAGGTACTGCTTAAACTACACCCATTCCATGAACTGAAATAAACTTCATAATGACAACCACTTTCATTTGTAATGTATATTTTTTTTTGGCTTGGAACTTCACTTTTTTAAAATTTGCTGAAGCTCCTGCTGTAAATAACTGCCAGTCCCACTTCTCTCCATTTTTTGAGTTTATCTTTGTGTACACAAAAATGTTTGTATTCAAAAGTGACGCAGTTCCAAATATCTCACTTTCAGTTGCCCATGTGCCTTCTTTTATATTTTTTAGTGACGTCCTACCTTTAAATAAATTATTGGCTCGGATGTTGTTCAACTCATTGTCCATATAATTGACAACTATGTTTCTAACGTCCATGTGATAACCTTCACTGCCAGTAATTACGTAGGAAACTGCCCTAAACCAACAATTTCCGTCACCCACAATTTTCTTCACACCGTGTGGTTTTGAAAGTGCTAATTTATGACCGATTCTAATACATGTGCATTGCCCTTCAAAGGACAGACCCAACACTTTACACTTTTCCATTTGCCACTCTACGTCAACCGGATCATAAAAAAATTCACTTCACACCACTCACCAGAAACCTCCACATTAGATTTATCATCATTTAGATTGTAGAAAATTTTCAAGTTTTTCACATGTTCTTTCTTTTTCCTCAATTTGACACTTTCATCTTGTAATATACAATACTCGTTTGTTAACTGTGTCCCATGATTCGGAAAGTGTAAAACTTATTGAAAACTTATAAAAGTTACACACTCGTGCACATACAAACGGGGCATAGGTCTACGCTGGATAGATTAATTGTTTACAAGTTGGCTTGCAGTGTGAAAAAAGTTACCCATCAAATTCAATCAAAGATCAGACATAGTGTAGACATGTTTTACGTTTCTTAAAGAAAGATAAATTTAATAAAACGTTTAGTTCAGTATAGTAGATTATTTAAAAATATTAAAAATATCATTAAAAAAAAGGGTATTAACCCGGGCACAATTGGTTATGTACAAGTCTGTTACAGAAATTCCTACGAAACCGAAACATCGAAGCATGATAATGTTTTTAGGCTTTTGAAACGACAGAGACCGAAGATTTCTAGAGTGTGGGGAATCGAAAGTGTGGAAAATAATATAGTGTTAACATCACCTGGAGCGTTACATTTTTCGATGACGTTACACATTTTGCATCACGCATTTTGTGGAATGACCCCAGCCTAAAAACATTATCATGTTAAAATATTTTGTACGCAGTGTTGGAAAACCGGCAACTGAGAGCGGATGTCATTGCTGGGATCATAGCCATTTCACATGAGCGAGTGTTTCATGTTTTTATACACATTTGTGTTTACACAAGAACTTTGTGTTGCGCATTTTGTGTAATTGCACGTTGTAGGCGTCCGCTCCGGGATCCTCTGCGACCAAGTTTAAACTCAAGTACCCACTTACAAGGTTTCGTTTCTGAAAGCGCAACACCTCCAAACAAATTTACCATTTTATTTGGTGCTAGCTAGGCTTTATTCAACAAAGAATTAAGAACGATGTTTGATTTTGTTCATTTTTCAAAAACCGCGTGACACGTAAATTTCGAACAGCCAGTAAACAATGAATAAGTTCGGAATAATTTTAAACTTAAAAGTAACATTGCTTTGATCATTTTACGAGGCATTCTCCTTCTCTCTCTCTCTCTCTCTCTCTGTCTCCCCCTTTATCTCTCTCATTACACACGTGCGCGCGCACACGCACACACACACACACACACACACAATATTGCAGATCACGTAAAATAGGCAGCGATGATCCTGTACATTACAGTTTATTGCAACCTTCCGAAAGTCAATGGTGTTTACACTCTAGTTCCTTTTACTCATTTTTGTTTCAACACAACAATGATTTTAGAAAAAGGTTTACGTACAGTTTGAGAAATTTTGTTTTCCCTATATTCTCTGTTTGACGTGATCCGTACACCTGTTTCTACTAGCTGGTCTCATTCTGAGGCGGTAGTCTCTGTATCGCTAATTTAGGAAAGGCATTCCCTCAACACGATTTGGCGCGAGGTAGGCTAACGCTTATCACGTTGTACAGCAAGCCGATTACTAGTCATTTTGTTTCGTGGACGATGATCAATTTCATTTCTATTTAACAACTAGATAAATGAACGTACATAAATACTGTAGTTTACTTTAGTCGCGTGTTTACGTCTTTGTCGAACGAGCGAAGCGTGTTCTCTGTTTGACTCGATCCTTTGGCATTTGTCTGTCTGTGTGTGGTATGTTTCACGATAACTTTTGGACGCGCCAACCGATTGTCGTATGCACGTCCATACTATTACCCTACAGAACCCTATTGTTTTCGAGATTAATCCCCCCCAAAAATAGGGGGACAGGAGAAAAAAATGTGAGACAGAAAAAAATATGAGAAAAAATCACAAAAGCCCATATTGGGTACGAAGTTGAAAGGAATTTTATCTACAGTCTCAGTACAATGTATATTGTTGGAAAATTCGAAGTTTTTAAACGTCAGGGCCCTAAAAGTGGGTGAAAAATTTTGATAAAGTACTAAAAGTTATGTAGTGGTCAAATTACAGTTAAAATTAATTTTAACTAACGTGTACACGTAGTGTTACGTTTAAAAAATTTCAAAATTTTGGAACCCCAGGGAGCAAAAAAGAAATCGAAAACTTGAAAAAATGTGAAAATTCAAAGGAAAATGTGCCAGTCTAGGAGGAATGGTAATCCAGATCCGGATGTTTAGAATTTTTCGTGTTTATTGTTAGATTATGTGTTCTACAATTGTTACAGTACTAAAAGAATAGAGTAATCTGGATTTTTGTATTTTTTCCATAATTGAAAATTACCTAATGTCAAAATTTATATAATAATAAATGTGCTTCGTTCAGAATAATTAGCGAGTTCTGCAGCGCAGTGTTACTAGTAGTAGGCGTAATCTTTGACGGTCGCATATGAATGCAACCTGTAGTTTCCCTAACGGAACGCCGACCACACTATACATGTATTAGTTTCCTGTTTGAAGACAATAAAGCTTCTAAACAATATCTAATAGAATATTTCACACTCGAAACAATTCATAATGACTTAACTACAGGTGTTTGCGTATATATTGTTACACCCTACAAGAGTAATGAGTGTTCAAGGTCACGGTGTCCCATTCGCCGTCCTCCGATATAGTGACCTTCATTCAAGATCACCATGTTTATTTAATGAAACCAATTGTTATTGTTGACGTTGTTGTTATTATTATTTATACAATGTAAGGAAATCAAGGCATGCATACGCTACACATATAATACCATTGTCGTTTTATATTCCTGTTCTAAATTTACTATTTCAATACTTAAATGCCTACATGGCTAACCACGTAGTGGCCAATGATTGGTTAATTGACTTCCATTGTCTTTAGTAACAAACAACTGGAAGTCTTGTTAACAATGTATTGCGTGAACTTGACACCTGACTAACGTTGCTAACGCCTTGATTGATGAGTAGATGCCGGTTTGATATTTGCTAACGGTGTACTTTCATAATCTTGATATTTCGATTAGGCGACAGTTCGTGTTGATAGTTTCTTCATGTTATAGAATTGTTTGTTTTCGGTTATACTCTTTTTTTTTATTGTAATATATATTTTATCAAAACGTTTGTGATATTTTGGTCTCTGATCACGTAGCAATTAATTGCTGGTTACATATTAATTAGCTGAGTAATGAATTAGTTTGTTTATATTTCGGTTATAATTTTACTGTTCACCTTCAAATTGTATCCACACATGTTTCATTTTGCACGTCTTAAAATTACATCATTCACTTTGCTGTAGGTATTGTCGATGTGCGAATTTTTATTAAATAAACATATTTAATTATTCGTATATTACAGCCGGTAGACCACACACGTGCACACTCATAGTTCACCACCCCTCAGTAACGTAGATTAACAGTTGTTCAAAACAGGTGTTTAAAAACACGTTATGAATTGTCCAATTCTTGCCCATTCTTCCTGAATGTACCATTTAAAACTATTTACAACTGTTTTTCTTTGTTTTATATATACAAATAAATTATACTGAGTGAATATGCAAATATGTATTATTGTAATACATCTTTAAAATAAAACTCGCTTTTTGTGTAAATCGTCAAAAAAAAAACAACTCGAAGTAAGAAGGCGTAACTAACTTGCAGGTGAGTTTACTATAGGTGAGTCTCTTTTTGTGTCAGAATTTGGTTTTCGCTTTGAACAGTAAATTTTATACATTAATTTTCTTATGGCCGAAATATATTCGTGGTTGTCGGTTTTCCTGGTTCTGTACTAAGTTTACAATGTTTTGAGAATGTTTAAGTTTACCGACTACTGACTACAATTCCTAAAGATACGCGTTCTGCTTTATTTGGAACGCGTATGCAAAAAAACGTAGTGTTTTCCTGCGCCAGGTTAGATTCGTTAGGTAGTTTCGTTCGCTTCGTTAGGTTTAAATATAATCCCATAGTAATAAAAAATACATCCGTTGTGAACAACATTTTAAGTGTAAGTTCACCATGTTTATGAATGAAGAAGAAGAACACGCTTGAACGTAACAATGCTTAGTCCAGTTTGCTTTTAGTCTTTTTACTTCCATGTTCCGTAACAAAATGGATGTATGGTGATTGGTATTATGGAATTACAATTGGTACGCTTCTTCTTCTTCACTGCGAGGTGTATCGATACGATAGTGTACTCAAAATATTGAAAATGTAGTGTCGGTACGGTTATTGAGAAAGTACCGGTAACGGCGATTAGCAGGTATCATTATTTACCAGTAGATTTACTGAAGCGTTTCAGAACATGACCTTACGACATCAGGTTAGGAGCGATGTTCAGTGTAAATCGTGTTCTACAGTGGAAACAGAATAACTGACACCAGATGAAATCTCTAAGAACAACTTTAATTATAGTTAAAGTTGACAGTTTTATACAAATTTTCAGGTTAAAACTGTCCAACACACAACAATAAATGTCACCTTATTACAGTTTTGCACTAAGTAACACAATGGCTTCCATTGAACCGTAAGGCACGAAAACAATCACTCAGAAACCCACTCTAATATCGCCAAGTTAAAAACTATCCAACACACAACAATAAATGTCACCTTATTACAGTTTTGCACTAAGTAACACAATGGCTTCCATTGAACCGTAAGGCACGAAAACAATCACTCAGAAACCCACTCTAATATCGCCAGGTTCCAAAACAGAATTTGTCCGGTCGCTAGATGCTGGATTTATACCTTTCGATGGTTCGAGAAAAGTCTCTCACTTTACCAATGACGTGTGGAGAAAAACTGCTTAGTTACAGCCGCTGTATCAATGTCCGTCCTTGAACACATTGCGCAGTCTGATTGCTGGTAGAATAATCTACAAACTCTGGAACAATCTCGAGAGTTGTGTAATCAACGCGCGTTAAATGTCTTTAATGTCAACGCAGCAATATAGTTTATCTCCATTCATTAAATTTGATTGTTTTATTTATTTTTGTGTATGTTTGTAACTTGACATCAACACTTGAAGATGATATTTGTAAAGATTCGTCTATCTATAATAATACGTTGATGATTTATTTTAAATCCGCAGAGTATTAAAGCTGTTATAACCGGGAGAAACAGTGACCTGTCACCTGAACATAGAAACTGCGGTACTCCCATTAGACTACAGTTGTATTCTACCTTTCTAATGCACTCTAATTGTCGATTGTTTGGGTCCTAGGTATAGACTATATGCAACGCGCTTGCCACCAGAAAAAATCTACAGTGTGTTGTGAATGATTTCATAGTTTCGTGCAGTTAAGGAAATTTTTTAATAAAGTTCACTACTCAAAACCCATATTACTACTACCGTTACTGATTCGGTAATAATGGAATTCATTTAACGCGTGAATTTAGTATTGTTTTTGCTCGGATAACAACGTCGTGCGTCAGAGAGATGTGGCCAAAACCGGAAATAGCTCGTGTTTCGGTTCGTTAATAACCAGAATGCGTACAAGGTTATTTAAAGCTTTTTTTCCCTCAGAGATTTAATTAATTTTAATTAAGTTATTACATTTTTTAATTTACGCCGTTTATATTTAAACTTAACTGAAATTAGACTCGTCTGAATGATGTCTAATTTTTCTGCCTGAAGTGTTGTGTTTTTAAGAGATTAAAATATAATGAAACTTGAATCTTGAGACAACCCCGGACAGGGAAAGTGCAAGTGTAGGGTAAACGTAAGCTGACGATATACTGTAGGAAGCGATGTAACAAGAAACGAAAGAAAATAATTTTAGAGCGGCTCTATGGCCATATATATTGATTGATTGGATGAACTAGTGTTATCAAACAAGCCAAGCTTATTAGTCTTTCAAGGGAAAAGATCCTTGGCTACTGTCCATTCTTCCGGGATAGTGCTCCTCAACCAGCACATATTCAGCAAACGTAGCAGTCTAAACTTAAATAATGTACTAGAATGTTTCAGCAGTTCAGAGTTTATTCCAAAACCAGCTGCCTTCCGATTCTTCGCAAATGTAGCAGTCTAAACTTAAATAATGTACTAGAATGTTTCAGCAGTTCAGAGTTTATTCCAAAACCAGCTGCCTTCCGATTCTTCGCAAATGTAGCAGTCTAAACTTAAATAATGTACTAGAATGTTTCAGCAGTTCAGAGTTTATTCCAAAACCAGCTGCCTTCCGATTCTTCGCAAATGTAGCAGTCTAAACTTAAATAATGTACTAGAATGTTTCAGCAGTTCAGAGTTTATTCCAAAACCAGCTGCCTTCCGATTCTTCGCAAATGTAGCAGTCTAAACTTAAATAATGTACTAGAATGTTTCAGCAGTTCAGAGTTTATTCCAAAACCAGCTGCCTTCCGATTCTTCGCAAATGTAGCAGTCTAAACTTAAATAATGTACTAGAATGTTTCAGCAGTTCAGAGTTTATTCCAAAACCAGCTGCCTTCCGATTCTTCGCAAATGTAGCAGTCTAAACTTAAATAATGTACTAGAATGTTTCAGCAGTTCAGAGTTTATTCCAAAACCAGCCAGCTGCCTTCCGATTCTTCGTAGGTGAATGTGCGCCTTCTTGATCCTTAAACGTTATCGAATCTACACCTATGCCCCCTCCCATGTCTACTGCAGCTTCCTGGAGAACGTTATAGTCATACCGTAGTTCCTTGTAATGCTCCAATCAATTTCTCATTTGGAATTAAAATCAGGCGTAGTGTCTTCAGTTCTTATTGGTTGAGACCCGGGTTGCCAGGCGTAGGGATTTTTCCCCAAAGTGGCGAAATTTGAAGGCTCAAAATTCTATGTAGGGAATTGGTGGGAATTTTTTTTTTTTTTTGACAGTGACTGCGTTAAACCTGAAACATTTGGAATTTCTTGCAGAGAAAAGTTAAACACATTCAGACAATGGCTTCAGCAGCAGCAGCCTTTGAAAGAAGCAGTGATATAGACACTGTAGACGTGGCCAGGTAATGGAGACTCCTTAAGAATACAAATATTTATACAGGTGCTGATGAAAGTGTAGTAAACCATTGTAGAGAAGTGAAAAACACAAAGGGCATAACACTGAAGCTTTGCCTATTTTGAATAATTCTGCAGCATTTGTATTTACCTACCACATAGTAGTGGATGTGCGGAGAAGATTTTTAATGCCATTAACCTTAATGGAAACAAAAACGTAAATACATTAGATGTTGAAACACTTTCTGGCCTATTACACACAACAAAAAATATACTAAGCAAACAAAATATAACTTATTATGATTTTATTATAAATGGTCTAATGGTGGACAAACATGGGAATCGTACGTATATAAACTAAAAATAGATGTGTCTGATTTTAAACTGTTTATATCAATTAAACAATTGGAGTAAATATCCTATAAGAATATAATGAACTAAATGAAAGAAAACGACTTCTAAAGTAGCTTACTCAACTTGACCTCCGCAAGTAAGTACAATCTCTTTTGTCCTATTTAAAAATGTTGTACAAGATTTACATTATTCTTGTAATTGTCTTTTTAAATTTAGAATATCCTCAAATTTTTAAAAATATGCTTTGCACAATGCACACATCTGTAATAGCGGGGAGTTGTATGCAAAAGTGGGGAAATTTTGAGTAGCTGTGTGGGGAAAAGTAGTTTGACTAACCTGGCAACACTGGTTAAGACGCTTCATTAATTTGTATGCTACCGTTTTACTCACAGGCAATAGAGAAAATTGATCAGATTAAAGTTGTATTAAAGACGTAAATGAATGGCAGTGTTAAAAGTTGTAACAGACAGACAGTAAACAGACTGTGATTATTAAAGTTTGCATAGTATGAAAAATAATGATAAGCTTCAATTCCGTCGTCATCTGAAGACAGATCATGACGAAAACGACAATGGAAGTTACACAGCCTTAAAGAAGCAAAGAGAAGTATGGAATAAAGCCTTAAAGAAGCAAAGAGGAGAAGTATGGAATAAAGGAAGATTGATTAAAAAATTGTGCCTAGAGAACGTATGCGCATAACTACACATTTTTATCATAATTCCGCCAGCAAGCATAATCGTTCAGTGAGCAGTGGCGGATTTATGCAGAGGCAAAGTAGGCAACTGCCTACGGGCGGCAAATTTTGGAAAGGTGAAATTTGACGGCCTTTATATTGGTTTTATACTTAGATGTTTCAAATGCCGCTCCATTTTGTCCCAATATGATAAGAACTTTTAAAAATATATATTGTTTAGTAACTACGCTTATGTACATAAAGAGAACATATTTACATGCATTATCTATGTGACACTTCCATTGTATTAATTATTTAACTGTTAATTCGTTTTTAAACATAATTAATGCGGTCCAAGTCACTGTATGATAATAATATAATTTACCTTATGATTTCCGTCAAGTGACTTCTAACGTAATTTGAGCTGCGTTACGCGTTTCAGGTCATATGACCCATCTTCAGACCTTCACTCCAAAGGAGCTCGTTATATATTAAACGGGTAGACCTTTCATCAAACGATTCCGTGAACACACACCACACAGCCACTTTAACAGGGGTGATTTTTCCCTAGAAAATATTAAATCTAACTTTACACGACATCTAATGTCAAGCAATCATTCATATACCAATTTCAAGCTAACCTTATACCTCTACATTATTGTAGTAAGGGCCGTTACATGGGTGCACTCGAAGAATTCGAGATATATAGAGGTCATAATAACCCTGATGTATGTGACGACATACTCAACGATCAACTCAATTTCAGGTCCAACACACTGTATGATACCGCGCTGCGATCGCTTAAAGATAAAACTAAATAATAGTGCTCATCGACACAGTCTTGACATACTACACGCGGTGCACCGTGTCGGTTACTAGTGCGCTGATAATATGATCACTCATTGTATTTTACGTGTTTATTTATTGTGTGTTTGTTTTACCCTGGATTTTAATATATAACGAGCTCCTTTGGAGTGAAGGTCTGAAGTTGGGTCATATGACCTGAAACGCGTAACCCAGCTCAAATTACGTTAGAAGTCACTTGACGGAAATCATAAGGTAAATTATATTATGTTAATTCGTTTACATTCAAATTTCTAACATCCTTTACGGACTCTGTAATTTGACGTGAGTGAATGTCGATAGATGCCACTATAAAAGAGGCACAGTTTCATGACTATAAAAGTCGTAGACTGTGAGCGTAACATAATTTCGTACCCAACTCTGACCGGCACCGTGTAAATTTTTGGCGTGGTGTACGTGTGAGTCGTCTGATCACTTTTTGGCGTGATGTGTACGTGTGAGTCGTCTGATCACTTTTTGGCGTGGTGTGTACGTGTGAGTCGTCTGATCACTTTTTGGCGTGGTGTACGTGTGAGTCGTCTGATCATTTTTTGGCGTGGTGTACGTGTGAGTCGTCTGATCACTTTTTGGCGTGATGTACGTGTGAGTCGTCTGATCACTTTTTGCCGTGGTGTGTACGTGTGAGTCGTCTGATCACTTTTTGGCGTGGTGTGTACATGTGAGTCGTCTGATCACTTTTTGGCGTGGTGTGTACGTGTGAGTCGTCTGATCACTTTTTCTTTTCCACACCACCGCCCCTCTGGTGTTTCTTTACTTATTTTCCTTCAGTTATTATTCTCTAGTTCGTTGATTCAGACTTTAGTTAAAATGTTTTGGAATAAACACGGGCACAGTAATTTAATGTCTTATTGTACTCTTCCTAGTACGTTATGTAAATTATTCTATAGAAATGTATTAAGAAAATTTTAGGGTAACTGAAAACACGAAGGATTGAATTAAACCCGTAACGCACCCCCCCCTCCAACAAAGATTTTTGGGAAGGTGGGAAATTTATACTTCCCACGGGCGGCAAAATGATAAATCCGCCCCTGTCCGTGAGAATAAAGCGTAATTTGGAACGTAAGCTTATTTACAAGCTGCGGTGCTTGTAAAGACTAACAGACTGTGTATAAGACTAAACTCACTTATGTTTATTAACCGTTGTCTTGAAGGAAATTCCAAATGCGTTAGAAGCAGTAACACCAGGGTATTGGAAAGACAGAAGTGGAAAAGCACATCGATGCAGGTCATACATCAATGTCGTACGATCGCTACTTCAACCGAATCAGAGGGATTTCCAGGCCGCTGATTGGAAACTTCCAAACAAAGCAAAATGTGCGGACAAACCTGAAAGTGAGTCTCAGGTATGTGAAGTGTCCAATGTCGAGCAAGGTCAACAGCAAAACGCCGACTAGAGGTATAAAAAAAACTATAACAAGAAACCGCACCGCAAGTTCTGCTAATTGCTTAAAAACATACGGCTGTTCTGGAAATTCCGCCGTCTTGTCTGCAGTTAAAATATATTCTGTTATAATTTACTTTTGTAGCAGCCAAATAACATTCAACAAAATAACATTATAACAAAATAATAGCAGATAAAAATGATAGAATACACTGTCTTATAATTTAATTTTGCAATAATTAATAAAACTTATAAAATGGACAAACATTTTAATGTGGTTACAAAAGTAATAATATTGAAAACTGTGACAATTAACTGGTTAGGATAAAAGTTCAAATGCTTTCACTCAAAACTAAGTTCTCTTTCGACGATATTAATTTTTTTTATTTGATAAGAAAACCAGTAGTCCTGAGGAATCATTTGGTTACGCTACGTATCGTCAAATTTTAGTCAACAATAAAAAGTAAGTAACGAAAAAGAATTACAGTTTAATAGTTTCTGTTTATTACAACTTTTGATTTAAATATTTTAATGTAGCCTATATTTTTAGCCCTGGTGATTGACTGATAATTATTTCCGAAGCTCCTCGGTCACTTCTCGGCTTTTCTTCAACCGCTGGTACAAATGTCAATCCTTGGCACTCTTTACTCTCTGAAACTTGTGTACAAATTTCCTTCGCCTTGTTACAAGTACCTCTGTACTTGGCGACTTTTGGACGTTGTATACTTTACAGATGCTGGTGCCTAAACATTTTAAATTTCCAAAACTGAACACTAGATTCAGATTGTAGCTAACATTCTGGCAAACGGAACAAATCTCCATGGATTGGAATAAGTGCATTACATGCCCCATTTATAAAAATGGCGACAAACTTCAATGTAGAAATTACAGAGGCATTTCGTTGCTGTGAACCTCCTACAAGGTTTTTACGTACATCTCGAACCAAAGGCTGAGAACTCTCACAGAAAATATAATACGGGAATACCAAGCTGGATTCCGACCTGGAAGGTCTACAATCGACCAACTCTTCTCGGTAAAACAGATATTAAGATGCGGATGGGAACGTGATATTGATGTGTACCAAATCTTTGTGGACTTCAAGCAAGCGTATGACTCTATTAATAGAGACAAACTCTACATCATAATGCATGAATTTGGAATACCAGGCAAGCTGGTAAGATTAACGCAGGTAACCATGCAGCAGACTGAAGCCCAAGTAAAGGTGGATAACCAACTAACTGAACCCACAAATATTACACGAGGACTAAAGCAAGGAGATGGGTTGTCCCCAACACTATTTAATATTGCATTGGAATATGTGATTAGAGGCTTATCAATAAATAGCTCCAATCTGTTAACAAATAAAACTTTACAGATAGCCGCATATGCAGATGACATTAACATCATGTCAAGACGGATCACGGCAGCTAAAGAAATATTTATAGAACTTAAAAACAAAGCCAAGGAAGTTGGGCTAGCCATAAATATGGATAAAACAAAAATGCTTATCAAAACAAGAAGGGACCAGGTTCATAACAACATTGAGATAGAGAAGGACACAATTGAAGTGGTGGACAATTTCACGTATCTAGGAGTGAACCTAGCAAAGACTGGATCAAAGGAGCCGGAGATCCAAAGACGGACCACCATGGCTAATAAGGCATACTTCGCATTGCTGCCATCATTTAGGTCTGGGGATGTGCAAAGAGAAACAAAAATGAAAATATATAGGACTGTCATCAGACCGGTGTTGTGCTACGGGTGTGAGGCATGGACAATCACACAGGAAACAGCCGACATAGTAGACACCTTTGAAAGGAAAATCCTCAGACGCATTATAGGCCCAATACAAGAAAATGGGTCATGGAGACTGAGATACAACAACGAACTGTATCAAATATATAAAGAGATACCAGTCTCAAAATTTATAAGAATACAAAGATTGCGTTATGAGAATGGAGGATGGCAGGAACCCCAAGAGGGCTTTGCTGGGTACATGGGAGGGAACGAGACCTAGAGGTAGACCGAGGAAGAGGTGGGAAGATGGCGTTGCAGAGGACGCGAGATACATGGGGATAAGAAACTGGAGGAGGGTTGCAGTGGATAGAGTGGATTGGAGACGAAGATTGGTGGAGGCCAGGGCCCGACTTGGGCTGTAACGCCATAGGAGGAGGAGGAGGACGAGGAGATAACATTCTATTTCATTTGATACCCCACATGGACAAGTAGAAATTTTTTCAAAATTTTGATCCCTCACAGGCAAGACAGGCGGCCACTCTATTTTTGGGGAGGGAATAATCTCAAAAACAATATGGCTCTGTAGGTTATGCGTGCGAATACGCGTGCCTGGTTTTACGAATATCTGATAATGCATTGGAATGTTATCGTGAGACGTAGGCCTACACCAAATAGATAGACAGAGAAATGCCAAACGGTCTAATTAAAACTGAGTAATTAATATGCAGTTTTACGCTATTGTTGTTAAAGTGGTGGGAGAGAGAGAGAGAGAGAGAGAGAGAGAGAGAGAGAGAGAGAGAGAGAGAGAGAGAGAGAGAGAGAGTGAGAGGGGGTGAGAACACATTTGGAAAGGGACACGCTCTTTGTTGAAGGACATCAGAGCCCACCGCTGAGCTCGCCAGAGTACAGCATGCAAATGTGCACTAATGGTCCGGTCCAATTAATTCGTTGTTTATATAAATGCTTGGGTGTACTACGCCGCACCGGAAACAATAATGCATGTTGTTTTAAAATTCAACAATGAAGTCTTCTTTCAATTCAATTCGTTGTTATAGCAATTCATTTACCGCGCAGTTGCGTCTTACACATATTTTTTGCAACTTAAAGTTGGAATAATAAATGTAACAATGCGAAATAAAATGAAGGTTACTGTTAAATTTATAATATAGACGTATAGCTAAGCTTGTGTAACGGCCTCACTCTTGTTCAGCTCATCTTTTTTGTATAACAGAAAACATTTACATTGGGCATATTCAGCGTGTACGAGAACAGTGGAGGATGTACAGTGATCTCAGTGTTGCCAGGTCAATCAGTCCTCTTTTCCCCACGTGGCTACCCAAAATTTCCCCACTTCACCATCGAAATCCCCACTGCCACAAATTCATCTACTTTATGCAGAGTGTCTCATTTTATAGAGTCTGAGTATATTCTAAATATTTAGAATTCTATTACAAGAATAATATAAATATTAAAAACTTGTTTTTTAAGTATAATAAAAGAAAATGTTCTCACCTGATGAGTTCAGCCTCAGTACAGTTTGAAATACTTTTCATCCACTTAGTTCGTTATAGGCTTGAGTCAGTATTCACACTTAGACTATATTTAACAATTTTCCAATAGTTTAATTCACAAAAACAATTTACACTCATTCTCACATATTTTTAGATCATATCCATATACTGTAGTAGCTGTATTTCACCAGGTTTGAAACATTTATAAATGTAGTACAATCTAAACAGGATTTATTTTGTTTGCTTGAACCTTTTTCATATGCACCTGGTCAGACAGTGTCTCAGTGCCCAATTTACTTCTGATTTTGTTTTTATTAATATTGATTGCACTAAAAGTCCTTTCAATACACCCACTACGATGTGGTAAAGTAAATAGGTAAGCCACAAAATTATTTAAAATTGTGATATCTTTCGCATTCTTTGTATTTTTAACTTCTCTCTAAAAGCTTAATAAACTTTCATCTGTGTTAAAAAACTTTGTGTTCCGAGTCAGTAGTATTATAGGCTGCTTATAATTAGTTAGTCAATCCAACCATGGACCACAAAATCCAAAAATATTTTATTACTTTTATTACCACCAGCTTTTATAAGCAAGTTTTTTAAAGGTCACCTGTAACTAGTTGCGATTCGTTTTGGATCATATTTGAATTCCTAAGAACTCTCTCTATTCCCTATCTACATTTACCATGTTTATTTCAATACTTTTCTCAAAGGCTGCTCCTGCTGCTGAAACTAGTGACTGAATGTCTTTAATTTTTTTCCTATCTAGAAATTCTAGATGTTTTAAGCTTTGAACATAGTTACTGTTAAAAGGAAACCGGCTGTTTTGGTGTACACATTCAACATAAAAGTTTATGCAATTCACTTTGAAATTTTGTATTTCCTCAAGATTTTTACTTTCCAAAATCACAGTGCTCTTATAGCAGCTACATAAATATTTTGCAGTTTTGTTAACTTTGCAGGATTTCTGTACTGCAGTTTGGTCACATCTGCATTATTTGAAATTTTAATTATTTTAAATCGCCACCAATTCGCACCATTTACACAGATCCCTACCATTTCCCCACTTACTATTTTGAGGCTTCAAATTTAGCCAGTGTGGGGAAAAATCCCCACACCTGGCAACCCTGAGTGATCTTGAAAACTTGCAGCTTTGGAAGATCTACAGGTTGAGCAAATAATTAAATAGTATCGTACTCTCCCTGAGCCGCAGAACTCGCTCATTGTTTTGAACGAAGTACATTTGTTATTACATATTAGATATTAATATAGGAAGTCGGTACCGTATTAGATAATTTTACAATTGGGAAAAATTACGAAAATCGCGATTCCTCTACTATATAACGCCAAAATCAGAAATTAAAAAAAAAAATTCTTATTTTGAGTAGAGATGTGTCATTAAGCGGCGTAACAGGGAATTGTTGTGTGAAACGCAGAGGTGATTGACAGGCAATAAAATCATATAACAGCCCCAACGCGCTCACGGCAAGCAGGCAGAGTTCATCGCTCTCCATACTAAGAAGCGTTAAATTTTGACAACTACCTCAAATTCTTAGAAAAAACTGTACAAATGTAAACGAACTCATTTGAAGAGCAGCTGTGTGTATTAACAATAGACCAAAATACGTATACACGCCAGCTGCATATAGCGAAACAAAAAAGGGTATATATTATTGAAAGACTCAAACGGTCAAAGGTCAGGTTAGATAATTTTACAATTGTGAAAAATTACGAAAATCGCGATTCCTCTACTACTACTACTACTACTACTACTACTACTACTTCTTCTTCTTCTTTAGTAATAATATCAACAATTGTAGAGCACACAATCATACCATAAACACTAAACACATTGAAACATTAAACGAATGACGTCTGGGTTACAATTCCATTTAGTTTGACACCCTTTTGGTTTTCGGAATTTTTTCAATTTTTGATCACTTTCTTTGGCCCTGCGGTCTCAAGATTTTGAAGTTTTCACGACTTAACACTACATTAAGATTTTATCTAAAATTCTATTCAATTTGATACGTTTAGACGAATTTTTGCAATTTTATTAAAATTTTCACCCGCTTTTTGGACCAAGACGTCCAAAATGTTTTTAATTTAAAAAAACGAGCTGAAGCTCAGAGTGTGGTTAAAACTACTTTTAATTTGATACCCCACTTGGTTTTTTGCGATTTTTTTCTCAATTTTGATCCCGTTATATTTTTGGGATATTTTTGACCAATCACAAAAACAATAGAGTTCTGTAGCGTGAAAGTGTGGACACGCATGCCAACTGATATTTGAAAATCAGTTGATGCGTTCAAAAGTTATCGTGAAACATGCCTCAAATTGACAGATAAATGGAGGAACAGTTAGATAGACAGACACACAGATAGCCAGACAAACAAACAAATGCCGAACAGTCGAGGTAAACCTGTAAATCGCTTCGCTCGTTCAGTTAATTATGAAGGACTGCTCCTTCCGTTTTTAATATTTCTACAAGTCCATACTTTTTCTCTTTAACACCAGTAAGCTCCCTAATTTGCAGAACTCCTCACTATTTTGAAAGATATACATTTATTATGAAATAGATTTCAATATTAGATATAAATCTTATGTAATAAAAATATCGGTATGGAGAACCATACAGGACTTCCATGTTTTAAGATTTATATTTAAAATCATATTCGAAATGAAATATTTCCATAGAAACTACTTCTTTCTACTTATTGTTTCAGCCTTAAACCACAGTACTGTGGTCACTAACGTATACCACCTCACGTTTTCGCACTCGATTTTCACTGAGATGGAAGTCGTGGCACTGCCGAAAAGTCTGGTTTTGCAGAAAACATTGGACTACGGCTAAACAACCCGGGAAGGAATTTTAACAAAGAACTACTTCTTTGTTGCCGATAACGTAGTACACATACAAAATTCTCCCCTCCCCCTTCAACTATAATTTTCATTTATAGAAAATTACCCCCACCCCGTTCACCTATCCTCTTCATTTATAGATATTTCATCTACGTTTCTACAGTGGATTATTATGAGCTTCTTATCAAGATACTTTATTTATCAAAATTAAGTACTTTACTCTTGTTAAAACATAAAACGTTGCAGGTAAACTACCCGTTTCTCTAAACCGATCTTCACCAAAATCAACAGACCTTCAGTCCTCTACAATGCAGGGATGCATGCAAAAAAATATTTGATTCTGTTTCAATTTGCGGCAGTTATCGTTCGTCATGAAAACATTTCTCTTGTTACAACATAACATGTTTCATTACCGATCTTCACCAAAATCAACAGGACTTGAGCTCTCTACAATTGAGGAAGGTATGCAAAAAAATATTTGATTTTCTTTGAGTTTACGGCAGTTATCGTTCGTCATAGAAAAAATTACCCTGTTAAAACATAAAACGTTGCAGGTAAACTACCCATTTCTCTAAACCGATCTTCACCAAAATCAGTAGGTCTTGAGAACTCTATAATTTAGGGCTATATGCAAAAGAGTAGTTGATTCCGTTTGAATTTGAGGCTTTTATCGTTTGCCATAGAAAATACCCTTGTTAAAATATAAAATGTTCTGGTAAACTACCCCTTTCCCTTAACCGATCTTCACCAAAACCAATATGTCTTGTGAACTCTATAATTCAGGGCCGTATGCAAAAAATTATTTGATTCTGTTTGAATTTGCGGCTGTTATCGTTTGCCATAGAAAAAAATCTACAGACAGACAGACACACACACAGACAGACAGACAGACAGACACACACACACACACACACACAATTTTCGAAAAATGACTTTTTTTCATGTTTTGAGTGTAGTACAATCAGAATCTGCAATAATCTCGAACACGATTTTTTTTGCCATCACCATACTTCCATTTCCTTAAGGAACATGGAAGTAAAAAAATATATGAACACCGACTAGTCCCTTTTTTCTTTAGTAAAATACCATTGTGCAGCAACCATACATTAAACAATAACATTTCCGAAATACTACATTGGTTTTTCAGTCAGATTTATAATGCCATAGTGCCTAAATGACAAATAGTTTAGTCATACCATTTAAGATTATAAAAAATATTTTCATAGATACCTGTAGGCCTATAGAGTAGTGTGGGGCAAGAGTCCGCACGGGGCAAGATTCCTAATACGTCGTAGTTACTAGTTTTCTTAATAGATGTGGTGAGTTGGTGTCTGGGCTGTTGAAGAAATGCATTCTGCTGGAAGGACACAGCAAACAAGGAGTCTAACGCCATTACGGTGAGTGAACAGTAACATTGTTTAATTTTGTGGAATTTGAAGTTATTTTACAGTGTAATTTAAGAGTATTTATACAAATATATACTTTCTTATTATTTCTTTTCGACAGTACATTATTAAAAGGTAAGTCTGAGGTTACATATCAACTTAAAGTTAGTGGTCAATCTTATTTTACTGAATCATAATAAGTCAGCAAAAAGTATAGAACACAGTGGGGCAAGTTTCCGGGGGCACGAGTCCTCTTGGTCTCCTGTGCGGAATCTTACCCCACATAAACAAACTTCACGTTACAATTAAATAAAACTTCCATTAGGCCTACAATTGTTGTTAAGCGTTCCAGAAGTGTGTGCTGGGGAGTCCCGCTGATTTCAAAGTCTAAATTTCAAAGGAAGAAGAGGAATATCGTGTTCCGGGAAAGTTGATTATTATTGCGGAGGTTGTGGGCACCTTTACGAATCCCCCCCCCCTACAGACAGGATCATGTGTCGTCAGTGTAGTACGTGGTGGGAAGAGCCGTGCAGAATTACAATGGATTGGGCCATTACGTGTGTGATAAGTGTCAGTAGGACTCTTATCCTACACAGACCGGACTCTTGCCCCAAGGTTGGGGCAACTTTCCTATTTTACATGCTTTTGTTTTGAATTTTTTTTACCAAATACTGTAGTCAAAATTGTTGTGTACTCATTACATTTGTTAGCATATAGTGTTTAACGATAATTGTGCTAATTTATGCAAATTTTAATTATGCAATTAAATTATACCGATTATGCAAATATTATTAATCACTCTAATGACTGAATGTGTCCATTACTAATTAGCATAATTACTGAGACTCTATATTTAGTTGTTATTAAAGAACAATTTAAGAAAATTTATCAAAACAAATCAATTGACTTTAATGTCTTTTGATATAAAGGTTTGGAACAATAATGAACGCATAAAATACATGACAAATAAAATGCTTGTTTATTACACATTATTCAAGTAAACTTCCGAAACACATATATATAAATTATTACCTGAAAATACATTCAGAAACATATAAAATAAATCACAATATAAATCTGTTTTCGTTGATGGCTGAAAACATAACATACAACATGATAAACATACACAAAACATAGACAAATCAAATATTATTCACTCTAAACTAATGCGTTCATTATGTGTCTCAGATGGGCAGCTTTTATATTCATAATATATTTAACATTATCTTTACTAAATGATTATACAATTTCTCAAAGGTGTTGGTTCTTGGAAAAGAGACAGAGCAGCAGTATTATTATATTATAATATCATGAGGACTTAACTTGATATTTTGAATATCCAATACTCCATCGGCGAAATTTCCTGTTTACTGATGATTCCATGTGTGGTCGTTCCGTTGATTAGATGTTTCACTATCACTTCGTAACTCGTGATGAGAATTCACTCGCGGCATGCGTGGTGTGGTGTTGGTGTTACCCGTCTTTTACTAATAGTTTATAGCGTTCTGTGTTGTGTAGGTGCAACCATCATTAGTGGGTTGTGTTCAGATAAAATGTCTATTACAAAGCTGCTTCATGTAACTGTTCACGTTCTGTTTAGCTTGGTCGTAAATGTGCGTTATGTTATGCACTTGTGTTTATGGATAATGTCTAATAATGAATAATACTTTAAAGTTTATAGTACTGAACTCGAAAGTATAACGATACTTAGGTAACTTCGCACTAAGTAAATAAACTGCGCGATACTGCGGTAAACTTGTGTAGAACTGAGTTAAATAAACTGAGCACAAAATTTTATGAGACTGACTTCTTCGCGTACCCTGCAAACGGTTTTTATCAAATGTTTTCTACCATAATGCAATTTTCTGTCTTCCACGCCTTCGGTTGTTCTCGATAGGTCCAAGACTTCCTTCCCCTATGAAGATCTTTGGTTTTCGACTCCCTGATTCGCTGCCCTAGTTGTCACCATGACAACAGTCCTCTCCACTTGCTTCTTCGGAAGATGGTAACCTCTGGTTGGCTGTTGAACATCCTTTGAAATACACAGCGAAGGACATTGCACTATTTCTAAGAATATAAAGTAATTGCTCGCCTGTCTGTCAAACCTTTGTTTCGTGAGTTTACCAAGGTTTGCTGTTACCCCCTTGCTAACAATCTGGTGCGTCCTGTTCCTTGTTCAACTACCCTTCGTTTTTTTCTACCAATTAATAACTTCTTGCTCGCTGTCATTCTGAGCTGCCTCCACGATTTCTCGTCGTAAATATAAGTTGTCACTCTGGTGTTGTTTTCATGCTGTGCGACATGGTCGTCTGTATTCATTGGGTATTTGCTGCATTGTCTCTGTACTGTCGAGACCTTTCTAAATCCTTTGTCAGTGAGTATCTCTTTTCTTACGTTCACACGCGTTGGCTTAACCCTACAGCGTCCCTTCGTTACAATTTCTGCGTACTTGTGTCACTGGACTCTGCTCTTTGTTCGGCTTGTTGTGGTGTCGTAAATTTGAGTTGAGTTTGGTCTGTCAAAGTCGATCCCAATTTCCTTTGTTGCGTTAAGTCAAACGTTGTCTCATTGTCTCGTAGCTGGCGCCGGGTTGACGTGTTCTTAATTGCCTTATTTATTGCTCTGGTTTGGTTTGGTGACTTGACTGTGTGACAATGTACTGCTCGATCAGAAAATTTATAAATTTGAAAATTTTTGATCGCTATAAGTGTAACAAATAAGCCAGTAATTTTCAATAAACTTTATTTTGATTCAGTAGCTGAGAATTTGTTATTGTATTTTAAATGCTGACTCGTGCCCCTCATTCCCTTATCTAATGGTTTTAAAAAATATACTTTAACTGATAACAGTATGTTAAATTTTTTATAAATTTTAAAAGACCATTCCTTTTCAAGAAATATTAATTTTGTAAAATTATTTAAGATATCGAGTTTTAATTTTGAATAAAAATCTTCACAATTTGATCTCCGACATACTTTGACATATTTCATAAAATGTTGACTATTATTTTTGGCGAAAGTCTCTTTAAAGGTAAAACATTTTCAGAATAAACACTACATTCTGAGTTGTAATTAAGCTGATACTGGGTATGGCTAGTCTGGTCAGGGTTTGGTACCTGGATTTTTTCAACATTAAAAATTTTTGATCCCATTTTCAGGCCCTGGTTTTCCAAAAATTTTAAGTTTCAAAAATTGAAAACTATATTCATGTTTTTTGGTTGAATTCATTACAATTTGACACGCCATATATATTTTTGAATTTTTTCCAAATTGTTGACTCTCACATTTTTAACTCCCGTTCCTTTGTTTTAGGGGAGGATTAATCTAGGAGACAATAGGCGTCTCTGAATAAAAGTACGGACATGCATTCCAACTTTTATGAAAATCTATTGTTACATTAAAAATTATAGTGTATATACCCTAAGTAAAGGAATATACTGGAGTGCAACTAGACCGACATACTTACATGAGTACGTTACTATTTGCTGACGATAAAATAGTAATACAAGAGAGCGAAGATACAACTGGCAGTGCACCGACTGAATCAAATATGTCCAGAATATAATCTTAAAATTTCCTTGCATAAGACGAAAGTTATGGCTTTCCAAGGCAAGTATCCCGTTAGGTCGAAAATAATTGTCAACAATAAGCCAATCTTACAAGTATCAAATTTTACATACTTGGGGCTGCGACACAACCTACAATTATGACAATGACATGGAAAATAAAATAAATAAGTGCCAGGCAATATGTGGCACAATAAATAGAACATTAAATAACAAAACACGAAAAGACACAAGGATGAAATTTTATAAAACGATGGCTGTACTTGTACTTATGTATGGGAGTGAAAGTTGGATAAATACCAAAAAAGGAGACAGCAAAATACAGGCAGCAGAAATGAGATTTTTGAGACGGGTCAAAGGCTGCACAAGAAGAGCTTTAGTAAGAAATGGAGACGTGCGAAATGAACTAAATGTATATGTAATAAATGAAAAAATAACTGAATATGAAGAAAGATGGAAACAACACGTAAATAGAATGGGAAATGGGAGAATACCCTAAAAAATAATTAACTACAACCCAAGATTGAAAAGAGATATAGGAAGACCACGAAAACGGTTGTCCTAAGTTTGTGAGGACGGAACAGGCAATGCCTAATCCTTGTAGTGCAGAAGAAGTAGATAACCTAAGTAAACAGTGTCCAAGCGTCGAAGAAAACACGTACCTGGAGTAGGAGATCTTTCGAAGAAATACCGAGAGCGACGCACCAAAGTCCGAGAATCCCATCGCGACTCCCGAACTCCCACCAGAAAGATCAGTGTTAGAGAAAATCTACCATAGCTTGAGTCAATCCCACCATGTGACCTTTCTTCAACTCGTGAACGCCGGGAGACAGGACCCAGGGCGGGTTGGTTCACTATCACGGTGTACCGTTTTTGAGTACGTCGCTGATCAACACGACGACTCTCGAGGTCCAGATTTTCCTAATTAGGCAGACAGACAGAGAGATAGGCAGACAAACGACAAACGTTCGAGTCCAATGGTCGCTTCGCTTTTTCGGTGAATAAGTTTAGCATTCAGAGATACTCTGTACATAAAGTTGTCACCGGACAAAAGGCTTGCCGCATGACAAATGGCACCAATCGTACACTCTAGTGTTTTTGGTGGTCCTAAAAAGGATCTGGTGGCGAGAAAGTGATGTTGGTCGTACCGCGCTGAGATGTTCGGCGGCTGCGACCGCTGTTCGTAGCGTACTGCAGTCCTCCTCTACTTTCGGCATCGGTTGTAGAGTCGGCTGCCGGCCCAGCGGCGTCCTATCGCTGGCGCGGAACTGGAGGGCGCCTCTTCTTTCGGCATCGGTTGTAGAGTCGGCTGCCTGCCCAGCGGCGTCCTATCGCTGGCGCGGAACTGGAGGGCGAAGACGCAAGAACGCCGGTTCTATTCTTCGGCCGTTCCTTACGTCGAAATTTTCTCCCGGGGCTGGTTTTATGCACTAACTGGGATCGCTGATTGACTCGCTCCGAGCACGTTAGTTGTCACGTCTCGGCTGCTGATCCCCGATTGGCTCGCTGTCCGCTGGTACCGGAGAGCAGATGTTCGCATACCGCTGCCGTCACAAAGTATACATATTTTCTCTGTATAAATATACTAATACGGAGATATACTGCAATACTGGAACCAGTATATACGAATGAAATTCTAGGTTCAGAGACAAACTTAAGCCGAACAGGGAAAAACCTATACTAAACTCAGTGGTCTACCGCAATTTATGGGGTGACGAAAAACACTGTTACTGATGTTTTCCTTAAGCTGCCATTGATTTGATAGTCCTGTTTATCGACAGTCTCATACTGTATTTATCATAAACAAGATTAAATTTATGCATACTTTGTTTAAGGTCGTCTTCATTTTCAGCATAGCGGAAATAGCACCACAAAAATATTTGCAGATGGTAATGTAAGTCTCTTCACTCACGACTACCCAGAAAAGAACTCTGATATTCTAATAATAATTCATTTAGACAATCAACAATCTTGGCTAAAAACGTGGAAGTTAAAAATGAATGAAAGCAAATTAGAGCAAGGAGACTTGACTTTGAGAAGGAACAGCGACCATCGGTATGGATGAACAACACAGAATACCCCGTACGAAATACCTAGGACGAACACCAAACTTACGTGGAGAAAACACATAATCAAAAAACTGGAATTTAAAAGCTACAAAACACACACTGACTGATAGAAAGGAACTCAAACTTCTCTTTCTTTCGAAAACAAATTATTATTGTACAAGAAAATCAATAAAAATCAAATCTGGATGTAGGTTATACATCCGCGGGGTTGCGCCAACAAATCAAGTGTAACTCTTGTACCAAGAAGCCGGTCTCAAACGCTCCGTATGTTGATCAACGTTCCTTGCTGTGTCAAACGATACGTGAAGACCTACGGGTGCCTTTTGTCAACGACGTCATCGAAACAAGAAGCACACAACAAGACGAAAAACTGGAGAAACACATCGATACCTTACTACTCCGGCTACTGGAACAGCCCAATCCGAGGAGACTGAAAAACAGACTGTCCAGCAGACCTGATTTTTTTTTTTTTTTTTGTGTTATTTGAGAGGGCCAATTGGTTCCTCTCGGGCTGTTTTGGAGCAAGCTCCCTTCACCCATGTGGATATGGAGTTGTGGGTAGGTAGCGTACGCCAGCGGTGACCGGCCGATGAGAAAGTGGTGTTACCAGCGTATAGGGAGAATGTTGGTGTTCAGGTGTGTGTAGCCTCTAGGAGAGGGTGTGGTCGGGTAATCAGTGCCAAACTTACGGACTGTAATGCCAGTGTCGTGTGCAGCAATTGACGCTAAAGTTGTTGAGAAGCGTCGTAGTGATGTCAAGGGCAGGGGCGGGTTAAGGAAGAGGTTGTTGGGTTATTATTGAACTACCAGTGGAGGGTTGTTTGTTTTTATTTATTTGTTGATAGCGACGTTGAAGAAGTATGAAGATGAGATGCAGGACAGGGGGTTTTTTTTTAATAGCAACGTTGAAGACGTAGGAAGATGCAGGAGGACAGGTATTTTTTTTTTATATTATTTTTATTTTTCACTAGATGTGAACCCTAGACGGGTCCTGGGACACTTGACATTACGTGTCTTCTACGTAGTATCCTGGGCGGGGGTTCATACCCGATAGAAGGCTAAGATCCTTTATCGTTGGAACCGGTCTCATCACGACACAATAAAGGCCGTACCGTAGTCTTTTAGCCAGCACATTAGCTCACAGGATACATTATTTGCTCATACAGGATGATTGCTGATAAAAAAAAAAAAAAAAAAAACTCGGCATGAAAATTATGTTACTGCCGGACACGGCAAGTTAATCTTATCTAGATATTTGGCCATGCTCGACGATTTGTCAAAAATCATCAGCTTTTAACATTGAAAATCTTTATAAGGACGTGTCTCACATTTGCGGCCGATCGCTGTTGCGTTATCGAAAATGGGAACCGGTGAGTTTCCATAGAAACTAATTCTTTGTTGTCAATGACGTAGTACACATATAAAACTTCGCTTATGAACGCGACTGCATTTAACTTATAATCTGTACATTGCTAAATGAAGAATGAATTCATTGATTGGTGAATGAACATAAATATATATATTTTTTAGATTTAATGAAGCATTTTGAATGCTCTTCTCTGTGCATTGCATTTGTGCAATGCCTGTAAATTTCTTTTTTATTGTCTCATCACACCTCGTGGGCTGGGGCTTTTTCCTCAGGGGAAAGAGGGGAATGCTCGGTGGCCCCACCCTGTTGTCGACCCCCTCCCCTCTGACGCATACTGCCTATCACGCGGCACGGGAGTATAACTGGTCCTTCGGCTAGGTTGGGGCTGTTGGAGCAGGCTAAACATCTGTGCTTCGCGAACGGCAGCCAGGATCATGCCGTCCCTGGTCGGTAGCTGCACGAGATGCAGTGAAGCCTAGTAGTAGGGGTGAAATTGAGCCCGGTGTTTCCAGCGTCCCTGGTTCAGAAGATGCACAAGGTGCAGTGAGAATACAAAGTAGCGCCGCGTGTTCTGGGAACCAGGGCAACGCGTGGGTGGGTTCTGGGGCAGGGCGTGTTCTCTTCCCTGGCAAGAAGCCTCAAGGCGATCCATTCTTTGGAACGCTGGCGGATGAACCCTGAACACACATCCCCAAAAGGCGCGCGGGCGTAGCCTGCGTGACCGAGTACCGACCCCTGCAGGTGGTCGGAGAGAGGCCCCAGGGACTCACGGGTGGCCTCCCGTAGGTTCAAAACCCCACCCAAATACGCACTGCTTTCGAGGGCAGGGGGTTCCCCTTCCTTCGGTGGCATCGGCACCGATGGTTGGGAAATGCGTGTGTCCCTCGCGCGAACGGCGAGGGTGCAGCGTTGTTGCTAGTAACGCATTGCGAACGGGAGCCAGAATGGCCGGTCCCTGGTCAGTAGCTGTGTATAACCTCTCGCGCCAGTCCGTGATGTCCTTTCAGTAAACGGTCGAACTCTAGTAGCTTCTGGTTCGGGCTTCTTGCTCTCCCCTCACGGCGGAATGGCGTCCGTTGAGTCGGTGGAGTTTCATGTTGGTTCGAGAGAGAGGGAGAGGTACGGCATCTTGCCCCCACTCGTCCAATCGGTAGTGTTCCCCTATTGCTGCTGGAAAGTGGAGGAAAAGTCGTAGACGTCAGAGGGAGATCCTGTTAATTGATCCCGGAGGTCCCGCGACCATTCTAGGCGTCGGGGGGTCGTGTAGATCAGTTATGTATCCAAAAATGGTACCTCGTAATAGTGAAATAGCTCGGCCGGTTTGTGGGGGTTGTGGTTTTACACACTGGTGGTAGATCGATTCATCCCCAGTTCTCCGAGACTTTCTGGGAGAGACGTTCATACTGTTGCAACTACTTAGGTACCATATGGCGTGTTCTTCAATTTCACCACCTCTGTAAGAACTATCCTGTCTCATCAACATGTTTTAATTAACTTACGAGAAACAGCATTCCTCATTTTGTTTGTTGTTATTGCATACATTTCCATTCTACAATCAAGAACATTCAAGAGCTTTCTTAATCAGCGACATACATAACGTAAGATAAAATATTACCTCGCATTCCTGGAAAAATAAACAGAATACTATTTGATTTCTGGCGACAGTTCAAATATTTTCAGTTTGACAAACAGATATAAACATACAGAGTTGAACAAGGAAAGGTTAAATATTGAGCCCTTCTATAACCGTCACTTGTTAAGATGACAGCGAGTGTACAGGGTTTATAAGTCAGACTACAAACCGTTCTGTTTACGCGATTTAGATGTAGGCCTATAAGAATTATGAGTCATCTTTATCGTCGTTTTCTTAAGTATCCTTCAAACGTTGTTAAAAAAGATTGAAATCTGAATTTTCACTTGAATTAGGCGATCAGAATTTATTGCCAAAAAAAAGTTAAAAAGCTAAGCACAGTTGTCAAGGAAAAAAACACTTGTATTTATTTTGTCTTCTTCTTTTTTCCTTCTTTTCTTCAAGAATTAGGTTATATAAACCTGTTCCGGCACCCATCTCATCCTCGGACGGCCCACGTCTCTTCTACCGATGGCTCTATAGTTCAGTGCCGCTTTCGGCAATCGATACTCTGTCATCCTTTGCAGATGATCCCATAATTGTCTTCTGTAAATTGTAATAATTTCATTTATGTCATTTACATCGAGTTTGGCTCTGATATCTCCGTGCCTTATTCTATCTTGCAATGTATAATTTAAAGTATTTCGAAAAAACTGCATTTTAGCGCTCTGAATCTTGGCGCACTATTTTTTGTCATGACTCACGCTTCACTCGCATATGTCAATGTGGGTATTGAAATTGTCTTATAAAATATAATCCTTGTGCTGTGCTTTGTTTTATTTCTAAGATGTCTATGAATTGTACCACAAATATTCCTAAATTTATTTATCTTTTCTTTTATAACTTATCATATTCAGATTCATAGCTTACTGCACAGCCGAGATATTTAAAAGGCTCGCTTGTTCTAAAGTGCTGTTATTTATAGCTATCTTAGTCCTCACTGGATATTTACCGTTAAAGGTTTTGGTCTTTTTTACTGAAATTGTTAGTGAGTATTCTTTTGCTACTTTTTGCAATTGAAACATAGCTCTTTGTAAGTCATCATCATTTTCTTGAATAAGAACTATGTCATCCGCATATAGCAGGGAACCCATACAAATTGTTTTAAGCTGTATTCCCGAAATCACTCTGGATTTCCATGCTCTCAACATGTCGTCAGTGTATATATTAAACAAGGTTGGGGAAACACAGCATCCCTGCCTAACTCCCTCATTTGTTGGAATGTCACCTGAGAATCTTAACTGAATTTATTAAGTGCTGTGGATATCCTCTTCTATCCATAATAGTCCATATCTTTTGACGGGCTACATTATCAAATGCATTGTATTTGTACGTTGAGTCCAGCAAGCTTGTTCCTCTGTAATTATTTGCATCTGTTCTGTCTGCTTTTTTATATAACGGAATCACTTTTGCCCCCCTCCATCCTTTCGGAATTTTGTTTTCCACCCAAATGTTATTTATAAAATGGAGAATTCGTTAATTTATTATTCAATGTTTTATTATTTTATTTTAAGAAATTAAAGTAGCCATTTTTAACTTAATACTTTTAAAATGAAGATATCTGCTTCTGTTTGATAGTTTTCTTTTCATTAATTTACAGAAATTTTGGAGAAAATTTTTATCTTGCTTATCATTGATAGGACTATTATTAAAAGCAGTACTTAAAAAAGTAGTAGTAGGCCTAACAGTAACAGTACAGAAATAGTATCAGCAGTACCATTACCCACAGCGAATAAGCGTTATCTGGAATAGTTTAAAACTTCACTTTTCTCTTCCTCTCGGGGTCCATGTGGAGTAAATGACCTAATTAGAAGGGGACTCCGGACGGAGTCATGAGTAGTGCGGACGACAGGAACATTGCCAAGGGAGTGTGGACAGTGGGTTAATGAGATACCCGAGAAGCAGGGTCTGACTTATAGGTTTTAGCGCCCTCGGCTGATTAATTTTTGCACCTCCTCCAATGTTTTAAAATGAACACACCCTGCAGGAAGCGAGATCTAAGTATGAAATATATATTTCCAACAAGTTGCTAGCTTTTTCTTTTACACTGGAATTTTCCATTTTTTTTTTTTACGTTGGCAACACGAGTTTTTTATTGTTTTTTCTCTTAAATTTTTGCGCCTCCCCCCCCCCCAAGCTTACGCCGTAGGCTATAGCCTACTCAACCTAGGGGTAAATCAGACCCTGCCGAGGAGGGTATACTGTGAATTTACAAAGATTTGACATACGATGTGTTAGGATACCACCAAAATTTGCATGCTTCTCATGTGCTTGTCAGAAATCAATTTACATTTTAACTTTATGTACACGTTAATTTACTCATCACGCGTAACATAGTAATACGTCTTACAGTTTTTCGTGTTTTTCTTACTTGTATTAAGTTTTTAATTTACTTTTTCCAAGTCATACAATGTTTGAAAAAATAAGCGATGGTCACCAACATTACCTATGTAAATGGGAATGGAATTAATCATGGAAGGAAAGAATAGGAAAGATAGACGAAAGTATAGAAAGAACAGTTCAAAAGCATGAAGACATAGGCGACATCAAATGATGCTTAAAAGCTATTTCTCTCATTCAAAAACTGGAGTAGCTCGATGTATGTATACAGAAATAGTAAAATATAACAAAATAGGAAGATGCTTAAAGCTTATTTTCAACACAACAGAATGATAGTCAGTTCTATCATTTTGCCAATCTTAGTGATGACAAAAACTTGGAAAATTAGTGATGGGAATCAGTTAGCAAAAACGTGAAGGGGCTTCAATTAAATGGATTAGGTATGGTCTGAACGAAGAATGTTCACTGTCTCTCCTCCATTCTCGCATAGTTCGAGGTGGTGTCCGCACAAATGTCTGCGACTTCACGGTCTAACCTCCTCAAGTATCAGAGTGTTCCACTACTGTCCGCACTCTTTGTATGACCCTCCGGTTTCCTAACTTGTAAGTTTTCGTTTACTCCCTGAAAACGTCTCTAGTCGCTAAGGCCGGGAAATCTTTTTCCCCGTGCATAAAATGTTCTAATCATGTAGATCATCTGCATCCTCTGCTGTCACTATCCAATTACCGGCAAAACATAAGTTAAATAGTTTTTCTTGTCTCCCACTTGTAATCTCAACTTTTTAATCGTCCAACTAGTACTACTTCCTTTCAAAGTTTCATTTAAATACATTTTAAAAAATGTAAGAAAAATGCCACAACCTTACCAAAGCTTCTTTATGGCTGAACGATTTATAATTCCGGTATACTATTTATAATTGTTTCATAATTCTAGAAGTAATTTCTCTCTATATATTTTTTCCGCTTGTATTAGCGTAGGAATATTTCTAATTCCTTCGTCGCCTCTCGTAGCTGCGAAATTGCTTCATTATCGTTAGAATACAAAGGTAAACGTTTGCGAACATAAGACCATGACTTCGATTGAGACTGGAGCTGATGAATCAAGACAGACACTCGCGTCTGCACGAAATTGACATTTGAACGCAAGAAAACGTTTTCTTATTAAGGTCGTCATTGCGCGGGTCGCAATCACAACGCGTAAGGTGATCGCTTCCATGACCTCAGTACAGGACTTGTTAAACGAGACGTCTGCAAGTTTTTATCTACAATCGATATTTGTGTCGAGTTTTTGCGATATAATGTGTGCAATGCAAAGCGTGTTAATAACGATAATTTTGTTTAAGTAAATGTTGTCCACTCATGGCCTTAAACTCTGAAAATTGTATAATTATATATGAAGTCCCGGCGCCGTAATGTCCAAATTACGGTTCCTAGTCCTCGCTCACTTTTATCCCTCCAATCTCCTCATCTTATACCTCTCTCCGACATTGCTCCATAAATTCATTTCTCCTATCTTTTTCCGAACTTTCTCTCGTTTTACTTTCCTCTGAAATGTGATAGGGAATCCGTTGTTCTGGCATTCTCTGTACGTGTGTCCGTACCAAGACAGCTGCCTCTGCTCTGCACCCTCTATTGTGGTAGCTTCAACCTTCACCATCTTCTGTCTGATACTTTCATTCCGAATTTTCTGTGGCGTGGACGCTCCTGACACTCTCTGGCAGTAATCCCACCCATCTTTATAGCGGGTTTCGTTGTGGATATGTCTGCCAATCGTATAAGATCACAAATCTCAAATAAGACCTTGTAAACATATCGAGTTCTTTCACTTCTTCTTTTTCTTAACTGACGCTACAGCTCTTGGAGAGCCTTGACCTCCCGAACAATCCACCTCCAGTCGTCTGGGGGTTCTCTGCTCTCAGTCTCCATCTTCCTGCACCGAGCCTGTGCAAGTCGTCCTCAAGATCATCCATCTCTCGTTTTCTGGGCCGACCCCTCCTTCTTCTTCCGCCAGGTCTCTCCGTAAAAATGTTCTTCAATGTGGACGTCTCTGACATTCTCTGGACACGTCCTACCCACCGGATTCTACTTTTGTTTACGTCAGTGGCGTTATCTGGCCAGTTGTTTCACTGAATATTGTTTTTGCCGATAACTTGAAGCTGGTGGTGGTAAAATATATGGCTCGGAAAGTGGGAGCCTTACAACAGCAGATATCTTCACTTTCAAATGTTTGGATGTAAAACAATAAGCAAGGTTTATGGTCCTTTAAAAGAAGGAGAAAGTTTGGATGTAAAACAATAAGCAAGGTTTATGGTCCTTTAAAAGAAGGAGAAATCTGAAGGGCGAGAAACAGTTGTGAGACACATCCTGTACTCGAAGGAGGTTGGCTGATTAGGGCATGTGGATACCACGGGTAGAGACTGGCAACTAAAGAGATCCCTGTGGAAGGAGTGGAGCGGGTAGGGAAGCGTTGGAACGTGATTTCGGAAGAACGGGAATCAGAACTTGTACACGCTTGGCAGGACGAAGAAGTGGAGGCAAGGTTCACGCAAGGGGAAGATGAAGAATAATGTTCGTGAACCATATTACTTTTTCTTTGACTACCCTGTTTTCGTTGCCTTTTCTGTTGATCCATTTCTATTAATTTACGTTAATAATTATTAATATTTGGCGCATCATAGTTTGTTTGTTAATAATTTCCTATACAAATGATTAATTACAATAATAATGATTAATTATTAATGATTAATATCTCCTATATCAGATTTTCTCATATAATACAAATATTTTAATTTAGTCATATTCACCACCAGTCCTCGTTTGTCATTTTCAGTAATAAATCTGCTTGGCATTAATTACATATACAGTGACAATTTATGTAATATAAATATAATCGTGAAACTGTATCAGATGTATTCGTTAATGATGTGGAGGTGTTCTCTCCCGCTAGTGGGCACACTATAGTAGTTGCGGTAATATGTGTGAGCGTTACGGAAGTGATATGATTTACACAGATAGTAGTTGCAACAAAATTAATGTTATGCATATGGCTGGTGTTGAAAGCTGGCTTCCTGTGTGTTTCTACTCAAGGCAGAGGCGTGCCTGGTATGACCGTGTTCCAGATGTGAAAGACCTTTGAGAAGGGTCGGACGCTTTCCAACAACTGTCAACTTTCATTTTACATATTGTTGTCAGGAATTGCTGTGTGTATTGTCTCAGATTTTTGTTGGTTAATAAGTTTCAGACTTTTTCCGTAACAATAAAAAAAACTTCCTTAATGTTATTGTTAAATTACTCTCATTAAGTACTTGGAGCAATATTTCTCAAGCTTTCCATCATTAGAGCTTTAAAAACCAAAGCAACGTTCATGTTGCTACAAGTCCACCTCCACACCTGCAGTTTGCAACTCGGATTCGTCCCCCGCGCATGGAAACATACGTAGGTCTTGATGTTTCACAAACCCCTCAACCACCCAGACAAACTTCCAGCTACCATACCACCTCATCTCGCAAACCCAACAATCTGCAGACTCTTTGGAAAAATCTTCGTCGCTAGGATTCACCCCCACCTCCTACAGCCACACAACGTTCTACCCTCTCAGTACGCAGGGAAACTTTTGCCCTGGGGACAACATCCACGACCAACTGGTCAGGGTGGTGAGCGCCATTCAAGGTAATTCCATCCGAAGACACCAAAACAACCTAGTCCTACTCAACATCCGAAAGGTTTTGACTTCGTTCGGCACAGTAGCCTCAAAATGTACAACCATCGGTTGTCATCCCCCCCCCTACAACATCATAAAACGGTTTGTCCCACTTTTTGGATTGCCGTATTGTACAAGTCCGAGTCCCCCAGCATCTCTCGGCACCATTTTTTTAACTGAATGCTGGTGTCATCAGCCCGCTACTTTACGTCAACGTTACCCCCCCCCCCCGAATATACCCTATCCGATAGCGGACTAGCCCAATACAACGCCGATATGACCTACTGAAAATCGCCGTCAGGTATACACAAAACTCAGACGGTATTGCAGGCTTTCCTAAACTAATGCAACACCTAGAATATCACAGTAAACGCAGACACAACACAACTCTGATGCGTTTTTAATTCAGAAGGACGAAAGACGAATAACTTCTATTAGACCCCAGTCCGCGTAGGCCTTGTTACTATAACCTCCAAACGAATTCGTAAGTATTTATACGTCACGCTTGACTCCAAAATAACCTGGTAACACCAGATCCAAATGACCGCTGCCCAAGCGCGAAAACGACTTCGAGCTCTCCGGATCCTCTGTAGACATGACCGGTACTCCATATTGACACTAAGCAGGATCTACTCTGCGTGTCTACGCCCTATCATGACGTATGCACACCCGGGCCTGCTGACTGCCGCCTCTGACCGCCTAGAGACATACGAAATTACTCTAGGAGGTCGGAGGTGATTCGTGCGAGGTCTTCGTCTAATATACCGAACGGCGGTAGAACGATGAGGTCTTCGTCTAAAATACCGCTGTCCTTGTTAAAGAAAACCAGCGATTCCCTTAAACCACCTCTGTTCCCTAAACCACCTTTGTCCTGACCTAGACATTTTTGAGACTCCGTCCTTCCGTCCAGACCGAAGCATGATCCATCAATAGACCGACAAGAAAACCCCAAAGATCTACCTTTCTCATAGATCGCCTGATGGCACTAGCGAATACAGCCTCCGAACACAACAGGTGGCCAACACAATAATCCATCACTGTTACGCACACAATCTTCTGGTCCAATCTCTCGCTTTCTTCGGCGGCCCCTTCTCCACTAAATAGTCCTCCACTCGACTCTGTCTTCCATCTTGTGTGTCCATGCTACGCTTCTACACAGCACTCCTTATATAGGCAGTGCAACTACACAACACACACACACACACACACACACACACACACACACTGTTCTCTTCTTTTTGGTGCCTCCACCTTCTCATCAACCGGCCATTTTCTCCCCAAACTCTCTTCCCCACAGGCTGTCTTGTCCCCCCCCAAAAAAAACCGTTCCTAATATCTGTAACCCCCCCTTCAGGCTTCGAATTCATTACATCTAATATTATGGTACAAAAAGTAATATTCTATCATACTACGATAACAACAGTGGTATTATGCAAATGCGATTGAAAGTCAAAAAATTACAAGTGTAGGAAACTTACCTACATGACAATTAAAAATCTTAAAAATCAATTTTCTTTACTTTAACTATATTCCTACGTTTCTGATTTTGCTATTACAATGTCAATGTTTTCTCTTAATAGCATGCTATTGCACTGGGTAGGCTGCATTCATATGCTCTCTCCATTACGGCGGTATTACACGGACAATTTTGCTGATTCAATTTTGCTAATTCAAGGAGAATTGAACATGTAATAGCTCAAAATTAAGCTTTTTTACTCAGTTTTACTTACTCATTTTTACTTTAGAAAATCAGGTTGGTCTTGATATTTTAGGTAAAATTGTGAGGAAGATTGAGCGTGTACGTAATTAATAGGACGCTAATTTCGCTGACAAAAGATTGTCGTTTTGCGCATGCGCCATCACTCAAAGATGTTATAGATTCTCTCATCAATGTGTTTTTTTTTTGGTGAGGAGATCATATACAGCAGCTAGTAAGCATTTGTATGTGTCTTCGTCCATTCTGAGATAATAAAGGTGGCATCCAGTTCAGGAAATATTGTACTGGTATGTGATAACACACTGAGTTTCTGAAGTAGATTTTTAGACTATACATGCTTCTTATTTTTTTTCAAAAACACTATCTACCAGAGAGACCAATTAAAGCATCAGTTTTATCCAAAGGCCCACACATTTTGACGAGCACTACACTTCTAAAGACAAAGACAGTCATACTCGTCACGTTTGGAGTGATGGAGTGAGGATTCTCATTAAGGAAGCTCATAAGTAAGATTGACACGTTAGCCGCTCAATTTTCCATCAGTAAGCATAATTGAATCAGTAAAATTCATCGTGTAATACCGCATTCACTCTGGGAGTAAAACGTGTGACAAGATGTGTACAGGAATTCATAACAAAACTAACTCCATTAATTAGTAATGTGCTCACTTTGTTGTTTATTCAAGTAGTAAGTTCATTATGCTGTCAAAGATATTACTTTATGTTCATATATATATTTATTAAATTTGAGGAAAGTTATAAGTTGTTATCGTATGGATTATGAATTCCAAGACGAAATTAAGCTTTAAAACTGAGTTACACTGTGCGCTCTCATCGCTGCTGTTCACATGATCCAGTTTGAAAGCACTATCGCTGCGAGTCATACTTGACCCGCAAAACTGGACAAATTTATTCCGTCAGCCACTGACTAAAGTCGGTTAAAATCGTTTGTCTTCAAACGCTTGTCCGTATTTTCATTAATTGTTCGACTTCAGTTCCAATATTTTTTTTAATATTGGCGATTGGCTTTTCTAGTGCAGATATTTTTTGTTGACGTTCATTCTTCTACAATTAAGACGGATTTTCTACTTTAGATAATCTGACTTCTTGCCCATTTAGATCCCCGCGTAATTCACCCAAGTTACCACCAGGAGACCCAACTCTGCAGTAGCATGCTCTTGCACCTGTTTTTTTTTATAGCTTCAAAAAGAGCTTCCGTTTTCTCTGCGTCTCGCTTACGTTCTTATTCTTTTCATTCCTCTGATGCTACCAAGAGCGCTTTTGTCGTTCCCCTGGTTCTTCTGCTTCGCCACTACCCATATGGAATTCGCCAATGAAACAAGCAATAAACATCAGCTTATTAATAATGTCGCACAAAGTGATAATACATGATGATCACTTTACCCACTAAACCGCAAGTCACAACAACTCCGATAACGCATTCTAATATCGCAGGTCCAAAACTGAAGCGTCTGTTTCGGAAGCGGTACTTTTATACTTCGCCTGTGTGGTATAATAACTTGCATGCCGGTAGCATAATCTACAAACAAATCTATGTATGCGTGTCTGGGGCATTCGAGAGCATTGCGCAGTCGCAAAGCGTGTGAAATATTACTTAGCCACTATTTTGGCCCTATAACTTTACCAATATTAGAACTTGTGTTTTGGTTTAAGATTATAGACATTTTTTTGTATAATTTTATTCTTTTATTGACAATAAGCAAATCCAGTAAACAATTTGTGTTTTCAGCTTAAATTCTTTGAGCTTTACAATAAATTTAATTGGAAATAACTGGATTCTTTTTTTTAAATTTGAATTTTTGGAACCACATATAGGCGTCTATTCTCCAATATATATATATATATATATATATATATATATATATTTCATAACCAATATAATATACCAAATTGGTTATGCAAATGGATACAATAAAAATACTATGATCAAAATAGAAAATAAAATCAAATACAAAATAAAAACTGAACAATTAAGAATTAATCAAACTGAACAACACATAAATTATAACAACAAAAAATGGGCCACATTCACATATATAAATAATAAAATGTCAAAACTAACAAAACTATTTAAAAACACAGATATAAAAATAGCATACAAAACTAATAAAAATAAATTACAAAATCTAAATAGCTCACACAACAAAGATAATACAACAACCAACGGTATATACAAAATTGAATGCCAAGATTGCAATAAATGTTATATAGGACAAACAAAAAAACAGCTGAAAAAACGTTATTTTGAACACCTAAATGCATACAAAAAACCAAATATATATAAATCCAATTTAGCCACACATGCAATAAACACAGGACATGAATTCCCAGACATAACCAATGTAACACTAATAAAACATATACCACACAAAGGCACCATAATGAACATTTGGGAAAATTTACAGATTTACAAACATAAAACACAAAACAAATTAATACCAGAACAAATACAAATCAATACAAAACATGACACAATATTCAAAGCACTCAACATCGAAAATACACAAAATACAAAAACAGATACCACAACCACACACAATAATACTACTTTGAAGGACCAAAGACCAACAAACTACCTTAATAACATCCAGAAGCCAACACACAAATACTTCGCCAGGAACAAGATGGCGAAGGCTGAAGATGGGAGAACAAGAACTCCCGAAACATGTTCCTAAAGGAAAAAATATATCTTGAGGTAAATTTAGTTATAAATTAAAGTAATATATATATATATATATATATATATATACACACATATCAAAAATTTTAGTACAACCTCGTTTTTCCGTTAGAGCAGGAAACAAAAATAATTTTTGTTAAACATACTTTTCAAACAAAACGTTTACGGACTTACGAACATGTAAAGAGTTTTCTTTATTTTTCCCAGTAGAACACGTCCTCAGGTTTTTGGTTCGTGAGACACCTGTAAAGACAGATTTGTTGTTACTGGTTTGCATAGAACACATGCAATGCTTTTTCTGCACCACTATACTGTTAACTCTTGACGACGCGTTTCGGGTTATTAAAATCTAAAAGCAATACGTTATCAAATCTGGCGTTTCGGGGGTTACATTATCAAATCTAAAAGCACCAGCCAAGTACTACTGCTATCCTTTGTAGGTTTGCCCAAATCTAAATCAATTGAAAGAAAACTGATATTGTCTAAAGAGTGATTAGGCGGTTAGTTCTGATGGATGAAAAAAATAAAGTTACAAACTTGTGTATTATATATTTTATATAACATTTATTTTGTTATTTTAATTTTTACAGACAACAACAATAATATTTATTTAACTTTACATCACAAATATTGTATTGTTTGATTAAATCTAATTCGTAACAAAGCAGAGAAAAAGCTTTGTACTTTCGTTAATATAAAATTTCAAGCCTACTTCAGCTTGCAAAACGTGTAACTGCAATATAAATTTGCATGTAACAAGCAGACATACTGTAAGTACTGTGTGGGTTCAACAACAGTTTAATGCTCACGCTGTTGGTGTGTCTTTGTACGAGAACGCGTTATGCACAGACATACACAGTGACGTCATCGACACGGTTGGTGTTGGTGGGAGAACTATGTTCTGTAAACTTATGAAATAAAAATTGCATGTAGAGGAAGTAATTTGAATTTTAATTGATCAGAGAGAATTAACCAAAACCTGCTAGAAATGAGATAACGCAGAACACGTATGAGAGACAAACTAAGAAAATGATGGCAACGGAGGTACAGGAAATGATAGGAATTAAGAGTAGTGGAAGGAGAGAGGAAGAAATAAGGAAGAGGATAAGGAAATCGAATTACATTACCCTAAAGGAATTAAGATACGAAATGAAAAGAAAAAGAAAAAGAGACACGAAGAGAAGAAGAAGATGATGACGACGATGACGACGACGACGACGATGATGATGGTGATGATGATGATGATGAGGAGGACGACAACAATTATGATGACGATAGTTGATGATAACGATGATGATGAAGAAGAAGACGGTGAAAAGAAAGAAAGAGGAGGAGGAAGAGAGGGAGAAGAACGAAGAAGTAGTAGGAGGAGGAGGAGGAGGAGGAGGAGGAGGAGGAGGAGGAGGAGGAGAAGGAGAAGGAGAAGGAGGAGGAGGAGGAGGAGGAGGAGGAGGAGGAGGAGGAGGAGGAGGAGAAGGAGAAGGAGAAGGAGAAGGAGAAGGAGAAGGAGAAGGAGAAGGAGAAGGAGAAGAAGAAGAAGAAGAACAAGAAGAAGAAGAAGAAGAAGAAGAAGAAGAAGAAGAAGAAGAAGAAGAAAAGACTGATTAATCCACCAGAAATGTAATTTGACAATTTAACTAAAAAATGTCAAGATTATAACAGGTCAAGAGAAAAGTTATAAAATTGAAAAAAAGTGTGGAAAAACCATTCCATTCTGGTTACATTGTGAGGAAACAAATGTGTGTTAAACGAAACAAATCAATGACAAGTGGAAACGGAGGAAAACTGGACGGGCTATGCACGCCTGTTGTTTATTTTATTTTATTTTTAAGTATTACTGCTCATAAGAAGTTTACTTAGCAGTTAAATATGTGTTCAAACGCAACGTGTGAATGGAAACGTTACACAAAATTATTAACATACAACCAAAACCACTAATGTTCACATGGTTGCATGGCATTGAATTCATTCTACAGTTTACAGAGTACCTAGTATTAGAAAGAACATTGGTTTTAACTCCAAGTCAATCTGTTTCTACTGATCCTCGTCGAACAGAGTTGTGCTTTTCCTTTTTAGCAAAGCAGGATTCGATTTCTTTTAAAGTCTTGCCCTCTGTTTCGGGAAGGCTAAAATACAGGTACACTATGCCGATTAAACCTATGATTCCGTAGACGTAGAATGTACCGGGAAGATCCACGTAGGCCTTAATGTTGATGAAAGTCTTGGTGACCACAAATCCAAATGTGTAGGCCCCGGCCGCAGATACCCCTCCAGCAAGCCCGCGGCCCCTAAAAAATAAATTCACTGTGATACAAATCACATCGGTTTTAAACAAATATTAAAGCATTAATTTTGAACAAACAATGTAATAAGTTTAAGACTAGAAGTTTTCCAAATTTATAAAGTGACTGAAAATAATTGAGAAATTTCTTACTGGTAAACAGAAATATCGATAACATTCTTCACTTCAAATTCAAAAACGAATACTTACAAAAGACTTAGAAATTATAAAAGTCACTCATTCTGATTTAAAAAACATTGTTATTGTTGTTGTGACTATAATGTTGTTATTAAGTTACTGAAACAGGATAGGATAACGGAAAGGGAGTAATAATATTTCGGGACTACGATGTGTTGGGGATAGAAGGAGGCTTAGTGCTTATAAACATCTCACATGAAACCTTATAAAGTAACACATGGAGAAATCAAAGATGTCGGTATTCGGCGTAATATTAAACAAAATAACTGATTCAAATATTCTGTCGACTTTTTTTGTACGTAAGGGAATGAAGAAGAAATCAAGTTGATTGTTTATAAATTTTTTGTTACTTTTAATAAAAAGGGCTCTTTAATAAAAGGAAGAGATGCTTTTACGGACCACTGAGTAAAAAGAAATTAAAGAAGGGGCTCGCAAAGTGCTTTATATGAGTATAGCACCGTACGGTGCTGAAACACTGTATAGAGAGGATATGAGTACATTGGAGGCACTGGATATGTGGATACAGCGGAGAATGTAGGAGCAAGGTTGGAGGAACAATGAGTAACCGCTGCAAAGAAGTGGCGAGGAATCACAGATACTCAAAACTGTAAGAGGAGGGAACATGAATTGACTGAGTAACTAGTGAGAGAGACTGTCTGCTGCTGAATGCGGGAATTCAAGGAAGGTGAATTGACTGATAAAGAGAAGAAGAGGAGCCACGATGGTGGATTCATTATTAAAAGGGGATCTGTAGACGCTAAGTGGTCGGAGTAGAGGACTCCGGTTGTCATACGAGGAGCTGCCGGGGGGAAGCAGAACACGATTGATTGATTTACCATATGAGATTTGACAATGAAAGAATTTTAGATTGTTACTTTTACAGTAAAGACAGCAGTTTTGTTATTCAGCGTTCGCGTTCGGTGAAATTGACCATATGTTTTGTTTGTTCTGTTAGTAAACACTAAGCTCAGTGAGCGAGCAGAACTCTCTCAATATTTTGTACGAAGTACATTTATTATTAGACAAATTTTGATACAGTGGAATCCGGCAGGTCAGAACCCCGCTAGTCCGAAAACCCGCTTAATCCGAACCGGTAGTTTGGAAAAAGGGTCTAAAAATTGGACAAAGAAATAAAAAAAATACGAAAAAATAACTGGAAGGTCTATATATAGATTCATATATAGATATGAATCGTTCGAGTTAAAACTGAAAACTCGTTTAATTATTGATTTGTTCAGAAACTCGACTTTTTTAATTGACATTAAACTGTTTAAGTAATGTCTTAATGGTTTCAGTGTACTTGCAAATACCAGTCTCTTTAGTATATTAGCGTATTCGGCATTGTATTCTATAGTCTCACACACACACACACACACACACACACACACACACACACACACACACACACACACACACACACACACACACAAAATATTATTCAAGCAGGCCATAGTTTCTTTTGCAACATTGGCTTGATGGGCTACTTCATCTTATATTCTTCTTGTAGGCCTGCTATTAATTTCAATGCCTTAATATTAAAATTCTATTAATCTAGATGTTCATTACTACTCGGGAGCACATATAAAGGCGAAAAGTGAAAGCGCAGTGAACAGAGAGAGAGAGAGAGAGAGAGAGAGAGAGAGAGAGAGAGAGAGAGAGAGAGAGAGAGAGAGAGAGAGAGAGAGAGAGAGAGAGAGAGAGAGAGACAGAGTGTAACACTGCGACAGCCAGTAAGCGAAACGATTGACTGGCTCTTATTGGCTGGCACATCACGTGATACTATGCTCAATTGTTTTTCTCGGCTGTAACCTTTATTTTACTCATATACAAGGTACACTCCAAATATTCATCACAAAATACAATGTATAAAAAACTGCAAGTTAACAAATACAAGTAAATTATAATTCAATAACAATGTATTATTTAATAATGTGTGTGTGATAAATTAAGCTTATTGTGATTTTGCTAATACTCTATGTACAGTTATTTTTATTGTGAACAATAAGATATATATAATTAGGACGTGTGTATGGACAAAAGAGAAATAATCAAACACATAAACAGATCAATTAATTCAGTGGATGTGTTTGTGTGTATGTTTAGGGGGGGGGGTGTTTTACATCATTCAAATAATTCTGTTTTTACATACTGTTTCACTTAAGCAAAATTATTCTCAATGTTTGCTTATTCTATATAATCACCTTCGCTAATTCTCTTTCTCAGTGATAAAGGAATGTATATTAGAATTAAAACAACTTCAGGTAAATATGATAATAAACAGAGAAAAAAATTCCTCTCAAACAGGCCTACCAAAGTAAATTTGTTGCGAAGGCTGTCGTGACCGGAGTCTGCATTATTAAAATTGGAAATTACCGGGATGTTTGGCCGGATGCTTTGATTGATCCCTACCCGCCGGCGGCCTTCTTCAGTAGAAACGCGTTCAACAAAGGATGGCATGCCGAAGGCACCTGATTCAGGCATAAGTAATAACCATCTTATACGCGTTCGGGATGGCATCCTTTGTTGAACGCGTTTCTACTGCAGAAGGCCGCCGGTAGGTTTCCGAAACGTTAGGAAAATATGAATCACATTGTCACTGCCCAACAGCTCAATAGTTTTAAATTTTAACAATGTAAAACAAGTATATTTATTTTACATCTTTAAACCACCATTATTTTACATTTGTTAAATATTACAGTAGAATCTCGATAGTTCGAGGTAATTGGGACCAAACCAACCTCGAACTACGCAAAATGCTGGTATATCTGCCGTTAGCGGATCTACCGCGCTCTGCCGGCGAGCTGAGCACCTGCGCTGTGCTTTCTAATGTGGAGCGTATCTGCGTGATAATGCAAAGTGTATGCTGGAAATTTATCTAAAAGAAATGTACGGTATACAAAATCTGTAAACTGGTGTGCTGTGTATGTGGATTTTGTTTACTAATTTGCGTGAGCTTTCGAGAACACTCGTAAGCGAAAGGAAAATGAAAACTCGACGACGAATCGTCATTCGCTTAATTATGTTGTGTTCATGAGGATTAAATAAAAAATCAAAACGTTTTTCGTTCTGAGTCGGTAGTGATTTATTTATATTTAGTTAAATTAACGGACACGTCATGGACAACGAAATCCAAGAATTAAAAAAATGGACCAAGAGTTTTTGTTTTAGAGTTGATCTTTTTCTGGTACTAATACACCGCATATTATTTTTCATTTTTCTAGCGGGATACCTCGAACTATACGGAATCTTGAACTATCGAACCTTGAACTATCGAGACTCTAGTGTATTAGTTTTATGAGTCGTCAAGTTAATTCTAACAAGGGTTTTTACTCATTTTGTTTCCATCGGTTTCATCCCGCCTGTATAATAGCCTACAGTCTAAAAACAATAAGACAACAGAATTTGATGTCAGTATACAAATATTGCTGCAATGTTTTCTTTTCTGCATTAAGGGCGCTGTAGATTCGATTAATCGAATTACTGTTACAAACTGTTATCGTATTAGCTGAAACGACTGCTACTCACTGCAATGGAAACACTTCGCTGATGAGCATCCACGGTATGGGACCGATACCGCAGGCAGACACAAAGGAATTACAGATGAAGAACGCCATCGCCAGCCACGGCAGTTGTAGTTCCAAGTTGAGGTAGACGCCGAGTGCGATGGCGCTCAGTGAGCAGGCGGCCATGGTGAGGAACGTTAGAAACCTCTTGCCGGTCTTCTTCAGCACCACCATCAGCAACAGACTACCCGGTAGTTGGAGCGTTACGGTAAACACCTGTATAATATAAGCTTCATATCAGTAGTGACTGTCATTCAGTAAGTGTTTAGCGAGGATAGGTCAGTAGGTATAGGTACAATTTTACGTTATTTGTGTCGTGTCGACGTTTCGGCAATATTTATTGTCATCATCAGGACCTGTGTACGGACAATAGAGACATACCCTTCAGCATACACACCCCACGCACACATGTTCTGGTACACAGCCTAAACTTATGTTCACCACCCTCACTTTCTTTGTTTAGTTGTTTCCATGATGTCTTTCAGAATATCTTAATAACCTGAAACAGCTGTCAGAGGTAAATAATAAACTGTGAAACTCAATTCACCAACAGTTTAATAATCACGAGACAGTATGGTACGTTTCCAGTCTTCACATAGTCTCTACCTTGTATATTACTTCTAAATCGTTACGTTACGTCAATATTTCTACTACAGGCTGAAACTAAATTTTCTAAATTTTCAAATTCCTATTCCTAAGTACCGGGCTGTTAGACCGTGTCGATTGCTGTGAATTATCGACATCTCGTCGACAACGTTTCGATTCCCCCCTCGGGCCGGCAAAAAGCGACAGAGTGTGCAAAAACAGTAGCGGCAGAACTTCGCCGAACGGCACTCGACAGTTGTTTCGGTTATATGCAACCCTGTCGCTTTTGGCGGCCCGAGGGGGGAATCGAAACGTTGCCGACGAGATAATATCAATAATTCACAGCAATCGACACGGTCTAACAGCCTGGTATTTAGGAATAATTTTGAAAATATTGACACCGGCTGTGTTTGTAAGTTTTTAAAACCTTTGTAATAGAGAAATAACCAAACACATCAATCCATTAATTGAGTGAATGTGTGTGTATGTGTGTGGCTACATAATTCTACAGAAAACTAATGTACTATATAGATCTGTAAATACTACAATAATATAAATATAGATTACAAACAGAATTAACAATTATAGTGAAATATTACCTTATATTCGGTCCGCCGTGTGACTTCTCAATTTGAATTTACGTAACACGTTTCAAGGCATATGCCTCATCATCAGACGTAAAATTTAAAAACTTAAAAACACACACATCACACGAGAAACGTGTTTGTCAAAAATAATAAAATTGCAGCTATTAACATATTATGTGCACTTGTTGTTGGGTGCGCACCCGTTCAGGTATTGTCTGCTACTGATCGGAAATCGTTGAGCAGTCTCAAAGCAGTATCATACAGGCGGTTAGATTCAAAGTTCAACTGTTCATTCAAAACAAACTCGCGACTGCTATCATTACTATATGCATTATAAATTTCAAGCTCTTCCAAGGCATTCATAAATCGGCCCTTGTTGCATATGTGCAATGGCATCAGATTAGACTTAAAGTCTGTATAATTGTGATTGTGTTGGGTCAGATGTCGAGTGTAATTAGATTTTATATACAGTAATTGTAATTATATGTCTTTTTTGGTAAGTGTTCACGGAAGCGTTTATAAGGTAACAATATAAGGTAATATTTTACTATAATTGTAAAGTGACTTGGATACCAACACGAACAAAAATGAATGTTAGAATTAACAATGTTGCACACTACTATAGAAAAATTATTCCGATTAGCGTTTTCAGGTTTCACAGCTCATCATCAGATCATCATCGTCGTGAAGCTTGAAGTCTAGTGGTGTGGAACGGTATTAATTCTGTTTGTGATTATAACCACCAACAAAACTTTATTGAACATTAAATAATGTTTATTAACCATCGTCACATGATAGACAGTTTGCTGTTTCTGAGTATTTTCTATATCTGAAGGTCCAGTAATATGGCAATAAATCGAGGTACTATGTTAAAGGAACTCCCTTTACTAAGAATATTTTGACTTTAGCCTATATACCGGTTGCAACTTTGAGAAAGGATCCCTCGACGACACTAACATCCCGTTTACTTTGGACCGAGCCAACGGAGATTCGCTCGCTCGTTAGCTTTCGCTCGCCTAGTACAAACGCGACCTAATAAGACGAGTTTAAAGAAGATAGTAACGGGGGAGTGAATCACTTCTCGTTTATAATACACGATGCATGAAATTTAGAAGTCGTCGGGAGTGTCGATAAACATCTTTCTACTAAACGGATATAAGTACAGCATACATGTAAGATTAAAATAAAGCCTTACTTTAATTTTTGTAAGTAGAATTTGTACTTTTTATTATCTTCCAGGAGCCCGAATAGTATAACTGAGATCAGTCTAATTAGGATCCACCAACCGATCTCGAAGAAAGTTGTTTACTATTCGAATAGTGAGCTGTGGATTTATACGTTATAATGACCAGCGGGTCTGTTTTAACTGATAGTATAAACGAATAAAGTGAAAATAAGTAATCAAATTATCTGGGATATCAGAAGGTAGGTAACTTAATAATAAAACACTGTACTGACCACAATCCAGTTGGCAGATATGGGCATGTGCATGTCGTCGAAAATCTGTATGAAGAACGGTCTCATGCCCATCAGTGATGCGCAGTGCGAACAGAAGAAGTAAATGAGCACCAATCGGAGAGGTCGCTGCACTTCCGGTCTGAGGAAATACCGGACGTTCTGCAGAGCCCCCGACTTGCGGTCTCCTGATTCTTGATTTTCCACGTCTGTTTGTCAAATATTAGCATAAAGAAAATTTTCAATAAAAATTAATAATTAATTACTTCTAATAATTAATATCCAATAATCAACAATTAGTAATTAATAATTAATAACTAATAATCAATAATCGATAATCAATCATAAATAATCGATAATTAATAATTAATAACGTAATTCATAATTAATATTGTAATTAATAATCAATAGTGTAATTAATAATTAATATTTCTTTTATGAATTTGCTAACTGCTATAATTTTTATTGTTCGACTAAGCTTTTCGTCATCACTGACATCTTCAGGTCTTAAACAACCTTCTTAAACAACTAATAATCAGTAACCAATAATCGATTATCAATAACCAATCACTAATAATCAATAATTAATCATGTAATTAATAATTAATAGTTAACAATTAATAGTGTAATTAATAATCAATAGTGTAATTAATAATTAATTGTAATCATGTGTAGTGACTATATATTTACACGACTTAGACAGATATGATGGTAAACATTTATTCCTTCAAGAAAAATGCTCTTCTCGCTACTGAATGATATAATAATTTGTGACAGTGTATAAACGACCACGTCGTGAGTGTGACAGAAGACGGATTTTACAAACTTGGATGGTAAGCTGTAATGTTTGTTAGTACTATCAACTAAAATAGATCAGTACGTGTCATACTGATTAGAATTATTTCTTTTGCCTCCTAGAGATTAAACCCAAAAATCAATTGACATGTCTACTTGTTTTCAGGAACAAAGTAAGTTCACAAGTGAAAGTTTAATAACCAATATTAATTTAGTGCTGTGAAAAAAGAAGATGAACTATCAAAACAACTATAGAGATTTTAAGTTTGTTGTGGTTTATCAGGACCATTTAACCAAATTTGTTGTCCTTCGGGCCCTCAAAACAAAGACTTCTGAAGAAGCTGAGTACAACCTCGTTGATATTTTTACGCTATTTGGAGCTCCATCTATTTTACAGTCTGATAACGGTAGACAATTTTCTAATAAAATTGTAAATAATTTGAAAGAATATTGGCCTTCATTAAAAATTGTTCATGGTAAGAGCCGTCATTCACAAAGTCAGGGCAGTGTCGAACGGGCAAATCAAGACATTGAAAATATGATCGCAACTTGGATGCGAGATGAGAAAAACCAACCAACTGAGTGAGGGCCTACGGTTTGTTCAGTTGATGAAAAATAGAGCCTTACACTCTGGCATCAAACGATCACCCTATGAAGCTCTCTTTGGATGTAAAGTTAAGGTAGGGCTTGCTACATCCTCGATTCCTCATGATGTATTAGATACTCTTGAAAGTGAAGAAGATGTCGAACAAGTCGTCAGCAATACACTGACTACACAAAATACCGATACCGGCATAACTGAATCTATCGACCCTACCATGCCTAACCTGATTCAGGCAATAGAACATGCAAGCACTTCAAGTGTAAGCATTGATCCTGTAGAGCATTCTAGCGCAGCCAAAATCACCGACCCAAATCACCCTTTAGACGCAGCCCAAGAATCCCTCCCAAATCCGACAACGGCATGCTGTGTTTGTTCAAACGAAACTTTTGGTTCTGAAAAGTGTATAGAGTGCTGCAGAGATATACATAGTACTGTGGACATTTTTTGAACACTAGTGGCAATAGTGGAGACAAGTGTGACGATGGCAAGAAGCTGCATACTCTCTGCTTCAAAGTAAAAATTGCAACTGAAGAATGAAAACGGTCAAAATCGTTTCTAGAACTTCAGGCAATGAAGATGAAACCTGATTCTTGTAAGAAAGTTTCTCCAGCTCCTGTGGGCGCGTCTATTCGTGTTCCAATTCCTGAAGTAGACAAGGGGCGGGGAGATCTTCGAAACATCCTAGCAATCGTCGTGAGTGTGACAGAAGACGGATTTTACAAACTGGGAACCACTAACGGATTGCTAAAGCAGCTGTACACAAGATCGCAGTTCACTGTATGCTCAAAACCACTAATGGGGTTGAAGATGTTCCTGAACATGAAACCGCACTTCGTTCTGCTGCTACTGACCAGTCATCTGGATCCGGACAAGGGTTCGTAAAATGTGTGTGCAAGATTAAATGTCAAAATAAAAAACGTAATTGTGTAAAAAATGAAAGAAAGTTTACTTCAAAATCTCACAGCTCTCTGTCTTGTAATAAGTAGAGTATATTCCATATATTTAGAATTAATAAACACCAATAACATCTAATGTATTTTTTTAAACCAGATTGGTTAAAAAACGTTCTTATACAGTATAATTTTAATAAAATAATATCTGAACGTAATTAAGTAGAGAATAGACAATCTTAAAATGTCACACAAAGATCTCCTTCGTGTAAAATTAAACAATTATGTGTGACTTTGTAATAAAATGTTTTCATTTTGAACGTAGTAAGCTTATTTTACACTTTGCCTAAAGAATCGCTGACATTGTATAGAATGCCTAGGAAAAGTATAAAAAACATTTGAAAAGTATTCTATTATATACTTTGCCAAAAAACTCCAGGCATTGTATGAAATACCTATAGAATGCCTGGATTACATACTTTGCCGGTAACATGTGTACTGTTGAAATTTTGTATGTTTGTGTATTGTAGATCATTGATCTAATATTCGACTAGAGAGAAACCTCAGAATTGAGGATTATTCTAAAAAAAAGACAATAATTGAGGGAAAGATTAAAGGGAAGAGACGCAGAGGGTAGGAAGGAGACGAAAATGTTGGCTGGTCTGAAGATGAGTCGGGGACATAGAGATCTGGAGGTTACAGACTGGCTTGGGATTTGCGATGTTTGTTTCTGTCACTAGACTGAAGGATTAATAGACGTTACTTCAACTATATTAACCGATGCACAGTTTCATGTATAGAGTAACCAGATCACCTTTAATGTCGTCCAGAGGGACCAGCTTATAATCACCCCCGCTTGTGCTGACAATCCTTACTTTGGACGTTTCCTCGATGTGGCTGATCAAAGCTGACATCTCCTTCTGGACTTCTTGCGAAGACACCCAACCCCGTAACCAGCACAGCGCTCTTTCCGCCTTCTTCACCTTTCCCTTGTACGTCAGCCATGCGGGAGATTCAGGAACCTGCATAGCACGGAATCGTTGCTACATAATACGATTATTTTATTTGATAAAACTATTTATGATTTATGACTTATAATCATGTATGTAGCATTCCATTAATACATTTATTCATATTCATAAATGCTCTATTTTTATGGTTTTTTATTTTATATTATTAATAATAATACAACTTTTTACAAGAATATATTATTTATTTTTATTTTATAAATTACATATATATTTCGACAGTGGTATAACTATCATCATCAGATATAATTTAATAAATTAAAAAATAAATTTAAAATACAAAAATAAAAGAAAATTATATATAGTATTGCTATAAGAAATAGATATAACCCCAAAATTATTGATAATATAGTAATCAAAATTAATCACAAAATGCTAAATAATTCTTTCAGTAACAAAATACAGACAAATCAAAATATTAAATATATTAATTTCACATACATAGGCAATATTAATCATGAAATTACAAAATTATTTACAAACCAAAATATAAAAATTACCTCTAACAATAACAAAACAGATTTTGATAGAATCAAACCTGAAACAGATAAATTAATTCAAAATTTAAGTGGAGTATATAAAATTGAAGACCCGTCTCCTTTTTCTGCTCTGGGGTCCCATTTTGAAATTTCCAAAACTTAACTTTACGTTCAGATTGTAGTTAAAATTCTCATTAATTTCATATCCCACATAAAGTTTTACGGTTTGATCAAAATTTTCACCCACTTTTTGTGCTGTAAAGTCCACAGAAATGAACATTATCTTCAGATTGTGGCTTAAACTTCCATTAATGTGATACACCATGCGGACTTTGCGATTGTTTCATCATTTTGACCCACTACAGAATTTTTATTATTTTAGCTATCTGGGTTCAATAGTGGCAACAAATAGTGATACTACAAATGAGATCCAACAGCGAATCTCAGCAGCAAATAGATGATACTTTGGACTGTTAAAGCATATGAGAAGTAGATTAATATAAAGATAAACAAAACGCACCCTCTATAAAACCTTAATAAGTGCAGTCTTGACATACGGAACAGAAACATGGACCATCACCAAAATAAATGAAATATATGTTTTAATTTTTGAAAGAAATATATTACGGAAAACGTATGGTCCATTATGTGAAAGCGGTGTATGGCGACACAGTATAGTCAAGAATTACACGCACTATTTATGGGTATAGATTAGGGCCGTGCGGTAGATTTTCTCAGTAAGATGCAAGTCTTCGAAATGCCGCCCCTTAAATGTTTTTTCTTTAAAATAACTTTCGATTGTGATTTTAAAAAAAAAACTGCACAAAATGTACGAATACTATTTTTATTTTGAAAATATAAACTACTTTAAAATAATGATATCAACTATCAACTACAACAATCTACTACAGTTTTACCCTTCTAACTTTAACTTTAGCAAATTCGTTAAGTAGGGGTGTGTAGTCTAGAGTGGCAGCCAATGTATATTCAATAGAAATTAATGACAGGTTTCTAAGTTTTGTTTGGCTTATTGAACTTCTTAAGTAGTGTTTTATTAATTTTAATTTGGAAAAACTTCTTTCCCCAAACTAGCTACAGCTACAGGGAGTGTTAATAAAATTCTCAGAGCTACAACAGTATTCGGATACAAAGTAATAAAGTTATTTTGGCACAAATAATTTAAAACATCCAAAGGTTTCATAGATTATATATCTGATTTACTGATTTAAACACAGCACAGCCACTTGCCACTTCTCGAGACAAACTGACATTAAAATCAAATATTGTCAATAATTGTAAGCTCAAAGCAAGAACTATCAACACGTAACACGTGCAATTGTCTTTTGTGATAATTGCCGCTTCAGCTTTTAGGAGCGGCCGCGCGGTATATTACAAACAAAAATAATAGCTTCGCGCTGTCAGATCAAAAGTCTTTCGGCGAGCGCTCGCCAACGATGCACCAGCACCAGAAACCGAAATCAAAGGGTACCGAAAGCGCTTAGGCAGAGGCGTGCGATAAATCATAAATCGTATACATCAATATCGGAATAACATAGACCAATATAGAAAAGCGTTGCGTAAAGATTTTTTATTGAATGGTTCAAATTGTATTTTGATTTCGCTGCTTATGCCGCCCCCTTACGGTGCCGCCTGATGCGGCCGCCTCTCTGTATCATAGCACGGCACGGTCCTGGTATAGATATTATAAAATATATTAAGTTATCAAGATTGAGGTGGACCGGGCATGTGATGAGGATGACGGAGGAAAGTGTTGGCGATGCAGCTGGATGGAAGGTGAAAGAGAGCCAGGTCAAAGCCACGATAGACTGACGACGTGAGCAATGATGCCAAATTATTTGGACTGAGGGACTGGAGAGCAAATCAGAACCGTTGGAGAAAGCATTTGGAGGAAGTGAAGACAAGGGAATGAGTTGTAGCACCGGAGATGATGATGATGTTATCGCAAAGTTTGACCATCGCAATGACACTGTTCATAAACTATATGAGAAACTTAACAACAAGATTCACAAACTTAAAACACAAAGTTCAGTGTTGACGACGACCTTCCTGAGTCGCGCGGGAAAGAGGTAACATGTCCCGCGAGAGACTGAAATGGTGAATCGTCATCATCATCTTCAAGGATGAAACTAGGATGGTTTGTTCCGGTCTCAAATAGACAAAGATTACAGCTGGTCACTCCAGCGCCTCCTCAGACGTCCCACACCTCTCCGTCCCCTCGGCTTATAGTTCCATAGTTGTTTGGGGACGCGGTAGTCATCCATTCGGCAAAGACCTTCCCACCAATTCAGCCGATACTGGGCGATCCTGTCGATTATAAAGCCTACTCCTAATATTCAGTTCTTGTCGTATATTTGTATTTCTTCTATGCTCATGTAGAGTATACCCTGCCACGTGTCTGAGAAATCTCATTTCAGCCGCTTGGATGCGACTGGCCCCGCCTTTCGTTAAAGTCCAATTCTCAGACCCATAAAGAAGTGTGGGAAGAGCCATCACCTTGTAGAATTTTAGGCATATTTTCCTTTACATGCTGACTTAAGGGTTCGCCTAATGGTCCCGCACGTAAGGTTGAACTTATGCAACTTATTCACAAATGGTGAATCGTTTTATTGTGAATCTGGTTGTTCAGTATGCTATATAGTTTATGAACAATTTTGTTACCACGGACCGACTGTGTAATAACAGCCTTAATTGTAACGATGGACGACGGACTAACAGACCGGCGATTGTCTACCAGACGTCTGTTTGATAAACGTTTGCAAAACCTCTCTCTAATCGACAGAATTAAACAGTTAAGATAATCTTAAATTAAGACTAAACAATTTGTACTGTACGGACAAGTATAGAGGACGACAGACGAGTAGGTTACGGGGAAATGGACGTTTTTGACACCAGGAGGACAAAGAAAAATGGGCAGAGCAGGATAAAATTGGGGATAATGTGTTGGTAAGGAAATAAAACAGAGTGGACTTAGCGGAATATTTGTGGATGGGCAGAGAAATTAAAAAATAAAAGTAATAATAAATGGGGAGACGCTGTAAGACGTGCAGTTAGAAAGCAAAATCACGATATTCAAGACAAGCTTGAAAGTAGTCGGGAATAAAATCATTCAAGCGTAAATTGTGTTCGACCAAGTTAAACGCCCTTTAACTACATATAATATGAGTGGGCTTAGCAGGAAAACATTTGTTTGGACTGTGGATTTGTATGGGTGTGAAATGGTGACGATAACGAATAAGGAAACAAGGCGGCTAAATTTACTTAAACAGTGACGGTACAAAATGATGTCAAAGGTCAACTGAGAGACAAATTATGTAATAAAGAGTTTATCAGTGGGGTAGATAAAGTAACGCTTTCTTATGTATTCAAAAACAAAAAAGGAAAATGGGGTTAACAGGTGATATCCTACGTCATAAGAGCTTGGTTAAGGAAATGACGCAAAGGTGGTGTCAACGAAGTCCCCGATTTTAGATGAACAAAACAAATTAGGAAGATGTTAACATGGAACCTGCAATCGGCTTCAGAAGCCGTGCGTGGCGATTGAAAAGCCTAACAGCAGCTTCTGTGGTCGACCCAGATTCTAGGAATCAAGACACGTCAAGCGAAAAGTATTACTACTAGTAATTTTATACAAACCACTACGTTGTCTTTGGTATTGACGAGCGCTTTCGCCAGTCAAGCCATCTTCAGGTCATTTACAGGTCATCTTCAGATTATTAGGTTGGTAAATGACCTGAAGACAGCTTGACTGCCGAAAGCGCTCGTCAATACCAAAGACAACATAGTGGTTTGTATAAAATTACTAGTAGAAATATTTGAAACCACTAACACTCCAATACAACAATAAAGAAAAGTATTATGATGGGAGCAGTCCGAATATATTTGACCGAGACTGGCAGAAGATAGTGAGAAAGATACTCTGTCTGTTAGACCGTTAGATAGGTAAAAAGATACATAGAGAGATGGGTAGGCGGAAGAATGGATCGATCGATAGACAGACATATAAGTAGCTAGACAGACAGACAAATATTGTAACGCATCAGAAATGCTAGCATTCAAGTTACATAAAAACAAGGTTCACAGAATAATAAACAAGTCAATATCTAACCCCATAATAGAACAAAGATCCAATAATTACAATTATAATCATAGATAAAGGTGAATAAGGATGCAAGGTAGTGTTAACAAGAATAAACGAACCTGTAAGTTAGATAATAGTTGATGATATATGTTTAGTGAAAAGCGAACAAAAAAATGAAACAATGATTTACTTTATAGTAATAACAAATAAGAATTTTGTGTTAAGAGGTATTATTTTGTGACAACAAATGTTATGATAAAGTTTATGTTATGTTATACCAAATATGTGTTGAGTTAATGAAAGATAATGAAACAAGTTGTATTATTCAATGACTGTTGTAGAATGAAGTGTGAAGCAGCTAATTAATGTTAATAGATTTGAATTTTCTTATATGTGATCCATAGGTCAACATAAAATTGTTATTAGATATGGAAAAAATAATTGTTTATGTAAATGTTAATAGTTAAGATTTGATTATATGTATGAATTTATGTAAAAGGGGCTATAGATGTGTACCAGTTATAAACACAGGTAGATCCGTTTACAATAAAAGGCCTAACAGCCAAAACTACTATATAAACACTCATAACATAAAGGTTAGGTACATCAATTAATAATAATTAATGAATACGATTTGAAGAGCTAGAAAAAACATTAAATTAATAATGATATATAATAAAATTTATACAAATTATGATAATACCATAATGCCATGATATCGATTAACAACATTTAATATCGAAAGTGTATTAAATATAAAAAAGAAAAAAAACCGGCTTATATCAAAAAACCAGCAGAATATGTGTAGAAAATAATAAACCAACTATCGGTAAAGTTACATTCCGATAGGATAGCAAATTGATAAGAAATAGACAAAAAATATATGAAATAAACACTATATTCAAGATATGCGGAAGGAAGAAGTCATGTGTTGCTAGGGACGACAGAAGAAGAGGAAGTTGTTGACTTAACAAGAATTGCTTTGATGATCTGAATGTGATGAGATTAAAAAACCCAAGAATAATCTATTTAATCGTAATATTCTAAATTATCAGACACGATTATAAAACACAAAATCCTAATGACAATATTTACGTCTATCACCAGTACAGTTTAACCAAATAACACTACAGTATGAAATCACAATAGAGAATAAATAACTGGATTCTACAAGGAAGAACTTGAACTGTCCCATATCCGAAGGGAATTGAGAAATTGAACCAAATAGAAAGAATTAACAGTATCACAATTAATAATATTCACTACACCAGAAATTATAACCTTTCAAATACACGGAACAACACTAATTGCTTCAACCGAAAGAAAAACTTATTTGGATCCTGGCGTTGCAGAAGAAACATCAATCGGGATGTAAATCAATCCAGAGAGCTGTATTTCCGAAGTGGACAGGACAAGAATTCCTTTTTATTAAACCGAAGAAGGAAAATCGTACGGCATAATCGTCCAGAACAGTAAATTTAGCGATCAACCGCCTACACGATTTGCTTCGTTCTAGTCTGGTAAATTATTATTATATTAATCATACTAACTACACAACACTTCAAATTTGTAAATCTTGCATTCTTATCTATGTATTTTTAATCTTCCCCACAGTTACAAGAACCTTCACACCCTGAATTAAATTAATTACAAATCAAAACACACTATATAACTAAATTTAAATAAAGGATTAGAATAATCAACAATCGATTCATGAAATCTATAGCCCAAGCATATGTTAATTAGAACATATCTTATTCAATGTTAAATAAGTAAACAAATAAAGAACCTTTATATATTTGTAAAATCTTGTTATTTGGAGTATGGTTTAATGAGCTGGGAACAAATAAGTAACTGAATAAGTATAGAATAATTGGTTAACATAAACATCGAAATAACCTATAAGTTTCGTTGAGCCGATACTACAGCGCTTATAGCGGAATTATCTGACACCAAAGAGAGAGCGTAAAAATACAAAATTAGACATAACTCTCTTCAAGGTATAATAGGGTTGGATGAAATTGTAGAATAACGCTTAAGTTGTTTAAGTTCTAGGTACACTAACACTGATATTTCTTAAGGAGCTAAGTTAATATTAATTAATTACATCAATATATCCCACAACTCCAAATATCTCCGAGATTTACATAATTAAAGTAATTCAAAACAAATTGACAAACCCAATAGTGGGGTTTAAACCGAACGTACTCGTTTACTTACAAATTGACGACGGCAACGTTGGGGCGGAAATAACGAGAATCCCGCGACCGTAAGAAACAACGTAAGAGCCGAGAGGGTACTTACAAATTGACGCATCCAACGTGTGGCAGAATACCCTCTAAACCACGAATACTTACAAATTGGCGCTCACAACAGTGGAGCATTTTCAGGGATAATACCCGTATAATTACAATATATATATATATATATATATATATATATATACATATATATATATATATATATTTATTGCGACAACACAAATAACTTAACTATTGGCGCATAGGATATGGTAGTATGTGTGTTTTAATGCAAAAGTCTATATTGGAGGGTTTAAGATTATTTATTGCACACAAAACATATGAAATTGTTTATATGATATATTTGACAAACATAATAATGATAGTGTTTCAGATATAGTCTTCTAAAGTGTTAATTATTGTTCATATACGAGTTTTGGTACATTACGTATGTGATGATTCCCACGGCGATGTTGATGGAAGGGGGGGGGCTTTGCTGTGTCGGGAGTCGTCAGGCGTGGCGTACGATGTCAGATGGTTCACCCTGGTGACGCTTCCAGCTGGGCTGGTGTCCTGGAGTTCCAACGTTGACACTGACGCTTCGCACACAAACAACAGTTCTAGGAATACTAATTCTGAAATTGTATACAGTATTTATAATTCATAAGTACCTCAGGTCACAGTGGGTATTACTTAGAAACGGTATATTAGGCTTATACCAATCCGGACTCTTCAAGTGTTCACGCGTAACACTGGGTCTACCACGATCAGCAGACCTTCCTATGCGGAAATCTTCCACTCACGCGGAAACTAATGATGACAATATTTTATTAATAAGTAAATTATGAAATACTACTGGTACTGCAGAATACCTCACACAGTAACACAGTTCAAGTTCACTTATTTATACATGCTATGTTATAATAACAATACCGTGTGTAAAGATGTATTAAACAAACAGTTCTGAGCGTTCGCGCTCGTTACTACCGCCGAAAAGACTTAACAAATTCTTGCAAGCGAAAAATCTTGCACAAGAATTGTACGTTCCGATCGTGGTAGCTAGATGAGAAGAACTAACTGTGCAGCCGCAGGCTTAAGAAAATTCCGACTGCCTTCCAGCTTCTTATTGGTGGAAGGAAGTCACATGGTTACTTTGCACACGACTCGGCAGTGTTTCATGCCGTAAAGTGAATCGAATTTGCAAGAGCATGCATAGATGGTAATCTCTGAATGCCTTTATCTCACGCAGAAATGCGTTTTACAACAAACTTTATATTTTAACGAAATCATATTTTAACGTCATTTTAAGCTTAGGAAATATACAGGAACTGTAACTAATATAGTAGTTTATGTTCAGTTCAAGTGTCACAACGATACGATAATTATATCACGCACAGCCGGGAAAACGTTCATCACTCGCGCACGCGCGCACATTTCCACTGACATAGTACATGAATAAATAACACATAAAATAATACACAGTTCTACTAAGCCTAATTCCTTATCCGTTCTAAAATACAAAACTTATACCACAAAAAACCAAACTTAACAAACTACCAATTGAAACATGAATGTTTATCGTCTGTGTATTACACAAGCCTGCACTGCTTATCAGGATCCTGTGTTTCATTGCAACACAATATATATATATTACAACGCTACCTTTCGTCTAACACAATTATCTAATATTTGTGATGTTAGATAAAAAGTTACTTACCCGTGATATTACTTTACCTGGGCGCCAGAACAAATCCCAGATACAAATGACACGGTTTCAGCTTAGCTCAGCGCATGGAGACACTCTTTCTCAGGATTCGTTCAGTGATTGTGGTTTTCAAGGGGAATCGTTACAAATAACACTTTAATATTTCTTGATTATTTTAATGAACGTTTAATTAATTATTTTTAAACTTTAAATTGTTAATGGTAGGACTTAATTCTACCCTAACACTTATATTTATTGAGTGAGTGTGAAAAGTAATGATTAAGACGCTCAAACGACCTATAGCTCTTATCTGGTTTGATTAAGAGATTTCTATCTCCCAAAACCAGTGCTAAAGAACAGGTCTGCAATAATTTGCACGTCCAATACTACACACCACTTTCCATTCAACACTCCTATACTATATTAGAGCTAATCTTATAGTTAAAATACAAAGTGTGCTTTTCTTAGTGTCTTTTTAAAATTGTTTATTGTTTTATTATTTGTTTAGCGCTTATTCCATTGATCAATGAATCTATTTCTTACTGTTTGATGCGTTAACCGAAGATCGGAATCCGTAGAGGTCCTCCTTTTGATGGTGTTGCACAGAAGAATTGATGTTGATCAATGCGGTTGAAGATGCCCTGGCAATTACAGATGCTGTAGCCTTCTGTAGCACAGGTCCTTCACGGCCGATGCTTAATTAATTAATTATTTAATTAATTAACGGTTGTTTTACGCAGCGAGTGTTATTGAACGTTATGTATTCATCTACACTGCGGACTACTTCTCGAATTAGATGATTAAATTGCACTTTTGTGTGATTTAAAAATTTCTGTCTGTGAATTATACACATCTAGTGTGTTTAAGTACCGAACGAAGAGTGATGCTACCCCTCGCTTTGAGCTGGCGTCAGTTTTAAATACGGGCTGCTGATTGGTTGTACAAATAAATCATGCGTTTTTCCAGTTTTGACAATCTCGAACAGGTCGGTCAAACACTCCGTGACAGGTTCCAAACGGCAGAGAATTTCTTGTCAAAATCATACTTCCTGTATTTGCAAATCGATTGATTACAGGTATTTGCAAATGTGTTTCCAAAGATCTGACCACAGAATATTGTTGCTTAGGTCTTTATCTGTGTGTGTGTGAAAACACCTTATTCCTACGTAGCATAATTCTCTCGTTATTCCTGTTGGCGTGCGTCATCCGTATAACTTCTTCAATTGTTAATTATATTAACTGAGATTGCGGCTACTTATAAAGCTTTTCTTGCTGAATGCAATGCTGTTTTCAGAATTGCCGTATATTTATAACTTTTGAAGTTATCGCAGGTTGAACTGATAATTTGCTTTGAGTAAAATTACATGTTTGAACTGGATTCTAATGTAGCGGTGACGTGGTTAGAGTGAGATGGCTGCGATTATACGCTCTCTCTCTCTCTCTCTCTCTCTCTCTCTCTCTCTCTCTCTCTCTCTCTCTCTCTCTCTCTCTCTCTCTCTCTCTCTCTCTCTCTCTCTCTCTCTTCCTTACGGCGTTACACTCGTACCGTCTATAGCTTTCATATAACGCTCTGATAGGACACTATTATGAATCGTTATTATATATATATATATATATATATATATACAGACAGAGATCAGAAAGGTAGATAGAAAGGTATAGATAGACAGACGGATGTTGATAAATTGCTAGATAGACACATAGAGACAGGTAAATTGATAGATATATGAATGGGATGGATTGATGGGTAGGTGGTTGGGTGGGTGGACAAATGGATGGATGGATAGACAGAAGATAGACAGACAGACAGATATATGGATGGATAGATAGATAGACGGATGGTTAGGGAGACATATAACTAATGTAGTTAGGCAGACAAGCAGGTAGACATAAGCAACGGACATGACGTAATGGACCTCTTCAGGACTTAGTAGCACACATACCAGTGAGAGGAGAGCGAACGTTAAGACCGGAGCTATAGCGCTGCAAGCGGCCATCGTACGCCAGTGTACCAAAGCGCCGAGCACACACTCCAGCAGCAGTCCGACGCAGACGAACGTGAATGATGTGGACGACATGATGCCCCGCAGGTGGGGCTGCGTCACTTCGCCGATGTACGAGAGAACGGGAGCCTCCATGAAACCGACGCTGAGTCCCATCACGGCGACGGCCGTGAACAGCATGCCCACCGACGTGGCGTTGTAGATTATGATCCAGGCGACGAACTGCGGCACGTTGATGGCCATCATGCAGAGTTTGCGTCCGAATATGTCCTGAAGGAAACCGGACGCGACGCTCCCTATCGGCTGACTTATGAACACAATACTCCCTGCCAACAAATACTAGATACTTTACACCGTTACAGTTAATAATTAATATAGTAAATACGTGATTTAATATAATTAAAATAATTCCACTATAACAGCATATGTTTAAACGTAATCTAGAAGTGCTGTTACAAATAATTACACTGTCTAAATGTGTATTGGAGTCGAGGAAACTTGGAGAGGTAGCACCTTGTGATTCGGGTTGACTGGGCAATGGTCCTCACAAGTCCCAGGGTTGGAGGAAGTGATGGCGCCCCAAAGGAGCCCTTAGCTTCCACCCAGACCGTACTACGTGGTGAAGAGCCACATCCTACGTGAGGTGACCTTGTTTTCGCAGAACAGTACGGATCTAGACTGGAAAGTCGAGAAACATCCCTGGTGAAGGGCAGCAGCATCCACCGGTATTGGGATGGGGTCGAACACGGTAGCAGTCAGCAGGGCCCATAGCAATGAACATCACCGGGCAGAGCTGAAGGGCAGTGCTACAGCCAGTGAACTGCGAGGGTAGAGAGGACTCTACAGCCAAGGTGAAGGCAGCCTGTCTACGGGAAGAACACCCCGAAATAAAAATACCTGGTCCGCCAGGTTGGGGGTTGAGCGTAAGACCAACAATCTTGCACCGGAAAAACGCTCTAGTTGCGGATACTGGTATAATGCCTCGGAATGGGATCGAAAAGTTGGCTCTGAGTCTACGGGACAAACGGTTATACAGAAAGGCAAACAATGACAGAGGAAGAGTGGTTGCGCAGCTGGGAAAGAAAAGTCCTCAGGAGGATAACTGGTGCCGTGAACGTCCAAGGAACGTGAAGAATAAGGACGAATGCAAAAATCCAGTAAATCTATGGAGAACCAGATATCGTCACTGACATAAAGCAAAGTAGAATCCGGTGGGCAGGGCATGTCCAGAAACTGTCAGAGACATTCACATTAAAGAAAATTTTTACGGGCAGACCTGGTAGAAGGAGAAGGAGGGGTCGGCCAAAAAAAATACCTGCGCAAGCTCTTGTGTAAGAAGATGGAGACTGAGAGCAGAGTGTCGAGACTAATGGAGGCGGTTTGTCCAGAAGGCCAAGGCTCTCCAAGAGCTGTAGCGCCAACTGAGAGTTTGAAATGTGTATTATTTGTATAGATTATACAATCTTGTAACAGAAATCGCGTGTAGAGTTTTTAAATTATTTTATCCAAGTCACAATATAAAATAATAATCCGTAGAAATACGTGATAAAGTACAATGAGCTTTATAGGCCTGCATGAATGGAATGCCTGTACATTGAATCTAGTTACAGTTGTGTAATGTCCTTACGTACGTTAATTGATTATCGTTATACTTGTAATTGTTTAAAAATATTTACATTTGTTTGTTTTTAATTTGTGACGAGGAGATAGAGATACGGCTTGTATGAACCAAACCGTAGATTGGGTGTCTTACCAAACCAAGAAGCGTCTTCTTCGGTAAGGACAAAGCCGTCGGTGCCGCTACGAAGACCGCCGATGACCAACATTGGCATGGCGAATATCATTCCGACACCCAGTACTATGAATCCAGTTCCCCCGGTCGCCAACGTCTAAACAAAAATATATTGCATTTTCAGTTCCCGACGGAAGATTGTACTATCATCATTCTCATTGTATTATGTGTTCTTATCACAATACTACAAATAGAAAACAAAACACTCGCTTCTACATACACAACTCTCGATTAACGCTTTCTAGGCTTTTAGCTTATCTCGGGACTGAACTGTTAGTCTCGAGATGAGCCGAAACGCTGGAAACACTAATCGAGACTTGTTTATATAATAGTATGCAACAGTTTTATTCTCTGTTTGCGAATCTTATATCCAAAAATCGGTATGGAGAACCGTACACGACTTCCATGTTCTAACTTTTAAATTAATTAAAATTATTTAAATATAAATTGAAAAATTTGACAACTTTAACAAACTGGAATGAAATATTTCCATAGAAACTACTTCTTTGTTGCTGATAACGTAGTACATATATATAAAAATTACCCCCTCCCCTTCAGCTATCCTTTTCATTTATAGATATTTTATCTACCTTTCTACAGCGGATTATATGGCATTCTTTTCAGGATACTTTATTTATCAAAATTAAGTACTTTACTTTTGTTAAAACGTAAAACGTTGCAGGTAAACTACCCGTCCCCCTTAACCGATCTTCACCAAAATCAATAGGCCTTGAGTCCTCTACAACTCGGGCACATATGCAAAACATTATTTGATTCTGTTTGAATTTGTGGCAGTTATCGTTTGCCATAGAAAAAATTGTACACACAGACACTTTTCGGAAAATTACTTTTCTTCATGTTTTGAGGGTAGTACAATAAGAATCTGCCCTTATCTCGAAAACGATATTTTTCGTGATCACCATACTTCCATTTCCTTACGGAAGTAAAAATGAAAGTTTATTATTTAAATACCAACACAGTAATATAATATACCAAATACAATATAATTTAACATATTACCAGATTAGCAGTATGTTTCTTGAGCTGGAGAACTCGCTCACTATTTCAAACCAGCTACATTTATTATTACATTAATTTCAATATTAAATAATTTTGAGTAATGGAAAAAATTAGAAAAATTCCGATTACTTTACTAATAATTTTTTAATAACATAATAATAAATACAGTGGGCGGCCACACTGCCTTCCTTGTATGCCGTACGGCTCACATAAGAAAGCCTACCCTGCCTTACTCCTAAGCTACTTCGGTGGTATACATGGGAGCCATTATTATATTATATAATTATACAGCACACAATCATACAGTTAACATTATAAATTCAAAACATTCGGTTTAGCGTTACAATGCCTTTTATTTTGACACCCTGCTAGACTTTTACAATTTTTTATCACATTTTTATGCCCTGGCGGTCCTAAAATTTTTTAATTTTTAAAAACTTAATACTACACACTTAAGATTATGGTTAAAATTTTCTTTATTTAATATCCCACATGAATACTTGCAATGTTATTAAAATTCTCACCCACTTCCTGGGCCCTGACATCGGTAGTTTTGGAATTAAAAAAAAATGAACACTATACTCAGATTGTAGATAAATTTCCTTTAATTTGATACTCTACGTGTAGTTTTCCTATTTTTTCTACAATTTTAATCCCCACACATTTTTGCCCCCTACCACTACGTTTATTGATCAATGCTAAAAGCAGCTGGTTTTTGTAGCATAAAAGTATGGACAGGCGTGTTAGGTTTTACGAAGATTGGATTTTACGTTCAAAAGCTATCGTGAGACATATCTCGAGTAGGTAGATAGACTGACAGACGAAGCCAGTGGATTCGCTTTGCTCGTTCTATAATAATATATTATATTATCATTGTGACTTCGGAGTAACTGAGTGGAAGAACGCTCGTTCATTCGTCTTGCCCTCCTGAGTGTTCGGATCGGTTTCAAGTGAGTCTGACTCGGTCTTACATATGTTGGGGTAATATAGTAGTGTTGATGAGATAGGAGAGCCTTATTCGATAACAACGCGACATCCACACTTCACAACACAATCCCAAGCATGTGCTTAAAGCAAAACTGATTTCGCTCTGGCGGCGTGTGATGTGAACTGTACTCCGACAGGCCATGGACCCAATGCCTGAAGGAAAATATCGACGATGTTAGCAACGTGTCATGGGATTAGTTAAGTGGAAGAGTGTATGCCGAATTCCATTTTGCCAAGAGAAAACATACAAATGATAAACAATTTTAAAAATTATTTATAGTTGTATGCGCGCACGCGCAAATGCGAAATGGGAGCGCTGAGCTTATATACCGTGTCAGGAAAAAATTAAATTGCAACCGCGCAAAAAAAATTGAATTTTCTTCAAAGCCGGAAAGCCGGGTTAGTACATCAGGAAGATGACGAGCGACGAACGGAGAATTACTGTGGGATATTGTTAAACAGCTAGACAAACGTATAGGCTACATGCCGAGATGACTTTTTAGCAGTAACATCAAAAACTGACCATTGTGATTATTTATTTATTTCATTTTGTTTGTAACGGTTGTTCTAGATATAGGCCTATTAGTCTTCCGTTCTTTAATGTTTTACCTACGTTCTGACAGACGTACCTCCAGAGTCCTTGAAGTTTCGCGAAAATACCGTAATCAACATTCACACGGAAGGATATAAATAACATGCTAAACATAAGGATCACTAAATAGAAAAATAATTCAACCTTCAAATGTTTTACTTACTAAACTACATTATACATTTTGCAATTTATACTAAATTCCATCTCCATTTACTGTACCACTTTATTTATTATAGCCTACTACTTTGTCAAAAAACATTATACGCCAACATCTGCAAAAACTAAAGTGAAGTTCACAATCAGAATTCGAACGCCCAGCAGTTCGGAAGCACGCTTTGCTTCAAGCTTCCCTACTAACATTGTTCAAATTTCAAATTATTCAATAACTAAAGTATTTATTCTGTGGTATAATTAATATTATTTTCGTTAATCTCAATGTTCAACCTCTTCATTCACAGCACTTAATGAATACTAATTGCTAAACTTTCACGTGTGAAATTTACTTTGTTTATTTACCTCGTACGCGTTTCAGCGTGATGTTCGCCTTCCTCAGCGAGGTGTGACACAGAATGGCCGGAACTTGTAACGCTTTTGAATTAACAAAGTAAATTTCACATGTGAAAGTTTAGCAATTAGTATTCAATATTATTTTGTCTTATTTCCAGTACTGTTGCCGCCGGGAACAGCGGTTACATGGGTGCTACGCTACTGGGTTCTGGAAAGCTTGTACAGCATAGAAAACAAAATACAAAAAATAATGAACGTCCGTTTGAAAGTTAGCCAGAAACAAAACGAAGAAAGAACAAACATTGTAATTTTATACGACAGTGAACGAAAACCAAATCACACAACGCTCGTGTCTGTGGACTTTGTAAGCAGGAATAACTTGGTTTTTCCTTTATTCAGACATAGGTGGCACTGTCAGTGCAGAGTAGAGTCACGAATGCAAATTTATTTTCATAACCGTTTAGAATTACTCCGTATATGCACAAGTTAATGCTTTACATGGAGATAACGCCCTACAAACTTCTCTGTGTGTACGCGCGCGTGTGTATACCAAGACCATGAAACTCCTTGCATTTGATTAGCAATATAATGTGATTTGTATTACTTTTATTTGCACACACGCGCGCGAATAACTTTCGAGTCATTCGTATAGTACTTTGTTATCTGCGCTTGCTGTCCTTCAGGCGGAATGCGTATAAGCGTAGCAGCCAAGATTGTTTAACTCTCTAAGGTTGGTCTACACATTCGCACACAATGACTGTATGTATTTGCGACTTTGATTTTCCGTCACCACGTTCACTGTAACACATAAATTAAAACATTATGCTTGACCGGTATAAACATTATCCGCTGGTTACCGGCAAACCAACGAAGATGACAAAACAGAAATAATAATGTTTTAGTGGATGGTTAGTGAGGATCGGTCAATAATACAACTTTTAGTTATTTTGCGTCGACGTTTCGACAATATTTATTGTCATCTTCAGGACCTGTGTATGAAATACAATAGAAATATCAAACATAACGAAACAATTAAATATTTGGGTGAACGTCTTGGTGATGTGAGTGTTTGCGTGCGTATGTATGTATCATTTTTTATGTGAAGACTTATGATAGTTTGTTTACATCTTCAAATTATCTTTAAGAAAGCGAGCAAATTATAGTATGAGAGAACTTAATTTATACAGTATTACAATTTAAATTACTAAATGTAATGTTATTTAATTAATTAAACAAACAGTAATCAACAATTGGATATTAGATTGGTACATAAATTGTTTATATCTACAACAGTCAACATATAGCAAAGTAATATATTACCTATAACTAAAACAGATTAGGGGATGTTCACTACGTAATTATTAAAAGTTATTTTTACCATGTTTCACTCCCTACTGGTGTTAACAAACAATCATAATTTAGAAACATACAATTTACACAATATTGTAAAACATTACGACTTAAATCAGATAGTTGACAAAGGTTACAAACAAAAGTTTCTGGTAAATTTTACTAACAGGTAAACTTGGATAATACGGTAATTGTAATCATATTGTAAAATATAGTCAAGAGTACTATAGAATAATGTAATTTATGTATGTGTCAACAATCACCCTTCTCTCTCACCCATGCTCCCCCCGCCAGTCCTTCTCACAGCCTCTCACTCTAACCTGAAATCGATCTATCACTCACTATCACCCCACTCACTCAATCTCTCTCTCTCTCTCTCTCTCTCTCTCTCTCTCTCTCTCACTCTCTCTCTTCTACATCTCACTCACTGTCTCCCTTCTTCCCTTTCTCACTCTTCAACCCTTCGCTCTCACACACACTCTCTCTCCCTCTCATTATCTCTCTTCATTCACTCGCTCACTCAACTCTCTCTCTCTCTCTCTCTCTCTCTCTCTCTCTCTCTCTCTCTCTCTCCCTCTCATTTGTCATTGTCCACGATTGGCACTCTAAAACACTCACCATTTTTATTACACTATCATCCTCATATAAATAGAGAATTATGCACACGATAACAGAAATGGTTACAGACTTTATAACACAACATTATAGATAACAGATCTATTATATGAAAATGGTTATTACTTAATATTTACATTTTGGTCAATGTTATTTACCTGGAACTTGGTCTATACAGAGTACCATAGTCAATGTAGTTCAAATATGTGTCGGTCATAATCTCTCTCACATGCTCCCTCAATCTCTCTCTCTCTCTCTCTCTCTCTCTCTCTCTCTCTCTCTCTCTCTCTCTATCTCACTCTATTCTAAACAGATATATACCACAAATCTAACACGTAGACGTGTACATACACACACGCTAGAACTACATACGCACACGCACACACACACACACACACACACACACACACACACACACACACACACACACACACACACACACACACACACACACACACACACAACAAAACAACCTCACAAGTCAACTACATATTCGAGAATCCATACATAAATATAACACTATTTTATTCACTTATTTTTATCATCTAAGTGTAAATTATGCATAACGGAGATGCCCACTGTACTGAGTTTAAAACTGATCGAATATGTGTCTATAAGAAATGTTATATGTTCCTTAGCTAATACTAAATAATATGATCAGTGAGACACTTACAATTGTTGCTGACGCCAAACACACAACTGTAAATTTTCCCTGACCAACACCTTATTATAAAGCAGAACAGACGACCCTTGTACATTTGTAGGAAATTAAGTAACATGTGTTCGGAAGACAGTTGAGAAAGATTTGCACTAGGGGGGAGTGTGACACTAATTAATATCTAACGACAAACTGTAACGAGCTTTTCGCCGTGTTACAAATCCAGGGAACCCTTCGTAATTAAACTCCGTTAATTAGAAGGGCTGCCTACGTTGTAACAGAATTGATCACAAATAATTAAAATAACATATTACTTACTAGCTGTGTAATTGTTTACTTTGTGTAAGGAAACAATGGCAAGGTATACAATTGATTTACGAACTACTCATATGTGTGTAACAAGAAGACTTCTCTTTATTCAACATTTAAGAAAAACATATACTGACTGATGCCATGACATTACTAATTCAATTATTAAATTATCGAAAGATTTCTTTAAACTTTGGCATCGAACTAGATTCTATATAGTTATACCTCGGATCCGGGTGAACTTTCTGTATTAAAACTTTTAATTATACTCTTTTCATGATATTAGCTTGCAAGACTTTCTTTTATTCAACATTTAAGAATGGTATTATTGCTTGAGTTATATTACTCTACATTAACATATAAACTGTTACAACGTATGAAGTTAGAATAGTTACATGAAATATTAATTAATAAGATATAATCTTATAAACATAAGATTTAATTTATAAGTCTTTACAAAGTTAATCATTTCTGAAAAGTCTCTTTCAAGATGTGTTGTGTAACAAATATTAGTAACCCTCGATAGACAGGCTATCGAGTCACCTTTTAATTGGTATGCAGAAGACTCCTCCTGGGGTATCAGTCTTGGGAAACAGGAACAGCTACGTCGTCATCTCGGTCTGGCTTTCCTCTGTAAAGGGCTCCAAAAGTTAGCAGGTAGAACAATATGTCATGTAGTTATCTACGATGATCGTGTAGATTCTCGGATGTCCTGATCTGCATATTCTGTCACGTGCAGTAGAGTTTGTGGCTTCTGCTAGTTCACATCTCCGGGTATTACTTTGGAATAGTTGTTATTCGTTGAAGTACGTAGTCATCTTGTGTTACACTTTTAGTTACGTTTCGATACTTTTTGTTTTACATAACTTTAAACTTATTGTCTATTCACATGACTACATTAATTAATACATCCAGATGCTTTAAACAAACTACATCTGGTACACTTTCTGAAGATGAAACCAAATATGATACACATATTTGAAGAGCATCGCTCTTACGTCTACACTGTACGGAGTCACCATTGCAAGAGAGAGAATTTACGCTCCCTTCGCCCGGTACTGGACAAAAGTTAGTGGGACAACTTCCGCGCGAGAATATAGTTCCTAACTATATTTAACTTAACATTTTTATTTATTTAAACTATCCCTAAACAAATATATACATAATTTAAATCAGTTGTTTTAGTGACTATTTATGTCTTCAGATTTTATTATTATTAACATTAGTTTTTTTTATCTTATTCTTACTCACACTAGACTCTGAAAGCATGTCGAGTCTGGAATCAACAGGAAAGCGCCTGCTTACAATCAAAGGGTTAAATACGATATTAATAACGCTTTACAATTTATCTTTTTATTTGAGTATCTTATAACTAATTCATTACTGCTTCCTCACATACTGAGTACATACAGATATCTTATATTAAAACAGTGAGATTTAAATGGCTTAAGAGCTCGCAACCTTAATTTTTAAAATTTTTTATTTTCTAGATTATTTCTTTTATTTAAATCGTCACAAAACTGGCCACTAATGACCAACACATCCTGTAGGGAGACTACTGATTATTTCTTCAAATTTATGTTTTGACGGTGTGTATAAGTTGAGCATAACTGGACGAGAGGTTTTGAGTATCAGTGCGAAAATTAATGGAGTGAGGGTCACTTTTAATTTGAATCATTTCCAGTACGCATCTTTTGAAATAATTATTTTCATAATATTTAATTTGGGTGTTGTTGAAGTCAAATTCATGGCCGGTGTTTAAATGGTGAGATACTAAAGCGTTGGGGTTATCATTATGGGTTTTTTTATGGCAATCATACCTATGTTGACAAATTCTCTTATGTAAATATTGGGACGTAATACCAGTGTAAGTGGCTGGACAGTCATTGCATTGGATAGTGTATACGACATTAGATCGTTTATCTTTGGATGTCGGGTCTTTGAGGCTTGAGAAGAGAGATCGAACAGTATGTTGGTTTTGAATGCTAAAGTTTTTTGAATTTTTGATAGGCATTTTTTAAGTTTTTCAGAAAGCCCTTTAACATAAGTTGTAGAAAAGTACGAGCCAGCGTTAGGCTCAGGTGTATTAGATTGGGCAGATGTAAAATTGTGGTTCAGCTGATTTGCGCGATGTTTATGAATTACCTGTTTGATTATGTAGTCTGGGTAACCATTGTTTTTGAAAATCTTAAATACTAATTCCGTGTTTTTTTGATGAAATGATTGATCACTTAGACCGGTGGCTCTCTTATATACCGAGTGGATTAAGTTAGTTTTTAGATGTATGGGATGGTTGGAATTAAAATGCAGATATCTACCGGAGTTGGTGGGTTTTATGAACCAATCAGTGACTATAGTACCATCTGTCTGTCTAATAACCTTGGTATCAAGAAATGAAATGGAACTATTCTGTTCGTGCTCTATTGTCAACTGTATTCGTTCAAAGCCCATTAGTTTGGAATTGAACAGAGATAAGATTGTGTCGTGTTGGTTATATGGAATACATGTTATAATATCGTCCACGTATTTATATAGGAAGGGGAGTTTAAATGGTAGCGTAGGGATAACTATGTCAAGAAACTGGTTCATGGTAATGTCAGCTAAGATGGGCCCGAGACTGCTACCCATAGCAGTGTGTATGTTTGTTTAAAAAATTGTCCCTGAAATGTGAAATAACCATTACTGCAACAATGCGACAGAAGTTTAAGGAAACTATCCTTATCTAATGTCGTATGTGTGGAGATGCAGTTCCAATTTTTGTTTAAAATGTTGATCACTGTTTGGATATTTACATTAGTGAATAAGGAGGAAACGTCTAGTGAAATTAAAACATGATTGGGAGGGATTGTGTGTTTCTTTGTAGTTTCAACAAAGGTAAAGCTATCACTAATGTTGTACTTTTCAGAAGACGCATTTTCTAGAATATTTGATAGCCATTTTGATGTTTCATATGTAGAAATAATAATGTTATGGGACTCCAGTGTCGCATGACGATCGCGGTAGTGAGTACACGCATGCGGGGGCTCCGGCCGTGCTTCATTTAACAATTTCACATGCGATCTAAAGTTTTATTTTATTTAAATGACATAACCAAAATCATGGTTACAATTTTATAATATAGTTAATTTTTAAATTAATATCAGTGTTATCTGAGGATGGAACTTTGTGCCCGAAACGCGTCATAACTAGACGAAACTTTGTGTCACTCGAGTGGATAAAAGGTAATTATATAATTATTATAGTTTCGTTGGGAAGCGACTCTATATGTGTGTGCGATAGAGGAAGATAGAGGTGTGAGTGAGACGGCGAACTGTTATCGCATTGTCTCCTCTCCCTTCTTTAAAACTTCTAGGCGATGGGTAATTTCTTACGGGTAAACTCTCTGCAACCGTTGTAATATTGTTCTCGTGTAACGTTCCGATCCCTACAGTCTAGAATCACCCTCAGAATAAGCTGTGAATGACGGTTGAAAGACCCTGTTGGAGAGACCTAATAGTTGTCACGATATTAATTGAAGACTCGTTGGGCACTTGGTGAAACATATTAACACAAAGGTTTTGTAAAATATGTAAAAACACTTGGTAAGTTTCACAAAATTTTTTTTTAATTAACTCTGACAGCTGTTTCGACTAACTTAAGCCATTGTCAAAGAGCGAGTGAATGAAATTACTGAACACAGGATGTTAGAGGCGTGTAGGTGGTAAACATCTGTTTATGACGTATCTGGAACATCTGTGTTGTGATTGCGAGGGGGGGAGTGTGCGCATGAGACAAGGGAAGGTCAGGTGTCTTTAAAAACTAAATACAATCATGAATGCAAAATATAAAATTAACTGAACTAAATAACAGATTTTAATAAAGGGGATACACAAAATTCAGTCTGTTCATTGGTTAAATTTTTATTAAAATCTGTTATTTAGTTTAGTTTATTTTATATTATTTTGAATGTTCATCATTATTTTAAATTTTGCATTCAGTTATATTTAGTTCAGTTAATTTTATATTTTGCATATCTGTTAAAGTTAAGAAGCTGAAACTTTTTATGAATGTAAAAAAATGTTACAGTTAGCAGCTGTTTCATTGCTGTTCTCACGGTGTTGCCATTCACTTGGAAAAAATTCAGTCTCATTACTTTTTAGACACACCTCGTATTGAACTAAAATTCACTACCCTCACAGTGTACACAAGATACCGGTAACTCCGGAAATAACAAATTAGGAACAAATAATGTGTTACATACACCAAATTGGTCATAGCAAAAAAAAATAATAATAGAATGTTTAACGTTTAAAGAGAAAAGCGGTTTCTGTTGGACAATGGGAGTCCAACATAATAACTCGCATGTTAGTTTATGAGTTGGTTTTATGTGGACTGTAAAAAACATATTGAGTTTATATACCTAATAGTGTTCCATATAGTAATGAACGAAGATCTTAAAGGCCTCATAAGTTACAAAATCGGAGACAGGAACTCACAAGTAGTGTGCTATGCGGACGACGCGGGAATGGTTGTTGAATATGAAAACCCTGTTCAACGCCTTCTCTCCTAGTTTAAAAGAGTTACTCAAAAACTTTTGGCTTAGATTATTCTCAACCGAGAAGACCAGAACTTTTAATGTTTCTAAAAACGCATTACGTTGTAAACTACAGCTATAGGCCTACGACAATGTTATTCAGTAAGCGTCATCCTTTAGAGGAGCGGTTTCCGACCTTTTTCGTCTCGCGTACCCCTTACTACCCATTTTACTAAAGTAGTACCCCCAAACCATACCCTCCATTTTTACCACATTGCTACATCCCCACATAGGCCTAAGTTACACCTAATAGTTGTAATAAGATGAAATTTCAGTAGCCTACTATATACATAACACAGGTATGTAAGTTTTGTTTGAAGATGTATTGTTAATTGTCCATTATTTTATTAGGCACTATCTTAAAAAATAATAAAGTACAAAAATTATTAAAACCGCATTATATTTCGCCTCTTCTCTTGTACCATTTTCAACAATGTCGAGCACAGGCGCGTGGCTTACGACGAGAAGACGACAGGTTACCGGCGGCGCGTTGTGAGAGACAAATACATAGCGTCCGCCATTACTGTTTATTTTTTGCGTACCCCTGAGTGGTCCGTCGCGTACCCCAGGTTGGGAACAGCTGCTTTAGAGGCTCAAGTAAAATATCAATCAATTAAAACTTTAAGAACAACAGGTCGCTTGAACAGCGGAATCTGATCGTACCGATTTCCAAGGAATGAAGCCGAGTTGCGCATATACAAAATAATCGTTGCCCCAAAATTACTGAAACAAAAACGAAAAAAATGTGTGTGTCGTGGGACAGACGCCAGAAGTGAGAACTCCAGTGTCGAGTTGCGAGTGAGCTAAGTCAACGTGTGAAAGGTTGCTCGTTGTATTTGGAGTAAGAACAAATTTTTTGCTGCAACAAATTAAGATTCAAGTAAGACTGAACGGACAATTAGATGAGACGAGGCCATAGTAGTGTTTATATGTATTCTATTACAAGGAATCCATTTTTACAATGAACATAAATAGAATCGTATCACACGTCGTTTTCTTTTCAGTATACTTACATAAACAAACGATATGCGAACAAATAATATATTTCAGTGTAAAAATATGACTTACGCAATATTCAGTTGAAAAGTAGAATGTGACAGTTATTATATATTTATATTACAATTATATATTATATTCTATATTTTGAATATTTATATTATATATTAAATCATAATTAATGTACGCAGTACAATAATTTATTTTTTTACAAATTATTAAGTAGCGTAATTATTAATCGAATTTTGAATCTTAAATAAACTTCCAACCAAATACAATATACAAACCAGAATCGAACTCACTGATCAACTAAAAAGCGTACAATGTAAACAGAGATACAAAATTATACTCTTTCGATACTTCAAACATGTACCCAAACATTCTCATTGACGATACTACAAATTTGCCTATAAAAAAATAGATGTCTCTGAATTTAAATTGTTCTTATGAATGAATTAAACTATTGAAAAGTTGTGTAAATGTCTTATTAGGCTAATAATGAACTAAGTACAAGAAAAGGATTTCAAAAGCTCGATCTTTCATCATGTGAGTACTATCTTTTATGTTATTATATTTATGTACTATATTTATGTTATTCTTTTAATAATATTTAAACATTTAAGCGCCACATTCTTAAAGATATTACGCTTTGTTTAAAACATACATATTTATGGCAATTGGGAAATTGTGGGTAGCTATGGCAACACTGCTTTTTCGCTTCGTCTATTTCGTTATACATTGAGTCAGTTTACTGCCTTAAGAGAGCGATTGAGTTCAAGAGTGAACCGGGCACCATAGTGCCGTATTGAAGTTCTCGCTTCAAAAATACAAATATTGGCGACCGAAATGAAGACCTTAAGAAGAATACTGAATCTGACACTACTCGATAGGGAAGGAAGTGATAGCATAAGGGAAAAAATATGCAGCGACAAAAAATAAGTGATCGGGTTCAGAGAAGAAAAGGCACGCCCATGTGGCGAGAATGACCGAGAACCGACTTGTCAGAATAGTCATGAGGAATATACCCATCGGAAAGAGAAGTAGAGGTCGTCCTAACAGGAGATGGCGCAACGTTTTGGTGGAGACAGACCCTGTGCCTACATGAAAGAAGAAGAAGAAGAAGAAGAAGAAGAAGAAGAAGAAGAAGAAGAAGAAGAAGAAGAAGAAGAAGAAGAACAACAACAACAACAACAACAACAACAACAACAACAACAACAACAACAACAACAACGACAACGACAACGACAACGACAACGACAACGACAACGACGACGACGACGACGACGACGACGACGACGACGACGACGACGACGACGACGACGACGACGACGACGACGACGACGACGACGACGACGACGACGACGACGACGACGACGACGACGACGACGACGACGACGACGACGACGACGACGACGACGACGACGACGACGACGACGACGACGACGACGACGACGACGACGACGACGACGTCGACGACGACGACGACGACGACGACGACGACGACGACGACGACGACGACGACGACGACGACGACGACGACGACGACGACGACAACGACAACGACAACGACAACGACAACGACAACGACAACGACAACAACAACAACAACAAGAAAAAGAAAAAGAAAAAGAAAAAGAAAAAGAAGAAGAAGAAGAAGAAGAAGAAGAAAGCTCATAGGATTTGTTGCGCCGTTAGGACTGAAAATTTGTATTAGAAACAACAGCGATTTTTAAGTAGTAAAATCAGTAACAGAATATTGGTAGTTACCCTTAAGACGTTTTTAACTGTTTTTGTCACAGTGTAATTTGTGTTGTTATCTGCTGTAGAACCGCTATTGGACGAGATCTTTTGCTGTCTCTGCCATTATCCAGTCGCAAGCAACGATTGGAATCATGAGTGTTTACATCGGCATGTATACGGTTTAATACACGTTCCTCCTATATCTTCTAAGTACCCTGATAAGACGTTTTGGAAGAATATATTTATTGTCTCTTAATTTTATTATTTATATTTGCATTAATTTGTAATTAAAATAACAATAAATCTTATGGCAAAATATACTCGAGGAGACGGTAAAGATAACACGGGGCAAACACCTTACCGGTAGCCTTGAACATTGTGTCTGTACATCTGTGTTTACTTAAATAAGTATTAAAGCCATTTAACTTATCTCCTTAATGTTATCGCGTTCTAGGAAAGAATGCAATGTCAAAGAAATATTTATTTCCAACTCTCTTCTAAACAAACGAGCAAAAAACAAATTTTTTAACTTAACCGTACATGTATGAGTATTAGCTTCCTCGATTTTGATAGTGTAATCATTCACTGTAACGCATGATAATCAAAACATGAAATAATTTAAACTCTGCCACATCGCTTTCGTTACAACACTGTCGACACAAGTTGTTATTAGTCTTTTGAGCGCAAATTAAAAACGCAGAAAACAGCACTCACTTCTTGTTATGGCATACACATAATGCATGTTAAGATTTAAGTCGTTGTCAGACTCAAATAAACTGTTAATGAAATTAAGTGTTAGCTCTGTACGCATTAGTATTCAAAGGCGACTGGAATAACAGCGTAAATGGTCGAAGAAGAGTGTTAAACATCATTTACTTGCCACATAAGCTCTCTCTTGTGGACTGCTAAATCTCGCACTTACATTATTATTATTGCAGTTTCCGGCATGCGCTGGGGCAAACAAAATATGATTATGAAAGACTGGCGGTCAGCCAAGGTTATACCCTTGCGTAAATACCTACGCAAGAATTATGTAGGGACAATATTACATGGAACGACATTTAAATAATAGAAAACGTTTAATGTTGTTGGTACAAAAGTTAATAATAAATATAGTAAGAGAGAAACAGACAAATACAGAAAATTTAAAAAATATAACGAAATTGATGTTCTTTTTACAAGAAATAAATGAGAAACTCTCGGAATTCTATTTCTCTTAATTACTGTACATTGCCTTCCAAACCTTTAGGGCTTTCAACTACATCACCACAGGGGAAAAGAAGTTATATGTAGAAGAAGATTCCCGTTTGTCTTATTGCAGTAATACAAATTCTCTTTAGAGGGAGAAGAACAGATTGGTCAAATTACATTGTACAATATCTAACTCAGAACAACTAATGCAGTTTGTCGTTTACATAATTCAATTTTTTACCGTTATGACGCTGGAAAGATCTTGTAAAAGCGACATGTCCTTGCAGGACAATACAACATTAGAACTAATATTGTAGTTATCTGACGACCTGACAACAACGGATAATGCTGAACAGGGCGAAATACAATTATTACTTGTGGTAATTGGGATTTGTACCAATTACCACAAGTACGGGAAGAACTTTTTATCCCAAAAGTGAAAACTGTAAAGTTATCGGAGAAGAATCTATAAAAGGTTATGAATGCTTTCTAGAAGAATCTATAAAAGGTTATGAATGCTTTCTAGATAACTGAATGCTGGAAGAGATAAAGCGTTTAAATTAAACATTATGAGATATTTCCTTTGATTTCTGTAAGCGGCCTAAAGCGCTTTATTACACGTATTGTTGAACGTATTATTAAAAAACTTGATCATATTATTAATCATATTCTTACAATTAAGTATACGCCTATTGTAAAAACTGTTTCTTAGATTTTGTTGCGAATGCTAATAGATGACGTATCCAAGTACAAATACTGTACATAATATAAAAACACTGATGATGCCTCGTCGGGGTGTGGGCGAAACGTTTGGTTTCAAGAGAAATAAATCAACGTTTGTTAAACAGGTTGTGAAAGAAACAATTTCGTAATGAAACGGCGACCTGCGTATTCACCAGATATATGTTTCAATGCGCTGCTCTTTCATCTTCCCAATAGTGAAAAGTCCAACGAAAGAACAACTTTTCGCGACTGTTGAAGACGTAAACCAAAGTCACCGAGCTACCTCGATGCTATACCAAAAAGCGCACTCAAGAAATGTTTCGAAGCCTAAAACACGCATTGGCACAACCGAGTTATATCAGACTGACACTACTTTGACGGTGGTAATTTAAATGCAAGAGGAACTAAGGCACAATCTATCAAATGAACAGAAATTTCACGAAACGTTTATTTAACCTAGTACAAACAGAAAGTTGTCTAGCTTGATCACCATCCGCTGCTTATGCCTACCTTGATTATTGCTTAGTCGGAGACAGAAGCGTCCTGTAAGCATTTAGTTCAATTCTCCGTGAGTTTTCCTTTCCAACTTCTTTTATCTGGGTCCCCTTTTGCCACTGTTTTACGGGATTCCGTCGTTTCCATTCTTCTGAAACCATATTAATCGTTCTTTTGCATAGTTTCCGTAACCGAATCATCTACTTTCATTATATCATCTACATTCGTGACCGAATTATTGCTTACTCTTCATTATCTTGGAGTTTCTTGACGGCTATCTTGAACGACGTGCACTTATTATTACAGACATTTTATATTAGATAATTTTTCAATTATACAAAAAATTACAAAAATTCTCAGTTCCTTTACTATCTTTTTCGTAAGCTAACATTTGTAGACCATTCAATCATACAATAAGCACAAAAATTCCAAACAGTTGGATTTGTGTTAAATTTCCCTTTTCATCTAACACACGGCTGGACTTTTGCAATATTTTCCAAATTTTTGCTCCATTTGTGGGCCATTTGTGGAACCTTTTGAAATTTCCGAAACTTACACTGCATTCTGATGTTATTTAAAATTCTCTTTAGTGAATTTTGCGTGTTTGTCAAAAAATTTCACCCACTTTTTGGGTCCTGACGTCCAAAAATTTGGAAATTATCAAAAATGAACACTACACTCAGATTGTGAGTAAAATTCCCTTTAATTTGATATCTCAAGTGGGCTTATGCGATTTTTTAATCATTTTTGCCTCTCTCACCCCTATTTTTACGGCGACCAGTCTTAATAAGAAAAGAGTTCTGTAGTATGGACACGTATGCAAGATTTTAAAAAAAGAATTTCGACGAAACCGAAACATCGAAGCATGATAATGTTTTTAGGCTTTTGAAACGTATAATGTGCATAAACTGCAGACTCTCCTGTTCAGCGATGTTCGTACGGATTTCTGACCGATTCACGACTACAGACCGGACACGTTGTTGGAGATCCTGTGCTGGTGCCTGAAGCATTACCTTCCAACAAGATATACAGAGACCCGAACGTCGGTTCTGTTAAAACGACAGAGACCGAAGATTTCTAGACTGTGGGGAATCGAAAGTGTGGAAAAAAAAGAATTTAAAGAAATTTCGACGAAACCGAAACATCGAAGCATGATAATGTTTTTAGGCTTTTGAAACGTATAATGTGCATATAACAAATATTTACTATGTAACAAATATATTTACTATATAACAAACAGTATCATGTTAAAACGACAGAGACCGAAGATTTCTAGACTGTGGTGAATCGAAAGTGTGGAAAAAAAGAATTTAAAGAAATTTCGACGAAACCGAAACATCGAAGCATGATAATGTTTTTAGGCTTTTGAAACGTATAATCTGCATATAACAAATATTTACTATGTAACAAATATATTTACTATATAACAAACAGTATCATGTTAAAACGACAGAGACCGAAGATTTCTAGACTGTGGGGAATCGAAAGTGTGGAAGCGTTACATTTTTGTGGAATGACCCCCAGCCTAAAAACATTAACATGTTAAAACGGTTGATACGTTTCAAAGTTGTCGTGAGGCATAACCTGAAATAGACAGATAGATAGACAGACAGACAAATGGCAAACGGTCGAGTTAAAACTGAGAATTTGCTTCGCTTGTCCAACCATGATAAACAGCGGAAGTTGCGCCATTGTGGCACGTGCATTAATGGCGCAACTTGGCACACGCTGTCAACAACTAGACTTTATAGTATAACCTGTTTACTTACGCGGTCGCTGGATATATAACACAATATTTACAATATTGTTTATATGTATTCATTCCGCGTTCCATTGCTTAATGCATAGGAAGTTCTGTGTAAAATAAAATGTATTGAACGAGCGTAGGGAGTTCTTAGTTTTTACTCGACCGTTTGGCATTTATTTGTCTGTCTACCTGTGTGGGGTATGTCTCACGATAACTACTGAACGCGTTAACCGATTTTTTGTAAATCTGGCACGCGTGTACATTATTTTACCCTACAGAATGCCATTATTCTCAAGATTGATCCCTCCAAAAATATGGGGTGGGAGGCTAAAATATCGGGTTTAAATTGTGAAAAAATCACAAAACTCTATGTGGGGTAGCAAATTTAAGTAAAAAACTACAGTCTAAATATGGTGTCTATTTTTGAAAATTTCAAAGTCCAATGAGTGGGTGAAAATTCTGATAAAATAGCAAAAAATTTATATACGTTAACAAATCAAAGCGAATTTTAACAAACAACTAAATGCAGTGTTAAATTTTAGAAATTTAAAAACTTTCCTAACATAGGACCCATAAAAGAGATAAAAAAATTGGAAAAATTGTGAAAATCCAGAAGGGTGTCAGACTAAAAGGAATTGTAATCCAAATGCGAATGTTTAGTTAATTGTATGATTTTGTGCTCTATAATTGTTTCATTACCAAGAAATAGTGGAGAAATCGCGATACTTTTGAACTGTTCCTATAATTGAAATATTATCTAATATAGAAATTTATGTAATAATAAATGTACTTGATTTCAAAATAGTGAGCAAATTCTGCAGCTATGGGAGCATACTTAAAAAACAAAATTCGTATTATTATTACTACTACATACTAGAGAATGAAGAAATACTGTAAATGAGAAAATAGTCTTGAGAATGAAGGAATGTGTGTTGTCACAGCTCATAGATGGTGAAAGGAAAAAAGGGAGAAAGGAATAAAAACAGTATCAACTAGGAAGTTCCTTCAGAACTCGCTCACTATTTTAAACGATGATTTTAATTATTAGATAAATTCCTACATTAGACTAGGAGTGTCACTGACACAAATGGGCGGAGCATTTCATATTCGTAATAATTTATTTATCAATATTTTTACAATCAACCGTCTTTGATCCGTTAGATAAATAGATTCGTAAAAATTTATTTATCAATATTCTTACAATCAACAAAATATATACACTTTTATGATACACACTTTTTATTGAATTCACTACATTATAGTACAATATACATTAATTGTCATAAGACATATTCCACAACCTTTGCAACTCATCTCTACGATCAACCATTGATGGAATTCTATTAATTTTTAGCAGTCTATCAAAACTAAACGCCGGTTTTAATAATAATCCTTCTAATGTTTTCACTCTTGAAAGAGCAACATACGTTAATCCACCCTGAAATTCATTGTCTCCTAAATTAACAATTGCCTTATCTAATGTTATCCCTTGCGATCTATGTATATTAACAGCATATGCTAACATTAACGGAAATTGTTTGGGAGTACAAGAAATTTCATTTTTCTTTAATGATGCCACTACTGGTACAATGGGGATTGAATTCTCGTACAGAAATTGTCCTGTATATTTTTCGAAATATACAAGTATACATATTGGCATGTGTTTGTTATAATTTTCGTATTCAACTGCCGGGTCATAAATAATATCAGGACTGTCTCAACTGAACCGTTGGCTAGTCCTTTTGTGACCCAAAGATTTCTTCTAAGGATAACTCGAGCACCTTTACATAAACGTAATTGGGCAAATAATCCCGGAGCATCGTGAGATTTTGCTAGAGAGGCTTCTGGGCAATTATGGATTGCATTGATTAGAACCACGGGTTGTTTATTGCTTTCTAGTTTTTCATAATTAAAGTGTTCGATTTCAGCATTTTTCAGACAGACAGCATTTTCACATACAGTATCTTTGAAATTGTCCCCGATATTGTTTACATAAAATTTTTTAGATAAGAGCTGATAATCTTGTTCAGTGATTGTTCCATTTGCGACTCTATTTAAAGTCTCTCTGAAATTTTTTTGATCATCACCCTGCTGTCTCATAATCTTAGTTGAAAAGAAAACTTTTTGAACTGTTTATATAAAAGATTCGATTGAATGGTCTGAACATTATTACCAATATTGTAAAGACTTCTGTCACAAACCGGTGGAAGTTGGGACCAATCACGGACTAAATACACGCAAAGGCCACCAAAAGGAACAGGTGAAGAACGCTGCTTTGCTTGTTTGAGTAGCGTATCCACTTTTAAAAACAAATTCAAACCCAAAATACTGGCTTCATCAATAATAACGAACCTCATATCTTTTAATTCTTCTTCAAAAGCAATTTTGGATTCACCTTCTAAATCTTTGAAAGTTCCTCCCCTTCTCTTTGAAGTATTTATTCTTAGAGCTAAATGAGTAGTTTGTCCAGCAATTGTTAGCTGCCACACCAGTAGCAGCCATTAAAAGAGTTGCATCGCAGCCAAATAGAATTATAGAGATCGTAAATTACCTTCAAATTCAGTCTGAAGATTCCTATATTCTGTGTTGTTTTTATCGTATAATACATGATTCATGTTATGTTCTGCAGGACCTTCAATAGTGGCTGCAGCAACATTTTGTTGCTGTCTCATCCGTCTTTGATTTGTAGATAACGACCAATATTTGGACCTCTTCTCCGTCGAGACATACTATAAATAATACGTATATATAACTATATATACATTGATGAATGAGAATGTATAGAATATGTGTATAACACAAAAAACGTTCTTAAATGAAAAGTACAAAACTGAATAAGAAGTATAAAAGTAATAATTTTAATGGAATTTGGAAAATTGAATAAAGAAGTATAAGAATAATAATTTGAATAGAATTTGGATTAAAATTTACCTGAACTGTTATTCGTTGCAATATGTAATGGAAAGTTGCAGTTGCATCAGAGACTACATAGATTCTCGTCTATAAATTGACACTTGTTCAACACTTAAGTCCAATCCGTACATCTGGCTACATCATAGCACAATGCTCTACTACTGTTTGAATTAAACACGTGTGAGATACGAATACAAAGTGTATGGTTCTAATACAGGTTTAAATTTCGCCATAGGGGCTTTAATTCTCTTACCTGATTTGCGCTGATTGCGTGAGATACATTTACCTATGTATTCTTCTACATCTTTATTCAATATTGACCAGAAATACCTGTCTTTAATCAGACTAATTGTTCTCTTTATACCTTGATGGCCACAGGAGCGCGGGCGGGGGGAGCCGCACACGCACACGCACCGGCATTTGTGATACAGCAAAATGTTATCTTATCGGGCAACAGCCAGCTCGGACGGCGGAAGCCGCACACGCACACGCGCCGACACGTGAGCGCCGAAATCGGCCGGTGACCAGTGAGTCGCCTAGCGCCCCGTAAGTGCGAGTGAGACAGAGCGCCGTAGCTGGGCCATGATATCTCTATCTCTCTTCGTCTCACACGTTTAAGCTAAGATTTTTAAAACAATCGTAATATTTTTGTACCAAATAACTTAGAGAAATAAAATTACATATGTGCACTCTACAATAAAGTCCGGATATGTATGCAAACTGTTATAATATTCGGTTGAGTAGTTTCGGAGGAGTTCGCGGTCTAAGTTGAGCACCGAGCCATGGATAGAGGGCTATGCCTGATTACGCTACACTCATCAGGCTCCGCCCAATAATGTCTTAATGATCAGAAAAATTAGGAAAACCCCGATTACTCTGAACACATAATCATACAATAAACATTTCAAACTGCTGCACTTTTTTCTATAGTTAAATTTACAACCATGTGTCAAAACGACAAATAATTTAATCCTACCTTCCAAGTTTTGTATGTTTTCCTAGGTATCTGTAGTATTATATGTAATACTTTTCACAATGTTAATAACTGATAACAATATTCACCAACTTTTGAAGGTTGGAAAGTTTCTCCACATTGTAGTCATAATGTAGGAAATCCTAAAAAACTAAGTTTAATTTTTACTTCGACTTCTATTTTTACTCGTATTTGTGAATAATTTAAATTTAAATTCACAGTGCTCAAATTTAAATTTAAATTTAAATTTTAGAAGAAGAAGAAGAAGAAGAAGAAGAAGAAGAAGAAGAAGAAGAAGAAGAAGAAGAAGAAGAACCGTTAATTTTTTATTGATCCTTACACAACGAGGTTTTACCTCTGCCAGAGAGCAGTGTGCCAGTTACACGAATTCTAAAGCATCTGGAGATGCTAAACAGAATTTGAAGTAACATCTGAATGTTCTACGGTAAAGTTTCTGAAATTTCAAAATTTGGGACCCCCGAGTGTAAAAAAGGTCAAAAATTTCGGGAAGCACTGTAAAAATCCAGAAAGGTTTCTCCCTTGGAGCTTCAGGCTGAGTTCGTTCAGATGATTTTTAATGTCTACTATAAATATCTGACCGTTTGTTCCTTAAAGTTATCGTTCTAATTGTAACGTGGTAGATTGCTCACTGAATTTTAAAAACTCAGTGAGCGGGTCTTATTTTTGTTCAAATTGTAGTTTGAAACACTTAAATGTAACTTTCAATAATAGATGTGATTGATTACGAATCAAGAACGTCTGTTTTGTCGTGCCGAGGAATGGAGGGAAGTAGACTGGAATTTGTAATATGATGAAAATAAAAGAAGATTAGAGAAAATACAAATTCCACTAAACCAATAAAATCAAATGTGTCGTACGTTTATTTGTGAACCAATGAAGTGTTTTATTGATGGTTTTCTCCTGTAAGACGATTCTCAATTAAAACAGGCTAATATTTTATTGTTCATTTACTTATTAAAGGAAACAGAGTAATTATTACGTCGGTTTTTCAAATGGGCTGAAATTTTCAGAGGATCCTTATCTAATGGTAATATAAGTAACTGCTGTACAATTTTTGTAATATTTAAGCGTTGTTAGCAATAAAGCATGAAATTTTAGAAATATACCGACGCTGTTTACAAAAAATTGTTTTCTTAAAAAATATTGAGTATCATATAAATGATACTTAATTTCATAAGATAAGTTATCATATGATAAGTTTTAATCCCTGAGAATTAGACATTAGCCCAACATATCACGGGTAAAAATTTTAAACTGTAGCCTATATCAAATACAAATTGAGAAATTCTTTTCCTTGTGTATTAATTCATTCCCGCGCTGTTTGGCCGTGGTCCATTGTTTCCTACTAAAACAGACGTTTCGACAGTACCATCGACTGCCATTATCAGTGCAAAAAATTCGAGCTGTACTAACGTAGGGTGGTACACGTTAGAGACCAATGAAAATTTCCACATCACTAACCTTAACCATAGTACTGTAGTCTCTATGAGACGTACTGTAGTACGGTTAGAGACCAATGAACATTTCCAGATCACTAACCTTAACCATAGTACTGTAGTCTCTATGAGACGTACTGTAGTACGGTTAGAGACCAATGAAAATTTCCACATCACTAACCTTAACCATAGTACTGTAGTCTCTATGAGACGTACTGTAGTACGGTTAGAGACCCATGAACATTTCCACATCACTAACCTTAACCATAGTACTGTAGTCTCTATGAGACGTACTGTAGTACGGTTAGAGACCAATGAACATTTCCACATCACTAACCTTAACCATAGTACTGTAGTCTCTATGAGACGTACTGTAGTACGGTTAGAGACCAATGAACATTTCCACATCACTAACCTTAACCATAGTACTGTAGTCTCTAACGTGTACCACCCTACGTTAGTACAGCTCGAAATTTTTACGCTGATGATGGCAGCCGATGGTACTGTCGAAACGTCTTTTTTAGTAGGAAACAATGGACCACGGCCCAAACAGCCCGTGAATGAATTTTAATAACATTGACTCCGCCCTTGTAAGCCTACGAAGTATTTTGTTTTCTTGTGTTAACATGCAGGAGTACAGGGTGTCAGGACCCGTTCTCATGTGCACGGGTCCATTACGCTCAGAAATACTTAAGTCCTCTAATTTACTTTCTATTTCTTTAACTACTTTCTTGTTTTCTGCTTTACTGGATTTCATATAATTCACTGTGCACATTTTCTTAAACCGTTTACTACTTCTGTCTACTGCCTGAGACCTATGCGACTCTGCTATACCTAACGTACAGTTTTTCTTTGCTAAAAACAATAGCTTTCAATACTACATGCGGGAAATCCCTTCCCACTTTACTAAGCACTCTGGCGACTCGTACGGCATGAATATTTAACTCAATTGGCTCTACAATTACTTCTTCTGGAGCTAATACTTTCTCTTGTGTTGTAACTTTCAGGCGTCCCTGAATTAACACTTCAGGAGGTAGAGGTATATCTCGTGTGGTTGTAACACACCATACTGTAGTTCACCATGCAAGGTCATAGGAACATTGTCACTAGCATCGAGAGAGAGCCGGCCGTGCTCTATAGTCACTGCTGCTTGCGACTGAAACTCTAACTCATGTATCGTACACCTATCTACTCTATTCCTATTATCTATATTTCTACTTTCTACATGGAAAACGCTATCATGTGAGAACAGTTTCCCTGTAGACAAATCTAAGTTAGCTCCTATACGCCTTAGGAAATCCATTCCTAATATGCCGTCACAAGGTATCTCTAAAGCCGCTACTATAAACTCATGCGTAAAACTACGTTTTCTACTAATAGTCGCAGTAACATCCGGTCTACCGTATATTTTCAATAAATCACCGTTAACACTTTTGGCTATCACGTCACTATTACAAACTTTCTTTCGGCTAATACCCCTTTTTATTATCTACATTGTAGCACCTGTATCTACAACGAACCTACATGGTTTTCTTCCTATCATGACATCTAAAACTATTTGATCATCTACACTATCATGGATAATATTGGTAACTTTATGTTGACTAAATGTGTTCCTAACTGGTCTTAATTCCAGTTCGACAGGTAGGTGCTGTCTCCTGCTGAACCTTGCGCGTTTGGGTAATTCTTTTTCGAGTTTCGACAATCCTTGGCTATATGATCAAATTTATGGCAAGAATAACACTCAATATTACTTTTATTACTGCTGGTTTTATTTGTGCTAATTTTGTTGTCCTTACCGGGGTTATGCGCACTTTTGTTTAGGATATTCTTGTTAGTAGGTTTCACTCTACAATCTTTAGTTATATGGCCAGTACGATTGCAGTTGAAACAAGTCACTTGAGTAAAGAACACGTTTTTATTTGGGTACGAAGGGCGACGTGCCTCGACTGCTGCTACAGTAACCGCTAACTGGATAGCTTCTGCCATGGTTGCAGGCATTCGGTATCTAACTTGTTGACCCACGGTTCCGAATAAACCATTATTATACGCGGATAACATCCTTCTCTCAGCTTCTTCGTTTATGATCTTTTGTTGTTCCGCGTCAGCAACTTGTCTAATTGTTTTAGCGCGCAGCCTTTTGCAACTATCGATAAAGGCTTCGGGCGACTCATTTTTATGTTGCGCGGCATTCTGAAGGGCAACATAGTGAAACTGGTTTAACTGTTTGACGCGAAAGCGCTCGACGAAAACTTCTCGCAATTCTTTAAAGGTTATGTCTACTCTTTTTAATTCTGCATTACTATTTAGAAACAACGCGGCTGGCCCTTTCAGCTTAAGTTTAAGTATAGAGACTTTATCCGTTTCGGTCCAATTTCCTACTTGTGCCGCTCTTTCAGTGTTTTAAAAAACTCATTAACTGGCACGGAGTCATCGCCTTACCAAGCATCGATTAAATTCGCGATAGTTAGATTTTTAACTCTAGTTGGGACTGCTGCTGCTTGAGCTTGTGCCTTGAGTTGCTCTTGGGCTCTATAGAGAGCTTGTCTGAGCTCCTGTACCTCTGGACTTGGAGTTGTCATTTTGATATTAAAGAAAAATATTTAAAATACTTTATTATATTTTAATCGTTATTTTATAGTGTTATTGACTTCTCTAAATAGGCACCACAACGAGGATTCCACCCGCATGAATTGCTTCTCCAGATTAGAATTATCTCTGTTACTACACAAACCACAGTAACCAAGATAACGAAAATTATGGATTTTAGGATCATTTAAAACAATATTATCTTTTACACTCTTAATACTCTTAGTGCACTTTTGTAATCTATTTCTAATTTTATAATCTGTACACGTACTGCGTTATCGTCGACCGTGTAATTGGAGCACCCGTTAATGTGTCGTTCTATAATGCGTTGAACCAGGGTTTTGAGACCCCTCTAGAAGAACGTCATGGTCGGAAATAGCTAGGTAACAGAGGTCGGGAACTCATTCCTGTAATCGAGGAACATCATACACATGTTGTTCGGTAATAGGGAGAGCGCTTTATAACTCAGGTGTTTTACTCACTGTTGGAAGCTGTAACGATGGTATTAGCGAACAAAGTACAGTAGAAGGGTTCGATGGATATTTCGGATTGGAAACCGGAGGCACATGGCGATAATAAGCCGTTATAGAACCAACACGAGTACCAATTTTCATAAACAGATCAGGAGCTATCGGTTCTCTATTTACTAGCTGACCAGACGGACTTCCGAAATTTCTACGACTATCCATAAAATAATTGTCAATATCTTTATGTCTTTTCCGATAACTATTTCCCATGCACGTATTTCGTATTTCATCAAATTTCTTAAAACTAACTCAATCGTACTTAAATAACTTAACACTGACACAATTAAAATGCACACAATAACATAATATCTTGAAAATTATAAGTTCAAATAAGGTTAATTGTTTCCCTTGCATTTACTTTTTGTAATTGTTTGAATGACTGAGTTTTTAATTTGTGAACAAATTTTTTTTTTAAGACAAAACAAACTTTCTGCAACTACTTTGATTTGCCATACATCTCTCATGACCAATATGACCAATAGGATCCACTGTTCTTGCAAGTGGAATCCCACAGGCTGCCACCAATTGGTATGCCGTGACCGAGCTTTTCTGGCTTACCAATGAGCGAGGGTGAGAGATATATAGAAATATTCAACACAATAAGTGTAGTTAAAGTACATGTATTGAGGCAAATGAACACAAAGTTAACTTACATAGTTCCATGGTAGTGAACAACACAACGCTTACTACCTAGACTAACCGAATAAAATGACACAGTCACAGTGATAGCGACATCTACGTCCGAAATCTAAGAGTGAATTCTTACCCCTTTTAAGTAGTTTTATTGAATGCACCACCAACTCATGACCCCTTTGGATCACATGACTTCTTTCGCATACTTCTAGTGGCTCATCTTACGATCATCACATCTGAGATTATCCAATCATACATGAACGTGTTATCATACATGACGTCTGGAGGATCATCAGATGTTCACGTGATGGAAATTTGGTGAGCTTGTTTTGGAACTGTTGTGGTTACAGAACAGGATGAGCTTGGTTTTATCTTGGAAATAACGAAACCACTAAAAGACGAGAATAAACAAATATTTTCCTTAGGGGTTAACCGGGTTAATCTGGTTTCGCACTACACGAGTTTTCAAAATCTGTTTTATTTATGTTTATTTTTATGTCTAAATAATATAATATATTATTATATTCTTCTTCTAATGTGAATTTTATTTTGGAATGTAAATTATTTATTTTGTAATTAAATGTAAAATATTTAAAGTGAATATATTAATTATGTTTATACCATTGTTTTGGGAAATGTATCGAGTGTCATCAACATATCTAAAGTAACATCCTAATGGGTCCTTCGGTTTTATTATATTCTTTATTATTATATTATTAGATTATTTGTTAATTCATTTACAAGCCACTGAAGATGCTGATAAATTCAGTGAAACGTACGTTAGGTCATTTAAACAATGAAAACACAGTACAACTACATGTAGAAATAATTATAATTTGATTATATATATATATAATATTGTGTGTGTGTGTGTGTGTGTGTGTGTGTGTGTGTGTGTGTGTGTGTGTGTGTGTGTGTGTGTGTGTGTGTGTGTGTGTGTGTTACGTAGTGTTAAGACTAAAGCTCCAAACCCACCAGCAGGTAGGATAAGTAAATATAATAGAGATATGTCCAGCTCACGCAATATACATATATACGTACACACACACACACAACTTTATACTCGTGCACACGTTATGATTATTTGGTACCTGTGCCAAAGTCGAACGAAACACATTTTTGGTGTCAGTTGGTGGCGCCATGAGAGGAGTGTCGGCTCCAGCGTCCTTTGCGTTGTTGTCCATGTCCGGCACTGATCAACAACTCTCCCGCTATCATATCACACTGTCCTCAAGCGGTAGCCTATACGTACACTTAGCCTACTCTGCCAACTTTTCCACACCTTAGCGTATTGAATTATACCAACGGAAAAATAATCATTTCCATTTGAGACTACCATTTCCATTTCGATCACCAACTACTAACGGGTATATACAAAATTGAATGCCAAGATTGCAATAAATGTTACATAGGACAAACAAAAAAACAGCTGAAAAACGTTATTTTTAACATCTAAATGCATACAAAAAACCAGAAATATATAAATTCAATTTAGCCACACATGCAATAAACACGGGACATAAATTCCCAGACATAACCAATATGACACAAATAAAACACATACCACAAAAAGGGACCATAATGAACTTTTGGGAAAATTTACAAATATACAAACATAAAACACAAAACAAACTAATACCCGAAAAAATACAAAACAAGACACAATTTTCAAAGCACTCAACATCGAAAATATACAAAATACTAACACATACACCACAATCACACACAATAAAACCAATTTAAAATGCCAGTAGCCAACAGGAAGTCACAATAGCAACCAACTAACACACATGTACTTCACCAGAAACAAAATCCGGAAGGCTGAGGATGCGTACAAAATTGTACCCGAAATATGTTCCTAATAAGGAAAGAAATATCTTGAGGTAAATTCATTATAAAAATTAAATATAATATATACACCAAGAAACGGACTGTAGCAAAAAGTGTTTGAATATATATATATATATATATATAATATTGTGTGTGTGTGTGTGTTACGTAGTGTTAAGACCAAAGCTCCAAACCCACCAGCCGATAGGATAAGTAAATATCATAGAGATATGTCCAGCTCACACAATATACATATATACGTACACACACACACACACACAACTTTATACTCGTTCACAAGTTATGATTGTTTGGTACCTGTGCCAAAGTCGAACGAAACACATTTTTGGTGTCAGTTGGTGGCGCCATGAGAGGAGTGTCGGCTCCAGCGTCCTTTGCGTTGTTGTCCATGTCCGGCACTGATCAACAACTCTCCCGCTATCGTATCACACTGTCCTCAAGCGGTAGCCTATACATACACTTAGCCTACTCTGCCGACTGTCCACCACACCTTAGCGTATTGAATTATACCAACGGAAAAATAATCATTTCCACTTGAAACAGCGAACGTAACTTTCGTTGGTAACTCGCGACTCAAGGACGATAACACTGCGCGTTGATCACTGCGGGCCTTATCTCTGGCGATCTCTTATCAGTAGTTAGCGTAACAGCGCGATAACTGTCAACATGCCCCGGTCAGATTGACACTAAGCTATTGAACTTTTGTTCTGTAGACCGAACTCTGACAGATTTACATAAATCTGTTGTGCAAACCTTGTAACAAAGCATTGCAGTTTTTTGGCAGTCATATTTCTTATGGGCTCTAGTGCATGTCCTGCATTAACCCCCCACATGTTCACATGCACGTTTATTTCAGCGTGCTCGTCGTTCGTAATGTCCACTCGACGTGAACAACCCCGACGTCGACCTTGTGAGTAAGGTTGGACGGTAAATGCGGTAGACGCTTGTTATTTGTTCACATCTTGGAAATAACGGTAATTATAACCGACGCGCTCAGAGCGTTTACATGCGGCGCTATTTGATCTGATAATGTGTTCTTTAAAGCGTGCCACTTCCCGACATTTACCCAACAATCAGGCTGCACCGTCTGTTAGGTCGGTCGTCCACTGGAACCGTAGTCGGGCGATTAACTGATCGGACGTCACAGTCGACCAGCAGTCGGTCGATCGAGCTTCGTCCACTGGAAGTCTGGAAGCGATTATAAGACAGGTTCTCAGTTACCATTTTGTACTCTGTAGTGCTTCTCGTGACTGAAAATTTAAAATTCGCAATAGATGTGCGTGCTATGTATTTTTGTAAAATCCGTTGAATATATAGTCTATAGTCTCCGTAAAATGTCATAACGGTAGTAACCCTTGAATCGCATATTCCATAGTGTAATGTGCTCGCTAACTACGCTAATAAGTTTTACAATGTCCATAACGTTAACAAAAGCTGTAAAAATTAACGGAAATTTATAAAATTTATAAAAAGCAGAACACACTCAAAGCAAGCTAGTCTTCCGACTAAACCAAAAAATCGCAACCAATGGGATCGGCCGTGATCGGCCGAATTCGGGCAACTAAGACTGACGCAACGGACGCCATTCAGCGCTTTCACTCGTTTTGGGATCAGTCGCTTGTATACGGGCGTCTACGCCCGAGCAGTTAGTCGGTCGACTACGGTTCCAGTGGACGACCTACCTTAGATGAAACACCGTTTTGAGTCCACGTTATCGCTGCGTTGCCGCAATTAGTATTCATTGACTGCAGCTTAACGCCTTCAACGAGCACATCCGTCGTGTTGTCGTCGTTCTGCTGTCGGTGTTGCCGTTGTTTAATGATGTCCACAAACGTAACTACACTGATGCGAGGTAACAAAGTAAATAACAATTGCTTTGATGCCGGCGGCTAACGGTTTAAACGAAGAGATATACACACTAACCCAATGTGCAGTAAAATTTTACCGACAAAACGTACCTCCAAACAGTGGCGTGGCGTGGGTACATAACACCTGTTGCCGGTTGTGACACGCCTAAAATGTAACCTAACTATAATAATAATAATAATAATAACAATGGTCCCCTGTGTACCCCCGAAGTAGCTTAGGAGTAGGCTGCCTTATGTGAGCCGTACAGCATACAAGGAAAGCAGTGTGGCCAGCACTACGCTTCAGCCGCCCATGATTATCCCCAGGATGTTATCCCAGGTGCTCATTTTCAACTGAGTCGACCTGGGGGCTGAAAAACGCACCTTGATTTTATGGCGCGGGCCCGGGAATCGAACCCGGGACCTCTAGATTAGTAGCCAGGTGCCATACCCACTGGTCTACTGAGCCGCCACCTAAAAATTCATTCGAATTTGTTCTTGTACCAAGTGTTGCTTTTAGAGCATTTTCTATCATTCGCGGGGAGAAGAAGAGGGTATCGGTTCAACAGGATCTGACAAAATGAACAAAACACAAATCGTAATATCTGCTGCACGTCAGTTACGAAAACGAACACAGCTGCTAACTGAGCGTTTTTGCCGGTTTATACAGCGGCAACACATTGGGTGGACGAATGTGTCCCTCTTCCGTAGTTTGTACAGTGACAACTACTACGAGGTCAACAACCGTACGCAGTAAAACATTGCCGATGTCTGAGCCGGCAACGCAAGACGGTGCAAGCGCCCAGCAGTACGAAAGCAATTTCTTCACGTTTTCCTACTAATATTGTTCGGATTTCAAAAATATCCAATAGCTAAAGTATTCATTCTCCGATAAAATTAATATTATTTTCTCTTAGTTCCAGTACTGTTGCCGCCGGCAACAGCGGATACATGGACGCCACGCTACTGCCTCCAAACGATAGAAATATTTAGGAAGTTGTTAATTCGAATTAAGGGGATTCCCTATTGAAATTTTTTTAATTCCTAATCCAATTATTTTTTAAATGTTATTTTCTTGTTTCCTGTCTTTTAAAACAAAGGCATCCGCTTATTTTGCATTTTTTTAATTTTTATTTTGTATAATTTAACGACTTTTATCTAAAGAAACAGGAAAACGCAAATATATGTATATATCTATATATATACTTATTGCTTATTTTGCATTTTTAAAATTTTTATTTTGTATAACTTAACGACTTTTATCTAAAGAAACAGGAAAACGCAAATATATATATATATATATATATGTACATACAGTATATATATATATACAGTATATATATATTCATATGTATATATATATATACATACTCGTATATATTAAATACTATTAAACAGAATTTAATGACTTTCAACATTGTTGAAATAAAATCCGGGCAACTGGACTTTGGTGCACTAAAGTTATTATTTTCAGACGTTTCGGCCTCACCTTTGGAGGCCATCTTCAGCGAATAAAACTATTCAACACAACTGACACGATGTTCGTCAGTAACCAAAGATGGAACTGCGGTTACTGACGAGCATCGTGTCAGTTGTGTTTCATCGTTTTATTCACTGAAGATTACCTCCAGAGGTGAAACCGAAACGTCTGAAAATAATAACTTTTTTCTTTTATAAAATTGCTAAACTGCTATAATTGTTATTATTTAGACAAAGCTTTTCGTCATCACTGACATCTTCAGGTCTTAAACAACTTTTTTTTTTTTTTTTTTTTTTTTTTAGGCCCCTCCCCTTATGTAATCGTCTTTCCTATTGGTTCTAGCTACCGCTCTTCACGGGAACTTTGTCTACATTTTTCCGTTAGGCATTTTACTAACGTCCGTCAAATTGTTTTACGAATCTCCCGTTAATTTCTTCATGTAATATTTTACTTTCTGACTTATAATCTTTTACATTTCGTCATTTTTAGTGTGTTATTCTTATTATTTTAATTTATTTTTGTTTATTGTTTAATATATAATAAAATATTTCTTCATTTGTAAAATCCACTTTTATATTCATTAATTTATTCTTATCTTCTTTTTTAAATTTTAGTATTTCTAATTCTTCTATTAGTTTTCTTTTTTGCGGATTGTTTTCTATTTTGATTATTTCCATATTTTCATTTGGATTTATAAATTTATGGCCTGATTCATTGAAGTGTCTTGCATATAGCGAGTTCGTTGTTCTAACGCCTTCTCCTTTTGCATGTTCATTCATTCGAATTTTAAATTTTCTTCCAGTTTCGCCCAGATATATCTTATTACATTCCCCACATTTTAATTTGTATACGCCGCTTTTTTCTGTTGTTTAAGACCTGAAGATGTCAGTGATGACGAAAAGCTTTGTCTAAATAATAACAATTATAGCAGTTTAGCAATTTTATAAAAGAAAAGTAAGGATGGCTGCTAATTTAAACAATACGAAGAATAATAACTTTTTAGTGAACCACAGGCCAATAACCCGGATTTTATTTCCAACAATGTTGGATCCGGCCGTGAGAAGCTTAGAAATAGACTTTGAACTTGTTTTAATGACCTTAGAAAGTTCAAAACATGTGGGTATGCTGAACAGTATAACTTCCCTTTTCAAATGAGTTAAATCTCTTTCATTCTCTTTTTATCACTAAAAAAATTAATAGTTCACCTAAAACAGTTCTAATCTGAATTTACAATTACATCTTATGTTCTGAAAGTAGCGGACATTCCATTATGCCATTACAGTTTGGTTAAAACGTGTGCAAAATCTCGAGGTTGTGCCTTAAATACGTTTCAAGATGTACCAAATTTTATCTTTGAAAACTGAAAAAGCCAATATTCAGAATACGGCTTTCAAAGTTGTCACTCGTCTCTCATAACAAAAATTGTTTTTTTTTTTATAAACTTCTTGATAACGTTTTTATTTATCACTAAGAATAACTTTATTTATTTTATTTATAACTAATTTATTTACGCTTATTCACTGCATCTACACATGATAAAACATTTTTATAAAAATTAGTATGTCATATAATCTTTGTTAATATGCCTTATAGGGAAATCACTACACTAAATTTATACTAATGTTTTCACTTTCTGCTGCTCCATATGACAGTCCTTCTTTTTTTCTCTCTGCCTCTTGCAGCTGAGCAACTTTTAGCCTTTTTTATTGTAAATTTCATATTTTGAATACTTACAAAGTTACATAAGCCACAATTTGTTCTTGTCAAATTTGTAGTCTTATCAGCTGTACTCGCTGTAGGATTTACACCAGCATTTTCTTGAAAAGTGGCTAGGTATTCATAACTCCAGTGTTATACTCACATACAGCTTCATACAGATCAGATTCTAACTTTACTTTTGAAGTAATACATCTAACCTAACACTAACCTAACCTTTATTATAGTACACAAACGGATAATACAATTTTAGAACAGGTTGCAAATTTTTGTTACCTTGGGAGCACCATCACTTATAAGAATTACTATTTCTTTTATGAATTTGCTAACTGCTATAATTTTTTATTGTTCGACTAAGCTTTTCGTCATTACTGACATCTTCAGGTCTTAAACATCCTCGTTGTTTAAGACCTGAAGATGTCAGTAATGACGAAAAGCTTAGTCGAACAATAAAAAATTATACCAGTTAGCAAATTCATAAAAGAAATAGTAAGGATGGCTGCTAATTTAAACAATACTTATAAGAATTGATATGGATATGGTATAGAGATTAAGAGAGGAATAGCTCTAGCAAAGCAGGCGTTTCAGAACAAAAAGAATTTACTTACAAATAATTACTTAAGTATGGAGGTTAGCAAAAGGTTCGCAAAAACATTTGTGTGGAGCGTCTTAACTTATGGGTGTGAAGCGTGGACTCTCGGCAAAATAGATAGGAGAAAGCTGGAAGCAATGGAAATGTAGGTCTGTAGGAGAGCGGCGAGTACGAGTTGGATGGATAAGAAAAGTAAGGAGCAAGGCCTCGCAGAAGTGAACGAAGATAGATCACTTTCAAAAATGATTGAAAGAAGAAGGGAAAAATTGATCAGGCACGTGTACGACACAATCAATTCTTAAGAAACATTTTTGAAGGAAAGGTGTTGGGGGGGGGACTACGAAGACGACCAAAAGCAGCGCTATTGAAAGACATAGGAAAGGAGATGAACTTCCTATCGTACTTCGACTTAAAGAGGAAAATGATGGACAGAGAGACAAGACTTCCAAAGGCCAAGTGAATATCGGAGAATGAGTACTTTAGTTATTGGATATTTTTGAAATCCGAACAATATTAGTAGGAAAACTTGTAGAAAGGAGGATGCCTGCCTAAGGCTGGACAGATGGGCTGAATTAAGCTGCATACTGAAAATGGGCAGAGAGCGCTCGACAGCTGAGGTGAAAGCAACTCTCCAGGAATAGATCAGCCCGAAGTAAAAATCCTGGCCCTTCAGGTTGGGGGCAGGTGCGGATTTATACTTTTGCCGCCTAGGGACTACCGGCAACTTGTCGCCCCCTCCCCCCACCTGCTTCCAACCACCAAGTTGACGGAGGAAGCTGGATGCTTCACTCTTGTAGCTGCCTTTTCTCTTTCGTCATTCGAAATAATTGTATGTGCTTCTATTAATTTATCCCAATCTTTTTTTAATACCCTACAAGCATCATCCCGTGCAGACTAACATGTTTTGGACAACGCTTTTAAGGTTAGGTTTTCTTTTTTACTTAGACACCCCGTGAGTAGGCCTACTTCCAATCTTTTGGTAGAGAATGAGAAAAAGTTACAAGGATTATTAAGAAGCATGAAAAAATCACGACTTTCCTTGCAACTGCTAGTTGAATGCTTACAGACTATAATTCAGTGAATGAGCACTGCAAGAGGAGCACATTTCCGTCGGTGTTATTTCTCGTATAGTGGCTTGTAGTCCAGTGTACACCCTAGACATGTTGGATGCATTATCGTATGACTGCCCCCTGCAGTTTTTTATGTCAATGCCGTATTTATTGAGGACAGCTGTAACAGCGTTGAACAACCCTTCTGCTTTGTGGCCTACATTCGGTAGAAAGCAAAGGAGTCTTTTCTACGGGTATTCCCTTTTCGGTAACATATTTTCACGACGGTCTACTTGATCGTCGTATGGTACAGTGGAAACAAAATACAAGACACCAATTAAGTCACTAATCACCAGCTTTAATTTTCACAGTAATATCGCCCGATAATAACTCGGACCGCAGTGTAAATATATCGCAACTATAACTGAAAACTGACGCCTTGTCTTTATGCAACGCTTACAGACTAGAAGATTCCAAACTACGTCTTATCTCTAAACTACGACGTAGATTAACTTGACACAGTCCGCGCGGCTGGCGGCTTCCATAAAAGTCTCGCGAATGCGTCAAGAATTACGTACGCCACACAGATTCCGCTGGATTCATCTGGAACATTCGACACACATAGATTGTTCTGTGATATCGTAACAATATCTTATTATTACGGCCAGTTGATCTACATGGGAAATGTCTGGCGTTGAGTCGACTACCAGAGAAAAATACTTTGCAGCTTTTATCTCTGTTAAAATTTCTTCTGTGACTTTATGGCTCAGTAATTTGAGGAATTCCTCGTAACTAGAAGATGACAAGTATGAAGTATGGCCTTGACCTGGATTGCCGTACTTGGCAATGTGGTTAAGAAAGGATCGAAATCGGATATTAACTCTATACACATAACAAAATTTCCACAATTGTGAAATGACCCAAATCTCTCTCGAAGTGCCCTTTTAGAGGTAGACCAGCAGCAGCTAGGCACCTAACAACAGCAACTACTCATTTCAACACATTTCGCCAATATTTTTCTTCACCCTGAGCCTGGATCAAAAGCTGAGAATCAATTCTTTCTGCTATGGTCATTCTTTTCTTCATTACTAAGACGCATGACTTATGGTCTGATGAATTCTCATGGCTTTTTAAATACTCGATACCATGCTTCCAATCATCAAAGCCTTTTTTTCTAATTTTGAAATTACTCCAAAAAGTTGGCGCGGTATACAAAAACGTTTTCCAGAACTTTCTGAGTACATTAGGTAAGATCGTTTTACTTCCTGTACATTGATTAAGCTAGTTTTAAACAGGGTTTAAGTTAGACAGCGATGTTATCCCACAATGAATCTTTTTGAACGGCTAAACTCTACTTTGGAAATGTCTTTAATTATTCCATTTTTTAGGACATGTTCTCGAGTGTTGTCATTGATAGGCCATAAAGCAGGGTCATAAACCATAGTGTTGCTACTGTGCTTATAATCTTTATCATCATATATATCATAGTGTTCCGTGGTAATTGTGTTCGTCTGAGGAATTGGATTAGAAAAATCTTCATTATTGACCAGTTCAGTAAGGTTAGGCCTACACTCAGTATTGGAATTATTGAAATCATCCTCCTGTTGTTCTTTGATTGGCGTTTCTATTTCATTTCTATTTACAATTTCAACTGCATTAGGATGTTATATTTGGGTCTAATTCGATTGGAGGAAAGTCTTTTGTTTGGTCAGATTTTTGGATTTCCACGTTGTTTTCGCTATCAGATGATGGGTTTTCGAAAAAAGTTGAAAATTTTTCTAGTCTTCTTTACTGCTTCCTGTTCTTTTTCTATCTTTGCTAATGCCGCTTTTCTATAAGCAGCGCCACTATGGCGCTTTCTCCCGTCGCTCATGGTTATTTCATTAAAACGTCTGGAAAACGTCGATTATAGAAGCCGGGCGTGACGGACAAAGGCTGACCAAGATACAGAGTGGTTCACTTGGTAGTGAGGGGGGGGAGTGTTCATTTTCAGGCCCCAACCACGGAACGTCTTATGTAGGTAAATATTACATAGTTCTCTGTAATATGCATCTAAATAGTTTATTCATTATTTATAGATTTTAACGATTTTAACGATTTTAACAGAAAAAGAGACGCATAAAATGAGAATTACAAACAATGACGTGGCGAAGAAGCTACACAAGTTTCACCACGTGTGTGGGACCATAAGGAGAACTCTAGGATTAATGATAAGAAACAAACACGCCTTAAATTGTGCAAGGCGACGGTCCTCTCTAATGATAAGAAACACGCATTAAATTGTGCAAGGTGACGGTCCTCACTAATGATAAGAAACACGCCTTAAATTGTGCAAGGCGACGGTCCTCTCTAATGATAAGAAACACGCATTAAATTGTGCAAGGCGACGGTCCTCTCTAATGATAAGAAACACGCCTTAAATTGTGGAAGGCGACGGTCCTCTCTAATGATAAGAAACACGCCTTAAATTGTGCAAGGCGACGGTACTCTCTAATGATAAGAAACACGCCTTAAATTGTGCAAGGCGACGGTACTCTCTAATGATAAGAAACACGCCTTAAATTGTGCAATGCGACGGTCCTCTCTAATGATAAGAAACACGCCTTAAATTGTGCAAGGTGACGGTCCTCTCTAACGATAAGAAACACGCCTTAAATTGTGCAAGGCGACGGTCCTCTCTAACGATAAGAAACACGCCTTAAATTGTGCAAGGCGACGGCCCTCTCTAATGATAAGAAACACGCCTTAAATTGTGCAAGGCGACGGTCCTTTCTAATGATAAGAAACACGCCTTAAATTGTGCAAGGCGACGGTCCTCTCTAATGATAAGAAACACGCCTTAAATTGTGCAAGGCCACGGTCCTCTCTAATGATAAGAAACACGCCTTAAATTGTGCAAGGCGACGGTACTCTCTAATGATAAGAAACACGCCTTAAATTGTGCAAGGCGACGGTCCTCTCTAACGATAAGAAACACGCCTTAAATTGTGCAAGGCGACGGTCCTCTCTAACGATAGGGAACACGCCTTAAATTTTGCAAGGCGACGGTCCTCTCTAATGATAAGAAACACGCCTTAAATTGTGCAAGGCGACGGTCCTCTCTAATGATAAGAAACACGCCTTAAATTGTGCAAGGCGACGGTCCTCTCTAATGATAAGAAACACGCCTTAAATTGTGCAAGGCGACGGTCCTCTCTATTGATAAGAAACACGCCTTAAATTGTGCAAGGCGACGGTCCTCTCTAATGATAAGAAACACGCCTTAAATTGTGCAAGGCGACGGTCCTCTCTAACGATAAGAAACACGCCTTAAATTGTGCAAGGCGACGGTCCTCTCTAACGATAAGAAACACGCCTTAAATTGTGCAAGGCGACGGTCCTCTCTAATGATAAGAAACACGCCTTAAATTGTGCAAGGTGACGGTCCTCTCTAATGATAAGAAACACGCCTTAAATTGTGCAAGGCGACGGTCCTCTCCAGACCTCTCTACGGGTCTGAGAATTTGACTTTAACGAAATTATTGGCCAGGCGTATTAAAGCGGCCGAAATGATACTTCTGAGGCATTACTCTTCAAGATCGCAAAACAAATGTCGACGTACGGCAGAAATTGAATACTAAGGGTATATAGTTAATAGGATTGCCTAATATCGGCTGAAAATGGTTGGAACATCTTTACCGAATGGATGCTGAATGCCTGCCGCATCCCCAAACAACAGCTGAAAGTACGGAGAGGTGTGCGACATGACCTACTCCAGTCTATCTGCTTGGGAACAGAATAAACCATTTTTGGGTAATCCTTGCTTCTGCTGCTGATGATGATGATGATAAAACGAGAAAAATCACAGTTTCATTCATTTGGAATTATGATATGTAGTTTTTCAGTTTTTTTCTCACTCATTGTTGATTTAAGATAATTCTTTATCAACTTAAATTCTAAGGAGAAAGTTGAACTGTATTGTTTAAAGTTGACTTCCTACATCGTTTAGAACTGAATTTCAGGAAGCTCACTTAACTTAACATGAATATCGTAATTCCTATCATAGCCAGTACGATTTCCCAAATAATAAATGTACTGGGAAATGCTCAACAATGAGAACAGGAAGCAGATCAGAGTGGCTGTATACGCTCCTTTGCGGACGATCAGGTTGTCGTTTCTAACGATAAATATGATGCCACGTTTATGGTGAGAAACGTAATGGAAGAATGTATAAAGTGTGATCTTGAAATTAATTTACAGAAAAAATATTTATGTTTAGAGGAAACATTGATTCGCATCGCCCTAGACTGTAGGATTATAAAACACTGCCATGAATATACCTAAATATCTGGGAAGCGAAGATAGATCGAGCGACATAGATATCAACTATAGGCTCATTCAAGGACGAATGGCTATTCAAAAGCTAAACTCTTTGGTCTGGTCATCAAAAATTAAAATGAATGTTACAATTAATTTTATCATTTTCTATGTATGTAACTCGAAAGTTTCTTGCAGTAATTATGTTTATTATGTATATATTATTAAATATTGTTTCTTCTGCAAGTAGTTGTATTATGTTTTTATCGTTTCAATTTAGCTGACGTATAGTACGTTTCATTAAAATAAATCAGAATCATCAGCGGCTTATAAACAGTTACATCAATTGTTTGTTAAACAATTCGTTTACAAACCTCTGGTGATGCTGATTTGTTTCGGTGAAATGTACGTAAGGGTAAACTGAAACGACAAAAACATAATACAACTACTTGCAGAAGAAACAATATTTAATAATATACATAATATTATAAAATTAATTTGTATAAAACAATTGTACAGCCAATTACAACATTGAGTTTATAATACCAATTTAAACATTTCACTAGATATAGTGTATATTAATAAAATTCTGTGTAAACATTTACAGCCTTTATAAAGACCTAAAAACGCTTCAACAGAAGCTGTGAGGTCCAATTTTATTAGTGATTATCAAATCCCAACAGACTGACAGTCGAAAGCCCTTCTAGTTTTCCCAAACACAGGCAAGTCCTCTCAGCTCCCCCCCCCCAAAAAAATTAGTACATTTCGTGGTTTTTAACAATCTAATGATATACAACTAAAAGTAGTTTCGCTATTGGGGGGGGGGGGGGATGAGACTAGCTTGTAGGTTGGACTCCCTATTCTCCACAGTACAAATGAGAAATTCAGTATTCTTACCATATAATTTTATAAATAATTTGCATCTCAAAGGTTTAGAGAAAACCGATGTGAAGTAAATCGCAAATAGGCCTACGTTTATTTACAAAATGTCAAGTGATTTTCGTTGTCAAGAAAATTGCAACTTTATTTTATTAACTTATAAATATTTGTAATTCCTTTTATTTCTACAGTCCCCCCCCCCCCGTTAGACAACCCGGACGCCCCAGACTCCTCCAGACCGTCATGTTGATGGCGAACTCAGTGCGGACGCTCAGTCAACGTAGGTTACTAGGTGACAGGGCTCCTGACCACAACACCCGACCTCCAAGTAGCTGGATTACAGGAGCTGAAGAAACAACTTCCTGATCAACTATATTTACTGTTGAAATCATATGTGCAAGATAGACACTTCCAAATCAAAATCGAAGACACTGTGTCAGTAATCTCTCCTATAAAGTCGGGAGTGTCTCAGGGCAGCGTTCTGGGGCCATACTTATATCTTATATTTACTGCCGACCTACCTGTGACAGACAACACTACCACCGCCACCTTCGCTGATGATACCGCTATCCTCGCAGTAGATCCCAACCCGGAACGAGCCTCTGAGAAACTGCAAAGCCATCTTTACCTCCTGCAAGATTGGTTCCAGCGGTGGAGGATCCGAGTTAATTCTGCAAAATCCACTCAAATAACCTTCACCATGAAACGTAGCTCTTGTCCACAAGTCACCATAAACGATGCCCACATACCTATAAAATCAGAAGTTAAATACCTGGGGCTGCATTTGGACAACAAATTTACATGGAAAGCCCACATTCAGGCTAAGAAACAACAACTCAACTTAAAAGCTAAGCAAATGTACTGGCTCATAGGTAGAAAATCTCAGCTATCTCTCGCAAACAAAGTCATCATATATAAAGCTGTGCTCAGACCAATCTGGACTTACGGTATAGAATTGTGGGGCTGCTCTAAACCTTCCAACACATAGATTCTGCAGACAGTTCAGTCAAAAATCTTGCGTTGCATAACGAATGCTCCCTGGTTCATCTCTAATTATACTCTTCACAAAGACTTCAACATTTCATACATTTCTGATGTCATCAAGATGCACGCCGCTAAGTACAGGAACCGCAACATATGACACAGCAATAACCTGATCAACGAGCTCCTCAATCCATCACTGGATGTAAGAAGGCTGAAGAGACAGTGGCCAGATGACCTGACCCGGTGAACGTGGTAATCATCGCTGGATGGTCCCCACCTCAAGTGACGACTTATACATCACTTTTACTTATTACTCTGTGAAATGAGTAGATTGTAAAACTGCATTATAATAAATTAAAAAAAATTCTACATTTATTATGTGAGCTAAATTTTGATACACGGAACAGGCTTACAAATAGATCTATGTTAAGTGATTATGGAATTCCGATGAAACTTTTAACACCACTGGAGGAGAGTTGATCCCCTGATCCCCCCCCCCTCACGTAGTACTCCACTGTTCACAGTCACGTTCAAGAAGCCGCACTTCCAGCTAGTCGAATTTCGCAAAACTCTTGCCGCAGTAACTGCATTGCTGGGTGCTGTTACATAGACTGTAACAGTGACCTTGATTGATCAACGTGGAAGTGCGTATCAAGTAGCAGTGTGACCAGAGTCCAATGCCTCGCTGTTGACCACTTTACTAGTTACACTTCCCTGTTGGCTGTCTTACGCAGACCACGCCCAATCCTGTTATTAATGGCCCTTAACATTCATTGACAAATAAAATAAACTGTTTATAATTATACAAAGAAACACGCTACAGACTACATTCCAGTTCATTAAGTACAAACTGCTTTGTTTCCTTCTTGCATCTACCCTCCTTGTTATGGTACTTTGGATAGAGTAATTTGTCTCATACAGTCCACGTACTATTCAGACTAGAGTGCAACTGTGAAAACAAAAATGCAATACTTATTGGTTAGAGCAAAGAGAGGCGAACTGAAGAAAGTTAAGTGTAAAGAGGCTGGAAGGAAAAGTAGTAGTGTACTTTTAAATTGATTAAAATTGTTTCTTCTTTATTAAGACTGGGCTAAGCCCATTTAACAGTTTACATTTCATAAATAATCACAACGTGTAGGGTGGGTGTCCTGTCCAAAAACTAACCACTTTCTTCTTTTAATGCCTGTCACTCGACACACTGCACTAAGTCAAACGTCTTCATCCTGTATAACATTCGCACAAGTTCACTGTTGTCGAGACGTTGAAGCATCTCGACGTTCTCGTGTTTATGTAAGCGTTTCTCATGCTTCTTGCCGAAATACTAAACTTCATCTTTGGCTGAAGAAATGTTTAAATCCACGTGAATGTCCTCATTTTGTACGTACCATGGGGTATTAACAATGCATTTTAGTACTTTATTTTGAAATGTCTGGATATTTTTTTCTGTTACTTTTCTTCGTGCACCCTCAGAGTTGTACACCATATGTCCAGACAGGTTTAATGATTTTTTTATATACCAATAGTTTATTATGTACAGGCAACTCAGATTTCGTCCGAGGAGACATTTTTGTGAATTTCTACTGAAGATCGGTTCTTTTCTTTTTTACGTGTACCTTCTAGCGTAACTTAACATCTAACGTCATGCTTAAGGACTTTTCGCTGTTTTCATGTGGTGTTACTTGTTGGTTGACGGCCACAGGCATAATTATACCTCAGGAATCATACCATCCCGTAAGTCACAAGATGGCTGCACTAAACTCATTTTGTTATAGGGCAATAAAATACTTAGAAGATGATTCATGTAAAAAAGAAGAGTTAACAAGAATAGAAGAAATAGCGAAAAATAATAATTATAAACCAGGGATAGTAGAGAAAATTGTAAAAAGAATAGAAGGAAATAGTAAACAAGAAGAGAAGAAAGAAAAGAAAAACATAGGATCAATAACGTATCTGGGATTTCAAACGAGGAACATAATCAAGTGCTTTGAGAAACACAATATAGATGTAGCGGTGAAAGAGACAAAGTCAGTTTTTGATTATATAAAGAATAGTAGTACTGAAATAACGCCTGGATGACAGAAAATCGGTGTTTATAAGTTGAACTGTAAACAGTGTGATAAGGTTTACCTGGGTGAAACAGGACGTAAGTTCGAAATTAGATTGAGAGAGCATGCGAGAGGAGAAGGAGACAGAACTACGAATTCGCTCTATGCGAGACATCTTAATGAAACAGGGCATAAATTTTTAGACCCAACAGAGAACGTTGAAATAGTAAGGTTAGAGAATAACATAATTGTATGAAGAATTAGAAATATTAAAAGTAAGGAAAAGAATAGGAATGCGCTGTTGAATATAAAGACTGAATTTAGTAATGAGGATATATTTTACTATATTTTGAAAGAGTAATGTATAAAAGGTGTAATAAGGTTACAGGATATGTGTTCAGAAGGTAGAAAGCTGTAGGAGTTTTCTAGAGGGTACTGTATGTGACGAGGTCAAGTTGACTAAGTAAGGGGCGGGGCTAACAAGGACTGGGCGGTAAGTAATGCCTCCTATTGGTTGAATGTAACCGGTTATGCGTGGGAGGGTTAGTGTATATATATATATATATATATATATATATATATATATATATGGTGTTACTTCTTGGCTGATGGCTACAGGCAGGTAATTAATTTTCCTGCTGGTAAAATTAACGTGCACTGACTTGTCTTAATTTACTTTTATCTGTCATCCTTTAGTGAAAGAACTGTCTTTGTCAGTAGCTGTTTATAGTTTCCCAGTTACTTCTTCAAAGCTGCTACCATCTGCAATAATGGCAGTGTCATTAGCGAAGGTAGTAATTACGCCCTCTTCACAGGTTGGTATATCATTCTTATACAGCTGGCATAAAGTTGGTTCTAATACGCTGTTTTAGTGTAGTTTTAAGTTGATTAAAATCGTGTTAGTCGTCTCATGGTTGGCATTAATATACTGTAGCGTTTTAACGTGAGTAAATAATAGTAATGGCTCTTATAGAACCACCGAATTAGTTTAGGGGCACCAGGCGGGGTGAATTCCCCAAGTAATCCGTGTGGCCAGAATTACGCTTCAACCGGCCGTTACTACTCTAGGATGTCATCATCTTCAACAAGGATTAAACCAAAAACGGTTTGTCCTAAACAGATGTACTAGAGCTGGTCATTAAAAGGCTTCTTCGGACCTCCAACACCGGCTTATAATTCGGTAGTTGTTTGGGAATGCGACAACTACTGACATACATTTCAGCGTGGACAACCGTATCGAGTATACTCATAATATTCAGTTCAAACCGCATTTCTTCTGTGATATTGAAGAGTATATCCTGCCGCGAGGATGAGAAATGTCATTTCGGCCGCCTGAATACGACTGACCCGGGATTTCATTAACCTTCAATACTCATAGAGACGTTCGTTAAAGTCTCCAAGCCGTAATATCCAAACCGTATCCAAACGGCTGAAATGAGATTTCTCAGGCACGTTGCAGGAAATGCTCTCCATGATCATGGAAGAAACACAGTTATAAGGCAGAGATTGAATATTATGAGTATACTCGACAGGATTTCCCAGTATCGGCTGAATTGGTGGGAACATCTTTGCCGAATGGGTGAGGGCCGCATCCCCAAACAACTATGGAACTATAAGCCGAAGGGACGGGTAGTTTTGGGACGTGCGAGGAAGCACTGGAGTGACCAGCTCTAGACTTTTCTTGTTGATACCGGCACAAACCAACCTTGGTTTAATCCTTAAAGCTGATGATGGCTTTCGTTAAAGTTCTATTCCCTAAAGTTCACAGAGAAGTGTGGAGAGGGACATCACCTTGTAAAGCTTCAGCCGTGAAAACTGGTCTCTTTTGTCCGAAAAAAGACAGCCAGTTCCCAGGGTTGGATGAAGGTTGAGGAGCTCTCAGCGTTTCTGCAGCCAAGACGGTACTGCGTGGTAAAGTGCCACATCCTACAAGAGGTGACCCTAAAGATGCAGAACAGTACGGATCTAGACCTGAAGGTTAATGAATATTGATATGGTTGAGGGCAGCAGTAGCCACCAGTACAAAGTTATCTTTGGAATATTGTAGGCGTGATTCTAGTCGGCAGTAACACTGCGTACAGGGAAATCTGGTCTCTTTACTACGGTAAGACGGCAAGTTTATGGTAAAAACCTAGACAGAAAATTGGCCTGGACGTTAAGGCCGAAGGTGTTTACTGGATGCTACTGTAAGGGACATGTTGGTTACTAAGTTCTCCCAAAGACATTATCCCGGCTATTCATTTTCACAGACGCTGTTCATTTGACCTGGACATTGATTTTATGATCCTGCCTGGGAATCATAAATGGAGCCCCTATGTTAGCGTCCAGGCGCTATACTCGCTGTTCTATTTAGCAGATGCGTAATACGTTATGAGTAGCGTATTATTTTCGCCATTGGTTATTTTCGTCAATGACATTTTCATAACTAGCGAAATGCCGCGCCGTTAGGTCATCAATTCAACTGCACAGAGGCTCACGTGAAACAAAACCTGCTTTTACTGTAAACCATAGTTTTCAGAGCGCGGAGAAGGAGATGCTTTCTTTCGCTTTACATAACCAATGAACAACAAAGATCTCATACGACTAGACTTATTCCAATGAACTACATTATTTTGCCAACGGTCAAATAATATTAATATTGGTGAAACAAAATAGGAATAATATGTACGCCTCGTTTTGTAACTCTAGGTGGAACACTATTTGTGAGTTCAAAGGATTAATAATGCGCAGCTTACGCCTCTGTTGAACGTTGGTGTTGCTATTACTTCTTCTACTCAGTTTCGACTCTTGCCTGCAAGTTGGAGAACGCCGGAAATCTGAGCGACTCTGGGGCTGTAGTACAAAATCCCAGATGGTAGTAAGCTCAAGACAGACGAAAACGGGGTTAAATCCAGATCATCAGTGGGTTAAGCTCAAGTTTAAGTAAGTCAGCCTGGAATGAAGATTACCTATGAAGCCTAAAACAAAGTCGGCTATTATAATGAAAAACACACACACTTACGCTACGGTTTGATGTTTTGAATCTGCGAAAGAGAAATAACTGGAGGCTACAACCACGATGGTGGGCCAACATGATGCGAGAGAGTTACTGGATATCAGTAACCGGTAGTCAGTGTCACAGCGTAGGGGTGTTTGGACGCGGATGTTGAAGAAATCTAGGGTCCGATAAAAGACTATAATGCGCAGAAAGATGGAGAAAAAGTACTATTGCTTAAATTCCTTATTGCTTGCTTTTATTCAATACCAAGAAGCGTTTCATTTGCACACGTTCCGAAAAGAAAAACTTAGGAATATTTGTGGTCTGTCACTGTACATTTTCAACTGTGTACGGTAATTAGTTGTCTGTCGGGAATATCCCCTGCACAGAGACTACTAATCTGTTGGCCGAAACATTTAAATCCTGCTAAGCACATCGGACGTAACTATTGTATCCCTATCGGTCTTCTAGCGAAGCAGCGGATAGCTGTGCATCTTAGGAAAGCTGAGGTCGCCAACGAGATGGTGAAACATGAAGAGAGGCTCCGCAACCTTGAGAGGTGGTACAGAACTTCGGACGACGAGGGTACGGACCGCGATGCTGAGGCCGTAGATTGAGAGAAACCATGGGGATTTCGGTTTCTACTTGACGCAGCTTCTGAGCGGTCATGGATACTTCAGATCATACCTCCAAAAAATGAGTAAAACCTTGTCTGCAGACTGTCTGTACTGTCCTAGTATAAAGGATAACAAGGAGCTTACTTTCTTCAACTGTGATAGGTGGGCCACGACAATAGTATTTCTGGTTGCGGATAAAGGAATTTTTGCTCCAGATGACATCGCCAGAGCCATGCTAAGAAGGGAGGACCTCTATAATTGTGTAGCACATTAAGCAGATGGCATCCTTCGGGTGAAGAAGGAAGTCTTAAAATATCTATAAAGTATATCAATGTAGATGTGACTCCGTTTGGCGCAGCAAAATGGTTTAGTCTGATGTAGTGTGATAAATGGTCCCAGGCTAGGTCTGATGTAATGTGGTAAACGGTCCCAGGCTAGGTCTGATGTAGTGTGATAAACGGTCCCAGGATAGGTCTGATTGAGTGTGATAAACGGTCCCAGGATAGGTCTGATGTAGTGTGATAAACGGTCCCAGGCTAGTGTTCATTCGACGAAGGAGGGGTTTTAGTGAGTAGTTCCACACTTCATGCGTTATTTCATTTCCCCTCCTCTTTAAAAAAGGAGAAACCCCTGTCTTGTAAGCTCCCATGAAAAGTATATGTAATATGACCTTATGGCCTGAAGCAGGTTCATACGGTATCTTCTCAAAGATGGTACACTTATAGAGATTAGAGCGACGACTCTATAATTTCCCTTCTAGAAGTCGGGCAACATCCACATCGGTGCGTCTCCGACCGATTTCGGCCACCTGTAGCTAGTTCCCGGTGTATCAAGATCTGACGCCTTTCAAGGTTAGCTTAGGCGAAGCAATAAAAATTACCTACAAGACGTAAAACAAAAACTCGGAGGAAATGGGTTATACGTAAAAAACACAGGCGACAGCTTGGTGATTTGAATCTACAAAGGAGAGATAACGGACACCATCTTTCACCTTCGGATGACTTTAACAGGCAGAAAGACAATGAAGCAGTTAACGAGCGGTTCTATAGCAATTAGTGCGCGTCGTATTAATGCGATTGTTATCAAAGTGTTGTGCTTCAGTATATTTATTAATTTAATAACTCTATTTTTTATTTTTTGTATTCTTTTTATATAGCCTAAAGGTACCATATAATGTTATTATTTATATTCTTAAAACGATCGATTTCGGTCACAGACCTTCGTCAGGTTATTTAGCACATTTGTTCACAATATTATAAAACACTATTATTTATAAAAACGAATTTGTAGACATTGTTAATTTTGATACATATGTTGTTGTCTAAAGCTTCCTAAGAACTGATTCTGTTATAGAGTGTTCATGTTTACATATTATATCAGCTGATTACTGAGTGTTGATTTTGTCGTAATATTTCAAAAGTGATATGATTTTTGAAGTCTGTCATAACGTTTAATAGATTTTCATGGCCCTCTTCTTTTATATGTTTGTATATTCGGTATTCTTCATATATATTTGATCCTATTTTGTCACTCCATGTTTTCAATAGCCTACGGTTAAATGTTGCTGTATTGGACCATATTCACAAGACTAGTTTTATGTGTTTGGCTACCGTTGAGTTCGGATCTGAGTGTTGAGAATGTTTTGTATGTTCAATATATCTGTGTTTAAATGATCTTGAAGTGAATCCTATGTATTTTTTGTTGCACTGTACATTACATTCTGTCGAGTTCGCAGGTTGACATTGATATTGGTAGACTCCAGCTTTTTCATAAATGTTTTCCTTTTTTGTACTGTTTATTTTCAGATTGTTGTAGATGTCATTGCTTGTTCTGAATGCTAGTTGATAGTCGTATTTTGTAAATGTTCTGGCTAATTTTTGAGAGTTGTTGTCAATGTAATGTGCAGGTATATAGGTTTTCTTCTTTTTAATTGATGTGTTATTTGTTTTATTTCTTTTTTGTTTTTTAATGATTTTATCGATCATTTGAGGCTGATATCCATTGTTTTGAGCTATTTGTTTTATGATGTGTATTTCTTTTTCGTATTGTTTCTTGCATAGAGGATATGTGAGGGCTCGATGTATCATGCTGTTGTATGCAGAAATTTTGTATGAGTAGGGATGGTTGCTCTCTGCGTGAATGGTAATATCTGTTTGAGTATCTTTTCTTTATATAGAGAAATGATATTTGCTTGCATGGCGTTTTATGGTAAGGTCTAGGAAGTTTATTTCGCCTTTATTCTCTATGTCTTTTGTAAATTTAATGTCGGAATTGATGGAGTTTTATGTATGCTAGAAGTTGGTTGATTTGTTTAGCAGTACCTATAAATAAACAGATGACGTCATCTACATATCTGTACCAATATTTGATGTGTTGTATAAATGGATTTTTGGTAGTGAGTATACAATTTTCTTCTAAGTGCTGTAGGTATATTTCACTTAAGGTTGATGAAAGTGGAGCCCCCATTGCAAGACCATTTTTGTTCTCATAGTGGTGATTTTCATATACGACATATATATGACAGACTTCAAAAATCATATCACTTTTGAAATATTACGACAAAATCAACATTCAGTAATCAGCTGATATAATATGTAAATATGAACACTCTATAACAGAATCAGTTCTTAGGAAGCTTTAGGCAACAACATATGCATTAGGCTTTTCAAAATTAACAATGTCTACAAATTCGTTTTTATAAATAATAGTGTTTTATAAAATTGTGAACAAATGTGCTATATAACCTGACGATGGTCTGTGACCGAAATCGATCGCTTTAAGAATATAAATAATAACATTATATGGTACCTTTAGGCTATATAAAAAGAATACAAAAAATAAAAAATAAATTGAATTATAGGTACCATTAATAAAAAACGATAAGTGTAAGTATAAAATACATCACATTATCATTAATTTAATAACTGTTTTAATTATTACCATAGGAAAACTGTTAACAAATGTGAATTTGTAGAGGAGCAAAGCGAGTTCTTAGTTTTAACTCTACCATTTGGCATTTGTCTATTTCTCTATCTGCCTATCTACTTGGCGTATGCCTTACGACAACCTTTGAACGCATCAACCGATTTTCGTAAAATCTGGCACGTGTGTACATACGTTTCTCTTACAATTCTTATTGTTTTTGAGATTGATTCCCCCCCCCCACCGCCACCACAGAAATAGGAGACGGGAGCCAAAAATGTGCGGGCCAAAATTAGAAATACTCACAGAAATCCATGTGAGCTTTCAAATTAAAGTAAATTTTAACAAAAATATGAATTTAGTATTAATTTTTTAAAGTTGCAAAATTTTTGGAATTCAGGACCTAAGAGTTGGGCAAAAGTTTGATAAATTACAAATTTCATGTGGGTATCAAATTAAAGAGATTTCAAAGCAGTCTGAATGTAGTGTACAGTTCTGGATAATTTCAGAATTTGACCACAGGCGGTTCAGTATTCTACAATAGTTAAGTCGTAAAGGTTATGCAGGATTAACATAACGTATGTGAGATAGCTTTGACGTTTAGTAGTTGCTCTGTACGTTCAACATGTGTGGCCACGATCTTGTGTGCCTAATACAAGTTCAGTATTACACTATCTAACACTTTCATGATCAATTACGACTATAAAGAGTTATTATTTAACAGAAAAAAAAGAAACATTTTCAATCATTTTGACAACGTTTCTGACTAAAAAACTAAAAAACATTCTGACTAAAACAAAAAACTTACTATTTTATTTTAAATATTTAAAATTAATTTTAACAATACAAGTTTTTATGTGTTGTTAAAATTACGGAAGTCGGTACATTCACCTTTCAAATGCTTTCATATTTTTTTCCCAAGACCATTTTTATGGTTATTATGATAATTTACATGTTGCAGCGACTGATAACAAGAGCCGTGTGTATCAAATTTTTACACGTATTGATATCTCGGAAACTGTTGATTTGAGTGAAAAAAGTTTGAAATAAACAATGTAAAGAACTGTATGCTCTTTCTTTTTGATCTCTTGTGTTTTTTTGTAACTTTGTTATTTTCCGACGTTATTACGAAAAAATGCATTTTTTGTTCCTTCCCCCTCACATTTTTCAGAATCCAACGATGGAATGCTTGCACACTTTTTTCAAATTCATTCTCTACCTTGTGTCTGGTTCCATCCCAAAACTCTCAAAGACGCTAATTAATTCGAGATTTTCTCTTTTTTGGCTTCAGCGACCGTACTGTAGACCTCTGCTAAGCATAGTTTTAAACATACTAAAGGTTTCTAAGGTACAGATCACAACGTGTGTTCTTAGGTTGTCTGAAGGAGACTCGATATGTCCAATAGACGTTAATGACTATTGACTGTCAATGAAGACGATGGAACTTTTCAGTAACATCTTGTTGCAGTTATTCGGCACCTCCACCGCGTATGACGTTATTAATCCAAACAATGATGCGTCCGTGACGTATCGTATCCGGTTAGTAGCATAATCGTTATTGTTTTTTGTTGTTCCCACCTTTCCTTTACGAAACTAATTCAATACTCAGCCAGTCGGCCTTTTTTTGGTCATTCAGCTACTGGGATCCAACCTTCCAATTGAGTGAGTAGAGTCAGCCAATTTTGTTCAAATCTGCCCTTTGTGCAGGAAACGTGACATACCATCGGCTTGGTCGAAGAGTACCGGCAGATTTGATTTACTCCAGGAACCTATCGTTCGCCGATGTCCTGCTGCCGATGTACTTAAAGAGTCGGAGGCTGACACTTCGTGAAAGTACCCAAGAAATACGTCTATACGACAGGGCCCCGCACGACATGCTTCGAGCGACACGCCCTTTTGTTCTTTCAAGTAAACTAATTAATTATTAATTAAAGCACATCTGGAACTCCAAGTTTCTAACACTCCAGACCGAAAAGAAAATGAACTTAGTTTATTCATTTATGTGACACAAAAACTTCTGTTATAATTAATGAGTGTATGGTAGCATATATGTAATAGATATTAACATTTAAATGCATGTTGGTTCTTGGTATCCAAGTCACGTAGGAATAGTAGATTATATAAATAAATCACCTTGTATCCGTCGTGTGACTTCGTTGTACGTCGATTAAAATGACGCGTTTCGGAACATATGCTCCATCATCAGAATAAATCACTCTATTGAGGTCGTTAACAGTTAAAATCACATGTTACACATAATATAACTCACTCGCTTTCTAAATGGTGCGCACCACAGCGAAGCCGATCGGACACTGAATTATTATCTGAGTGATTACGCCTAAGCAGGTTCAATGCTGTATCGTATAGCGGGTTGGATTTAAAATTTAAATGGTCATTCAATATGAAGTCTCGGCTGTTTATGTTATTATATGCTTTGTATATTTCGAACTCTTCTATTGCGTCCATGTAACGGCCTTTATAAACATAGACATAAACATAAACAACACGGATTTTATTAATAAATGTAAAGATGTCGATCTACTACCAAATTATAAGTTAGCATCGTTTGACATAGTAAATTTGTATACCAACATACCAGTAAAGGAAACACTAAATATCTTAAAAGAAAATTTATTACAGAATAATAAATTAAATACACAGAGATAAACGAGTTAAACGAGTTAATTGGTTTATTTGAAACTATTTTAGAACAAATTTACTTTGCTTTCAATAACCAATTTTTCATTCAGGATGATGGATTGGCCATGGGTTCACCTCTCTCTGGTCTATTGGCCGACGTTTACTTGAATTCTTATGAAAACTCTCATTTGCTCTCACATAACAAATACAAAAATTATATAATATTTTATGCACGTTATGTAGACGATACCTTTCTAATTTTCAATGGTACTGTACGACAGATCGAAAACCTAAAACATTATATGAATAGTATCAATAAAACATTCAATTCACGCTGGAAACCGAAGTGGATAATAAATTAAATTTTTTAGATTTGTCTGTCATTAAACACATAGATAAACTGAAATTTAATATTTATAGAAAACCGACCACCACTGATGTGACAATACATGCTGACTCTTATCATCCCTTTTCGCAAAAGTTGGCAGCTTATAATTACTTTATCCGCAGATTGTTGGCAGTGCCTCTCAGTGATGATGATTACCGTGAGCAGTTGAATACCATTAACCATATAGCCTTAGCTAACGGTTACAAAAACACGTTAATTGATAATCTCATCAAGAAACATAAAATTCGAAAATCCAAGCCCCCAGTAGACAAGGATACAAAAATAACATTTATTTCTACCACATACACACATATAATGCCAAAGATTCTAACCTCCACATTTAATAAATTGAATATTACCGCTACCTTCAAAACAAACAATAGCCTATTAAAAATACTACGTCACAGAAAACCCATACCTATAGAAAAGAAATCCGGCATATATAAATTATCATGTAACGGCTGCAACAGTTTTTACATTGGTCAAACAGGGAGAGGTTTCCTCAAACGATTTAAAGAGCACACACCAAAACGTCACCTAAATAATCTCACTCTGTTAAATAATATCAAGTCCAACTTTGCCCGCCACTTAATCTTACACAATCAAAATTATACCGATTTCAAATATAATTTGATACCCCTACATGCGTGCAACAAAGGCCGTTACATGGACGCAATAGAAGAGTTCGAAATATACAAAGCATATAATAATATAAACAGCCGAGACTTCATATTGAATGACCATTTAAATTTTAAATCCAACCCGCTATACGATACAGCATTGAACCTGCTTAGGCGTAATCACTCAGATAATAATTCAGTGTCCGATCGGCTTCGCTGTGGTGCGCACCATTTAGAAAGCGAGTGAGTTATATTATGTGTAACATGTGATTTTAACTGTTAACGACCTCAATAGAGTGATTTATTCTGATGATGGAGCATATGTTCCGAAACGCGTCGTTTTAATCGACGTACAACGAAGTCACACGACGGATACAAGGTGATTTATTTATATAATCTACTAGATATTAACATTTTGTAAACTGACAATAATTGATGCATCGACATTGATTTTCGTCCGCTGGCTGGCTTAATTTTTTACACTTAATATTTAAGGCTAATCTTTATTCTACTGAAATAAATCGATGCTGATTCTGCTCACTAAAACTTAGTACTAATTACTTTCTATTATGCCTTATTATTGCATTCAATGTAACATTACAGTTATTGGTGTCGAAGTAATTTTTGTGTTATGTCTGTTTGCGTCCAGCAGCTCATCATACAATGTAATACACATAACACTTAACACTCTGTGTTATGAACTGTGTAACCAAACTACAAAAACCTCAGAGCAACCCTAACGAGACGATTAAACCGTATGTTCAGAAGGCGTTTGAAAAAACTACATGGCGATGTGCCCATAACTAAGACAATAATTGTAAAATGGAAATAAAATAATAAGCACAATAGAATACAAAAATAATAATACCTTTATTACTTTAACCTACTGTGCAGTTTAGGCTGGTAATTTATTTTCCTTACATTTACTTGGTTTATATGAAGTAGGATTCTATTTCAATTAACGTCTTTCCTTCGGTTTCTGGAAGTTTAAAGTATAAGTACACGTATCCGATCAGGCCCACGACTCCGTAAAGAACGAACGTGCCCCACAAACCGAACAGTGTTCTGAAATCGATGTAGAACTTGACAACTACGAAGCAGAAGGCGACCGCAGTTGCAGCGGTCAACCCACCCGCGACACTGCGACCTCTGGAACATAATCACAATATTTATTTTGTAGCTGTAAAATAATAATTATAGTAATAATAATATTAAATGCGAAGGCAGGTTTACAAATATCTTTTAAAAGCCAGAATACACGAGTCTGGACACCAAAGATCTAACCTGCACAATGGAGACCAAATGTGGTGATCAGAAGACCTAAAAGTTATAGTCTTTGGTTGATTCTGACTCCGAACATCATTGAGAAGTCAATGATTGAAAACAAAAACTCCCAGAAAAATCGAGACAGCTTTCAGAATTTGACAGAAAACATACAAATCAAAATAGCCATCCTGTCAGGTCAAATTCAGACACTGCTGTGCGGAATATTAATACACGGCAGGGACAAACAGACAGAGAGAGAAATTCCAAACGTTCGAGTGAAAGACATGTTTGAAATGGTATCCAAGTCACTTATTGACAAAATCTGTATAATATTTACCTTATTCCGTCGTGTGACTTCGTTATGCGTTTTGGTTTACTTTACGCGTTTCGAGTTATTATATTGTTATTTGAGATAAAGTCGTTATAAGTGCCTTTATTACAAAAACGCATAGGTTTCAAGTTGGAAGCAAAGCTTGTATATTTATGATTTTCGTCTATCAAGTGACGTGCATAGTTGGATTTTATGTTTGATGATGTCCGATCAAATTTTATTATTTATATTTTATAATTTTGTAATCAGTGTCCGATCGGTCCGACTCGAGTGCGCACTCAAGTAGAGCGGGCATGTGTGTAATCGTTTTCAAATATTTGTATTTTAATGTATAACGACCTCGTAAGAGTGAATTTTTATTTCATTTTCTGATGACGGGACATATGTCTCGAAACGCGTAAAGTAAACCAAAACGCATAACGAAGTCACACGACAGAATAAGGTAAATATAATACAGAGTTCGAGTGAAACCCGAGAACTCGCTTCGCTCGTTCAATAAAAGAAACGCAAAACGCATTGATGCATTACAAATTGTGTCGCACGCTGAAAGAAAGAAAAATTTGTTTGGGAAACTGAAAATTCAGAGATATCTACTTAAGAGTTGGCACACAGAAGTATTGATTATCACGTAAAAAAAGAAATATATAAATAAACTAACCTTTTCTTGGGGAAAACATATCCCGAAACGCCTCAGACAAAGAATTCTTTAAGATAAGGAAACTCAAATTGGCAAAGGTCTTTACTCTAACCCGGGAACTGTACGGAAAGAAAAATCTTTCCAGAAGTGAGAAAGGCCGCCATTACAGCACAGTGATCAGGCCGTTGATTATGTATGAAGTGGAAACAATGTGACTTCAAATTTTGGAACCTCTTCTTAAAATTGAACGAAGAAAACCCCAAGAAAACCGAAGATGGGTACAGGCATATACCCAAAGAAGAGCTGTACAGGGATCTGGAAGATCTGGAAACGGATTTCCTAAGGAAAAGACTGAGATTCCTGAGACATATGGTTCGGATGGATCGGTTCAGATTAAACAAACAAATTTTCAAATATATTTGGCAACTTTCCAGTCTGAACGGATACACCTAACAACTCAAGGTGGAAATGATGGAACTGGGTATCTCTTTGAACTACTGTGTGGATATAAATACATACAGAAACAAAATTCAAAATCTTGAGGTTCTCTGCAGTGAGAAGAAGACGAGAAATGGGGGGGGGGACAGTGAAAAGTAAGGCGGCGCGATTAGTGTGCGAATGAGGGCCTTGTGGCAGGAGAAGAGAGGAAATGGTATTCGCGTGGTCCATGGCTGGCCTGTTCGTGTAAAAAAAAACTAACCTTTTCAATCCGCCTTGTGATATCTTGTTTGCAGTTAATGACCTGATATTCTTCATCATCAGAAATTTTTTTTAAATCGTTCATACGAGGACGTCACTGGTTAAAATACCAACTGACGCAGTGACTGTTGCGGTCGCAGGTGCGCACCTACTGACGAGTACAGTGCACCAGATGCAATAGGCCTACTGAAATTTTAACCAGTGACGAGCTCGTATGGAAGATTTTTTTTAAATATCTGTTGATGAAGCATGTGCTTTGAAAAGGTTTATTAACCAAATACACTGTACTCACCGTCTATGGCTTTTTTCCTTGATGTTTTTTCCAGTTTACATGTTTCAAGGCGCTTGCCTCATCATCAGAACTTATAAAATCAATCTATGTCATAAATAATGACATTTGTCAAAATATTAAAAACACAATACGGCAATTAAACTATGTACATAAATTCGCTTTAAAAATGTTCGGTGTGCCTTGCAAGGCATTTTTAAAGCGAATTTATGTACATAGTTTAATTGCCGTATTGTGTTTTTAATATTTTGACAAATGTCATTATTTATGACATAGATTGATTTTATAAGTTCTGATGATGAGGCAAGCGCCTTGAAACATGTAAACTGGAAAAAACATCAAGGAAAAAAGCCATAGACGGTGAGTACAGTGTATTTGGTTAACAAACACGTGGCTTGGGACTACAATAGGATTTATTCCATTTAAATCAAGGTTTATTAATTGCAAACAAGAAATGACAAGACAGATTGAAAAGTTAGTTTATCCATTCATAGAAGTGGCTTGGATAACATTGAAAATGTGCATCCTAAAAAGAAAGAAATGTAGTTGGTTATGTACATTTTTAACATGATAATGTTTTTAGGCTGGGGGTCATTCCACAAAATGCGTGATGCAAAATGTGTAACGTCATTGAAAAATGTAACCCTCCAGGTGATGTTAACGCTATATTTTTTCCACACTCTCGACTCCCCAGTCTAGAAATCTTCGGTCTCTGCCGTTTTAACATGATAATGTTTGTTATATAGTAAATATTTGTTATATAGTTATATAGAAAACATGATAATTTTTTGATCTTTCAAAAGCCTAAAAACATTATCATTCTTCGATATTTCGGTTTTGTCGAAATTCTTCTTTCTTTTTCCACACTTTCGATTCCCTAAAAAAGCCTAAAAACATTATCATGCTTCGATGTTTCGGTTTCGTCGAAATTCTTCTTCTGTTTGTCTTGCTTCTCTAATTGTTTTTTCAAAAATGATTTTCTTTTTTCAAAATAAATTTATAAAAATCGTCTCCAAGCAGTTGCATCATAAATTAACTATTCTACATTTATTTTTCTGCTAATGTTTACTTTTTTATTTACAATTGTTTCCTATTTAACTGAAATATGTTTCACGATAAGAAAAATGATCATTTTTTGTAGTAAACGAGTATAGCTTTTTGTAATTTTATTTATAAGTGTTAAGTGCATTTTTCGACAACGTAGTAATTTTATTACGACTGACGCGCTAATTACACATTAGAGGTGGCGGATTTTTGAAGTGATAACTTCATACACGGCACTATGGTGCTCGGCTCACTCCCGTACACCTCGCGCTCCTAGTGCAGTAAACTGATTCAACGCTTCCCGAAATAGCTGAAACGGAAAAGCAGTGGTGCCAGGTCAATTAAACCTCTTTTCCCCATATACCTATCCTAAATTCCCCCACTACGAAAAATGTGTGCCGCTTAAGTAAACCGTAATATTTTAAAGAATGATATAATATTATAAACGTTTAAATACTATTACAAGAGTAACTAAATATTAAAAATAATTTTATTTATTATAATAGAAAATGTATACACATACTGAGAGGTAGAATACTTTCAAAATACTGTACTCTACTTACTTCATTATTAGCCTAATTTATTTGCATAACTTTCCAATTGTTTAATTCATAGAAACAATTTTAAATCAGTTACACCTAATTTTATTATAATATTTATACTACCGTCAATGAGAATGCCTGGGTACTTGTTTGAAACGTCGAAAGGTATAATTTTGTATCTTTGTTTACTTTGTACATTTTTTTTAGTTGATTCCCGAATTCGATTCTGGTTTATATATTGTATTTGGCTGGAAGTATTTTTTTATGTTTCAAAGTTCGATTTAGTAATTTAGCTATTTTATAAAAAATTTGAATTATTGTTATAATTATTATATCACATTCTACTTTTCAACTAAATGTTACGTAAATCATACTGTTGCACTGAAAATAATATTTGTTACACGTTGTTTGTATATGTGTGTATACTGAAAATAATATGAAATGTGATATGATTCTATTTATGTTCACTGTAAATATCGATTTCTTATAATAAAATAGGCCTACATACGAACGTTACTATCCCTTGTCTCATTTAATTATACGTTCACTCTTATTTGAATCTCAAATCTTTATAGCAAAGTGTCTCTTACTCCAAATACATACGAGCAACCTTTTACACGTTGAATCAGTTCACTCGCCACTCGACACTGAAATTGTCGTTTCTGGCGTCTGTCCCACGACACACTTAGTTTTCTTTGGGCCTACAGGGCACATGCCCGGGATTGTGCTAGTTTTTGAGCCCGATTTCCCTCGGAGTTTATTTATGTAAATATGAAGTTTTCGTTAAGAACTGCACACACACGTGATACTTACTGCAGCGGAAACACTTCGCTGATGAGTATGAAAGGTATGTTGAGTATGCCGACGGCGCAGGCGAAGAAGACGACAGCGACGAGCAGCATTGGGATCCACGGCTTGGTGACGCCCGTGTACAGGTAGACTCCGACCGCGATGTCGGCCACGGAGCTTATGATCATTGTGTACAGCGACAGACTGCGCTTGCCGAACATCTTTATAGCCGGCAAACAGACTGCGCTGCCCGACAAGTGTAACGCCACTCCAGCTATCTGAAACACACCACATCACAATAAACAACACGTTACAGCAGAACATCTTAGACATACAGAATAACAGAATAATAAACATAATTGTTTCTTTCGGTCCTGGTTTTTCGCACCTACAGCTTGAGTGTTGCGTTCTATAAATAAATAATTTGTAGAGTACGGTCTACCAAAATCATCTTCTCCGCCTTCTTCTTTTTCTTATTCTCTTCCTCCTCCTCCTCCTCCTCCTCCTCCTCCTACTTCTTGTCGTCGTAGTCCTCCTCCACCACCACCACCACCACCACCACCACCTCCTCCTCCTCCTCCTCCTCCTCCCTTCTTCTTCTTCTTCTTCTTCTTCTTCTTCTTCTTCTTCTTCTTCTTCTTCTTCTTCTTCTTCTTCTATCATGGACTTGGCGAATTGCCTGTTGCGTCTTCCTATTCTTTGTTCTCTAATAGGCTTGGATTGCCAAACACAATAAAAGTACGTGCTTTTTAGCACCTACAGCTTGAGCGTTGAGTTTTGTAAGTAAATAATTCGTAGAGTATGATCTACTATGATCTTCTTATCCTTCTCCCTCTCCTCCTCCTCCTCCTCCTCCTCCTCCTCCTCCTCCTCCTCCCTCTCCTTGTTCTTCTTCTTCTTCGTCTTCTTCTTCTATCATGGACTTGGCGAATTGCCTGTTGCGTCTTCCTATTCTTTGTTCTCTAGTAGGCTTGATTGCCAAACACAATAAAAGTACGTGCTTTTTAGCACCTACAGCTTGAGTGTTGCGTTCTATAAATAAATAATTTGTAGAGTACGGTCTACCAAAATCATCTTGTCCTTCTTCTTCTTTTTCTTATTCTCTTCCTCCTCCTCCTCCTCCTCCTCCTTCTTTTTCGTATCCTCCTCCTCCTCCTCCTCCTCCTCCCCCTCCTCCTCCTCCTCCTCCTCTCCTCCTCCTACTACTACTACTACTTCTCGTCGTCGTAGTCCTTCTTCTTCTTCTTCTTCTTCTTCTTCTTCTTCTTCTTCTTCTTCTTCTTCTTCTTCTTCTTCTTCTTCTTCTTCTTCTTCTTCTTCTTCTATCATGGATTGGGCGAATCACCTGCTGCAGTCCCAAAGGAATATATCCACTTCACCATCGCTTCCTACGTCTTCCTATACTTTGTTATTCAATAGGCTTGTATTGGCAAACTTCATTAGGCAACCTATCACCCGGCATCCTATTGAGATGAGGAATCCGTTTCTCTTTGTCCGATTTCTTCCTTTGCGACTTCCGAGTAAGAAGGACGTTACCAGCGTCCTGTAGAGATTCCAGTGGTAGAGTAGAACAGTGGTAGGAGTACTACCTTTGATCCTCTATTGATGCTCTGGGATCCATTCAGAGACCCATCTCCTAGGCTCTTCCGCAGCTAGTGCCGTTGGGAAACCTTCTTCTTCCGCCTCTGGGACTGTTGACCATTTGAAAACTTTGACACTGGCCGGGCCCTTACCGTATAGTACGAAAGGAAAACAAGATAACAAGAATTACACAGTAAAGCTGAAGTATGAAAACAATGAAGGATACCCTAGCCCTCGAAACTTTAATAGCGTCGGGGTCTCGAAAAGACTAAGAGTTGGTCAAGAAAGATTAGAGAAAGGGATTCCACCCAAGACAGGTTAAAGCAAGGTGAAAATACACTTGGGTACTTCGGGCGAGCTAAGCCCGTATCTACAAGGTGTGGACCCCTGAAGTGACCAAAAATCTATACACACAACGATGAATGACAAATTTAAGTTGTAACAAATAACGGCTATACCGAAACAATGATATCTCAACAGGGCGAATTAAACTTAGAAGTTATGTTTAGGAGTCTCCGGCAACAATTAAACATACTACTCAGGAATTCAAAGCAAAATTAACAAAAAGTGAAAAACTGAAGATACATTATAATTAGTCTCCAGGTCACATGTATAAAAATATACAAATATTTAATGTTAGCAATCATCTGATTACCCTCTGTACTGTGACTTTGTTCAAAATCGTTTACAACGACGCGTTTCGAAGTTAAATCTTCATCACCAGGTCGTAAATAAAGATATCAAACCTTTGGCAGAAGTCGCCAAAACATTTTTAATTAATACATTTCTGGAAAAAGAGGTTAAAGACCCTATTACGGAACTCGTAATTAATAAAGGCTAGCAATTAAAAATTAAAGGGTATCAATGCGGAATTAAAAGAACAATTAATTCCAACATTAAATGGAACTAATAGCGGGCTGGAAGCATTATAAGCTACGATACAACAGTCACTTAATGCACAAGTTATAAAGATTAAAAATAAATCCATAAAGTGTAGTTAGAATGAGCAAAATAATTAAAAAAGGTAGTTTAAAATGATCATTTGGAACGAAAAATTTAGAATCTCAAAAAACACAAAAAAGTTTAGGATAAAAGAATTGTATGAGCGAGTAGGAGAAAGCAACTAGAACACACTAGTTAGAAGCCAGAACTAAAACACTGGAAACTGATGTCGAAGAGCCTACAAAAGTAACAAAAGACTGTTCGGCTAAAAATAACTTCAATAAAAGAACATGTGAGAGGAAAAGTAGACAGATTAAAGGGAGTTATAAAAACGAAGCCCATCACCAATGGTAGTGTATCCGACACAGGGATGAAAGGGTGAAATTGGTATTTAGATGTAATAAGTGGGACAATCCTATTATACTACGGCGGAACTGCGAACGACAAGTGAAGCTAATAGGAGAAAGGGAGATAAATACTACTCACAGAGAAAAGTTAGACTTGGTCAGCAAACATTTTCAGAATTCATCAGTAGACAGTTGGTACACTGTCGTCCAAGATAATATAACAGAGTAGGAATCAATAAGGAATCATCTGGGAAGTGCTATTTGGACAAACATACTCAACAACCGGTGGCAGACTGTCTGCGGAAGATTACACCCGTTCCGTTCCACCGTCTGTAGGCACAACCATTTGCTCGTTCAAGCTGAAGACAGTGGTAAGCGCGGCCTAATTGAAAGTGTTATAAGTAGAGTTAATAAAAAAAAAAATGATTCACAACAGTATACATTATTGTGATATGAAATATTAATATTGTGACGACGATCTACTGATGGTCGTATGGTTCGGTGGAAAACAAAATACAAGACACCAATTAAGTCACCAAATCACCAGCTTTAATTATCACAATTAAACAGCTTGTAATCAACAAGATAGTCTCAAATCAAATAAAAATTGTTCATACGCAATAAAATGTCAAGTAATATAAAACACAATTGTATTACCATTGTCCCACACGATTATAAAACACATAACACTTAGCCACAATACATCGGACCGCACTGTGTACATCGCTACTCAAACGCACTCTGTACTCGCCCGACAATAACTAACTAAACTACTACGAACCGCATTCTAATAAATCACAATTCAAACTAACTGAACGTCGCTGAGTACTTGTATTTGTACGAGGGGGTACCCAAAAATAACCGGAATAGCACTGAAATTGGCGGAACTTACGTAGTACGCATTTCTCCCGCTAGGCGAGCATAGCGCAACTCGTTCCGAGTTCAGTGCCGTCATTGTTGTCGCCTGGGAAGGTTGTGTCCGGTCACAGTAATTCGTTTTGTAAAACAGTTTCGCTTGCTCGTCGTTTTTTGTCATGGCGGATTTAAGTGAACAGCGCGCTGCTGTGAAATTTTGCTTCCTGCTTGGGAAAAACGCCGCAGAAACTGTTGTGATGTTGAAAACAGCTTAAAGGATAGTGCTATGGGAAAAACTCAAGTGTACCAATGGTTTTCTTGTTTCAAAGAAGGTGAAATGTCAATTGATGACAAATCTCGTTCTGGACGTCCGTCAACTTCCAGAATTGACGAAAATGTTGAAAAGGTTCATGCAATCTTGCTTGAAGACCGACACCGGACCATTGAAGAGATTAGTAAGTTATCTGGAATAACTTGGAGCTCGGTTCAGCGAATTTTGTCAGAAGATTTGGGGATGAGAAGGGTCACTGCAAAATTTGTGCCTCGGGTCCTGACTGAACAGCAAAAAGAGAATCGAGTTGAAACATGCCGTGCATTGAAAGACCATCTCCGAACCGACCCAGATTTTTTTCCAAGGTGACGAGTGACGAGTCATGGTGCTATGGTTACGACCCCGAAACTAAACAACAGTCAAGCCAGTGGAAAACTTCATTGTCGCCTCGCCCAAAAAAAGCTCGTCAAGTGAAATCAAACATCAAGACGATGCTCATTTGTTTTATCGATGTGAGAGGGGTAGTGCATTCTGAATTCGTCCCACCAGGTCAGACTGTTAATCAGGCTTTCTATTTGGAGGTTTTAAAAAGATTGCATAACAATGTGCGACAAAAAAGGCCCGATTTGTGGCAGACGAGGGACTGGTTTTTCCACCATGACAATGCACCTGCTCACGCAGCCATTTCAGTGCGCCAGTTTTTAGCAAAAAACAACGTGACTTCCTTGCCCCACGCCCCTTAGTCACCTGACCTCGCTCCGTGCGATTTCTTCTTGTTTCAGCGAATGAAGAGGGACATGAAAGGACAACGTTTTTACGACGTGGAAGCGGTAAAGAAAAAACGAGGCAGGAGCTGTCGGCCATCACAACAGACGAGTTTGAAAAATGTTTCCAGGAATGGGATCGCAGATTGGACAAATGTATTAAGTGTAATGGAGAGTACTTTGAAGGTGATAAGGTTGTTTTGTAAAAAAAATTAAATACATAGCTTTAAAAAAAATTTCGGTTATTTTTGGGTACCCCCTCGTATACCGCCGAAATACCAGAATATTCCATCCTACGCATTAAATCTACACTAGGACGCAATTGATTGCGGCCTTGACACAGTGCGCGTGGCTGGCGACGTCTAGGAAAGTCTCGCGGGCGCATGTTGAAATCACGTACGCACACAACATTACAGCCGGATTCCTCTGGAACATTCGATAAACACGTAGATAGTTCTGTAATGTCGTAACAATATTAATACTAGAGCTATTAGGCCCTAGGCCTTCACCAATACCGCCTCGAATATAATTTAGAGGTGTAACTTGCCTTAATTGTCTGTGAGAAAACTTTTCATACAGCTGACAAATCCGTTCTATGAGACGTTACACAAATGTTACTTTTAAAACGTGTAAATGAAATTAAACTAGAAAGTAACTTACCAAGATCCAGCTGGGTTCTAACGGCAGCTCCATAGACTGTGACATCTCCACTAAGAACGGCCGAATACCCAGCAGACCTGCAAACGAGCTGGTCAGTGTGTAGATCAAAAGAAGTCTGTACGGTCGCTGGATCGGCGGTTGCAAGAAATACCGTATGTTCTGCATTACTGATGGCTTGCTCTTTTTGACCTGACCTGCAATCCAAAACAATTGCATACAGTATGATATACTAATTGAACGAACGATGCGTGTTTGGTATTTATTTTGTCTGTCTGTCTATCAATAAATAAATAAATAAATAAATCTATCTGTCTGTCTGTCTCAATCCATCCATCCATCAATCTGTCTGTCTGTCTGTCTATCTGTCTGTCTGTCTGTCTGTCTGTCTGTCTGTCTTTTTATCTATTTGGGGTATGTCTCACGATAACTTTTAAACTCATCAACCGAATTTAGTAAACCTTGGCGTTGCATACTTTTACCCCTCAGACCTCTATTGTTTTTGACATTGAACCCCTCAAAAATAAGAGGCGCGAGGCAATAATGTGGGGGAGTTATAATTGTGAAAAAATCGTAAACGCCCATGTAGGGTATCAAATTAAAGGGAATTTTAACCACAATCTAAATATGGCCTTTAGTTTAGAAAATTTAAAAATTTTTAAACGTTAGGATTCAAAAAGGGATTTGACGTCAGCACCCACATCAGGATTTTCTCGCGGGTGACGATTACAAAAAATAGAAAACATTCACGTTGAGTATCAGCTTAACTAATATCTGAATGCAGTATTAAGTTTTGGGGACATTACAAAATTTTGGAACACCAGGGTCCAAGAAGAGATAAAAAATTTGAAAAAATTGTGGAAAACCAGCAGGGTTCAGACCAAAAGGAATTAATTCAAATCTGAATGTTTCCAAACTTTATTGTTTTTAGTGTTCTCGTATAAATACGCTTTTTTTCACGCGGTCGCTTAAAGAGGGGCATAAGAGATTAACGCAGCCTGCTGGAGGAACTAGAGCGTGACACAATGAACAGCTGATACCTGAAGTACAATTACGTCGGCACTGATTTACGACGCCTGCTGTGCACGGACTTCTACCAAATGGCAGATTATTTAGCGTTTCGGCCGCTAACCTTATAATTTCTTTTTAACTAAGGCCGGTGTGCGGTCAGTAAAAGATGAACCAGACTGTAAGACGGTATTCCTAGTCAGTGAGTCAGTGGAAGCAAATTTTGCTGCTTGAAAGGTGTTTTTTGGCGATTACGGCTGGCGCCGTCTCTCGCATTCTAGCTTCCACTGGCGCCGGGCGCCGGTCTAAACAGTCTTGTTCTGTAAGTCCTCTTGCATTCATTGCGTCTTCGACGTCCATTTTCCATGAATGTTTAGGTCTTCCTTTTTTTCTTCTAGAGGGTGGAGTCCTTTCCCATACCTTCCTTGGCCATCTCTCATGCGACATTCTTTTCAGGTGTCCAAACCAATTGAGTCTTCTTGCTTCTATTGTTTCTATAATGTCAAGGTCGATTCCTATCGCTTGTCTTATTTCTACATTTCTCACTCTATCTAGTCTTGTTAGTCTACAGCACCTCCGCCAGTAATCCATCTCCATAGCTCTTATTATGGATTTATTTCTTTTATTAATTTCCTACAGTTCTTTTCCATATAGGCCTATACTTTCGACTATAGTTTTATACATTTTGATTTTATTGTTCTTTGTTATTCGTGGACTCCAAAGCAGACTGTTTAATTGTTTTGTTGCTGTCTTGAAGGGTAATTGTATTTTTCTCCCCGCCTGAGAGATAACAGCAGTTTGGTGGGACTTGCCTGTCAATACTTTTTATGCATTTTCCACACAACACTACAAACTTCCTCGTCAGGCCTCTCAGGCTTTTTCTCCTCGTCGGACATTTAATGACCGTCCTTTTACCAGCTTTGAGTCTCATTAATATTGTCGAATGTGTACTTAACATTTTTTCTCAGTCATGCACTTAAACATCAAACTGTATTAGTAAAGTAACCAATTTCTTATGCAACTAAGTCCTTTGCGCGCACATAATCTGCACCATCATAGCTTTAAATTTATATTAATAAATAATCGATTTGTATTTCAATTTAAATATTTCGATTTTTCAAACAGAATTATCACTGTTGCATACCACTACAGAAAAATTATTCCGATTAGCGCTTCCAAGCTTCTCAGCTCATCGCCAGATCAACAAATCGGGTTAATTCCGATCTGACGATGAGATGAGAAGCTTGAAAGCGCTAATCGGAATAATTTTTCTATAGTGGTGTGCAACAGTGATAATTCTATTTGTTATTTTAACCACTAACACAACTTTCTTAATTAAATTTCGATTTTTGTATTGTTTGTTTACATTATTGACTGTTTTTGGCGGTTATGTTAAAAATCATTCATGTTTAAGTTTTTATTTATTTTAATAAATTTTAAAATTTAATTAAATTGACTTCTTACATTTTTATTTCAATTTTTTCTGTAACTATTATTAGTCTAGTGTCTGTAGATATATTGTGATTTTTCCCACATATTTATTATGTGATTTTTTGGTATACTTTTTATTAGTTTCAAGCTAATAGTTTTACTAGCTTTACTATTAGTTTGACTAATAAACTTGACCATAAACGATTACACTTTTCAAGGAATAAATGAGTTTACGTACCTTGGAGCTTATGTTAACAGTGCAAACAAGGTATCCGATGAAATAACAAAGAGAAAAATGGCGGGGAATATAGCTTACTTTGGCCTAGTAAAATTATGAAGCTCTACTCTTCTCACCCGAGAGACTAAATTAAAAATGTACAGAGCAATTGCAAGGCCTTTAGTGAAATACGGTTCCGAAACCTGGACATTAAGAGCAGTTGATGAGAAGGCCCTGAGGACTTTTGAAAGGAAAGAGATTAGGAGAATCTTCGGACCAGTATGTTGTAATGGAGAATGAAGAATCAGATCTAATCAAGAAATAGACTCCATTCTGAAACAAGGAGATATCGTCCGATTTATAAAGTCCAGAAGAATCAACTGGATAGGACATGTAGAAAGAACGGACAACCAAAGACTTCCCAAAAGGATAATGAATGGACACATAGATGGGAGCAGAAGACCAGGCAGGCCAAGGAAACGATGGCAAGTCGACGTAGAAGAAGGCCTGACTACGATAGGTGTCGGCTCGTGGCAGACCAAGGCACATGATCAGACTATCAAAGGATCGTTAGGGAGGCCAAGGTCCATCCTGGACTGTAGTGCCGAATATGTGTGTAGTTTTACTAGCTAAAGCTAGTAACAGTTTTTCTAGCATAAACATTAGTCGTACTAGTTTTATTCGTTTTTAGTTTTAGTTTTAGTTTTGTATACTTTTAGTTTTTTTTGTTTTATTAGTTTTAGTATTGAATATCTGGTAATTGATGATTATTGTTTAGACATTCTGTGGCTAAATTAGATTTGTAGCTATCCGGCTATGGAAACGCATAGCGATGTTGAAGAAACCTGTCATGCAGTCTTCTCTTGTAGATATTCAAAAATCTCAATGTATACACAGTAATAAAACACAATAATAGTAGTAATTCGTTAAGTAAAGAACAAATTCAAGAAAAACAAAACAAGACGATTTAGTTATTTTAAATTCACGATATTAATTGATGACTCGTTGGGCACTTGGTGAAACATATTAATACAAAGGTTTTGTAAAATATATAAAAACGCTTGGTAAGTTTCACAGATTTTATTTACTCTGACAGCTGTTTCGACCTCTTAAGTCATTGTCAAAGAGATGAATGTGGCCGCATTTCTGAACATAAGAAGGCGATTTTAACCAATACAGCCAATACAGGTTTTGCAGATCATTGCATACAACACAATCACTTCATAGATACAAAAAACATAACACTACTCCACAACATACAAAAAGGTAAAAAAATGGATTTGTTAGAAATTCTAGAAATTAATAAAGTAATAAGAAATAACAAAAATTTAACAAATGAACAAACTGAATTCTGTGTATCCCCTTTATTAAAAGCTGTTATTTATATTATTTTGAATGATCATCACTTCTTTCACAGCACTCTAACAATTAATAATTAAATGCACTTTCACTTGTGAAACTTACTTTTTGTTATATCCTCATACGCACGTTTCGGAGTAGTTTGCTCCTTCATCAGTGAGGTATAAATGCAGAAAGCGTCAAGGCGTTGGTAATCTGTAACGGTTTTTTGGGGATTGGTTGTGTGTGGGGGTGTGTGTAGATGGAAGGGGGTTGGCGCGAGATTCTGAATTGTGTCCGTGTCCGTTGTGTATTATTGTGTCGAATAGTGTGTTGGATTTAAATTGTAATTGTTCATTGAGTATGTTGTTTGGTTGTGTTTTGTTGTGTATGTATATTTCGTATTGTTCTGCGGTGTTGAGTTTGCGACTTTTGGGCATGTAGTGTAAAATTTCAAGATTGTTTTTTGTATTTTTGACCTTTTGACCCTTTCTGCATTTATACCTCACTGATGAAGGAGCAAACTACTCCGAAACGTGCGTATGAGGATATAACAAAAAGTAAGTTTCACAAGTGAAAGTGCATTTAATTATTAGCTGTTATTTAGTTTAGTTAATTATATATTTTGCAGACAGATTATATTTCGTTTAGTTAATTTTATATTTTACATTCAGGTTATATTTAGTTTTTACAGACACTTGACCTTCTCTTAGCTGCTGCAACCCCCTCCACATCTTCACCCCTCGCATATGTTCCCTAACACATGCCTTAACCAGATGTCCACCTTACATCGTGTGGTTAGCCGTCATTCATCTCTTTGACAATGACTTAAGGGGTCGAAACAGCTGTCAGAGTAAATAAAATCTGTGAAACTTACCAAGTGTTTTTAATATTTTACAAAACCTTTGTATTTTAAATTCATTAAAATAAATAAAAACGTAAATATTAAAGGTGGAAAATGTAACCGACAAGAACAGCTGTTAGACAAACAAGTATTAAAACAATGGAAAATATTCAAACCGCAATACAAATCGATTATTCTCTAGTAGGCCTACTGTAATTTAAACTTTTGACGATGCGCATTGTCTCTACGAAATGTACGTAAGGTACGAAGCCTATCGAACAGCCCAGAACATTCTCCACGCTTTCCTCCGTCAGGTGTGGCAAGAGTTGCCCCAATCAATGCCGCTCTAAGTGGCATGAAGTGAGGATGGAAAATTTCCAGAACGCGTGCGCTACGTGTAAAAAGCCATAGCAGCCGGCTTGTCAGTTCAGTGGCGTTGAGCGATTTCTTTAGCGCGGTTCGAGTGTTTGTAGAAGTATTGTAGCGAAACGTTGTAATTAGAGCGTAATTCCTTATATTGACATTATTAGTAGGCGAGCCGGTACAGTGGTAGCGTCTCTGACTCACAATCAGAGCGTTGCTGTGCTGCCGATGTGGTGAGATCGAGTCAAGGTCACGGCTCGATTTGCTCGTCCACCCGCACGTACGCGGACAAATAATACGTACGTCTTCTCTGGCATACCCGGGCCAGATACGTAACAAGGGCACACAATATACTACACACATAAACAACACTCTTCCCCCCCCCGCCGCACGGCTTGCCCCCGGGCGTGGGTTAAAAGGTTGGCTAATATCTCTCTGGCTGGGGTGGGGCGTGAGTTCGATCACGGCCGGAGGGCGCAACAGGTCTGTGACCTAATGCCTGAAAGTGACATTATTATTGCGTGTGGACAATTTTTACTTGGATTGTTGTAAGATACTATCTTGTTGATTACAAATTAGCTGGTTATTAGTGATTTCATTGGTGTCTTGTATATTTTGTTCTCCACTGTACCAGTGTGACCGTCGTAACAATACTGAATATATATATATATATATATATATTTGAAAAAAAATTTATAATTTTGCTAATAGGCCTATAATTTAACATACTATTACTGCAAGAAACACTAGAATTAGTATCTAGAAAAAGATTTATGCTTTTACCGAGACGATTCCTTAAAATCTTGAAAAAACATCTGTGCGCTCTTGAACGCAGCTGTCATGGGGTTGAACTAGTGAAAGCGTTACTTTGTGTCTCAGTATACATATGAATTGGGCAGACTTGTTTAAAATTATTCCAGCAAATTCGGAGCTGCATAAAGCTGTTGCTTTCTGCTCAAAATACACATTTTTGAAGAATTAAAATTATTTTAACTTTTTAATTATTTTTTACTTTCATGTTCCATAAGGAAATGGAAGTATGGTGATGAGAAAAAATCGTGTTTGAGATAAGCGCTGATTCTGATTGTACTACCCTCAAAATATGACGAAAAGTCATTTTCCGAAAAGTGTCTGTGTGTAGAATTTTTTCTATGGCAAACGATAATTGCCGCAAATTCAAACAGAATCGAATAATGTTTTGCATATATCCCCGAATTGTAGAGGACTCAAGTTCTATTGATTTTGGTGAAGATCGGTTCAGGTGGAGGGGTAGTTTGCGAGCAACGTTTTACGTTTTAACAGGAGTAAAGTACTTAATTTTGATAAAAAAAGTATTCTGAAAAGAAGGTCACAATAATCCACTGTAGAAATCTATAAGTGAAAAGGGTAGTTGAATGAGGAGGGGGTAATTTACTATAAATGAAAATAATAGTTGAAGGGGAGGGGATAATTTTTTGTGCGTACTACGTTATCGCCAACAAAGAAGTAGTTTCTATGGACATTTTTCATTTCAATTTGTCAAACATAAAACTCGATTTACAAGGTGGGGGATATTTATTTTTAAATTATCAAGCCGAATTCAAGTAAATTATTTTAATTATAAATCTTAGAACATGGAAGTCAAACCGATTTTCTAATTTATTTACATTACAACTTGTTACAACTATCAAGAAAATCATCTTCTAACAATTATATTAGTAGTGTGAAGAATGTGATCCCAATTGCGCACTCTTTACTGTAATTTACACTTAGTTCATGTGTAGATATTTCTTTCAACACTTCACTTTCGTACAAGAATTAGAACGGTTTCTGCCACTGCCATCGCCGAACAAGTCGAGCATTACCAAGAATGTGTACCACTTCATTATATTGATGTTTTTGAACCCTTTGTTCACATGCAAACCGTTTGATCTCATCAGTAACCTCAGGTATTTTCAGATCTCGACGGATGTCATCGTTCCTTACTTAGCGCGGTGCACAAACAATACTGCGAAGCACTTCATTTCATTTTGAAAAGTTTGAATTATTTTATTGTTGCATTTCATTGTGAATCGAGACTTAATATTGGAGGAAGACATGGGGAAGATTTCATATACAGAGGAATATAAGTATTTTTAAGAGTGAAAATTACGGCCATTGGAAAGCAAGCTAAAGGAATAAAATCCAGAATTAATTTGGGAAAGATGGCTGTGTCTACATTAAATGGAATCCTGTAGGCTAAGCAAGTAACTAAAACCAAAATATTTAAAACCATTGTTAGACGTATCATGACTTACGGCTCAGAAGTTTGAACTACCAATAAACACACAAAAACAAAATTAATGACAGCAGAGATGGACATTTGGAGACGTTCGGCAAGAGTATCCAGACGTGAGAAAATTAGAAACGAAGTCATTAAGAACAGAATGAATGTAAAAAAATTCAATTTTTGATTTTATCTAAACAAAAAAAATTCAGTGGTATGAACACACGAAAAGAATGTCACAGGAAAGATTGCCAAGGAAAGTTATGGAATGGACCCCACCAGGAAGAAGGAAAAAAGAAGACCACTCATCACCTGCATAGAAGAAATTCAGACTATATTGAGGGAACGAGAAATTGAAGATGATCTTTGGGTGGACAAGCAGCAGTGGAAGATGAGAATTCAATCACTTCTCTGTAATCTTTGGTTCCGGAAAATGTGTATACAGCCGAAATAATAATAATAATTGATTTGTGAAACCCCAAAGTTGCACACCATAAACCATCACCGGTTTGAGAACTTGTTTGTGTAATAACAGGTTAATACGCAGTGACAGTTGAGAGCGTCTTCTAACTAGCCACGACATTTTATGAAATTTTATTCGAAGCTATCCACTTTTCTTCTGAACATGTTTTTTTCGCCCAAGGTTAGCATCCAGATTCATGGCCAAATACCTGAATTCGCATGTGGAATTATTTGATGCTTGATTCAAATAGATAAGTGCTCTATTTCCCTGTTGGCGAAGTTGACATGAGTAGATTGTGTTTCATTCTGATTTATACGTCATTTTTATGCTCACATAGTGACATTGTTAACAGTAGACTATTTGTTGCTGTTTCTACATTGTTACCGGTAGCTGATAATGCTGCGTCGTCAGCAAATGTAGCCGTTGTTTTAATTACTTATGTTATGTGTACCAGTATTCAAGTTTTATCAGTATTCTAATTTTATCAGAGTACTGATAACTAGAACGGTTAATTCTAGTTTTATCAGTTCTCAATTAAATATTCAAACAAATACAAAATTGGATTTAGTTGTTTTATTTTTACATTTAACTTTTTAATCATTTATATCGTGTGTCAATATGCATTCTCGTAGATTTATAGATTCTATTTTAAAATTAAATTTTTTAAATAGAAAAAAATGTTTATTTTCATTTACGTTTTTAAATAAAATATTAAGAACTATAAAAATGTAAAAAATTTTAATTATTAAATAAAATGTCATCTCAATAAATAATAAACTAGACAAAAATCTAGACAGTAACTGTTAAAAGAAAAAGTGATTGTTCAAATTATAGTTAGCCTTGGGTCTAAAGACGTTTCCACTGGGAGCCATCTTCAGTGTAAAACTGTTTTGGCAGCTGTTCGTTAAATAATCCCAGTACTGAGGTAGACCAAACTACTCGATGGCGACGCCGAAACGGCCTAACAACCCGAGTTGAACAATGTTGACTTCGGCCGCGATAGCCTCAGATTGAACAATGTTGACGTCGGCCGTGATAGACTCAGATTGAACAATGTTGACTTCGGCCGTGATAGCCTCAGATTGAACAATGTTGACGTCGGCCGTGATAGCCTCAGATTGAACAATGTTGACTTCGGCCGTGATAGCCTCAGATTGAACAATGTTGACTTCGGCCGTGATAGCCTCAGATTGAACAATGTTGACTTCGGCCGTGATAGCCTCAGATTGAACAATGTTGACGTCGGCCGTGATAGCCTCAGATTGAACAATGTTGACGTCGGCCGTGATAGCCTCAGATTGAACAATGTTGACTTCGGCCGTGATAGCCTCAGATTGAACAATGTTGACTTCGGCCGTGATAGCCTCAGATTGAACAATGTTGACTTCGGCCGTGATAGCCTCAGATTAAACAATGTTGACTTCGGCCGTGATAGCCTCAGATTGAACAATGTTGACTTCGGCCGTGATAGCCTCAGATTGAACAATGTTGACTTCGGCCGTGATAGCCTCAGATTGAACAATGTTGACTTCGGCCGTGATAGCCTCAGATTGAACAATGTTGACTTCGGCCGTGATAGCCTCAGATTGAACAATGTTGACTTCGGCCGTGATAGCCTCAGATTGAACAATGTTGACGTCGGCCGTGATAGCCTCAGATTAAACAATGTTGACTTCGGCCGTGATAGCCTCAGATTGAACAATGTTGACGTCGGCCGTGATAGCCTCAGATTGAACAATGTTGACTTCGGCCGTGATAGCCTCAGATTGAACAATGTTGACGTCGGCCGTGATAGCCTCAGATTGAACAATGTTGACTTCGGCCGTGATAGCCTCAGATTGAACAATGTTGACGTCGGCCGTGATAGCCTCAGATTAAACAATGTTGACTTCGGCCGTGATAGCCTCAGATTGAACAATGTTGACTTCGGCCGTGATAGCCTCAGATTGAACAATGTTGACGTCGGCCGTGATAGCCTCAGATTGAACAATGTTGACTTCGGCCGTGATAGCCTCAGATTAAACAATGTTAACTTCGGCCGTGATAGCCTCAGATTAAACAATGTTGACTTCGGCCGTGATAGCCTCAGATTGAAAAATGTTGACTTCGGCCGTGATAGCCTCAGATTGAACAATGTTGACGTCGGCCGTGATAGCCTCAGATTGAAAAATGTTGACTTCGGCCGTGATAGCCTCAGATTAAACAATGTTGACTTCGGCCGTGATATCCTCAGATTGAACAATGTTGACTTCGGCCGTGATATCCTCAGATTAAACAATGTTGACTTCGGCCGTGATAGCCTCAGATTGAAAAATGTTGACTTCGGCCGTGATAGCCTCAGATTGAACAATGTTGACGTCGGCCGTGATAGCCTCAGATTAAACAATGTTGACTTCGGCCGTGATAGCCTCAGATTGAACAATGTTGACTTCGGCCGTGATAGCCTCAGATTGAACAATGTTGACTTCGGCCGTGATAGCCTCAGATTGAACAATGTTGACTTCGGCCGTGATAGCCTCAGATTGAACAATGTTGACTTCGGCCGTGATAGCCTCAGATTGAACAATGTTGACTTCGGCCGTGATAGCCTCAGATTGAACAATGTTGACGTCGGCCGTGATAGCCTCAGATTGAACAATGTTGACTTCGGCCGTGATAGCCTCAGATTGAACAATGTTGACGTCGGCCGTGATAGCCTCAGATTGAACAATGTTGACTTCGGCCGTGATAGCCTCAGATTGAACAATGTTGACGTCGGCCGTGATAGCCTCAGATTGAACAATGTTGACTTCGGCCGTGATAGCCTCAGATTGAACAATGTTGACGTCGGCCGTATAGCCTCAGATTGAACAATGTTGACTTCGGCCGTGATAGCCTCAGATTGAACAATGTTGACTTCGGCCGTGATAGCCTCAGATTGAACAATGTTGACGTCGGCCGTGATAGCCTCAGATTAAACAATGTTGACTTCGGCCGTGATATCCTCAGATTGAACAATGTTGACTTCGGCCGTGATATCCTCAGATTAAACAATGTTGACTTCGGCCGTGATATCCTCAGATTGAAAAATGTTGACTTCGGCCGTGATAGCCTCAGATTGAACAATGTTGACGTCGGCCGTGATAGCCTCAGATTGAACAATGTTGACTTCGGCCGTGATAGCCTCAGATTAAACAATGTTGACTTCGGCCGTGATAGCCTCAGATTAAACAATGTTGACTTCGGCCGTGATAGCCTCAGATTGAAAAATGTTGACTTCGGCCGTGATAGCCTCAGATTGAACAATGTTGACGTCGGCCGTGATAGCCTCAGATTGAAAAATGTTGACTTCGGCCGTGATAGCCTCAGATTAAACAATGTTGACTTCGGCCGTGATATCCTCAGATTGAACAATGTTGACTTCGGCCGTGATATCCTCAGATTAAACAATGTTGACTTCGGCCGTGATATCCTCAGATTAAACAATGTTGACTTCGGCCGTGATAGCCTCAGATTAAACAATGTTGACTTCGGCCGTGATAGCCTCAGATTAAACAATGTTGACTTCGGCCGTGATATCCTCAGATTGAACAATGTTGACTTCGGCCGTGATATCCTCAGATTAAACAATGTTGACTTCGGCCGTGATAGCCTCAGATTAAACAATGTTGACTTCGGCCGTGATAGCCTCAGATTGAACAATGTTGACTTCGGCCGTGATAGCCTCAGATTAAACAATGTTGACTTCGGCCGTGATAGCCTCAGATTAAACAATGTTGACTTCGGCCGTGATAGCCTCAGATTAAACAATGTTGATTTCGGCCGTGATAGCCTCAGATTAAACAATGTTGACTTCGGCCGTGATAGCCTCAGATTGACAATGTTGACTTCGGCCGTGATAGCCTCAGATTAAGCAATGTTGACTTCGGCCGTGATATCCTCAGATTAAACAATGTTGACTTCGGCCGTGATAGCCTCAGATTAAACAATGTTGACTTCGGCCGTGATATCCTCAGATTAAACAATGTTGACTTCGGCCGTGATAGCCTCAGATTAAACAATGTTGACTTCGGCCGTGATAGCCTCAGATTAAACAATGTTGACTTCGGCCGTGATAGCCTCAGATTGAACAATGTTGACTTCGGCCGTGATAGCCTCAGATTAAACAATGTTGACTTCGGCCGTGATAGCCTCAGATTAAACAATGTTGACTTCGGCCGTGATAGCCTCAGATTAAACAATGTTGATTTCGGCCGTGATATCCTCAGATTAAACAATGTTGACTTCGGCCGTGATAGCCTCAGATTAAACAATGTTGACTTCGGCCGTGATAGCCTCAGATTGAACAATGTTGACTTCGGCCGTGATAGCCTCAGATTGAACAATGTTGACTTCGGCCGTGATAGCCTCAGATTGAACAATGTTGACTTCGGCCGTGATAGCCTCAGATTGAACAATGTTGACTTCGGCCGTGATAGCCTCAGATTGAACAATGTTGACTTCGGCCGTGATAGCCTCAGATTGAACAATGTTGACGTCGGCCGTGATAGCCTCAGATTAAACAATGTTGACTTCGGCCGTGATAGCCTCAGATTGAACAATGTTGACGTCGGCCGTGATAGCCTCAGATTGAACAATGTTGACTTCGGCCGTGATAGCCTCAGATTGAACAATGTTGACGTCGGCCGTGATAGCCTCAGATTGAACAATGTTGACTTCGGCCGTGATAGCCTCAGATTGAACAATGTTGACGTCGGCCGTGATAGCCTCAGATTGAACAATGTTGACTTCGGCCGTGATAGCCTCAGATTGAACAATGTTGACTTCGGCCGTGATAGCCTCAGATTGAACAATGTTGACGTCGGCCGTGATAGCCTCAGATTAAACAATGTTGACTTCGGCCGTGATATCCTCAGATTGAACAATGTTGACTTCGGCCGTGATATCCTCAGATTAAACAATGTTGACTTCGGCCGTGATATCCTCAGATTGAAAAATGTTGACTTCGGCCGTGATAGCCTCAGATTGAACAATGTTGACGTCGGCCGTGATAGCCTCAGATTGAACAATGTTGACTTCGGCCGTGATAGCCTCAGATTAAACAATGTTGACTTCGGCCGTGATAGCCTCAGATTAAACAATGTTGACTTCGGCCGTGATAGCCTCAGATTGAAAAATGTTGACTTCGGCCGTGATAGCCTCAGATTGAACAATGTTGACGTCGGCCGTGATAGCCTCAGATTGAAAAATGTTGACTTCGGCCGTGATAGCCTCAGATTAAACAATGTTGACTTCGGCCGTGATATCCTCAGATTGAACAATGTTGACTTCGGCCGTGATATCCTCAGATTAAACAATGTTGACTTCGGCCGTGATATCCTCAGATTAAACAATGTTGACTTCGGCCGTGATAGCCTCAGATTAAACAATGTTGACTTCGGCCGTGATAGCCTCAGATTAAACAATGTTGACTTCGGCCGTGATAGCCTCAGATTGAACAATGTTGACTTCGGCCGTGATAGCCTCAGATTAAACAATGTTGACTTCGGCCGTGATAGCCTCAGATTAAACAATGTTGACTTCGGCCGTGATAGCCTCAGATTAAACAATGTTGACTTCGGCCGTGATAGCCTCAGATTGAACAATGTTGACTTCGGCCGTGATAGCCTCAGATTAAACAATGTTGACTTCGGCCGTGATAGCCTCAGATTAAACAATGTTGACTTCGGCCGTGATATCCTCAGATTAAACAATGTTGATTTCGGCCGTGATAGCCTCAGATTAAACAATGTTGACTTCGGCCGTGATAGCCTCAGATTGACAATGTTGACTTCGGCCGTGATAGCCTCAGATTAAGCAATGTTGACTTCGGCCGTGATATCCTCAGATTAAACAATGTTGACTTCGGCCGTGATAGCCTCAGATTAAACAATGTTGACTTCGGCCGTGATATCCTCAGATTAAACAATGTTGACTTCGGCCGTGATAGCCTCAGATTAAAAAAATGTAATTGTCGTTGTAACTCATGTACGGACTAAATATTTTTGCAAATATTCGCAAGCAAGAATATACAAAGGCAGTCCTACTCCCACTACTATCCCCACTGCCTTGGATAAATGATTTTTACTTCCATGTTCCGTAAGGGCGAACATTGTCTTCCAACGCGAACAAAAAAAATCGTGTTCGTGATAACGGCTGGTTCTGATTGCACTACCCTCAAAACATGAAGAAAAGTAAAAGTCATTTTCTGAAAAGTGTCTGTGTATAGAATGTTTTCTACGGCGAACGGTAACTGCCGCCAAATTCAAACAGAATCAAATTATTTTTTGCACGTGTGTCCGAGTTGTAAAGCTCTCAAGGCCTATTGATTTTGGTGAAGATCGGTTCAGGGAGAGGAGTAGTTTACCTATAACGTTTTACGTTTTAACAAGAGTAAAGTACTTAAAAATTCATTTAAACTTTTTCATTTTTAAACAATGTTAATTGTTAAAAATAAAATAATTTTGTTGCCAGGCAACCAGGTTGTTCGGTTAGAAGGGAGGGGTAGTTTACCTGCATTGTTTAGTGTTTTAACAAGAGTAAAGTACTCAATTGTAATAAATAAGTGTCCCAAACATAAAGTCATATTAATCCACTGAAAAGTGGTAAATGAGATAATTATAAATTTAGTGGGTAGTTGAAGAGGGAGGGCGTAATTTTTTAAAAATTGCTGTGCTGAAATAAAGTAAAGTACGAATATTTAATTTTGAAGGATAAAATACCTTAGAAATTACATATGATAAAACTATTACTCTATGAAAGTGTAAATATCATTAATGATGGGGATCGGTTGAGGAGGAGCGATGATTATCTGCATAGTTCAGCTTCTTCATAAGAATAAAGTACCTAATTTTTATAGATAAAGTGAGTCATAAATAGTATTCTATTAAACGACTACCATACAACAACAAAAATATCTATAAATAGTGAAAATAGTTTGAGGGTGGGCGATATTTTTTTTAGAAATTATCGAACCGAATTCAAGTAAATTATTTTAAATATACATCTTAGAACATGGAAGTCATGCATGGCTTCTCCATACCGATATTTTTATGTGTACTCCGTTATCGGCAACAAAGAAATAGTTTCCATGGTAATATTTCATTTCAATTTGTCAAACATAAAACTCGATTTATAAGGTGGGGGATATTTTTTTAGAAATTATCGATAGAATTCAAGTAAATGATTTTAAATATAAATCTTAGAACATGGAAGTCATGTATGGTTGGCTAGTGCCTACAGAGCATATGCTACACCACGCTGGCGGTGCAATGAGGGTTGCATAATGCGTGGGCGCACAGCTGAGTAATTGAATTACAGTCCCTATGTTACCAAAATGTACGTAGAATCACTCACCGGTAATTAGGAAGATTAGTAACACTAATCAACACGTCTATCAAACTGACGTGTCGCGGCTTACCTTCCTTGGTCTGTTTTGTACTCTCTACGTGCTTCACGAGAATGCTCAGCTCCTTTTGAACTCTGTCCGGCGTCACCCAACCCCTGAGCCATCCAAGTGCGTTCTCCGCTTTCGCCACTTTCCCCATATACACCAGCCAGGCTGGCGACTCAGGTATCTGGAACGAAAAATAACGACAACAAATTATTTAAAAATTTGAAAGAAGCTTTCTAATAAAGTTCTTAACGCGTTAACAACAGTTTGGATACTTATTAACGATAATTTCTTGTAGCATTGTTTTCCGTTAGCTGTGGCGGATTTATGTATAGACAAAGTAGGCAGTTTTGAGGGCAAAATTTGAGGGGGCGGAAAATTTTGGAAAGGTGAAATTTGACGGGCGTTATATTGGCGTTACGTTTCGAATGCCGAGGTGTTTCAAATGCCGAGGTGTTTCAAATGCCGCTCCGTTTCGTCCCAATATGATTTCGCCACTATGAAAGAGGCATAATTTCATAACTATAAAACTCTTAGACTGCGAGCGTAGCATAATTTCGTACCAACTCTCACCGGCACCGCGTAAATTTTTGGCGTCGTGTGAACGTCTGCGTAAAGTGTGAGTCGTCTGATCACTTTTTCTTAACCCCACCATCTCCTCCTCTTGTGTATGTTTACTTATTAATATATTTTCCTTCAGTTATTATTCTTTAGTTCGTTGATTCAGACGTCAGTTAAAATGTTTTGGAATAAACACGGTTACTGTAATTTAACGTCTTATTGTACTCTTCCTAGTAAGTTATGTAAATTGTTCTATCGAAATGTATAAACAATTTGGGAAGAAAATATGTAAAGAACAAATTTTATGGTAATTGAAAATATGAAGGACTGAATTAAACCCGTAACAGAGATTTGTGGGAAGGTGGCAAATTTATACTGTCTACGCGCGCAAAATGGTAAATCCGCCCCTGTCCGTTAGCCTAACATTTAATTAATTACAATCATGCATCAACTTCTACTATATTTACGCAGATGGACTAAACATGTTATATAAGTCTGATGCACACAAACATTGACCTTATCAAAGCTAAACCTTTAAGTGTAACAGGAACCTTTTAAAGGCAATGGAAATGGATTACTGACGGTTTAGATTAACAGTAATTTCAAAAAAGTAACTAAAAAAAATATGGCAAGCTGCTTTAAGACAGGTTGAGGTCAGTACATATATTTGAAAAATGTTTTTATTAGAGTTATTAACAGGTTTATTGCAAATAATAATGTTACACATTATTAGTATTTACTGTTGTCGCTTTGAAATTAAATGACTTAAATTAATTTATTTCTACAAGTTTAAATTAAATTTATAGCTCTTTAAGTGCGCCTAAAATACAAAAGGATTGAGTTCTCCAACATACTTAACAAATTGAATTATTGACTGATTAACTGATGAGACTTTTATTATGGACTTACCGCTGACACAACATTAATAAAATCAAAACCTACGATTTTAATGAATTTGTATAATAATAAATTTATTAGTGCGGTAATATTGGATAGAAATATTGGAAAGACGAATGATTAGGAAAATATCAGGGCCACGAAAATCTTCAGAAGGTTGGAAATTAAGAAGTAATGATGAAATATATCAAAGTATAGAAAATATGACAGAAACGATGAGAAAAAGAAGACTATTATTTTTTTGACATTTATATAGAACGGACGACAATAGGTTGACAAAGCAAATCTTCAAATATCTGTGGGGGAAGAAGTCAACATCAAGGTGGATTAAAGGAGTCCAAAAGGATTTAGAAAAAAAATAATATACACGCAGAAGAAGCAAATGAAAGAGAAGTTTTTCGGGCAAAAGTGTTAAAAATGGGGAGTCCAGGGTAGGAGAGAGAAAAACGCAGGTTCAAAGTGGACTGAAGACAGGAAGAAGAGACACAGTGAAAAGATGAAAGAATATTGGAGGAAAATAAAAGAAAAATTAGTAAAGAATTGAAATTGGCATGTTGTCCTTAGATGGCCGATACAACAACAACAAAATTACTAGTGCGGTTTCAAAAATAATGCAACGCTACGCTAGCGCTGCCACGTGGATAAAAATGCAAGTATGATCCCGATACTGTTTCGTTCCATGATTTAGACCCATCTAATGTAGGTGGCAGTGGTTGTCTATTGTAGTCATTTGTGGTGAAGTTGCGTCAATCAGTCTAGAAACTGTCTTTGATTGACAGCCCGCCCAGTGTAGAACTGCGAGCAGTTATGCGATTTGTGAATATAAAATAAAATAATTAAACACGGCTACTGAGAGTTTGTTGAAGTGTACGGTGAGAGTGTAATATCACGTAAACAGGTGTCAGTTTGATAAAGGAAGGACATCACTGTGTGACGAAGAACGCGCAGGGCGACCTCAAACTGTTAAAGCCCTCTCGGAAACCTACCGACTCATTAAAGTGCTGAAAGTTGCATACACACATAACCTAACAAAAACTTCGATTGTTCACGGCGCTCTAGACCACCGGAAAGTTTCAGTTCAGTGGGAGTGCCCAAAGAACTGGCTGAACAACACAAAACCCAACGTACTGGTGTTTCTTTGGACAACCTGGTGCGTTATTGGGAGAACTGGACTTCCTTGACATGACTGTCAACGAGGGGTGACAGGTGGATCTACAACAAAAGCCCAAAATAAAAAGAAGACTTGATGGAAATAAATATCTGAGAAAAAACAGGGACAGTGGAACAGCTAGGGACTCTGTATCTAGTCTAGGGACGGAGTTTCCTCCATTTTTCCGATTCTTTGCGGAAGTCACCAGGACGAATTCAGGTCCAGGAGAGAGCTCGGCGCGGCGGAAGGTGGGCTATGGTTGCTCCAGCAGATGCAACGGGTTGGTCCGCTTCCCAACCCGAACGAGCCAGGATCGGGACAGAGTCCTACAGACGAGACGTTGGTCGGGCCTTGACAAGGGCCTTTCCGATGCCCAGCCGCAGGTAAGACAGTCGATCCGATGCCGCGTCGGGGCTAAGACAGTCAGGCCGAAGCCTAACCACAGTCGAGAGAAGACCGCTCAGCCGCCGAAATTAAATACTTAAGTGGAAACAGCTCTCAACTGTCTCACCGGCAGGGAACTAAAGCTAGCTTTGCCTGAGCGGGCTATCTCACCAAAAGCCGGCGGACAAACAATAAAGAAAACGCTAGCTTATAATTGTCGGCGCAGCAATTCAACAGATCCAAGCAGCCCGGAGTCCCAGCAAAGCCGGAGCGCAACACTATCACAAAGCACTGCACTGCACTACGCTGGAAGGCTTCGGTTTGGCCGAGCACGCACACGCTGCCAAACAACCGCCCGAGAATCACTCGTCCGGAAACCGGCAAACTCGGTAGCAAACTATAGCGCACACACAAGTTCAAAGCAACCGCAGACGAAAGATGTGTAGAGGCTGGCAAAGACGGACCTAAAAACGGGTCGTCAAAGGGAGTCACACTGCCCACTAAATGCGTGATCGCAGCTAGCTTGTCTTGCTGTTTGTTATCAACGATCAGGAGAGCAATTTACCTCCTTCTTCAGTTGGCAAGTTATCAACCTTGCCGCTGGCGCAAGCTGCGGCTCGGGGCGTTTATGTCTTCGTAGAGGTGGGCCTTCGTCTGTATTTGGACGGCGGAGATGATTATAGAACGAGGCAGAGGTTTGTGTGAATAGTTTGAGCGCAAGGAAGTGGACAAACTTATTGATAGAAGGAACCTTCAGCCTTCGCCTGACAGCGTCAATGTGGCCGTACCAGTGATAATTGGAAATGTAACGGAGGGTTCGGGATTGGATCGGTTTCAAGCGTGCAATAACGTAGGGTCGAAGCATAAACGTAATTGCGGGCGCTGCGTATGTTGTGGTAGCTCTAAGGAAAAGCAGGTAAATAGAGTTTAGTCCACACAGGTACTGAATTTTGATTAGATAAGAAAGGAAATAGATTAGCTTAGACGCCGCGGGCTCGCTGGCGACACGGGGAGACATGGGCTGCGAAGCTCAGGCGCTGTTCAAGATTGACGCTTAAATACTTCACAGACCGTTTCCATTCATCCGTTTCCGTTTCCATTGATCGGGCTCCCGTTCAGAGAAAGGGCCTGGTATCAGGAAGTAAGCTACGGGAGATGGCAATCGTCTCGGATCTCTCCGTATTAACTGCCACTCGCTATTTCCTTAGCCAGTCCGGAAGAAGGGCGAGTTGACGTTACACCAATTTAGCAGCATAACAGAGGTTATCCGAGCTACAGTGGCACATGGAGTCTTTCTCATAGAGCGAAGGAGTGACTCCAGTCTGTACAGGCAGGTCGTTCGTGTACACAAGCAAGGTACAGTACAGATCGGGGCCGAGGACAGAATTGAGGAACGCCTGTGGCCATCAGTCGGACGGGTGAGTACGACCCATCGACGCACACCCTAAAGGAGCCATTGCAGAGATACGACCGCTGAAGATATACGAAAGAGGCAGAGAGAGGGAACAGGGCCAGTTTGTAGAGAAGGTCTTCGTGCCAGACTCGATCGAAGGCCTTACTCTCGTCAAGCAATATTGCTACAGTGGAGTGATGTTTATTCTCGACGTCTGTTATTTGGGTAACAACCCTGACGAGTTGAAGGGACGTCGAGTTCTCTCTGGGAAAGCCAAACTGTTGCGGCCAAATGAAAACATCCACCGGGGGACAATTCGACGACGCAGGAGCTGCTCGAATACCTTCGAAATGACTGGCAAGAGAGAGATAAGGCGATGATTTTCAGGAAGCATATGCAGCTTGCGTGGTTTGGGAATAATGACTAGTTCTGCACCTTTCCACAGGCTGACAAAGTAACGGAGCCGGAGACATCCATTAAACAGCTCGTGAACTAGCGAGATGAGAGACTGGGGATGAGTGTAGTGCCACTGCGCCGATGCGATCCTCGTTGGTTCTCAGCTTAGATTGAAGTCGTCGAAAGGCCGATTCCACGTCAGCCCGGTAAAACAAAGCAGGGGGAGTCTTCAGGGGGGGCGGGAAAAATATCCAGAAAGGAAGTTTGTAACCACGGCCAGGTGTTCGGGTCACAGACGCCTGTGTGGACGGTAAATTGCTCCTCCATGGAGTTGGCAAAGATCTTAGCTTCGCCCTCCGCGGAGTAGACGCGAAGAGACGCTGATCCTCCATAAATACTGGTGGCCGGGCTTAGACGTGCTGAAATTCGGCCGATAAGAGATCAGAACAAAGCGAGTGGCTGGCAGCCTTCGGAGCCTGATTTATGGTAAGAACATGAACAGTTACTTACACACGTGTGAAGAAATTTAATTAAGAATGCTGTTTAGTGGTTGTAATCACAAACAGAGTTATCACTATTGCACACCGCTATAGAAAAATTAGGCCTATTCCAATTAGCGCTTTCAAGCTTCTCAGCTCATCGTGACATAATCGGAATAATTTTTCTATAGTGCTGTGCAACAGTGATAATTCTGATTGTAAAAAGAAATTACAAAGCGTCCTCGACAGGTGTATTCGGCTAGCGACCAAAGTCTCTAGTTATTCACGCCTTCTGAGGAGCGGACTTGGCGTCCGATCCTTGGACGACACTGTGAGTCTTGCACACAAATCGCAAGCAAATTCTGGCAAGGAACTCAGATAACCCCTCCTATAACCGGGGCTGTGCCAATATCGTATACGTCCAGGTGGTACGTGGAAGCGACCTCGGTGTATGTGCGCTAGTGTAGGCTAGCATACACACCCGATGTAAGGCCTGGTAAATAGCAAGTCCCCTACTTGGGCAGGGCCATGAGGTAGGAGCTCCTGATGGTAGCTCGGAGCTCAGATTCCAGCGTGGCACGTCTATGCGACGCACAATCACACAGTCGAGAGTCAGTCAGATTTTTTTTTGATTTTTTTTAAATTTGTGTCGGCCATCTGAGGACCACATGCCAATTTCAATTCTTTATTCCTTGTCCCTTTCTTTTTCTCCAATATTCTTTTCACCGTGTCTCTTCTTCCTGTTTTCAGTCCACTTTGAACCTATGTTTTTCTCTCTCCTACCCTGGACTCCTTCCATTTTTAACGCTTTTGCCCAAAAAACTTCTCTTTGAATTGCTTCTTCTGCGTTTACATTATCTTTTTCAAAATCCTTTTTGACCCTTTTAATCCAACTTGATGTTATCTTCTTTCCCCACAGATTTTTGAAGATCTGTTTTGTTAACCTATTGTCGTCCATTCTATGTAAATGTCCAAAAAATACTATTTTTCGTTTTCTCATTTTTTTCTGTTATATTCTCTATACTTTGATATATTTCATCATTACTTCTTAATTTCCAACCTTCTGAAGTTTTTCGTCGCCCTAATATTTTCCTACTAATTCTTCTTTCCAATATTTCTAGTTTGTCTAAATTATAATTCAATGCTAGACATTCAGCAGTCATATTTTATATTAATCTTAATTTATTCTTTAGTGGGCGGTAATACCTGTTCCCGCTCCACTGAAGAAGACAGCCGTTGACACAGGCGAAACGTCTGGCGTTCCAACAAACGTTAACAGTAAACCTCAGACTAACAGCCCGGTAAACATGTTTCACAACCATTTTACTAGGAAATTTCAGTAAAAATGTTTACTTATCTTTCCTGTTGTATTAAATTAAAAACATTAAATTATTGTTATGTAAAACTATTATTTATATATTGCAACAATACATATATTTTCATATTTGCCCAGGGCGGTATGTTTGTAAATATTTAGCATAGAAAAATATATGATGAACAGTTTTTAACAATATTATGCAGGATAGAATTGTCAGAAAGCGTACACCTGCCCCCGCGAGTGAATACAGCGCTTGTGTGTGTGAACGCAAGCTACGACAGGCAAGAATCTACGATAGGGTGATGCGTACGAATTCTCTGTAATCAGGTTTTAACCGGATAAAAATAAACTAATTAATACGTTTTAAACCTGTGAACAAAGACTTACCCCAATTATAAAAACACCATTACATTAAAGAATTTTTAACGAATATAGTGATGTAAAAGTATTGCAGAAATTTGCAATAATAAAGACGTCAGGTAATTTAATGTTAATTACTAGTGTAATTAAATAGTAATTAATAAGTGTGTTATACGTGAGTGACCAGAAAAAAATTACGCAAACGATGATATCGCTCGTGCTACGAGGATGTTTGCGAAATCGCGAAAATGAACAAAAAAGTGATTTGTAATTAAAAGGACGCTTTGCACGAAGTGACAATATCTAACAGGTCGAAAACAGTCCTGGACTTGTCAGATTGCCGTCCAGTATAAATACCACCGGCAATTTTTGGGCAATCTCAGACTCAAGACATCTTCACAAACGTCACGCTGCTGGTCTGCCGACTGATCGACATCTCTACCACACACACCAAGACTTATGGAGGAACTCTGGACCATCACAAACAACAAACCGTAGAGACAGAGAACACAGCATCATCATCATCATCATCATCATCAAATTCTCAGGATTCAGGACACACACACACATGACGATAACGTCGGCAGTATGCAGGTGACGAATAAACAATTATATATTGTTTGTGAAAAGAACTCTCAAAAAAGAAACTTATATATGAACAGTAAAGACTTAAAGTTTTAAATATAATTACTGTACATAAATTTAAAGAGTAGTTAAAGAACAAAATTTAATTTAACAAGAAAATTTAAAAATACTAATCTTTTGTTGTATATTAAAATGTGGGTGTGTCAATAGAAATAAATAATAGGTTGGAAGTAAATGTTATATTCTATTTTGTTTATAGCAACACATAGTTTTATTCTTGAGTGTTAATATTATTTTTGGTTTGTAAATGAGTTGCTATTATTTAAAATTTGAGTCAAAGTCAGACACACTGAAATAAAAATGTTTACATAATTTGTTTAACATGTCTGTTTAGCTAGTAAGATTATATGGTTGTTTATTTTATATGTCATGAACAGCATAGAAGGTTACATTGTATTTGTGTAAACTTATAAAAGAAAATATTTTTATTTATCTGAGATTCGAATTTTTTAATATTTGCATAATTTCTATTAATATTAATAAATCATAGAATGATTATTTTGAAACGGTTTTAATTAATTAATTATTTCGTGTCAACAACATCTCACTCCTCATTGAAAATTATTTAATTATTGTGCAACTACATATACTTGACGCAACGAGAAAAAAATCCTGCGACCTGGCCGGTGTAATACACTTCATAGTTGCGTTGAGTACATGGTAATGTCTTTGTGTTAATTTTTGCAATACTTGTAACGTTGCAATAGTTATAAATTTAACTAAAAACCAATTTAGTAGTTCAAAACTTTTAGTACTTTTGTATAACGGTTTGCTTAACAATTGTTATTTTTAATGAGAAAACTTAAATAGTTAGGGGTTTCATAAGTTTTCTAACAACTGAAAAATTGCCAAATATTTTCATTTGTCTCTAGTTGAGACCTGCGAGTTGATATTCTTCTTGTAATTTCCTTATCATGTAACTAAGATCATCCGGATCCTCTGCTACGACAACTTGATCATCACCGAAATATACGCTAAACAGTTTTTCCTCTCCCACTTGCAGCCCCATTCCTCTAACTTTCGTTGAACATTTTTTCAGGGCTTTGTCTAGATATACTTTAAATATAGTTGGGGAAAGGTTACATCCCTGTCTTAATCCTTTTGTGACTTTGAAGAGGTCTGTGTAGTTACTACCGTTTTTGACATGGAATCCATAGGTATGTAATGTCTTACTCGCACGTTTCGCGAAAACCGACCGTTTTGTTTCAAATGTACTTTCGGCATACCACTATCTCACGAACCGCTCAACCAATCCCAGCAAACCAGGTGTCAGGTGATCGAGTCACTCGGCCGCCTTCCAACAATAGTACTGAGAATTTTGACAACTGACTTCAGTCGCCTCTAGGCTTTGTCTGCGTGAGGGTGTTTTTGCGCCGAAAATTTCTAAATTGCTACACTAAAACTTAAATATCTCGGGAACTAAAAGTCCGATCGCTAAAATACAAAGTGCGTTGTGAGCCTCAGAACTAAATCTCTCCAATAACAGCGAGTACCAGAAGCACTCACAGAAAATCATAGGATTTTCCAAATCAATCATTGCTATATTATCAATCAATCATTACTGTTATTTATATTATTCAAAATAAGGCCGAATACTTACAAATAACAAGGCGAGTAATGTAACGACCGGAGCCAGGGTCGTGATCAGTGCCATTGTGCGCCAATCAACTACAGCTCCCAGCACGGTCTCTAGCAGCAGACCTGCGCCGAAGAAGACTCCTTGTACTGTGGAGAGCAGAACGCCCCGGAGATGCGGCTGCGTCGATTCGCCGATGTAAGTCAGAACCGGCGCTTGCATGAACCCGACGCTGGCGCCCATTATTGCGATGGCCACGTTCAGTCCCAGCACCGACTGAGCGTTGTACAGGAGCAGCCACGACATCAACAGCGGTATGTTGACCAGGATCAGCGTCATTTTGCGGCCTATCATGTCCTGTAGGAAACCCGACCCGACGCTTCCCAGCGGCTGTCCTATGAATATAATGCTGCCTGAAAAGAAAGTCAATATTAGTCGTAAAGTATTAGTGATGAACGTTTAAAAAAAATTGCGTCTTCGTGAATGGGATTTTTATTTTATTTTATTGTTTTTAGTTTATTTATTTATAAAGTCGCTGCAACATCTTCGGTCATTAGCAACCACAAAAATTATAAAAATGAATTTTTAAATCATGCAGAAATTCTCATATAGATGCAGTAACATATATTAAACTAGAAGGTGCTTAGTGAAGACAAACACTTCAACAAAATACACAGAAACTGGTAGGATTTAAAAACTACATTAAGTATTTATTTAAATACCAAATGATGCAAATAAATGAGATAAATAAAAATATTTAACAATTAAAAATATTTGTTTAAATAGTGCAAAATAAAATGAGAAATATTGCCCCACACACCACAAATATTGTAAATACACATCACGCAGATATATAACATAAATATAAATGTAATAAATATAACATGTAATAACATGCAACGACAGACAATATATAACAATAAACGTAACAACAAGTTACATAATAATAAATATATATAATAAATAAAACACTAATAACATTCTCGACCAGGGCACTCTGAAACGAGATGGAAAGCTGACAAAACCGTGCCAGAGTGATTACATCTCGCAGGTCGGATTTTTATTATTTGTCTACTATATCTGCTTAAGTCAATGTGCTATTTCCCTAAATTTATAAATTGCAAAGTATTCTGTACATGAGGCAAGTTTGCGGAATCCTTTGAACTCATCGAAGAGAACGTATGAGTTATGTAGTCGGTATGTTACATTGTACTTGATTGGACATACTGTTGTTTTGGTAAGGGGGGGGAGGCTGGAGATGAGTTTGAGACAGTACTGTATTTGTGAGTAACCAACTGTCAATTATTTTACACGCTTTATTCCAATTGTCCAGTTACTCCATTGCTGCGCTGAGGAGATATAGTCTTTCCGTTCTCAGTTCAACCCTGATGTAAACAAACCCACGTGGCAAATCGGAAACGCTATTGGTCAGGGGCATTGAGACTGATCACACAGTAATGTGTTACGCGCATGTGCAGAATGTCTGTATAGTAATGTGTTATCTTGCCACTTAAATCGGGGCGCGTCGTTTTCAGACTTCCTGCTTATCACTGTATTCTGAATTCTACTGAATTAATGTGGATCCAGTTGAAAGGATATGTTGCCCGTCACAATACAACATTAACTGCTTGATGTAGAACAATTTATTGAGAAGTGGGTAAATGAAACAACGGCGGACAAGTGGAGTCATTGTATGCAGCATATATTCAAGGAAGATGATAACCTATGGCAGCTGGCCCACATTACCGACGTCGTTGTGGACAATGGACAATCTTATCAATAATAACACTGATTCAAGTGATGATACAAGTTCAGACGCAGATATGGAAGGCATTGAATTACTCTCTGACAGCAACTGATAGTATTCAGTACACTGGTAATTATCACAGCTTCTATTTTAGTTTTAAATAAACTTCACTTTTAGTTTGTTGCGATATTTAAACGGTTTATTAAAAAAAGTCATTAACTGGTGTTATAAAATATTTTATTGTCGGTCTGACACTGTCACACAAATTTTACTTTTATCATAAAAAATTATTACAATTTATGTGTTTATACAGTAGGCTATCAATATTATATGTACCCTGTATGTACTCCTTCTGTCAGAGTGATACGCCTCTAATTCAAGCTGCAAATAGCGTTTCAGATGTGCGACGCCTGTTTGTTTACATCAGGATTAAGCTAAGAACGGAAACGGTGTAGACGACCTGTGTGACTACGTGACGATTCACACGAGTCGTATGAGCGGCAGTATTATGAAATGCTCGCGCACCTTCGCGGTCTTTCTAGACACGCTTTCTAGGTTGTGGTCGATTATTCTACCAGCATTCAGATTAGAGGTGGGCTAAACTGTTATTTTAAAATACTAGGTATGAAAATACCGTTCCAAAAAAATAACAGGTACAAATACCTGTTATTATACACTATATATACATAACCTATATTATCCTTTGTAAGTAACTCGTTTTGAGTTTCCTGCAGGTCTCCTATGTAATATCTTCAAATAAATACACTGCAAGTAGGTTTATTTTCACCTAGATAAACCTATTAATATATTAATAAACCTACTTGCTGTGTATTTATTTGAAGATATTATATAACCTATACTATATAATTTGTTATAAGAAATAAATTGAAACTAAAAGTATTGACAGTGTTACTTTACACTGTGACTTTATTAAACTATTACTGTTAAATGAAAATAAGAAACAAGAGAATTTATAGGCCTATCTCCCTTTGGGAATACCAATTTAAGTTTTCACTAGTAGTAAACAAACTAACATTGGGTTAGACAAATCAGTTGCGAAACTCGAGGCAATTAAATAATTTAGAGTAGGCCTACACGTAATACCACAAAAAATAATGTGAAAAAACATCAGAAACGTATAATAAAAACATAACAGTAAGCCACAAGTGTGAATGAGAATAAACAAAATTTTACAAATAAAAAACAAATTGTAATAAAATAAATATAAATACATAAATAAAACTTATAAATAATAAGCAACATCAAAAGTAAATTAAATGCATTACAGATATTTAAGGATCAGGACTAGATAAAGCGCATAAATGTCCATTACAACAATCTCATCATTTACGTGAGATGTGTAGTGAGAAGTTAAAATCACATTAATAAAAAGTATAATATAGCTTATCAACATCAGCCACTTTATAGGTTATAACTCAATATAATTAAATACAACTATTTCACTAACGACTCGGATCATAAAGTTTTTTGAATAAAAACATAAAGTTTTACCAACCGATTTTAGTTACAATTTGGTGACTAGTATAATATATAATTTATTAGCATATAATCTGTATTATATATCTGCATATCACACGAGAATAAATGTAACATCAGGATGAATTTTTTCCTTTATTAAAAACAGCTCCGCTCTTTGCGCAGAATGAAGTATACAGGACGAAAAAGTGGCTCGTACTATTATAGTTCCTACTCGAAATATGCTTGATATACCTGTTCCTATAATATTAGGTGTTACTAAAATACTACTGTTACTCTGGAACGCGTTGTTCCTTGTGTATCGGTGATACCACTAGTATTTGAAATACCTAGTATTTTAAATACGCGTTACTGGCTGTTCCTTGCGTTCCAGCGATATTTTTGTACGCCTAGTATTTGGCCTTGGCATATTCGTTTACGTGATCTTGCGTACTTTTTGTGTGTGTGTGTGTCTGTGTAGGTGCGTAGGGGGTGTGCCTCGACTCGGAACAGCGAGGGCGGCGTGTCTCGACTCGGAACAGCGTCGCCGCGAATAACAGGTATTTCAACTTTTCAGTCACTGTTACATCCATTCCACAAAAATATCGTTCCAAAATACCTATTACAGGTATATCGGCCCACCTCTAATTCCGATTAGTCTTGTCACATAGTTCAACGTACAGGCTGAATGTATGTCGCCGTTTCGAAAACGGTCAGCCAGTCAGTTGAGATTGCGATTGAGTGCGGCCCTCACAGAGGTTTAGTATACAATGATAAGCCTAATTGTGAATTATTGTCTGCGCAGTGGCTTGTTTTGCGGTAGTAGATGATATTGCTACGCTATTACACAACACTACGTGTTTCGTGCCTATTCCAGCGGAGCCCGGCCGACGGTAACAGTACTGGAAATAAAAGAAAATAATATTAATTATATTACAGAATAATCACTTTACTTGTTGAATAATTTGAAATCCGAACAATGTAGTAGGGAAACTTGAAGAAAAGCGTAGCATTGCTTTCGAACTTCTGGGCACTTTCACCGTCTTGTGTTGCCAGCTCAGACGTCGGAAATCTTTTACTGCGTACGGTCATTGACCTCTTAGTAGTCGCACTCTGTACAAACTGAGGGTGGGGGGGGGACACATTCGCCCACCCAATGAGTTGCCGCTGTATAAACCGGCAAAACGCTGAGTTAGCAGTTATGTTTGTTTTCGGAACTGACGTGCAGCAGATACTACGTACCTATTTGTGTTTTGATCGTTTAGTCATGTGTTTCTCTGTTTGTCTTTATTATTTTTAATTCGATTATTTGTGTTCAGATTTATTCTGTGTAAGTAGTATAATGCGAGTCAGATCCCGTTGAACCGGGACCCACTTGTTCTCCCAGCAAATGATAGAAATTGCTCTAAAAAAAAAACACTTGGTTCAAGAAAAAATTCGAATTACGTTTTAGGCCTATCACAACCGGCAACAGGTGTTATGTACCCACGCCACGCCACTGAACTTGAACATTTAAAGAAATATGTCCTTGACGGTTTTATTTTCTTAACTATTTTTAGTTTATTAGAAAAGTATGAAAACTAACAAAAACGCTCTATACATCAATCTCCACAACAGCTGGCTGGTGATTTGGTAAAAGACTTGACGAAAAATTTTCAAAAATTTGGTTGGTTTCGTATATTGGCTAGGCATTTTCTGTCACCAGTTAGCGACCACGAAACTCTGTTGTAACAAACATTTTAAACATTAAAACGACATCAAACAGAAGGACCGAAACTATATCCATGTTTAATAACTAAATGTGTTTACTTCGAAAAATCGAAAAAATGTGTAGGCCTAACTTATGTAAACGGAAAAAGTTTAAAACAGGAAAATAAGTTACACAGTAACAATTCAGTTCCTATTTTTACGTGAATTACATTTATTTAAATTTTTAGTGTAATCTTTTACTACAGAATGTGATAAAATTAAACTTGTGCGGTAATAAAAATACGGATATAATCAGTTATGAATATAAACAAGTCATTAACTAAAATTAACTATTAATTAGTTATCGATATGTACAGTTATGAATGTGAATCTTAAATTCATTGCACTTAATCTGCCATATTAGGCTTGAACTAAGAATGGAATTTTACTATACGAGTATTCTGAAGGGGGAAATTTTTGTAATCACTCATTGGACGACGTTATCTTATTTGTATACAAAATTAGTCGATGTGAGATAAATCTTTTCCAAACACTAAATAACAGTAATATGATTCCAATAAATGATATTCTTCTTCCAATATAAGGTATAATATACTTTTTTAATTTTTTCGGTGAAGGGTTTGTGAGGATCGGTCAATAAATATAAATAAATTTATATTATTTGTGTCGACGGTTCGACAATATTTATTGTCATCATCAGGACCTGTGTATGAATACAAAAGAAATGTCAAACACAGTAGAAGAATTATTTGAGTGAACGTGTTTGTGTGAGTGTGTGCACGTTTGTTTTTAAAGAGTTGAAACAGTTTGTTTTTAAAGAAAACATTTGATGATGTAAAACAAACTGTCTCAACTCCTTCACATATACAAGGATATACACATAAATATACGCGCGCGCGCACACAATCACATATACAAACACGTTCACTCAAATAATTGTTCTATTGTGTTTGACATTTCTTTTGTATTCGTACATGGGTCCTGATGACAACAATAAATATTGTTGAAACGACACAAATAATATAATTTTTTTAATATTTATTGACCGATCCTCACAAACCCTTCGCCGGAAAAATTCATTGATTGACGGTCACTACAAATTTAAGGATTCTTTTTTAAGTTAATCTTATTTATCTTTTTAAGTTAATTTGCATATTACTTATCAGCAGTTCTGTTGTTTCAAAAGTTCAGTCTAAACCGTTTCCTTAAATGTTAGAAATAATTTTATTACACAAACTATAAATGCAAACTGATAAAATACTATTTGAAATATTCGTTGATAAAAAAATTCTTACGCAATACGAAATGAAATAAGAACATTGTAAGCTATAAATTACGTAGGCTATATTGTTCACAAAAATAAGTCTTTGACGGGCGAGTCGTTGAGGTTACTGCATAAACGTTTTGGGGCTGAATATTCGTGACCCGTGAGTAAAATCGTTCTTGCTGACCGATCGGGAGGTCCGTCAGCAACCATTTTCACAACGGAGAATTAGGTGGAAGACTGTCACAACACTGGTGGTAACAAGGTGTTCGAGCAATTATCGACTTAGTTCCACCGTTCTGAAGATGGCTACCGAGCGGGCTGCCGAAATGTCAGCAAGAACGATTTCGTTCACGGACCACGAACATGTCCAGATCCCCATCATTTTATGGAATGACAAGTAAATTTTATAGTTTTTTTTTTTAACTGGCTTTATTTAACTTCGAAATAACGAGCACTCGGTTACAATTAGAAAATGTTTCTCGTTGAAACGAGCTCGTTAAAGGCGACATCAAAAGTACGAGTAGTTTATATAATATAAGATGTTATAACTTATATGTTACGAAGGCTGTCATGGACGAAGTCTGCATTACTAAAATGAATAATTACTGAGTGTTTGGGCCGTTGTCGGTTGCTTAGATTTCGGTTATTCTAAACGTTTTGGCCACACCTGTGTAGGCCATCTTCAGTAAAAAAAGTTCGAAAAATTAACAGGCCGAACGTGTTTCGCTGTTGAGACGATAGCAATTATCAAACACCGAAAGTCATAACAGTCATAATCCTAAAAGTCATAATAATAAGTTATATATGTGTTATAACTTATATATTTCGTCCTGTGTAATATTTTTCACAGCGTCACTTACGTGAAATTAATTTGCAAAGTAATTCCATAATTTTACTATTTTAATTACAAATGTGTCTTAATAAACACCGGTCATATGTTTACAATATGTTATAAGAAATTAACACATCCAACGAGCTGTTTGAAGTTAGATTTCAAAGAGAGCGTGCTCAAAGACGGATCCTGTGTTCCTATTTTGTGACCTTTGACCGGCAGAACAAAGTCTGCATCTGCAGTTATTCGATTTGGAATTTGTTTTATCAGTAATTAAAAACAATTTGTACAAAAAGTGGCATACGTATAATAAGAGACTACACGCTCTGAATTCAATTTATGATAAATAATAATTTTTAAGGTCACTGGTAACTGGATCATTAGTGACTGTAATATCTTGCACAGTGCTTTCGTAGGCTTTGAAAACTTTGAAAGTCAATGAATTAATGGTGGCATAATGCGTGATATATTCTTAAATTTAGTACTTATTTTAAATAAGTATTTTAACTAAATATAATTAATTCACTACCGACTCGGAACACAAAGATTTTTACGGGTAAAAACGTAAAAGTTTTTCCTTATAGCCTGAACCGGTTTTCGCTTTAAAAAGCTTCGTCAGAGGCTGCCGTTGGGAGCACTGTCCGTCTTGTTGTTGGCGACGGTATCGACTTTTGAAGGATCGATGTTGTGTGTGTGAGGTGTGATATGTTCGAATAATGCGTGTGATTTGAATTGTGTCTGTTCGTTTAGGATGTCGTTTTTTATGTGTTTTCGTATGTTTGTATATTTCCAATTGTTCTAGAGTGTCTAGTTTTCAGCCTTTTCTGTGAAGGCCTACATGTAGAATGACCATGTTATTGTCGATGTTTTTGTATGTGTGGTTTGCTTCAATGAGGTGGTTTCCAAAGGCGGATTCTGTAGTGGAGTGTAGTGTCTTTGTGTGTTGAATGTATCGTTGTTTGAAGCTACGTCCTGTCTGGACTATGTAGAATTTGTTGCAATTTGAGCAGTTTAGTTTGTAAACACCAGGTAGATCGAATTTGTTTTGTGTGTGTGTTATGTTTTGTTAGTAGTTTTGTATGCGAATCTGTATCCTGCTTTTTTGAATTAGTGGGTTATTTTTTTCAGTTTGGTTGTTGATGTATGTTAGAGTTATGAATTGTTGTTTTCTGTCTTTGTCTGTTGTTTGTTTTGTGTTCTGTGTAGGAGTTTATTGACTATTGTTCTGTTGTATCCGTTGGATTCTGCTAGATATTTTATCGTGTTTAGTTCGCCTTTGTAGTCTTTTTCATCTAGTGGGATGTTGTTAAGTCTGTGAAGTCTGAAGAAGCTTTTTAAAAGCGAAAACCGGTTCAGGCTATAAGGTAAACCTTTTACGTTTTTACCCGTAAAAAACTTTGTGTTCCGAGTCGGTAGTGAATTAATTATATTTTTTAGTTAAGTAACGGACACGTCATGGATAACGAAATCCAAGAAAGTATTTTAACTCTTATTATATGAGAATGTGGACCGAACTACTACTTGACAAGTGAAGGGGTGGCGAACAGCTCAAAATACTTCTGTTCAATTTCGTTTTTCAGAAGGCATAAAGCATTGTCACTTTTAAAGCAGAATTGGTATTAACTGTACATTTATCAATTATAAACAGAATGCAAAATATAACACCGTCAAATATGAAAACCATGAATTTATAAACATTAAATAAGTACGTTTGAAAATTGTATTTTAGACTTAATTTTCCAGGCGGTGTTCCTGTCCTCCTGGAACGTTGCTATAAATGCCCTCAAATAACCGAGACCAAGTTCTGTAGGCCTGCATTCACAGACGCTTAATGGGAGAGGTCACGTGTTTAAGAAGTGGAGAGAGAAACTGGCCTTAAGAGTGAACTACATATACTAGTTATAACAAATTAAGATAAATTAACACTCCATGGTTTGTTTGAATCGACCTCTTCACATCGACTTTAATGTATCGTATATGAAAGAAGTGATGTTCCACAAAGTATCGCAGTACTTTAGGAACGAAAGGTTTCCCTCTCTGGAAAAGGAAATTACTTGAAGGATTACTAGATTTGTAAAGGATTATTATATTTCTGCAGAAAGATTACAGATATGTATAGGACCTGTAAATTCCTTATGCCAACAGGAAAGCCGTCATATAAGCAATGCAATGAAGAATAACAAATGGTTCAAACAGACAAATGCTTATTCAGTCCACACGCTCCTTTTAAGATATAGGCCACGATGGTAGTATATCAGAATACTGATGTGCGGACTGCACACAGAACCTTAAAGAGTACCTTGTTTGAAGTAGATGAAGAGATAGGAAACAGTTATTTGAATACTCATACATACCTAAACAGAAAAAAGAAAATTATGTGGACGTGGCTAGGCAATTAGTCGAGACAGGTTGGAGTCCACGAGATGTCAAGAGACCACGACTATCGTCTTTCGTAAAAATCTTCTTCTTCTTCTTCTTCTTCTTCTTCTTCTTCTTCTTCTTCTTCTTCTTCTTCTTCTTCTTCTTCTTCTTCTTCTTCTTCTTCTCCTTCTTCTTCTCCTCCTCCTCCTCCTCCTCCTCCTCCTCCTCCTCCTTCTTCTTTTTCACTTCAAGGATTAGGTTATATAAACATGTTCCAGCACCCATCTCATCCTCGGATGACTCACGTCTCTTCTAACAATGGCTTCCAATCCTTATACCGAGGCTGCTGTTGGTACTATAAGTATTATAAAGTTTTACATGAACAGGTTACTGGCCTGTTGCACAACCACCTACCAGGAGGACCAGAGACTCTTCTGTTACTGTTACCATAACTTAGCCAACAGGCCCCTGTTTTGGGGCGCAGGAGATTCGCCCTCTTCCATCTCTTTCTGAGATAGGATTTGGTGGCTTTGTATCAATACTGAACGTTTCTTAGTATTTCCAGTGCTCACCTATCGACATCAGTGAGCACTCTAAGATCCTAAGCTACCCAAAATTTAGAAATTAGAATGAAAAAATAAAGACACCCTAGACCTCGATTACTTTAGTAGCGTAGGGATGAGAAAAGAACAAGAGTCAGTCAAGAGAGACTAGACAGAAAAGATTAAAGGGATTTCACCCAAGACAAGTTGAAGCAAAGTGAGAATCCAGACAGGGCTCATCGGGATATTCAATCACATATCCACAAGATGTGGACCTCTGATGTGAAATTTCCTTCAATTATTTAGTACTGTAGTATAATGAATTGCACACAATCTAGATTAGTATTACTAGAATCATTGTCATAGCAATTGTTATTGCTGGCGAGTCATCAGATCCTGATGGTAATTGCTAATGAAACGATGAAAATAATTGCAATTGAACGACCGAGGGAGGTCTCCTTTTTCGACCGTTTTGTCTACGTGTCTTCTATCTCCTCATAACAACGTTTGAACTGGTTTTTGAATTTTAGCATCCATGTTCATATTTTTATCCCACAGACTCTTACTGTTTTATAGATTAAACCTTCCAAAATATCTAAAAGGCAAAAACTTTAGGGGTTTTTAAAATTTAAAAAATTATATATGTATATATGAAAATCCACGTGCAGTATCAAATTAGAGAGAGCTGTAACAAAATGTGAAATAGTTTTTAGTTTTTGAAATTTTAAAACTTTAGAACGTTAAGGTCCAAAAATGAGATGGTATTTAGAAGACGAGTTGATCGTAACAGTAAGATGAAGATTGTTTTATGAATTTTTACCTTACAATGCAATGAATAAAGAGTATTATTAAGGCATTTTACACCATTTGCACGAAGCAATTTGTAGAAATATGCCAGACGTAGGCTGTAGAAGTATAATTTACGGCAATAAGTAATACATCAGTGCACAAGTCATTTCTTGTTCAATAATATTAAAAAAGAAAAACTCGTAATGATATTGCAGCCACCTGTTCACCTGCCGACTTTTCCTCTCCCCAAAACGACTAAAAACAGTATAAAAGGACGTGGTTTCTAAACTGTTGAAGACATAAAACAAAAACTCCCTAAGCGAGCTTGAGATTATACCACAAAGTGCGTTCTAGAAATGTTTTGAAGACTGCAAAAAGCGTTGGCATAAATTTGTTTCATTTTACGGGGATGGATATTCTTCAATATAAATATAAAAGGACAGACGCGCGCCAGTAGTATCCGGCGCCTGTGTGCAGAACTTTAGTTGGAGCCTCTATACACTCCTCCCTAAATAAAATTCACTTTATAATAACATATCATTATCTGTAAAACATAAAAATAATGTATACAAACAAAAAATGTGTAAAAAACAATAAACATACAAGAAGGGTACAAAAACAAAAATATCAAAAAGTTTGGAAGAAAATAAAGTAATTTATGTTATATGTCAAGAAAATCATTTGCCAATTGCACCTTATATAATTTTACGTAAATTAACAGTTAAACTTACAGTTTTATAAAAAAAACTGTTAAATTTTTTTTTTTGTACACAAATTCTCCACAACAATTAATATTCCTGTTCACTTATCGCAACAATTACAAAATCTCAAGCACAGTCAACAGTCAACTATTGCAGCGTTTACATATCACAGACGCACTCAATGAAAATGTCTTTGTTTCAATTGCTGACTCATAACTAACGATAAATAATTGATTTTGTATGCATAATGCTAGTCCCGTTAGTTACAGCCATGGGAAACCCGTTCTGAGCAGTTTTCCAGTTTAAAACGACGTGCGACTTAACAAGTCAGGAGCACCATACAGTCATACAAATTTGGGGAGAATACCCGTCCAGAGGACCGAAAAGGTTAATACAATTAACTTAATGAATAATAATTGTTTTTCAAATATTTCCTCCTGGCCTGAAATTTTTGACACCTTTACTATCCTGGCGCCTGTGCGCGCCGCACACTGTGTCAGCGCCCACTGCAAAAGCATGAAGGCATTATTTTTTAAATTACATGAACTCTTTGATCGAACCTTTTCGATGAGCGAGCAGTAAGACTCGCCAGACCGATGTTCATTTTCACCGGCATGTTTCGGTTTCTGTGACCTAAACTCTACGTAGAGTGACTGAAAATTTTTGTAAGTCGCTCTTAAGTCGAGTGAACGGTCAAGACCTAGGGCGACAATAACGCCACTGATCGTCTTGGCGAGTGTAACTCACGTTCAACTCGACAAATTTATAATCCACTTGGCCTCGGCTGTGAGAAATTAAGCCTTTTAAATACGATATTGTTTGGTATTGTAATTATATGCTGCATACTTACCAAACCACGAAGCCTCGTCTGCAGTCATACGGAGACTCTCGTCTGCGTTGGTAGACATCAGCGCTCCAATTACTATAGCGGGCATTGCAAACACTAGGCCAACGGACATCAGTATCAGGCCGACCGACATTGTCGCTAACATCTGGATTGGACAAACACACGAATCAAACATACAACTGCGTGATAAAATTGCTAGCAAAGCATTTGAAATTACAGAATTAAGCAAAATTGTTTTGGGATCTTATCCGTTATCTGTCCGCCAGCATATAATTTATGTTACTTATTTCTGTAGACTTTTTAGATAAAGCACCTATTTACGTAAGGTTGACATAGTTGATTATAAGTTCTGTTATGTGGTGGATACAAGTTGGATATACTCTTAGCGTACGCGCATAGCGCGGAATAGGAGGTTCGCATAACGATCGCACATACCATACCGCACATGTATGAGAGGTGTGCATATCGAGGATGAAACAATGTCTGATCCTTGAGAATAGTGAACAGTGTCGAGTTCAGTGCATGCCGCCGTAAGCACAGCAGATTATGGACCGAACTGTTTACACTTTACCGGGAATTGTACATTGGATAGAGTGGCTACAGTGCGGGAAATGTCCTTGAAGCAACCAATCAGAGCTCAGAAGTATTCCATGTGCGATGTAAAAACACAAACTTGTTTGCTTTCCGAAAAGGATCAGCGATGTATTCTCTGGTATGCGATGTGCGATCTGCTTCACTACGCACGGTGCCACATAAATACATGAGTTTGTTTTCACACTGACTGTAATCTGTCTGAGTATTCTATGCTAGTATTCCGCGCTATGCACTTGCTCTTAGCTGTGAGCGGAGCGAGCAGGAACGACTGGTTAAAAGTACCAAGCGTTGCTGTCTAATGCTTCGATGTCTGTGGTACGTGACCGACAGTTTTAGTAACCCGTAAATTGATACGCCGCTCTCCCGATACTTATGTAGGTCGAGGCCAGAGATCTGTCACATATGTGTAAGTGGGTTATACACCTAAGGGCACTGGTGTATAACAGTAGAGAGAGGGGTCGACCTAGGATCATATTGTTGGCTGTTGTGCTGGAAGTACAGATGAGAGGGATTACGCTAAGGAGATGGATAGGAGACAATGGAGAAGATTGGTGTTGGAAGCCAATCCTAACGTTGAACTGTGTACTGAAGAACAAGAAGAATTTTGATACCTCTTTGGATTTCAAAATCGACATCCAATCTATTTGGTTTTTCAATCCAGAATCCAGAATTAATTTTGGAAAGTTGGCTGTATCCACATTAAATGGAATCCTGTAGGATAAGCAAATTATAGCAGAAAATAAAACCAAAATATTTGAAACCATTGTTAAAAGTATCATGACTTACGTCTCAGAAGTTTGGACTACTAATAAACACACAAGAACAAAATTAATGACAGCAGAGATGGACTTTTGGAGACGTTTGGCAAGAGTATCCAGAGGTGAGAAAATTAGAAATGAAGTAATTAAGGGAATAACGAATGTGAAAAATTCAATTGTTGATTTTATCTAAACAACAATGGTTACAGTGATATGGGCACACGAAAAGAATCACACAGGAAACATCAATTCCAAGGAGAGTTATGAAATGGACCCTACCAGGAAGAAGGAAAAGAGGAAAACCAACTATCACCTGGATAGAAGAAATTCAGATAATATTGAGGGAACCAGAAATTGAAGAAAATGTTTGGATGGACAAGCAGCAGTGGCAGATGAGAGTTCAATCACTTCTGTAATATTTGGTTCCGTAAAATGTGTAAACATTGACCGGCCAGAATAATAATAATAAAATCGACATCCAAAATGGCGTTTCGCTAATTTCGTCGAAAACCGAAATCGCAACGAGTTCGTTAATGTGACGAAACAGTTGAAAGACGATTAATTATCATTCATTTATTACTAACGTAACGATTTTCTTGATTTGTGTACGGGACCTCGCGATGTTGGATCTAGAAATCTATGTAGCCTAATTTTAATTGAATACTCGCATGTATATTTAATAAGTGAATCAAAACTGGGAAAAGGCGACATTGAGTTTCAAGAATTAACAAAGAGTGGTTTCCTAATGAACGTTTCATATACGTCAGGTCAATTCGAAAGAGCAGTCACGTATATTCTGTGAATAGAATGATTGTTACTCGCTTCCACCATTGTATAAAAAGTAAGAATAGTAATGTCTCCAACCTTTGGTATCAGCTCTTCATACAGTAAAGCCAAGCAGAGTAAGCTGCTATACTTTTTCCGTTCTTAGATCATTTCTGGTGTAAACAAACAGGCGAGGCTCGTTTGAAACGGTAGCGGTAAAGGTATCACTTCGATAAGTGGTTTTTATTACAACGTTAGCCATCTTCTTTTACGATTAATATCATTATTCAAGTTTATGATTTCCGTGATGTCTGGACGTATTGTGAACACGCGCGTTGAAAAAATGTCGAGTGGCTTAATTTTAAAAATATATATTTTGAAGAAAGTTACGTAAAAACTCAAATTTCACAGTTAGCGAAAAAATGAAAAATACGATTATAAAAAGTTCATAGTAGATGAGAGTTTAGAAAGACTGGTGCATTCTATTTTAAGACTTCCTCCTTATTACTGTATTCTCAATCCTATCAAATTAATATGGAGCCAGCTGAAAGAATATGTTACTCGTCACAACTCGACATATGAGCTGCCTGATATCAACAATTGATAGAGAATGCGGTAAATGAAATAACTGTAGACAAGTGCCGTTGTGTTGAAGAACATAAGGTACAGAAGCTGTAACTATTACCAAAGGTTTTTTTTTCATTTTGTTGTGGTTTTCGAAACAGTTAAAAAGCTATTAACTGGAGTTATAAAACATTTCGTTGTCGCTTTGTTACTGTCGCACGATTTTTATTTTGGTCAGTAATGTAAAAATTATTGCAATTTGCTTTTGTTAACAAAGTATATCAACTTTATACGTACCCTGTGAGTACAGCTTCTGTCAACGTGACACGCCTCCAATTCAAGCAACAAATAGCGTTTCAGATATGCCACGCCTGTTTGTTTACATCAGGAATGAACTAAGAACTATAGCTTGGCTCGTACGACATAGGCAGACGATGTCGCACCCATCATTACGCTTCAGCCGACAGTATTTCCCTACAAAGTTTCCCAGGTAGGCCTGCTCAATCTGACCTGATTCCCTTTACATGCTCAGTCTATCTGGTGGTTGAAACGGTTAGATTTTATGGTTCTAGCCGGAACGTAAAACATCCACAGATTTTACAAGGAAACGATAATGCGTTCACATTTACTATTGTCGGTAGAATAGCACCAAATACATTCCGAATAGACGAGGGTCAGTTGAAAAGTTCGCGGAGCGACATCTATAGCTCAGTGGTAAAACTAAAATCTTTCGTGTGCTGCAAGACGTATATTTCGCGTGAACACCTGTTAATTTCCAGATATATCTGTCAATTTATTCACTTTTTACCAGCTGTTTGAAATTTTCCTGTCACGCGTGTTTTTAAAATCCACAAAATCAAACATCGTGGTGTGAATTCTCTGCTAAAAAGTTTAGCGCCAATGGAAAATCAAAACTGAATTGTAAATGTGTTAGGAGATGCTGCGCCTTCAGAAACAACGGTAAGTGGGGCACACTCGAGTTTAAACGTGGCCGTACAAGCATGGATACTATCCCAGCAATGGACGTCCAAAACGTACAACAAAAAATGGCACTATTGAAAAGATTTCATAGGGTGTTGGAAGACCGCAGATTGAGGAGTGGATGACGTTGCTGAAATCATAGACATCTCATATAAGAGTATTGTGCATCATACTTTAACTCAAGAACTTTTTTTTTTAATTTATTGAAAATATATAATCTGTTCGACTAAGCGAACAAATTGGCTGACAACACACATACAGGATTATGAAGAGCTGACCATTGACAGCTCTTCTTGTTTTTTTTTAATAGATTAAAGAGATACACAAATTACAAAACTAAATGACAAAAACATGTAAACAAATGAACAAAAATCACTTCCACTTGCTGCTGGCAAGATACAATAAGTTCTAATGTTAAACACTGGGCACATAAGGCACATATACTGGTTGACATTAACACTTAATGTTGACACGAATACAAAACATACAGATATTACAGAACAGAAAAGATATCATCAAGAACTTGGTGTGAAAAAGCGTTGTGCAAGGGGAGGGATCATCTTCAATGCTCGTACGACCACATTCAAATTCAAGTGCCTATTTACAAACCGTTGGTTTTGAAGTCGCAGCATCTCCTGACACGTTTACAATTTCGTTCTGAATTTCCGTTGGCGATAAACAATTTTTAACAAAGAATCACATCAGGATGTTTGATTTTGTCCGTTTTTGAAAACACGCATGACAAGTCAATTTGAAACAGCTTCTAAGCAATGATTAAGTTGATAAATCTATTTGGAAATTAGCAAGAGTTCACATAAAATACAAATCCTTAAATTTTAGTTACCGTCAATCGATGAATTTTTAAGTGGATGGTTAGTGAGAATTTGTCAAAAATAACACAAATTTTAACTATTTTGCTTCGACGTTTCGACAATATTTATTGTAATCTTCAGGACAATTGTTGCTGACGCCAAACACACAACTCCACTAAAAATAAAATAAAATACAAATCTTGCAGCACACGGAAAATATTTAGTTTTACCGCTAAGCTACAGATGTCGCTCCGCGAACTTTTCAACTGACCCTCGCATATATATATATATATATATATATATATATATATATATATATATATATATATATATATATACAGAAAGAGGTATTCAATTACCATGTAGGTGCGAGGGTCAGTTGAATAGTTCGCGGAGCGACATCTGTAGCTTAGCGGTAAAACTAAATATTTTCCGTGTGCTGCAAGATTTGTATTTTATTTTATTTTTTAGTGGAGTTGTATATATATATATACAATATTATACATATATATATTGGTACACATATTAAATAACCAGATAATATTTCTCGTTACAATATATATATATATATCTTTCTCTCTTCTATCTGTCTGATTCCCGACCTGCTCTTGACAGGTTCGAAAAGAAACCCCTGAAGAGAATAATAAGCACCAATCAGGCAGAGAGGGCAGTGGAAGGAGGTACCAAAGAAATAACCTAAAATTATAAAGGCTATACCAATATCTCTCATTGTCTGCAGACATAAAACGTAGAGAATAAAATTGGGTGTGTCGTGGGACAGACACCAGAAGTGAGAACATCAGTGTCGTATAGCGAGCGGTCAACGTGTAAAGCGTTGCTCGTTGTATTTGTAGTAAGAGAGAGTTTACTACAAAATATTAAGATTCAAATAAGAGTGAGCGGATAATTAAACGAGACTTGGGCATAGTAGTGTTTATACGTATTTTATTATAAGAAATCGATATTTGCAATGAACGTAATTAGAATCATATCAGACGTCGTATTATTTTCAGTATGCAAACTTATACAAGCAATATGTAACAAAGAATGTTTTCATTGTAACAATATGGTTTACGCAATATTTAGTTGAAAAGTAGAATGTGATATGCACAAGCATAATAATTCATATTTTTTACAAATTATAAAATAGATAAATTACTAAATCGAATTTTGAAACATAAAAAACTTTCAGCCAAGTAAATACAATATAAAAAACAGAATCGAACTTACGGGTCACTTAACGAACGTATAAAGTAAACAAAGATACAGTATTATACCCTTTCGCCATTTAAAACATGTACACAAAACATTCTCACGATGCTACAAATATTAAAATAAAAAATAGGTGTAAATGATTTAAAATTGTTTTTAACATGTTAAACGGTGAGACTGACATTATGGGGGAAGGGGGTCACCAAGAATCGTCCGAGGGCGTTTGACCCTGATTGGGGGTGGTGTTTCCGACGTACTGATGGTTCGTCGGTAAGGGAAGGAAGATGTCGGTGCCGAAGCAAGCCCCTCTTAACATGGCAGCTGCCGTGTATTATATACACTACCTTTTCCCCGCTCCCCCCAAGGCAGAGTTTTTACATAGTGTATCACTAAATGGACCTGTAGAACACCTGCTGTGAAGACCATACCGAAAACATCGAGTGGTCGGCTATTAGTCGTTCCAAAAATTTTAGTCACGTGAGGCAATTATTGTCTTGCATGTTATAAGTAGTACTATTGACAATTTTAATTAAAATTTACTGTTGGTGAACTATACCCTTTTGCTGTCCCTATACCAATCGCCACTGACTGTAATCAGTGACAGCGAGGGGGGGTTTGGGAGTACAAAATCGCTTCCTGTAAACATTTCTAGCTATGTGGTGGTTGAAGAATTTTTCAAATTTTCATCTTAGCTTTTTGAGGTTATGACCATTTAGCAAGTAGGAGTTTACGGTTTTATAATTTAGCGATTTATTCCACAGCAACTTAAACAATTTTTCTACTAAACAATTTTCTTCTTGCTACTGGAATCTTGTGCACATATGCCTGTAGTAAAGAGGTTTTTGATCCATATTTAATATTCTTTTTTGAATTTTTTGTTAATTTGATGTCCTCCGTGTACGAGCCGGTACTAGTAATCTTTACGTTTCTACTCTTACCATCTTGATTACAACAAAATAAATAACAAATAATTTTTCTTTTAATTTTTGTATTTTCATTCAGTAAAAAACTATAATTCCCTAGAATTGGCACCAGATCCCCCTCGTGAATGAAATCTTGACTCTTCTCCTGCAACAATATTATTATTATTTTTGTTTTTAGTCTGAGGAATCGCCATTCGCCAGTCTAGAGTCCCGAAAACATTTTTTAAATAATATTTTCATTTAAATTATACTTGATTAGCTTTCTCAGAAACTTGAAAATCTGTTATGTTAAAGAATTTAAACTACCTGTTTTTAATGCATCTCGATTTTTTGTTAGCTTTTTTGTGACAAAGCATCGACTGTTTCGCGTACGTGGAAATTGTTATGTCCGAAATGGTACTTATATCAATTTATTTATATTTTTACTCAGACTGACATAAAGTTTTCAGACAAATAATAAAACCTCCTCCTCCTTCTCTTCCTATGGCGCTACAACCTGAAGTCGAGCCTTGGCCTCCTCTAGCCTCCTGACCCTCCACCTCTCTCTATCCTCGCACTCCCAACATCCCTGTTGCATCCACAGCGGCAGCATCTTCCCATCTTTTCCTTGGACGGCCTTTTGGTCTTTTACCATCCACACTCTCCATAAGGACACTTTTAGGTGTTCGTTTGTGGGCAATTCTTATGACATGGCCAGTCCATTGCAGCCTCCTCAGTTTTATGTACACTTCTATTCTACCGTTGGTCGGTTGTTTATAATAAAATGGTTAAAATATATAAGGATTTAACAATTAGGTTTTAACTTCTGATATATTCCTCACATAGATTTTTTATCAGTATACCAGTGGGTATGGCACCTGGCTACTAATCTAGAGGTCCCGGGTTCAATTCCCGGGCCCGCACCATAAAATCAAGGTGCGTTTTTCAGCCCCCAGATCGACTCAGCCTGTTGAAAATGAGTACCTGGGATAACATCCTGGGGATAATAATGGGCGGCTGAAGCGTAGTGCCGGCCACACTGCCTTCCTTGTATGCCGTACGGCTCACATTAGCCAGCCTACCCTGCCTACTCCTAAGCTACTTCGGTGGTATACATGGGAGCCATTATATATAGATTTTTTAACAATCGAGTTACCTTAGAGCATCCCACCGGTTAATCAAAACCTGTTGTTATTACAGAGGAACCTTAATGATCGAACCGTAATTCAGAATTTTCGGTAATCCGAACACATCACAAATAAATTATCCTAAATTTACAAAGAATCACAAATACAATTGCACTTAAGATGCAGTTTAAGAAAAATTTCAATGAAAAACAGAAAAATCAAATTCTGTTCAAAAGAGAATTTTATGTTTGTTATCCACATCTAGATCAATCATTCATTTCGCATTGATTCCCGGCCATTATTACCATGAAACGCTAGATCAGATTATGACGCTGCGAAAGAATCCGCATTATATTTACCAGTTTCTAGTGTCCATGTACTAGTGTCGGACCACAAGATAGTTGTTAAATCGAAAATTATAAAGAATTGGCAAAATCGTTTGGAAAGTCAACCGAACACTAACAAACTGCTAACAATCAAGCATGTTACAGACTTTGGTCCTCATCTTTACGGAATAATAAAAACGAATAAGTCATGGTTTCTCGTCTGAAGATCGGCCACACCAGACTTACTCTTTCCTATCTCTTTGGGAACGCGCAACCCACATTATCTAACGTCACGTCAATCTCAAGTAACTGTCAAACGCGTACTGGATGGTTGTCCCCTCTACGCAAGACGGAGGACCGCTGCCGAAATCGTATTGAATTACAAGGACGTTCAGCGGCAATTCTGAAACCAATGGCCTCCAAATAATTTTCTTGGAATCCATCAACGTTATCCACAGGATTTAAGTGCGCCACAGTCTATACTTTTAGCCATCATATCTGCACATGGGAAAAGTTACGGTTACGCTTAAAACGTTTAACAAAAAAAAAAGTAAAACGTAAGTAAGTTTAAAGAAATTATTCAGAAAAAAAGATGGACATCGATTTGCTTCCTGTGGATCGCTGGGCAGTGTTGCTGTATTAAAGCAATTAATACAATCTGTGTACTTATTTCTATTATGATATGAGAATTATAAACTAATATGTGCATGTGTGTGTGTGTATGAAAAATATATAAATATTTTTCTCCTTTGGAAAATTGTTTGCCCCTCCTTGAAAATATTTTGACCTCCCTGATGACTAGTTATTTACTAGCCTGTGTGTAATATAGCGTTATGACATGGATCAGTATGGTGGGTGTTAAACAGGAGACACAAACGTATTAAGGAAGAAATGTTTTGCTGAGAAATTTCTAATTATACGGGTGAACAGAATAGTCGTTCAGGAAATCAGAAGACAAATAGAAAGCAAGAAATCAAGACTCGATTTTAAAAAGGAAAAAGTGACTGCAATAGTATGGAAACATAATAAGGATGCTTCACCTCTATCTTCAGTCCACACTATAAATTTAAGGAAGAATCTCTATTTATGCACCTAAGCATTCAAAGAATTTCGACGAAACCGAAACACCGAAGCATGATAATGTTTTTTAGGCTTTTGAAACGTATAATGTGGATTACGTAAATCATTTCCAAACCACAGACGATCACAAACAGAGCATGTAAAACCAAACTTATTCTCACTAAAACGTTTGCTAAACTCAATGTCAGCAGTGATTATTTCCGTCTTGATGCGTTTACATATCAAATTTCTAGACTGTGGGGAATCGAAAGTGTGGAAGCGTTACATTTTTCGATGAGGATTTTTGTGGAAAGACCTAAAAACATTATCATGTTAATAAACAAATAGTGTATACTGATAAAAGGAAAATCAATTTAAAACTTGAAAATAAATAAGAAAATATCCGAATGTAATAAGTTTTTTAAACAAACTTTTTTTTTTATAAGGTCGGCGCAACAGCAACGGTCATTCGCGACCACAAAAATGAATTTGTACAGATTCTTAAAGAGATGTATTAACATATAGTAAATATTTGTTTACATACCAAATAGTGTAAACAAATGAGATAGATAAAAATATTTAACAAATAACAGTAGGCCTATTAGTTTAACTGATGTAAAATAAAATGAGAAATATTAACCCCCCACAACACAAGCAATATAAATACACATCTTGCACATAAATAAATATAACTAAGTATACGGTACGTATAACAAATATAACATTAAGTAACAAAATATAACAACTATATAACAATAAGTCATAATAACATATCAGTCCATTAACTTAATTACACAATTTTTAATGTTCTCATAATTTTTTTAGTTCGTACCTATATTGCTGTTAACAACTGAATCTCTTTTAAGAGGAGAAGTATGTTGGCGGCTGCAGTCTTGTCATTTAAACTTTTTCGCACATCTTCAGGCATATTAAATTTGCTTCGTAGATGTTGAAGAGCAGGGCACTCTGAAACAAGATGGAAAGCTGACAAAACCGTGCCACAGCGATTACATCTCGCAGGAGGCTCTCTTGTGAAAATGTACTTGTGAGTCAGTAGCGTGTGGCCGATGCGGAGTCTTGTTATGACCACTTGATTTCTCCTGGAGTCTGTAGCAAGTGAGTGCTGCTCGTAAATATTTTTCCTCACTCGGAATAGCTTGGCGGGTGGTGACTTAAGCCATTCATCATTCCAGTGCTCCAGAAGTTTTAAATGCAGATATTTCTTAAGGTCATTGTGGGATAGTTTGTGAGGATGATATTGACTCGACGTAGCAGTTTTCGCAGCCCTATCAGCCATCTCCTTGCCCTTAATTCCGATGTGCAATGGGATCCAACTGAAAATAATTTCCTTGCACTGTCTAGTTGAGATATCAAGGGTTATGTTACTTATGTCTTGAATAATGGGTTCTTTGCTGTCCTGCTGCTGCAGACTATCTAAAACTAAGACACTGCAGACTATCGAGAATCTGAGAAGATAATATACTTGGAGCCCATGGAATCTTTTATTATTTCCAGTGCAGAACAAATTTCATATGCTTCGCAGAAAAAAACCGAGCAGACCCTGTCCAACCTGAATAAGTATTCATGTCCAGATAATATTACTGCACATCCATTGTTTCCGTCTGTGCGAGAACCGTCCGTGAACACATGAGTGTACTCTGTGTATTTATCAAGTTTTTCGTAGAACTTAGACAAGAAAATGTACGGAGTTTTAGTAGCTTTTGGGGATTCTGAGATTATGTTATCAAATTTGAGAGGTTTACGACACCAAGGAGGCTCTGGTGGATGTTGCTTGGTGAAAACAGAAGGAAAATTAGTGTTTAATTTGCGTAGGTAGATATGAATACGTTCATAAAATGGTTTGGGTAGGGTTGGGCGTTTAGCAAATTTGTCGCTGTTCTTATTTGAGAACACATTAAGACTTACAGGGTTATCAGGATCTGAAGCTGCTCTTGTGGCAAATGACAGACAGAGTTTTATTCTTCTTATTCTAAGCGGATATTCATGAGACTCGGCTAGAATGCTGTTAATCGGGCTAGTTCTAAACGCTCCTATGGCCAGGCGTAGGGCGGATGTATGTATAGTCTCCAGAGATTTAAAAATGGTTTGTTTAGCTGAGTCATATATTATAGCTCCGTAATCCATTTTTGACCTTATAAAGGCTTTGTAGGTGTTCATGATTACGTCTTTGCTGACATCCCAGTTGCATGATGCGATTTATTTAATAAGGTTCATTCTCCTTAAACATTCACCTTTTAATCTCCTTATGTGAGTACCCCATGTGAGTCGCTGGTCGAACGTGAGACCTAATATTTTAATTTGATTTGATCGTCTAATTGCTTTGCTTCCAAGTGACAACTTTATATTTCTTGAATTTGGTGTTCTGATGCGAGAAAAAATTATATATTCAGATTTTGATTCTGAAAATTTAAAACACGTGTTTTGCGCCCAGTTAGTTAATTTATTGAATGTTTCCTGAATGCAGTCCGTAGTGGACTGAATGTTGATTCCTTTGCACAAAAGCGTTAAATCGTCGGCGAAAAGACATTTTTGGATGGGCTTTGATTTGATATTACAGAAGAAATTTCGTTAATGGCAATTAAAAAGAGAGTGGTACTAAGTGGAGAACCCTGTGGCACGCCGTTTGAGATTTTATATTTATCTGATAATATGCCATTCACTCTTACCCGGATCTCTCTGTGCTGTAAGAAGTTTATTACAAAGATAAGTAAATATCCCGTAACTCCAACGTTTTTCATAATGTATACAATTCGGTCCTGGCATACCAGTTCATAAGCTTTTTCCAGATCTAAGCAGACGGCAACAAGATGTTTGTTATTTATAAAGGCCTCGCAGGCATTTGTTTCAATATTTATTAAGTGATCTAAACTAGATCGAGCTTTTCGAAAACCGCTCTGATGCGCTGATAAGAACTTAATACTCTCCAAGTACCATTGTAATCTTCTGTTAATAATTTTTTCCATTTACTTACATAAAGTACAGGTAAGAGCAATTGGACGATAGTTTTCAGGTTTACAATGATCTTTATTTTGCTTAGGGAGTGGGATAACTATCGCTTACCTCCATTTATCAGGGAAAGTTCCGGAACACCATATAACATTGAACAAACGTATAAGGAATGTCAGTCCTGCTTCAGGAAGGTTTTTAAGAAAAATGTTATGGATACCGTCTGGCCCTGGACTAGAATTTCTACATTTCGACAGAACATTTTTTAGCTCCTTTAGAGAAATAAGGTGATTAATTTTGAGATCCGTAACTGCGCTTGTTTTCGTGATTTTATTTATCGAAATGTTAGATGTTTTTCTGATTTCTTGAAAAACTGGGTCGTAGTTGGTGTCGCAAGAGTTTTTAACAAACTTTGCAGCTAATGTATTAGCAATGTCTTCCGGTCGAGAAATTACAGTCCCGTCTTCTGCAATTAGTACTTTAGTCCCGTTCGATACTGTGAGACCTTTTATATTCTTATGTTTCTTCCACACATCGGTGGTCGGTGTCTGATTAGTGATGGATGAAACATATGAAGTCCACGCCGCCCTCTTGCATTGTTTGAAGGTTCTACGAGCCTTCGCTCTATATCGCTTGTATTTTATCTGGTTATCATAAGTTGGATGCCTTCTGTAAGTATTATAAGATTTACGCATTAAACGATGGACCACCTTACATTCTTCAATCCACCACGGAACTCGAGATTTGGTACCCTTATTGGTGGCATAAACAAGACACAAACTACACAGTAATGACACGAAACCTTCGTTGTCACGAAATGTTTTACACTATTCACAACGGTAAAGAAAATATTGCACTTAAAAAAATGTTTGATTTTGCTTTTTACTTCCCTGTTCCGTAAGGAAATGCCAGTATGCTGATTACGTGAAAAATCGTGTTCGGGAAAAGGGCTGATTCTGATTGTACTACCCTAAAAACATGAAGAAAAGTCATTTTCCGAAAACTCTGTGTGTGTGTGTGTGTGTGTGTGTGTGTGTGTGTGTGTGTGTGTGTGTGTGTGTGTGTGTGTGTGTGTGTGTGTGTGTGTGTGTGTGTGTGTGTGTGTGTGTGTGTGTGTGTGTGTGTGTGTGTGTGTGTGTGTGTGTGTGTGTGTGTGTGTGTGGAATTCTTTTCTGTGGTGAGCAACAGCTGCCGCAAATTCAAACAGAATCAAATATATTTTTTTTTGCATATGTGCCCGAGTTGTAGAGGACTCAATACCTATTGAATTTGGTGAAGATCTGTTAAGGGGGAGTGGTATTTTACCTGCAACGTTTTACGTTTTAACAAGAGTAAAGTACTTAATTTCTATAAATAATTTATCCTGAAAAAAAGGTCGTAAGGATCCACAGTAGAAAGGTAGATGAAAATGGTCTATAAATCTATAAATGAAAAAGGTAGTAGAAGGCGGAGGGGATAAATTTTTTGAAAACTACCTTCTTGATGTCGAATAAAGTACTTCATTTCGAAGGATAAGATAGGTATACCTTAGTAATTATATATGATAAAACTTTTACTCAATAAAACTGTAAATATCAAAAATGGGGTTGTTCGGTTAAGGGGGAGGGGTAGTTTACCTCCATTGTTTTGTGTTTTACTTAAGAGTAAGTACTGTACTTAATTTTGATAAATACGAAGTGCCCTGAAAATAAAGTCATATTAATCTACTGTAAATTGTTAAATGAGATGTCTATAAATGGAGAGGGTAGTTGAAGGGGAAGGGGTTTTTTTGAAAATTACTTTACTGAAATCAAGTAAAGTACGAGTATTTAATTTTGGAGAATTAGATTCCTTAGCAATTACGTATGATAAAACTATTACTTTATGAAAGTGTAAATATCATTAATGGTGGAGATCGGCTAAGGAGGAGCGATGACTATCTGCGTAGTTCAGTTTCTTTGTAAGAACGAAGTACCTAATTTTAATAGATAAAGTGACTCAAAAATAACATTATATTAAATGACAATCCCATAATAACAAAAATATCTATAAATAGTGAAAATAGTTTGAGTGTGGGGGATATTTATTTAGAAATTATCAAAGCGAATTCAAGTAGGCCTAAATGATTTTAAACATAAATTTTAGAACATGGAAATCACGTATGGTTCTCCATGCCGATATTTGTATTAATGTAATACAGTCACTTACTGCATGCCAAATATTTTTACGTAAACAAGTGTAGATAGTGATATTGGTTATCAAATTAAATTGTTTTTTTATTATTGTACTTTGTAATTTCGTTCCTGTAACCTTAGTTCAGTACAAACAGTTCTGTACTTTTTTTAGAAAAAAGAGCTGTACGAAAAAGTACAGAACACCACTTTAAAATGTATTTTTAATTACTCAGCTGGGAAATCCTACATACTTCATAGTCCGAACTATCTCGATTCCCTTAATCCGTATTATCAAGTTTATATTGTACTATTATTTTACTACTACCGTATTTATCATTTTTAACATGATAATGTTTTTAGGCTGGGGGTCATTCCACAAAATACGTGATGCAAAATGTGTAACGTCATCGAAAAATGTAACGCTCCAGGTGATGTTAACACTATATTTTTTCCACACTTTCGATTCCCCACTGTCTAGAAATCTTCAGTCTCTGTCGTTTTTAACATGATAATGTTTGTTATATAGTAAATATATATGTTATATAGTAAATATCATGCTTCGATGTTTCGGTTTCGTCGAAATTCTTCTTTTTTTCTGTTAACATTGCTTCATTTCTCTGAACACCTCTATAATTATATATTGGATGCTTGCGGTAGGAGAGTGAAGAACAATGACTTCTGACACATTTCATTCAACAGTAAATTAACGGAAAATGCAAAAATATGAAAGTGTACAGACTAGTAGACAAATGAAGAGTATTTCAATGATACATTTATTTAAAGCTTGTCTCGTATAGCCTACTGTGAAAATTATAAAGCTCTAAAGTTAAGGCTCTCCTTTTGTTTAACAGAGTATATTCTTGCTTACACAGAAAGCTTTCTACCAGCCACTTTTTAACCGGCTTCAAAAAGGAGGAGGTTCTACATTCGTCTCTTCACCGATTACTCCAGATCGGCTGGATCGATTTTTTCAATCTTTTTTATTTTTATTTGAAAAGGCACCTTCCTGCTGTGGTCCTATAGTATTTAAAATTGATATTTAGGACTAGTACTGAGTCCATACAAGCAGAGTTCTTTATTTTATACTTACACTCGTGCTTTGAAAATTCAACAGTATACTGGGATTACTCCATTACTAGGATTACATTACCTTTTTGTATTCTCAAAATACGATGTAAATCCGTATGGAGGTCTTCAATACTCAGAAAACGCAAACATCACGATACACTTCTGGATGTTGCTCTGTGGTCCTTTCGCCCTCTAGCATGTGAATCAAGCATCCAAAAGAATTCGATATCTCTCTGTTCTGCACTCTACATGCCGTAGCTACTGAAAACGAATTAGCAGCAAGAGTCACGTACTTGTGTTTTTCGAAAAAAAAGCGAACAACCACCTTTCAAATTTGGAAATCCTTCATCACTCTGATCTTTATTAATATGACTACGGATAGATACACCAAAACGAATCATCAAATCAATCCAACGAGTAACTGAAGATCCGTTATCACTAAATACTTCCTATTTTTCTCTTGACTATTAGAATATGCTTGAAAATATATGCAATTATGGCTTGGCTTTTAATTTTGTAAAAGTTATTTGGTGTTACGTTTGACGAATTAGTAACGTTAAAAAACTTCGACTTCAAAAATTGTATTGGGATAAAGTTATGTGAAAGCTTGTTTTTTTTTAGCGGCGTATCATGAGATAGTAACTACCGTACATAGATCCATAATCAATGTTGCGGTATAGAGTTTTTTTACAGAATTTCATAATTTCCATATTGCACGGTAAAATCTAAAATCCACAATATTCATAATATTGCAAAAATCTAAAAATTATTTTTCACTTTGTATAAAATAATTGCAGGTGTGTAATAATACTTTACGTTTTGACGTTGGTTTAATTTTTTTAGAATTTTTTTAAACTAATGTTTCGACAACTATTGTTTTTACAACTAATGTTTTAACAGACAATTTTTTGTATGTTATTACACAACTCTATTCAATGTACAATTCCCGGTAAAGTGTAAACAGTTCGCTCTCTAATCTGCTGTAAAATGTGCTGTAAATGGGGGCATGCACTGAACACGACACTGTTCACTATTCTCACGTATCAGACATTATTTCATCCTCGGTATGCACGCACACCTCTCATACATGTGAGACATGCTATGTGCGATCATCTATGCGAAGCTCCTATGCTAGTATTCCGCGCTATGCACATACCCTAAGACGCACTCAGATTACGCGTAATATTTGTGCCATTGCGACGGTTATAGGCTAATCATTTGCACGTTCAGTTGAGACCACAGGGCTAAGTCCCGCTCGCTCCTACTTGTCGCGCTTGTGTGAAGCATTTCTATTGTCTTTCATTCCAATTTAGAACTGCAGTTATGCGCTGTTATTTACTTTTATGCATAATCCACTTGTTTTCATTTACTTTCACTATTTCTCCAGACGCGAATGTTAATGTTAATTCATTCTTTCTACTATTCGTCGCTTTCTTTAAATTCAAAATAATGAAAAATTACTTCTTCTTTACAGCTTTATCCTTAAATAAATACAATAAAAATTATTACTTTTAACATTACGTTTTTAACTTCTTTTGTCTGTAAGTAAATTTACATGACAAAATTGCCTGCATTCTTGATACTAACCGAAAAAATAACTGGCTTCAACAAAATCGTCTGAAAAACTTATAATCCATTAACAGGTTGTGTCTTAGAGTACAGTATACTTATTTTAAAACAGATTTTTAAAAATTACATTTCATGTTATTGTTACTAATAAAGTGTTGACTAATTTTATAAAAATTATTTTCAAAAAAATCTTTTTTAAACTGAACTCAGTTTTATGATTGTTTTAGGCTTCTTATTTGCTGTCACTATAATAGCTGTTTACAGACCAAATATGTTCATTTTTTACATCGACGTTTTATTTAATTGGTTATAGTAATGCCTGCACAGTTGTTGATAGAGCAGATGGTTTTAACTGAACATACAAACTGTATTATATAAGAAAAGTTTTTGATGAACTCATTTTTTTTCTTTTTAGAGTACAATGCAAAATCTACTCCAGTACTGTGAGTTCCCGGTTTACAATAGTACAACAAATTATTGGCAGTTCAGTTTCTTTCGTACAGTCACTCACCTGAGCCAATGTAGACTTCGTATTATTTTCTGACACCACTTTCTTATCAGCCATTTCTTCTTTATCACCTCCGCTCTCCAGCTGGTCCATCTTCAAACGTTCCAACAAACAAACGCACTAAGAAATAAACTAAATATCACAGCCTTAGTTATTATAAAGTCGAAGGCAAAAAAAAAAAAAAAAAAAAATGAATAGTTTCACAAAATTACGTACGGAAAAGTTTCTTACAGAAAAACAATGGGAACAAAAACAACAACAAAGTTGGAACAGTAGGAAGTCCGGGAACTCGAGAGTCGCATCCAGCCGGACTACCGTTTATTAACTACCTCAAGCTCCGCATACACGAGAAGTCTTGATAACAAACCAGTAACCTTCTTATCTGCGGAGTCCATTTTGAACCCTAACCTTAACTTACCAACCTCAAGATACAAAAACACAGCGATACACGAGCGGCAGTTTGTTTTAACTTCGTAGTTTAAATGGTACACAACATGCATTTTTTTACCCAACTATTTTTAGTTCTGGATCGATTGAATGATTTATTGTAAAGGACGGATTTATGACGTAGTGCGATACGTAAATTAGACACAATAACACAATAATTTTGATAACAGTGATGATAACAAATATAGACTAGGAAATACGACAAAAAATGTACGTTATTTTTTTTAATTTGCTGTATGAGAATGATTTTAAATTATTGGACTTCCAAGTTTGATAACAAAATCCATACGTTAAAACCGTACGCTTTAACATACAAAACGAACAATATAAATTAGAAATATTGGACAGGTTAGACGATGAAACATTATAACAGACACTACATTACAGAGTGTTTCCAAACTTGAGGAAATGATTCTACTCATCATCATCACCATCAGTAGCTCCACAGCCCACCGTGGGCCTCAGCTTCCCTCAGGAGTTTCCTCCAGACTTCCCTATCCTTAGCCAATTTTCACAAATTTTTCACTCCAAGTACTTTCACATCTTCTAGGATTCCACTAATCCGTCGTAGTCTAGGTCTTCCACGTCCTCTCTTTTCTTCTGTTGTGCATTTCATAATCCTGTTAAGAACATCCACCTCATTCATTCTCTGTACATGTCCTGCCCATCTTAGCCTAGTTATCCTAACTGATGTCACAATATCAGGTGATCTATATAACTCATAGAGCTCTCCGTTTTACCTTATTCACCGCTCTCCACCTTTCCTAATGGGTCCATAAGTTTTCCGAGGTACTTTCCTTTCAAAAGATGCAAGTCGGAACAGGTCGCCCTGTTTCAGTACCCATGTTTCACTTCCGTACATCAGGACCGGTTTTACTAATGTTCTCTATAGTCTAGCTTTGGTTCCACGGTGTAGAAGTTGTGATTTAAAGTATTTCATCAGCCCATAGTAGCATCTATTAACGTTCTGAATTCTTTTACTTATCTCTTCATTTATGCCATTGTTTTCATTTAACAGAGAGCCCAAATACAAAAAAAAACATCAGACCTTTTCAAAGTTAAAATTCATAATTTTTAAATGTGATGTTGATGGGTTACAAGTTCTCCTATATTCTACTCATTAAACTGAAGGAACAATCTCTAATAAGCTTATGTCAAAAAAAGATTCGTTTTCGTTTTCCATCTGCATTCCCCCCCCCTTTTTAATACTTTTTGCCGATCAATGAGGAGTGGAAATTTGTTATATACCGCACGTTTACTATGGTCTTGTAAGTATTATACAAACCAAAATGTCATTTAGAAATGTTGAAAATGACGGCTGATTGAAATTTTTAATTCTAACTTTCATAGATGCCAGTACTTATAATAACAAAAATAAACTTGTCACATAAAAAATGATCCCTTTTATCCCAACGGTATTTTGTTATGGAATTTTGATAAAAAAATAACGGGTTTATTAGCCTACATTTATTTCATAACAGGATATTTGACCTATTTTCCTCATAAGTATTTACGTTATATTGTCAAGAATAGTTGCGTGACTAGTTGTTTGGGGCCGCTTTATCTTGTTTACAATAATTTAACAATTTTTAATTCTACTGAACAATACTGTATTTTCCCACATGGTAACTCATGTTTCAAACGGACGCTAACTCATTGTAGAACATAAATTTGTACACCATGGTCAATCGCTAATAGTTCAGAGTGACTACCTGTGCTCTGGCAGCCACAAAACTTGCAAAAACGCGTTTTTGTGTTTCTTCGTAAACTACAGGCAAAAACTAGGTGCGGAGGCGAAACACTCACACGTTTTGTTTGCAAGTTGCGAAAAAATGCCTATAATTACTTATAGCAATAGAGCATCGAAACACAATGCTGCTTTGAGTTAGTTCCTTTTCAAATGATCTGCACAAAAATCGAGTATTAGTGGAAAACGAGTTCTGGCACAGAAAGGGAGACGTGTATAGTAATCCAATATATATGAATATATAGTAACAGGCAAGGGGTGGCCCTTGGGCCACCCTGTCTTATTCGAGTGGTTTTTTGAAGTTATACTTCTTTAGGCGCGTTGAGAGTGAAATTTTAGTATGTAACGAAATGCGCGCGCACCATGCAACGAAAAGTTAACAGGATGAAGTTAGCCGTGGACAACGAGCCTGAGGCCAAAAAACCAAAACATTTCGGTCGCGGCCCCGATGGACCTGCTGCTGCTGGTCGTGAATGGATATACACGTAATTAAATAACTTTATATACATTGTGCTGTGAAATATTTTTCGGTGACAAAAATTGTGTAACCAAATTTTAATAAGTGTTTAAAAATATTTGAGGTTATTTTTTGTAAGTATTAATTTCAAAAGTCTTTTTTATATTAAATGAATAAAAGTTTCGATAAGTATTCTATCATTATGTTTGCTTTAATCCAATAATCTAATATATATTTCTATATTTTAAATTATAGATCACATTTAATTATTCAGAAGTCTATCGAAAAGTAAATCCATTGCTGTAATACACTATTTTTCGTATTGTTTAAATTAGCAGCCATCCTTACTATTTCTTTTATGAATTTGCTAACTGCTATAATTTTTTTATTGTTCGACTAAGCTTTTCGTCATTACTGACATCTTCAGGTCTTAAACAACCTAAGGATGGCTGCTAATTTAAACAATAAAGGATGGCTGCTAATTTAAACAATACGAAGAATAAAACATGCGAATTGCAAGCAGATAAATATAAAAAATGTAAGGGAATTTTTTAAGTATTTAAAAATTAAAGCAAAATTGAAAATAACGCTAAGGAAAATTTGGTTTAATAAACAGTGTTTAATTAATAAAATAACTCCAAAATACGCAAAAATTAAAATTAATAACAAAAGCAAAGTAGCAAACCAAGGTGAAAAACATGGCGGGTTGTTTAAGACCTGAAGATGTCAGTAATGACGAAAAGCTTAGTCGAACAATAAAAAAATTATAGCAGTTAGCAAATTCATAAAAGAAATAATACACTATTTGTAAGTATTTTGAGCTATTTGATAAAACATTAATTTTTCTCTATTAAAATATTATAATATTGAATTTACATTAATTCAATTGAATTAAGAAGTATAACTTCTAACGCGCGTACATAACTACATGCTCCAAAAATTTTTTTTTTTTTACGTGGATGTCACAAAAAGCGGGAAAGGTTATTAGTTAGGTTAGTTTGCATATTTACCTAACAACATCAATTTTACCTTATTTACATAAAAAAACTACCTTATTTACCGCGTACGCAGCTAAATTAGACGTGGACTCCACTTAGAAAATGAAAAAAACCGCGTTTTACATTATTCGGTTCCTATAATTGTTTTCTTTTGCAAATTTTTCGCAAAATTTTTTTTTAGAATGTTTCGCGTCTGCACCTGGTTTTCACTTGTAGTTTACGTAGAAACACATAAAACGCGGTTTTTTGCAAGTTTTGTGGCGGCCAGAGCACAGGTAGTCACTCGGAACTATTACCATTTTAAAAATTAAAGTAATTAAATATTCATTTAAATGTATTTCGTTTAGCATTTGGTAATCGAAAAAACAATCTAGTTTTTCTTAAATTTCTAACAACACAGAAAAATAGTGTTTCATATAAACTAAATAGGCTAAATATTTTGATGGAAAAGAAATGTTTAATAACTCTGTTATTTTTATCGGAATGCCAAAAACGAAGTATCATTGGACAAGTTTGAACATATCGTTTATTGGACGTTTTACCAATCAGTTTAATGATTAGAATGATTCCAAGAAGTTTTGGATCACCTTTTGGGAACATTTTGTATAAATAGAAGCAAACACAAGTACTCGGAAGCCAAAAGACAAAATAATAATAACAACAATAATAATAATCGCTCGAGAATAATAAGATTTTCTAACACGTAGATGACTTAGTATACTTAGGATCGTACGTTGACAAAACCAATGACATCACACACAAAATTAAGACCTCCATTTCAAACATTGACCGTTGTTACTATCGATAAAAGAGAAGTTAATCATCTCAAGCGTTCTAAACAGACAAGCAAACCCCCAGATACGTAAATCAAGAACTTTATGTGATTACACCGGCGTTAACGTACTCTAACAAGACGTGGATAATGTTAATGACCAAAGGAACTGTTCGAGGTTTTCCAGAGAAAAGTGATAAGTACAAACTACTCTCCACTTCTTGGACCATCCAAAAGAACCGTCAGCTTAACAGTTAATGAAAGGGAAAGTATTGTAAGACGAATATAATCACTACGGCTAATCTGGTCTGAACACAGAGCACGAAAGGTCAAAACAAGAACTGTGAAAAAAATCCTAAGAGTATTTCCTGGTACTTCATTCAAATTTACGTATTTTGAAGAATACTATTGTATGGTATGGAAAATGAAGACATTCTTCCATTTCTATATTGGTTGAATCAAAGTAGAACAAAATGTATTAAATAAAATGAAAATTATAAAAAAAAAACACCTGTTCCAGTATTATAAGTAATATTTATTATTTCTACTTATTCCATCGTGAAAAGTAAATTGTTACGACGGTCTCCTTGATCGTCGTATGGTACAGTGAAAAAAAAATAAAAGACACCAGTTAAATCACTAATCACCAGCTTTAATTATCACAATTAACAGTTTGTAATCAACAAGTTATTCAACAAGATTATACTCGTACAATAATACAAGTTAATCTGTCCACACAAGTAATAATGTCAGCTATAAAGCATTCCGCACTATAATCACTTTTCACTAATACACCACTTAAGACGCTCTGTGTAAATCGCCCGACGTAAACTGAACTCTAAGCGGCAGGTGTGGGCTATTTATAGTCTGCAGGGTTCCATAGTACGCGTCCTTAAAAAACACTTGAAAATTCTAGAGGATACTTAAGCGCGGCCTTGGCAGAAACATAGGCCTACACCGGTAGGGCTAGTCGAGAAGCTCGTAGAACGATACCATCGAACGCACGAGAACGTTCCGCATTACGTAACACTGCCTCGCATGTTAAGCGTCACGTACGCACACAAACGTTACAGCTGGGATTATCGAGAGACATGTAGAACGTTCTATAAAGGCGTAGCAATACTTTTGTTTTGTTTTAAATTATTTTCACGCCCATAGGTTTACTTTACACGAAATCACTGTATTTTAAATGTTGAGATCTTTATAAACAAAAAAAAGTGAAAAGTGTAATTTCAGTATAATTTTTTTTTAAATCAGGATTGTTGAAATGATTTTCACTATTACTTTTTTTGTATAATGATTAAAGAATACAATGTTATTTTCTTATTATGTTAATTTATTCTGGATGTTTTTTTACTTCCATATTCCTTAAGGAATGGAAGTATGGTGATGGCAAAAAAAATCGTGTTCGAGATTATTGCAGATTCTGATTCTACTACACTCAAAACATGAAAAAAAGTCGTTTTCCGAAAAGTGTCTGTGTGTCTGTCTGTGTGTCTGTCTGTAGATTTTTTTTTCTATGGCAAACGATAACTGCCGCAAATTCAAACAGAATCAAATAATTTTTTGCATACAGCCCTGATTTGTAGAGTACTCACGACCTATTGTTTTTGGTGAAGATCGGTTGAGGGAAAGGGGTAGTTTACCAGCAACGGTTTTTTTTATCAAGGGAAATTTTTTTTTTTTTGGCAAACGATAACAGCCGCAAATTCAAACAGAATCAAATAATGTTTTGTATACAGCCCTGATTTGTAGAGTACTCAAGACCTATTGTTTTTGGTGAAGATCGGTTAAGGGGAAGGGGTAGTTTACCAGCAACATTTTTTTATCAAGCGTATTTTCTATGGCAAACGATAACAGCGGCAAATTGAAACAGAATCAAATAATTTTTTGCATACATCCCTCAATTGTAGAGGTCTCAATGACTTTCGATTTTGGTGAAGATCGGTTAAGGGGAAGGGGTAGTTTACCTGCAACCTTTTACGTTTTAACAAGAGTAAAGTACTTGAAAATTTATTTAAACTTTTTGAAACAATGGTAATTGTTAAAAATAAAATAATTTTGTTGCCAGGCAATAAAATTATAATTTTTTCATTTTAATGTAATATAATATTTTTCATTTAATACAGCAATAAAAAGGCAGGTAAGACAGCCTGGCTGTTTGGCTGAAAATGATTTTAAATATAAATCTTAGAATATGGAAATCATGTATGGTTCTCCATACCGATATTTTATTATCATGTTTCCGCGAAAGTTTATGAAAATGTAAAAACAAAAAAGAAAACAGACCTCACAACGTATCATAAAATATGTAATATTTTTCAACACAAGAAGAAAACGAAAATTAAAATTTGTTTAACGGAAGTAATATGTAAGTACCTCGCCTCTCAAATGGCATATTTTTAATTAGCCTTAGATTTGGCAATTTTCAATTACTAAATACTGAAATTATATTTAACTTACTTTTATTTTATTTTATTGCAAAATTTGAAATTTCAGTTTTGCGCGATTGAAGTACCGAGACAAAGCAACTACACTTTAATTGCAATTTACTAAAAAAATATTGAATTTATGTAAAACTAATAAGGAATTCTTTTTGTAAAAGTCTCTCTAAAATTAGTAGTAGACACATACATAGACGATCTGTGGATGTGTGTGTGTGTGTGTGTGTGTGTGTGTGTGTGTGTGTGTGTGTGTGTGTGTGTGTGTGTGTGTGTGTGTGTGTGTGTGTGTGTGTGTGTGTGTGTGTGTGTCTTTTATAAAACAGGAAATGCAAAAATGTATAGAGAGGGGGAGAGGGAGAGAGAGAGAGAGAGACGAGAGGTAGACAGACAGGCAAACAGATGGAGGATAAAGAACAGAAGAACTGCAATCTAGCAATAAATTTATAGACACAAATCAAGAAAAAGCAAGAATACAATAATGTAAATAGAAAATGACTCAGACAGAAACAAAACGAGAAAGCGGTTTAGAATCAGAGAAGCCAAGATGGGTATAAAATTGGTGGTAAATAGGTGTCTAGTAATCTGTACACAGTATGTATTCTTTTTTTCTTTTTTTTTAATGTCTATAATTAGTACGGTTTCATAAGTATAGCTTTCAATTTGAAGTATATTTTAAGAGAACTGTTAGATTTGATATCATTGGGAAAGTCGTGTCTGTAAAAATGCATTTCGTTATAAAATATGTATTCCTCAAACAAAAATAGTTTAATTAAATATGAAAAATGATATCACAATAATAATTAATGGGAACGGTTATTTTAGAATATAACACCAGGTCACAATGTAAGGTCGCAGTTAAAAAAAAATGTTTTTGAATCATATAATTTATTATCAATGTAAATACACAGTGGATGTATACAGAAAAGTTAAAAGTCAATGAGATACACTAAATTACAAAACAATGACCACAGGTCTAGTTTTATAAAATAAATTTTATACGTTCATATTATCAAAGCTGTTTTGGGTGAATTATTGTCAATCAGCCACAAAGAAATTGTTGGTGTTACTAATAGTTCTTCTTCTTGTTCTATGGCGTCACACTTCGAAGTCGAACCTTAGCCTCCATAATCATCCGCCTCCATTTTTCCCGTCCTTGGCGATCGACGTCCATCGTTTTATTAACTTCTTATTCTGATAGTTCCTATCCGTTTCGGATATTGGATATCATACAGACTATTTTAACTTTCTGTACTGCTGCCAGGAATAAGCGAGTTGTAGTCATGCCAAACAAGGTCCTTAAATTTCTCAGCCATGATATTCTCGGTCGCCTAACTCCCCTCTTTCCAAGTACTTTTCCCTGTAGTATGGACTGTAATAAGTAAAATCTCTGTTCATTTCTCATGAGATGTCCCCGATACTGAAGCTTTCTTATCTTCACTGTGTTAATAACTTCTCTTCCTTTCTTCATCTTTCCAAGAACGTCAACATTAGTTATAGTGCTGACCATGAAATGCTCAGTAGTCTACGGTAAAGCCGCAAGATTCCAATTTTTTGTTTTATTAACTAGTAGTTACTAACAGTTACTGTAGTAGTAATTTGTTCATATTACAAACTACACTAACTATATATTTGTTTACATGAGTACATGGAGTGGGGCCTTTCCACTTGAACCGATACCACTTGCGAACATCGCAAAATTCGTCCCACTCGCAATCACCCTTATCAACAGGGTTATCTTACAGCATTTAATGTCCCACTTGCGATCACCGTAAAAGCATAACAGTAGTCCGAAACATTAAGCCAGAACTGACAGTTCTTTTTTATTTTAAAAAACGCTGAACATATTTTGTATTCAATTTGTGATTGTAGTACCACTCTCACTCATGATAAATTTAATGGTATTAGGTACCATGTACACAAAAACTATTAAACCTAGAGTGCTGAGTTTGTTAGAATTGCCTTGAATTTGTTAGGTCACCGTCAGAACATGGCACGTGATCTAGGTGCCACATTACTCTTCTCATTTTCTCTGATATGTAAAATATCGTGTTGTTGTCGTAATTGGACTACTGTCTACCCTCAACAGCAGTCGGAGAGTCTAAACAACTGATAACTGGCAAAACTGGAAATCACTTCACAATTTAATATAAGTCATAGACAACGTATTTCAACAGTACAAACAGTAATGATACTGTGCATTGCCCAAATAAATAATAAAAATGAATAAATATGAATTAATCTTCCGTCGGGCGCGGCTGATCTGATTGATACTCGTCTTACGTTTTTTTGTTCCATTTGTCTCTAACAGATGACAGCATCACCTGTCTCTCAGTAGCTTAACATATTTCTACCCCTTATCTGTCAACAGCGTTTAGTATGCCAACAGCTATTGCAAAGTGAAGATAGTGTCTGTTTGTTCAATTTGATACACTGCGCCTGTGTGTGTTATATTTTTAAAGGTTTACAATTGTCTTGTTGAATCATTTTGATTAGTCAATTTTTCATATTTCTACTCATATTGATTCACTGTTTCAGTTTAAAACAATTTATGTTTGTATTTCTGGAAAAATGTGTTGTTTTGGCATCTAGTTTGCATGAGGATAAATCAATAGATACTGATACTGGAGATAAGCAGAAGCTGTCTGTGACAACATTTTACAATAGAACGAAAGGGGGAGTGGATACTACTGACAAATTATGTACATCATATAATGTAGCAATAAATGTACGCTGTTGGCCAATGGTCATATTTTTTGCAATGATAAACATGAGTGGTATCAACGCACAAGTTATTTATTTCGGAAATGGTTATGATGTTATTAGAATAAAAGTGTTTCTGAAGACATATAACTCATGAATTAGTTCTGCCCCAAATCACTTGAAGGGGTACAAACACTTCTAGAATACACAAAAATCTGCAAGATAGTCTAAAACGTTGCAGACCAGAAGGCAATGAAGAAAACCAAGATGATAGCAATGACATTGAGCGAAAAAAGAAAGGTGTCAGACATGCACAACAAAGCGACGAATAACGAAGTATAATTATGTGAAATGCAAAATACCTGTTTGTTTGATACATATAGAAAGCTACTGCATTGATTGTGCTAAATTCTTCCTGGTTTATCAGAGCATGTTTATGATGAGGAGAGTAACGAATGATACAACTTTCGTAGTTTTTGTGACAATTAATTTTGTTACAAAGTACTTTTTTCTGTCTATTTGTAAATTTCAAGTTATGTATTCGTGTAATATCTTAGTTTTTGTGAATGTTGAACTGAACTGTTTCATAAATATTTTTTCAGTAAATTTATACATTTCAGATTATATGTTCATTAAAATGTCAGAAATAAAATATTACTTTCAGTTTGCAAATGTTACATTGGTTTCTATTTTTTTTTTCAATTCACATACATATTTCAGATAATATATTCATTATAATATCAAAAATCAAATACTATTTTGCAATATTGCTAAAAAAGAAAATATAAAGAAAATCACTAAAAAAAAAAGAAAATCACTATGATGATCAATTTGATACACCGCGCCTGCTGTCGTGCTGTAAGGGACCGCGCCTGACAGAAGGTTAATAAACATGATTCAGATTGCATAAGCCGAATCGTAGTGAAAATAGGGAGTACAGAATTCATGCATGGACATGCAGTTTCGACACACCTGTCACTAGCGTTGTGTACGTGCGTATTTTGTTAGTGTGTGTGAAACCTGTCCGTTCCTGAAATGTAACCAACCCTTTTCAAGTAGAATAGTTATATGTTTGTTGTTAATTATAAGAAAACTATGTACGATAGGATAAAACAAAAGACACCAAAGTGTGTAGAAATTATAGATAAATAAAATGTTAAAAAACCATACGGAGGTGACGAAAAGTGCAATTACTATACGTAAAAAATGAATAACTCTTTTTGTGAATACCATAAAGAAGTGCAATTTACGTATAGCAATCACATAAAAATTAGTGATCGATTGAGCATCGAGTGAGGTGAAACAAACTTCGTAATTCGCGAAAATAGGCGAAAATAGTGAATTGAACCAGAGTGGGAGTAGTAACGCCTCGACAGAATCTGACAAGTTGAAAAGTGTTCAGACATGAATTTTTGCACGACCTGACTATAAATACCAGGTCGCGCTAATAAAGTTTCTTCTTCTCGATTCAACCATTGCCGCAGGAGGCTATGTCAGTCGACGACACAAATTCACAATTATCGTAAGAGTCACCGGATCAACTAGCTATACAGCCAGAGCTGCAAAATACATACGATGAGGTCTATGAACACACCGGCAGCATATGACGTGAGACGAGACGGCCATTAATCAGCACACACGGAGGACACGACCAGAGGACACGACCCGAAGGACACGGAGGACGTACAGATGAATAACGACGTCAAACGAGGTGATAAAAAAAACATTTAATTACAGACAGTTGAAAGACACTAATTAAAGCTTGAATGGAAGACATTCAACCAATATTAAAATAAATAAATGTAAAGGCAGTAAAAATTAGAATAATATTTCTTGTATAAAATTTAGTAATTAGTAACGTAAATGATAAGAGAAATTAGTAATTTTTGAATTAACGTAATTAGTAAAGTCTTTGATGATAAAGAAAAAAAATGCATATGCAGTAGAAAGTAAAACAAAGTAATATAGAAGAATTTTGAATAGAAGTAAATTCAACTTTTGAAGCTAATGAATCAGCAATTGCAAAAATATGAACACACCATGAGTAAGCCGAGAGCAAAATAAACATTTTAAAGTAATTACAATTAGATAATAAGAGTTGTATATAACTTATGTATGTAATTTGTTAGCAATAAGTTATGTACGAAAACTTTGTACAAACGATTTAATAATGAGTTATTGTTTAATATCCGATATGAAATATCTTGTTTAAAGAAATAAATAATGGAACAATTTTAAACGTAAATAACGTATCATCTTCTTATTACGATTACACCCATGAATTTAATACACAATATGTAAATGCATTTAAATTGGTTAACTTGCGTTGTATAAATAATTGTCTCCCAAAAACATGAGGCTACACAAGTTAAATTAACTTGAATCGATGTATTTGTATTGTTGTAATTGGCGCTCCAAGATCGTGGGGCTCCACAAATTTAAATAAATTGCAATAAATTTGTAATGTTGTAGTATATTATACATCCTGCACTCTTAACTGAAAATGCTTTACTTTATCTGTCGTCCATGCTCCCACAAGGGGCGACTAGAGTATGCCCGGGCATAGGCATTTATGCGCCGTGGCATAAAGTCACATTTATAGACTGTGACCGATTTAAGTAAATTTGTGGTCGAAAATTGTTTTAGAGATTATTATTATTATTTTCTTTTATATATAAAAACAATCTAAATAAATCACGTCAATAATGATAAAGCAACAAATATAGTAAATTGGTTAGTATAAGCACAAAAGACCATGGTATTTTAAGACCAGCAAAACAGAAGAGGCAATTGTCAACGAGATTGTTTCAACTTTAGATAGCCTTAACAACCCACTACAAGATTGTCGCTCTCAGCGTTACGATAACAGTGCAAATGTGCGGGGAGCAATTAAAGGAGTACAAAACAGAATTGTTGAAAAGAACGAATCCGCAATATTTTCACCATGTGGGGCGCATTCCTTGAACCGTGCGGATATTAACGCTGCAAATCTCAATGCAGATGTGATGACATTTTACGGAAATATTGCGAGTTTTTACTCATTTTTCTCTAGCAGCCCTGCACGATGGGACGTTTTGAAAAAGTGCATTCCTTTATCACTACAAAGCCTCTCTGAAACAAGGTGGAGTGAGAGGATCAAAGCTGTCAAACCGATAGTTAGGCACTACCCAGGAGTACTTAAATTGTTGGATATATTTTTGGAAGAGGGGTTTTGAACGGCGAAGGAGGCCCCTGAAGGTGGTCTAGCATAGGGGTCCCAGGGAAGATGTGGGGGCCATGCTGTCGTCTCTGATAAGGCAGCTCTATATATACAACCGCTAGGCACGGATTGTTATTCTCTTCTCTGAAGTAGTCGTTAGAATTTACGCATTCCAACTGCAGTTGTTGTTGGGTTATTCTGCGTTTCTCTCTGTTTTCATTTTAAACCTTGTGGTTTATACAGTGATCATTCGCATAAAAAATTACAAGGGAGTCAAGGAGGTTCAATAACATGGGGTGTGTGTTTAAACTGAAGAAGAGGCGTTATAAGGGAAGATTAGATTCCCAAAACAATATAGTGACGACAGTGATGGACCACGAGTGTATACCTTGGATGCACAGGAGGCAGTGTTCCGAGTAAAGATACGAGCCCGCAAGGATCACAACGCGACTTTACCTCAGTGTATTTAACAAAGAACTGCAACCATTACTAAACAGAGGTTATGATGTCGTCACACAAACTCCCCAATTCTGTAATTTGAAGTCATCGTTATTCCGAGATAGAAACCGAAGACAGAGAGTGCAAGAAGAGCCGACGCGTTCCGAGGGTGTTGATCTTCGAGAGGAACTTCTCAAAACGTCCGAGGAGAGCCGTTTTCTTTTGGCCAAAGTTGGCATGCATGAGAAGCTGTGGATGTTTAGTGGAACAAAGGAAAATGGAGCCTGAGAGATTAGATTACAAGTTATTTTTCATGAGTGGAACACTCGAAAGCTGGAGTAGTCAGTTTGCATAAATATTCACCATTCGCGTTGACTTAGGAAGCACACAAGATGGAACAAACGTAGCGCCAGTTGTGTTTCCTCTTCTGCCTGATAAGAAAAAAACAACGTCGACTGCTCTAACGAGAAGTACCTGAGTGGATGCTTGGGACTGTACATTAGACTCTGAGTCATCCGCTATATCAAGCTTTAAATGAGGTATTTCCTTTAGTGAACGTTATTTCCCTTGGGTGTTATTTTCATTTCAAACAATGTCTCTGGAGAAAAGTACAAGATATCGGTGTGACAAACTTTTACGTATAAAGAAAGTGAAGAATTAGGCTTAACGTCCGAATATGTGCTGCACTTGATTTCCTTCGGCCTGAAGATGCAGAAGATGGCTGGTAGTATATCCATATACAACTATTTCATTAACGACTCGGAACACAAAGTTTTTTATGAGAAGCTTTTTAAAAGTGTAAACCGGTTCAGGTTGTAAGGTAAAACTTTATTTTTTACTCATAAAAAACGTTGTGTTCCGAGTCGTTAATGAAATAGTTGTATTTAGTTAAGTAACAGACACGTCATGGACAACGAAATCCAAGAGTATATCCATGGTCAAGCTCCAAGGAAAGAGAAACTCGATACATTGTTTAATTACTTCATGGTACAGTGGCTAGAAAAGTTGGAGTTGTGAAACTTCTACATACCGCTGCGTCATAGAACGAATAAAGCAGTAGCATGGCATCATAAATTAAATGGCCACGTCTGAGCGCAACATGCAAGAATAATAATACCCTTATTATATGATTAAAATAGAAGGTTGAGAAATCTGTTCAAAATACTGTAACGATGGAGTGAAATTTGGAAGGTATGAAAAGGACGAAAAAATATACTGAGCTTGATGAAAGAATTGCAAGGAGCACTAAAAAGTATGAAGAAAATTCTGATGTTAGAAAGTTTCTCCAGACTTGTTTTACGTTCTAACACTTGACTACATAAACAGAGACAAAGGCAAAAATATATATACTGTAACTGGTGTGTGTGTGTGTGTAGTAAAAAAGTAATTTAGTAAATGTATTTAGTACTTTAGAAAAATGTAGTAAATAGAAATATAAAAATACAATAAAAAATTAAAATATATATTAAAATTATCTTACTTTTTAATTAAAAAATTAGAAAGAGAGAGAGAGAGAGAGAGAGAGAGAGAGAGAGAGAGAGATGGCTTTGTGTGTGTGCGCGCGCGCGCGCGCGCGTGCGTGCGTGCGTGTGCGTGTGCGTGTGCGTGTGCGTGTTAATATAATGCTTATAAATAATTGTAGAAATGTATATATAGGTGAAGCAACTTGAATATCTCATTTGTCTAGAGGAAAATGGATAGTCCAACCTTCAAGCTAGTCTCATCCCCCCCTCCCGCAGGGGCAGTTCTATGTTATGTCACTGATCACAAACATTTAGAATATACTATTGTTTTTCTTCCCCTTTATTGACAAATTTTGTTGATCTCCATTTTCACCACTGCATATACTGCAGTCTTAACCATAGCTCTTAAAATCACCCAGAATGCTGTATCTCCACCTGCCTTATATGTTATACTACACTTGTAGAATCTTCTGACTAAACTCCCTCGTATTTATCTACTGCAGGACATGACTCGCTCACAACAGTCTCAATGTTTTAATTTAAGAGAGAAGACTGTGATCCTCATCACTTGCAAAAATATCATGTTTTTGTTTTTACAATCTTCATGTTTTGTTGTCACATGTTGGCTCTATAATCTTTCTGAGAACTTTTCTTGCAAACCTATGCCACTGATTGTTAAAATTCATTGTACTCATAGGATAGAAATTTGTATATTCCGCTCTACAACATCATTCAGATACTGTCCATAATTAGCCATTTAAGATAGAGAAAAACTTACTTAAAAGTTGAAGGTAAGAGTACCTAATGAATTCACTCTTCTTTCTCAGAAGCTTATAATAAGCAAAAACTGGTTCAGGCTATAAGGTAAAAATGATACATTTTTACCAATATAGAACTTTGTGTTCTGAGTCGGTAGTGTAACAATTAATTTATCAACTTCTGACAAGTCTGGGTTGATTTATCAATTTATTAATAGTCTATAAATCTTGGTTTTGTCTGTTAAATATAAATAAATCATTCTCTCTGTTTGCCCAAGTCCTCTTTCTTTCTGCCTACGATTTCAGTTTTTAACTAACTGAAAATATGATAATTACATTTGCTGTAGAAGGCATTTTATTCAGTGTTTTTTGGGGCCATCTGGGGAGACGTGTTTCCCTGTGCCCCCTTGAATGCACTAATGGTGGTGGAGTATATTCACCAGGTGTAAAAATGTGTTCATAGGATTATCAAAACTAATGATCATGTAACATTATTAGTAGTAATTTTTTTTCCATTCATGTGCAAATCATTGCATCACAGTTATTTGCAATCCAGCCTAGCTTTTCATACTGCTTCAATCAGTAGGTATACAAAATAATTGTGAGCTTAAAGGAAAACAAAATTTAATGTTAATAAATCACATATAAATATTACAAACAGGAATTAAGTTATACACTATACTGTATACACTGTGTAGCATAACGAAGATTTTGCCTTATTCTACAATTTAATATCACATAGAAAAAGAAGGAAAGAATCAAGTTGGAAGGAGTTAAAATAAACTTAAATAAAAGTAACAGAAAAGAAGTAGTCACAATCATAAATAAAATACCTTAACAGAACTAGAAAACCTCTCGATTCAAAGAAATTATATACATTCAATTTAGAGTAAAGTGTGTTAAACACCAATAGTATGATTATTATCCCAGTAAAATAATCAGTATACTCAGTAAGATACGTAGTAGTAAGGAGTTACAGCCAGGAACAAATTAATTAAAATGAAAAAATCTCAAGATACCCAAAACCTACTTTAAAGACAGAACACCCTATCAAAGTAAACCAGAATAAAGGAAAGAACTTAAACTATAGTTGTTATACAAATTTAGAAACCCAAATAACAAAGTAAGAGAATACAATACCAAATAATCTGAGCTAAGGTAAAATTAGGTGTAAATAAAATAGTGTGTGATTGAGGGGAACACCCCAATCCAGTTTTAAAAGGACAATAAAAGACTGTAATTAGGCTACGACTGTAATTTGTTTGTTTAGCTAATTATTATGTTTAATTATTATATGTGTATACAATACAGACCATGTTGATCGTAGTATATACTAGATGTTAGAATACAAGTGTTTATTGTATTTAAATAATGTTAATTAATGTCAGAATTTTGTTAAGAAAGGAAAGGCAAAATATTAATTCAAACGACCTATAAATAGTGAATCAGAAAAGATAATAATAGTAATGTGAATTGATTATAATATTGATAGGAAAATTGAAAATTGATAATCAAGCTAAATTCAACTTTGACCCTGTAATCAAATCAGAGGAGATAAATTAATGAAAACTAGAACAAATTGATATAAATTATTCCATTCAGCATACAAATACTTTATCAGAATTATAACAACAACCCATAGTAGTGATTAAAGGGATCAGAGTGTAAAATTGACTTAAATAGTGATTGTACAAGATAATGCCTAAGCAACAAAGCCAGTACAAGTAAAAAATGCAAATAAATCATTAAATGTTTAGAATAATAGCCAGGTAGAAAAAGCAAATTACAATGATTTAATTAGTAATCGTTTTTGAGGAAAATTGTAACATAAAACATATTGTAAACCATTTAATGGGTAATTATGTGAATCATAATAAGGCCTAGAAGTAAATTTCAAGGAATGTAATTTTTGAGCTTAATTCAAACAAAAATCGGTCAAGTTTTATATTAACTTGTATAAAATAAAAGCAGAAATATAGTTATGTAATTAGAATTCCATAAAAGTACTAAACAAATCAGTTATAGCCAGTAAAATATAAAAAATGTCATTTATTTCTATAAAATGGAATTGGTAATTAGGCAAACAGCTGATAATGAACAATGAGAAATGAGACCAAAATCTTACAGATTTTCTACATGAAGGAACAAATTAAAATTAGTTGATTGTTAAACACCAAGCAGAACGTGTCAGAGTATATTTAAAAAACCAAATGAATTGAATTTTTAACTAACTCAAACCAAGAGGTATTATGGAATTATAAAGAAATAAAGAATATACAGTAAATTGAAGAATACAATTAAAACAGTCATTGGAATAATAAAGCAAAATTAAACACCACTAAATCTATCTGCCAGAACGTATGGATACGATCGAATAATAAATTTAACCTAACATACAACAAGCAACTGACTGGAAAGAACCGTTCAACAATATACACGTATTACCGAACGAAATCCACTGGAGGACTCAACTAAACACTACAACTTGTGGATATTCCAATAGCTGCATCACAGAAGAGGAATTAATCAACTATTACGTTTATTTGAAGGAAAATCTCGGAGGCTGATTATCAGCATAGAACAACTCACGAAGGCAGCCATCTTGTCATTCCAAGTCAAACGAATCTAAACGGGAGGGGACGGAGTGACGTCAGAACAGTCAGCTGGTTCGGATCTCAATTTTCTATATACTATATTTTATTATTATTATCTGTTAATGAATAAGTTTTTATAATTGTAAGTATTGAATTCTCTCACTTGCCTTTCCTGACTATTTCAACAGTTTAAAGAATCCATGTTAGACAATAATTTAATTTGAATAATTTTGGAATATGTAATAATCGACCTGAGATCTAGTCTTGACTCCGACTCGAATTAGTCGACGCAAGTCGAATAATTACTTTGATCATAATAAATATAATTATTGTTCTAAAATATCGTTTTATTGATTAGTTGAGAACTAATTTAAAGTACATTAATTATCAACTTATAAACAAGAACTTCTGAGGAAAGGAACGAGCAGAAGAAGAAATAAATATACTGAATTGACTGCTGCATGCAATCGATTTGGCCACGACAATCTATTTAACGCGGAGAAACAAATATTTCTTCACCAAATCATACCTAATTATTAATTATTATTTTTATTAATTGAACACTAATCATAAAACAATAATAACAAATAAAGTAATTAAATAATTAAATTCAAATAAAATAATATATATATAAACAAATAATCAACCATCATAAAAGTGTAAATAAATTTGTTTTATTACAAATTGACGGTACCAACGTTTGGCATAATAAAAAATCATCACAAATTTGTTTTATTACAACTGTTACTATTTGTGACATCGCCACTGAAATAAATCTGGCTTATTGAAAATTGTTCTTGGATTTTGTTGACCATGATGTGTCCGTTACTTAACTAACTATAATTATTTCACTACCGACTCTGAAGAAGCTTTTTAAAAGCGAAAACCAGTTTAGGCTGTAAGGTAAAAGTTTTACGTTTTTACCCATAAAAAACTTTGTATTCCGAGTCGCTAGTGAAATAATTATAGTTAGTGAAAAGTGATTTAATAGTTGGATTTAAAGTGATCCAAATGTTGTGTTGATTTTAACTACAAATGTTGTGTTTAAGAAACTGTATGCAGTTAGGTTGATGCAAGTGTAACGAACATATAAACATAACAAACATTGATTTACTTGTATTTAAGAACTTCTCTAAGTTACATAAACAAGTTAACAGTATGTTGTGCTTACAACATAGAATAATACAGCTCAACCAAATTGATATCATGCACGCCAAAACACCGCTAGCATCAGCTGATACAGAGATGGTGTTGTCTCCCCACATCATGAACAGCAGCATGTTCCATATCCTCAATAATCTCAATCTGCTAGTGCTTGTCCCAAACACCGTGTAACCTCACAGCACTAGATGCTTGTATGCATGCTGGGAACAATAGCATAGTCCAATGTACTTACTCAATCCTCACATCTTTGTTTAAATGCAGGTAGAGTTGTTTTGTTGTTAAGGTTAGTTGGAACTCCCTATCTCTCCCATTTTAATAGTTTGAGATTCATTATCTCAGAAACTGTTTGGCCCTGCAACTTGAAATTTTGAGTGTTTGCCCCTCAGTATAGGCTTGCCACTGATCTAGAATCATGTCTACTGGATATCAGATAAAAAATATACAAATTTTTATTTAAACCTGTTACTTTTTTATCATTTTCCTACGAAAATAAATTGAAATTAAATGTTCTATATATACATTTATCATGAGTCTAGATCCACAAATCCACTTTGTTTGGACTAATACTAAAAATATTTCATGTAGTTAATTTTAATAGGCTCTGAGAAAATAGGTCATTTGTCTGTAAAAGCAATTTTTTGGGGAAAATGTGGTTAAAGTTAAAAATGTATGGCATTACCTGTGTTAAAAATGTATGTGGTTAATATGAGCATACCTGTGCTTAAAAAGTCGCTTAGACAGTAACTGCTTACTTCTTTGTCAAACTGAAGTTATTTTCTCTTCATTTTATGTCTTATCTCTTTATTATAGTCAATGTTTTTAAGATCTTTCTGTGTTCAACATATGTTCTTCATACAGATCTTTTAGAGTGCACACAGTTGAGAGCAAGATTGCACGCAGACACATGAACGCCTACCGGCTGCCCTGACACTAATTACTACTTCCCAAACACCTATTTCAAGAGCCTTCGTGCCAACAAAAACGATTTTTGGAGTCCAAATTACATGATTGAATGATTTGTTCACATTCTGAGTTGTACCATGAAAACATTTCTTTATAAGACTTGAATGTGTCATATCTCTACAAATTTATTCTTAGGTTTCAACTCATTCATAACAGCTTCAGAAATATAATTTCTGTGGAAGAATAAAGCTAAATTTCATTCTTTTATAAATTGGATATTTTGTTAAATTTGATATCAAGCTAACCTAACCTAACCTATCCCCTTTACTGCCTCGTTTAAATATAACTTTTGGTTAGGGTTATTTTTCTCTAACTAATAACTCTGACAAACAACACAAATTATTTCAACATAACCAAACCTTAAGTTGTATTATCGAACCTAATCTGAAGAACAAAATTACCGATAAAATATAAACAAGGCTTTTAAATTAGGTTATCTTTACAAAATATTCCACCACCATGTTTGTAGGCATATCGGGTTTGCCAAGATGAATAACAAATATCTTTTCTTTCAAAAGAAGCAAACTACAGGCTTCTACATGAATTGTGTAGAAAGATTTATCATTTTTTATAAGAGCATAACATTACCATGACATACAATTTTCAAGAAATGTGAAACAATATTATGAACAGGGTATAATTTATACAGCCTATCAAATTACTCAGAAAAGACCAAATTTTAATATAAGGCTAAAAAAAAATGAAACAGTAATTTTTGACCATTTTTCAATTCCAGTCCCCTCAATGAACCATTTTATTTATAACCTAAATTAGTAGTGACCTCAATCAATAAATGATGAAAGGTTTAGCAAGGATTGGTAAATTTCTATTACCACTGTTCACTATACTATTATACAACTAATTTTCAATAGAAAATCATTTAAAGTTGAATATTGTATCAATGTATGCTAGAAAAATGTTACATTGTGAGCCTTTAAGAAGGAAAATATGATCGTTTATAAGAGAAGCGAGTTTCTTCTTGTCAGTGGCCCATAATTTTAGAAGTTGGCAAGCTGGTGGTCCACATGTTTCTCTGTAGAATCCCATGTTTTGTGCACCTCAGTTCTTGAATAAAAATCCTTAAATTAGTAGTGATTGTCAATCAATAAATGATGAAAGGCTTAGTGAGGATCGGTCAGTTTGTGAGGTTAACCAATCCTCATTAAATCATCCATAATATTTTTATAACAACATTTTTATATGCTTATACAGTTTATTACAGATATTATTAAATAACTAAGTATTTACATAGCAACTATTTGAGCGTCAGTAGATCGTTCTGGTTTAATGACACAGCATGAACATGCAGTTGTATTTTCACTCTACTGTTGTATCTCTGTTGAAGTAGCCTACTGTGTGCTTAATATTAGGTACTTGAAATTTGAAATCATCTGGTATGTCACCTTTTTGTCAGTTCTTAGTTTTCCTCTATGTCTAGCTACTTACCGGCTGTAGTCTAGAGACGACAAAGAAAGAATCGGGAGTCTTATACTACTGATTGCCGATGGTTCCCAATTGACTGAAGACTCATCCATCATGATGTAGACTATCTCATTGCATTATAGTAGGTAACTGTATGTTGGTTGTATCAGGGATCACGTGTTGGGCCAAAGTGTGTGGATTTGTGGCCTTAATACCAACCCCTGGCTATATTACAAATTGCACACACACACACACGGTTCTGGACATGTATTTAATCTTACAGTAGCTAAGTGTGTCACTCTCTTTTATTAAGGAAGAAGGTCCCACCCAATTCCAGGTATAGATGCTACCAGCAAGCAATTATTTTCCTAGCCTTTCCTGGAAGCTGACATGATTTGCAGCCAGGTAGTGGGAGTGTTGTATACGGTGTATGATCACACAGTTCATGCAGTTCTTGTTTATTTTAAAATTTATATCTTCATTCAAGAATGTAACACGATTGAGGCAGCTATTTTGCAGTCTTCAAAATATTTTAAGCATGAACTTTTTGGTACAGCCTTGAGCTTGCTTAGTGATTTTTGTTTTATGTCTTCAACAGTTGTGAAACATTGTCCTTTCATGGAAATTACTACTATTGGGAGGAGGAAAGATTGGGTTGGGACACATCTGGTGAATACGGCAGTTGCCGTGTCATCATCATGATGTTTGCTTGTGCCTAGCCAGGCAAACTACTTAACAAGCAACTTTTTTTTTTTTTTTTTAGGGCCGTCTTGTAAATTTTAAGTCTAGGCACGTGGCCTAGACGGAAGCATAAAATTCACTGAGCTCAGAGTGACAGGACTTCCAATGAAACTTCATTTAACATAACTCATCTTTCATAACTTCATTTTTCATAAAACATCAATGGTCAATTAAACAACATAGCAACAACAATTAACAGTAAAATTCATATTAAATACTACAAGTGATTTCTTAACAATGATTAATTATTTTATATATACTCTTCAAGTGGCTCTAACAATTGACAAATTAATTTACCTTAAGTCTCAAAGTGACCTATCAATAATAGTTACATATTCCTTATACTTCCCACGAATGGGGCTATGCTACCTATTCAGTAAGGTTCATTTTAAAACACATCAGTATACTCTCAGCAATAATTAATCATTACCATTTAAATCTGTCTATGCTTTACAGATAATTCACACTTAATTCAATAACTCAACAAACAGCATGACAGCCATTAATACATGTAAATTCTGTGTGCCTTTTCATAATTAATAAATGATACATATGTAAGTTACATTCATATAATACTAGAGCAGTGACAACCCAGGACTGACAAGGCTGGAAATTTACTATAGTAAATACGCTCAGATTTAAATATGACCGACAGCATACTGCATGCTTCCGACATGCACCACTTATGCTAACATGAACCTGCGAAATGAAACCAACAGAAAATTCCAGAATTAATTATTAAAAAAAAATATGGAAGCTCAGTAAAATTCGCAACCAAAAAGGGTAAGGCAATTTAAAAAAGGTAAAGGACAAACTATTTAGGCTATTGCACAGGAAACCCTGGCATGGTAAATCATGAAAGCACACGACACATTAGTTCAGCTGGATATAAAGGAATTAACTAGAAAAGGTATAGATGAAAAGAACAATGGTCTGGAGATGCCTGCTCGCCCCACAATACAATTATTAAACTTATTAATAAATACATTTTAATAGCACTCAGCTATAACCGTGCACATCATAAACGGGCATGTTCTGTTCTGATCGTTCAATGCACTAACTGCAAGTTAAGTACAAATGGAAATGTAATTTTACTTTTATGATATTAGTTGTGTTCACAGCAAAAGTAAGCCGCGAAGGTCGAGCTTGAATGAAAAGGAAAATTTTCACCTGATGTTCAGTTGTTACCACATGATGAGGAGGGTAGACGATTGTTACTGCTACTGACGTTCAACTGGCTGCTCGTCCAGGAGTTGAGACTTTTCCAGGGAATAAATTCAGTTCCCATTGCGAGTTTCCAACGGCGAAAACGGGGAGCCAGACAGCATTGCTCAGCCGGTGGTGAAAGCTGGAGATATCACCATTGTATAGCCCTCAAACCCTTGACTGGATCGGGAACCCTAGAACACAGGTTTTCTGTAGGAAGCAGTCGCAAAAAAAAAATAACCCTCAACACACCTTTACTCGACCTTTGTACCCTATTATATACACCATACCCTATTACATATATTACATACACCATACCCTATTGAGTACTAGACTTTCGATTACAAAGACGTTACTAACCCGGATTTCAATAATTAAATTTAATTAGCAATTAACAATTAAATTGTGCCACTGCAAAACCATAATCAATTCCCACTCAAACAATTATTGTCAGTATATCACAATAGTAGTTGCTTTCATCTAACACCTCACCACTTGGCATGAATTACATTGGTTTCTTATCAATCTGTAGCTGTTTTGTTAATATTTCATTGGCACCTTTTACTTTATGACATCTCAATTAATAAGAATGAACAATTTTATTGATGAATTCTGTTTATAAATTAATATCAAAGCTATTACTGAAAAATTTGCCATGTGGCGTGCATTCAAGCTAGTGCAAGTACAGAACCACACACGCATTTGTAACTCGATTTCATCCAACCAATAACATTTTAAACACATTTCCGCTTTATAAAATAACAATGTATAATTAAAGAAACTTACCAGAGGCTCTTTAAAGTCTACTCGCCCATAGTGGGAAAAAAAGATGAGAAATAACAGAGGGTTTTTCCGGCGTCGGGTCTTCCAAACGTATATGCCGGAATCACGAGTGTGACTGACCAAATCTCGAACTAGCGACGGCTATCGTCAAACAACAAACAGCTGATCCGGAGTTTCAATTTTTGGGCAACAGAATGCGCGGTGATGCATATTCGAACGTCGGAGACCCATGTAGATGACAAAGACCGTCCACGCGAAATACAGACGCAATTAAAACTATTTACAAACGCCGTGAGGATTCTATTTTAATACTCACGGCACACAATTTTCACAAATTATTATTTTGTAAGTCTGTCCATTTTCTACAAATAGCTTCATACACAAGCTACAACACAAGGCTCGTTTTACAAGCGTTTGAAGCTTGTAATTTGCTTGTTCAACCACAGCAGTCTTTCCAGAAGCCTTCTGCACACATTTACCAGGACAGAGCAGTTTATCTCACAGTTTACATAAAATTTAATCCATGTTCTTCCATCTTGCATTGTAGAATAACAAAGAATTGCATAATACACATAAGGACATCTTATTCAATTATCTGTGAAATCTATGCATCTAAAAGGGCTAAAATTTTAGATGATTGTCACTAACATGTGGACCAACATCACATAAAAACAATTTTTTAATCGGACACTTGTAGCAGTGGAAATTGCAAAATTGCACGAAATTTTTGATCAAACCTCGTACTAGAGAACTCCCAACCCAAATTCAAAGTAATATTATGAATACTGTACAATATATTAAGTGATACTGTTACTGGTATTATTAAAACTATTTGTTGTAATATGTAGGTAATGTTACTCACATATATTACATTAGCCACACTTGATGTATAACTTATGTACAGTATATTGATAGATACTATTTATTGAATACACTAAAATGTTCTGTATCAATGTACAATACCTTTACAGTTAACATAGTTTGATCTACATGCTTCTAGTCAAAGCACCTGGAATGACCTGATCTATACTAGTACCGTACCAGTAAGTAGTAAGTGACGCATGTTTGTGAATTACATCATTACTGACCATATATAAAACAGTAGAGATGGAGAAAAAGTCAGTATGGATTGAGAGTTCCGTTAGTGTGTCACAGAGTTAGTGCATGTGGTTGATACCACATTTGTGGATCAATATTATATTTGTGTGTTGCCTTTTTGTTTGTATAAATTACAGTTGTGTTGATAATCGATATCACGGTTGTGAATCAGAATTGTATTTTCTGTGTTATATTTTTATTTATGAAAAATTATTTGTGATACCTGTAAATAAACATGGTGTCGACAGTGGTACGAATGTTTTATTTCAATTGCTGACCTAGAAGACAACAACAAGAGAAAGGATGGTCTAGTTTCAGGGCTGCCACAGAAGTACAGCAAGAATTCTAATTTTCTTAACAATATCTCTAATCTATTCTGAAGACATTATTATCCAATAGTAATCTCTATATTCTAATGTATAAAAGGTAAGACTAAGGTAAGCACACAGTTCTCTATTTCTTTCTTCATTCCATATTCTTTTGTCATGTATTGTCCTCTTACTCACTTTCTTTTTGAATGTATTCAATAGATTTTCAAGGTAACAGAAGATCCACAATGCAAAATATCATGAAACATTCCCCTCACCAAATCTTGAAGAACACAATCCTATTGAGGAAAATTATTTTATGGTAAGATTAGTTTACTTCTAAAATGTCTGGAAAATGCCATTCAATAATATATATCAAATAACACCATTCAATAATATCTATCAAATAACGCCATTCAATAATGTGTATCAAATAATGCCATTCAATAATGTGTATCAAATAACGCCATTCAATAATGTGTATCAAATAACGCCATTCAAAATCAATTAAATAAAGAAAAGTTATTTTTATAGTTTTGATGAAGAAATTAAAAATAATAAACAATTCCTACTTCCCCTGGTGATGTGTCCATGTTTCACTATAGTATATGTTAAAAAGAATCTCAGTATAGTTGTCCTAAGCTTAGTTTATGCAACTTATTAATTTGTTCTCTTTTTTTGTTTGCAGCAAAGCTTCCTCTGTTCCCCTACAGAGTTATGGGAATTTGACTGATGACTTCATGTGGTTTTTAACTATTTTTTCAAGTCAATAAATTCAATCTATAGTATTACTTAAATGGATAAAAGATTATTGAATTGAATTTTTTTCTGTTGTAAACTTACACAATTAATATTACCGATTGTAAAAAAGGAATCATAATTATGGTGTGATTGTAGAAATGGAATCATAATTATGGTGTCATATGGTATGATATATAACACATGCAGTTTTGTTGACATAATAGTAAACGATACTGAACTGTTATCAAACTTTACAGTAAAAAGCTTAATAGACCAGTCAAAGAGAAAACAGTCTAATTAATAACACCGTAATTACTGTAATAATATAAATTATAATTAATTACATAGTGGTAACAGATTTACAAGTTTAATCAATGAAGTGATATTATGTTATTAAAAGTATGTTCACTTTGTTCTGTCTTTAGCCAACTATTAGAATGTATACTTGAGACCAAAATTTGTAGGCTAAACATCTTCCTCTATCCTTGGATCTTAATCACAAGAGAAGGAAAATTATGTAAAAAAAAAAAATATATATATATATATAATGAAATAAATTTTAGTAGGTACTGAATGAGAATAAGAAGATACTGAAATATAAAAGTTCATATAAACTTAGTTTTGATTTATTTATATTTATTAACATTTTGACTTCAAACCTGACTTCACTATCAGGGATGCAAATATCCAGAGAATGTGGGGGGGGGGAACTAAACCCCTCTTCCCTGAAAAACTGAAAAATGCTGAAGGCTAGAATAACACGGTTAAGTAGTCAGTATTGCTCGTAGAAAGATGGAATGCATACTTGCATTATATACATTTTTTATGTTATTTCATGATAGGCCTGCAGGGTACCATCAGAAAATTTTGTTTTCAAGAAGCACAATTTAGAAACATAAGGTTTTCTTAAATTTCTTGATTTTAAATGTCAAAAAATAATGACTTAGCATGTGACGTGCTTCATGAGTTTTTATAATAGGAATTATGTCAATAGATTATAGGGACTGAATAAGTGAAATTTAAATTTTAAAATTCTGCACTTTTTATCATTATTAAAAACTTATCATTATTAAAAGTATAAATGTTTCTTTTATAGGTACTGCAATTTCTGTTTCTTTGATTCCAGAGTTCTAGCATGTTCTAAAACCTGACTTTAAGGTCCTCGTTTCTATCTTGCTCCAGGGGAAAATCTGGACTCTCCCCCATCTTTCTGGCACAAAATATCATGGAATGAGGATTCTCGTCTTTGCTTCCACACCTCCAATCAAATCTGGCCCCCCTCCCTGAAACAAAATTTTGACTATGTTCCTGCTCACCATCATTTCACTTCTAATTATGTGTGAAACTTGTTATTATTAAGTGTATCATTCAGTACTATATAGTTCAGTTCTATAGTTGAATGTCTAAGCTTTATTGTGATATTATAGTGGATTTCAATGTACCTGTTTATTTATCACATTTTGTAATAATGCATCCAACACTTTTCTACAAACAGGTACACACTCATGGTAACTGAGTCTATATATTGAAAAAAAAATCAAGTATAAAATTCATCATATGTATTTATTGTTAAAGTAGATATATTTACAAAACAATTTTATTCAAATAATTCAGTATCAACATCATATGATAAAACATGAACAGTAACAATACAACATTAATTAACAATAATATAACTCTAATATGATTATCAAATAATAAATGGTTTTTGGCAGCTTGAATTTTCATCTTAACTCTCAATCCATCTTTACTCCAAATATTTTAGGAAGCATACTCTTATCAACATCAGAATAAGATAATTGCTAGTAAGAGGAATGTAGTCAATATAACTGACAGAATTATATGACAGAGGTAATACATACTCTGCATTGCAGGAAACTAAGAGCACTACACCACAGATACACCATCATTTCTGTACACTATGTGTTGTTTTCATAGAAGTGAATATCCATCATCATTCTTGCTTTCTTAATATCAAAAAAATGTTACAGACACGATGACATCAGTAACAAGATGTATACAACAAAAGGTGACAATAAAGAATAACTCTGCTAATCTTGTTATTTAAATTAGCATTCTCCGTAATTCCAACTTCGTCGTGCTTATTTGCTAAACTGTTAAGTGTCATGTTCTGGACGAGAAATTCAGTGTTTCCACCATAGTTTAGGACTTGCTGTAGAAACACTGAAAGGCCTCGTCGAGAACATGACACTTAACAGTTTAGCAAATAAGCACGATGAAGTTGGAATAACTCTGCTAGTCAGAAAGGTCTGAATTTGGTATTGTGGAATCGATAGCGATTCTCCGGGGGGGGGGGGGGATAATGGCACAAGTTGCATCATCTGAATTTTGGGGTGGGGAATTTTTAGATACAATAAAAGTTCAAAACTGTGATTGAAACCAAGGATAAAATTTAAGAACAAAATTGAGAATAAAATTGTTTAAAAAGACATAAAGGGTAATTCAAATCTATATTTCTGCTAGACAGACATAGGTCAGGTTACCAATTTTACTTTTAAACGTGTGATAACAGGGATTCTGCAGCAATAGCTGGTGTCCTTTTGCTACAGACCAGTGAATTTTGTTTTGTGACACCTAACTGGCAGAGGCGGATTAAGCCGACTGGAGGCCCCTGGTGGTAAAAATTTCGAGGCCCTTAGACCCAAGCCCCAAAACAAACAAAAATTGTGTAAGGAAGTGATGGCTTTTTCGGAAAGATTTCAGAATTAGACATTTAATGACTTGCTTAAACCAGCAATATGTAGCCAAAACTCAAACTCAAAAGATCTTTCACCTGATGCATTTGATATCGGTATTGTTAAAAATATTTTCAAAATAATCTCTACGTTAGGAAAAGTTGAAGATATTTCTCTTGCAGTTTTTGACAAGACATTTGTTGTGGGAGTTTTTAACTAGGAATCTATCGATCTCGGTGCCCCTTGGAGATTCGGGGGCCCCTGGTGGCCACCAGGTCCGCCAGCCGCTTAATCTGCCCCTGCTAACTGGTAACCCTGAGGCAGCTTGCACAAAAATATCCTATTATCTGTCTGCTGGTACAAGTGGAGTGGTCAGTGGTTGGTTTGGTTTTGTCTTGTGCTTACAGTGACTTAGTTATTATGAATTACAGTTGAAGAATAGTCAGAAGGTGAATCTTGGGGGACATAGCAATGAATTTTGGGGGGGGGACAGCACCACTGGCCTTTGGGAAAGGGGGAAAGTGAAAAATTTTAAGGGGACTGTCACACTGGCCTTGAAGGGAATTGGCATCTCTAGTAATGAGTAGTAAAAATATATTAATCAATAACCTGACCTAACCTAACCTAACCTTACCTTAAAAAAAGTAACTCATTAGTCAGATAATATGGAAGTATCCTGTCTGGCTGCCTCAACATAATTTGTAGATTTTATTGTACTAGTTTACTATGTTTATTTCCCTACTATTACCCTGTTCATTGACATGCTGATTTAATATTACCTTCTACTTGTTGCCCACTACTAAGCCTATTGGACAATATCTATTGGTGCTATTAGAGAAAAAATTTAATTCTGCTCCTTGGGGATATGTCATATAAGACCACTTACATATAACTGTTGACATAATATATCATTTATAATCTGTGTGCTTTACTTTCACACACACACACACACACACACACACACACACACACACACACACACACACACACACACACACACACACACACACACACACACACACACACACACACACACACACACACACACACACACACACACACACACACACACACACACACACACACACACACACACACACACACACACACACACACACACACACACACACACACACACACTTCTCTAATTGGTATATGCTTCACAAATTAAATTTGTTTTATTTGCTTTTTATATAGCTTTAATTATTAGAACATGTTATATTATTATTTAACTTGTGCAAGTGATGTGGGTACTTTCTTCTTTTCTCTGTAATCGATGTGTAACTAAAATTGTGCAGATGATGGTTGTAAATGTTTTTGCAGCCAGAATATTGTTTTAATTTTGAAAAAGAAATAATAATGTTAAACAACTAATTATTTGAAACGATATTAATTCTTTCATAATAGAATAGTTATATTATTACTGTAAAAAATAATCACTGTCATTGTACAATAATATTCTTAAAAAAAAAACAGTTTTGCTGAATTGACATTTTCTTGAGTAATCTTATTATTATATTCTTGAATAACCTTTGTAAACTGTTTACAAAAATCACTTAATAAAATTCATCTGTAAAGTAACAAAAGTACATTTACTTTACAAAAACATCCACCAGAAGCGCTAGCATCAAGAGTTTCCAAGTTTAGGTTGTGTGTTTGATATGGTTTTTAATTGTATGAGTAGCAGATGCCATATCAAAATTGTACTAAATCTATAAAATTTGTATGAAAAGCAATTGGCTCTTTACATAAATTACATAAATAATTAATAAACCTTGATGTATTGATATAAACAATCCCAAACAAGCAAATTTGAAAATAATGCTTACTAATGTGTTTATAAAATCACATAAAAATCTAATAATGTAGACATTATTAACTAATTAAAAATTGTATCTTAAAAATAAACAATAAATAATACAAAATTTCATAAAAATTCTTCAAAATACTATTACAAAAAATGATGTAGATGGCATAGGGCCTACTGCATGTAGGCTAACTGTAGAAGTACCTGAGGCGCCTGTATTTCAAAGTTTCATAGCTTATAGACGGCACCACATCAGGTATTTCTAAAATATTCTAAAAGACAATATTGAAAATATCTTACCACATTCTTTTCAAAGATATTTTTCTTTCCAAGTCCTCCTCATAAAAACGTTATTTGTGAGACAATTTGAGACAACACTAGCTCTGAGTTTATTCACACTACTGAAGGTACCGGTATCTACAGAAGCAAGTGGGAATTCACTGCTATATAAATGAGATATTGACCCCTCATGCATATTGAAAGAAAGTTTATTTGATGTACATTATGTAATGCACACAAGTCATACACTCATACAGTTTCCAAAATAACATCAAAATGACTTGAAATAGAGATGAAATATGTAAATTACAAATTTACTCATCAATTAGCCATAAAATTTACAGTTATAATTATGTAGGCATCTACTTTTTTTACATTTTCTTATTGTCTACTTGACCCTCTTATTGCCTTATTTCCTCTTTAATGATCCCCCCTCCCATTTCTCTTGGAATCATTGATGCTCTCCAGATTCACTTAATATTTACATTTTAAACTCATGTTCTCTGGTATCCAAGTCACGATTCAATACAGATTAAAATTAATTTACCTTTTTTTTCATTCGTCGTGTGACTTCTTATTGTATTTAATTAAAAATAACGCGTTTCGAGGCTCAAGGGCATCTTCAGATTTCAGTCCCGTGTGGACGTCGTTAACACATTAAAACTAAACTACTACACATTAAAATAAAACACTACACAAGTTAACCGATGTCTGGGTGCGCACCCTTTGCCGGCTCACGACGCACTGCCTGCAACTCCTCTACGGTCTCGTCACAACGCCCCACCATCGATTGCTGTCTATTCCTGCTTAATATGAATTTGTCCACAACCATATAGAATAGACAGCAATTGATGGTGGGGCGTTGTGACGAGACCGTAGAGGAGTTGCAGGCAGTGCGTCGTGAGCCGGCAAAGGGTGCACACCCATACATCGGTTAACTTGTGTAGTGTGTTTTATTTTAATGTGTAGTAGTTTAGTTTTAATGTGTTAACGACGTTTACACGGGACTGAAATCTGAAGATGAGGCCTTGAGCCTCGAAACACGTTATTTAATTAAATACAATAAGAAGTCACACGACGGATGAGAAAAAAAAGGTAAATTAATTTTAATCTATATTTACATTGTGTTAATACCCACAGTAGGAAACTATGATGTACGGTATAAAAGTAAAGAAACAGTGGATTAGTTCTACTGTGTTTTACTTTTCAAAAACAAGGAAATCTGATACCTCTTGTAGTCAGATATATTTATCTTAAACATTCTGTTCATAAATATTGGCAGTCACCATCCTTAAACCTAAAGTTTGATGGTACGTGAAAATTATCAGAATGGTTAGGTTGGACAATTTCCATTGTTGTAATTTGTGAACATTAACAGAACGGTTAGGCCAGACAGTTACCGTAATTATAATTTATCTTTATCACACTATGTTTCAACCACTAAACAATGTATGGTCATCTTCAGGTGTAAGTTAACCTAGTAAATTCACTAGTACAGGACAAACTTGAGCCTACACGAGGTTTGTTCACTAACAAGTCTGAACTATTAACAAAAAATTAATAAACCACCACCATGTACAAAGTTAAACACAACTGTAGAAAAACAATATAAAAAAGAACTGGTACTTACCCCTCAAGTCTGCTGGACAGAACAGGGGAGCACCGCTACGCTAATGTAAGTTCATACAGTATTAACTTACACCTGAAAGTGACCACAGATTGTTTAATGGTCAAAACTTTGGGTGATAAATTGTAATATTGGTAATTTTCCGACCTAACCATTCTGTTAGCAGTCACCACTTTAATATTTTGTATATAATTTTTGAATTTTTGTCTTAGCTCCAGTCTTCAATTTGAATAATTTGAGGCAGTGTTATAGTAATGCATATCATGTAAAGCATGACATGCTAAAAATTTGTGTGGTTGTGCAACTAAGAAAAAGACTATGTGATGGTTAGTTAAATTTTACAGTTCTTGTATTTAAAGTTGTAAGTTTCATTTAAATTAAGCACATGATTGTATATGTTGTAAGTAAGCCCAGACAAAATACAGAATACTAATTTACACTAGGGAAAATAATAATAATACTGAATTGCATTTACAGTATAAAGAAGTTTGAACGAATCATATATTAAAAGTGAGAAGTAATTTTAAAATGGCACCAATGTTAAATCAGTCTTTGCAGCCTGTATGTTAACTGAAATAACAAGATGATTCACATGATAAAAATCAAGTATTTAATGAGACAAAATTCATCAAATATTACATTACTTTGTAGAGTGAAGAAAAAAAATCCCTTCTTTTTCAAGGTTTTCTTTCAATTACAGGGATCCCATTAACTTCTTGTTATGTTAATGTTAACAGGTTGTTATGTTGTGGGAATAAACAACCACATAGAAGATAACAAAGGAGGCAGGAAGAAGAAGAAGGTGATGATGATGATGATGATGATGATAATAGCCGGCTATGCACTAACCATCACCGCTGGACGTCATGATGGACAGCAAGTCAAAAACGACAGTGCGTAGCTTTGACATCCATCCACACGTCATGTATTTTTTGAAGGATGTGCATGGCGAAAAACGAGTCCAGCAAGACCATCAGCTCAAGCCGCACAACTTGTGGATGGATCGTTGTAGTGTTGACGGATGTCAAGGAATCGTGCATCGTGCATGTTTGTAAGCGTTAGCAGTTATTATTTGTAATATTGTTATTATTAATTTGTTTTAATTACAATTCATAATGGACCATGAAATAACATCAAAATTTATCGAAAAATATAAATTAAATAGATGTCTGTGGGATGTATCCTATCAACGAGAACGTCTGGCACACTGGACGAGTTGTACGACAGTATGGTGCACACATCCATCACCGATGTCGGGCATGCTGGACAGGGGTGATGGTTAGTGCACAGCCAGCTAATGATGATGATGAAGCAGAATACAAACAATTTTATCTGCTCTTTTACAATATTCTATACATTAAATGATGGAATTGGAGAACAAAACATAACAGCTTCTGAAATCAACATGTTTCATTCTCAGTTCTTATCTTGGGGGCAAATAACTTTTCAACTTCATCCAGTGTTTTGCCTGAAGTTTCAGGCAAACAGTAGTACAGGAATATTAAACCACACATTCCTAGACCACCATAAATAAAAAATGTTCCATAAAGTTCTACACATGATTGTAAATCTAAAAATGTTTTTGTTACAACAAAGAAGAACACATAGTACGAAGCAGCTGAGACTCCTCCTGCCATGCCACGCCCCCTAGGAAAAAAACACATTTTTATATTAAGACAATGTAACTTTAAAACAATACAAGTATATGTAAATAGTATGTAATTCTATATAAAGACTTGAAATACTTAATTTACGATGGTTTAACATATTGACTGTTTTAAATATTGAGGCATTTTAAAAAAGTTTGAACATATTAAGATGTTTTAAATATTAAATTTAGCATACTTTAAAAGTCGATTCTAATAAATTTTTATGTTGTTCTGTAAGTTTAAAATGACTGGAGAAAGCCAGGCATGGAGAAATATGAAAAGAAGTCTCAAATTCATAGAATGTGTAATTCATGCAAAAACAATCACTTATATAAAAGGTATAAATATAATTATTTCACTACCGAATCGGAACACAAAGTTTTTTATGGGTAAAAACGTAAAAGTTTTACCTAATAACCTGAACCAGTTTTCGCTTTTAAAAAACTTCTTCAGAGGCTGCCGCTGGGAGCACTGTCCATCTTGTTGTTGGCGATGGTATCGGCTTTTGAAAGATCGATGTTGTGTGTGTGGGGTGTGATATGTTCTAATAATGCATGTGATTTTAATTGTGTCTGTTCGTTTAAGATGTCATTTTTATTTCTTTTCGTGTTTTTGTATATTTCCAATTGTTCTAGAGTGTCTAGTTTTCGGCCTTTTGTGTGTACGTGTAGAATGTCCATGTTGTTGTCGATGTTTGTGTATGTGTGGTTTGCAAAGGTGGATTCTGTAGTGGAGTGGAGTGCCTTTGTGTGTTCAATGTATCTTTGAAGCTACATCCTGTCTGGCCTATGTAGAATTTGTTGCAATCTGAGCAATTTAGTTTGTAAACACCAGGCAGATCGAATTTATTTTGTGCTTTGTGTGTGTGTTTTCTGTTTTGTTAGTAGTTTTGAAACACAACAAATGAAAAAGAACACACACTATCAAAACACACACACCAAACACAAAACAAATTCGATCTACCTGGTGTTTACAAACTAAATTGCTCAGATTGCAACAAATTCTACATAGGTCAGACAGGACGTAGCTTCAAACAAAGATACATTGAACACACAAAGCCACTCCACTCCACTACAGAATCCACCTTTGCAAACCACACATACACAAACATCGACAACAACATGGCCACGTACACACAAAAGGCCGAAAACTAGACACTAGAACAATTGGAAATATACAAAAACACGAAAACAAATAAAAACGAGATCCTAAACGAACAGACACAATTCAAATCACACGCATTATTCGAACATATCACACCCCACACACAACATAGATCTTTCTAAAGCCGATACCGTCGCCAACACAAGACGGACAGTGCTCCCAGTGGCAGCCTCTGAAGAAGCTTTTTAAAAGCGAAAACTGGTTCAGGTTATTAGTTAAAACTTTTACATTTTTACCCATAAAAAACTTTGTATTCTGAGTCGGTAGTGAAGTAATTATATTTAGTTAAGTAACGGACACATCATGGACAACGAAATCCAAGAATAAAAGGCATATTTCAGAATTAATTAATAAAAATATATCCTGGGAATACCAGACAGAGGTAGCTACAAGGCACATAGGTTTTAGAAGCCATGACATAGGGGTAAATCAATATGTATATTACCAAGTCAAAATGGTACTGTAGTACCTTCATATTGTGTACTACCGTGGGAGAGAGCAGTATGTAAAACCAAATATGCCCCGAAACAGAGATCAAAAATGTTTTAAATATTTTACCGGTTTTCATCATAATATAATTTACTGAGAATACCAACCGAGCAATTGATCTGAATTATATTTAATATAGTAGTATACTCTTATAAATAAGTCAAGTGAGTTTGGGAGATAATATCAATACTACAGTGTGTCTAATATTACTTTACTAAGCAATAAGCTGTAGCTTTACAAATCTATTCAAATATATATAATCAAGTCAATTACGTGTGTTTCCGTTATTCACAGAGAGACTGAGCTTGCAAGCGGTTACATAATACGTCTAGCCAGGCAGGCTGCAGGCTTCAGACATAAAAAGTACCAATACAATGACTTTAAAATTGGAAGCTTGTCAAGCGAAAATGGTATACAAATTCATAAACATTAAAAGTAAATTATCAAAGACAAACTTGCACATCAAGTTTAACAAAAACTGTTTGAGATTGAACGTTATACCTAGATACTGCACATTACGCATTAATAACACAACGAAAGCTGCCACAAAAGTTAAACATATAGCAGAGATAACATGGATAAAAGAAGAGATCAAACAATTATATATTAAAAAGAATAGATTAAACTCAATGTTATATAAAGCACATTTAACATTATTAAAAGAGATACACCCAATACTCTTACCCAACATATTACAATACATTAATCAGCAAGTTACAAAGTTCACCTTACCAATAGTACATAAACATGATAAGAAATTGAATACGTTAACTACAAGACAACACCACGATAAATTCGCTGGATGTAAACATACATTTTATACTCGAGTCTCTAATTTAACTGATATTAAATTCCACGTACAGGAGATGAATTTACTTTATAAAGGTTTCAAATACAATTTACCAGATTTAAATAGGAACCACGTAACTAAAGAATTAATTACAACTGAAGCAGCCATAAAAAGTATAACAGATTCACAGACACAAAACGAGTTAAGAGTTACAATCAATAGTAAAATAGACAGACATATACGGATGCATAATAACAACTTTAAACCATTTTCTAACAATTTAAAAAAGAAATATATAAGTGAAATGAAAACTATTATACAAATTAAACATAAACTAAACGAACACAAGGCCATAGCCACTGAATCTGACAAGGGCAACACTATGGTTATTCTACCAATAGACATGTGCCAACAAAAAGTACACGAATTTATTCATAACAACAACATAAGAGCCATAGATTCGGATCCCACAATGAAGTATATAAAATACATCAACCAAACGATTAATAAATGCACACACCTTTTTGACGAAACTACACGCCGCCAGTTAAAACCCATAATCACACACGCACCCATGTTCAACGGTTTACCCAAGATCCATAAACCAAATATACCGATAAGACCTCTTGTTAATTACACAACAGCCCCAGGTTATAAAGTATCTAAGAAATTGGTCCAAGTAATAAAAAATAACATAACTATAGACAATAATCATTCTGTAAAAAATAGCATTGAACTAATAAAACTAACTAAAGACTTCAGCATTAATAGTCAGCATAAGTTAATCTCATTTGACATAGTCAACCTCTATACAAGTGTCCCAGTAAAGACAACCTTAGACATTCTAAGAAATAATTTAATACGAACAGGAAAGTTAAATCCACAAAAAATAACAGAATTGTTGCTGTTACTGGACGTAGTATTACAACAGAATTATTTCACATTCAATGACACAATTTCTATTCAAGAGGAGGGTCTTGCAATGGGTTCACCCTTGTCCGGTTTGCTGGCTGACATTTTCCTGAACAACTTTGAAAATACATATTTGCTATCACCACACAATAAATGGCAACGTAACATCTCATTTTATAAAAGATATGTGGATGACACGTTTGTAATCTTCGACGGGACAACGAGACAGGCAAACATGTTGTTACATTACATGAATAAGATCACCAAAAACATACAATTCACACTTGAAATAGAGTCAGACAACGCCATAAATTTTCTGGACTTAACCTTTAAGAAACATAATAATAAATTTCAATATAGAATATACAGAAAACCCACTACAACTGATGGTGTTATACATGCTGATTCTTTCCACCCGCACTCACAAAAATTTGCCGCATTCAATAGTATGATACACAGACTATACAGCGTACCTTTAGATCCCGCAAACCACAAAGAAGAAATAGATATAATTAAACACATTGCAATTATGAACGGTTACCGCAGTTCATTAGTTGAACACTTGATGCTTAGACACAAACGCAGAACTAACAACCCTCACCGTGTCACGACGAACGCAATATATATGGCGGTTGATTATACTAACAACTTTTCAATGCTCATTAGAAATACTTTAAAAAAATATAACATCCATATCACATTTAGAACAACCAACAATATCCGTAAAATGCTAAATAATGCCACACGTACATCAATTGAAAAAAGAACGGGTGTATACAAAATGATGTGTGATGACTGCAACATGCATTACATTGGTCAGACTGGCAGGAGTTTTTTCGAAAGATATAAAGAACACTTACCCACGAGCATTTCAAATATAAATAAATCAAACTACGCTAAACATCTCGTCTCATTGAATCATAATTACACAAATTTTGAGGCAAATTGCAAACCCTTACACATTTGCAGAAAGGGACGATATATGGATGTGGTAGAAGAGTTCGAAATTTACCGAGCCTTCAGAAATAATCCCAATAATATATTAAACGAACAATTGGCATTTAAATCGCATACACTATATGATAAGATTATAGATAACATAGCCATAGAATACACGCCCCAACACAACAATAGATAGCATGAAAACTCCAATAAACTGTGCAGTACGTCGCTAACCAGTATTGAGTGCGCACTCACTTCCGCGTACGTCGCTGTGTTTGTGGAATATATACTTATCTGGACGGGAACAGATAGACAGCTCCATATGTTCTTAGATTATATTAATTCCTTTTATAGTAGCGTGCAATTTACATTTGAAACAGAAAATATGGAAAGTTTAAATTTTTTGGATCTTACCATTACTAGATCACAAAATAATCTTAGTTTTCAGATATATAGAAAACCTACTTTTACAGATACCATTATACATAAACAATCACTAACATCATGGCACATAAAATTAAGCAGTTTTCATGCAATGGTTAATCGTCTCCTTATAGTTCCTTTATCCAAAGAAAATTTCAATAAAGAGGTAGATATTATAAAAGCCGTAGCACAAAATAATGGTTATGATGAAAGAATAATTAACTCTTTAATTAAAAAAATAAACAGAAGAAAATTACTTTAAAAGAATTTTGTTCCATAGAGCCAGATCAGGGTAACAAAAAATTTCACTTAACAAATTACATTCCGTGTATAACAGATAAGATTAATAATAGGTTAAAAAACCATGGTCTTAACATGGTATCAGTAAACAAACATAATCTTTTTTCACTACTAGTCAATAATAAAGAAAAATCTAACACACTGGAGAAAAGTGGAGTTTATGAAATACACTGTGCAGAATGCGTTGCTATTTATATCGGACAATGTGGCCGTGCTCTGAAACATCGCATTTCTGAACATAAGAAGCCGATTTTAACCAATACATCTAATACAGGTTTTGCAGATCATTGCTTACAACACAATCACTTCATAGACACAAAAAACATAACACTACTGCACAACATACAAAAAGGTAAAAAAATGGATTTGTTAGAAATTTTAGAAATTAAAAAAGCAATAAAAAATAACAAAAATTTAACCAATGAACAGACTGAATTTTGTGTATCCCCTTTATTAAAATCTGTTATTTAGTTTAGTTTATTTTATATTATTTTGAATGTTCATCATTATTTTAAATTTTGCATTCAGTTTATATTTAGTTCAGTTAATTTTATATTTTGCATTCATGATTGTATTTAGTTTTTAAAGACACCAGACCTTCCCTTGTCTCATGCACACACTCCCCCCCCTCGCCATCACAACACAGATGTTCCAGATACGCCCTAAACAGATGTTTACCACCTACACTCCTCTAACATCCGGTGTTCAGTAATTTCATTCATTCGCTCTTTGACAATGGCTTAAGTTAGTCGAAACAGCTGTCAGAGTTAATTAAAAAATTTGTGAAACTTACCAAGTGTTTTTATATATTTTACAAAACCTTTATATACTTAAATGTCTTTTAGTGTAACTTTTAATGTTTTAACGAAGTCTTAACCGGCGAATTTTTTAATCTCTGATGATGGATTAACATAATCCGAAACACGTAAGAAGACAAAGAAGACAAAATTAAGCAGTCACATAGACGGATTAAGGTAAAAAACTTTAAATTTTAATAAAAAGTCTGCAATAACATTGTATGTCTGGTTGGTCAACACGAGGTACCCCACAGGTGAACACTGACTACTTTAAAATTATTTTCAATTATTTAAAATTTATCCCCGTCCCAGATATGTCCCGTTACAAAGCAAACTCATTTTTAAAAATTATTAAATGAACGAGGCATCACAAAATTTCACACAAATCTCTCAACGAGGTTTTGTTAAATTAAAAAAAGCATATACTTTTAAATGATTCACTATGTGCACACTCAGGCAGCATATATTGGTGAGCAGTATTCATTAAGCATCACGCTAAATAAAAAGTGCTCTCCATCTTTTGTTAATTAATGTCATATCATCTCATATTGTTTTTACAGAAAACGTTTAGCATTTAACACTGATACACTCATGTAGAAATATTTGTGGATTTAATAAAAAAAGTTTTCTTTTACCATATATTTTTAAATCGTAAACAGTGCTTACGATTGTGTACATGTGGATGCTTTGCCACTACTTCTTCTATAGGATTTCGATAGTCAGTATTACTAATGCCACAGTGCCTTCACATAGCTTGTTGCTCGAGGTAAAAAACACTAGCTTTCCTGTCCTTTACAACAAATCCATCCCAAGCCATGTCGATGCAGACAAGAGACAGCAGTTCTTGTTGAATATTATATGTGTTAAATTTTTGCTCATTTTTTAAAAACTTATGTGTAAAATTCATTATTATTATTTCCAGCTGTACAATATTTACACATTTTCCAGAATCAAAGATTACAGAAGTGATTGCATTCTCATCTTCCAAAGCTGCTTGTCCGTCCAAAGATCTTTAATTTCTTGTTCCCTCAATATAGTCTGAATTTCTTCTATCCAGGTGATAGGTGGTCTTCCTCTTTTCCTTCTTCCTGATGGGACCCATTCCATAACTCTCCTTGACAATCTTTCCTGTGTCATTCTTTTCATGTGTCCATACTATTGTAATTTTTTTGTTTGGATAAAATCATCAATTTAATTTTTCACATTCATTCTGTCCTTAATGACTTTATTTCTAATTTTCTCATATCTGGATACTTTTGCTGAACGTCTCCAAAAGTCCATCTCGGCTGTTAGTAATTTTGTTTGCGTAAAATTCAAAAATTCATAAAATAAAGGTTCATTAAATTTAAGGTTTTACCGTGTGAGTACATATACATGTAAACGTACAACAGAGTACTTACAATACACACGAGGAAGCAACTCTGGTATGTACTTTAATATACTCTAGGCGCTGTCTATACTCTAGGCCAGTGCAGTACTTTCCAACTGTACCATTTAAATAATGTTGTATCCTTAATTAAAAGAGTACAGTTTCCCCATAAAGTTGGCAATGTTATTGATTTGCCATAATTTAATTATTCAATTAGATTTTAATGTATTGTAGATCTGACATATTACTAGATTCCTGGGACCAATGATAAACTTGCGATGCCCTTCTCCTATAAATTGATGCATTTATTCGAAAACATTTACAGATTGTATGGCCAAACATCATTCTAACAATGTTACAGTGTGAAAACTGATCTGACAATATTTAAGTAACACTTTAGACCTGTAGCAATATTCAAGGGGATCTAGGTAATTTAAGAAGGACCAGAACATTTGTCTACAAAATAACAGTAGTTATATTTAATTTCACCCATTTCATTTGAGATGTAAGTCCTCTAGCACTCAGTAATATTTCAGTTGTTACTGAAGTAAGAACTTCCCTATATTTCAACGCCTGGCGTTGGGGACGGTCCAATCACCATCTCTGTGTTCAGAGATGCCATTGTCTATGAGTCTGTACCATGTATCCTATGTGCTGATTGGTTGTTTTACACAGTTTCAAAAGTAATATTGAAATCAACAGTTATTATTAATGTGGCAATATTCTTAATGTGGTATTATTAATGACAACTAAGAATGGCAATATTCTTAAAATTATTATTGTATTGTAATGCACATACTTTATTTGTAATTAGTCTTACTTACTGCTGTATTACCATGTTACATTATTGTCTTACTTACTGCTGTATTACCATGTTACATTATTGTCTTACTTACTGCTGTATTACCATGTTACATTATTGTCTTACTTACTGCTGTATTACCATGTTACATTATTGTCTTACTTACTGCTGTATTACCATGTTACATTATTGTCTTACTTACTGCTGTATTACCATGTTACATTATTGTCTTACTTACTGCTGTATTACCATGTTACATTATTGTCTTACTTACTGCTGTATTACCATGTTACATTATTGTCTTACTTACTGCTGTATTACCATGTTACATTATTGTCTTACTTACTGCTGTATTACCATGTTACATTATTGTATTACTTACTGCTGTATTACCATGTTACATTATTGTCTTACTTACTGCTGTATTACCATGTTACATTATTGTCTTACTTACTGCTGTATTACCATGTTACATTATTATCTTACTTACTGCTGTATTACCATGTTACATTATTGTCTTACTTACTGCTGTATTACCATGTTACATTATTGTCTTACTTACTGCTGTATTACCATGTTACATTATTGTCTTACTTACTGCTGTATTACCATGTTACATTATTGTATTACTTACTGCTGTATTACCATGTTACATTATTGTCTTACTTACTGCTGTATTACCATGTTACATTATTGTCTTACTTACTGCTGTATTACCATGTTACATTATTGTCTTACTTACTGCTGTATTACCATGTTACATTATTGTATTGTCATGCACATACTTTATTTGTAATTAGTCTTACTTACTGCTGTATTACCAATTTACCATGTTACATTATTTTACAATTTTAGGCTACTTTTGTTTTTAAAATGGGCCAAATCTGAAAGTTTTTGTTTTAAATTCTTGACTAATAATGAAAAACAAAACTTGACTATTATGAATATGACTGGTCCTTTATATACACTATAAAATGTACTTACAGAGAAGTTTAATTTCTCTATCAGTTACTTTTTACTTTTTGGGGAGTTGGAAGAAGTCTTAATTTCTCCATCAGTTGCAGATTTTTTTTGGAAGGGGAGGCCATGTGTGTTTAGAGATTATCCACTGTTTGGGTTCACCCTCTGCCACTGCTTTGGTCATCTAAAGCAAGACTCGGAATGAGAATAAAGTCTGTAAGACTGCAGTGAGCTGTGACACTGTTAAATCCTGGTAGAAACATTGGTTGTTTACAGTAAGAGAAGCGAATGTTCAGCAATTTCTGACCTGTTGCCACACGGCTCCCATAAGTCAGCTAAGAGTTAGTAACCATCTCTTTTTTGGTATATGCAGAGCAGTCTGCCAACATATGGCGAATAGTAACCAGCACTTGAGATGAAGGGTATGGCGTAGGTGGCAAATTTCTAAAGAGATATGATTAGGTTAGTCTGGTGTTCTCAAGCAGCAGAGAATAACTTATTCTCTCCTATTATATTGTAATAACTAATGTTAAAGTTCTTAGAACGATGAAGAAAGAAAGGGAAGTTATTAACACAGTGAAGATAAGAAAGCTTCAGTATCTGGGACATCACATGAGAAATGAACAGAGATTTCACTTATCGCAGTCCATACTACAGGGAAAAAAGTACTTGGAAAGAGAGGAGTTGGCGACCGAGAATATCATGGCTGAGAATTTAAGGACCTGGTTTGGCATGAATACAACTGACTTATTCTGTGCAGCAGTACAGAAAATTAAAATAGTCTGTATGATATCCAACATCCGAAACGGATAGGAAGAAGAAGAAGAAGAAGAAGAAGAAGAAGAAGAAGAAGAAGAAGAAGAAGAAGAAGAAGAAGAAGAAGAAGAAGAAGAAGAAGAAGAAGAAGAAGAAGAAACAACAAAGACTGGACATCAGTAGTTGGCTTAATGTTTTATAGTTTTCTGGTAAGTGGCTGGTTTTCCCAGCTACGTTAACAGTGTCTTCTAACTTTTTATTTAACTGCTGTTTTGATGTCAGAAGATTAGGAACTGGAAATAACAATGTGGTTTCTTTTACTGCTTAATCAGCTACAGTATTGACACAATGCCTGAGTGGCCAGTTATATTATATGCAAAACTAATGTGCATGTTAAAAATTGACAATCAAGTTAAAATCTTATTTACTTATCTTAGTTGCATGGATACCTTGAAGATAATCTAAGGCAGGGAGTGAATCGGAGCAAATGAGAAATCTGTAATTAATATTGCCAACCACTGTGTAGATTATTCTCAATTTAATAATATAACTCAGCTGAAAGGAAAGAACTGTGGCTAAGAAAAACTGGTAATTTTATTGTTTACCACCACTCAGCAACCAGCTCCTGAGCTAGATTCAGTGACAACCATAAATTTAACACAAAAGTCAGTATACTTTGGCTATTTCAAATTCTTTGCATTACAAATCCCTCTAACATTACTTGTAGCTAACTTTAATTTTTCTGCAATTCACTTATTTAAATCCGTATTCTTTGCTAGGGTTCTATTGCTAAAGTCCTTACTCCGAGGCTGGTATGGATGCTACAAGTATTTTAAAGTTTTATATGGCCTGTTGCACAACCCCGTACAAGGAGGACAAGAGACTCTTCTGTCAGGGTTACCATACCTTAGCCAAAAGGCCCCTGTTTTGGGGCTCAAGAGATTCGCCTTCACCCTTCTCTTTCTGAGATAGGATTTGGTGATTGTGTATCAGTTATTCTGATACTGAAAGTTTCTTAGTATTTCCATTGCTCACCTATGGCCTATAAAGGTAAATATCCAGTGTCGACTAAGATAGTTATAAACAACAGCACTTTTGGAACAAGTGAGCTGTTTCAAATATCTCAGCTGTGCAGTAAGCTATGAATCTGAATATGATATAAGAGAGAAGGTAAATAAATTTAGGAATATTTGTGGTACAATTCATAGAAATATTAGAAATAAAACAAGACACAACACAAGGATTAAATTTTATAAAACAATTGAAATATCCACATTGATTTATGCAAGTGTGGCGTGGGTCACGACAAAAAAGGAAAGCGGGAAGATTCAGAGCGCTGAAATGCAGTTTCTTTGAAATACTTTAAATTATACATTGGAAGATAGAATAAGGAATGAAGATATCAGAGCAGAACTCGAAGTAAAGAACACAAATGAAATTATTGCAATTTACAGAAGACAGTGGTGGCATCATCTGCAAAGGATGACAGTGCTGCTTTCAACTGCCGAAAGCAGCACTGAACTATAAAGCCATTGGTAGAAGAGACGTGCGTCATCTGAGAATGAGATGCTTGCCGAAACAGGTTTATAGGCTATAACCTAATCCTTGTAGGGGAGAAGAAGAAGAACAAGTCAGTATACTTCTCTATCACTTCGTGGTTGTTTGGTAAGAGTGCATTCAGTGGTGCAGCTTTTGGAAGAGAGGTGAAGGATCTGTTGATGTTCACAGTACGGGAGCTCCATCGAGCTATCACTGGAAGTGGATGAATCAATCTAATGTGTCAATTTGTATGTCATTATGAACATGTCATGGAACACGATGTAGTGATTATGTATTTACCATTATATTGTTAACCTAGATCAGGATGCATTATTATAACAAATGTTAAGGAAGAAAACACTTACCTTGAAGGGTAGACTTCTGAAATCAGTGTCCATGGAATCGGACTAATTGCCACGTTGGTGAAGAAGAAAAGCGTCGCAAACAGGACCAGAGGCAGCCATGGTAGTTCATACATACCTCTGTCATTTACTAATGTATAAGCACCTAAAGCTAGACAACACATTGAGCACATCACCATGGAAACCATGGATATAAGCCGCTTGCCAGTGCGATGGACTATGGACACACAGACGAGACCTCCTCCTATTTGCAGCAAACCTGTTGTCACCTAAAAGAAATCAAAATGTTATCAGTACTATTTCTAGCTAGTGCACTATTTTTGACATAGAATACGTCTTACCTTTCAGGCCAGCAATAGGCACCCCCAACCAGAAAATCGAGCGTTACGTTTTCACGTCACGTTTGAAATTGAAATATTATCTAAACGACAAAAGATACACGCTTATATGAGGTACCATTCGACAGATAAAGGAACAAAGATAATAAATAGCACAATATAAGCGGGCTATTGCATCATCCAGCGCGGGGTGAGCGGGGGGAGAAATAGAAATGTTTTGCGCCGCTCGGCGCGCACTAAAATTAGTATTTCTCCGGTTTCCGATGCGATAGAACGTTGAGTGAGGTGTCGTTAAAATTGTCTCATCGAGTACTATCTACATAGTGTACCATAATAGCGGTGATATTATTAAGAGGTTTGAATAATCGTAATTCAAGTTGTAAAAATCGTGTGTTCGGATAAAATATCGCTGTATATGGAAGCTAAACGTGCTCAAAAGTATCGTAAACGGATACAGGAGAGTAGATAAAATCATGGGGAATTCAAAAAACTCAAAATGACCAATGCCGAACGTCAGAGGATTTACCGACAACGCTTAAAAGACAAAGAAATAAATACTGAAGTCGAGTTGGATGAGGAAGAGCGCCCGACTTCGCAAGTGTATCAGCCGATCGAATTCAGCAAAACGTGGCAGTTAGCTACAAAGCACATCCACAAAACATTCTTTAATAATGAATTTGGACACGCGTGTGACGTTTGTGACAGACTGTGGTTCCAGATGGACGTAAAGATAGTGGCTGTTACAGTGATGCCGGTGCAACACCATGGAGACCAGAATTAATTACCATTGTAGGCTTAACAAGTAAATAAACAAATGATATTTAGCGCGGCATCGGAACTATACCTTTATCCGTTCCTGCAGTTTTTAATGTTTTTACTATGCGATTTTATTGATATATTTTGTAATTTTTTATTCATAACACATTAGCAACCCTAAAGCACACAGACGTATTCTACGCTCTGAAGCTTTGCGGCCGTGGATCCGACACAGCCCCCGCCTATTTTTTTTCTGTTTTACTCTGGAGTAATAGTAAACATAATTATTTAGCAAACGAATTGAGTTCTCAGTTTTAACTTGAACATTTGGCATTTGTCTGTCTGTCTATCTATGTGTCTGCTTATTTGGGGTATGCCTCATGATAACTTATGAGCGCATCAACTGATTTTCGTAAAACTTGTAGGCCCTAATATTGGAATATGTGTTTGTTCTTTTACTACACATAACCCTTTTGTTTTCGAGACTAATCCTCTCAAAAATAGGGGTGTGGATGCCAAAAATGTGAGGGGAGCTGAATTTTGAAAAAATCGCAAAAGATCGTTTGGGATATCAAATTAAAGGACATTTCAACTAAAATATGAGTGTAGTATTCATTTTTTTTAATTTCAACATTTTCAGATGCAGGAAGTCCGAAAATGTTCTCCTTTTTGGCCTTTCTGCCAACTCTTTGACCCCTGGCGCTCCAAAATGTGGGTGAACATTTTGATAAAATCGCAACAATTCATGGGGTGTGTTCAATTAAAGGGAATTTCAACTAAATCTGAATGTAGTGTTCATCTTTGGAAATTACATAGCCCAAAGTGGGGCAAAAGTTTGATAAAATTTCAAATTTCATTTGGGATATCAAATTAAGGATAATTTTAACCAAAATCTGATTATAATGTAAAGTTTTGGTAATTTAAAGATTTTTTGACCCAGGGCTCAAAAATATGAAAATATTGTAAAAATCCAGCTGGGCGTCAGACTAAAGTGAATTTTAACACAAATCCGATTGTTTGACATTTTTAGCATTTATTGTATGATTGGTCTACAGTTGTTACTTTACTAAACAAAATCTCTCTCTCTCTCTCTCTCTCTCTCTCTCTCTCTCTATTTATGCACCTACGCATTCAAAGAATTTCGACGAAACCGAAACATCGAAGCATGATAATGTTTTTAGGCTTCTGAAACGTATAATGTGGATTACGTAAATCATTTCCAAACCACAGACGATCACAAACAGAACATGTAAAACCAAATTTATTCTCACTAAAACGTTTGCTAAACTCAATGTCAGCAGCGATTATATCTGCCTTGATGCGTTTACATATCAAATTTCTAGACTGGGGGGAATCGAAATAGTGGAAGCGTTACGTTTTTCGATGGCGATTTTTGTGGAATGACCCCCACAGCCTAAAAACATTATCATCTTAAAATAGTAGAGTGATGGGGAATCGATCTCTCTTGTGTCATCATATAGTTATATAATTCAATGTGTATGAAACGTATAAGACACAACAGAACAGTCGCTTTACATGGGATATTTTTATAAATATAGGTGTAAAGGCAACGTGGACGCTAGCCGAATTACTTGCACAGGAGTGCATCCAGAAGATGATGGGAACAGTTTCTTCCCAGTTCATAATCGTACTTTGTAAATATTTATTGAATTCTAATAAAATATTTATGTAATTACTTAAAAATCAAATTAATTAATATATTTATTACTTCAATTTTCATTTATAATATTTTATCTTTATTAATAGTAACTTTTAAATTTGAAAATTATCATTGCAGATTTTGTAACAGTTAACCTTTCATTATTGCGCCATATAGGCCTACTGGGTTACAGGCGCATCAGTTATCAGTTTTTATAATATATATTGCAACAGTACACAGGATATGAAGTTCATTTAAGTGGAATACTAATGCTATATAACATTTCCTAATGGCCATAGACATGTTTTAAATTGATTTTGTTCTTTTCTTTGTAAAATAGTCATAAGTTTTGAACCAAGCTATGTTTAAAAAAGTATGTTATGTCAAAATGTTCACAATTTTATTCTCTTTTATGTCATGTGAAATATTTGTGCGTAGGTGTGCGGGTGCGTGTGTGATTTACATTTTATTTAATAACTTCGAGGAAAATTAACATTTCATTCTGAAACTTGAACAGAGTATTCTCATGGATGTAAGCTACATTTTTCATATACTTAATTCTCCACGCCTATAATTTTCATGTTTTTTTTTTTATGAAGTCAGTCGTCTTTTATTCTCGTTATCTCATAGAAAGTAATAAAATTTGTAGATTAAATCTAGACAGGCCTTTGCAGAATCGGACAGAGTTTAAGGCTGATTTCAGTATATCTGTGTTCTCATCTGTGACGTTGCTAGAGTTTCAACCAATCAGAAGGTCTAAAAATTATTTGAGATGATCCTTTGTTGAGTGCACATCGCGCAGTTTCTTCCAAAGACTCGTCATAGAAAGACGTACTCGCTGTCACGAGTTTCTCGTGACAAGACAGGTTGTTTTCCTTTAGACTTAGAAGTTGTTTCACGGTTCGAGTTCTTCGTAACCATTACCACTTAGAGAACTCAAATAATAAATAGATCATTCTAGTGCTTTTCCGCGTACAGCAGAAGATTTCCGCTAGGGGCAAAATACCTGCCGAGATATTTTGATAAGTAACGCGAGAAGACTTCAAGAAGCCGGTATTTTGTGTAAGCTCAATACACGATCTATTTTACCCAGTTTTAATCCCTGAGATTAAGTGAGTTCAAAATTATAAACAATAACAGTTCACGTCGCAGTGTGCGTGTGTGCAAAGACGTGAATGGTCACCGTAGTAGTCATCGGTCGACGTGCAGAGTCGCAGCGGTCCAGTCGAGTGAGCATGGTGTCTACGCAAACAGTGGAATTCAACGATCAAGTAACATATATGTAAAACCACCAAATAGACCTCAATTATTGAAAGACAAATTTTAATAAACAATTTTATATTATAAAGTAATAAGACAATAGTAAATTTTAATGTTTTAATTTAATAAATTTTCCTACCTCCAGATATAGACTCTGTTGTAATGATTTCAATATAACCTGGCTATGCAGTTTTAATTTGTATCACTGCAATATATATATATAACATTTAATATTTATAATTAAATTTACCTCTAGATGTTATTTTTATCCTTTATTGGAACATGTTTCGGGTACTATCTTGTACCCATCCTCAGCCTTCCGGTTTTTTTGTCTGGTGAAGTACATATGTTTTGTTGGTTGACTATTATTATTGTGGCTTCCTGGTGGCTTCTGGTATTTCAAATTGGTTTCATTTTGTGTGATTATGGTGTATGTGTTAGTTTATTGTATGTGAACACCTAAATACATACAAAAAAACAGAAATATATAAATCCAATTTAGCCACACATGCAATAAACACAGGACATGAATTCCCAGACATAACCAATGTAACACTAATAAAACATATACCACACAAAGGCACCATAATGAACATTTGGGAAAATTTACAGATATACAAACATAAAACAGAAAACAAACTAATACCTGAACAAATACAAATAAATACAAAACATGACACAATATTCAAAGCACTCAACATAGAAAATACACAAAAAAACTAACACATACACCATAATCACATACAATAAAACCAATTTGAAATACCAGAAGCCAACAGGAAGCCACAATAATAATAGTCAACCAACAAAACATATGTACTTCACCAGACAAAAAAACCGGAAGGCTGAGGATGGGTACAAGATAGTACCCGAAACATGTTCCAATAAAGGATAAAAATAACAACTTGAGGTAAATTTAATTATAAATATTAAATGTATTATATATATCAAGAAACGGACTGTAGCAAAAAGTGACTAAAAAAAAAAATATATATATATATATAAAACATATTAGCCAAAAATTTTTATTTTGTGAACAGATGTCGCAACAAGTCTTCTTCATCCGCTAGAACACTTTTTTAAACATGAGTAAAGGACACTTGTTAAATTACCATTTGGAAATATCACTTGAATTATTTGTAAGGAAAACAGATTAATTTATCTCTTTGTACTAAAAGATTACAGTTATTTAAAAGTACGATGTATCTATGTCTTATTTTGAAACTGTTTAGGAAGCTTATGGCCTAGAATTTGTCAAGTATCAACAAGCACAACGCGTACCACACATTATGTAATTGTAATGGTGACTTACGGTGAACCAGTGCGGTTCCAGAGGTAATTTGAGCCGCTGGAAGATGTTAACCATGTACGGTTTGAATCCGGAAAGCGCCGCGCAATGGTAGAAGAAGAAGAACATAATGACGAGGCGCAGCGGGCGTATCATTTCCGGTCTCAGTAAGTCTCTGATTTTGTCCATAAGTGAAGTTCCTGACTGGCGTTCAGGTAGCTCTCGAACTCGGGGCGCTGGAAACAAGAAATTTTAATGTCTCCAGTAACTGTTAATGTGTTTGTCAAAATTCTAAAAAATTATGTTCCTAATTGTGTGTATATATATATATATATATATATATATATATATATAATCATGTACTTTACGTTTCTTTTTTCACTTGACATGCAGCTATAAACCTGTCATTCTCTGCATGAACAATTGACGAGGTGCAGTTAAAAAGTTAGTTTGCACTAGCAAAAAAAAAAAGACGTGGAATATTTATGAACATTGTTTTATTTATCTGAAAGTACAATTGTATATCTACTTTTATACTATTTAATTGTGAACTTACTTAATTGTGTATTTAAGCATTTATCGTAGTGTGATACAATGCAATGCTATTGCAGTTTTTCAGTGCTATTGCTGAAAAATTGCTGTCCAACATCCGATAACCATTCGCGCGTAGAATCATTTTGGACTTCTTCATTTGTATCGGAGCTTCGCAAGGACCTTTTTGTAGGATCTAACAAGTGGAAATCACAGAGCACAAGGTTAGGAACACAAGGAGAGTGTTACCACGCCTCCCACTCAAAGTTTTCAAGGAGTTCCTCCCTGACGTGTGCCAAATGATGAATGAGCAAAAATGTTTTCGACATTGCGTACGCTTAGGCATGATGTAGTGCAGCACACGTTTCTACAGCAAACGCACAGTGTTCATCTCGCCATTGACCCATGTTTACTGAAATGGCATAGTTTACTTGAGGTTATAAAGCCATTTGTTATTGTTACCATAGTAACCAAACATGAGCTAACAAAAATTGTTGTGTTCTCATTGTCCCACCCTTTAAATGGGATTTTATAGTTTCGTAAACAGAAATGATGATTTTGTTGCCTGTATTTTCCGATACTTTCTTATTTTTTTTGGAATTAGCGTTTGTTTCAAAATGCAGTAAGAATTTAAAGACATTCTTTAAATCGAAAACCTTTACCTAGCTCTGAAACCACAAAGCAGTCTGCGACAGGCTATTAATGAACTACCAAAGCCATATGTAACTAAAATTGCATATAATACAATATGGATTTTACCAACAGAAATTTTCAATTTTCATTAATTACATTTTATTTTAATATAATCTATATCTATAAAAATGAATGTTTGTTTCTTTCTTTCTTTGTCCCGTATGCGTTCCTATACCATTCATCCGATTGCGATGAAACTTCGGTGAGTTGTTGTGCGCACGCCCGCGAAGGTTTATGAATTTTTTTCGATGGGGTCCTATGGGGGGTTCTTGGGGTCTTCCACATCTCCTCCTAAACCACTGGACCGATTTCAACCAAACTTGGCACAAATATTTTATGCAACGGGAGAACCAACATAGGGTAGGTGTTTTTTCGATGGGGTCCTTTGGGGGGTCCTTTGGGGTCTTCCACATCTCCTCCTAAACCACTGGACCGATTTCAACCAAACTTGGCACAAATATTTTACGCAACGGGAGAACCAACATAGGATAGGTGTTTTTTTCGACGGGGTCCTATGGGGGGTCCTTTGGGGTCTTCCACATCTCCTCCTAACCACTGGACCGATTTCAACCAAACTTGGCACAAATATTTTACGCAACGGGAGAACCAACATAGGATATGTGTTTTTTCGATATGATCCTTCGGGGGGTCCTTTTGGGGGTCCTTTGGGGTCTTTCACATCTCCTCCTAAACCACTGGACCGATTTCAACCAAACTTGGCACAAATATTTTACGCAAAGGAAGAACCAACATAGGATAGGTGTTTTTTCGATGGGGTCCTTTGGGGTCTTCCACATCTTCTCCTAAACCACTGGACCGATTTCAACCAAACTTGGCACAAATATTTTACGCAAAGGGAGAACCAACATAGGATAGGTGTTTTTTCAATGGGGTTCTTTTGGGGGTTCTTTGGGGTCTTCCACATCTCCTCCTAAACCACTGGACCGATTTCAACCAAACTTGGCACAAATATTTTACGCAACGGGAGAACCAACATAGGATATGTGTTTTTTCGATATGATACTTCGGGGGGTCCTTTGGGGTCTTCCACATCTCCTCCTAAACCACTGGACCGATTTCAACCAAACTTGGCACAAATATTTTACGCAAAGGAAGAACCAACATAGGATAGGTGTTTTTTCGATGGGGTCCTTTGGGGTCTTCCACATCTTCTCCTAAACCACTGGACCGATTTCAACCAAACTTGGCACAAATATTTTACGCAACGGGAGAACCAACACAGGATAGGTGTTTTTTCCGACGGGGTCCTTTGGGGGTCCTTTGGGGTCTTCCACATCTTCTCCTAAACCACTGGACCGATTTCAACCAAACTTGGCACAAATATTTTACGCAACGGGAAAACCAACATAGGATATGTGTTTTTTCGATATGATACTTCGGGGGGTCCTTTGGGGTCTTCCACATCTCCTCCTAAACCACTGGACCGATTTCAACCAAACTTGTCACAAATATTTTACGCAAAGGGAGAACCAACATAGGATAGGTGTTTTTTCGATGGGGTTCTTTTGGGGGTTCTTTGGGGTCTTCCACATCTCCTCCTAAACCACTGGACCGATTTCAACCAAACTTGGCACAAATATTTTACGCAACGGGAGAACCAACATAGGACAGGTGTTTTTTTCGATACGATCCTCTGGGGGGTCCTTTGGAGTCTTAAAAAACTAACTTATTAGATCTGGTTACTATGGCAACCCAATGGAATAGATTCTGTTCTAAATATATTATCGCATTAAATTGAAGACCACGCGAACGAAGTCTTTATATATTATATATATACAAACACTTTCTTTCTTTGAGTGGCATTGCAACGCATGCCGGGTACTCGCTAGTATTATAATATAATTAAAATATAATTATACATTGCAATTTTATTTTATTCTTTCTGTTACAAAAAGGATTTCATAAATAAATTGTTCATTGATGATATGGATACTGCAAACTTAAGGAACTGCTTGTATATTGTTAAATTTATTCTACAATTATTTATGATTTACGTGAAAAAAAGTTATTACGTATTGTTTGTATATGTATGTACACTGAGAATAATATGACGTGTGTTCACTGTAAATATCGATTTCTTATAATAAATTACATATAAATGCTACTATGCCCTCGTCTTATTTAATTATCCGTTTACTTTTATTTGAATCTTAATTCTATCTAGCAAAATCTTTCTTAGTCCAAATACATACAAACGACCTTTTACACTTTGAATCAGTTCACTCGCCACTCGACACTGAAGGGTACCCGCAATCCCTATACCATTTAATAGTTATATAGTGAACATTTTCTGAGGAACCACATGCCCTAACTCTTTCAAATTCGTTAAACTATCTAATGATTTTGTTGGCAGATTATATAAATGAACGTTTTAGTTTTGTCAAAAGAAATTATTTCCGGAGTTCTGTTAAAAAAAATTGACTTCATAAATATAATAAAATTATTTCTTCAACTTATTTTTAAAAAACCAACTTGTTAAAGTATGCGTGCTTTTGCAGTGAATATTACTATACAAATTTCAACAAGATAGGTTGAATAATATTTTTTTGAGAAAATGTAAAGTTGTAGCTTATATACTCGTATTATATATTGCTGTAAAGAAAAAAATTTGTTATTTTCATTTTTCATTAAAAAATAAAAATATAAATGTTTTTTTCTTTCCATATATCCTGACGTTCTCAGACGTGTGTCCCAGGACACACATTTTTTTTTTTTTAGGATGAAGTTCTTTGGTTACGACTAAACTAAAGATAACCAAGGCAAATATAACTTGCCTTATCACAAGTTTCCTTCAGCCATTATAAAGTTTCACTTTTTTACTATTTATACCTTTTCAGTTTCCACTTATTGAACTGAACGGTCGATACATATACACCAGTGGTTCTCAACGGGTGTGCCGTGCCACACTACTGTGTCGCGAGATTCGCTAGGTGGTGTGCCGCGAAACTTTGTGATATTACTGTAAAAGTAATTACAATAAATTTATTCAAAATTGATTTTGGAAAACAAATAAGAGAAAAATATTCAAGAGCTTAAACATATTTACGTTAGAAGGGTTTATTGGCTTATACCTTACAGCAAAAGATTAGCGTTATTAATGAGAAACTTGAGCTTGTTGTTTCTTACACGAAAGTTCAGTTCGTGGTGGGAATGAAGATAAACACACACACATTTCCTGTTCTACTAAGAGAAGTCTTTAGCAGTTCTTGTTTTGTATACGTTTGTTAGTGCCTGATTAGTCCCGGTCCAAGTGGACCGAAACTGTTGAATAAAATAATGTTCCACAAGCGTGGACAGGAAGTGTTAGTTAATTGGGCCCGAGTGGGCTAAATGTATTCTTCTTGGTTTAAATATTCTGCTGGCTGGTCTTCCATAGTGATTGAGATAATGTGTAAATGAATTATTCTGAATTAAGAAATAACGAGAAATGGACTGTATACGAATAAGTTTAATATTTAAATAATCACATTACAGATGTAAATTTGAATGAGGCTGGCTAATACTGCATGTTGCAAGTTAATACGAATTTAGTTAAACATGAAGAGAGCCTAGTCGGCCATAACCGAGAATAGGTTAATTATGGCGCTAGTTGGCCATAAGCGAGAATAAGAAGGCCTAAAGCCTACATTTAATGTCGACACTAATTGACAGAGAAGAGTTCGGCGAACCGAACGCCGAGAAAACTGAATGTGCACTGTGCAAAGTTCAACCACGCAAAAATTGATGCGCGATATAAATCAGATTAGCCAACCTAGAAAATAAAATCATTGCGCTACCGTCCATAAGCTGCCCGTCAAAAATCAAAAAGATTTTTTAATACACATTTTAATAAATTATAATACATTTACAATTTGATTTAAAGAGTACGGTTGTTATTAACCATGATTAGCTTCAAGGCCAAGTTGAACCTTGAGTTGAGATTAGATAACGGCAGTCTGCCGCTAGTTTAGAGATAAGCATGCAGATAGGCGACTGTAGGCCAAGGTCGGCGAACAGCTGTTTCATATACGAATAAGTCTGGTTAACAATATTTCTGGCACAAGTGTGCAGTATGTAACATTACAAAACATGAAAGAAAATACATAATTATACAATGTTTAATACATGAACGGAGGTTCATCATGAACAAAATTGTTGTTGAACATGTTGTAGTTGCATGTTCTATTGTATATTCAGCAGTGCGGCATGTAATGACCTAGACATGCTATTCCTGAAGTTTCAGGAATTTACAATATGTAACAATATATGAGCAAGCTAGATGCTGAATGCAGCCCAGCTATGACATGTATGTCATAGTTTTAAATAAAGAATTGTGCATGCTTACTTACAAAATGAATAAAATATAAAATACAATATGAATAAATTAGACGTGGCAGTTACATACGGCAGACGCTTACAATCGTTTTACATGGACACAATTTATGTGAACAATACCAATAATTTGAATAATTACAAGATAAATGATTGCAATGTCAAATATCAATACAATAGTGAAATTACAGAGACAATTTAACAATTTAAGACATTCACAAAATAGTACATATTTATCAGCAACAATGTAAAGAAATGAATGCATGGTTACTTAACGGCAAACATGCGAGTATTATGTAATAACATTTCATAAATAAGACCACCAAAAAACATGCAATATACCCCATAACATCAAATGAAAATGTGTAAGACATAGTATGCCCCACAAATTAACATACAATACAAATATTAAGATACCACAGAACTGTGATAATTAGAAGCGTGCCACGACGCAAAATTGACAAAAATGTTGTGACAATTCCTCACAATTATGTTCACCAAATGGTCGTAATAAATACTAAGCCAATGGCTGAATAAGGTAGCATTGCTATAATCATAATGTCAAATCTCGTCTCGCGCTGGCAACAGATATAATTTATGTATTGGTCTCCGCAAAACACCCGTAGGCGTGCGAATGTCTACGACGCGAACCAAGTTATCTGGGCCGGGAAATGTGGCGATGATCACGCCAAATTTCCAGGCTAATGGAGGCAAGTTATCCTCTATAATCAAAGCTAAGTCACCAATGGAGACATTATCTTTGGCAAACTTCCACTTGTGACGCTGTTGCAGCTGGTGCAAATAATCGCGAGACCACGCCTTCCAAATGTCCCGGACAAACCTCTGAATCAGCTGCCAACGACCAAGACGAGAAACAGGAACGTGAGGAAGGTCAGGGTCAGGAATCGCAGTTAGGGGCGCGCAAATCAAAAAATGGCCAGGTGTAAGTGGCACCGGGTCGTTAACATCCGAGGAAATAGCAAATAAGGGTCGAGAGTTCAGACATGCCTCTATCTGAGACAAAACGGTCGTGAACTCTTCGAAGTTTAATATAGATTTGCCTACCACGCGCCGCAGATGAAATTTCAAACTCTTTATGCCGCTCTCCCAAAGGCCACCGAAGTGAGGTGAGGAGGGCGGAATAAATGACCATGATATCCCCTGAGAGGATGTGAATGACCTAATCGAGGTGATGGCACTCTTGTTGCGCCAAAAGTTGTAAATGTCATGTAGGATGGTGCGTGCCTTCCTGAAGTTCGTGCCGTTGTCGGAGTACAGCTGACTAGGTATACCCCGACGTGCCATAAAACGACGTAAAGCAGCTATAAATGCGCTCGCAGTAAGGTCGGACACCAATTCCAGGTGAATAGCCCTAGTTGCTAAGCAAACAAACAGAGATACGTATGCCTTAGTAAAGGTTCTAGACTTCTGCCCGCCATGACGAATCATGAAGGGACCACCATAGTCAACCGCGCAAAATAGAAACGGCCTACAAGGAGTGACTCTAGGGGATGGCAAAATGCCAAGTCTCTGGACCTGCTGTGTGGCACTAAACCTGATACACTTGAGACACTTACGAATAATGGAACGGATGACTAGCCGGGCATTGACAATCCACCAACGTTGACGCAGTGAATGATGCACGAGCTGAGCACCAGCGTGAAGTAAACGAATGTGTTCACGTTCGATGATAAGGCGTGTAATATGCGCCGAAGGGGGTAATACGATAGGATGTTTCGAATCGTAGGGTAATTGGGAATGCTGCAAACGTCCGCCCACGCGTATCACTCCAGAAGTGTCAAGAAACGGGTCGAGAGAAGCCAACTTGCTCCTAATGGAAACAGAAGATCCGTTCCGAAGACAACTAATTTCGGTTGCGAAGTGGATCGACTGAGATTGTTTTATGAAGAAATTGAGAGACTGATGAATTTCTACAGGGGTCAGATCGCCCGAAAGCTTGTCCGCACATGGGTGCCTAATATTTCTGATGAAACGAAAACAGTAAGCGTATACACGTGTCAGCCGGTGCAACGAGGAAAAGTCCAACGATAAGTCAACAGCCAGGGTAGACATTAGCGACTGGTTGTGTGCAGTTTTCTCTTCCGCGGTGACCTCCGAAGACGATGGAGTGGCCGGTACGAAGGATGGGACAGGATTAGAATCTGACGATTGAGACAGACAGCCAGGACCTTGCCACCAAAGCGAGCAATCGCGCAAAACGTCAGGGAAACACCCCCTAGATATAATATCAGCAGGATTGCGTCGCGAATCAATGTGATGCCAAGTATAAGCTTGCGTGCGACGCTGAATTTCAGCAACCCGATTAGCGACGTATGTCTTCCAACGCGTAGACTGCGCATGAATCCAGAAAAAAGCCACCATAGAATCAGAATACAAATGTACACCATCAATAAACGAATGAAGAGCAGGAATAACCTTGGATACAAGTCGCGATAATAACAAACAAGCGCAGAGCTCGATGCGAGGTAATGACACTTGGCGTAGGGGAGCCACGCGAGATTTGGAACACAGGAGACGACATGAAGCAGTAGAATCCTGATAAATGACTCGAATATATATACAAAAGCCGAACCCTTTCTCCGAGGCATCCGAAAACCCATGCAACTGAACCGTAACCGCCTCACGGTTGAAACGAATAGATCGCGGGACTATTATTTTACCAATCAAACTCAATTTGTTACACAAAGAATGCCAATCCGAAAGTGACTGACCGGAAATCGGTTCATCCCAACCAAGCTTACAAAGCCAAAGTCGCTGCATAAAGTGTTTATACAAAAAGACAACTGGTCCGATTAAACCCAGCGGATCATATATTCCGGCGATAATTGAGAGAATCTTTCTCTTGGATATGCTATGATCGACCGGAGATAGTTTGACATCAAACAAAAATGAATCGGCAGTGTTGTTCCAAAGAATGCCCAGGGTACGCACATTGTCCTGTTTATTTAGGGGTCGTGAAAAGTTGTGATGATTTGCGACCGCTGTGGGTTCATTTGATGCCCATTTGTGCAACGTGAAACCATATTGAGCGAGTAACGCACCTAGGTCAGATTTCAGCTTGGTTAGATCGGGGATAGTGTCCGAACCGGTAAGTAGATCGTCGACATAAAAATCGTTAGTTATGGCTAAAGCCGCTTGAGGAAAGGAAGTTTGATTGTCTCTAGCAATTTGTAGAAGGCACCGAGTGGCCAAAAAAGAGGCGCTAGACGTGCCGTAGGTTACTGTTTGCAGAGCGAAATGCTTAAGTGGTTCGAGGGGAGAGTCACGCCACAAAATGCGTTGATAGTGACAATCTCCTTCAGCTACGCGAATCTGACGATACATTTTCTCGATGTCGGCAATCAGGACATACTTATGTATGCGAAAACGCAACAGAATAGAGAAGAGATCCTGCTGAACATTGGGACCTACTAATAATATGTCATTTAACGAAAGACCATTAGTAGTCTTGGACAAACCATCAAAAACAACGCGCAGTTTTGTGGTCAAGCTAGAATGTTTAAACACTGCATGGTGAGGCAAGTAGTAAATATTTGACGCTCCTGAATTGATATCGCCATGATCAATGAGTGTCATGTGCCCAAGATCCATATATTCCCTGATAAAGTCCGCGTAGTCGTCAGCTTGGGATCGCGCCTGAATCGACGCTCCAAACTTAAAAATCTTGATTCGGCACTTGTGTACGATTCCCCCAAGTGGGGATTATCAGATTTGAATGGGAGCGACACTATAAATCTACCCTCGTGGTTGCGCTGAGTAGAGCGCACAAAATGCTCTTCGCAAGCCGACTCGCCGTCAGGGGTATCGCCAGGGATTGTTTCTGCCTCCCAAAATCTCTCGAGAGATTGTAGAATTTGACTGTCATTGTTCCTTGCCAGGAACGAAACCGCAGGACCCTGGGTGTGGCAGTGTTTGGGCAGATTGCCGGCCAGAATGTAACCCAGTTTTGTTTCCTGAATGGTAGGGAAGTTGTGTCCGCGTGTGTATTTATTGGCTAATATTAAATCCAGATAAAATTGTGCCCCTAATAGTATGTCGATCTGTGAAGATATATTAAAATCTGGGTCGGCGAGAAAAATTTTATTTGGAATGTGAAACCGGTTGATGTCAAACGAGATTGAAGGTAGATTATGAGTTAAGTTAGATAGGACGGCACATTTGGCCTCAAAACTATGTCTCTGATAGCGAGAAATAATACGCATGGAAACAATGTCAGTAGCGCAACACGCTGTGTTGTTTATTCCTGTAATTGGAATATTAGATCGGGTTAGTTTAAGGTGCAACCTTTTCGCAAATGATTTCGTACAAAAATTGATCTGGGACCCGGCATCTAGGAGTGCCCAAGCTTTATGCCTATTGCCAGCCTGATCAACGACATATACAACCGCTGTGGACAGAAGAATATTGTTTTTACACTGTAATTTAAATGAACAATAATTGCTGCTGGCAGCTGGTGATTGTGGCACGTAATTAGCGTGCAGCAAGGTGTGATGACCCTTTGAACAAATTTTACAGACTCGTTTACTTTTACAATTTGTTATCAAATGACCTGCTCTAAGGCAGTTAATACAGCATTTATGATTTGCAACCAATTGCCCCCGCTCAGCGGCACTTAATGTACGAAAATTGTTACACATGTAAAGCGGGTGGTCAGATTTACAACACACGCACAAATGCCTTGCCGCTGCGTGATAATTTTTAAAGGTATTGCTGCCAGCAGTATTTCTTAAGCTATATTTCTCAAATTTATTGTTTGGTTTGACGCTAGGTTTGTTGAATTGCTGTCCGGATTCAATTGGCATTGTATTTTCTAAAAGCTGTCGGCGCAAGTTTAAAAAATGCGTAAAGTCTTGAAAACTGGGCAAGTTGTCAGGGTCTATTGACTCCTTCCAAAGTTTTAAAGTAATAGGGTCAAGTTTGGTGGAGAGCAACTGTATGGTAATAAACTCAAATGTATTTACGGACAGCTTCATTGCCGCCAGTGAATTAACGGAAGACGTTATTGCATTCGTAAACTCCGCCAAGCTTTGGACTGAGTCCTTTATTGTGGACTTAACCTGAAGTAGGTTTTGTACGTAATATTTGGCTAATATAAATGGATTATTATACCTCTCGGACAGCAAGTTCAACGCTATTACATAATTTTCTTGACAAATGGGTAATGATTTAATTAAGTCTAATGGTTCACACTTCACCGAGGAATGCAAATAATGCAGTTTCTGTACTGGTGTTAAGTCGGATCTTGAATGCACTAGATCATTGAAAATTGAATAGAAGTGTTGGCACTCAAGTATGTTGCCTGAGAAGCAGGGCAAACTTATCGGCTTTAAATGCATAGGCGTCGATAGTACAGGAGGCACTGTCTGAGTATTAAAAGTGTCAAGAAGTTGTAAAATGTTTGCCTCAGTTGAGTATATCATTTCCTCAACCTCGACTCGGTCTGCCTGAGCAGCGCTCGTATCCTTACTGATAAGTTCTATCTCAGACTGTACCTCGTCGTACTTCGAGGCCAAGCTCTTAAGACTTTCTAATCTTACAGTCAAAAAATGTTTTGTGCTTAAATGAATGTCAAACGAATTTACCGCAGATTGTATCCGCACTATCGCGGATTTCAATCCGCCTCTCTTTCTGGTCAGCACCTTGAGGCCTTCTTCAGACATTTTACGCACCTTTTTACTGTTGCTGGTGGTACCTGGTTGGCGACGTCCCACAGCGTCGGCTCCTTGGTGACGATGGTGAACAGCTGGCAGAGATGACCACTTTGAAGCACTGCAGCCGGCAGGACTTGTTATTGCGTTGTCCGAAGATGACGGACGAAATGGCGACGCAAATCACGCCACGGTCGCATTAGCTGACGTGCTAATTCGCCCGTGATGGCCAGAAACAGATGTAAAGATATTAAGTGGAAATCCAGGTCCGGAGTGACCAAAAAAATGATTAGTCCCGGTCCAAGTGGACCGAAACTGTTGAATAAAATAATGGACAGGAAGTGTTAGTTAATTGGGCCCGAGTGGGCTAAATGTATTCTTCTTGGTTTAAATATTCTGCTGGCTGGTCTTCCATAGTGATTGAGATAATGTGTAAATGAATTATTCTGAATTAAGAAATAACGAGAAATGGACTGCTGAAACCCCCCTTTTATTTTTCTAAGTTTTTGTAATTTTTTTTTTTTGAATTTTTGTTTTATTTAATTTTATTTTATTTTTTTTTTATTTAAGTTTTTTTTGTAAAAGGGGAGAGACATCATATTTAGAACTAGGTGAAAAACCTAGAGGAAGCAAAAGTGTTCAAGGCCCAAATACAATTACAGACATGTCCCCCCAGGTGAATGACAGGACTTGCAAATTAAAAAGAAAGTCTTTTAACCAACAAGCGTGTGCTTTATTAAACCTGTAAGATGTTACATAAATGACAAGTTCTTGATTGTGTGAGCACACCATTAAAGGCAGAATTATATATATATATATATGTATATCAATTAATTCATAATGTCACAAAGTAAGTGAATTTGATATTAACATAATTGCAAAATTTCTGCCTGATTATGTATGAGTCAAAGTTAGTAATAATCTCATTCATAAAAGCAATACTAATCCATAAGTGTTGTATAGTATCAAATAGGCTAGCCTGTTGTCTCAGTAAGCACATTTATGGTTTTTCTCTTTTTTAAATCCATTACATATTCCCCCAGCAAAATATAGTAAAATTACACACACAAACACATATACGACATGAATAACAAAACATCCCTCATTTCAGTACTAACTTCCTCATAAACCCATTCCAACTACAGTAAATGAATGCACCCTAATATGTATAGATATGTACAAATATAAATGACAGCGTAAACTGAATATCTCAGCTCCTAAGCATAGATTTGCCTTGGTAGTTCACACCAGAGAATGTAAGTGACCGCCCCGAGACTCAACCAGCTAAACGACCCTGACTTTAATCATTAAGCGCTAAGTATGTGTGTGAAAGAAAATAGTTTCTCATCTAAAGCATCAGACAGCCCCCCCGTTACGTGATTAAAACTCAGCCATGACCAGATGACATGATAGCACAAGATAATTAACTCCCTAATGGTCTTAATTAGATGAAAAGTTAGATCTTACAGCAAACTGTGGATGTGTGTGTATGTGTGTAATTTCTTACACATTATACAGTTATAAGATACTTCATTAGGTGTACTGCTGTAATGTTCACACATGCAATAACATAATTGAACATGAGAGTTTGTGCTAGAGTATAACGGTCAGAACTTCACGAGTGAGCTTCTGGCGGCTTCTGTGCATTCACCATGTTGTAGAGAGAGAAATAGATAATCAGAATTTTCCCACCTGGATTGTCCGGTGTACTTAGTCCGTATAGGCGCGGATCAGTGATGTCACAGTCGTGTCACAAGTCCCGGGTGCAGCTTAGCGTTGGAAGAGTCCTAAGTTGTCCTCGACTGACGGCATCGTGGCTATAAGATCGTCTCTGCCATTAGGGTGGACAGATGTACGTCCACCAGACACCCATCTCGCCCTTGTTCGAGCACCTGGAGCTACACTTTATCTAGCCAACCATAGTGATAGCCGAGGAAATCCAGAACAAACGGTAGCCGCCAGTCGAGAGCAGATGACCAGGTTGGAGGACAGAACAGAAATGAGGCCGATTCAATGTTTCGGCCTAGCCAAGTAAACTCTGGATGCAGGAATGTACAGAAACAGCTGGCAGCGCCAGCTGTATTGCGTAGCTGCACAACATTTGTGTGCCAACAACAAACTACCGTAGCCGTGTGGCCGTGCGTGACGTCAGCGGCGCTCGTTTTTAAAATTCTTATAATACGCTGCCGAACCCAATACGGCACACCCTCACCCCAAAAGGGCAACATGGTTGACCCAAAACAAACCAGTCCTCAAGCACGACGGCTACGGGAAACCTGGGAAATCTCAGATTCTAAATCGCTCTTGGTGGGTTCGGTAACACAGGAAGACGAAAAGCAGAAGGAAGAGGTGTGAGTCAGTGAATGTGTGTCTGAAAGAGAAGATGTAAGTGTGAGTCCTGCATGCTCGCCGGGCCCTGGTCCGCATGCAGATATAAGAGACAGAAAAGAACAGGAGAAAGAGAAGAATCGCAGGCGTCTGCTCTGAGTACCGACCACCAAGGCCTCCCAAATCCAATAACTGAGACCCAGGACCATTAACACTATTCCTCCCTTCCCAGGACTGAAAATATCTACCACACTGCGACCATCCCCCACGCGAGTCCTCTCCTCCATGCCAACTCTCGGGACCGCCCCAACACGTCACCATCTCCGGTGACCACCACCTAACTCTCCTGGTACTCACATATTCACGCCCGAAGGCTAACAAGGTGTTACAACCTTGATATGCGAGTACCCCTAGAAAACCGTCCACCGTCGTGGACCGACCAGCCGTGTGAAACAAACAAGGCATCCTCAATCCTTGACACATGACTGGCCAACCTTCCCACACTAGGGTGGGCGGACCCACTTCACAAGGCAGAGAAGACCGCGCAGAGGGCACGCGAACATCAATCCTATTTTTTTTTTTAACTTTTCAAATACAGCATAACTAGCAGGAGGGGGGGTTTACTTTTCCACTGTCTAAACAAACCACACTTAATCCAAAACTGACACGCCAGAGAAATCAAACGATGAATGCGGCATGGACCCGACCCTACAATGATCGACATCCAAATTCAACCTCTGTGAATCATGAAACCACAGCACATAACTTCTCCATCTTATTTTTAGAACAGGCGAAACTGACGATCTCGACAATCTAAGGTCAGTCCCCAACTCCCTAACTTTCCCCATAACCTTCCAGAAGAAGGGAAACTGACAATCTACAGGACCAGGTCCAAGAAGACTAACAACCTGTCCTCATCTACTCCATCCAACACTGAAAGTTTCTGGAAAATCCCTGAAATGGGGTGGGACAATTCCTGGTAACATACCGTCGCCAGAGTTGCACAATTCTCAAACACAACACAATAACTTAAATCCCCATAAAACACATAACACAAACTTAACATACAAAACATAATGACAAAGAATCAGGAAAAAACTCAAGTACTCTTCTTCCTTTGAGCCGCTCCACAGTGCTCTAGCGATGCGACGAGATGGGTGTGATAAAAGCAGAGAAACAGCCATATAAAATTTCCAGAAGAGAACACGACACAAAACCACAAACTGACTCACTAAATACAATACACAAAGTACACATAAAATGCAATATAATTGAAAACATATAACTATTAAGTCCATGACATGTGGTCAGACCATAACCGCCTTCAGAATACATGATATCGCCACGCAACGCCCTCAATAAACAATTACCATATAACGGGGTGCTATAAAACACGTTGCCTAATCCATGAGACAAGTCACAATCAAAATCAACAAGTACTGACGGCCCTCATCATGTCCAGACTCTGTATGAGCTCCAGGGTATGTGCAAGTGAAATCAATCAGCACACATTCATTAAAAAAAATCAATCACATTCCTATAACCCCTTTTTCAAAATTCATCTCACACTCAACATCACAAAATAATCACTTAAACACTAACACATATTAAATTATTTTAACTTCATCAACCCCTTATTCATTTTATAAAATGTGCTATTTTTTCTTGGTTATTCTTTCTATTAATTCGTTATACTACCATTAAGTTTTCTTGCAACACTTGGATTCCAATTAAAAATAATTTGAAATAATTTGCAAGTCCTAACACCAGCTGACATGTCTGTAGCCACACCAAGTTTCAATTAAGGAATAAATGTAAGTCCCCAGATTCTAAAATTTCTCAAGTTCCAAAGAAAAAAAATAAGGCAGAAATAATACCTACCTAGAATCATAACCACGCTCTGAACTAACATTTGAAACCCCCCTTTATATATATTTTCTACGCTCTGATCTTACATTTGCAGAGCTCCCTTTTAATTTTCTAAGTTTTCTTTTTTGTAAATGGGGAGAGACATCATATTTAGAACTAGGTGAAAAACCTAGAGGAAGCAAAAGTGTTCAAGGCCCAAATACAATTACAGACATGTCCCCCCAGGTGAATGACAGGACTTGCAAATTAAAATGAAAGTCTTTTAACCAACAAGCGTGTGCTTTATTAAACCTGTAAGATGTTACATAAATGACAAGTTCTTGATTGTGTGAGCACACCATTAAAGGCAGAATTATATATATATATATATATGTATATCAATTAATTCATAATGTCACAAAGTAAGTGAATTTGATATTAACATAATTGCAAAATTTCTGCCTGATTATGTATGAGTCAAAGTTAGTAATAATCTCATTCATAAAAGCAATACTAATCCATAAGTGTTGTATAGTATCAAATAGGCTAGCCTGTTGTCTCAGTAAGCACATTTATGGTTTTTCTCTTTTTTAAATCCATTACATATTCCCCCAGCAAAATATAGTAAAATTACACACACAAACACATATACGACATGAATAACAAAACATCCCTCATTTCAGTACTAACTTCCTCATAAACCCATTCCAACTACAGTAAATGAATGCACCCTAATATGTATAGATATGTACAAATATAAATGACAGCGTAAACTGAATATCTCAGCTCCTAAGCATAGATTTGCCTTGGTAGTTCACACCAGAGAATGTAAGTGACCGCCCCGAGACTCAACCAGCTAAACGACCCTGACTTTAATCATTAAGCGCTAAGTATATGTGTGAAAGAAAATAGTTTCTCATCTAAAGCATCAGACAGCCCCCCCGTTACGTGATTAAAACTCAGCCATGACCAGATGACATGATAGCACAAGATAATTAACTCCCTAATGGTCTTAATTAGATGAAAAGTTAGATCTTACAGCAAACTGTGGATGTGTGTGTATGTGTGTAATTTCTTACACATTATACAGTTATAAGATACTTCATTAGGTGTACTGCTGTAATGTTCACACATGCAATAACATAATTGAACATGAGAGTTTGTGCTAGAGTATAACGGTCAGAACTTCACGAGTGAGCTTCTGGCGGCTTCTGTGCATTCACCATGTTGTAGAGAGAGAAATAGATAATCAGAATTTTCCCACCTGGATTGTCCGGTGTACTTAGTCCGTATAGGCGCGGATCAGTGATGTCACAGTCGTGTCACAAGTCCCGGGTGCAGCTTAGCGTTGGAAGAGTCCTAAGTTGTCCTCGACTGACGGCATCGTGGCTATAAGATCGTCTCTGCCATTAGGGTGGACAGATGTACGTCCACCCGACACCCATCTCGCCCTTGTTCGAGCACCTGGAGCTACACTTTATCTAGCCAACCATAGTGATAGCCGAGGAAATCCAGAACAAACGGTAGCCGCCAGTCGAGAGCAGATGACCAGGTTGGAGGACAGAACAGAAATGGGGCCGATTCAATGTTTCGGCCTAGCCAAGTAAACTCTGGATGCAGGAATGTACAGAAACAGCTGGCAGCGCCAGCTGTATTGCGTAGCTGCACAACATTTGTGTGCCAACAACAAACTACCGTAGCCGTGTGGCCGTGCGTGACGTCAGCGGCGCTCGTTTTTAAATTCTTATAATACGCTGCCGAACCCAGTACGGCACACTGTATACGAATAAGTTTAATATTTAAATAATCACATTACAGATGTAAATTTGAATGAGGCTGGCTAATACTGCATGTTGCAAGTTAATACGAATTTAGTTAAACATGAAGGGAGCCTAGTCGGCCATAACCGAGAATAGGTTAATTATGGCGCTAGTTGGCCATAAGCGAGAATAAGAAGGCCTAAAGCCTACATTTAATGTCGACACTAATTGACAGAGAAGAGTTCGGCGAACCGAACGCCGAGAAAACTGAATGTGCACTGTGCAAAGTTCAACCACGCAAAAATTGATGCGCGATATAAATCAGATTAGCCAACCTAGAAAATAAAATCATTGCGCTACCGTCCAGTGCCGAAAACCCCAGCTCGCACAAGCAGGTGGTAGAAAATGTAACTGCTTCCGCTGCTATTAGTAGACACTCTTTCTTCGCTATCATTCAGAACGTGAGAAGTGGTACTTCATCATATTTCAGTTGAAGTGAGCGGTCTGACTGAAGTTCTGCAAGTCGTTGTTTCTCCAAAGGGAGGTCGATGGTGAATTCTGGGGACACAGCAAAAGGATTGCGCACCCAGTCTTATATGCCGAAAGTGATGTGGGGAAAAAATGTTTCCAACTACTCGTTAGTGTGTCGCCGGAACTCACTACAAACGATAGTGTGCCGTGAACAAAGGAAGGTTGATAACCACTGATATACACGATCTGAAATCTGGATTTACCGGACGCTGGGCCTACCATCGAATCTTGTTAGGTGCTCTCGTAGTGGCCGCAGCTTCGGAAGGTATGCAACGTCCTTCTTTCGAAACTTTTAAGTCAGGCTCAGTGACGTAGTGACAACATTTTACCCAACGCGGCCTGCCTGGTGTACTGCACGATAGATAGTCTTAACGCTTCCTTAGACTAAGGAGACTTTGTAGAATATCCGGTGCCTTCTCCGACCGCGACCTACATCGTGTTGCTACGTCACTACCGAAACACACGAAGACCTTAAAGATCATCAAGCTGTCAGCTGGACGACGCACTGAAGTACATCTCCGTATGATTAAAATATTATATATTAAAAAACAATGTTCATTAAAAATGTGTGTGCTCTGAGGACTTCTAATTATTTTATTTTAAGAAAACCCGTGTCATAACAAGTAGTGATGAAGTATTTTTTTTGCGTTCTCAGAGTGAGAGTACAGATTAATCTTATAATTTTTCTAACCCGTCAGAGACTTACCGTTTCCATTTTTGGGCACCTCAATATAGACTCTGTGCTTGGACGTGGTCTGGTTAACAGCGGGCGCCACTACCTGCCGCTTGGACGCCTCGCAGTAAGCAGTCATCGACCTGAACTCGCGTCGCACCACTTCCGGCTGTACCCAGCCTCTCAACCAGCACAGACACTTCTGCGCCTGTTCGCTTCTGCCCTTTCTCAGCAGCCAAATCGGCGACTCCGGCACCTGTATTTTAAAATCATATAAATATTCTGTAAATCAGAAATGAAGTTATTAAGGACAGAATGAATATGAAAAATTCAATTGTTGATTTTATCCAAACCAAAAAAATCACAATGGTATGGACACACAAAAAGAATGGCACAGGAAAGGTTGCCAAGGAGAGTTATGGAATGGACCCCACCAAGAAGAAGGAAAAGATGAAGACCACCTGACACTTGGATAGAAGAAATTCAGATTGAATTGAGGGAAAGTGAAATTAAAGAAGATCTTTAGATAGACAAGCAGCATAGGAAGATGAGAAGTCAATAAATTCTGTAACCTTTGGTTTCGGAAAATGTGTAAACATTGTACAGCCGGAAATAATAAAAAATAATGAATAACATTCTGTTAATCCTCCCTGCCTTCTCATTTACTTTCCTATTTAAACAGCGGTAAGTACATAAAAAGCATAAAAGTACACATACATGTATTATTCATACATTAAACGCACACGCTGCAAACGTAACTCACCAGGTACCCGCATGTTCGGCAAATTGTAGAAATGTTCTAAGTGAAACGTATCAGTCAAATTCTGCTTCCTCAACATCTTAGTTCTGGTACACTTAGATGAAGCCTGCTATGGTGAATGTTGCAGGAAACGGATGTTCAAGACAGTTGGAATTTTTAATAATAAATTAGGGTGTTCACAGCGCAGCCTATTTATGGCTACCTACTTTGAGCTCCGCTTTGCTAAGCGAATACGGAAGACAAAATTGCAGTTTTTTTTTTTTAGCGAACTGAATATTACAGCAGGCAGAGAATTCAATTTCTTGATATTTATGAGAAATTTTACATCCGACATTCAAGAACACATGTTAAACTTTGGGTAGGATTTTACAACAGTGTATAAACGCACTATAGTAGACACCTTTGAAAGGAAAATCCTCAGACGCATTATAGGCCCCATACAAGAAAATGGCTCATGGAGACTGAGATACAACAACGAACTGTATCAAATATATAAAGAGATACCAGTCTCAAATTTATAAGAATTCAAAGATTGCGTTGGGCCGGACATGTTATGAGAATGGAGGATGGCAGAAACCCTAAGAGGGCTTTGCTGGGTACATGGGAGGGGACGAGACCTAGAGGTAGACCGAGGAAGAGGTGGGAAGATGGCGTTTTGCAGAGGACGCGAGAGACATGGTGATAAGAAACTGGAGGAGGGTTGCAGTGGATAGAGTGGATTGGAGGCGGAGATTGGTGGAGGCCAGGGCCCGATTTGGGCTGTAGCGCCATAGGAGAGAGAGGAGAGTATAAACGCACTGAGTGGCCGGTCAAACACAACTGTACGGCGTAGAAACTGTTTTGTGACCTTTTCATTTGTGTAATACGATTAGGCCTTCGACTAAACTAAGTACCTGTAATATAGCGATCACTGTGATGATGGGTACACTAGCGCTGATAGCGGCCGACGTCCTCCACGGAGTCACGGTGCCCAGCAGGTACATGAGGAAGTGTCCGATCGACACCTGAACGCTGGTCACAGAAGCCAACGTAGATCTGAACTCCGGCTCGCTGATCTCCCCAATGTACGACAGAGTGGGCGCCTCCATGAAGCCGACAGTGAATCCCATCATGGCGGCCGCTGCGTACAGAGGCGGTACCGAGTTGGCAGTGTACACGAGCATCCAGCCGATGAACTGAGGAATGCTGACCAGCAGCATGCATTTCTTACGGCCCAGCAGATCGGACGATATACCGGACAGTATGCTTCCAGCCGGCTGGCAACCCAGCAGTATTCCAGCTGAAACACGTAGGACTTATATAGGTTTTAGAATCAAACAATATAGTTATATTAGTAGTCAACATACATCAACAAACGTTTAGCGATGGAAGGTGTAGCCAGGGTCGATAAATAAGTAGGCCTATAACACAACTTTTACATTATCTGTGTCGACGTTTCGACAATATTTATTGTCATCGTCATGCTGCTGTAAAACACACGGTCTCAGTCTCATCACATACACAAACAAATTCACTCAATTAATTGATCAGGCCATATCTTTGATTAATTCTTTATTTGTACATATGCAGGTCCTGATGATGACAAACATCAACACAAATAATGTAAAAGTTGAATAAAATAATATTTTTACTTATTTTGTCTAATCAAAATGGTGTTGGATTTTACAAGTCCTAGCGTAGACCTACATCACGAAAGAAACTGTACATTTAGTTCATAAACGTCTCACCACCAATCGGTATATTGCGTAAGCAACAAATACATTTAGTCGGTTTTAGACCATTTTATTTTGTAACACGAATAACTGCCTCCTCACTTAATTATTTATCCTAGCGATTTTAGCTAGTTATTTGTTCCAGCAATCCTGAACACTTAACACAAACTTATTCTTCTGTTTACTTAGCACCTACCTTCTAGTGACGAATTCAACTGTCTACAGGTCCTGCTTTCTGGTTAGGACTTTTGCCTCACTTTTGATTCCTCTCTAGAATCTTCGCCACTGTGTGTTTCGAGTTTCCGTTGTTTTTCTTCTTTTTCTTACCTTGGCGTTCCATACCCTAACTGTTATCGTTCACACTACGTAAATGACCCTGTCAACTTAGCTGTTTCTCTTCCATTTACTCATTAAAAAAAAAATCAGCTCCTTTTACAAATCATTTTTTAATTTTGAACTTCTAACTCTGACTTTTTCTATTTATTTTTTCTCATGTCTGTCACTTATGTGGAAATAAAGTTATAACTTTGTAATCATAATGATTTTAACGTTTCTGATAACGATTATATGACCAATTCATTTATTTCTTTTTAAACACCAAATGAGTAGGCTTACCATTTATCTCGGAATCTAGTCTTATCACTAATAAACAATTTTCATTTAACCGGAGCTAGTCGTAAAAACAACAATTCTTTACGATTTGCATAATGATAAATATTTAAAATTCAAAACCCACAGCAAAATGGTGTAAGCAACAACCAAATATATAGTTATTGCTTAAACTTAAAGTAAGAGTTTCTCATTAGTGGCTCTTAGCTTCACGCATAAATATCAAATGCATTTCTATCTTGTTCGCTGCACAACTCGGCTGCGCTTTAGCGTTTAAAACTTGGGATTGTCCACGTTTACACTAGCTCGGGGGCGTTTGGACCATGTCCGCGTTGTTATGTTCGCCAGAGTGTAGGTGGTACTGTTCTGGACCATGTCAGTATTTTTTAATATCGGGGCTATAATGTGTCTTACGTTGCAAACAGTGATGCGGTGATGAAGCTACATAAGTTTAACCGTATGTGGTAATATAGTAGTTTTTCCTTCACGGTAGCAAGTGTGGCGAACCTGACGTGCAATAGATGGACTCTCACTTTGCTTCAGCTTGTCTTGTGCGAGAGCCCTTCTATTCATCTGTTCTACCGACCTTCCTTGCTTTTTACTGACCAGATTTTCAAAGCGTAGGGGGGTCTCTAGTTTTATCGCTATTTTCTTTCCTTATATATGGGAAGTAATTGAAACATTCATTGTACCTTTTAATTGTAAGAAAAATAAAGTACTCTCATAAATTAATCAACTAAATATTGTTAGACAATAATGACTAAATATTGTCGCAAAATCTTAACAAAATTAAATACATAAAAATATTAAAATAATAATTCTCAACTGTCACAACAAAAAGCTCAAAAAATAAATAAAACTTGTTAAAATTATTACTGGCAGGAATTTTATGTTTTTATAAAGCCTTTAACAATATTGTGACTACTGCGATAATTATGGTTACCAAACCAAGAAGCCTGCTGGTCGTTCATGGACAGTCCGGACTTGGCGTTGTGAAGCGCCGCTATGACCATGGTCGGTACTGCCAGCAGCATTCCCAACGCGAGCAGCAGCAGGCTCTGGGCAGCTGTGGCCAACACCTAAACACGAACCTATCATTAGTAAAGAGTCAACTTGCATATACGTATGGATGTAACTTGGTACAAGTCGTTTTACTGACGGCTAAATAAATTATTTACATTATTATTTCTTTTATGAATTTGCTAACTGCTATAATTTTTTATTGTTCGACTAAGCTTTTCGTCATTACTGACATCTTCAGGTCTTAAACAACCTTGGTTTAGCAAGTTATAGGCATAGCAGTTAGCAAATTCATAAAAGAAATAGTAAGGATGGCTGCTAATTTAAACAATACGAAGAATAAAACATGCGAATTGCAAGCAGATAAATATAAAAATGTAAGGGAATTTTTTAAGTATTTAAAAATTAAAGCAAAATTGAAAAAAACGCTAGGGAAAATTTGGTTTAATAAACAGTGTTTAATTAATAAAATAACTCCAGGTTGTTTAAGACCTGAAGATGTCAGTAATGACGAAAAGCTTAGTCGAACAATAAAAAATTATAGCAGTTAGCAAATTCATAAAAGAAATAGTAAGGATGGCTGCTAATTTAAACAATACGAAGAATATTTACATTATGTTATAACGAAATGTCTAAAATTCTTGTCGCACTTGTGGACCTGTTTTACGTAATGTTGAAACATGTATTACTTAACAGTAAGTAGATGGATCATAAATATTTTCATATTTCGAAATTAAATAATCAATATACGTAAGATCGCGCGCGTGTGCGCATGTTTGTTATGTAATTTTACTGAGCCTACTCGATGTCATAAGTTGTATAATCGTGAACCCTCTTCTCCGACTGTGTCCATTGTAATATTTTTTGACTTTGAGACAATCGTGAATTTGAATTTTGGTGAATGAATCTGAAGATTATCCAGGTATGTAATGCATTTAATTTACTTTTGTTGTTGCTTATTATTTATAAGTTTTTATTTATTTATTTCTGTGTATTTTATTACAGCTGTTTTTATTATTTTTATTTGTGAAATTATATTTATTCTCATTCACTCTTGTGGCTTACTGTCACGTTTTTATTATGTTTCTGATGTCTTTTGACAATATGTTTTGTGCTATTACGTGCACTCTAAACTTCATTGGACGAGTTTCACAACTGCTTTGTCTAACCAAAATGGAATCGATAAATTAATATTAAATCTATGTCAGTTTCTTTATTCCTAGTGAAAACTTAAATTAGTATTCCTAATGGGAGGTAGGCCTAGGCCTATATCCTCTCGTTTCTTATTTTATTTTAAACAATAACAGCTTAATAAAGTCACAGTGTAAAGTAACACTGTTAATGCTTTTAGTTTCAATTTATTTCTTCTAACAAATTATATACTACATGTATATATATAATAGGTATATAATAACAGGTATTTGTACCTGTCACTTTTTTGGAACGGCTGTATTTGCACCTATTTGTTTTCAAGTACTGTACTAGTATAGCACACCTCTATAATGTAGTGTTAATTTTTAGAAATTTCAAAATTTTGGGACACCAGGACCCAAAAAGTGGGGCAAAAGTTTGATAAAATTCCAAATTCTAAGTGGGATATTAAACTAAAGGGAATTTTAACCGAACTCTGAATATAGCGTGCAGCTTGGAAATTTCAAAATGTTTTGATCCCAAGACCCAAAATGGGATTAAAAATTTGAAAAATTGTGTAAATCTAGTTTGATATCAGTTTAAAGAGAATTTTAACACCAATCGGATAGTTTAAAAATTTTAGCGTTTATTGAATGATTGCTTTACTAAAAAACGTAATTAAAAATAGTAAGTGGACTTTGTTCGGAATATCGACCGATTTCTGCCACTTCCAACGAGAAAACAGTGATAGTGGTAGTAACTTCTCGTTGGTAGTGGTTCTGCAGCTCAAGGAGCATATTAATGTAAGACAACCTTGGTTATATCAAAAACAGAAATAGCAAAGATGGTAACGATAATCTTGTTAAACTTCTGCTGCTTACCTACCTGAGGTAGACATCGTCGGAATTTGCTGACTCCCGCTGGAGTGAAGTCGTCAGTTAATCCGTCACCCTCGTCTTTTTCTTTGCCAAACTGGATATTGCCATTGACGCTGTAAACAGAGTCAGTATGGTTAAAGTTATTAGAATTTGTAATTTTTAATGTGCAACGAGATTGCGAGATTGGTCAGCGGTAGAAGTCAGGTCCTCATCGCAATCGTCCGCATTGGTCGTGTCTTCAGGTGATATTAATAGCTCTATCTAGGAGGTAACGCCATTAAGAAACAGAGTATGGAATGATGATCAGACTTCTAAACCATCGTTATATGATTATTAACTTTATATAATTTTTTAAGGTTATTACCAGCTTGCTCGAAGCTGGAAGAACTATATTGCCACGTTGAGCTGAAAAATAAAAAGTCCCTACGTGACTATTAGGCGAGAAACAGACCGAATACGATGCCATGGGTCGCGATAACGGATGGCAGTATACGATCGTGTGCGTTCCCCCCCCCCCCCCCCGACGTACGTCATCGCCCGCACACCGACTACGACAAAGTGGGGTTCCGTCACGTTTGGTTTGTAAAGTTTCTGTTTTATGTAAGGGATGTTATCCAGGCGGCAGAGAAAAGCAGCCTAGCTGTTAGCTGCCTATTTACTTTCATAGTGAATGTTGGTTAAAAAGTCGTAGATAGTGGGTTTATTCTATAAATAGAAGGCGTGAGGTGTACGGAGAATATCATAAATTGTGCGAGGAACTGAAAAGTCTCCCTCAACAGTACGTAAACTATTTTCACATGTCAAAAAATCAGTCGAAATTCTTCATGCTCTTATTGACAACAAAATCCAGAAAGAAAATATGATTTACAGAAGTATTTTAACGATAGAATACTTAGCTGTGACACCGAGGTAAGAACAGTTATTCCCTTATCTAAGCATAGCATATCCTAAATATTTATCCTACGAACGGTTTGTACTAAATATTGTAATTATTTTCAGGATAAAATTTCTTTTGTTACGTCTGTCCTGATTTAAAGAAATACAAAGCTTGAAGTTTTAACTATTCGACTATTCTTTGAATTAGAAAATATTTACAGAGCAAAATCATTAGAGGTGATTTAAATTTTTACTTTGTAGCTTATACGAAAGAAAGTCTTAACATTTCATGTTTTAATTATTTCTTTCAAATTGTGTGTGGAATAAAAAGCTATTGACATAAACAATATTCAAAACTACTAAAGAATCCTTCAATGTTTTAATTAGAAATGAATAACAAAATGAGGTAATTAACAGAAAATTACACCTAAAGTTACAAAAATGTAGAATAATCAAAAGAATAATCTAAGTAAATGAAAAGATTATTAATTTTTCTTCGTTTAAATCCATGATGATTCTTGACCGATCGGACACCAACTGAGACTCGAGCTTTACGTCCGTCATCATTTGGTGTGGGGACTCTCATAACGCAACATGGCCATCAGTTTTCATGCGATGACTTGGGTCGTCGCATCGCATGGCATCGTAACCGGTCTGTTTCTCACCTTAGCATGCGGCGAACCTTTTCCAGACGTATGGAGATCATTCGGCGCGGCAGAATTATGTAACGCTTTAGACATTTCGAAATGTCCCCCCCCCTCCAAACGGTACTCGATTATTCGGCCAGCATTCAGGCCCCCGCTGTGTCACTACAATGCAAGGCGGCCGGAGTATAAATAATGGATTCCGAAGAGGCGCCAGTTTAGTGGACACCTGGCGAAATTACAGTGCGAATCGTAGTGACTGTTGTGGTAAGTAGTGCAAAACTGTAAGAAGATGGCATTTATTGTTGTGTACTGGACTAATTTAACTTGAATTATTGTATAATTATTGTCTGTTCATTTCCAACTGTGGTTGTGTACAATTAAAGTCTGTAATTAGTGAATTCATTGGTGTCAGTTATGCTGTTTCCACAGTACAGCATAACGATCCGTGAAACCGTTGTGACAGTACACTAATAACATTAATTCTATAACATAGAAATTTGTTTTTTACATGTTTATTTTTGATTATTTAAAAGATTTTCAATTCCGTTGAGCATGGAGGGGGTTGAAGGAAATTTTGAAAAAAAAAATGCTTTTGTGCACCACTGTGAGTCGGAAGGGTATTCTTCTGAAATCAAGTAATGAAAGTCACAAATTTAATGTACAGTAAAGGAAGATCCACGCATAACGATACGGCGTCTTCTCCGTTCCCTTAGCACACTTACATCAAGATTAAGTCCCAGACATTCACTAACAAACATAATTCTTCAGTTACGGATTGCGTAGACCGTACGTCGCCACTCTACCAGATAACGTAAAGCCTAGTACAGTGTAAACGCTGTGAGAATACCTTATACGGCGAAACGCGTTTGTAACAGATGTTCCCAAGGTAGGCAAGACTTGTACGTTATGTTTCTGAAAGTGTCGTCACTTTGCCAAGCAACATAATCTCTAATATTGTACTATAGTGTGCTCCTTGAGCTGCAGGCCTCGCTCACTGTTTTGAACAAAGTACATTTCATTATATTATAGTCTCCAAGTCACGTGTATAAGTATTTAATTGTAGTATTTGTAAATAATCTTGGTTACTCACCGTCTTGTGACTTCTTTAAACTTCCAATAACAACGCGTTTCAAGGATAAATCCTCATCATCAGGTTATAAAAACACCAATCCTTCCGGAGAAGTCGTCGAAAAATCAAAAATTATTATCAAACATTACAAAGCAGTTCACGCCACGTCACGACCTGGTGCCCACCACTACACACGATCGACTGAAGCGTGAAGTGCTTTGTGATGTTTGATAATAGTTTTTGATTTTTGAAGACTTCTCTGGAAGGATTGGTGTTTTTATAACCTGGTGATGAGGATTTATCCTTGAAACGCGTTGTTATTGGAAGTTTAAAGAAGTCACAAGACTGTAAGTAACCTAGCGTTTACAAATACTACAATTAAATAAAGTACATTTATTATTACATAAATTTTGATAGTAGATATTTTTTTAATTATGTAAAAACTACAAAAATCTCGATTTACTTACTACTGCTTTAGTAATACAACAATTTTAGACCACACAGTCATACAATGAACAATAAAAATTATAAACATTCATAACTGGATTACAGTTAGTCGACACCCTAACTGGATATTCACAACAAATTTTTTAAAGATTTTTTTTTGTCTTCTTTTTGGGTCATGGGTTTTCAAAATATTGAAACTTTCAAAACTTAACGCCATATTTAGATGTTAATTAAAATTCTCTTTAGTCTGATACCCCCATATGACTTTTTGTGATTTTATCAAAATTGTTACCCATATTTTACGCCCTGATGTCCCAAAATTTTCAAGAATAGACACTATATTCATAGTGTGGTTTAAATTCCTTTTCATCTGATTTTCCACAAAGATTTTTCCGAATTTTAACCGACTTCGAAACGAAGGAGGTTCTGTAGAATTTGTCCCTACGTTTTTTTACTGTATGTTCACCGATTACTCGAGATCGGCTGGATCGATTTTAATAAATCTTTTTTTAATTACGGGTATGTTCCTGCGGTGGTCCCGTTGTAATTAAAATTGGTATTGGATTAGTACTAACCCAGTACTAGCAGAATACTGTATTTTATACTTACACTCGTGCTTTAAAAATTCAACAATAGGCTGGGATTACAGCGTTGCTGGGGTTACGTTTGTATCATTAGCTTTTGTTATTCTCAAACGACGTAAAACTGTATGGAGTTCTTCAATACTCAGAAAACGCATAGGCCTACAGCACGATACATCTCTGGATGTTGTTCTATGACCCTTTGGCCCTCTAGCGTGTGAATCAAGCAATTTGATATTTCTCTGTTCTGTAGGCTAGGTACTGAAGATGAGTTACCAGCCTTAGGCTTTTCGAAAAAAGCAATCAAACTATTTTTCTAATATTTGGGATACCTTTATTAATTTGATCTATCATCAATATGACCTTCAATAGATATACCAAAACGTACATTGAAATTTATCTAATGATTACTAAAATACAATCGTGACTGAAGCTCCGTCATCGCTAAATATTCCCTATTTTGTTCTTGAGTATTAAGATTTTCTCGCAATGGTGTGCATTCTCTATAATACCCATCACCTACTATAACTGTTGGGTATCGACTATAACGTGAATCTATGTTGAATCGTTGATCACTTTGATGAAATAAACTATATACAAAATCGACATGTTATCGTTTATAGTTACACATTTATTTAACTCATCAAATGTAGTTTTGGTATTTCTTTGTTGGTTTTCTTGAGTTTGAATTTGCATGTTATCACTGAATTCCGCATTTTTTATCACTAGAATATCTCATAAATATATTGAGATGTATTTATATCTCGTAAATATTCAATATATCGCCAAAGTTAAGTTTAAGCGTCAAGATATAAATTTGTATGTTTTAACAACCAGTGAAGTCCAGTTCTTAGTCATTCGATATTTATTTGGAATTTTCTGTGGTCCTGCAGACCTTCGCGACTTTCTGCTATAATTACTAATCTTGCATTACATAAAGATAAGGGCAGTTGTTCAGCAACGGCGTGTAGAGCAAAGAGCCCTTCATACCAATTTTGGCTAAATCTATTATGTACCTTCATGATCTTTAAAATTAGAATTATTCTTGCCAGCATTCGTTACTGGACATCCGATAAATTCTTCAGTTCTGGGGGTACAGGCATGGCGTACATTTTATTCCAAAGTGATTGAGAGGAATTTACGTTTCTTTATCAAGTGCATACCGCGTGCATACCACCACTTTAGACTAGCGGTTCCCAAACTTTTCAGCCCGCGGACCCCCCAAATAATTTAAAAATTCACGGACCCCATCTGTGTTCTGACATAAAACAAACAGTAAATATGATAGAAACTCTTATATTTTAATTAAAATGTATTAAAATTGCTGCAGTTATTCGGCCCCCTTCACCGAATGCAACAGCCGGTTAACAACGATTTGAGTAAAATAAATTAAACAGTCGCGCTACGGAATTGTACCCGTACTTTGGCCGATGTCACGCCCCTCCCCGCCCCTTTTCTAGTAAAGTTTTCGCTAGACAAGTTGGGTCAGTCGACTAGCAGAAACCGCTGTGAGCAGAGTTCCCCGTTCGTCTCCCGGTCGGCACCTTAGTTTGGAGCCTCTTTTACCAAGGTATTTATAATTATTTCAGTCACTATGGATGAGTACTAGTAACAAATTATATTTGTTTGTCATTTTGTAAAAAGAATCCTGTTTATTTTATGTGAAAAATTACAATTTGTAACAGACCATGATGTAACATGTTCGTAACTGTAAGCCTCTTAACTGAAACCAATTCCAGCCAGTCAGTTTATAGCAAAAGAAAGATATGTAATTTTTTTAATGTTAATTTCAATGTTGTTATAGAATTTGAGCCGTAATTTGTAATTATAATAACTGTAATTTTGTAAATGGCGATCAGGTATTATGTAATTGAATGTGCGAGTACTGTAGCTGTTAACCCGTACTAAAAGTTCTGGAATTTGCAGTGTAAACTTGGTTCCACGAACGGGGCCAGAAACTCCAGGACCTGAATTGTTCACTGCACTTACGAGGATACGTTCTGCAGACAGCGCAGAAACATGACTCTATAACGGACGTACGCATGCCGGAACAGCGACGAACTCGACGCCGCCAAACACCTTGTGCAGTTTTAAGTAACAATGTTTCTTTAGTAATTGCATCCAGTGATAGTTCCAAGTTCCAGAACACCAGTAAAAAGGAAACGTGAAGTAATTTGCTCCCTTAGAGCGACATGAAATTACGTATTTTACAGAGACTTTGTAGTATAAGGAACTGTAAAAAAAAAATTCATTAACAGATCGTAACATGTCCGTTGCGCAGAATTTAAACTGTAAACTGATATTGATTCATGTGGCTGATTTGTTCTAATTAAGCCGAATCAGCGTTTAATTTACTCCGTAAATCGACACTTAGTAACCAATTTATTCTGGACCTAATTTATTCTGGACCTAATTTATTCAGTATTCCTGTTATTCAGTTTTCAACTTATTCAAAACTTAAATTATTCAATGCCAAATTAATCAGTTACTAATCCTTAATTGCTGGCTGACTCATAATTAAACAAGATCAAGAGGCTAATTTTGTTTTAAAGTCAATAAACTCTTTTTTTGACTCTGCTCACTAGCTGGTAGTACTTTTTTTACGCTCTAGTCTCCTCATATTTAAGTTAATTATCATGAGCATTTTAGAAGTACTTTGTATTCATAATGAACTATAGGTGGTAGCAAGTATTAAGATTATTGTGGTGTATTGCGCTATATAAGTGGTAGCATTAATAAAGAGTGGTACAACATCAAAATTCTCTTAACTTGCAAAGTTGTAATACTAATGATATCAAAGATAGTTTAATTTGAACAATGAAGATGCTTCTGAACAATTTATCTCTGCAATATTGGGTTTAGTGTCTGATAATTTCACTAAGTCACTCTTGACATCAAGTTTATTTCTTAATTTTCACTTCAAGTACGTGAGGAGGGAGAATGCGGTTTCACACAAATAAGTATAGGGAAACACAGTTAAACGCTTCAAAGCTTTTTTTTGCGAGTTCAGAATAGTCAGTGATTACATATAACCATAAGTCAGGTAGCTGTAATTGTGATTGCCAATGAATCTTCTTCTTGCAGTGTAAGAGAGAGTTCTAGTCAGTTCGGCTGACAAACATATCTGCTACAAGACATGATTTAAAGACATTATTAAAGGAATTAGTTTGGAATTACTTTCAAAATTACAATTAGTTAAAAAAAATACTGGAATCTTCTACTAATTGTTTCAAGATTCTAAAATTTAGATTTTAGGGCATACAAAATCGGATAAAATTACGGTATATTCTATTTGTCTTAAAAGGGTCTGCGAATCCCTTGAAACATTGTCGCGGACCCCACTTTGGGAACTACTGCTTTAGACAATTAATCTAAGTGATTGGATAGAAGATCAGCTTGGGACGACGTTACAAGTTTACAAAGCTGACTAATTTTCTACACACAGCACACGGAACATCAGCGAATTCATTTAGTGATGACATAAAATTATCTTTATTATCACAATTATGTCGCTTATAATTTTCACGCGTGTTTTCTAAGCTTTGTGTTCTTTGCTTCTCTGTTTCGTTTTGTCTTGCTTTCCGACTGGGTTCCCGTTCTGCCCTCAACGATTTATTTCGTTCATGAAGAAGCTCATCATCCAATCGCTGTTGAATCAATTGAAAGAGATTCTGGCATTATTCATCTGACTCACGATTCAACTGATCACGAGTTTAGTTTATGCTCACCATGATCGCTTCATTCGTTGCTCAAATGATCACGGATATAACTGAGGCAGGATCAACTTTTGCAACAAGCGACTCTTAAGATAATATAGAAAGAATATTATCTCTCATTTGCGACACCCCAGCTTGTCAAACAGCAGAGGTCTCTTGAGAACGTGATTTAGCATTTTGCTAAGCATTTTTTAGTAGACGAATTTTTTCTTTTTGAGCCCGATATTTTCTCACACACGAAGCACCTTTCGTTCGTCTGCCCATATTTAAAACAACTGTTTTACTAGATAAAAACTTTTTATGAAAAATAATTTAACCAATTATGTAAGAAAAATTGTCAAATTGAAATAATTTGAAAAATAAAAAATTGTTGAAAAACTTAGGAAAAAGGAGAAAAGTGTTTTAACACACCTGCAATTATTTTAAAAAGCGCTCTAAAAAGTGAAAAATAATTTTTACATTCAATGCTGTGCAATAGTAAAATTTGGTTAAAAACTCGTACTGCAACATTTATTATGCAGTATACTTAGGTGCATCATATATCACACCGATTCATAAAAAGGGAGGTAAAAACGATCCTAAAAACTGTAGGGGAATAGCAGTGATATGTACATTTGGAAGGGTATATACAAAAATAATAAAAATTCGCCTAGAAAACGAGATTAAAGATAAGCAGCCAGAAGAACAGGCAGGGTTTAGGACAGGACGATCCACTATTGACAACATTTTTACTATCAAAATAGCTTGCGAAAAGAGAGTGCAAAGAAACAGAGAGCTTCATATAGCAATGATTGATTGGAAAAAGCCTATGATAGTGTACCAGTCTCACAGTTATGGAAGGCTTTGAAATCCTTAGAAGTATCGAACATGCTAATACAAGCAATAGAAAACCTGTATAAGGAAAACACGACCCGAGTAAAAAACAGTAGTAACTACACAGACCTCTTCAAAGTCACAAAAGGATTAAGACAGGGATGTAGCCTTTCCCCAACTCTATTTAAAGTATATCTAGACAAAGCCCTGGAAAAATCGTCAACGAAAGTTAGAGTAATAGGGCTGCAAGTGGGAGAGGGAAAACTGTTTAGCTTATATTTCGCTGATTATCAAGTTGTCGTAGCGGAGGATCCGGATGATCTTAGTTACATGATAAGGAAATTACAAGAAGAATACCAGCTCGCAGGTTCGTGACAAACATGAATAAGTCTGAGTACATAATGGTCGGTAATGATGCTCAAGATGATCTCGATTTAGGAAATATCACCATAAAAGGAGCACGAGTAAATATTTGGGAGTTACACTTAATAAACAAGGAAATAGCAGCGATGAAATAAAAGAACGATTAAACAAAGGGAAAAAAGTAATAGGATCGTTGAACTCTGTTTTATGGGATAAATCAATCACAAGAGACACAAAAAAAGAGACTGTATAAGAGCATCTTCCTAAATATAGTCACATATGGAGCCGAAACATGGGATATGACAAGGAAAAACCGAAAAAAAATCTTAGCTCCCGAAATGGATTATTTAAGACGGAGTTGTAGAAAATCGAAACTGGAAAGAGTCCGAAATGAAACAATTAGACAGAGGATGAACATGACGAAGAGGATGAACAAAGAAATCCGTTATATATATTTAGTCACTTTCTGCTACAGTCCGTTTCTTGATGTATATAATATATTTAATATTTATAATTAAATTTACCTCAAGATGTTATTTTTTTCCTTTTTTGGAACATGTTTCGGGTACTATCTTGTACCCATCCTCAGCCTTGATGTAAATTTAATTATAAATATTAAATGTAATATGTATATATATATATTGCAACAGTACGTATGTGAATGGTACTGTGCATTGCACAATTAGTTAAGAAATTTATGTAAATTAAAATAAATAATCAATATTGTCAGTAGTATTCAGACAGAAAGCTGTAAAGGGGAACAACGAATTTGCCTGCTTGAACAGGAAAGTCACGCCACACACAGCTGCGTCTGTGTACATGTGTATCTTACGTGTGTGAGTGCGGCCAGTTAATTTCTGCAAAGCGTCACCCCTAAAATAACGTTACTCAATAAATAAATTATTTAAATTGTGATAAGTGTGTGTAAAATATCACAAAACTAAATACACCACGGTGTGAATAATATAAAGACGCTCGCGTATACAAAAGATTGTGCAAAAACAATAAAAAGTGTAAATACAGTGCAAATAAATGTAAATAAGACCTATAATAATTAAGATAGAGAAAAGCGGTTAACACACAGTTGTACATATAAAAATCACCGACCAGATGAATCTCGGGTAATTTGCAAAATACTTCGAATGTTGCAAAGACCAGTGAAATAAGTGTGTAAATAATCGTGTTTATAAAGGGACGCTACGACAGACTGATTCGTGCTGAGAATTGTCGAGACATGATTTTTGCGCCCAAGAGTATAAATACGCGAGACACACCAGCCTTTTTCTCTTTCTCGTTCAATCACAGCGGCAGCCGGAGGCTATGCCCGACAACTTCATCACTTTCGTGAGATCACCGCTGCAGCCAGAGGCTATTACTGGAGACGAGGGAGCATCCAACTACATGTATAGTTTCCAGCCGTACGGTACGAGTCATCGGACTACAGAGAGGATCCGGAGGATGGGGAGAGGACTCCAGGGCTACACCGACTACGGAGGATCAACCAGGATCAAGGACTCAGGACCAGAAGAGGATAAGCTGAGGAATTACCACCACGATTAAGGTGAAATAAATCCATGTACTCATTAAAAACAAAAGACTCAATTAAAGACAATAAAACAATGTAAAAGAAAGACAATATAATTTCAAAAAGTGAAACAATAATAAAAACAGTTTAATAATTTTTAAATGTAACTGTTTAAAGTAATTAATATTTCATAAATAAGAGATGCATATGCAACAACAATAATAATTTAAAAAGAAAGATTAGTGAATTTAATAAGAATGAAAGAAATTGAGCAAGTCGAGAGCAATATTATATCATAATCAATGTTAATTATAATTATAAGTTTGTATTTTATGTTTCTATGCTTAATATGAGATATTACTTGTATTTTGTTAACAATTATGTGTACTACAAATACACACATGCAAATACTAATGAAGTTTTTAACTCGCAATATTTTTGAAATTTTTAATTAATAAATTTTTGAAAGATTCTAAACAATTCACGTTGTTTTTATTATTATTACGATTACACCTGTTGTAAATTTATAAAGTAAGTATCGTTGCAAATAAATTGTGCTACCAAACGTGTGGCTCGTTAAGGATATAGACAAAATCGTTATAATATATATAACGAGTCTGCGTACGTTACTGTGCATTGTTGCAATTAGTTATAAAAACTTGCTAAATTAGAAAAAATAAATAATATTGTCAGTATTTATAAATAATGCATATTGAAAGCTGTAAGTAAACAGTGAAGGGGAACACCGAATTTGCCGGTCGGTATAAGAAGGTCACACCACACTCAGCTGAGCTTGTGTACATGTGTATTTTATATGTGTGTGTGAAGCCAGTTGATTCCTGCATAGCGTCAGCCCTGAATAAATTAAATTAAATAAGTAATTTATTTAAATTGTGGTAAGATATGACAAAACAAATTACGCTATGTTGTTAATAATATAAAGACGCACACATATGCAAAATCTAGTGCGAAACTAATAATACGTATTAATACAGTGTAAATAAAAGTGAATAGAACCAAGAACAATTAAAGTATAAAAAAACTGTTAACATACAATTATACATAAAAAAATTACCGATCATATGAACATCGAGTAATTAGCAAAAGACTTTCGCATGTTGCGAATATGATTAAAATAAGTATGAAAAATAATCGAGTCTGTGAAGGGACGCTCGACAAACTAAATCGTGCACAGAACTGTCGAAACATGATTTTTACGCCCGAGAGTATAAATACGCAAGGCTCACCGGCCTTGATCTCTTTTTTCGTTGGAACACAGCGGCAGCCGGAGGCTATGCCCGACGACGATCTACAGTATCTTTCGTTGGATCACCGCTGCAGCCAGAGGCTATGCCCAACGAGGGAGCATCCACATCCAAGGTCTACATCCCAGCAGTACCGTACGAGTCATCTGAATACTAAGTGGACCAGGATGACAAGACAACGGACTCCAGGAGGATCAGACGACTACGGAGGATCGACCCAGGACAAAGGACTCAGGATCATGACGAGGAATCACTGAGTATCACCGCACCGAAATAAGGTGAAATAAAACCATATTTACTCGTCAACCAAAGATTCAATAAAGACATTAAAAAAGAGTAAATAGATAATAATAACTTTAATAGTGTAAATAATAATTGTAAAATTTAATTGGTCAAATTGTAGTATAATTTATAATGATATTTTAAATTTACGAAATTATATTTTTGAAATTTAAACATAGTAGAAATGTAAATAAATTCTGATATTGATTGATATGTCATTAATAAGATATTAATATGCAATAACAAAAAAAATAGAGAATTTAAAAAAAGAATACAATCTGAGCAAGTCGAGAGCAAAATTATATATTATAAGAATTTTTATCTATACTAGTAAATTAATATCTTATGTCTTATATCTATGAATAGTCTGTAATATTATTTGTATTATGGCAATTATTATGTGTATGACAAACACACACAAAAGGATAATATTATGCAAATAATAATGAAGAAATTTTAATTCGAAATATTTTGGAAATTCTATTTAATAAATTTTTTAATGATTTGATATGACATAAAGCCTTGTTATTATTATTACACCTGTTATAACATATATATATATATATATATATATATACACACTTAGGCTGCTTAGTAGGGAGGGGCGGGTAGTATGGGCCATTGAGTGTTTCTAAGGTTTAACGCTAGGTAGTAGCACGCTACAGAGCTCTGCGCAAAGAGGTTGTGTCTTCCCGCCATGTGCAAATAGTTAGTTGTTGTCATTGCAGCGTGTCAGAAGGTATACTTTTTTTGTTTGTGTTATCCTTCCGGCGTTGCTCCGGAAAGTTACAGAAAACCGCAATCAACAAGTTTAATGCGCTCAGTAGGCTAAGGCTTTAATAAGCCTCAAGTTGAGAGATTTTTCAAACAACTTATGAAACTGCAAGACGAGCGTTGCTTCCGTCCGTCTAGAATCTTTAACGCTGACGAAACGGGGGTGACATGCGTCCACGAAAATGAGATGGTAATTTCAACAAAAGGGAAGCGCCAAGTTGGGAAAATGACTTCGGGGGAGAGGGGTCGCACGGTAACACTCATGTTTTGTATGAGCGTGACTGGACTCTTTATTCCACCGCTGTTTGTATTCCCCCGAAAAAGAATGAATGACCGATTGATGATTGGTGCACCATCTGAAAGTAAAGTCATTGTATTGGTATCCGCGTCACAATTATTATAATTAAACTTTAAAGTTTTTACCTTAATCCGTCTATGTGACCGCTTAATTTTTCTTCTTTGTCTTCTAACGCGTTTCGGATTGTGTTAATCCATCATCAGAGATTAAAAAATTCGTCGGTTAAGACTCCGTTAAACATTAAAAGTTACACTAAAAGACATTTAAATAATCCACAACACAGCGACGTACGCGGATGTGAGTGCGCACTCAATACTGGTTAGCGACGTACTGCACAGTTTATTGGAGTTTTCATGTTATCTATTGTTGTGTTGGGGCGTGAATTCTATGGCTATGTTATCTATAATCTTATCGTATAGTGTATGCGATTTAAAGCGGTCGAAGAAAAATTAAGCGGTTACATAGACGGATTAAGGTAGAAACGCGTTAGAAGACAAAGAAGAAAAATTAAGCGGTCACATAGACGGATTAAGGTAAAAACTTTAAAGTTTAATTATAATAATTGTGACGCGGATACCAATACAATGACTTTAAAATTGGAAGCTTGTCAAGCGAAAATGGTATACAAATTCATAAACATTAAAAGTAAATTATCAAAGACCAATTTGCACATCAAGTTTAACAAAACCTGTTTGAGATTGAACGTTATACCTCGATAATGCACAGTACGCATTAATAACACAACGAAAGCTGCCACAAAAGCTAAACATATAGCAGAGATAACATGGATAAAAGAAGAGATCAAACAATTATATATTAAAAAGAATAGATTAAACTCAATGTTATATAAAGCACATTTAACATTATTAAAAGAGATACACCCAATACCCTTGCCCAACATATTACAATACATTAATCAGCAAGTTACGAAGTTCACCTTACCGATCGTACACAAACATGATAAGAAATTGAATACGTTAACTACAAGACAACACCACGATAAATTCGCTGGATGTAAACATACATTTTATACTCGAGTCTCTAATTTAACTGATATTAAATTCGACGTACAGGAGATGAATTTACTTAATAAAGGTTTCAAATACAATTTACCAGATTTAAATAGGAACCACGTAACTAAAGAATTAATTACAACTGAAGCAGCCATAAAAAGTATAACAGGTTCACAGACACAAAACGAGTTACAATCAATAGTAAAATAGACAGACATATACGGATACATAATAACAACTGTAAACCATTTTCTAACAATTTAAAAAAAAATATATAATTGAAATGAAAACTATTATACAAATTAAACATAAACTAAACGAACATGAGGCCATAGGCACTAAATCTGACAAGGGCAACACTATGGTTATTCTACCAATAGACATGTACCAACAAAAAGTATACGAATTTATTCATAACAACAACATAAGAGCCATAGATTCGGATCCCACAACGAAGTATATAAAATACATCAACCAAACGATTAATAAATGCACACACCTTTTGACGAAACTACACGCCGCCAGTTAAAACCCATAATCGCACAGGCACCCATGTTCAACGGTTTACTCAAGATCCATAAACCAAATATACCGATAAGACCTCTTGTTAATTACACAACAGCCCCAGGTTATAAAGTATCTAAGAAATTGGTCCAATTAATAAAAAGTAACATAACTATAGACAATAATCATTCTATAAAAAATAGCATTGAACTAATAAAACTAACTAAAGACTTCAGCATTAATAGTCAGCATAAGTTAATCTCCTTTGACATAGTCAACCTCTATACAAGTGTCCCAGTAAAGACAACCTTAGACATTCTAAGAAATAATTTAATACGAACAGGAAAGTTAAATCTACAAAAAATAACAGAATTGTTGCTGTTACTGGACGTGGTATTACAACAGAATTATTTCACATTCAATGACACAATTTTTATCCAAGAGGAGGGTCTTGCAATGGGTTCACTCTTGTCCGGTTTGCTGGCTGACATTTTCCTGAACAACTTTGAAAATACATATTTGCTATCACCACACAATAAATGGCAACGTAACATCTCATTTTATAAAAGATATGTGGATGACACGTTTGTAATCTTTGACGGGACAACGAGACAGGCAAACATGTTGTTACATTACATGAATAACATCACCAAAAACATACAATTCACACTTGAAATAGAGTCAGACAACGCCATAAATTTTCTGGACTTAACCTTTATGAAACATAATAATAAATTTCAATACAGAATATACAGAAAACACACCACAACTGATGGTGTTATACATGCTGATTCTTTCCACCCACACTCACAAAAAATGGCCGCATTCAATAGTATGATACACAGACTATACAGCGTACCTTTAGATCCCGCAAACCACAAAGAAGAAATAGATATAATTAAACACATTGCAATTATGAACGGTTACCGCAGTTCATTAGTTGAACACTTGATGCTTAGACACAAACGCAGAACTAACAACCCTCACCGTGTCACGACGAACGCAATATATATGGCGGTTGATTATACTAACAACTTTTCAATGCTCATTAGAAATACTTTTAAAAAACATAACATCCACATCACATTTAGAACAACCAACAATATCCGTAAAATGCTAAATAATGCCACACGTACATCAATTGAAAAAAGAACGGGTGTATACAAAATGATGTGTTATGACTGCAACATGCATTACATTGGTCAGACTGGCAGGAGCTTTTTCGAAAGATATAAAGAACACTTACCCACGAGCATTTCAAATATAAATAAATCAAACTACGCTAAACATCTCGTCTCATTGAATCATAATTATACAAATTTTGAGGCAAATTGCAAACCCTTACACATTTGCAGAAAGGGACGATATATGGATGCGGTAGAAGAGTTCGAAATTTACCGAGCCTTCAGAAATAATCCCAATAATATATTAAACGAACAATTGGCATTTAAATCGCATACACTATACGATAAGATTATAGATAACATAGCCATAGAATACACGCCCCAACACAACAATAAATAACATGAAAACTCCAATAAACTGTGCAGTACGTCGCTAACCAGTATTGAGTGCGCACTCACATCCGCGTACGTCGCTGTGTTGTGGATTATTTAAATGTCTTTTAGTGTTACTTTTAATGTTTAACGAACATTTAACCGACGAATTTTTTAATCTCTGATGATGGATTAACACAATCCGAAACGCGTTAGAAGACAAAGAAGAAAAATTAAGCGGTCACATAGACGGATTAAGGTAAAAACTTTAAAGTTTAATTATCTGAAAGTATTAGTTTCCCAACTCCAACTGGATGGATAAATGGACCAGAACCATACATGACTTCCATGTTGTAAGATATATGTTTAAAATAATTTACTTGAAATATCGCCCACCCTCAAACTAATTTCAAACTATTTATAGATATTTTTGTTTCATGGGGTAGTCGTTTAATATAATGTTATTTTCAGTCACTTTATCCATAAAAATTAGGTAGGCTTACTTTATTCTTATAAAGAAACCGAACTACAAGGATAATCATCCCTCCTCCGAAGCGCTCCGAAGTCACTCATGGACCCTGAGCATCTTGCAGAGGGTTCATTCCCTAAAGACGAAAAGTCTGTCTATGAACCGTTCCTCTCTAAACACGTGCAGTTACACTGCCCAGCGATCCACAGGAAGCAAATCGCTATCCACGCTGGACACTTTTTCGGCTTGCTCGCGTTGTGTTGGTGTGGGTTTCGGCACTTTCCATTCAAAAGCGTGCAAATGTAAGAAAATAAACATGAATGAGGCCAGAAATAACGCGAATTGAGTGTGTGTCTTGCCTGCCTTTTTATTGCGGTAATCATAATAATAAAATGGAAACGTAAACATTACATAATTGAGATATGCTTGCCTGCCACGAACGATATATTTTCATTCATACATGATTTAAATTAAAATGAAAAATTATCGAATTTTGTTATAAAGTTAAATGAAATGTTTTCATAGAAACTACTTCCTTGTTGTCAATAACGTAGTACACATATAAAACTTATAAAAATTTACCTCCTCCATCATCAACTACCATTTTAATTTATAAAAAAATAACCCCTTCCCCCTTCAATTACCCTTTTCATTTATAGATATTTCATCTACCTTTATACAGTGGATTATTATGACCTTCTTTTCAGGATACTTTATTTATCAAAATTAAGCACTTTACTCTTGTTAAAACGTAAAATGTTGCAGGTAAACTACCCCTTTCCCTTAACCGATCTTCACCAAAAATAATAGACCTTGAGTCCTCTACAATTCATGGCTGTATGCAAAACATTATTTAATTCTGTTTGAATTTACGGCTGTTATCGTTTGCCATAGAAAAAATTCTACACAGACACACACACACACACACACACACACACAGACACTTTTCGAAAAATGACTTTTTTTCATGTTTTGATGGTAGTACAATCAGAATCTGCCGTTATCTCGAACACGATTTTTTTCGGCATAACCATACTTCCATTTCCTTATGGAACATGGAAGTAAAAATACAAGTGCATATAATGCATAAAAACATTCTATGTTTAATAAAATATATTCAACATTATATGCACTCAACTAAACAAACTAATCGCTTTTACTTACACTGTATTTTATTACGTTTCCAATGTATACTTTTTAAAAGTCACATAAATTCAAAGATAAATACTACTACCTAATTGTCTATACGTTCATGTAAAAAGATAAGTGGCAGCTGATATTTACGCATATTCGCAAACAAAACATTATATTATCTAAACGTTGTTGGCGTTTCGTATAAGACATTCAAATATGAAATTAATTAGAAGCGTATAAAAAGGTCCAAAATGGGTATTTAGAAAAATCTTAATATTTACAAACACAGTAACAATAATTCGCTAATCAAAGAACAAACTCAAATTAAACAAACCAAGGTGATCAATTAAACACTACAAATTTGTTAAAATAAATTAAATATAATCATGAAATATTTTCAATGTAACCGTCAAAACAGCTAAATAAGTAAACAGACATTACAACAATCAAAAATAAAATCGAAATAAATCGATTCGTTTTTTTATATTGAAATCGAAACAAAATCGGTTATTCGTTAAATCATTTAGAAACCTCTGATGATACAGATGTATTCTGCGAACCGTGCATCAGGTTAAAATAAAATGATAAAATAAGAATATTCTACTTGCAGAAGTAATTATAATTTATTTATATTTCTAATATTTGTTTTTACAATAATTACAATTACAATTACAATTTACAAATTTTTTGTATATTAACATTGTTTCAACAGTTTCAACTGTGGTTTAGGCTTATATACAAATCAATAAAATTTTGATCAGTTTCAAAAAATTTAATAATTTTTGTGTGTTCTGAAGCTGACAGTTGAAATTGTTGAAATATATTTATAAATATATTCTTATAAAGAAGTAAATATTATTTTATTTTATTAGTAAACACACACACACACACACACGCGCGCGCACGCACAAAATCAAATAATAGTAAATTCTGCAAGTATAGTTACCTTATTTTTTATCGCTGTGTTTCTATCTGACACACGTTTTACAAAAACAATCCGTATCTTCGTAATATGATGACACGGTATGACATGACACATTTTTTCTGTAATATACAAGTAGTGCAAGAAACATCACGAGTTACCTACAAAGAATATATGTATATATATTGTGTCATCGTTTTCCTAGTTGAGCTGTGTGCCATTTCGTCAATAGCGGACGAAGGAGTCATTCTTAAACCCAAACAACCGAAAGTGGAAACCTAGATGAACAGACACATACACACACACATATAAACAAGCGGTACACACCACATACCTTCCGCTGTGCCAAGTGTTTGTCATAGTGTCAGAGAACTGCTCCGCTCGACGACTGATCATTTTTCCCGACAAGTCGTTATCTGGGACTTGTTATTCTTGCATTTGAATACATATCATTATAATTGCAGTACCTGTTATCATAAACGGTTTCCTTACAATTTTGGCAGTGCACCAAGGTTATTGTTATGTATTTATATATTTGCTTTGCATTTTTAGACACACAGTTTACAGATTAAAAGTTTGTTCCGTTTTATGAACTTTTATTAACAGAATGATTTTTGGGTCGGTTGTCATTAATAGTTTAAAAAAATACATTTCTGTCAAGCGGCCTCGAGGCAATTCTGTTTATTTTAACTGAACAAAACGAAATTAATTTTTACAGCAGACTGACTTTTAAAACGTCTTTTTGCACAGACGAAATTTGGCCGACATTTGAAAAAAAAAACCGTATATTTGGTTTTTTTCTAATCGTATACAATACGTTGCCGTTGATTTTCCCTTCGAGAATATTTGCGTACCAAGACCTACACAGTCCTCCTAATGTTGAAAATGTACTCATTATATGCTTACCAGAGATCAGGAAATTTAGTCTGTTATATAATCTCCCCTTTTCATTGTACTCTCGTTGCCATAGTAACCGTGAGTAATAACAATGTAAGTAATTATACGCCCACAAGCGTAGTATCAGGTTATGGGAATCCGGTCGCCATAGCAACGCAACATCGACAAACAATATGTAAAATAAGTAAACTATTTTTTCCTTTTCGTAACGCTTTTCTTTTTTGAAATGGTTACATGGCCGGGCTATGGGAGGCCCGGGGCTATTTAAGAGCAGGGGTCCATGTATGAAATTTTCGCGTTTTGCACAATACTTTACTTTATTCAGATGATCATTTAATAAATATAATAAATGCTTTTACGATTTTATAATGACTTTCACCATAATCTTATGTACCTAAACATGTCCCCCAAGTTTAACTTAAATCCGTGATACGCACTTCAGGTACTCTACTTGTCAGTGCGGTTTTTAATATTTCGCTTGCTCGAAAAATTATTTATTCGTTCGATAATGAGAATTTTTAAATGGTCGGGCATGGACCCTCCCGATAAGCGGGGCCCGGGGCTTTAGCCCTCATTATTCCCCCTTAATCCGGCACCAAATCGTTACGGATAATAGCAGTATAGAACCAACGCTACCAAGTATTTGGAAGCTGTAAATATAACAACTTAGATCTAACTTATACATGAATTGGCGAAAAAAACAAGAAACTAAATCATATTTTCTATAAAACATGTGCTAACCACATTTAAAAATTTTTTAAATGTATTTAAAAACGGTCCGATTCATAAAAAGTTATGTTTAGAAATTATTGTAACGTTAATACTATTTCACTGCACGAGCGAATCGATTTCTCAGTATCAACTCGACCGGTTTGGCTTCTATCTGCCTGTCTGGTATGTGTCTCGTGTAACTTTTTGACGCATCAATCGACTTTCGTAAAACTTGCCATACTTGTCATTACTTTTACCCTACAGAACCCTGTTGCTCTTTTTAGAATGATTCCACAAAAAAACTAGAGGGGCGGAAGACAACAGTATGAGCTCGTCAAAATTGTAAAAAAAAAACGCAAAAGCCCTTCCTGAATATCAGATTAAAGGAAACTTTAACCAAAGTGTGAATAAAGTGTTGATTTTTGAAAATCTGAACATTTTTTGGACATCAGGGTGCATTCCAGAAACACGCCATGAACACCAAGGCGCGTTTTTACGCCATATGGACAAATCACTACATCTCGGACGTTCAGTGGAGTTTATTGTGCTGTGTCTGGTATAATAACGACTCTTAAATTTCGAGATTCCTAAATGGATGTTCGAGAAAGATTACTGTAAACATACAAGTACTTTGTATTATATTTGTAAAGTTAAAACCAAAGGAGCAGGGGAGAAAGAGGTTTCACAAGCGCCATTCAAAGTTTTTATTCATGTTTATCGGTGTCCAAGCAACTTATTTATATATTGATAGAATAAAATATTTACCTTATTTTGTTTGTCCGTCTGGTGGCTTTATTTCTTCTTCGTTATTACGACGCGTTTCGGGACATATGCCCCATCCTCAGGTATTTTCACTCAGCAGAGGTCGTCATTTAAGTAAAAATATCAACACATAAAACATATAACATAACTTACACATAATCAACAATAAAAACGTTTAAACTTTGGAGCACGTACAAGTCGAGATGCGCATCCCGGACTACAACGGTCGACTGCCGAGTCTATGTTATTGCTCGCCGCGCACTGTGGACTTTGTATTTGTATAGCCGTATTGTATAGCGAATTTGACTGAAACTGTAACTGTTCATTTAGGACGATTTCTTTTGTGTTTGTGTCCTTAAATGCCTTATATATTTCAAATTCCTCGACAGCACTCATGTATCTCCCTTTCCTGCATATGTGTAGGGGCTGAAAATTACTTGCAAAGTTTGTAGAACTATGATTGTTGTCAACTAGATGCCATTCATTGCAATGGCAACATATTGGCATTCAATGACTTATAGCTGGCACTTGAGTCGTATTATTTAATGATTTAAGAAATTATAAAAAAAGTTTTTATACGATGGCAATATTTTGTGAACTGCCGAATAAAGTACAAGGGGAAGTTGAACCAGTGAGTAGAAAAAGGGAATAACTACGTGGGACCCTACTTTTCAGGAAACAGAAGAAACATTCTGCAGCTTTCCATATTTACTGGTTTGATTTAAATGTTGTCAGTAGAGAAAATGTTCACCATTGTTTATAGAACATAACTTCATACCAAACTTTGCTTTATACGCTATTGTATGCCGTGCATATTTTTTTAATTTTTAAATATTATTCCCTTTTTCCACTCATCGATATAACTTTTATTTTACTTGCTTCTCAATATTTTCCCTATATTGCAATAGAACATTGCAGTAAGGGAAATGTAGCAAGAACTACATGCTGTTATAGCATGTTTATGACGTTGTAGACAAGATAAAATTTGATTTTTTTGAATATGTAAATTAGATGTAAGTATTGAAATAAGAATTGGGTAAAAGACTACTATGTATCAAAATGCCCATAAATGTATTTGTGATCATGTCATGTGCGAGTTAAAGGTGCTAGTGCGCGTGTCAGTCGTATTTTTTATGAATAGCTCCAGTATACATGAACGTACCGAACTGAGATTTGGGCAGCGCAAGCATCTTAAATAGCGCTATATTTTCTGGGTGTCAGAGACTTGTTACGTAATATATTAATAGGGATTTGGCTAGTAAAAAGCAATTTCTATAAATTCCTGATCTTTTAGAAGTCAGAAAATTCATAGATAAAATCTATACCTGCTTCTGGAGAAATCTGCAAATCTTTTCAAGAAATAGTCTATCAGTTTTAGCCACCAATCGCGTGATAGCTGTTTCGACCAATCAGCGGCCCCAATTTCCATTAAGATTGGGTCTCCGCCGACGAATATCCAATCAGTTCCATCCTGCAGCTCGAATATTACGGACGTGCTCTCTGTGCGAGTTTTTCGTACAGAAACGTGCTTAAGTAAGAGTGATCGAGGGCAATTTAGCGACGAGTTACCCGTTGCTGATACCTTGACTGGGTACGAACTCAATATTAAAAAAAAATAAGCTATTTAATATTTTTAAACAGTGCTAGTCTCGCGTGAGTGAAGATTTCCGCATAGGGAAGGTTTATCCATCCGGGATACTCCTATGTTATCGCGAGGACACCTCAAGACGCGGGAAGGTGCACGCTTAAAGCACCAAAAATAAATAATATTAAATTACGACCCAATTTATGTGCCCTGAGATAAGAGTAGACTGGTTACCGGTGTGTCGGCGTGCGTGCGTACAAGCGGAGTGCCAGCGAAGCGGAAGTGTGCAGAAAGGAGGAGACGAGAGAGGAGCAGATTGCGGCGAATCACAGGACTGGCTGTGAGACGAATCAACCCACGAAAACAACATTCAAATAACAAATTGACATTTTTTCCAAAACAGATCAGTCTGATTTTCAGAGACAATTTTTGAAATAAAATAAATATTTTTGTAAAATACAAACCATATAAAAATTTTGTTTTAAAATATACAACCTTGCTCCAGATAACTGACTATGTTGTTCCATTATTACTATGCCTAACATATGTTTTGTCGCAATATATTTTTCTTTTAAAACACTGAAAAGATAAAATATGTGTATAATACTTCTCAGATTAATTTTTGCAAAAAAAAAGTTTATTATTCTAGCTTGTTTACGGTGGTTCCTGTTACAATGACGAACCTCACTAAAAACGAAAAAAAAAATTACATCTATCTTGACTTTCGGTTACTCACCTCTGTCGTGTTTTTTTCATCATTACTTTTCCAAGATAAAACACTGTTATACAGTTCCATATACTCCTCTAGAAATTGTTCCTTTATCTTTACAACATCACTGACCTTCTTGTTGATACACAATGACCCGTCATTCGGTTTATCAAATGAAAAGTTAAAATTATTTACATTACGTTTTCGTAAACACAATGACCACCGAAAGATATTCTCATTCACCTCACAAAAAGAAAGTTCTACTTGTTGTGTATTATTATCTAACAACACTAATAAATAATATTAAACAGACTTACCGCACTAAAAATGTGTACATAAACACAAATATGTTACATATCACTCATTAACCAAACTTAACAATTTCACAGGATAGTGAAATACAGTTGAGTACACCAGTGGCGTATTTGCGGGGGGGGGACAAACGGGACCGGACCCCATCCAGAGGGTCGAAAAAGTTAATGAATTTTGTTAATCTCTTAACTTTTCGGCTGTTTTATTATTTTTTCAGCTGTCTACGCTAATATAGTAGTAACTCTTTTTTAAAATGTACAAACAGGTTTATTACACAGCATCAGCATATAAACGTTTGAAATATAGGAAAATCACTTCGGTCAATAAGCATATCTTGTAAACAATGTTTCTATGACGCATATTTTTATTGTGTTATTACCGTTTACTTTAATGGGAGTGATTTCAGCCGCTTTAAAGATAGTAATGTTGATCAGTCTTAACTTATTTTTTTTCTTTTGTATGAAGCCGACCCGACCCCGGACCCTCCAGGCCAAATTCTAGATACGCCACTGGAGTACACGATAGCAAGAATTTCAGCTGGAACTTCGCGGAGCCAGCCACTGGCACAACCTTAGTGAAAAAATGGAACCAGTAGGTCAGTCATTCCCTTTTCCCACTCAACGGTTCAGTTTCAGAAGAAAATACCATTATTAGAGATGCTACGTATTTCACCGACTGAAAGGCTCATCGTAACTCTAATGTAAGTGGTTATAGCAATTAATCTGTTTTTTATAATTGGAGCACGATTATTTTGACTTAAATAACTTTGTAATTTTGATATTCACATTTATTATATTGATAACAATATTGTCACCAAAGGTAACTTAACCAGTGGCAAAAGTACTTTCTTACCTTCATAGAGAAAATTCCTTGGTACGCAATACAGTAACGCATTCATGTTACAGACGTAAAATAATTAATAGATAGTACGAGTTTCCACTGAAATAATAAGTACTACTAGTACGCAAAAGCTTAATACATATGTGTAAACATTAATTTAAATTTACGTTGTGCAATAAGTTGATAAATTTATCTATAATGATAAACGTATCGGTATAAGGATCGCCCAGTATCGGTTGAATTGGTGGGAACATCTTTGCCGAATGGACGACTGCCGCATCTCCAAACAACTATGGAACTGTAAGCCGAGGGGACGGAGAGGTGTGGGACGTCCGAGGAAGCGCTGGAGTGACCAGCTGTATTTGGAACCGGAACAAACCAAGAATGGTTTAAACATTGAGGATGTTGATGATGATGATAACGTAACTAGCAAATTACATATCACACATTAGAAATGTTTATTCTCCTATTAAATAAATAAGAGCATTTTATGTTAGTCCATCGAACAGTTAGCAACTTGACTGAGTGTGTAATTGGTCTAAATGTGGGGAAGAACTCTCGGCGTCACGCCGTTTGCGAAAACGGTAATCAACACGGCCGCCGGCCACGGCAAAAGGAGCTGGTCGAGCCGTCTGAACGGCTGCGTATAACATAATGGACATAGTATGGGTAATACTATCCGCGCCTTTTACACACAACGGTTTCATCTGGACGTAAAAATAACCGTACGGTAGTTTGTACCCAGCGGAACGAAAAGGAACATAGCAGCTTTCACACGAGACGGCCACTGCACGGTGTCCGCGTTGCAGCAGCCTCTACTGCCACCGTCGCCGTTAACACAGTTGTCCGTTGTTTTCATGTGGCTCCTTCTGCGTCCGCAGTTCACTTTTCTGTTTTTAGTTTATAGAATGTTTATATCCAGTAAGGCGGAGATCCAAAGACGGACCACCATGGCTAACGAGTCATACTTCGCATTGCATTGCTGCCATAATTTAGGTCTGGGGATGTGCACAGGGAAACAAAAATGAAAATATATAGGACTGTCATCAGACCGGTGTTATGCTACGGGCGTGAGGCATGGACAATCATACAGAAAACAGCCGACATAGTAGACACCTTTGAAAGGAAAATTCTCAGACACATTATAGGCACAATATAAGAAAATGGCTCATGGAGACTGAGATACAACAATGAACTCTGTATCAGATATATAAAGACATACCAGTCTCAAAATTTATAAGAATGCAAAGATTGCGTTGGGCCGGACATGTTATGAGAATGGAGGATGGCAGGAACCCCAAGAGGGCTTTGCTGGGTACATGGGAGGGAACGAGATCTAGAGGCAGACCGAGGAAGAGGTGGGAAGATGGCGTTGCAGAGTACGCGAGGGACATGGGGATAAGAAACTGGAGGAGGACTGCAATGGATAGAGTAGATTGGAGGCGGAGATTGGTGGAGGCAAGGGCCCGACTGGCGCTACACGCCATAGGAGGAGGAGGATATCCAGTAACAAGTATTATATATATATGTGTGTGTGAAATGAACCCGTTTCATCCCTCCTCTGATTGATCGGATGGACCCAACGAATTCGGTCTCGCGTCCTTTGCCTTGCTGGGACCACGCGAGCGCAATTTTAACGTCCCTTGCAACGCATGGTAAACGGACGCGCTTTTTTGCGGACGTACTGGGGACAACAGACGAGCGTTGAATGACAAGCGTCAGTCACTGTTATTCGTTCCGAAAGTTCCTGTTCCTTTCTTACAAGAAATTCATGAAATACGAAGCCGGAAGAAACCGTTGTGTTTATCTGCCTCACTTACCTATATTTAAATGAAACGAAGACAAAAATAGTATTGGGTCCACCACGTAAAATCCGGTAGATCGCCACGGACATTTTAATACTTTAGAGAAACCTGGAATTTCACACATTCGCGGTACAAACAGACGGTGCAGTAACCACATCGCAATGATATGTTTGACATTCATTTTGAGTCGACTATAACGGCTACTGAACAAAACTGAGAACACAGTGTGACTGAACCCATTGCAACGGAAAAAACTGTGTTGTGTAAAAGCAAACGATTACGGAAAAAGTCCCTACTGTTTTTCCGTCCGGACAAATCTGTTGCGTGTGAAAGTAGCCTAGACTCACGGCGCACGGCGGGTCGTCTGAAAGACGCCTTACATGTGATGTGATGTGAGTGAGTGAGTGAGTGAGTGAGTGAGTGAGTGAGTGAGAGAGAGAGAGAGAGAGAGAGAGAGAGAGAGAGAGAGAGAGAGACAGAGACAGAGAGAGAGAGAGAGAGAGAGAGAGAGAGAGAGAGAGAGAGAGAGAGAGAGAGAGAGAGAGAGAGAGAGAGAGAGAGAATTTCCTCACGTGGGACCCCCTTAAGAATCACAGTTATAAAAGTGGCCTATGAAGGTTTGCCCACTACTCTACCTAGAGCACAGTATCAAATACCAGCGACCTACAGCAAGGTTCTACGGCGTAAGGTGGACAGATTAGGAGACCAACGTATTATGCAGCTTCAGACGATAAAAGCAATAACTGTGGCGATAATAAAGCTAACAATAACTAACTAGGAAATAGAACGTTAATCTGGTGAACTTAAGTCATACTACATTTATAATATAGCTAGTACTGTACTTTGACATATTTATACATGTAGATAAACATAGATAATTTATGTACGGTACTTAGTAATTACTATTATCCTCGATAGAAGCAATCGTTTTGGACAACATATACTGTAATTGCCGTCTTTCGTCTTCGCCTTCTTTTCTCAAGTTGATTAGATTGGCGCTTTCGCAGTATTGTACAACAGTAAAACTTTACAGATTACAATTAATTTACCTTTTTTATCCGTCGTGTGACTTCTTATTGTATTTATTTAAATAACGCGTTTCGAGACTCAAGGCCTCATCTTCAGATTTCAGTCCCGTGTGGACGTCGTTAACACATTAAAATTAAACTAACACACATTAAAATAAAACACACTACACAAGTTAACCGATGTCTGGGTGCGCACCCTTTGCTGGCTCGCGACGCACTGCCTGCAATTCTCCTCTACGGTCTCGTCCCAACGCCCCACCACCGATTGCTGTCTATTCCTGCTTAATATGAATTTGTCAACAACCATATCGTATAGCTGATGCGATTTAAAATTCAGCTGGTCATTTAACATGTTATTAGGACTGCACTTAAACGCCCCGGTATATTTCAAATTCTTCGGCTGCGTTATTTGATATGGTTGTGGACAAATTCATATTAAGCAGGAATAGAGAGCAATCGGTGGTGGGGCGTTGGGACGAGACCGTAGAGGAATTGCAGGCAGTGCGTCGCGAGCCAGCAAAGGGTGCGCACCCAGACATCGGTTAACTTGTGTAGTGTGTTTAATTTTAATGTGTTAACGACGTCCACACGGGACCGAAATCTGAAGATGAGGCCTTGAGTCTCGAAACGCGTTATTTAAATAGCAAATTAATTTTAATCTGTATTGAAACGTGACTTGGTGACGTGGATACCGGAGAACATGAGTTAGAAAAAAGTAAAACTTTGGTTACATCTCTACTGTAGACTTCGTATATAATTTCGCTATTAGGTTATACTTTCGTCCATTCACTCGACGCCTATATGACTTTTCGTTTCTCTTGCACCTTACTATTTATAGATTGTTATTCGTTTTTCCTCTGCTGCACGTAATTTTACAACGGTTCCAGTAGTGTCCCATCCAAGGCGCAGTCCCCCCCTCCAAAATTACTCACTATCCCCCAGCAAATTATTTCACCTTTTTCAAATGTAATTCATAATAATTGTTGTAAATCACCAAAAGACTTTAAATATTTATTTTATTCATTGAAGATCGTCGTTATATTTTAATCAAAATCAATAAGTTATATTGTTAAAATTAGGAACTGCCGGGCTGTTGGGCCGTTGTCGATTGCTTACAACGTGGTTCGTTTCTGAACGTTTCGGACACCCACTGGAGGCCTTCTTCAGTTGAAAAGCGTTCAGAAAAGGCTGGTCGGCGGAACGCCCCTCACGACAGAAGTACAAGCAAATAGCGTACCTCTGCTTATAAGGATTAGTATACCTGTGCTGTGAGGTGCGTTCCACCGACCAGACTTTCTGAACGTTTTTCAACTGAAGAAGGCCTCCGGTGGGTGACCGAAAGGTTTAGACATGAAGCGCGTTGTAAACAACAGACCACGGCCCAACAGCCCGGAATGTTGGCGCCAGCGGGGACGCCAGCAGTGACGCCAGCGGTGACACCAGCAGCGACGCCAGCAGTGACGCCAGCGAAGACGCCCATCGCAACAGTTCAATAAACTGTAATTAATCCAGTATTAGAATTTAGTAAGTGCTGTAAAATATCGGTATGGAGAACCATACATGACTTCCATGTTCTAAGATTTATATTTAAAATCATTTTCGAAATGAAATATTACCATAGAAACTACTTCTTTCTACTTACTGCTTCAGCCTTAACCACAGTACTGTGGTCACTAACGTATACCACCTCACGTTATCCCACTCGACTTTCACTGATGATGGAAGTCGATGGCATTGCCGAAACGTCTGGTTTTGTAGAAAACATTGGACTACGGTCAAATATCCCGGGTAGGAATTTTAACAAAAACTACTTCTTTGTTGCCGATAACGTTGTACACATATATATAAAAAATATGCATAAAATTAATGGCTTGTATAAGTTAATATTGATCTCCATTAAGTAGTGCTCAAGTTTCCAAATTTTAATATTATGATGTCCGTAATTAAAACATCAGAGCATGTTTAGTGTGTATGAGGGTACACCGTGGACAAAACTTTTCAACATTTCCTATTGAGCGTTGCTTAGAGTAAAGCTGCGAATCTACAGTGTACGTTTCACAGAATAAACACGCGGAAAAGAAGGAGCGCTCTGAAGTCACTCATGGACCCTCAGCATCTTGCAGAGGGTTCATTCCCTAAAGACGAAAACTCTGTCTATGAATCGTTCCTCTGTAAACACGTGCAGTTACACTGCCCAGCGATCCACAGGAAGCAAATCGCTATTCACGCTGGACACTTTTTCAGCTTGTACGCGTTATGTTGGTATGGGTTTCGGCACTTTCCATTTAAAAAGCGTGCAAATGTAAGAAAATAAACATGAATGAGGCCAGAAATAACGCGAATTTTGTGTGTGGTGAGTGTGTGTGTGTGTGTCTTCCCTGCCTTTTTATTGCGGTAGTCATAATAATAAAATGGAAACGTAAACATTACATAACTCAGATATGCTTGCCTGCCACGAACGATATGTTTTCTCTCATACATGATTTACATTAAAATGAAAAAATTATAATTTTATTGCTTGGCATAAAAATTATTTTATTTTTAACAATTACCATTGTTCGAAAAAGTTTAAATGAATTTTGAAGTACTTTACTGTTGTTAAAACGTAAAAGGTTGCAGGTAAACTACCCCTTCCCCTTAACCGATCTTCACCAAAAACAATAGGTCTTGAAAACTCTACAATTCAGAGTTGCATGCAAAAAATTATTTGATTCTCTTTGAATTTGCGGCTGTTATCGTTTCCCATAGAAAACACCCTTGTTAAAACATAAAACGTTGCAGGTAAACTACCCCTTTCCCTTAACCGATCTTCACCAAAAACAAAAGGTCTTGAGAACTCTACAATTTAGGGGTGTATGCAAAACATTATTTGATTGTGTTTGAATTTGCGGCTGATATCGTTTGCCATAGAAAATATCGGTATGGAGAACCATACATGACTTCCATGTTCTAAGATTTATATTTAAAATCATATTCGAAATAAAATATTTCCATAGAAACTACGTCTTTCTACTTATTGCTTCAGCATTAACCACAGTACAGTGTACTGTGGTCACTAACGTATACCACCTCACGTTTTCGCACTCGATTTTCACTGATGACGGCAGTCGATGGCACTGCCGAAAAGTCTGGTTTTACAGAAAACATTGGACTACGGCTAAACAGCCCGGGAAGCATTTTAACAAAAAACTACTTCTTTGTTGCCGATAACGTAGTACACGTATAAAACATTCTCCCCTCCACCATAAACTATAATTTTTAATAATAGAAAATTACCCCCACCCCGTTCACCTAAACTCTTCATTTATAGATATTTCATCTACGTTTCTACAGTGGATTATTATGAGCCCCTTATCAGGATACTTCATTTTTAAAAATTAAGTACTTTACTCTTGTTAAATCATAAAATGTTTGTGGTAAACTACCCCTTTCTCTTAACCGATCTTCTCCAAAATCAATAGACCTTCAGTCCTCTACAATGCAGGGATGCATGCAAAAAAATATTTGATTCTGTTTGAATGTGCGGCAGTTATCGTTCGTCATGGAAACATTTCTCTTGTTACAACTTAAAATGTTGCAGGTAAACTACCCCTTTCCCTTAACCGATCTTCACCAAAATCAACAGACCTTGAGTTTTCTACAACTCAGGCAAGTGTACAAAAAATTATTTGATTCTCTTTGAATTTTCGGCAGTTATCGTTCGTCATAAAAAAATTACCCTTTTTAAAACATAAAACTTTGGTGATAAACTACCCCTTTCCCTTAACCGATCTTCACCAAAATCAACAGGCCTTGAGTTCTCTACAAATTAGGGACGTATGCAAAATATTATTTGATTTTCTTTGAATTTACGGCAGTTATCGTTCGTCATAGAAAAAATTACCCTTGTTACAACTTAAAATGTTGCAGGTAAACTACTCCTTTCCCATAACCGATCTTCACCAAAAACAATAGGTCTTGAGTACTCTACAAATCAGGGCTGTATGGAAAAAATTATTTGATTGTTTGAATTTGCGGCTCTTACCGTTTGCTATAGAAAATACTCTTGTTAAAACATAAAACGTTGCAGGTAAACTACCCCTTTCCCTTAACCGATCTTCACCAAAAACAATAAGACTTGAGTACTCTACAAATCAGGGCTGTATGCAAAAAATTATTTGATTCTGTTTGAATTTGCGGCTCTTATCGTTTGCCATACAAAATACCCTTTTCAAACATAAAACGTTGCCCGTAAACTACCCCTTCCCCTTAACCGATCTTCACCAAAAACAATAGGTCTTGAGAACTCTATAATTCAGGGCAGTATGCAAAAAATTATTTGGTTAAGTTTGAATTTGCGTCTGTTATCGTTTGCCATAGAAAATACCCTTGTTAAAACATAAAATGTTGCAGGTAAACTACCCATTTCCCTTTAACCGATCTTTACCAAAATCAATAGGTCTTGAGAACTCTACAATTCAGGGCTGTATGCAAAATATTATTTGATTGTGTTTGAATTTGCGGCTGTTGTTGTTTGCCATAGAAACAAATTACCCTTGATTAAAAAAAAAAAGTTGCCAGTAAGCTACCCTTTTCCCTTAACCGATCTTCACCGAAAACAATAGGTCTTGAGTACTCTACAAATCAGGGCTGTATGCAAAAAATTATTTGATTCTGTTTGAATTTGCGGCTGTTATCGTTTGCCATAGAAAACAATAGGTCTTGAGAACTCTACAATTTAGGGCTGTATGCAAATAATCTTTTGATTCTGTTTGAATTTGCGGCTGTTATCGTTTGCCATAGGAAATACCCTTGTTAAAACATAAAACGTTACAGGTAAACTACCCCTTTCCCTTAACCGATCTTCACCAAAAACAATAGGTCTTGAGTACTCTACAAATCAGGGCTGTATGCAAAACATTATTTGATTCTGTTTTAATTTGCGGCTGTTATCGTTTGCCATAGAAAATACCCTTGTTAAAAAAACGTTGCTGGTAAACTACCCCTTTCCCTCAACCGATCTTCACCAAAAACAACAGGTCGCGAGTACTCTGCAAATCAGGGCTGCATGCAAAAAATTATTTGATTCTGTTTGAATTTGCGGCAGTTATCGTTTGCCATAGAAAAAAAATCTATAGACACACAGACACACAGACACTTTTCGGAAAACGACTTTTTTTCATGTTTTGAGTGTAGTAGAATCAGAATCTGCAATAATCTCGAACACGATTTTTTTTGCCATCACCATACTTCCATTCCTTAAGGAATATGGAAGTAAAAATCTACAGATAGACACACAGACACTTTTCGAAAAATGACTTTTTTCATGTTTTGAGTGTAGTACAATCAGAATCTGCAATAATCTCGAACACAATTTTTTTTGCCATCACCATACTTCCATTTCCTTAAGGAACATGGAAGTAAAAGAATCTACAGAGAGACACACAGACAGACACACAGACAGACAGACACACAGACACTTTTCGAAAAATGACTTTTTTTCTTGTTTTGAGTGTAGTACAATCAGAATCTGCAATAATCTCGAACACGATTTTTTTTGCCATCACCATACTTCCATTTCTTTAAGGAGTATGGAAGTAAAAACAAATACAATTTAACACTTATTTTTATTTTTATATGTGATTATCTGGAACTGAATAGCATTACTGGAAAAAATACTGTGTACGGATAGCGAACGATTTTATGTAGGTAATGAGTTTACTGGATCGGAGAGGTTAATGGAGGTTAAATACACAGATTTTATTCTTATTAACGGTCGTGTATTTTACATTATGACGGAAATTAAACTTGTTTTAATATTTTATATGGTGAAAATGGATATTTAACGTTTATTAGAACGATCAGTTTTTATTTTGTGTTACGAAGTACAAAATATGGTTTTACATTATTTTATTTTTTCGTTTTTTTTTTATCGGCCATCTAAGGATCACATCTTTACTAAATTCCTTCAATTCTTTACTCTTTGTTCTTTTCTTGTTTTCCAATATTCTTTCATCTTCTCACTCTGTCTCTTTTTCGTGTCTTCACTACACTTTGAACCTGCATTTTTCTCTCTCCTACCCTGAACTCCCTCCATTTTTAACACTTTTGCCCGAAAAACGTCTCCTTCAATTGCTTCTTCTGCGTGTATATTATTTTTTTCTAAATCCTTTTGGACTTCTTTAATCCAACTTGATGTTGACTTCTTCCCCCACAGATATTTAAAGGTTTGCTTTGTCAATCTATTGTCGTCCATTCTATATAAATGTCCAAAAAATAATAGTCTCCTTTTTCTCATTGTTTCTGTTATATTTTCTATACTGTGATATATTTCATCATTTCTTCTTAATTTCCAACCTTCTGAAGTTTTCGTGGGCCTAATATTTTCCTAATAATTCGTCATTCCAATATTTCTAGTTTGTCTAAATTATAATTCAATGCTAGACATTCACTTGCATATCGGCATTGTGGCTTCACTACTGTACTGTAATGCCTTATTTTCGCATTTTTAGATAAGCACTTTTTATTGTAAATATCTTTAATTATACCATTTTTTCGTTTTTATTTTACTTTTAATTTTAATTTTATTCTTATTAGATTTTTATTTTTAGTTACATTTTTTAATCTTTATTTTGACTAATTTAATTTTTTTTACTCGCTTTCAGGCTACGAAGCTAGTAATTTTAAAAATAATTGTCTGTGTATATATTTCACGTATTTTTATTATTACGTGACGTCAGTTTTTTATTATATTATTTACTTATATTAATCACTTTAAGTACACATTTATCTATTATAGGTAACAACGTAACATTAGTCTTACAAATTTATGTCTTGAGATTACACCTTTCGTGAAATCTGTTGTTTTTTTCGCAATACATTTTGCTTTTCACTTTTAGAGTTTGGCGTCTATTATATTGCTGTACTCTGAATTTTTGTGTAAATATCAGTATAGACTTTCTTTATAAATTCTGTAAATATATAAATTGATGGACTGCTATGGTGAAATTTTTAGTTGGAATGGATGTGCAATTATTCACAAGCGTTTGTACTCCTCTGTAAACTGACTATCATGGCAGCCCATAATCGTAGGGGAAATTTAGCATGATTTAAATTTATTTTATTTTTTCGGGGGGGGGTTATTTTATTTTATTTTTATTTAGCATGATTTAAATTTAGTTTATTTTTTCGGAGGGTTATTTTATTTTATTTTTTTTTTACCTTCAAACATTTTTTACCTCGATTCGTGCGCACATCCGTTGGTTGTAAATAACGCGTATTTCTTGGTAACGTGGGAAATATTTTTCTTCTGGCCCTATAAATCGTCATCTTCACTGCAGCCACATCATTCACTTAAAAACTGTTTCACTTTTTGCGGGTAACGAATAAAATATTTTTGACCACCTTTTACTAGTGTCACTTTCTGCATTCCTTTTAGCACCAGGTTTAATAGTCTCTTCTGCAGCCCATCTGGTTCAGTGAACCGTCTTTCCTCACGACGGTTCCTCTTTCCTACTCTTCCTTCACAACCACGCTTGGTACATCTCTACTTGACTTCACCACTTAACATAACTCCGGATTTATGAAATGAAAACTTTCCTTCGACAAGTAAATAATTTTTGATTTCACTCTCCATACTGTACGTTGTTCACGTATGACTGACATAAAGAAAACTGATCGATTTAGTTTGTCCAACTGACCTTCTGCGGAAATATTTTGATAAAAGAAATATCCAGTGGGCAACTGCTGCCCTGTTCTACTGAATCGTTAAATCGTTAAGTTGTGCTGTGTCAGAAAAATGGATGCGTTAATCCGAGTGTAGTCGTCTCATCAATTAGGGGAAAACCACCTAGTCGATTGCAGTTGTCCACCGCTGCATGGTTTTTCGATTTCCTGTATTCTTGGCGTATTCCTTTTCCGCCGTTCGTATTAAAAATTTTGTTAAAAAAACAGTTGATACGGTTTGTAGAATTTTATGCCTGTATCCTTTGAAGTTTCACTTTTCCCCGAAGGTAGAGGTAAGAAGAAAGGGTCTATACCGCCATTCTCTGTGACTCCGACTTCTGCCATCTCAACCTGACACCCCCGCCTCATCGCGGCCTGGGGATGAACGGATATATCGGCTGGATTGGGGCTGATTGACGCCGAGCTAAGATGGGTGGGGCTGTAACGGTAGCCCGGGTTTCAGCTGCACTAGGAAAGCACCCCCTGTCCCAGTGGTCCCAGTCAAGATCATGTGCAGTAAACCCTAGTGGAAGAAGAAGTCTGCACGAGGCGTCTCCTGGTCTGGTGGGGGAGGGCCGTTCAGAGTATGTTCCACGTGGTTGGCTGAACACCGCCGGGTGGGCTTGGGACTATAGCCCCTGGGAGTTGTAGACTGGAGCTACACCGCTGATTACCGGTAGCTCCTTCGCCTTCCGAGACTCTCACCCTGGCGCACGCTGCCTTTCGGGGTAGGGGGGGCTACCCGATTTTCGGCGGTATGAGAGCTGATAATTATTATAACCAAACAAAACGTGCGCCCAGAGCTAGGGAGCGCGACCCGATTTAGGGTGTGTGTCACCGGCGCTCTCGGTGGTCAGAGACGTGAGCACCTGACTCGAGTTTGGTGCTGCCCCTATCGGCCGCTTGTCTGAGTATCAAAACACCGCCTCCACAAGACTCCCGCTGGGCAACACTATTTCTTGTATCAACAGTTTACGCTTCTACATCCGACAGGGGCGAAGTGTGTTGTCTCCTTGCGATCGGAGGGTTCCAGCCGCTCGTTGACGTATTCAGTTGATGGAGGGACATTTTCTTGCCCTTTCCTGGGAAGCGTACGTGGTTTGTCGGTCGGATGGTCATAGGGGGTAAAAGCGGCCCTATTGGAACTGAGGTAAGAGGCTTCACCTCAAGTTGCAGTGGTATGCTCCAGCCCACCCTCCACAGTACATAGATTTACTTTTCAATAATCTATTTATATCAATTCATACGTATAGTAGAGTCACATTGCTTGTTTGTTATAATTACAGCTAACATCCCATCCCATAGCCGCCTTGAGACCTGTTCTATTGGTTTATCCTCCAAGATCAACAATTCTACAATTCAGTAGGCAGTTTCATTTGAAGGCTATGACTTTGCTATTTTTAGAAGATATGTTAGACGTTCCTACCTTACACAAAATATTCTTGTCTCATGTAATAAACTATAATAGCCTATCCAATTATAATAAGTACGGTTGTCAACTGTACTCTTTTACATACTACGCGGAATCGATATTTTATTAATGTTTTATAGGCGAAATCAATTCTGTGTATTATTAGGTCACTAGAGGTATACACGTGCGACAAGACACGTGGAACTGGACGTAGGGAGATGTGTTATGGTCAAGAAACTAGTTTCTGTGTGTCGAACCTACGAAAGCAAAAAACTATTGGATGAACGCCAGATTTGAACGAGTCGAGGACGAGTGGTTCCTTATTGTTGAATTTTTTGCGAATAACTGCGTTTCTGGATATAGTGTACTTCAAAATGCCCTTTTCTACTTCAATGTTACGCACTTGCGCAGAAATATAGACACTTTACAGTGATTTTAAAATATATATATTGCTGAAATAGATGAAAATCTTGTGACTGTAAACAAACAAAATTATTTCAAAAAGATTTTTGTATGTGTGTGACTGCTTGTATATGAACATGCGTATGCTGTTTGTATGGATGTTTGTGCGGTTACGAGTCTGTCAAACCTTTGAACGAATTTTTTTATAATTTATTGGAGATTTGTAATCTGTTCGACTAAGCGAACATTTAACAAATTGGCTGACAACACACACAGGATTATGAAGAGCTGACCATTGACAGCGCTTCTTGTTTTTGATAATAGATTAAAGAGGTACACAAAATACAAAACTAAATGATAAAACATGTAAACAAATGAACAAAAATCACTTCCACTTCCTGCTGGCATGATACAATAAGTTCAAATATTAAACACTGGGCCCATAAGGCACATATACAGGTTGACATTAACACGTATGAATGACACGAATACAAAAACATACAGAACAGATATCACAGACAGTACAATACAGAAAATACATAGAATACATTATTAGTTAAACCTGAATGGTAAGTATAATAGTTTGTGTCTTTTTAGTCTATAAATATCTTCACTGTTGTCTAACAAGTTAATTGCCAGGTGGTTAGGATGCTGTTCTAGTTTGGAGATGTGAGTCCTGCAGAGGCGCATGATTTCTTCTCTCACGGTTGGAACTTTGAGGTCGCGGTGTATAGAGTTGTTGGAGACAAACCATGGAGCGTCGACTATTGATCTCAAAGTTTCGGACTGAAAGCGCAGGATAATCTCAATATTACCTGTACTAGCAGTAACCCAAAGTTGAATACCATAAGTCCATACCTATTTAAGAACTGCTTTATAGATCAATAGTTTGTTGACGAGACTTAACCGTGATTTTCTTCCTATCAGCCAATAGATGTTTCTGACCTTGTGATTAAGTTCAATCTTCTTAGATGTTATATGTTTATTCCGTGTTAGTCTCCTGTCCATATGCATCCCAAGTTACTTAGCACTTTCAGCTTGCGGTACTGGTTGACCGTTAATTGTTACTGGAGGGCAGTTTGCCTTACGTGTGGTGAAGGTAACGTGGACTGACTTGGATGAATTGATTTTTATGGGCCATTTATCAAGCCATAACTGAACGCTGTTTAATGATTCTTGTAGTATAAGAGATGCTATTGAGGGGTCAGAGTGTGTCGCTAGGATTGCTGTGTCATCTTTTAACGGTTTTGAATACTGACTTGAAATTTGGTACACATATTCTGCTCAAGTAGATAATAGTTTTGAGCTTTTATGTTTAATAGTTTCTTAAAGTGAAGGGGATTGGAGGAGAAAAGTCAAATCTTTTTACTTTTCGACGTTTACAGGTTTAAATATATTTTTAAGCACTATTTAATGTTTTCTATCAGAAGTATAGAATCGGTATAAAAATTATTTTTATATGAAATAATTAGTGTGATTGTTGATCGAGGTAAGAAAATTAAATCTAAAGTGCACCTATAATGTTATAGGCCTATATGGTTCTCAAGTTTCGGGGAATCCAATTTCTTAATAATTTTTATTTTTAATACCTGCTTGAAAGATGCAGTAACGGGATTAATTGTGAATGAAGCGTTTCCATAAAATTGCATCGTATTTTGCAATTTGTGCATTTAAATTATTAATATTGTTTCAAAAATTAATTTTTTCTCTGAACAAAATAGTCTATACATTATTAACAATCCATCTCGCAACAAAGTCTATCTTCAAATGTAGGCAAATTTGTGGACAACTGAACACCTATTATTAAGAAATTATAATATGCCTAACTTAGGCTCGGTAAACATAAATCAGTTCAGGTGTAACGCGGGAAGGAGAGGTCTCAAAGAAAACGCAGGACGGGGAATCGATTACTATTTTTTCATGTTATAATGCACGGTGGCGGATTTTGGGTTCTGACACACAGGAACGTAAGTCGTAAGCCGGCAAAAGAAATGAAAATTGCTGCAAGATACCAAGAGAGCAAACAGGCAGCGGAACGAAGACGGTTAACTGGAATTGTGGCAGGTATTGTGTACGACGTTCTGGAAGAGACGGGCGATCGGTTGCTGTGACGGCGAAACAACCAGTGTGACGTGATGTGACAATGACGACGACGACGACGACGATGACGACATGAACACGTTTGCAAACCTTATGAAACTATTGTAGCACCGTGACAAATATTTTAACATTGGAAATGTTTATAAGGACGTGTCGCACATTTGCGGCCGATCGCTGGTGCGTTATCGAAAATGGGAACCGGTGAGTTTCCATAGAAACTACTTCTTTGTTGTCAAAACGTAGTACACATAGGCTACAAAACTTAGCTTATGAATGCGACTACATTTAACTTATAATCTATACATTGGTAAATGAAGAATGAATTCACTGATTGGTGAATGAAGAATGAATTCATTGATTGGTGAATGAACATAAATATATATATTTTTTAGATTTATTGAAGCATTTTCAATGCCCTTCTCTGTGCATTGCATTTGTGCAATGCCTGTAAATTTTTCTACAGTTTTTAAGAACAAATTAGCTCTGTAGTTACATGATCTAGACAGTAGGTGTGCTCGAAGAACGCGTTAATGTTGTCACAATATAGACTTTATTGCAAGATATCGTTTTCTGTAATTTTATTACCAGAAAAACTTTTAACTAAAACGTTTTGGACTGTTAACTCGATTGTAATCCACAGCAGTTTGTAGGCACAAAAAGACTGGTATATCCTGTCGATACTTTTTCACTGAAACGATATTATAAAACATATCGCGAGCCCTGCTTTATTATTAATTATTATTATTATTATATTTATTATTAATATTATTTATACATGTATAATCTGAATAATTATATATATATATATATATATATATATATATAAATAAAATTCAAAGTCTGAGGATTTATGGGTACTGAATACAAATCCACACCGTTACACCGATTGCCACCAAATTTTGTACAGGCAACCTTTGACACAAGGCGCAAAATACTGTCTAACTTGGAATTAGATATTTTGCCCCGTTCGCACGATTTAGGCCCTTTAAATGATGCCTTTTCGTTGACTCGTATAAAGATGTCAACAACACCATAGAGACCAGAATTAATTACCATAGTAACAAGTAAATAAACAAATGATATTTAGCTGCATCGGAACTGTACCTTTATGCGTTCCTGCAGTTTTTAATACTTTTAATATGCGATTGTGTATATATATTGCGACAGTACAAATAAGTGATGTACTGAGCATGAAATATAAAAATTTAAATTTACTTAATAAACTGTAAATAAGTAATAATATATTAGAAATAAGCATGTTATGGATTGCAAGCTTGACTCAGACAAAAATATGAACAGGTGTTTCGACCTGAATCAACGTGCACACACACACAAATGTAACTGAAAGTGTGTACACCAGTATTTTTTTCTAGTGTGTGTGAACGCAGGTCTATGCAGGCAAGTTTGCCACCCTAGTATGAATAACTGCACAATGACTGTTTTTCCGTAATTATTCATAAACTAGAATTAAGAATTAAAATCCAAAAGCACTATAAAATGTAAATAAATTTAATAAATACTGTGTGCGAAAACCACGCGAAAGTGACACGCCGTACAAGTGCAATAGTGAAATAACTGTGTACAAATCAAAAGGGTTAAGTTGCAATGTCCAAAATTACAATGAACATGTGTTGTAAAATTAGTTATAAGATAAGTATAAAAAAATACTTACAGGACTCTGCAATTCGCAGAAATATAAAAAATAGTGAATTTGACAAAGAGTGGGGGAACTGACGCCAAAGACAGTTTCTAACATGTCGATTTTGTATCACTGAAGGGTGTCGACTAAGACATGGGTATAAATAGGACACGCAAGCTTCAGTGGTTCTCTTTCTTGAATCATCCACGATGCAGCGGGAGCTTATGCCCGTCAGCACGGCATATTTATTAATATTTTTATAAACAGTTTAAATTGCCAGTTATGCACAAATACGTAACCAAGCTATAAGACAAACATTGTAATTAATAACAGCACTACTGAAGAAGTTCCATAGCGATACGACGCTGGACAAGAGAAGAAGTTCTATAGCGATACGACGCTGGACAAGAGAAGAAGTTCCATAGCGATACGACGCTGGACAAGAGAAGCAGTTCCATAGCGATACGACGCTGGACAAGAGAAGAGGACGAGAGAGAAGAGAGACAGCCGACGCTGGAGGCGAGACGAAGACGAACACCGATGGAACAAAAAATGATCGAGTATGATTGACGACAATAAGGTGATAGACAACTTATTCATATCTTAATCATACACAGTATACAAAGACAGTTAAAGACATTAATATTTTATTTAAAAATAAGAGTAATATTTCTTGTATAGTAGAGCTAAAAAATCATAGATGTTTTAGAAATACGAGTAACGTAACAAGAGCTCAAATTAATATGATATAAAATGATTACAAAGAATATAAATAAAAACAATTAGTATTTGAGAAAACAGTACTGAGAAGTAATAACTATTAATCTTTTGAGTACGTACCATATATAGAAAAAAGATTTAAAAATTGATTTTGAAACATATTAATAGACTGAGTAGTCTAAAAATGAGATTTTTCTTTTATATACTATTTAGTAGCATAGAATGTTTAGTTAGTAAGGATGTATATATCTTAAGCCTTACGGCATTATAACAAATAATAACTAATGTTTTTTAAATCGAAGTCAGTGCCATGTGCACATATTTTTTTATAGTATCAAATAAATTTTAATTACTGTTTCAAGTTCCGTAGAGTTCTTATTGCAGATACACCTGACCCCCTATTTAAATGTTATATGTTTAAAGAATTTGTCAATCTTGAACGTGAGACCGTTCACACCTATTTATGTAACGTAACGTTGTTTAAATTTGGTGCTCCAAGATCGAAGGACTCCACAAATTTAAATTAAATTAAATTTGCCAAATTGTCACGTTATATAAATTTGTCGCCCTGGACGTGAGGCATGAGACGCCTAAATTTACATACAAAAATTTGTACACATACCATATAATATTATGCAACTTTTGCAAGGTTGTAATGTTGCAATATATATATATATATATATATTTTGTAATTATCTTAAAAGATTACAACATTTATGTTTATACGTATTTCTTATGAAGCAATGAATAAGTAATGAAATATATTAAATACTACTACTAAAGATGTCAACAACACCATGGAGAAAAGAATTAATTACCATAGTAACAAATAAATAAACAAAAGCTATTTAGCGGCTTCGGAACTGTACATTAATCCATTCCTGCAGTACGTTTCGACGTTTTATATAATATGCGATTGTATCGATATATTACGATGTGGAAAAGAAGTGTACTAATTGTAAATTGTCCTATTACTTAATGCAAAGCGAAAATACGTGTTGTTTTCATTTGTGAGGTTAGGTGACAACGGTTTTTGGTTTTCATTTTTATGCTAAAATAAATAAAAGCCATGGATGAGGAAAACATAACGTTTAATGTGTTATACAATGCTTCTAACACGGTAACCCTTAAAATAAAGAATTTTGCGTTTTTTATTTAACAGGTACTTTATAAATATCTCCAAAGGCTTTATAAACGGGTACTTTTAAATATCCAAAGGCTGTTGCACCAACATAATAATTTAGTACAACTTAAAATAGTACAAGTGTTGAAAACAGCTTTGGAGAGAATTTGACTAATGAGTACAAAATTGTTATACGAGCTGACAGAACGCCAAATAGACATAGACAATAAAAATTATATTAAAATACTTATTAAAAGTCAAATATTCGCGTGCGAAGCCGCGGGCAATAGCTAGTATTTTATACAGATAAAACACAATTCATTTGCAAGTATTTATACTACGATTTGCTTATGTGAATTACAGGCTTGAAGTCTCTCTAACCTAGTTCACGGACTGGATGCTCGTGTCGCGTCCAGACAAAGTACTAATTTTTTGCTTGCCTTTCCCTTTTACAAAGTGGCATAAATATGAGGGCTATTTTTTTTTTCCAACCTCTGATAGACCAATAAACAGACACATGAATGACATCAATCATTTTATTATACACAAAAGTTTCATATATATGTGAACTACTTTTCTACATAGTCACCACCATTGTTGAGGCACTTATCATAGCAAGGCACCAACTATTCTATGCCCATGTTGTAGAATGTTTGCTCCTGAGTAGTCAGCCTATCTGCCAGACTGGACTTTAACTCATCATTGGAGTCAAACCGCTGCCCACCTAACCACTTTTTCAAGTCAGTGAACAAATCGTAGTCACTTGGTGCGAAGTCTGGGCTATAAGTTGGGTGATACTGATGCACCCATTCTTCGAGTCTTGTAAACATCTGTGAGTTGTTTGGGAACCCACCGAACACAGAGTTTCCTATACCCAAGCTTCTGAGTAAGAATATCACAAAGAGCAGACCTAGAAATTTCATGAAAATCAGCAGAATGTTCGGTAATTGTGAAACGACGGGGCTCTTGAACCATCTTGTTTACCGTTTCAACAACATCATCAGTAGCCACGGACTTTTTTCCTTGCCCTCCTTCATCATGAACATCAATTCGCCCTTCTTTAAATTTTCGACACCATTCCCGAACTGAACCATTACTCATCACATTTTCTCCATACACATTACACAACCTTCGATGAATTTCTGCAGCACTATGACCTTCAGCTTGAAGAAATCTAATAACAGATCACATCTCACACTTGGAGGCAATTTCAATGCCACAATTAAACTGTCGTCACCACAGTAATAGACAAAATAACTATAAAACCAGTGTTTATGTTAGAACAAAGCCTCAAAAACATTAATCAACAATCAGATTGTTGCTATAACAACAGAACCAGGTTTGCCAGCTCATCGGAGGTTGAAAAAAAAAATAGCCCTCGTAACTGAATTCTTTTTAATTGAAGCTGATTGTTTCAGTGTTGTCCAGTCGTAATGACGCAGGTATTTCCCAAAAGCGAATTGTTTGCGGATTATTTATCATGGGACGATGGTCCGTAGAAGATCGAGTTTTTCCAACGGGATCGTTTATTAAGCAAACTCAGTTGCAACAGCTACTCAGCGTGAGTTTCGGAGACAGCTTAATTTACGAGATGCAACGTGTGTTGACGCTACATTATTGTGCATCAAAAAAAGCGACGTCAAGAGGCGGTGAGTGTGACATTGAAAACTGTCTGGTGGTCGTCCAAGGCCACACTATACTACAGTATACAAGGCCACACTGTAGTATAGTGTGGCCTTGGGTCGTCCCATGTCACTCCGTACACCGACAACGTACGCAAGTTGCTGCGTAGAGAAGCTCGACGTGGTCAGGTTGACACCATTGAACAATTAAGTCCGGAATGTTAGGTTTAATGTCTGATCATTTCGATATTGTGTCACTCGCGACATCAAGTTTATTTCTTAACTTTGCCAACCTCGGCTCTGTCTTTCCAGCCACACGTGTCGAAATCCAGCTACTTACCCGTAAAATCAGCTACACGGAAAAAAACATTTTGCTTAGATACAGTGCTTGTACGCGAGATACAGTGCTTAAATATTGACTATAACAGCGCGATCATTTCTGCGTTGATGCGGTGCTCTAGTCACTTCGGCTACAGATCTGCTACACGCCATAATTTAAAGACATTATTAAAGCCAATAGTTTGAAATTACTTTTACAATTACAATTAGTTTGAACAACAAAAAATACTGGACATGTTTTAAGATTACAAGTTGCTGTGTAGAGAGTGATTGTGTTGGGAGCGGGAGGGGGAGGGGAAAGATAGGGGGAGTGAGAGGGGAAGATAGGGGAGGGGAGATATGGAGGAGGGGTGGAGATGTGGTGGGGGAGAGAGAGAGAGAGCGAGAGAGAGGCTAGGATTGGCTTTTAAGAAGGCGTTTTGATTAAGAGAAATTCGATTATGCTTGATTATTACTTGATATCTGATCAGAGTTATTTTTCATTAAGAATGGTTTTCCAAACAAGCAGACCTGTCGAAATTGGAAACGACGATTTTGCCAGTTCTTACCCGGTCAATGGCTCCCCGCACTTCTACTTAGTCGCAACTGACCAAATCCGTGGCTACTAGTAAAAACACTACTGTTCTGCACTTCTACGAAGTTTTAATTTCTGTAGCTTTTTCATTTGTGCGAATAACTTTCTTCCAATGATTTTGTTAGGTTAGGTGAGGTTAATTTGGGTTGGTTCCTCCTATTTTAGGTCTGTTACATTGGTGTAAATTTTGGTGTCTACAAGTAACATAGAGGTTTATGAACTTAGTGTGCAATGGTAAAGTAGATGTTTTTTTTTTTAAGGCGATTTAATTACGGCTTGCGCCGCCTCTCGCTTGCTTCCTACCTTCCACTGGCGCCGGTCTAAACAGTCCTCTTCTGTAAGTCCTCTTCCATTCATTGCATCTTCGACGTCCATTTTGCATGAATGTTTAGGTCTTTCTTTTTTTCTTCTAGCGGGTGGAGACTATTCCCATACCTTCCTTGGCCATCTCTCATCCGACATTCTTTTTAGGTGTCCAAACCAATTCAGTCTTCTTCCTTCTTTTGTTTCTATAATGTCAAGGTCGATTCCCATTGCTTGTCTTATCTCTACATTTCTCACTCTTGTTAGTCTACAGCACCTCCGCCAGTAATCCATCTCCATAGCTCTTATTATGGATTTATTTCTTTTATTAATTTCCCACAGTTCTGCTCCATATTGGCATATACTTTCGACTATAGTTTTATACATTCTGATTTTATTGTTTTTTGTTATTCGTGGACTCCAAAGCAGACTGTTTAATTGTTTTGTTGCAAGTAGTTCTAATATAGATATTACAATGCGATAGAGATGTTATGAACGAGATGTCCTAGCAATTGTTGAGTTATGAAGCTATACTTTGTTCAACGAGTGTTTGCAGAAAATGTTGGCCTATTACGACACTGGCGAATGGTAGAGGCCGGTTCACAGGCGGACGTGCGGGGTGCGCACGGACTACCGAGCATCTAATAAATTGATGTTTTGTGATCGGTGGACGTTAGTATTAATAAGCCTCCGAGGGAAACGTCAAGCCCTCCACCTTGTCGGAGGTCACTCTTTTTATGCTAGGGGAAAGAGGCTTCCACAGGGCTAGATCACATAAACCTGTGGTACGGAGAACCCCGGACTAAAATTATAACATAGGCAGGCCCATTTGCTATCACAATACTAAAATCTACAATGAAATTAATTATAAAATAAGCCTATTTGCTATGATAATACTAACATGCCATTTACTACAGTATTTACATCAGCCTATCTACTACAGTATGTACGTACATTGGGCTATTTACAACAATGGAAACTACGTTTATTCCAATTCCATAGCTAAGTCGGGGTCACTGCTAGTGTCATCATTACCAACATTTATAATCAAAGGGCCACTCTTCTCCATTTCTTCTATTAAGTTGTCCAATTCCCACAGTTTCGCCTCTTCTTTCTTTACGTGCTCTATACACTTCTTCCAGTCTTCTTCAGTTACTTTTTCCACCCCTTCTTCCAACAGCCGTTTTACATCTACAAGCTTAAATGTTGTGTTGTTAGCCGCAACATGATTTTTCACTTGAGCCCAGATCAACTCGATGGGATTTAACTCACAGTGATAGGGGGGTAATCTCAATACTGTCTTGTTTTCCTTCTTGGCCATCTCATCAATAACATATTTGTCGTAATTTCCTTTTTCTTGTTCTACTATATAAAGAAGTTCTTTCTTTAGATAACTACTATCAGCAATAAAACCTTTTTGTTTTAACCAATTTGCTATTTCATTTTCAATTTGTTCGGAATTTTTTCACACTTTACTGAATGATATGGTGCGTTATCTAACACCACAACAGAGTTATCTTCCAGGGAAGGTAGGAGTTCTCGAAAGTAATCTTCAAATACATTCCCGGTCATTTCTTCGTGATAGTCGGCAGTAGACTTTGATTGGAACACCATTAATCCATCTTTCAAAAAGCCCTCTTCACAGCCCATATGCACAACTATCAGGCGGCTCCCTTTCCCCTTCGGACTTCGAAGTCCTGTCGACAGACCTTTCAAAAACGCATCTTTCGGCGACTTAATAGTTTTATCTTGCCAAACCTTATTTTTGACATGGCCTTCATTTACCCAAGTTTCGTCTTGATAGTAAATTTTACGGCCTTCTTCACGAAACTGTTTAATTTTGCGTAGGTAATTCCGTCGCCATACAACTATATCATCCCTGTCACAGATAAACATGTTACGTCTTCTTTCATGAAATTTAAAATTCAATGATTTTAACCGTTTATATAGCGTAGACCGTTTGAAATCCGGCAAGTCTTTATCGTTGTTAACTGCACTCAAAATTTTATTTATTGTCGGTTGTTCATTTTTGAAAAAAAATTCGTGAACTTTTCTCTTAATAGCACATTTTGTAAATTCGTCCAATTTATCTACTGCCGCTACTCTAGATTTTTTATTTTTTGGTGCACTCAAGCCTAACGTTTTGTTTTTCAAATATACATTAATAACACTATAAACACTCCGCTTGCTAACACCGGTCATTTCAGCAACTTTTTCCATGGCCTTGTCCTTTTTTATAGTAGGATTCTCTGTACTTCAATGTTTAAAATTATTCACTATACACAACCTCTTAGCACTATGTATAACTTTGCCGCGTTTGTTCCTTGCTATTGGGGAAAGAGTCTCCATACTGTACAGTTTTAGTCCAAGCAATTAATAGTAACTAAACAGTAAAAACAGACCCAAATGACACGTTATTCAACGGTGAAAACAGGGAAGGAACTGATCTTCAGTAGATTTACGCACAGTACCTACAGAACGTGACGAACAGGGAATATGAGTTGGCGGACTGCTGTGAAACGGGCGTTGGAATGTTACCGATAACAATAGAATCCGACCCTCGTCAACGTCATTCGCGTGAAATATTTTCTGCAAACACTCGGTGAACAAAGTATAGTAATAGTGTGACTAAATGTGCTACTGTTGCTGTTACGTGATTACAAGTTTTGTTAAGCGGCGGACCCACATGTGACATCCTATTACCTGCAAGCGAAGCAAGCAGAAACGCCTTTTTTAAAGAGCCAAGCGTTGCGATCTGATGCTTCAGTGTCTACAACACGTAAGTGATGTTTCTAGAGACGAGCAAATTGGTAGGCGGCTGAAGCCGAGCGCAGAGGTTCTAGCAAAAAAACATCTGAATAGAGTACAGTCATCGGAGATGAGATTCTTGCGATCTGTTAAAGGGTGCACTCGAAGAGGTAGAATCTACAATAAAGACATTCTTAAAAAGTTGAACATTTTTAATAGCTAAGATCGTATTGCGGAAAACAATAAGAGATGGAGTGCTCATCCGAATAAGGTGCCAGATGGCAGGTTGCGTAAGGGAGTTTGGCAGTACACGCCTCTTGGGCAACGAAGTATAGGAAGACGAAGGAAACGTTGCTGAAGTGTGTGTGTGTGTGTGTGTGTGTGTGTGTGTGTGTGTGTGTGTGTGTGTGTGTGTGTGTGTGTGTGTGTGTGTGTGTGTGTGTGTGTGTGTGTGTGTGTGTGTGTGTGTGTGTAATACATTTAATATTTATAAATAATTTACTTCAAGATATACCTTTTTTTCTTATTAGGAACATGTTTCGGGTACTATCTTGTACCCATCCTCAGCGTTCCGGTTTTTTTGTCTGGTGAAGTACATATGTGTTGTTGGTTGACTATTATTATTGTGGCTTCCTGTTGGCTTATGGTATTTCAAATTGGTTTTATTGTGTGTGATTGTGGTGTATGTGTTAGTTTTTTGTGTATTTTCAATGTTGAGTGCTTTGAATATTGGGTCATGTTTTGTATTGATTTGTATTTGTTCAGGTATTAGTTTGTTTTCTGTTTTATGTTTGTATATTTGTAAATTTTCCCAAATGTTCATTATGGTGCCTTTTGTGTGGTAAATGTTTTATTAGTGTTACATTGGTTATGTCTGGGAATTCATGTCATAAATACAATTTAGCCACACATGCAATAAACACAGGACTAAGCGAACATTGACAAATTGTCTGACAATACACATACAGGATTATGAAGAGCTGACCATTGACAGCTCTTCTTGTTTTTTTGTTAACAGATTAAAGAGATACACAAATTACAAGACTAAATGATAAAAACATGTAAACAGATGAACAGAAATCACTTCCACTTGCTGCTGGAATGATACAATAAGTTTAAAATGTTAAACACTGGGCCTATAAGACAATTTGGAATCAATTTGGAAGACAAAAATAATGTGACTGTGTATGAAATGTGTGTATAAGTGTATAGCAATTACTATCAATAATGACTACTAAAAATATAGTAATTATGGTAACTATTGTGTTATAGTCCACAATTACGACTATTATGATAAGTAACATTTTTATAGCACAGACCTAGAATATTTGTTACAAATTGTTTTTCCTTTCCTTGATAACAGTTTCGTATTAAGCTATTTTCGTATTCTGCACCTATCTAAAGGTCTGTACGTACGCGAATGTGAATTTTTTAGCGTTATATTACTTTAGTTCACTTTACGTAATTATATGTTAACATTTTTTAGGTCATTTGTTTAGGGCATTTGATAAATAAAATCCATATGCGTATTTGAATTGCCTTTTTGATGACAACTGGAAATTCGAGATTTTTACTTCAGCATTCAGCACTTTTTTAGATTAACAAAAACGACTCTTAAGTGTTCTAATTTTTTCTGCACTAAAAGATTGGTTATGCTGTGTTTTGTTATACATCATAGTTTACACACAGTGTTAACAAAACATAAAAACCCCTATTGTTGCTTTAAAAAAATTCAGTAATTCTGAAGCAGCGCAAAGACGTAGAGAGAATCACAGTTATAGCATTAATTATATTATACAAATACGTAAACAACAATTGTATCGATTAAAGAAGATGGGAAGAGAAGTAATAAAGACAAATATAGCCCACAGTAGACAAAACAACAGACATTACTTTACGTTGGAATTTTTGTCACTTTATTAAGAACTTCGCGAACAAGTTGCAGAATATCTAGTTTGATTTTACGCGCGCGTGTGAATGTGCCCGTGTTGACATCCTCCAAACGAAACCGGTATCTTGATAAGGATATTTATGTCCACGGTTAACAGCGTTATTTAAAAAACCCGTACCCACGTGCGGCGTGCGAGTTTGGGGCAAACAAAAAATGTCGTCCAATATCCATTATGACAGAATAAAACGCGCAGCGCCTGCTTACGCCAAGTGACAAAAAAAAATAAAACAACTGGATCTTTTCGGTTAAGTGGCAGCATGCAGTGACCAATTACTCTACGTATATAGCAATCGCCAGTAACAACGCATTTCCCCCTCCACACGTAGCGATAACCAGGCGACAGTTTGTATTTTTATTTTCATCTTGACATTTTTTTTATTTATATTTTTTATATTTATTATTATATTTATATAAAATGGTGCTCACACACTTCTCGCATGTATGAATTCCAATCCATGCATGTGGAGTGATTCATTTCTAACTCATCTTGACAGTATTGCCCAGTTGTGTACTTGTTACTCCAACAGTAAGTGAAGTGTACGATTGTGCGGAAATCTAATCGAGAATTATTTAGTAATGTATTCTGTCGCACTTGTTTGGATTCCCGACAGTCCTTTTTAGAACATACCCAACGGTCTTTACCTGTCGTATACAGTTTCATTTGATCGTCGTTCGTACAAATTCTTGGGTTATGTAAAATATTTTTGTCTCTTAGAAACTGTATCGCTGAATCTTTGTCGGGAGTCTGTGCTGTTAACTGAAGGAAATTCATGATACGCAACGATACTACTACACTTGCGACTGCGGTATACAGAGTCACAGGGCACGCTGTCACCATGGAATGGTTGCAAAATGCGTTGGAGGGTAAAATGCGTTGATACTGGCGATTGCTACGCAGAGTAATTGCTCACTGCATGCTGCCACTTAACCGAAAATATCGAAACAACTTTGTTGAGTAACTGGAAACTTTAACGGAAAATTCTACAACTCTTTTTGTTGTGAAAAACGTTACTGTTTATTTATACTATTTCAATTCTTTGTTTAATCCTTTGTGTAAAAACATCCACGTGCCAAATCTGAAATGCTATTGGTCAGAGGCGTTTGACACTGTTCACACAGTAATGTGTTACATGCATGTGAGAGTTATCTTACCACGGGTAACGTCGCTTTAAGACTTCCCCCTTGTCACTGTGTTCTGAGTCCTATTGAATTAATATGGAGCCAGTTGAAAGGATATGTTGATATAAAGCAACTGATAGAGAAGGAGGTAAATGAAACGACAGCAGACAAGTGACGTCACTGTGTCAAGCGTATAATTAAGGAAGAAGATAAGCTCTGGGACTAAGCCCGACATTACCGACGTCGTTGTGGACAGTCTTATCAACAGTAACGCTGATTCAAGTGACGGTACAAGTTCCGACACAGATATGGAAGGCACTGAATTACTCTCTGATAGCAACTGATAAATACAGTACACTGGTAACTATCACAGCTTCTATTTTAGTTTTTAAATAAACTTTACTTTTTTGTTTTGTTGCGATTTTTAAACGGTTATAATAAAACATTAACCGTTGCAAAATATTTCACTGTCTGTCTGGCACCGTCACACAAATTTTACTTTGGTCAGGACAAATTACAGTAATTACAGTACAATAAACATGTGTTTATACAGTGAAGTACAGTACAATTTTATATTCCTGTACTCCTTCTGTCAGAGTGACACGCCTCTAATTTAAACAGCTAATAGAGTTTCATATGTGCCACGCCTGTTTGTTTACATCAGGATTAAACTAAGAACGGAAATAGTATACATACAACAGTATATAGTATATATACTCTCTCAGACTCAAAATCAGGAAGGCTGAACATGGGAACACAATGCTTCCGGAAACATGTTCCAAATAAGGAGAAAATATCTTGAGGTTAATTCATTATAAATATTATATATATATATATATTACATTTAATATTTATAAATAAATTTACTTCAAGATATACCTTTTTTTTCCTTATTAGGAACGTGTTTCGGGTACTATCTTGTACCCATCCTCAGCCTACCGGTTTTTTTGTCTGGTGAAGTACATATGTGTTGTTGGTTGACTATTATTATTGTGGCTTCCTGTTGGCTTATGGTATTTCAAATTGGTTTTATTGTGTGTGATTGTGGTGTATGTGTTAGTTTCTTGTGTATTTTCAATGTTGAGTGCTTTGAATATTGTGCCATGTTTTGTATTGATTTGTATTTGTTCAGGTATTAGTTTGTTTTCTGTTTTATGTTTGTATATTTGTAAATTTTCCAAATGTTCATTATGGTGCCTTTGTGTGGTATATGTTTTATTAGTGTTACATTGGTTATGTCTGGGAATTCATGTCCTGTGTTTATTGCATGTGTGGCTAAATTGGATTTATATATTTCTGGTTTTTTGTATGCTGTTTTTTTTTCAGCTGTTTTTTTTAAACGTTATTTTGAACACCTAATACCTGAACAAATACAAATCAATACAAAACATGACACAATATTCAAAGCACTCAACATTGAAAACACACAAAAAACTAACACATACACCACAATCACACACAATAAAACCAATTTGAAATACCATAAGCCAACAGGAAGCCACAATAATAATAGTCAACCAACAACACATATGTACTTCACCAGACAAAAAAACCGGAAGGCTGAGGATGGGTACAAGATAGTACCCGAAACATGTTCCTAATAAGGAAAAAAAGGTATATCTTGAAGTAAATTTATTTATAAATATTAAATGTATTATATACATCAAGAAACGGACTGTAGCAGAAAGTGATTGAATATATATATACATATATATAGTATACGTGCTTTACGGGAAAACATATTTACAGTCCACTCACACAGTTTATTGGAAAATCTTAAACAGTGTTCGCAGAAGATGGTGTCAAACTTGAGGAAATGATTCTACTCATTAAACTGAAGAACAGTGTCCAATAAACATAACACCTAAAAAATGTTTCGTCTTCCATCTGTACGTATATAAAAAAAATTACTGCAGAACGAAATAAAATTTGTTGTTGAAATTTTGTATGTACAGAACGTTTGCCTTGTCATAAAAGTACAAAAGAAACAAAGTATTATCTTAAACATTTTTACTTCCATGTTCCTTAAAGAAATGGAAGTATGATGATGGCAAAAAAAATCGAGTTCGAGATTATTGCAGATTCTGATTGTACTACACTCAAAACATGAAAAAAAGTCATTTTTCGAAAAGTGTGTGTGTGTGTGTGTGTGTGTGTCTATTGTGTCTGTCTGTCTGTCTATCTGTAGTTTTTTTTCTATGGCAAACGATAACAGCCGCAAATTCAAACTGAATCAAATACGTTGTTGCATACAGCCCTGATTTGTACAGTACTCAAGACCTATTGTTTTTGGTGAAGATCGGTTAATGGAAAGGGGTAGTTTACCGGCAACGTTATATGTTTTAACAAGGGTAATTTTTTCTATGACGAACGATGACTGCCGTAAATTCAAAGAAAATCAAATATTTTTTTGCATACCTTCCTAAATTGTAGAGAGCTCAAGGCCTGTTGATTTTGGTGAAGATCGGTAAAGGGAAAGGGGTAGTTAACTGAAACATGTTATGTTGTAACAAGAGAAATGTTTCCATGACGAACGATAACTGCCGCAAATTGAAACAGAATCAAATATTTTTTTGCATGCATCCCTGCATTGCAGAGGACTGAAGGTCTATTGATTTTGGTGAAGATCGGTTTAGAGGAACGGGTAGTTTACCTGCAACGTTTTATGTTTTAACAAGAGTAAAGTACTTAATTTTTATAAATAAAGTATCCTGATAAGAAGCTCATAATAATCCACTGTAGAAACGTAGATGAAATATCTATAAATGAAGAGGTTAGGTGAACGGGGTGGAGGTAATTTTCTATTAATGAAAATTATAGTTGAAGGTGGAGGGGAGAATTTTTTATGTGTACTACGTTATCGACAACAAAGAAGTAGTTCTTTGTTAAAATTCCTTCCCGGGCTGTTTAGCCGTAGTCCAATGTTTTCTGCAAAACCAGACTTTTCGGCAGTGCCATCGTCTGCCATCATCAGTGAAAATCGAGTGCGATATCGTGAGGTGGTATACATTAGTGACCACAGTACTGTGGTTAAGGCTGAAGGAGTAAGTAGAAAGAAGTAGTTTCTATGGAAACATTTCATTTCGAAAATGATTTTAAATATAAATCTTAGAACATGGAAGTCATGTATGGTTCTCCATACCGATATTTTTAAAGACGATTGATTGAAAATTTTAATTCTAATTGCCGGCTCGGTGAGCCGACCCAGTTTGCACTAGTGTATGTTGGGCAATCGTAAGGTTGTAGAATCGTTTACATACAATTGTTTATTGTCGTTATGTTTATTTAAACTGTCATCGGAGTTGTACAAGTTGTAGAAAAAAGGATGGCTCACAACCTACAAACTCATATGACACCGTGCCGCTTGAAATATTAAGGAGAGCTATGCAGAATCAAGGAATAAGTTGTAAATATATAAAAGCAACTAAACAACTATATAAAGCTATGGCAGCTCAAGTTAAAATAGGGGAAAGGATATCCAGCAAGATAAGTATTAGAAAGGGCTTGAAACAGGGCTGTTGCATAGCTCCGACTTTGTTTAAGATCTATCTAAATGAAGCCCTAATATCATGGATGAAAAAATGCTGCAATATGGGTGTAGCAGTTGGAAGTGACAAGATGTTTACAATACGCTTTGCAGGCGATCAGGCTGTAATTGCAAAGGACGAAATTGATATAAATTATATGCTTAGGAAACTAGCAGAAGAATGTGCAAAATGGAGTCTCGAAAACTGAGTACCTTATAGTAGGCGGTGAAGGTCAAGACCTAAAACTAGGAACAAAAGTGATAAAAAATATTAAAATCTTCAAGTATTTGGGTGTAGCAATGACATCGGATGGTGACAGCAACCAAAAAATAAAAGTAAGAATAGGACAAGCTAAGACAGCAACAAAACAATTAAACAGTCTGCTTTGGAGTCCACGAATAACAAAAAAACAATAAAATCAGAATATATAAAACTATAGTCGAAGTATAGGCCTACATGGAGCAGAACTGTGGGAAATTAATAAAAGAAATAAATCCATAATAAGAGCTATGGAGATGGATTACTGGCGGAGGTGCTGTAGACTAACAAGACTAGATACAGTGAGAAATGTAGAGATAAGGCAAGCGATGGGAATCGACCTTGACATTACGGAAACAATAGAAGCAAGAAAACCGAATTGGAGAGATGGCCAAGGAAAGTATGGGAATGGACTCCACCCTCTAGAAGAAAAAAAGAAAAAGACCTAAACATTCATGGAAAATGGACGTCGAAGACGCAATGAATGCAAGAGGACTTACAGAACAGGACTGTTTAGACCGGCGCCAGTGGAAGCTAGGATGAGAGAGGCGGCGCCAGTTGTAAAAAAAAAAAAAAAAAAAAATTGAAGTTGTTAATGGTTGTTTCTCTGGTGTTCAGTTATTTGAATTCTACTGTTTTAATACGACGATCTCTGCGACCGACTGTCGCAATGACATTATTTCTCTATCCGCCAATATGTTTGTATGTGCGGGCGTTCTATAAATATTCAACAAAAACCATTACTTAATTATGTAAAATTTTAGCTGTTTTTCTTGTAATCCAGTGTTAATTTGTTTATGGAATTCGGATAAAAATAACGGAAATATTGTGTTTTATAACATAATAGGCCAAGCAATAACTGTGAGGAAAATAGGTCAAATGTTTTGTTACAAACGAAACGTTATACCCTTGTTATTTTGTATCCGAATTCCATAAACGAGGTATCTTTGCATTACGAATAAAAGGGCTAATTTTTGACGTCATAAAATATTTTTTGTTATATCGTAATCCTTATATTCGTAGCGACCGTCAATCAATGAATTTTTCAGTGAAGGGTCCGTGAGGATCGGTCAAGCTTAACTCACTAACACTTCACTGAAAAGTTATATCATAATACTGATTTTTTGTGAAATTTAGAATTAAAATTTTCAATCAGCCGCCATTTTAAAAATCTTTAAGACAATATAACTTGGTTTGCTTTGTACTTATGAGAAATAGTACACTTACTTTGTACTATACCATTTCAACTCCACATCTCATTTCATTCGGCAGCAATCATTCTTTTTAACACATACAGACGTACGGGGAAGGGCTGAAGCATTTTTTCGATATGTGTTTTTGTTAGACATTATTCTTTAGTTTAATGAATACACTCATTTCCGCTCCTTTGGCACCATATTTTGTGAACAGTCTCTATTCGTACACACGCGCGTGTGCGCAGATAAATCTAAATTTGCGTGTCTGTCTAAAGATCATTTACTCTGTACTCACACTGGACCAGTATATGATAGCGATATTTTCTCCCTTAACCTTACAGTAGGCCTACTAGTAGACCTACTCTATTGTTAGAAGATTAGCATCATAAAACACCCAGTTTTAACAAATCGAGTGCAGCACTTAGATCTGCAGCGAATCGGAAAGTGATATTTACGTAAAATTTGTATGCTTATTGAGCTACAGAACTTGCTCATTATTTGGAATGAATTACATTTATTATTGGATACATTTTGGTATATAATTATTACATAATTATTCAATTATTAGAAAAATTACAAACATCCAGATTATCCTACTACTTTCTGTTTACTAAAGTAACAATTGTAGAGCACGCATAAAATAAATGCTGATAATGCCAAACAATCGGATTTGTATACATTGCCTTTAGTCTCACATCCGGTTGAATTTCTACAATTCTTTCAAATTTTTGATCCCATTTTTGTGCTGTGGGTTTCAAAAATTTTCAAATTTCCATAACTGTATACTGTATTAAGCTTGTTGTTAAAATTGGTCTTCAATTTGATATCCCACATGGAATTTGCAATCATATGAAACTTTTGCCCCACTTATTGGGCTCTGTCGTTATTAAAATTTTAAATTTCCAAACTTAACCGTTTGTTCACATTTTAGTTAAACGTCCTTTTGACTTTATATGCTACATGCATTTTTGCTACCTTATTAACTTTTTCACTCACTTTTCCGCGGATTCTCAAAGCCCGGAGTTCTGAAGTCCCAGAATTTTAAAATTAAAAAAAAATTATCACTAAATTCATATTTTGGTTACAGTTTGCTTTAATTCAATAACCTACTTGGACTTTTGAGGTTTTTTTTCAAATTTGGAGCCATCTACAGTTTTGCCTTCGTTCAGGAGGTTCTCGAATCTTTGAATTCCACTGATGATGGCAGCCAGTGGTGCTGTCGAAACGTTTGGTTTACCTTTAAACCATGGACCACGGTCAAACAGCCCGGTAAACTCTTCTAATACAACTGACACCGGCCGTGAAAGACTTAGAACAATTTTAGTTACCGTTCAAAATTTACCCGAAACAGATAGACAGACAGACAAATGCTACACAGTGAGTTAATTACTACTCACTTCGCTCGTTCAGTAACTACTCTCGGAGTTTTAGGGTTTCACGGCTGATTAAAACTAATATTAACTGCAATTACTGTTTGTTTATTACCGTATGATTCAAGTTTTCCCACTTTAAGGCAAGTAGAATTCTAACATTTTGTTGCGTTGCACGCGTTTGTTTGACTCTGTAAATTTGTATCGACAGTTTCAGAAGTTACCTATAACCAAATTTGTCTACGTGTAAAAAATAAAATTTTGAAATGTGTAAAAATATTTAAACTCGTTTAAAAAATTCTAAACAGTCGTTTTTCTTTCTAAACAGCTTCGGTATCTATAAAATACTTTCAAGCATTTTCAAATACTACATCCGCAAAACATTGATAATGTATTATATAAACTAAATATCACTATAGTATTGACGACTCGGAACACTAAGTTTTTTATAAGTAAAAACGTAAAGTTTTACCTTACAGCCTAAACCGGCTTTCACCTTTAGAAGGCTTCATCAGAGGCTGCCATAGTTAGCGTTGTCCGTCTTGTTGTTGGCGACTGGATAGTTATTCGAAAGATTGAAGCTGTGTGTGTGTGGTGAGATGTGTTCGAATATAGCGTGCGATTTGAATTGTGTCTGTTCGTTTAGGATGTCGTTCTTATTTGTTTTTGTGTGTTTGTATGTTTCTAATTGTTCTAGAGTGTCTAGTTTTCGGCCTTTTGTGTGTACGTGTAGAATGTTCATGTTATTGTCGATGTTTTTAGATGTGTGGTTTGCTTCAATGAGGTGGTTTGCAAAGGTAGATTCTGTAGTGGTGTGGAGTGCTTTTGTGTGTTCAATGTATCTCTGTTTGAAGCTACGTCCTGTCTGGCCTATGTAGAATTTATTGCAATTTGAGCAATTTAGCTTGTATACACCAGGTAGATCGAATTTGTTTTGTGCTTTGGGCATGCGTTTTGATAGTGTGTGTTCTGTTTTGTTAGTAGTTTTGTAAGCGATTCTGTATCCTGCTTTTTTGAATTTGTGGGAAATTTTTTCAGTTTGTTTGTTGATGTATGTTAGTGTTATGAATTTGTTGTTTTCTGTCTTTTTCTGTTGTTTGTTTTGTGTTTTGTGTAGGAGTTTACTGACTATTGTTCTGTCATAACCGTTAGATTCTGCTAGATATTTTATCGTGTTACAAAAAAAAATATTTGTAGGTCTATAAATTGATTAAAGTTAATGAAAACCATATAACAATTGACAATAACATGAACATTCTACACGTACACACAAAAGGCCGAAAACTAGACACTCCAGAACAATTAGAAACATACAAACACACAAAAACAAATACAAACGACATCCTAAACAAACAGACACAATTCAAATCGCACGCATTATTCGAACACATCTCACCACACACACACAGCTTCAATCTTTCGAATAACTATCCAGTCGCCAACAACAAGACGGACAACGCTATCTATGGCAGCCTCTGATGAAGCCTTCTAAAGGTGAAAGCCGGTTTAGGCTGTAAGGTAAAACTTTACGTTTTTACTTATAAAAAACTTAGTGTTCCGAGTCGTCAATACTATAGTGATATTTAGTTAAGTAACGGACACGTCATGGACAACGAAATCCAAGTATTATATAAACGTTATATTATATAACCTTATTCATGTATACTGTATACTATATGTGCTCATGCCAGCGTACTTTTCCGGCTCTCGTCACCCTGTTTCCATCATCCGTGTACGTAAAATATTCTGTAGATGATGATGTAGTCTTTGAAGGTGACGTGACACGTGACAGAATTATGAGACCTAAGGTATTATTGATCAAACGCGGTGTTTCATATCTGAGGAGGAGAAGGATGAGGTGGTGGCGGAGGAGGATGAGAGAGAGGAGGAGGAGAAAGAAGAAAAACAAGACAAATTAGGGTTTATAGTAAATTTTAGACTGACTCTTGTTGAAACTACAGGAAGAAGAGGCTACAATTGTAGCTAATTAGGACAAACCGAGCGTCCATTTGTTACTTCCTCATGGCGAAAAAAATCGTGTTCGAGATAACGGCAAATTCTGATTGTACTACCATCAAAACATGAAAAAAAAGTAAATTTCCGAAAAGTGTCTGTGTGTAGAATTTTTTCTATGGCAAACGATAACAGCCGCAAATTCAAACAGAATCAAATAATTTTTTGCATACAGCCCTGAATTGTAGAGGACTCAAGGCTTATTGTTTTAGGTGAAGATAGGGTAAGGGAAAGGGGTAGTTTACCTGCAACGTTTTACGTTTTAACAAGAGTAAATTGCTTAATTTTGATAAATAAAATATCCTGAAAAGAAGGTCATAATAATCCACTGTAGAAAGGTAGATGAAATATCTATAAGTGAAAAGGGTAGTTGAAGGGGAGGGGTAATTTTCTATAAATGAAGATGATAGTTGAAGGGGGAGGGGATAAATTTTATGTGTACTACGTTATCGGCAGCAAAGAAGTAGTTTCTATAGAAATATTTCATTTCAATTTGTCAAACATAAAACTCGATTTACAAGGAACACACCTAACTTGTTAGAAATAAAAATAAAAGAAAATTGAATTGAATTGTTTGATTTGATTAAAAAATCAGAACACAATAATTCAAAGCTGAACATTTCTAATAAAATACTTTTTATTATTTCAGGAACTTTATATAAAACTTAATATAAAACACTGAAACTGAAGGCCAGAAGAATTGTAAAAAGAAAATAATTTATAAAACTAAACAGCAATTTGGTGAGAGTGTTCTATGTAAATACGATTAGACTAAGACATACATTTGTTCACTCCTTATTTATATGTGTACTACGTAATCGGCAACAAAGAAGTAGTTTGTTGTTAAAATCCTTCCCGGGTTGTTTGGCCATAGTCCAATGTTTTCTGCAAAACCAGACGTTTCGGCAGTGCCATCGACTTCCATCATCAGTGAAAATCGAGTGCGATAACGTGAGGTGGTATACGTTAGTGGCCACAGTACTGTGGTTAAGTAAAAAGAAATAGTTTCTATGGAAATATTTCATTTCGAAAATGATTTTAAATATAAATCTTAGAACATGGAAGTCATGTATGGTTTTCCATACCGTTATTAATGATGTTATTAAAAATAGAAAAGCAATGCTCATACCTAGAGAACGAATTTAAATCTACTTAATTTTTGTAATTCGTAATATAAATTATACAAAATAAGAAACTGAATAATTTTGAAATAAGTGTGTTAAATTATTAACAAACTTTTTGAGTAACTGAATTTTATTAAATTTTTTACGTAAAGTGTGACAACGTCCAGTTCTTTTAAACTCTGTTACGTAATACAATAATTATGATCTGGTTACATTTCGTAATGGTTACTCACCGTCTTACACGTTATGTGCACATTTAATATGTGTGCAACGACACTATTAAGATACTGTCAATTCTTGAACTCCCTGTCCTTGTTCTTCAGTTTCAGGGTTAACCTCTTTTTTTTTTTAATGTATAAGCTATTCTGAAACCCCAATTAGTCTTACACATTGAACACAGGCGTATCACATTACTCGCAACACCATAAAAGGTTAATATTATGATCTTATCCTTACCCAATTATCACTTACGTAACAGACACACCGCGTTGTTACGTAACTGCGGCCGATGACCTCACATCGATAGGTTTGTAACGGTGGTCAACGGATTAGCGTTGATTGATTTATTTGATTATTAGTGTTTCGTGGGAGCACTTTTTTAAAACTTGTAAACGTTTCTGACAGCGACTGCATAGTCTACTTAGCTAGGCGGACTTCACAAGGATTTTGTAAAATTCATTAGTTTCATCATCATCATCATCAACCGTGGCTCTACAACCCTTGGTGGGTCTTGGCCTGCTCCAAGAGTCGATTCCATTCCTCCCTACTGCATGCCCTGGCTTTCTAGTTTCTTTTGTTCAGGTTTCCGAGGTCCTCCTCTATCTGGGCTTTGAATCTACTTCGGGCTCTTCCCGTCTTTCTACTACCCATTGGTAGAAAATATGTCTCGTAGGCTGTCCTTCCTCCACTCTCTCTATGTGTCCTACCGACCTTAGCCAGTGTATTTTGATTATTCTGGCAATGTCTGGTTCTTTGTACAGGCGGTATTGTTCATAATTATAGCGCCTGCGCCACAGTCCATTTTCTTTTACTCCTTTAAATATTGTTCATTAGTTAGTTTAGTGTGTGTTCCAAACTCACCACTCACCACTCACAGCTCTGGGGAAATGGAATCCAAGACACTGATCAGAAGAAGGCGCCTCATAATCAGCCATGACAGTAGGCCTAAGTAATAACCTGCCACTTAGTCGCTACTAACGAGGACGTACCGGAAGACAAAAACGTAATAAATTCGTTGTGAAGAACAGGGACAGGCAGAGAGGGTTAGCACCTGTCACCAGGGCCGGCGAGAGCGATCACGGGCCCCGGGGCTAAACATTTTTGGCCCCCGCCCAAAGAAAAACTTACCAAAATCATTACTGTTGGATTGTTAATGGTTTAGGATTTATTAATTGACCCTACAATTCGTTATTCTTAACTTTAATCGTAAATAAATGAATTTTACACTGTTAATAAATGGCCAGAACAAAGGCCGTTATGCGCCGGGCCCGCTTCGGGACCCCGGGCCCCGGGGCTCTGCCCCCCTCTCACCGGCCCTGCCTGTCACTTGTCGAGGCCGAAGAAGGAAGAAGCGTCCGTTGCCCACTGAGAAGGCAGAAAAATAGAATAGTTTGTTCTCACAGCAGATGGTTGGAGCTGATTGTATAAATTAGATAAAAGGCCTAAGCTGGGACAGACCATGCCTGTTAAGTGGATCGCGATGCCGAGCCGACAGGACACATAAGTACAGGCTAATTCGCTAGTCTCAGTATAATCAAGCGAACTACGCGAGTCAACATCGTGTTAATAACAGCAAATTTGATGGTCCCTTCTTTACTGTGCCACGTTCCCTTCAACAACCCGCGTTAAGTTGCTTACTAAGTTTATACAATTGTCAGTAGCTTGGTAACAATTCTCAGAAAATCTGTGTGTACAGTGATCTCCCGTTTTAATGAACTAATAATCACGTCTTAGGTATCCGTGATATTGAAAGTCCATTGTAACTATACATAGCAAGTAGGACTTACAATATGGATATGACTCATTTAAGCTACGTGGATAAAAATATAAATTACTTATATTACTGTATTTATATAAAGTAGGTAACAATATAGCAGTACAGCAATAAAACAGTAATATCTTATATCAAATACTGTATACATAATTGTATTAACAATTTATTCCATTGTAAAGAATAGTTTGTACTTTATACAAAATAGTTATTAGTGGCGTTGTGTGGGTACATAACACCTGTTGCCGGTTGTGATAGGCTTAAAACTCAACCTAAAAATTATTTACACTTTTTTCTTGTATTATCTGTTTTTTTAGGGCCAAAATATTCTTTTAAGACCCAAAATATCTTTTTAGAGCATTTTCTATCGTTCGCTGGGAGAAGAAGAGGGTCCCGGTTCAACGGGATCTGACTCCCATTACACTTACAAAAAATAAATCAGAACACAAATAATCGAATTAAAAATAATAAAGGCAAACGGAGGAACACATAACTAAACGAACAAAACACAAATAAGTAGGTAGTAAATGCTGCACGTTTTGGTTCCGAAACGAACACAGCTGCCAACTGATCTTTTTGCCGGTTTATACAGCGGCAACACATTGGGTGGGCGAATGTGTGTCCCCCCTCTCCGCAGTTTGTACAGTGACAACTACTACACAGGTCAATGACCGTACGACAAAAAAATTGCCGAGACTAAGCCGGCAACAAAAGACGGTGCAAGTGCCCAGCTGTGCGAAAGCGATGCAACGCTTTTCTTCAAGTTTCCCTACTAATATTGTTTGTATTTCAAATTATTCAATAACTAAAGTATTTATTATGTGATATAATTAATATTATTTTCTCTTATTTTCAGTACTGTTGCCGCCGGCAATAGCGGTTACATGGACGCCACGTTACTGATTCATAATTATAGTACAACTTTGTCCAATGTTTGCCTTCTTCAAAAACAAGATGGCTATGTGCCAGAATCACATTTCATATTTACTGGCTTCAAAAATTACAAATTTGTTTTTCAGATTGATTAGAATTAATTTCTTTAATCAGTAACTCACGAAAGTATCGCAAGTGATCATAATAGGGCTACATGTTTCCATTTTTTTATTGGGTTTTCATTTGTCACACTCGAGGACAAAGTTCAAGTGGTGTTTTATTGGGCACGCTTTAAATTTATCAGCCTGACTGTCTTTGATTTTTTAACATTTCACGTTTTTTTAGAACTGTCCGTTATAAGCGGGGTCCGTTTTAACGGGGCCTGTTATAACGGGGGATTACTGTATCTTGTTATCGACTAAGAGCAGAATGGAAGTTAGTTCTTAAGTACACAGAAGATCGTTAGCTGTGTGGAAGTTTTTACAACGAAAGAATTCAATCTGTAGTGGACACATAATGGTATTATACAGGGTTTTTGGTTTCCTATGTAATACGTAAAAGATAAGTTAACCTCCTATTTATGTGTATATAAAGTCACAGTTAATAGCCAATAAATGTTTAATTAAAATCGTTTAGAGAGGTATGCGTTTAAATATGCTTTTCCACATTACACTTTAGTAAGATTGTTATACCCTGATTAACGAAAGAAAGTGACTGGCGGAGCGGCCGCGCGGCGACCGAGTTTGTAGTAAAAACATTCCACTTTATAACCTCGTGGAAACGTAAAATACAGGGCGAGAAATGTCTAATGAACTGTATTTTAATCATCAATTAAAGACGTTTTTAACAAACTTTTCTAATTTTAAAAATCTCTTTTCAATAAATTTACATTGTGAGTTAAAGAAAAAAATACACGAATTTGAATTAAAAAATTAGGGTTTATCGTTTTTATTACGTAAGAACTCAGAGGTTAAGCATCGGAAAAAAATTTCTTGTAGACAAATGGTAGTCCACCTTCTTTAGTACAATATATCAAAAATTGAGATTCCTACGATTAAAATTAACGACGTTATTAATTTTTTTCTAATGTCCTGTTAACTCAGTTGTTAAAAGTTGTACACGAATGAGATTTGCGTGACGCTCTCTTTAGATAACTAAATGTAGAAGACATATACAACTTACACCTTGTACGTGATAGGAATACTACAATGGATTAATATATAAAGTGAATTTCACAGAGAGCAATGCGTGGCGCTCTGCGGCGGAAGTACAGTCAGAACCTATTGGACCCATTTTATTCGCGCGCTACCGTCATTCCCGTACAGCGTCTCGGCCTCTCCTTTATGTCTACAAATAGCACACGCTTCCAGGAAAACTGAACCGTTATACGCACACTAAGGGTAAGGGAAATTTCCAGCTTTCAGTTTAGTTGATGTGGTGGTTGAGTGATGTCCGGTTGTTGGTTATCTTGATTTTAAGTGTTAGTTTCTTGTGCTTTCATTATAAATTGACGTGTTTTTAAGTTATTTTGTGTGAATATACTTCGGTGGCTGAGCATGGAGCAACGTAACGAGGCTGAACCAAGGAAACATAGGGGAAGACCTAGGACTCGAACTCCAAAGAAAAGACAAACTTCGGGCCGAGGCGTACCTATGAAAGGACAGTCAAGAGAAATTGTGTGCAAAGTGCGGGAATATTTTGATAGAGAAAAGGCGAACAAAGGTCCTTTGATTCCGGTTAATAATGCAATACAGCGAACTGCAGATGCTCTGAAAATACATAAAAATACAGTTCTGCGAGTTTGCAAGGAAAAAGAATTGAAAGAAATACAAGATGACAGTAATAGCCAACTTTCAACTCCGGGCAAACAGAGGAAACGGGAAAAAACTGTGACAAAACTTGACACTTTTCAGGAAGACGCTATACGAAGACATGTATATCAATATTACATAAGAAAAGAATATCCCACTTTGAAAAAACTTTTATCATCGTTGGAAAATGAAGAGCTGTTTAATGGCAGTCTGTCTTCGCTTAGAAACGTGCTAAAAGGTTTAGGATTTACGTGGAGAAAATTTTCGGGCAGAAAAGTGATTATGGAGAGAAGCGATGTCGCTGCCTGGAGGTGTCGTTTTCTTCGCCAAATCAAAGACGAGAATTTCGATAATATAATTTGGCTCGATGAGACCTGGGTCAATGCTGGGCATTGTTTGAAACAAGGATGGACTGATGAGTCACTTCAGGGGACAATGTTAACACCTATAGGGAAAGGTGAACGATTAATAATATGTCATGCAGGTTCTTCAAAAGGGTTTGTTCCAAATTCCCTTCTACTATTTAAATCGAAAAAAACCGGTGACTACCATGAAGATATGGATCACGACAAATTCTTCGGTTGGTGTTCTGAAACTTTGCTAAATAACCTAGAAGAGCCTGCAGTAATAGTCATGGACAATGCTCCCTACCATTCTAAGCAAATTGATAAAGCTCCCACAAGCAAAGATAAAAAAGCTGACATACTTGCATGGCTGGATAGGAAAAATATTCAATCTACAACCGACTTGAAAAAATCAGAACTTTTGGAATTAGTGAAATGGCACAAGCCCCAGAACAAAAGGTATTTTGTTGATGAATTGATAGAGAGCAGAGGTCACAAAGTGATAAGGCTACCACCTTACCATTGCCATCTTAACGCCATTGAGCTTATATGGGCTCAGGTTAAGGGGTATGTTGCCGAAAACAACAAAATGTTTACTTTAAAAGAAGTTGAACGACTGACTAAAGACGGATTTAATCGAATTACTGCTGAGAGGTGGGAGCAAGTAGTGGACCACACCAAAAAAGTTATTATCGATGCATGGAATAACGAAGGACTAATGGAAGAAGCTGTGGAGGAAATGATTATATCCGTGGAAGACAGCAGTAGCTCCGAGGATGATAATTGTTCAGAAGATGATAATAGTGATGACGATCCAATGGAGGGTATCAGAGAACTTTCGTTTGAAGACTACTAACTCACAGCTATAAGTGTTTTTTATAGAGTGTTTTAATAGTGTATTTTTATGATTTATACACATATTTTATGAGCGGATTCCATAAAAGCTGAAGAACACTACAATACTTGTAAGTACCGTACTGTATTTATTATTTATTTGTCAATGCTAATAACAAGTAATTTACTAATTGTTTTTACATTTCAATTACATTATAACAGTAAAATACTGTTATAATTATGCAATATCTGGTAGACCGAGCTTTGCTCGGTAGTTTTAAACTGTAAACTATATTTCATAGTTAAATAATTAGTTATTGAGAAATTTGAATGGCATTAACAATTTCCCAGTAATTACATTGCACTTCAATTAGTAGTATTAAAGCTGATCACAAAACAAAAACAGTTTATTAACAAGAAAACAATAAATACCGTACCGCAAAAGAGTAATAAACAATCATTCAAGACTGTTATAAAAAGCATGTAGTTCAACTAAACCACAAAAGTCTGGTCAGATGTACGTTTTTGACAGATCTCCAGGTAGAAGATTAGATTAAATAAGTAGACAGATAACTAAGTATATACTTATGAGAGATTGGTGACTCGTAGTAAGTTGGCTATGTGTCAATGTGTGAGCCATGAGCGTATGCACCACTTTCTTTGGGCTGTTACTGTACCTTGACTCGATCGCGCGCCGTTGAGCCATGTTAGTTCTAATTTTCCTATATTAACTGATTGCGGTTATATTTCGTAATATTTGAAGGTTACATACCACTTTGTATTGATGAATACAATTTTGTTATGTTTATTGTGAAAAAACACAATGAAAAAAATTATTAATAACGGATTTAACAGTACATTCGGAAAAAATTAATAACGTCGTTAATATTAATCGTAGGAATCTCAATTTTTGATATATTGTACTAAAGAAGGTGGACTACCATTTGTCTACAAGAAATTTTTTTCCGATGCTTAACCTCTGAGTTCTTACGTAATAAAAACGATAAACCCTAATTTTTTAATTCAAATTCGTGTATTTTTTTCTTTAACTCACAATGTAAATTTATTGAAAAGAGATTTTTAAAATTAGAAAAGTTTGTTAAAAACGTCTTTAATTGATGATTAAAATACAGTTCATTAGACATTTCTCGCCCTGTATTTTACGTTTCCACGAGGTTATAAAGTGGAATGTTTTTACTACAAACTCGGTCGCCGCGCGGCCGCTCCGCCAGTCACTTTCTTTCGTTAATCAGGGTATAACAATCTTACTAAAGTGTAATGTGGAAAAGCATATTTAAACGCATACCTCTCTAAACGATTTTAATTAAACATTTATTGGCTATTAACTGTGACTTTATATACACATAAATAGGAGGTTAACTTATCTTTTACGTATTACATAGGAAACCAAAAACTCAATAATACAAACCAAAAACGGTCAAATAGGCTGCCGCGCTGTTTGGGCGTGCTCCAAGGTTTTCATTAAACCCAAACGTTTCAGCAGCACCACTGGCTGCCGTCTTCAGTGGATGTATCGAATCAACCTAACGCGGGGTATCGTACGTTATGTCCACAGTACTGCGGTCAAGGTTAAATATGTCCCGCGATGTTACCTGTACTTATAAAGTCATTAAGTCCCACGTACAGGTAAAAATTGCACCAACAACCGATCAGAAAAAAGAAGGTGTATGCGAGGCTTGCATCGCTCTCTGCAATAAAGTACGTAAAGAAATGCTTTCGCCCCCCCCCCCCCCGATTCATTGTGATCGCAGCATGCTTCTGAATCAAGAAGGACTCCATATGAAGGCGGGGAAGTACGCACTCACCGCTGACAAGAGCTTCGTCTCATCGAAGAGGATCCGACGGTCGGCATTGGCGAGCGTGTGTTCGGGTACGGCAGACTTCTCCGGTTGTGCCAATCTACAGTAACGGCTATGTTCACCCACGCGTTTGCGGACGGTGCGCTTCGTGGTTCCAATGTACACGTGGCCGCACGAACAGCGAACTCCGTACACTCCACACGACGACAGCGGGTCTCGGACATCCATCACCTTGGACCTTATGGGGTGACGGACCGCATCGGTAGGCTGCTCAGCCGACACGGCGTGAGACCAGTAGTCAAACCGTCGAGAAAGATCCACCAGTTCTTGAGGCCCTCATAATTAATGAAAATCTTGGGCCACGGCCAAGCAGATAGTTTAAATTCAATTGACACCGGCCGTGAAAGACATCGAACGATAAAACGTATCTTCTGATTTGTTCCCTACTGTATGTTTCTTTTCTCTTTATATTTTCTTGTTTGGTGCCCGTTTTTAATTTTCACAGTCGGAAGTAATAAAACCGTTAAAGAAAATTAAATGCTACAAAAAATATACAAATATATGTATTCTAACTATATGTAGTATATCTTTCTGACGAGAAGGCGAGCATTGTCCCACATAGTTGTCTTGTTTGTTCATCATCTTCTTTCACTGCACTACACTTTATATAATATTGAAAACTTTCTCAAGCGAAACTTACTTGTCTGTTTTGTATGTAGAACGCGTTTCGGCGTCGTGTTCGCCTTCTTCAGCTTTGCGACAGACTGCCAGTACCTAGTAACGTTTGTTGGTTGGAAGGTATAGTGGGGGTGGTGTATAGAGGAAGGGGATTGGCGCGGGGATCCGAATTATTGTTTGTTTTGTGTATAACTGTGTCGAAAAGTGTATGTGATTTATATTGCAATTGGTCGTTTAGTATGTTGTTTGGTTGTGCTGTGTGGTGTTTGTATATTTCATACTGTTCAGCTGTATGAAAATTCGCACTTACCCAAAGGGCGAAAACTCAATACAGCCGAACAGTATGAAATATACAAACACCACACAACACAACCAAACAACATACTTAACGACCAATTACAATATAAATCACATACACTTTTCGACACAATTATACAACAAACAAACAATAATTTGGATCCCCGCGCCAATCCCCTTCCACTACACACCACCCCGACTATACCTTCCAAGCAATAACCGTTACAAAGTACTGGCAGTCTGTTTCTAAGCTGAAGAAGGCGAACACGACGCCGAAACGCGTTCTACGGAAAAAGACAAGTAAGTTTCACATGTAAAAGTTTTCAATATTATATAAAATTGTCCCACATTGTCTGCTTAACGAAAATTAAAAATATGTGACGGTTGTATTCGATGGTACTTACAGAAACAGAGAGGAAGCATGATATTATTAAATAGTCGTTTTTCTCATACTGTCTTCTAAACTCTACAATCTTTCCAATCATCGTTCTTCAGATTTCTCTGCGCCATTCTATTCCTTATGCCTCCTCTCCACGTTTTTCACTGCCTCCTTCTTGTTTATCTGTCACAAGAGGTCATTCTAGTAATTTCTTTCGCCATGCACCATAATCCATACGGCAGACATGCGCACATATTACTAAGTAGCCTACTATAGTAATTAATAGAGTTATTGAATGCAACATAAGATTGCTAATGGAAAATGTTCTCCCATTCACAACATTTAATCTTCCACCATTCTTCCTTTTCTTAGACAAGACAGATTTAGATTTGATAATTGTCGGTTAATAATTATGTAACAAAAAGTCTATAACATACACTATATAACCGACTATGAACTTAGATATTCATGTTCACTTATCAAATTGAATCTTTTATTGAAATAAATCGCATATTTGTTGCTGTGGTACAATGAAATAGGTCTTGTTACAATCAGGCAGTTACCTGTCCGTTGGCAAATCTGGTCTCAGTCACCGCGAACTACGTGTTCGTCTGAATCAAGACACCAAGCGTTAATAAACTTGTGCTATCTACAGTACGGGTCTAAAAACACTGTTTTGTAAAGTCCATAGAAACTCTTGGATTTCGTTGTCCATGACGTGTTCGTTACTTAACTAAATATCACTATAGTATTGACGACTCGGAACACTAAGTTTTTATAAGTAAAAACGTAAAGTTTTACCTTACAGCCTAAACCGGCTTTCACCTATAGAAGGCTTCATCAGAGGCTGTCGTAGATAGCGCTGTTCGTCTTGTTGTTGGCGACGAGATAGTTTTTCGAAAGATCGAAGCTGTGTGTGTGTGTGTGTGTGTGGTGAGATGTGTTCGAATAATGCGTGCGATTTGAATTGTGTCTGTTCGTTTAGGATGTCGTTTTTATTTGTTTTTGTGTGTATGTATATTTCTAATTGTTCTAGAGTGTCTAGTTTTCGGCCTTTTGTGTGTACGTGTAGTATGTTGATGTTATTGTCGATGTTTTTATATGTGTGGTTTGCTTCAATGAGGTGGTTTGCAAAGGTAGATTCTGTAGTGGTGTGGACTGCTTTTGTGTGTTCAATGTATCTCTGTTTGAAGCTACGTCCTGTCTGGCCTATGTAGAATTTATTGCAATTTGAACAATTTAGCTTATATACACCGGCTATATAATTTGTTTGTGCTTTGGGCATGCGTTTTGATAGTGTGTGTTCTGTTTTGTTAGCAGTTTTGTAAGCGATTCTGTATCCTGCTTTTTTGAATTTGTGGGCAATTTTTTCAGTTTGTTTGTTGATGTATGTTAGTGTTATGAATTTGTTGTTTTCTGTCTTTGTCTGTTGTTTGTTTTGTGTTTTGTGTAGGAGTTTACTGACTATTGTTCTGTCATAACCGTTAGATTCTGCTAGATATTTTATCGTGTTTAGTTCGTCTTTGTAGTCTATTTCATCTAAGGGGATGTTGTTAAGTCTATGTATCATGGTTCTAAAAGCAGCTAGTTTGTGTTGTATTGGGTGATTGGAGGTGTTGTGTATTAGTGTGTCAGTTGTAGTTGGTTTTCTGTGTATACTGAATTTGTGCCTGTGTTCTAGTTTTGTGATGGAGAGGTCTAAGAAGTTTATGGTATTGTTGTGTTCGTATTCGGCAGTGAAGGTTATGTTTTTATGTATTTTGTTTATGTGCGTTAGTAACTGTTCACATTGTCTTTTGTTTCCCCTGTTCCATAGAAACATTATGCATTCTCTATGTTTTCATCTTATGGCCATCATTTACGACTATCGGTACTTTATTAACGCGTGGCGTGTGTTTTGAAGAATGACAGGGAGTGGTCGTGTAGCTTCGCTGTTCAGAGTAGCTCGAAATTGTGTCAAAACCGTTAATGTCGCCGAACATACGACACCGCGTTGAAAAACATCGCGTTAATTGAATGTCACGGGTTTGACGCTTACAAAAAATCTCAGTAAGCGACTGTCAGACGCTCGAAACTAATTGGCCAATATTATAAACAGTAAACATTGGCAAACAACAAAATCGTAATGGGTTTGTCTAATTAAGAAATTATCTGTTCACAAAATAGACAGCCTTTGTTTTTTAAGTGAATTCTACCTATGTAATTTTTCTCGACTTCTAAAAGACGATGTGAAATTGTGTAAAATAAAGATTCACAAAAATGACCAGCTGTATGGCACACTGTATAGTACACTGTTTCACGCAATCATCTGTTGGTTAACTATACATAGCAGAAACAAATCAACAGATACTAAGTGACTGAAGATAGAAACATTTGGGAATATCTATTGTATCTTATGGATTAAGACAAGGAGGTGGATTGAGTCCGACTTTATTCAACTTGTATATGGACGACATTATTAAGAAGTGTTCACTGAAGGTTAAGAAAATGCATGTTAGATACAGGAACTTGCAAAGTATAGAAGTAGCAGAAGGGGGTTTTGCGGATGATGTAGTGCTAATGGCTACAAGTGAAATGGCGTTACAGAGTAATTTGAATATATGGAAAGAAGTTCTCCAGGAAAAAGGGATGAAAATAAATAAGACGAAAACAAAGTTAATGGTAATGGGGGAGAAAATAATAAATATAGAGATTGGAGGAGTGAAGATAGAACAAGTCAAACAATTCAAATATCTAGGGGTTATGATAGACAGTAGTGGGAAACAAGAAGCCGCATTAAATGAAAGAATTGAAAAGGCAATAAAAGTATACTATGCATTAAACAGTAGATTTATAAATAAGAAGGAGATATCAAGAAAAACGAAAATGAGTGTGTATAAAACAGTATATAGACCGATTTTAACATACGGCTGTGAGACGTGGGTGCTATCCAAAAGCCAAAAAAGTAAAATCCAGGCGGCAGAAATGAAATATCTTAGGAGAGTAGTGGGAGTAACAAGGAAGAACAGAGTTAGGAATACACAAATAAGAGAGGATCTGGAAGTGATATCGATTCTGGATTTTATTGAACAGAGACAACTATGCTGGTGGGGACACATGCAGAGAATGGATAGTGATAGAATGGTAAAACAGGTTTGGGAGGCAAAATCAGGGGGGGAGAAAGAAGAGAGGAAGACCGCGACTGACTTGGGATAGAATGATGGGAAACATTTTAAGAGAAAGAGACTTAGGCTGGAGGGAAGCGAAGACATTGTCAATGGATAGAGTAAGATGGAAAAAATTTGTATATAGAGTGTAGTTGATGTAGTCCAGTCACTTTAGGATTTATCTTCTAAAAAAATCCTAGTGAACTGATTCCTTCAATACTTCTTTATTTTGATATTATAAATATTGTGTCAAAAGTCCATTGCGAAATTGTGTACGCAAAAAAAGTTACTCAAAGTCAAAGGTCGCGAAAATCAGTTTTTCTCGATTATCTCGTGATCTATTGGTTTTACGTTAATTTTAGTTATTATGAAAAATATTTAGTATAAAAATCTGCACAAACAAGATCCTATATAAAATTGATGTAGGACCAAGGACCTATATAATGTTGGTCTTAATTTAATGAAAGGAAATATTGGTAAAACTTTTGATAAAATAAAATTTGAAAGATCGAAGAGAGTTCTTTCACTTCAAACAATGAGTAGTGCAGTAAAGGTTCATGATAGTATGGAAACTGTAGTAGATCCCTTATTACTCTTCCAGAGAATAAGTTTACATAAAAAATTCAATGACAACCTGCGTGACTTTTTAGAATATGAGTTGAGTCCTTACCCAATGGCACTTTTCGATAACGGGAATATGCGAAAGACGAAGAAATCGTCTCTTTTCGACTGTTTTTAACCTGTTACTGCTGAATTAAATAGTGATAATACTGCATACGTTATCGACGGCGGATTTCTTCTTCATCGTGTCATATGGCAAAAAGATGTAACTTTTGGTTGTGTTATCAATCAATATATTCATTATCTACTGATTCATTATGGTTCTAATATAGTTGTGGTATTTGATGGTTATTGTGACAACAGTAAGAATATAAAAGCAATGGAGCAGCTTCGTCGTATTAAAACAACTTCAGAGTCTGCTGACATCCTCTTTGAAGAATCAACGCCGATTGTTGGAAATCAAGAAACATTCCTTTCTAATAAATTTAACAAAAATAGATTAATTTCTTTACTAATTGAAAAATTACAATCTGTTAACATTACAAGTAAACAAGCGCAGGATGATGCTGACGTTTTAATAATCGAAACAGCTCTGGAGCAATCAATTACTAACACAACAGTTGTTGTTGGTGAAGATGTTGATCTTTACATACTTTTAATAGGACGCACTCTTCCTTATCAGAAAATCTACTTCCTAAAACCTGGGAAAGGAAACATCGAGACAAAAATTTATAATCCCTGGAGCATTGTTAAGTACAAGGATTGTAGAGATCATATATTATTTTTGCACGCTATAACTGGTTGCGACACTACATGTGCATTGTTTAAAAAAGGCAAAATAAACGTATTAAAATTATTACAAAAAAGACCAGATTTACGTGAAGCAGCGGAGGTATTCAAGTAAGAAAATTGACCCCCAAACACTCTTATCAGTTGTGGAACACAATTTATTCTGCCTATGTACGGAGCTCCAAAAACAGAAACTTCACTTGACAACTATAGATACTTGAGCTTTGCAAAATGTACAAGACTTAACAAGCCTGTACAGTTATCATCACTTCCACCCACAGCAGCAGCTGCACAACATTTGTTTAGAGTTTATTATCAGATTCAAACATGGCTGGGAAGGGACTTAGATCCTAAACAATATGGTTGGACTTCCAATAAAAATTTATTGGAGCCTATTCCTACTCTACTTCCTCCTGCACCAGATGAACTCCTTAATTCTATTTTCTGCAATTGTACGAAAGGTTGCGGTTCGAATTGTGGATGCAGAAAACTAGGATTACCATTTTCTATAATTTGTGGCTTTTGTCGTGGCCAGTCATGCTTAAATACCGCTTTCGATGATACGACAGCGGAATCATCTGATGTAAACGACGATGAAATAGACCCTATCGCTATGCTATCCGCAGGCATGATTGTAGATGATAATAGTAATGAAAATGATGATGAAGAAGAAGAAGGAGAAGAAGTATATGAAGAAGAAGAAAGTGATGAAGAATCGTCATAATTGTTAAATCAAAATAATCCTGTTGGTATCCTAGCAACAAACATTACTATAAACGATAACTAAAGAAAATGATGAAGAAGTGATGAAAAATCGTCATAATTATATGACGCATGGATTATGCCTACAGGGGACACCATGTAAAAAAAACGCGCCTTGCATTCTACCTCAAAGGTGGTACGGAAACGAATGCCATGAACCTAAGCGTTCTCGACCTCATATCTCGAAAACTATTGGTCCTACATAAATTTTGTATGAGATCTCTTTTGTGCAAGTCTGCGTAATAAATATTTTTTATAATAACTAAAATTAGCGTAAAATTAATAGATCACGAGATATTCGAGAAAAACTGATTTTCGCGACCTTTGACCAGTAACTTTTTTTGCGTACACAATTTCGCAATGGACTTTTGACACAATATTTATAATATCACAATAAAGAAGTTTTGAAAGGAATCACTTCACTAGGATTTTTTTTGAAGATTGGGCATTTTTAAACCTAAAGTGACTGGACTAACAGTGCGTTCCCCTACGCTGCTTGACGTTTGTACAATCAACTTAAACGTCATATACGACTTGAAAATTTACTCGTCCAAAAATTAAATTTAGAACATTATAATACTTAAACTTTATGGTGTCAAAATTGTTATTCTATATCGTTTCAAAAAATCGGTATGGAGAACCATGACTTCCATATTGTAAGATTTATGTTTAAAATAATTAACTTGAATTCGGTTCGGTAATTTCTAAAAAAATGTTTCCCACCCTCAAATTAATTTCACTATTTATAGATATTTTTGTTTCTTCGGGTAGTCCTTTAATATAATGTTATTTTCAGTCACTTTATCCATAAAAATTAGGTAGGCTTAATTTATTCTTATAAAGAAACCGACTACGCAGATAATCATCCCTCCTCCGAAGCGCTCCGACGTCACTCATGGACCCTGAGCATCTTGCAAAGGGTTCATTCCCTAAAGACGAAAAGTCTGTCTATGAACCGTTCCTCTGTAAACACGTGCAGTTACACTGCCCAGCGATCCACAGGAAGCAAATCGCTATCCACGCTGGACACTTTTTCGGCTTGCACGCGTTGTGTTGGTGTGGGTTTCGGCACTTTCCAGTTAAAAAGCGTGCAAATGTAAGAAAATAAACATGAGTGAACCCAGAAATAACGCGAATTGTGTGTGTGTGTGTCTTGCCTGCCTTTTTATTGCGGTAATCATAATAATAAAATGGAAACGTAAACATTACATAATTGAGATATGCTTGCCAGCCACAAACGATATATTTTCTCTCATACATGATTTAAATTAAAATGAAACAATATAGAATTTTGTTAAAGTTAAATGAAATGTTTCCATAGAAACTACTTCTTTGTTGTCAATAACGTAGTACACATATATAAAACTTATAAAAATTTACCTCCTCCATCATCAACTACCATTTTAATTTATAAAAAAAATTACCCCCTCCCCACTTCAACTACCCTTTTCATTTATAGATATTTCATCTACCTTTCTGCAGTGGATTATTACGACCTTCTTTTCAGGATACTTTATTTATCAAAATTAAGCACTTTACTCTTGTTCAAACGTAAAACGTTGCAGGTAAACTTCCCTTAACCAATCTTCACCAAAAACAGACCTTGAGCCCTCTACAATTCATGGCTGTATGCAAAACATTATTCGATTCTGTTTGAATTTGCGGCTGTTATCGTTTGCCATAGAAAAAATTCCACACACACACACACACACACACACACACACACACACACACACACACACACACACACACACACACACACACACACACACACACACACACACACACACTTTTCGAAAAATGACTTTTTTCTTTGTTTTGATGGTAGTACAATCAGAATCTGCCGTTATCTCGAACACGATTTTTTTCGGCATGACCATACTTCCATTTTCTTATGGAACATGGAAGTAATACCAATTTTTACCGTAAACAAAGCTGTGAGAAATATCTAAGCAATAAACTAAACAATTTCAATAATGCATTCAACTGTATAACACAACTAGTCGCGTTTCCGTCGCCCATCAACCTAAGTGGATTATTTTTACTTCAATCTGAAGCTTAATATGTCAATAAGACGACGCAATATTTTTTTCTGCACACTTCATACATGTAAAAAGTGACACAAATATGCAAAAATATTAGCCTATACTTGTAATGCAAATCAACGCTCACGATATTCACAGTTGGGAAACATAGAGCCAAATGACAGACTTTTGGGTATGACTATAGGCTGCTCGGTGGTGTGAGTCGCGCGTGCGCGTTTGTCTTTGAACTCCTGTAGTTCACCTTTTTTCCGCATCTTTGTTAATTTCGTCACTTGAGTCTGCAGACTGACAGCGTGAAGCCACTCGGGCAACTTCGGCAACCTTCGTTCTCATCTATGCCCGCCTATATTCTGTTGTCAGATGTGAGTTAGGTAAACGTTTGGTTAAAGTTTGTGTATTTATTTTAGCACAATAATTTTATTAAGTTCACGGGTTCAAATACGTAAACTCAAGAGTAAATTTTTCGTGTATTCAAGTGTCTGTGTGTATTCGTGTATAACCTACCTATATACATGTCCTGTAAACATTTCGATGTTTCATTTTCAAGTTTTGTCATTTTATTTTTAGTGTAACAGTTTTTATTAGGTACACGCGCTGTAAGTATTATCGAAGATAAATAATAAACACAATTGAGAATAAATTCATATATCATTTCTTACATATATAACTTTAATTGTATAAATACAACTATTTCACTAACGACTCGGAACACAAAACTTTGTGTTCGGAGTCGTTAGTGAAATAGTTGTATTTAGTTAAGTAACGGACACATCATGGACAACGAAATCCTAGAACTTAATTGTATGTTTGGTTTCAGCGTTTATCACTCCAGAAACAAAAATAATTGATTAAATTGACTCCAGATAAATACGAAACCAACCTGCGAAGTTAGTGCACAGGTAAAAAAGAGTTTTACCACAACTGATTACAGCAATATACAGTATATCAAAACCAACATTGTCAGTACAAAAAACTGAACTTAAAAACCGGCAAAACAGTATAAAATAAGTTTTCTTAATAAACGTATATTTCATATACTAATGCGACGGTGTAGTCAAAAGGTTCATATTTATCTGGGGAGCCAGTGAAATTGTGTTTGTTTCTGGAGGAATCAAAGGTTAAAACAAAAACTACAATTCAGGGTAATAAATGGAGTACAACGATATGGTTAAATCAATTCTATATTATGTTTTAATATTTAACTGTGACCACAATCAATATTCATTTTAATATTCAATTCATCCGCTGTGCACACAGGAAAACCCCGATTGGATAAAAATACGTGGATTTCATTATACACGTAAGTGTGTAGTGTAGGTTGACGAGAGAGTAGACAATAGCGGCGGACGAACAGTAACGAAGTTGCCCGAGTGGCTTCACGCTGTCAGTCTGTAGACTCAAGTAATTTCGTCTAGTAGTACTTCAACATGAAGAAACGCTGAATGTATCCCTGAAACCGGTTTTTGGCTGGAGTCAGGTAATACCCCACGACGCCGTTCCTACACTAGTTTTTTTTAGTCCAGCGTCTGCCAAAAGTCACAGTTTCGGTCAGATTAAAATGAGCCCGACTTGTCTCGGGCCAGCTGTCGTCCTAGGTACGGGAAACCAAGTGCCTAATTGCGGAAGCTACGGCGGGTGAGACTTAAGGTACTGTACGCTCATCAATTTTGCTGCCGAGACGTCTGAGGAGCGCGGAGTCTACTGAATCATAGTGCGCGCTTGTGTTGGTGGGGTATTACTGGTTCTGTAAACAGTGTTCAGTTGTTCAGAAAACGTGTTTACTTGTAATTTTGTGTGCGTATTAGATTGAGCGTTCGTACTTTATATCTCAGTGTAATTTATTGCATATTTTGTTAAAATAATTTTTACTTATGCGCTACAAGAAATACCGTGTGAGAGACAGTCAAGTTACATCGAAACCGTGTTAAACGTATTTTAAATGTGTAGTATGACAGTGATGGGTGCAGTGAAATGGCATACGTCACCACATTCCTTGCTCGGTAGCAAAGCCCTTGCTGAGACAGTAGCCACGGAGCTGTGTCACCGCCGTACAACCAGGCCGGAATAATCAACGGGATCCTCTCCTGCATGCAGTATCGTGCAGAGGGGCCACGAATCCTAACTCTCCTCATACTGTGAACGAACAACCGCGCGGTGAACTCGAGGCACGTGGAGTCTTTCGGGTTGCGAACCAAAAACCAGCGCGCGCGCGCACGCACACACACCCCGCGCAACGTCGTCTGTCTGCCACTCGAAATACAGGATAAAAATTTATTCAAGTTAATTCGTTAAGTTAATTAAATTAAGTTAAATGAACTTTAAATTATCTTAAGTTACTTAAACTAATTACTCAAATTAAGTTAGCTACCTATAGAGAGCTTATAAATATGGTTGTGGCGAAGATCTTCTTCTTCTTCTTCTTCTTCTTCTTCTTCTTCTTCTTCTTCTTCTTCTTCTTCTTCTTAATTGGCGCTACACCTCTTGGAGAGCCTTGCCCTCCTGGACAATCCGCTTCCAGTCGTCTCCATCCTCTGCTGTCAGTCTTTTTACACCGAGCCTCCGCAAGTCCTTCTCAAGATCATCCAACCAACGTTTTCTGGGCCGACCCCTCCTTCTTCTTCCACCATGTCTCCTGTAAAAATTTTCTTCAACGTGGATGTCTCTAATATTCTCTGGACACGCCCTGCCCACCGGATTCTACTTTTCTTCATGTCAGTGACGATATCTGGTTCTCCATAGATTTGCTGGATTTCTGCATCCATCCTTATTCTCCATGCTCCTTGGACGTTCACTGCACCAAATACCCCACCTGCGCAGCCAGTCTTCCTCTGTCACTGTCATTATTGTCCCAGATTCGGACCCATACATGACTACTGGCTTAAGAACTGGTTCATAGAGACGAATCTCGGTTGCTCTGCTTATGTTTTTACACTTAAATATTCCTTGTAGAAAGATGTAACATCTGTTTCCAGCAGATATCTTTTCTTTTATTTCTTCGGCCATAATGTTTTCCTCAGTAACTAGTCAGCCCAGGTACTAAAATACTTCAGCCTTTTGATATATGGCGAAGAATAATGAAGGTAAAATGGAATGATAGAGTGAGAAGCGATGATGACGTATTGAGGAGAATAGGAGAGGAAAGTAATAAAAAAGAGAAAACATCTCGATTGGGGCGTATATTGTGTTGAAACTGTCTGCAGGTATGAATTTTAGAGGAAAACTGGAAGGAAAGAGAGGATAGAGAAGAAGAAAGGTCGGATTGCTTCATGACTTCAAAAACGAAAGGAGCTCTAGTCATATGAAGAGAAATGCATAGGACCGAGAGCAATGGAGAGGATAAATTTGAAACCTGTCGAGACAATTTAGCAATTCATTACAACAAGTTAACAAGTTACTTGTTGTCGAGTGAGAATCGAGAACAAGTTAATTCAGAATTCCTCTAATAACAGTTATATTTATAGTTACTACTGTGTTTATACGACACTTTTATTGGTGGATTTAGTCGATACAATAAACCGCCCGGTACAACAAACTGCGTCTCATTGCAGTAAACTCAGGACTATCATTGCACGGATTAACCGTAGCACCACACAACAAGATAAAATGCAAGTAAATTAATTACATATTCTACGAATTATAAATTATAAAATGCTTATCGATAAAAACCGTTTATGAATTATAAATTTTAATCTGTCATGACACAGCGCTTATTCCTACGCTAAAGGTTTATTATATATGGATCAGTGATTCTGAACCGTGGGCTCGCGACATAAGTGCAGGGGTCCGCAGATTGAAGTTAAATTATCAGTAAAAATGTTACCTACTTAATTTTATATGCATTATTGTATTTGCACACGTATGTGGTAAAGTTTTGGACAACGTTTTTATCTGTATGGAATGCTATAAACTTTGTTATACAGTTATGTTTTTTAACGAATTTATAATTTATTATAGAAAAATAAGTCTTACGTGAACTGACGTATCGAAAGTTGATCCTACTGCTGTCTATTAATGTTTAAGAAAATTGCCGACTATCAGTATGAAAGTGTTTCAAGTTTAAACAACACAGGAATTTGAAATTGTTTTTGTTACTTCCATGTTCCTTAACGAAATTGAAGTATGGTGATGGCAAAAAAAATCGTGTTCGAGATTATTGCAGATTCTATTACACTCAAATGTAGAGTGTAATAAATGTATATAAATCAAATCAGATTATTGCTGACTGTACTACACTCAAAACATAAAAAAAAGTCATTTTTCGAAGTGTGTGTGTGTGTGTGTGTGTGTGTGTGTGTGTGTGTGTGTGTGTGTGTGTGTGTGTGTGTGTGTGTGTGTGTGTGTGTGTGTGTGTGTGTGTGTGTGGATTTTTTCTATGGCAAACGATAACAGCCGCAAATTCAAACAGAATCAAATCATTTTTTGCATACAGGCCTTATTTGTAGAGTGCTCAAACCTATTGTTTTGGTGAAGATCGGTTAAGGGAAAGGGGTAGTTTACCTGCAACGTTTTTTTTTTAATCAAGGGTAATTTTTTTCTATGCCAAACGATAACAGCCGTAAATTCAAACAGAATCAAATAATGTTTTGCATACAGCCCTGAATTGTAGAGTTCTCAAGACGTATTGTTTTTGGTGAAGATCGGTTAAGGGAAAGGGCTAGTTTACCTGCAACGTTTTATGTTTTAACAAGAGTATTTTCTATAGCAAACGATAAGAGCCGCAAATTCAAACAATCAAATAATTTTTTGCATACAGCCCTTATTTGTAGAGTACTCAAGACCTATTGTTTTTTGTGAAGATCGGTTAAGGGAAAGGGGTAGTTTACCTGCAATATTTTATTTTAATTAAGGGTAATATTTTCTATGGAAAACGATAACAGCCGCAAATTCAAACAGAATCAAATAATGTTTTGCATACAGCCCTGGATTGTAGATTTATCAAGGCCTATTGTTTTTGGTGAAGATTGGTTAAGGGAAAGGGGTAGTTTACCGGCAACGTTTTATGTTTTAACAACGGTAATTTTTTCTATGACGAACAATAACTGCCGCACATTCAAACAGAATCAAATATTTGTTTGCATACAGCCCTTATTTGTAGAGTACTCAAGGTCTGTTGATTTTGGTGAAGCTCGGTTAAGGAAAAGGGGTAGTTTACCTGCCACATTTTATCTTTTAACAAGAGTAATTTTTTCTATGACGAATGACGAACGATAACTGCCGCAAATTTAAACAGAATCAAATAATTTTGTGCATACCTTCCTCAATTGTAGATAACTCAAGGGCTGTTGATTTTGTTGAAAATCGGTTAAGGGAAAGGAGTAGTTTACCTGCAACATTTTATGTTGTAACGAGAGAACGTGTTTCATGAAGAACTATAACTACCGCAAATTCAAACAGAATCAAATAATTTTTTACATATGTACCTGGGTTGTAGAGTACTCAAGGCCTGTTGATTTTGGTGAAGATCGGTTTAGAAAAAGGGGTAGTTTACCAATAACTTTTAATGTTTTAACAAGAGTAATTGTTTCTATGACGAACGATAACTGCCGCACATTCAAACAGAATAAAATAATGTTTTGCATGCATCCCTGAATTGTAGAGGGCTCAAGACCTTTTGGTTTTGGTGAAGATCAGTTAAGAGAAAGGGGTAGTTTACCTGCAGCTTTTTATGTGATAACAAGGGTAATTCTTATTTATGACGAACGATAACTGCCGTAAATTCAAACATAATCAAATAAGTTTTTGCATACATCCCTAACTTGTAGAGTACTCAAGGCCTGTTGATTTTGGTGAAGATCCGTTACGGGAAAAGGGCAGTTTACCAGAAACATTTTTTGTTGTAACAAGAGTAAAGTACTTAATTTTGATAAATAAAGTATCCTGATAAGAAGATCTTAATAATCCACTGTAAAAACGTAGATGAAATATCTATAAATGAAGAGGCTAGTTGATCGGGGTGGGGGTAATTTTCTATAAATGAAAATTATAGTTGAAGTGGGAGGGGATAATTTTTATATATGTAGGCTACTACGTTATCGGCAACAAAGTAGTAGTTTGTTGTTAAAATTTCTTCCCGAGCTGTTTGGCCGTAGTCCAATGTTTACTGAAAAACCAGAAGTTTCGACAATGCCGTCGACTGCCATCATCAGTGAAAATCAAGTGCGATAACGTGTAGTTGTATACGTTAGTGACCACAGTACTGTGGTTAAGGCTGAAGCAATAAGTGGAAAGAAGTAGTTTCTATAGAAATATTTCATTTTGTAAATGATTTTAAATATAAATCTTAGAACATGGAAGTCTTGTATGGTTCTCCATACCGATATTTTTCTATGGCAAACGATAAGAGCCGCAAATTCAAACAGAATCAAATAATTTTTGCATAAAGCCCTGCATTGTAGAGCACTCAAGACCTGTTGTGTTTGGTGAATATCGTGTTAAGGGAAAGGGGTAGTTTACCTGCAACGTTTATTATTATCAACGGTAATTTTTTTCTATGGCAAACGATAACAGCCGCAAATTCAAACAGAATGAAATAATGTTTTGCATACAGCCCTGAATTGTAGAGTTCTCAAGACCTATTGGTGTTAGTGAAGATCGGTTAAGGGAAACGGGTAGTTTACCGGCAACATTTTATGTTTTAACAAGGGTAATTTTTTCTATGACGAACGATAACTGCCGTAAATTCAAACAGAATCAACTACTTATTTGCACACCTTTCTGAATTATTGAGAACTCAAGGTCTGTTGATTTTGTTGAAGATCGGTTAAGGGAAAGGGGTAGTTTACCAGCAACATTTTATGTTTTAACAAGGGTATAATTTTTTTTTTACGAACGATAACTGCCGTAAATTCAAAGAGAATCAAATAATTTTTTGCATACTGTCCTAAATTGTAAAGGTGTGAAAGCCTATTGCTTTTGGTGAAGATCGATTAAGGGAAAGGGGTAGTTTACCGGCCACTTTTCATGTTTTACCAAGAGTAATTGTTTCTATGAAGAACGATAACTGCCGCACATTCAAACAGAATCAAATAATGTTTTGCATGCGTGCCTGAATTGTAGAGAACGCAAGGCCTCTTGATTTTGGTGAAGATCGGTTAAGGGAAAGGGGTAATTTACCTGCAACATTTTATGTTGTAACAAGAGAAATGTTTTCACGACGAACGATAACTGACGCTCATTCAAACAGAATAAAATATTTTTTTGCATGCGTCCCTGAAGTGTAGAGGACTGAAGGCCTGTTGATTTTGGTGAAGATCGGTTAAGAGAAAGGGGTAGTTTACCTGCAACGTTTTATGTTTTAACAAGAGTAAAGTACTTAGTTTTGATAAATAAAGTATCCTGATAAGAAGCTCATAATAATCCACTGTAGAAACGTAGATGAAATATGTATAAATGAAGAGGCTAGTTGAACGGGGTGGGGGTAATTTTCTATTAATGAAAATTATAGTTGAAGAAGGAGAGGAGAATTTCTTATATGTGTGCTACGTTATCGGCAACATAGTAGAATTTTTTTGTAAAAATTCCTAGAAACTTTTACCCCTTTTTATATCTTATCTACGACCCGGAAGCGTCAACTTGACATAAACAAACATAGCATGTAAACACCCTTGTTACGCCTTAGCCAGCAAGCAATCCGCCGAGTCACCACTGGCGGTATGTAAACTTAAATGTAAGGATTGTAGTAAAATGTACACAGGCGAAACGGGCCGTAAGTTTGAGTGTAGACTGGCGGACTATAAAAGAAGGGGAAGGAAATAGGACATCCAGTTCACTATATGCTAGTCATTTTGTTGAAGAAAACCATAAGTTTGTTAATCCGTTAGAGGAATATAAAATTATAAAGGTTGAAGATGATTCGGTGGAAAGAAAGTTGAGAGAACTTGAAATACTAAAGAAGAGAGAAAAAAGGATTTAAATTGTTTAATTAATTCAAAGATAAAATTTGATAATGAAGATATATTTTACAACATATTAAAGAAGAGAGAAATGTGGAACATAAAGGTTGGTAGCAGTCTAATACTTAGTGGTTGGTAAAATACCAGGTCATAATGGAAAGTTACCAGGCAACAATAGAAAAGTACTGGGACAAGGGGTGGTGACTTGGTATAGTCAATAGAAATAACTACTATTTCTAGGGCCCGGATTTTTATGTAGCAAAAAATGGCAAAATATGTACATAAATATGTAGGAAAAATAAGGAAAATATGTAGCTAAATATGTAATATTTAAGAAATATGTAGTATTAAAATACTTTCACGTCAGCAATGTAATTTACATTTTTACGGGAACATAACAGTGCCCTCTTTGAAAGGCTTTGAAAATAATAGGTGCTTCATTTTAAACTTTCTAAAATCACTTTCAAAACATGCAAATACATTTTGAGCAATGTAAGTCAATGTAATCCATAAAATACTAATCAAGTTCGGGGCTGACACTAATCACCAGTTAGATTGCCACTTCTGTTACAGAAATTAAGTTGACCCTCAGAATACACAGTATCTGAAAGTTCAACTCTTTGTTGAAGAGTTTACAATAAGACAGCATGCATAAGAAATGAATTACTTTTCAATTGTTTATTGTACTTTAGAAAATTTATGAAAACATATTTTAGAAAACAGAATTAAAATATCGGTATGGAGAACCATACATGACTTCCATATTCTAAGATTTATATTTAAAATCATTTTCGAAATGAAATATTACCATAGAAACTACTTATTTCTACTTACTGCTTCAGCCTTAACCACAGTACTGTGGTCACTAACGTATACCACCTCACGTTATCGCACTCGATTTTCACTGATGATGGAAGTCGACGGCATTGCCGAAACATCTGGTTTTGTAGAAAACATTGGACTACGGCCAAATATCCCGGGAAGGAATTTTAACAAAAACTACTTCTTTGTTGCCGATAACGTTGTACACATATATATAAAATATATGCATAAAATTAATGGCTTGTATAAGTTAATGATTGATCTCCATTAAGTAGTGCTCAAGTTTCCAAAGTTTTAATATTATGATGTCCGTAATTAAAACATCAGAGCAGGTTTAGTGTGAATGAGGGTACAGTGTGGACAAAAATTTTCAACATTTCCTATTGAGCGTTGCTTAGAGTAAAGCTGCGAATCTACAGTGTATGTTTCACAGAACAAACACGCGTAAAAGAAGGAGCGCTCCGAAGTCACTCATGGACCCTCAGCATCTTGCAGAGTGTTCATTCCCTAAAGACGAAAAGTCTGTCTATGAATCGTTCCTCTGTAAACACGTGCAGTTACATTGCCCAGCGATCCACAGGAAGCAAATTGATGTCCATTTTTTCGGCTTGCACGCGTTATGTTGGTGTGGGTTTCGGCACTTTCCATTTAAAAAGCGTCCAAATGTAAGAAAATAAACATGAGTGAGGCTAGAAATAACGTGAATTGTGTGTGTGTGTGTGTGTGTGTGTGTGTGTGTGTGTGTGTGTGTGTGTGTGTGTGTGTGTGTGTGTGTGTGTGTGTGTGTGTGTGTGTGTGTGTGTGTGTGTGTGTGTGTGTGTGTGTGTGTGTGTGTGTGTGTGTGTGTGTGTGTGTGTGTGTGTGTGTGTGTGTGTGTGTGTGTGTGTGTGTTACCTGCCTTTTTATTGCTGTAGGCATAATAATAAAATGGAAACGTAAACATTACACAACTGAGATATGCTTACCTGCCACGAACGATATATTATTTTATACATGGAGGAGTTCAGTGACATACACACGTACAGAAGTCATCTTCAAAAATACTAGAAGTCCTCCACGCTTTTATGTTGGCAGTGTAACTTACAGGAAGTTTTTTGATGTTTTTAAAACATCTAGGATGCAAACTTTTCCCGATAACTAAGTTTCCTTTTTTCGGTTCCCATCATGTTCACACAAACAAAAACTGTAACTTTTTGTTTAGAGAGCTTCCCACCAAACGCACTTTTCATTTTTAAATTTGAAAGTCTTATCTGGAGTTAATTTATAAAAAATTCCGGCTTCATGTCCATTAAAGATGTCTTCATCTTTATATGATCGTCTAATTTCTGGCCAAGTGTTACGCACCCAATCGCCTGTAACGTTCAGATCTACGCATTTTGCCACACCACAAATTTTTGCAAAGGAAATCGAGTGTCGGGCCTTAAATCGATCTAGCCATCCGTTGGAGCACGTAAAACGGCTGGCGCCGGCAGTCCTGTTACAGTGCTTATCGCTTGCATACAATGTATGTCTGTAGCCATGGGCTAGCGCGCGCACGCACATATATACGTTTATATGAAATTTAGAGTAAAATATCTGAGAAATATTTGACGCTATAACAGAGTAGTACAATATTTAGTGACGTTAAAACCGGGAATTTTTATAATGTTAAAGATATCAGTTTGACTGGACTTATGACAAAATAACTCTACACCCGAGTTGACGTAACAGCCGAGGCCGTAATAACCAAGTTCCACTGTACATATAAAGATATTAACTCAAACATAATTTACATTAAAATGAAAAAATTATAATTTTATTGCCTGGCAACAAAATTATTTTATTTTCAACAATTACCATTGTTTGAAAAAGTTTAAATGAATTTTCAAGTACTTTACTCTTGTTAAAACGTAAAAGGTTGCAGGTAAACTACCCCTTCCCCTTAACCGATCTTCACCAAAATCTAAAGGCCTTGAGTCCTCTACAATTCACTGACGTATGCAAAAAATTATTTGATTCTGTTTGAATTTGCGGCAGTTATCGTTTGCCATAGAAAATACCCTTGATAAAAAAACGCTGCAGGTAAACTACCCCTTTCCCTTAACCAATCTTCACCAAAAACAATAGGTCTTGAGAACTCTACAATTTAGGGCTGTATGCAAATAATCTTTTGATTCTGTTTGAATTTGCGGCTGTTATCGTTTGCCATAGGAAATACCCTTGTTAAAACATAAAATGTTACAGGTAAACTACCGCTTTCCCTTAACCAATCTTCACCAAAAACAATAGGTCTTGAGAACTCTACAATTCAGGGCTGCATGCGAAACATTATTTGATTCTGTTTGAATTTGCGGCTGTTATCGTTTGGCAAAAAAAAAAATTTCCCTTGATAAAAAAAAACCGTTGCAGGTAAACTACCCCTTTCCCTCAACCGATCTTCACCAAAAACAATAGGTCGTGAGTACTCTACAAATCAGGGCTGTATGCAAAAAATTATTTGATTCTGTTTGAATTTGCGGCAGTTATCGTTTGCCATAGAAAAAAAATCTACACACACACACACACACACACACACACACACACACACACACACACACACACACAGACACTTTTCGGAAAACGACTTTTTTTCATGTTTTGAGTGTAGTAGAATCAGAATCTGCAATAATCTCGAACACGATTTTTTTTGCCATCACCATACTTCCATTCCTTAAGGAATATGGAAGTAAAAAGAAATCTTGATATTATAAAATTAACAAAAAAAAATATTTTACCTATGGATTTCTGTAGTATAGGACATGTAGAACCTTAACTCAATGTAACATGTGAGTTAACCCTACTAGTAAATTAATTTGAATTACCTGTTTTTTGGTTATGTCCACTTTTAGGAGATAATTCATGGAAATCTAAATGAATTTAATTGTAGCTGTTTTGATTGTTCACCACATGAGTATAAAGTAAAATTGAGAATTATTAACTATTTAACAAAGTATTTTACTAGGAGAGTTGAAATTACTATAAAATTAAATGTAGATTTTTGACTTGAAAATCTATATTGTATATATATAACTCTACTATAACTCTGCATAAGAATAAAGTGTCCACGTAAGTTTTTTTTTACCACTTTTTAGTTGCACAATTAATTATTAAATACTTTTCAATATTGTCTGTTGACATGGACTGTCTTGGGTCTGAGAGTATGTTTTTATATATAGAAAAGGATCTCTCGACATCACATGTCGTCACCGGCGCATATTTATACAGAGGAATCGTACTTGGATGAATATTCTCAATCGATTCTACAGTTTCGGCGTTACATATGCGATAAATGGTATGTAAAGTTGAGTAACCAGGGTTTCTATTCACCACAGCATTTAATTTAGTGGAAACTTTGTCACCGACTTCACCCTGCACAGCATTTAACTTGCTAACTGCCTCTTCAACTATTCCTATGGCTTCTTGGAGAGTCAGACCTGCAGTCTCCAGTTTCTTGATACTATCGGGAAGCCAACCGAAATGCGTTTTGATGTACCAAACTGAACATATCACCTTAGAGATGTTGAATGCAGACAAGGATTCGCTCACTGACACTTCATAATCGGGAGATAATGTTTCCACCACAGACTTAACAGCTTCAAAGTTGTCACTGTAGAAATTTACGGCTTCGATCCAGGTTCCTCATCTTGTAATTACGGGTTCTGGAGGCAAAGGTGTGTCAGGTAGCCTTTGTTTGTAGCACTGGACACGGTAAGGAGCTTTCAAGAACACCTTTTTTGTTGCTGATATTAATGTATTTACTTCGGGGAAAAGGTCTCTAACAGTTTCAGCTACTCGATGCAATCCATGAGCCAGGCATGTAACATGTAGTAGGTTGGGGTGAAACACATTTAGAGAATTACCTGCTTTCAACATGTATGCTGCTGCATCTGTATACAACAGCAGTACTTTCTCTTCTTTAACACCATTTGGCCATAACACTTTCAGTCCATCATTAATAAATCGAGCTACTGTTGAGTGATTTGTTTGCTCCAGGGGCTTACAGTAAATCAAGTAGGGCTTGGCTGGATTCTCGGATTCTAACTTACCCACAATAAGATTTACGATGTACCGACCTACAGCGTCCGTTGTCTCGTCAACACCTATCCATATATAAGAATCACAGATGTCGGCTCTGATTTTTTCCAAAGTCTCAATATAGCAAACGTTCAAGTAATTTTTTCTGAGTGTAGATTCGTCTGGAATATTACGTTTGAAGTATTTCTCTAAGAAAGACTTAAATTGAGGCATTTGAAGTTTGTACCAAGGCACATTAGCAGCAATCATTGCTAAAGCCATGTCTTTATAAAACTCACTATTAGATGATGAAGATTGCTGCTGCATCTTTGTAAGTAGTACCTGTTTCGATGAAGAAGATCGTTCTTTATTTCTAGTATGTAAATTACTTCCCAATCGTTGTTCCAGTTGAGACTTCATGCAACAGCCAATATTTTTATCACAAACTTGGCAAAATACAGCTTTACCGTCAGTTGTAAAAGCACTGTCAATCTGTACCCATGATTTTAACTTAGATGACAAAGATGATGCGGTCGGCGCCATGATAAAACAAGGATATTTGTATTTAAAACTCTTAAGAACTTGCGTTGAACAATACCGCACAATACATTATTTAAGACGTCTTCTGTCCAACAACGAGAATCTGTCAAGGCATGAAACAAGCAAGCGCAGAAGTGTAGGCGAAAGACAAAACACTGACTTGACAATAACTACAACGCACCACACTGCACACCAGATTGTTATTTACGTGTAGGCTTACACTCCGAGAACGTCGATAATACTGGCGTCAAAAATCACATTGTACCCTACAATAGCATAGAGTTATATAGATATTTGTTTGTTTAGGTAGATGGAATCCGTTGCGAGAATTGCAAGATCTGCGAAGAGTATTTATTTACCGCGGACAGCACGTTATTTCCCCACCGAGTCTGCTGAACGTGCGAACGAAACGTAAATAAGGAGTGGGCCGCGCATACCATTCTCATCTAACATCCCGTGCAAAATGCCTTACTTGTCGCTTGAGTTCGTAAAAAATGTTACTTCTTGAAAGTAGAATCTATGCGTGCAATTGCAACAGATGCAATATTTTGCCTTTTCTTGCAATAAATTTAATTGCACCTGATTCTGATTAATTGCACATTTGCGGATCTGAGTAATGTTGTTATAGGCGTAACTATTTTTTGCCATTTCAATTTTCAAATTGAAGTAAAGTATAGTAAAATAGCTAAAATATGTAGAAATTGTAAGATGGAGTGAAATATGTAATATGAACAAAATATGTAAAATTAAACTCGCGGATAAGACACCTATTGGTATGAGTCGCCGATATTTGGCTTTTCCGTGTAAATATGCACTCAGCATTCAAATATGTAATTACATAAGAATCCGGGCCTTAGAAATAACTAACTCAATATAAATTAGAACAGTAGTTCCCAAAGTGGGGTTCGCGACAATGTTTCAAGGGGCCCGCAGACACTTTTAAGAAAAATTAGAATATAACTTACCGTAATTTTCTCCGATTTTTATGCTCTAAAATCTAAATTTTAGAATCTTAAAACAATTAGTAGAAAATTCTAAGGTATTTTTTTCAAACTAATTGTAATTGTAAAGGTAATTTTAAACTAAATTCTAGGGTATTTTTTTCAAACTAATTGTAATTGTAAAGGTAATTTTAAACTAAATTCTAGGGTATTTTTTTTTCAAACTAATTGTAATTGTAAAGGTAATTTTAAACTAATTGCTTTAATAATCTCTTTAAATCATGTCGTGTAGCAGATCTGTTTGTCAGCCGAACTGACTAGACCTCTCTCTTACACTACAAGAAGAAGATTCATTGGCAGTCACAATCTAGCTGACTTCTGTTTATATGTAATGACTGATTATTCTGGACTTGCAAAAAAAGCTTTGAAGCCCTTAACTGTGTTTCTCTCTACTTATTTGTGTTAAACCGCATTCTCCCTGCTCTCGTACTTGAAGTCAAAGTTAAGATATAAAAATAAACTTCATGTCGAGAGTTTATTGAAATTATTAGACACTAAACCCAATATTGCAGAGCTAATTGTTCACAAGCATTTTCATTGTTCACACTAAACTATGTTTGATATCATTAGTATTATAACTTTGCAAGTCAAGAGAATTTTGATTTTAATAAATTTTAATTAAAATATAAGAGTTTCTGTCATATTTACTGTTTGTTTTATTTCAGAACTCACACGGGGTCCGTGAAGTCCTTCAATTACTTTTCAAATTATTTGTGGGGTCCGCGGACTGAAAAGTTTGAGAACCACTGGTATTGGAAATATAACATAACTATAATTATATTATATATAATTATAACTATAATTAATTAACTAATAAGAAATTTTTTTCTGTAGTGCTGTGCAACAGTGTTATTTCTGTTTGCGATTGTAACCACTAACACAAGTTTATTAATTAAATTAAATAGTTGCTGAGGAATAGTAATTAAAAGGTGAAAACATTTGTAAGTTAGTGTATGTTTATTTGTAGTAACGACTTATTAACGGTAGGTAGCGCTCCGTTCGTAATTCGATTAGTACAACGAGGTAACCTTGAACAACGATACCACGTGGGCCTGATTACATTCCAAATGACGATTCTAATTATATTTACTTTCTCCTTCAACAGAAACGTTCCTCTGCCTGCTGCACGTTCTTTTTCTGAATAATCAGAAAACTGAATTACTCCAGACGTGACTAGTCCACTGAAACTAAAGCATGCGGCTGAAATTAAGCTGAAGAAGGCGAGCGCAGTGTTTGCTGTTACAATTGCTAGAAACAACAAACATTACGTACGTACTCAAACAACCAACCACTGAACAACAAGAATAATAATTCTGAATTTAAGCATAACCAGAAATTACCAACTTAACTTTTCAATTGTTAAGAAAAATTATCATTCAGAATTCAATTGATATTCTTACGACGCTCTCACTGACCGTCGTATGGTACAGTGGAAAACAAAACACAAGACACCAATGAAGTCACTAATCACCAGCTTTAGTTAATCACAAATACAATTTATAATCAACTTGTACAATAACCCGAGCAAAATTTGTCCACACGCGATAATAATGTCAGCTAATAGAGTCCCGCACAATTATAACACAATAACACGTCGCCACATTATTTCAAACCTCACTTTAATAAATCGCCACTTAAACTCACTGAGTAATCGCCGACGTAAAAATGACTGACCGTCGCTGTATGCTTATATTTATACCCCGCTGAGATGCCAGATTAATCGGGCGCTTTCTGGATGACGTGTTGAGCAAACTGTGTATTACAGGCGCTCTAGAATCCACTAGAAACCGTACTAACTGTCTGGCCTTGAACATAGCTCGCCGACCGGTACGGTTTGGAATAGCCTCGAATGTTGATGCATGATAAGTGTCACGTAATATTGTCTTTCATCTCAAACTACCAACACATCTTTCATCTCAAAATGTACATACACACACATTACAGCTGGGCTCTGCTAGGATAGCCGAGATACGTATAGAACGTTCCATATTACGTAACAATATTTGTTTACAAGACTATCGTGTATACTTGCATTTTCTAATATTCGTCTTCATCGTAATTATACAATTTTGCTTTTAATATTCCGCTTCTTTTTACATATAACAAGTTATAACGACAGCACTTTAAAACAAGTGAACCCTTTTAAAGTTCTGCTGTGTGCTGTAAGCTATGAGTCTGAATATTATATAAGAGAGAACATAAATAAATTTAGGAATATTTGTGGTACGCTTCATGCAAATCTTAGAAATAAAACAAGACACAGCACAAGGATTAAATTCTATAAGACAATTCCAATACCCCCACATTGACATATGCGAGTGAGGCGTCATGACAATGACAAAAAAGGAATGCGGCAAGATTCAGAGTGCTGTCTTCAAATTACTTTAAACTATACATTGCCAAATAGAATAAGGAATGAGGATATCAGACCAGAACTCAAAGAAGACGACATAAATTTGTCATACCTAAGCCGAAAGGCCCCTATTTTAGGGCGCAGGAGATTTGCTCTCACACTTCTCTTTCTGAGATAGGATTTGGTGACTTTATAATTTTGGAATATTTGTCTTAGAAATGATACAAGACACAGCACAAAAATTAAATTTTATGAGATAATAGCAATACCCACGTTGATTTATGCGAGTGAGGCGTGGATCATAACAAAAATGGGATCTTTTCGGTTAAGTGGCAGCATGCAGTGAACAATTACTCTACGTAGCAATCGCCAGTAACAACACATTTCCCCCTCCACACGTAGTGATAACCAGCGATAGTATGTATTTTTATTTTCGTTTTGACATATTTTTTTATATTTATTTTTATATTTTTTATAAAATAGGGTTTTATACGTCCACTTCTACATGCATATTAGGTCCACCAATAACCTTTGGACTTTTTAATAAATGGTGCTCACACACTTCTCGCATGTATGAATTCCAATCGACGCATGTGGAGCGATTCATTTCCAATTCATCTTGACAGTATTGCACGGGTGTGTATACTCCTTACTCCAACAGTAAATGAAGTGTACGATTGTGCGTAAACCTAATCGAGAATTATTTAGGAATGTATCCTGTCGCACTTGTTTGCATTCCCGGCAGTCCTTTTTAGAACATACCCAACGGTCTTTACCTGTCGTATACAGTTTCATTTGATGGCCGTTCGTACAAATTCTTGGGTTATGTAAAATATTTTTGTCTCTTAGAAACTGTATCGCTGAATCTTTGTCGGGAATCTGTGCTGTTAACTGAAGGAACTTTATGATTCGCTACGATAGTACTACACTTGCGACTGCGGAACCATGGAATGGTTGCAAAATGCGTTGGAGGGGGAAATGCGTTGTTACTGGCGATTTCTACGTAGAGTAGTTGCTCACTGCATGCTGCCACTTAACCGAAAAGATCCATTAATTCTAGATAAAAATTAATAAATTACCTTAGATCCGTCGTGTGACTTTGTTTTATATTTAGAATGCGGCAAGATTCAGAGCGCTGAAATGCAGTTTATTTGAAACACTTTAAATTATACATTGCAAGATAGAATAAGGAATGAAGATATCAGAGCAGAACTCAAATTAAAGGACATAAATGAAATTATTTCAGCTTACACAAGACGATGATGGGATCAGCTGAAAGAATGACAGAGAATCGATTGCCGAAAGCGGCACTGAACTATAAAGCCATTGGTAGAAGAGACGTGGGTCGTCCGAGGATGAGATGGGTCCCCGAACAGGTTTACATAATCTAATCCTCATAGAAGAAGAAGAAGAAGAAGAAGAAGAAGAAGAAGAAGAAGAAGAAGAAGAAGAAGAAGAAGAAGAAGAAGAAGAAGATTGTCGAAAATTGATCGCTCAAGAAGCGGCCCGCCAGTAGTTCCCTGCTCCCTGCTTCAGCTGTGACGCTCAGGCCTCAGGCATTTTCACAAGTTGCCATGACCCGACAAAAGCTGCATTAGGTAAAATTGTAAAATTAACTTCTCCGTTGTTGTTTAGGTCACAAAAATAAGGTAATGAGATGTTTGAAATTAAACCAGTTTTTTTTAATGTTAATTATATATACCGTTTTACTGAGGGTATTCCATATCCCCCAGTATAGTGCCCCCCCATTTTAATCGCCCTGCGCACGCCTATGCTCACAGGGGCTTTTAAATCGGAAACTATTATTCTAGAGACTGAACATACCTAACATCACGAATTTAAACGATTGTAAGTAGTGTTGCGGATTTAATCGGTTAATCGGTTCGACAATTTAATCGGATTTAATCGATTACAATTTGAACTTCGATTAATCAATCAAAACTACTTAATCGAATAATAGAGTCCATTGAAATTAATCGGTTGTTGAAATTTTCTATTATGAGAAGTTGAAGCTTGTCCACCAAATACCTGAGTTATGGCTTGTCTCTTGAACGAGAGTCCCGTTATTTTAAATCATTTAGTACTGCTGGAAGTTCCCAGAAAAACACTGAAAGAGAAAGGGTGGTGTAGTTGCTGTGGTTTTCAAAAGCCAGGTAGCGGCATGTCAGATTTAGTCTATGTACGAGAAGATCTACAATAGAAGGCTGAGTCAGGTGCCTACTACTAATTGTCTGAGAGGGGGTGAGTATGCTAAAAATAAGAGTCCCACAAGAGCCTGTACTCTCATCCTAACAATGGGCGACCTATAGTATAGTAAAATTGAAAGTTAAGGGCATATGTGCAGAAACCAATTTAAGAATTTATGGATGGACGAGTCCACTTTGAAATTGTGAATGGCGGGAGGGTACCGGAGAATCAGCTGGTATGCAAGTGAAGGTGTCGCCAACTTTGCGTGTGATGTTTTAGTTACCCGTACATTCTTAGTTATTGTGTAACGTACTATCTCAGTCGTGCATTTGTTATTATTATTTCAATTTATTTTTAATTATATCGTTGTTTTACAGTCACTCATTTTTATTAGTTATTTAATTTTTTAGTTAACTTCTGTTGGTAGTTTTTATTCTGTAATTACAATTACATATTATTGTAATTATTTGTGGTATCATCCAGTAACGAGATTTGTTAAAATGGATACTTTTCCTTCAACTAGCAAAGACAGGAAAGTTATTCATAGTCAATCACGGGAAGTTATAATACACAGTTTTTTGTTGTCAAGGATTAAAAGATTCTTGCAATTAAATTAATACGAAGAATGCGTTCCTTTATGTAACGAGAAACTGTAGAGATAGTCGCGTGTAATTAAGGAGTGGAAGTGTACAGTTTGCAAATTCCGTTGCGATAAGAACGGTCAGAAAGGCTGTAGTTTTTTACTTCTCACCAGTACACGATGACAGACCAAACAACACTCAGAAAACATTCTGATATGTAAAAGAATGTAAATTCTCACATCTCACAGCGACTCCCTCCACATAGCCTTTCCCTTCTGACTGTAAGCGTTTCGCGCATTTCCATGCCCTTAACTTTCAATTTTGCTATTAATAGTAACAGTTGGACAGGTGGCGTGTTACAGTGTGTTTATTCAGGTAAGGAAAACTTGTGTTTTTCAAAGAGGCTACTTTTTGTGTGTGTGTTTCCTGATACCGTGCGTGAAATCTGTGTTATGGCGTACGAAGACTTACGAGGAAGACTCGGTGGAAGTTTTGCATATAAATTGAACGACAGTGGTAAAGTGACGGACAGGAAAACCGTTTTCTGTAATCTTTGTGGGAAATCATTTAGCTACAGCGGTAGCACTAGCAGTTTGCAATACCATTTAAAACACGCCCATCCCTTACAAAGTGTTGCTGAATCATCTGTTGTTAATGCAAGTTCATCTCAGTCGAACTTGAATCATTTCATAGTGAAACCAATCTCTTCATTAAAGGAGGCTGAACTAACAAATAAAATTGTGAAATGGATAGTAAAACACAGTCGACCTGTCAATATAATTTCGGGTGAAGGGCTAAAAGAAGTTTTAAGGGAAGCTGTAGGTAGGCTAGTAGTTCTTATAATCTTCCATCTAGAGACGTTGTAACTAGACGGATTGAGAAACTTTATGATGTCGAACGATCCAAGCTGCTAGACAAACTAAAAGAAACTGAATTTGTTGGCCTAACAGGTGATTTCTGGACATCGATAGCAAATCAAGGTTTGATTGATTCTAACTGGGCGTTCTGCAGCGCTCCGTTAGAAGTGAAACATGTGGTGGAGAAACACAGTGCAGCAAATTGTACAGAAGAATTCGAACAGGTTGTGTCTGACTGGAATCTTCAAATTAAAGTAGTTGCAATATGTACAGACAATGCCAGGAATATTGTTCTTGGTGTCGAAAATTCGAAATACGATAATGTTAGGTGCACTGCTCATACCCTGCTATTAAGTCTGAATACAGCAATTGAGAATGCGTCTATAGATAAACTGCTTTCCAAATGTAGAAAAATGGTGGATCATTTCAAGACAGTCCTTATTTAGAAAATCAGCTATGCCAAAAACTGAAAGAACTTAATATTCTGCAGTGCAAACTGAAACAAGATATAGTCACCCGATGGAATAGTACATGCCTTATGTTCGAGTCTCTTCTGGAAGCCAAGGAAGGAATTGTAACTATAATGTCCACCAATCCATCGAACATCATTCCATTAACTGAAGTGGAATGGGAAATGACACAAAAAATGTATAAATGTCTTAAACCATGTTTGGAAATATGTGATTTTCTTGGAGGAAGTAAATACGTGACGGCAAGTGTTGTACTACCCGCCATAACTCATTTAAGAGTAAGTCTAAAAATTACCGACACGGATCCTGGTTACGTTACTCGATTCAAAACAGCTCTGTTAGATGATCTAACGGAAAGAGTAAATGCCTGGCCTAAAATAGGAATGTATCAAGAAGATACGGCTCTTGATCCAAGATTTAAATATTTGAAATGTCTTCCAAGAGAAGCAAGAGAATTAGTGTGGAACAGAATTTCCAATAAAGTTGTGACCACTGCACAAACAGAAATAAAACAAAATGTGAAGAAAAGGAAACTTGTGTTTGAAGAAGACGATGATGACAAGAGAGAAGAAACAGCTCCGTTAACACGGCTCGCAACAGAGGTTGATGTCTACAGATCTTTGGCAGAACTGAATGATGACTTTTTGCAGACCCCTTACTGTGGTGGAAAACACATTCCATTCAGCTTCCACTTCTTTCATCTGTAGCGAAAAAATTGCTCTGCGTTCCAGCTACATCGGTTCCGTGCGAACGAGTGTTTAGTGACGCAAGCAATATTGTTACTAAACGTAGAGCAGCCCTTGATCCGGACCATGTGAACACACTCACATGCTTAAAATCCTGGTTGAAGCAGTACTGACTAGGTGAGTCTAATGTTATACCATATCCTTACCTTCAAATTCATATTTGTCACTTAGTCTCCTGATAACAGTTCATATTATTAAATCTGTTCATACATATTATAATTATAATATTATTATTTGAATGTAATCCATGCTAATATACTGATTTTATAAGTTACTTAAAAACAAAAAGTAACAATTAGATACATCTATTAAAATTAAATTTGTAAGCCATTAGTATGATAAATTTTTAGTATCCAAACTCGATTAATCGATTAAACCTTCTTGATTAACCGATTAAATATTTTGATCGATCGACAGCACTAATTGTAAGCAATTTGTAACTAGCGTGTGTAGGCTGTATTGCAATCCGTCAGTACGTAGGCGAAATTGTAAAATTTGCCGCACCACTATCCAACGACTGTTGTTCTAATTAAATCAAGTTGTTTTGATTACTGTCCAGTAATACATTAGTGTAGAACATAGGTTTAAAATCGTTTAGAAAAACACCAGCAGAGAGAGAAAATTACAATGGGAAAGTATATTTTGTAGCTCAATGTCTGCGATATTATATCACTGCAGTTCCTGTGCAAGAAAAAAACACAAATAAAAATAATCGACACACCATCATAAAATAATTACTCAAAACATAACTTAGGAAGCTGAAATATAAAATAATTATATTTACTGTTTATTACCATATTACAATCAATATATATATATATAACTAAATTTACCTCAAGATATACTTTTTTCCTATTAGGAACATGTTTCGAGAGTTCCTGTTCTCTCATCTTCAGCCTTCGCCATCGCCAAAAATACTATGATCAAAATAGAAAATAAAATCAAATACAAAATAAAAACTGAACAATTAAGAATTAATCAAACTGAACAACACATAAATAATAACAACAACAAAAAATGGGCCACATTCACATATATAAATAATAAAATGACAAAACCAACAAAACTATTTAAAAACACAGATATAAAAATAGCATACGAAACTAATAAAAATAAATTACAAAATCTAAATATGTCACACAACAAAGATAATACAACAACCAACGGTATATACAAAATTGAATGCCAAGATTACAATAAATGTTATATAGGGCAAACAAAAAAACAGCTGAAAAAACGTTATTTTGAACACCTAAATGCATACAAAAAACCAAATATATATAAATCCAATTTAGCCACACATGCAATAAACACAGGACATGAATTCCCAGACATAACCAATGTAACACTAATAAAACATATACCACACAAAGGCACCATAATGAACATTTGGGAAAATTTACAGATTTACAAACATAAAACACAAAACAAACTAATACCAGAACAAATACAAATCAATACAAAACATGACACAATATTCAAAGCACTCAACATCGAAAATACACAAAATACAAAAACAGATACCACAACCACACACAATAATGCAACTTTAAAAGACCAAAGACCAACAAACTACCTTAATAACATCCAGAAGCCAACACACAAATACTTCACCAGAAACAAGATGGCGAAGACTGAAGATGAGAGAACAGGAACTCTCGAAACATGTTCCTAATAGGAAAAAAGTATATCTTGAGGTAAATTTAGTTATAAATATTAAAGTATTATATACATCAAGAAACGGACTGTAGCAGAAAGTGATTGAAATATATATATATATATATATATATATATATATATATATTGTTTCCTTATTTGGAACATGTTTTGGGAATTAAATATTTTCCCATTCTCAACCATCTTGATTTTTCATCTTGTTGAATGGCTGAGGATAGGTAAAATATTCAATTCTCGAAACGTGTTCCAGGTAAGGAATGAATATATCTTGATTGTAAGATAATAATAATAAATATTGAATAATTTATCTATCACGAAATTGACTGTAGCAAGAAGCATTTGTATAAAAAAAATTATAATAGGCTAGGAGTGTCACTCAAGGGGCCTTTTTATGGTCGGGTCGTGCATAGCTACTGCCTCGAGTGCGACTCCTGTGATTGGCTAGCGAGTGGTCGGCCCACACCCGCTTGTGTATCCCGGACGGACGCCTCACGAGAGGCTAGGAGTGTCATTCAAGGCAGTCTGTAATTGAAATCAAAGTAGAAAACCAACAACAGAGCAAGATGGGAAGCGTTATTCAAAGATAAATCAGGGGACAGAGAGAACACTCAATAATCGTTTGTTTATATGCTGACATGTTTAGACTTGATATGTTTAAAACATGGAAATCTTATGTTGACCAAGAAATTTTTCTGAAAGCAATGTTTTTAAACTCCATTTTGTACCCAGATGATATGGTAATAATTCAGAACATCGAGGATAAACTTCAAAAATCAATGTACCATGTTGCCCGTGATTATCTATGCCTGTCCTGTTTGGGGATACATTGCTCGCTGTCATAGATCGGCGCTCCAGCGCGTTCTCGCCCGGGAACTTAAGCCCGCGTGTTTTCCCCCGGAGGTATTCTTGTCGTCTTTTGAGGAGAGGACTAGGTGTCCGCTCTTTTGCGGACACCTTGAGACCCCTGGAGCGTAGATTCTATGGTCGAACAGCTTGTGTGACCCATAATTCCATCATCGCTGGACTCGGTAACTATACTCCAAGGCCAGGTGAGTCTTGGAAGCGACCCCGTTTACTAGCCCCGGTGGTATAATCCACCAACGAGGGTCGCTTCAGGCCCTCCATTAAGTAGGAAAAGTATAAACTGAACTCAATCCGACCCAGTGGCAGGGGCTCTAACTAAGAGTCGAGACACTGCACAACTCGTGACTCGCGCCTTGCGCGAGAATCCCAACCCTCAGTCGTTTTTGGCGCACTCCATCGCATTCCTGCATCGGACGCCGCGGAACCAGCCGTAAAGGACAGGAAGAAGAGAAGAATAGACTTTCTTCGCTTTCTTGCCCTGTGAAGAACCAGCGATGGACATCGACTGGGACGGCAGCGGGCTCTGCATACCGATGGAGGACTGCAGTACGCAGCGAACAGCCGGCGCAGCCGCCGAACATCACAGCGAGGCTCGGGTGGAACATACTTCGGAGTTACCGTTCTCGCCACACGGCCTTCTAAGGGTCACAAAAAACGAAGAGGTGTACGATTGGCATCATTTGTCCTCTGACAAAGGAAGATAACAATTGGAAATGCTGTGTTGCCGATCGATTGTTATCGTTACAAACGAGTGTAACTCTGAGTACGTGCGGAGCACACTAATTGCCTGCACCTGTGTCGGCCGCAACTACCAGAACTTCCCATCCGTAGGCCGCAAACGCATTACTGCGAACTTCGCACCAGTAATCTAATTAATACGTTTACAGTGTATTCATACGTATATCCGGCTAATGCATGTACGAGGGTCATTCAATAAGTAAACAGACAAACAGTTGTAGAAAAGAAATTAATTGTAGCAGCTGATTGAAACTTTCAGGAGTGTTACCTGGCAACGTCGTTGTGAGTTTTGATCAGCTTTTCAATAATATATTGCGTAAACATAACCAATGCAGTTTTATTTACTATGACGTGTCCTCTTGAGGACAGCACTTTCGAAGAACAGCGTTCTGTTATGAGATTTTTGGATTTGGAACCACTATAACCACTAACTTGGATTCACTATTTTGAACCTGAGTCAAAGCGACAAAGCATGGAGTGGAAGCATCCCAGTTCACCCGCCAAAAAGAAATTCAAAACTGAGCCATCGGCTGGTAAGGTGATGTTAACCATCTTTTGGAGCTCCCAAGGCCCAATTTTCTGTGATTACCTACAAGCCCAGCGTACCATCAATAGTCGGTACTATTCTGACATGACTGTGAACAAAGTTAAGCCTGCATTGAAGAAGAAATGTCCGGTATGGCAGAGGAAAGGTGTGATTCTTCTTCACGATAATGACCGCCCACACACGGCAAAACTGACGCTCGAAACAATAAAAAAAGTAGGTTGGGAGAGCCTGCCTCATCCCCCTTATAGTCCTGACCTTGCCCCATCTGACTTTTTCTTGTTTGGCCCACTCAAGGAGACTTTGCGTTGTGTCAAGTTCAACAGCAATGAAGAAGAGAAGGAAAAAGTCCAAAACTGGCTTCGACATCAAGGTCAAGAATTCTTTGCTGAGGGAATAAAATAGCTTGTAAAGAGATGAGACAAGTGCATAGACGTTGCTGGAGATTACGTTGAAAAGTAAACAAAAAATTGTATTGATTGAATAAAAAGTTTTTGCTCCACAGCTGTTTGTCTGTTTACTTATTGAATGACCCTCGTATATACGCGTATACGGTCAGTCACCCACAATAACTAAAATTCAAAATATTTGTGCCAACGTTCTACTAAATTTGTGGCTATTCTTATAATAATTTAACATACGAATGTTTACAGAACATGGTGCCACACTTCGTAAAATGAGTTTACTTATTAAACTACAAGCAAAATATTACCTTGAACTCTTTCTAAACTACGGCTGATTGGTAATTTTAATTCTAAATATCATAAAACAATTATTTATAACAAAAAATGTCTTATTACATTAAATCTTTATTGAATTTGTAAAATATTTTTCAACGCATAAGTAAACCACACACACACACACACACACACACACACATATATTTAATAGCGGTTTATGTAAATAAAGACACACAAATTAAAAATCTACAAAAGCTTGATCGTGGCTTACGGAGCTGAAGCATGGCCACTCACGGCTGTACCAATAAATTTGTTGAGACTATTTTAAAAGGAAAATAGTGAGTTAGATATACTGCTCAATAATGGAATCAGGAGAGTGGAGATGCCTTTGAAATGCTGATATCGATGAAATATTAAAGCGGGAAGATACTAGTGCGCTTCATAAAGGCAAGTCGCACTAGGTGCGACGTGTGTAAGTGTAGCTGGGACGTGTGGAGAGACTGCCCAAGCGAGTGCTGAATGGAAACTTGGAAGGGAACAAGAAGAAGGGGCAGACCCAGTAGGCGATGGATACATGAGGTGGAATAATGGGCGTACAAAACTGGAGGAACGTTGCAACTGGAGGCGACTGGTGGCGGAAGCCAAGAGTCATCCCGGCCTGTAGAGCTCCTCAAGAAGAAGATGAAGAAGATTATTTAGAACAAAAAATTTTTTGTTAAATTAAAATTTACCGCTTTTATTCGTAACCTAATGGTATTTTGTATATGAAACTTTGCTATAAAATACGGAGATATTATATTTAGTTTATAACAAACCACTAACCATTTTCCTTATAGGTACTGTTTGGCCTGTTTTCTTATAAAAGAAATATAATAATTATCTTGTTAGTACATCCTCTTCATTCACTTTTTAAAATATTTACCCTCCTTGACCCAAAACCTCTGTATCTGACAACTCTTAGTTTAATGCATCTCTCTCTTTCTCTCTCTCTCTCCCCCCTCTGTCTCTAGCTCTCTCATTCCCACCCGCCCCTCTATGAACACACATGGGCGTGCGCGTACATACAAAACACTCGTGTATGACAAAGTATATATTTATTTACTCAGAAATAATATTTTATTTTGTTTTTATATAGTATCCAAGTCACTTTTTTACAATAATTTAATTACCTTGTATCCGTCAGTGACTTCGTTCTAGCGGTTTTTATATAGACGCGTTTCGTGTCAGAGACGCTACGACAGATAGAGAAATTGAAACATTATTTGAACAGCCTTAGCAAGAACATACAATTTACCCTCGAAACAGAGGGTGACAATAAACTCAATTTTTTGTACCTGACTGTTACAAAGTATCTTAATAAATTTCAATATAAAATATATAGGAAACCCACCACCACAGATATTACAATACACGCCGATTCTCATCACCCATATAGTCAGAAAATGGCGGCTTACAACAGTTTTGTTCATAGGTTGGTAACGATTCCACTTAACCAAAAGGGCTTTCAGGATGAATTGGATATAATAAGGCACATAGCAATAGCGAATGGGTACAAGAGTTCGATGATAGATAGACTTCTTAAGCGACACTTATATAAAACTAGATCCCACCATAATACCATCGATGATAATAAAGTTAACAAAAATAAAAATAATAATAAAAAGTATATAACGACAGTGTACGGTAGCCTTTTACCTAACATTATATCCAAAGTGTTTTCTAAATTTAATACAAAAGTCGCGTTTAAAACAAATAATAATATTTCTAATTTGTTACGCATAAAAACAACCATTCCCGTTAGAAGAGAAAACAGGTGTTTACAGGATGTCATGTGATGATTGTGATTGTTTCTATCTGGGTCAAACTGGCAGGTTTTCCTTGAAAAGATACAACGAACATCTACCAAGGAATGATTTAGACAAGACCAAATCTAATTATGCGCGCCATCTAATGATGCATAACCATAATTACACAGATTTCAATACTAATTTCAAAGCAATCCATGTAAGCGGTAAGGGTAGGTTAAAGGACGCTCTCGAGGAGTTTGAGATTTATAAATCATTTAAAGACAAGAATATCAACAATAACAGTATATTAAACGAACTATTAAGGTTTCAATCTCACTCACTATATGATACAGCCCTAAATATAATCGCGCATGACGGTAATGACTGGTGATAAGGATTTACTTAGTTTAATTAGTGGCTCGGCAACTACACGCGCGGTCGGACCGGTCCAACGAAGCCGAAGTTACATCGTGTTATGTGTGTGTCGTTATTGTGATTTAGTAAATATGTGCAAATGTGTTTTTATGTGTTTTATGTGAATTTTAACATTTGACGAGGATTACTGATGATGTGACACATGTCACGAAACGCGTCTATATAAAAAACGCTAGAACGAAGTCACTGACGGATACAAGGTAATTAAATTATCAGAAACAATAGTTTAGAACATATCAAGGAACAGTTATGCAGTCGTTAATGCAAATATCTCATACAGCTAGAAAAAGAAATAAAATTAATAGTAAAACAATAATCACTATATCTCTATAATATTGTTTATATTACTACAAATTAAGCATTTTATGCGACTTCCCTTGTGTAGCCTTTGTAACATTGTAAAATATGCTACATTCTACTTTAGCAGTATCTTTGTTAGTCACAGTGAAAGTTATTGTCTGCAGTCTGGAGTAGGTACATAATGTAATTTACATGGCAACTTATAACACTTATTTGAGTATAATAAATAATTATAAGGGTCGCAGTTTAGGACTTGATAATGGTGGCGTTCAGCAGTTAGCACGACAAAGTTTGTATAAAAATAAATAAAATAAGCAAAAACAAACTTTGTCATTGGTTAGTAGCAGCATAGCCTGAACCAGCAGCTTCCGGTCGTTATAACGCTAATCCTGTGCGCCGCTATGTCTTAAAGAGTTGTCATCAGTTTTGTTGTCACTTACTGCTGCGTTATATACTAGCTCGCTTCTTGAGCTGTACAACTCGCTCACTATTTTGAACAAAGTACATTTATTATTACGTAAATTTCTATAGTAGATAATTTTTCAGTTGTGGGAAAAATTATACAAATCCCGATTACTCTATAATTATCCTTGCCGATTCAGAAACCGGGTAAAGCAGTACTCTACTTTCCCGTGCTTCTGTCCACATTTCTAAATTTCTAGAATGAGCATTGCTCTCCATCTTCCTCGAGGCTCCAACTCCCAAAACATCTGCCATGCCTCAAGAGCGCGGCTTCTCTCCTCCTGTATTGTAGTTTTCTTGTCGACTTGTGTAATAATATTTTTTTTTATAGAGGGTGAAAATGCTTTATGCACCGTCAGAGGAAGCCGTGCTTCCTCTGGAGTGTGGGACTCTCACCCACTAAAAAACCCACCTCTAATTCAAGCATTCGTATCCATCCTGGTACCACTTAGCGTATTACTTCAGCATGGGGCATATTGCGCCCTTATCGGGCTCCTTCTAGTTGTTCTTCATCTTCTACTGCCCTTTGGGTGCAAGGTGGGCCTATCTTTTTTTCTAGTAGGACCCACTGAATAAATGCATTGATGCGGTCCCATTCCGCCTTACCACGAAGCATAAGCGCAACTACGCTCTCGGGCGTGAACTCCCCGAGCTCCATTTCCAGTACCATCGTCTGCCTTGCGAATCTGCAGCACTTGAAAAACGTGCGCGAGGAATCGTCATGGGGAGTCTCCGTACTGACATGCTGAGCTCTGCACCTTTCCCATTCTATGGAGGGTAGGCATTAAAACTGCCTGAGCAACTGGGTTAGATGGTAGTCGACCTCACCGTATTGGCGGTCGATGCATTCCTTCAAATTTGGTATGAGCCTTCCTCTACCCTCTCTACCCTCTCTATCCCAACAATCTTGCCAGTGCAGGGGAGTGAGTTGCCTGGCTTCATGCTTATCGGAATCCCTTCAAATTTCGTCTCTTCTTTCGAATAAATGGTTCTGCTCTAGAGCCAACAGGTATATGGAAATCACTCCCGCTATCACCAGGACTACTGGCGCTGGCACTGTCCGGTAAGAGGATGCTACCCTGAGGGCTCCTCTTCTCTGCACCGATGCCATACGTTTTCTGTACTCCTCCGTCTTTAGTGAATCGGCCCAGATTTCGAAACCGTAGAGAAGGATGGATTCTGTGACCGCCATCAACAATCGCCTCTTGCTTGCAGTGGGACCTCCTACGTTGGCCATAAGTCTGCTGAGCTTGGTTGTAACGTTAGCCGCCTTATCAGCTGCATACTTTATTTGCTCCCAATAGAAGAGCATTGAATCTAGTCTCACCCCTAGGTATTTCACAGCGTTCTTTGTAAATACTGTCTCAGCTCCCACTTTCAGCGTTGTAAAATAATAATAATAACATGAAACTCGACACCGAATATCCAACATAAACTATGAGACCGAATATAGTGAAACTAAAAGAGCTCAGATGTTGAAGTACTTAGGTGAGATTCTGACACCAAACGTCGACAAGAAGCGAATGGTAGAGGAAAGGGGGCAAGATAGGTGATGGAGACAGCAAGACTTACAAACCGAAGTCGTTACCATTCCAGGCCAAATTCAGACGCGACAGTACAGTAGTCAGTACGAAATGCTTGTATGTCGCAGATACAATAGCTAGCTAACAACTATCAGAAGTAGAAAATAAAGAAATAACATGTTTAAGGAAAATCCTGGAATCCAAAAAAAATCTCAGAAAATGCTGCTAAAATCAATTTTAAGACCAAAGCAAGATTTGTATGGAAAGTTTCAGAAAATCTGACCACGATTAAGAAAAGACGATTGGTTTTCTATGGTCACACTAGAAAAATGGAATCAGAAATGACAGCAAACAAGATCCTCACCTTCCGGGGAAAAGGAAGACGCAAGTACCGTGAGTGAAAGAAGTCCATCGGGATCTTGAAAAATGTGGAATCAGTGCAGAGATATAGGAAACTAAGAAATGTTCAGAAAGAAAATTGAGAAAACCAGGGATCTGTCCGAAGAGAAACGAAAGAGAACCAAGAGGGTGTTATCGGAAGAAAAGAGAACAAGAATGAGTCAGAGAATGAAGAAAGGATGCCGAGAGAGGAAAGAACTTCAAAAAGTTGGATCATCGCAGCCCATAGAAGGCTAAAACGAAAAGTTAAGGAAGGAATAATAATTAACTGCAACAAGGACGATGACGACAACCAGGGGCGGCTCCAGCTACAAGAAATTTGGGGAGGTGAAATAGATGTCTTTTGGGCGGTGGGGGGGGGGTGGTATGGAACGTTGGACCATTCTTTAAAGGCCTAAATTATAAATGATACCAAAGTGTGAAGATACAAATGCATTTTGTTATTACCAACACATTAAGTTTATTGACATACAAGTGTAAAATCATATCTGTTTCTCTCAGTTCGTTGTTGTTGTAATAATATTCACTTACAGTTTAAAAACACACTACTGTAGTCTTCACACTACTGTTTCTATGGTATGTGTCAAACAAAAACTAACATGCTGGTAAGGTACAGTTACAATTTAAGGTAATTTGTTAAAACAAAACAAACCATGAACCTACCACAACGTGGTACGAATTTTCCATCACATTCACAACCACAAAATCATTCTACAATCAGAAAATGACTAAAAAAAGTTCCTCTGATGTGACCATTTGGGGGGAGGGGTGGATTTCCCTCTCCGTAGATTGGCGCCTGTCGACAACAATATTAACACATTTTTTTTAATTTGTTAATTATGACTTGTTTGGACCGGAAGGCCAGATAGAATCCACTAAGTAAATATATTTTTTATATATAGCTCTTCAGTAAGTCAGATTTGTAGGGATTATACATTCTTTTGTGTACTCCAGGAGTAAATGCATTTAACATGTTGAGCGTAGAATGGTCGCGTTCAGCCGGGAGTTGGCTGGATTTACGCTTATTCAACCTCAGTATCACTTTGGTTCTCACCTGGATAACTAAGGATGCACCATAAATTATCAACTAGAGACATCGGAGTCTGAGTTTTCTGGAAGGGTAGTTGCAGAACAACTATGGAACACTGTGACCATCGACGGACCTCCTGTTCATGCGACCTGCGTTAAATGATGCGAGTCTGAATTTGCATGTAATCCGTTAAGAAAATAATATTTTGGAATACGCTGGGAAAGTTCATATTTTTATTACAAGTTACGAGATGTAAAGAAGAACGTGCTGTACACCGACAACAAGCGGAAAGCCTGTATTTCGAGTACTCACAGACCAACAACACCAACACACAGTTATTACAGTCAAAATAATCACTCAGGTCAGCCTCAATTTCAACTCAGCCGTGCACCTACCTAATTGTCATTCTCAACAGGCGGATCACTTTTAAGGGGATATTGAGATCCATCATTGCCAAGAATAAACCCGTCTACGTACTATCCATCGCCGCTGTCCAGCATGCCCGACGTCGGTGATGGATGTGCGCACCACACTGTCGTGCAACTCGTCCAGCCTGCCAGACATTCTTTAGTTTTTTTAGTTATTTTACTTCCATGTTCCATAAGGAAATGGAAGTATGGTGATGGCAAAAAAAATCGTGTTCGAGATAATTGCAGATTCTGATTGTACTACCCTCAAAACATGAAAAAAAGTCATTTTTCGAAATGTGTGTGTGTGTGTGTGTGTGTGTGTGTGTGTGTGTGTGTGTGTGTGTGTGTCTGTCTGCCTGTCTGTCTGTGTGTCTATCTATCTGTCTGTGTGTAGATTTTTTCTATGGCAAACGATAACAGCCGCAAATTCAAACAGAATCAAATATGTTTTTGCATACGTTCCTGAATTATAAAGGACTGAAGGTCTATTGGTTTTGGTAAAGATAGGTTAAGGGAAAGGGGTAGTTTACCTGCAACGTTTTATGTTTTAACAAGGGTAATTTTTTCTATGACGAACGATAACTGCCGCACATTCAAAGAGAATCAAATATGTTTTTGCATACGTTCCTGAATTGTAAAGGACTGAAGGCTTGTTGGTTTTGGTGAAGATCGGTTAATGGAAAGGGGTAGTTTACCTGCCACATTTTATGTTTTAACAAGACTAATTGTTTCTATGACGAACGATAACTGCCGTAAATTCAAACAGAATCAAATAATATTTTTCATATGTGCCTGAGTTATAGAGGACTCAAGGCCTATTGATTTTGGTGAAGATCGGTTACGGGAAAAGGGTAGTTTACCAGAAAAATTTTTGTTGTAACAAGAGTAAAGTACTTAATTTTGATAAATAAAGTATCCTGATAAGAAGATCTTAACAATCCACTGTAGAAACGTATATGAAATATCTATAAATGAAGAGGCTAGTTGTACGGGGTGGGGGTAATTTTCTATAAAAGAAAATTATAGTTGAAGGTGGAGGGGATACTTTTTTATATATTTTATATATGTATTACGTTAACGGCAACAAAGAAGTAGTTTGTTGTTAAAATTGCTTCCCGGCCTGTGTGGCCGTAGACCAATGTTTTCTGCAAAACCAGACGTTTCGGCAGTGCCATCGACTTCCATCATCAGAGAAAATCGAGTGCGATAACGTGAGGTGGTATACGTTAGTGACCACAGTACTGTGGTTAAGGCTGAAGCAGTAAGTAGAAAGAAGTAGTTTCTATGGAAACATTTCATTTCGAAAATGATTTTAAATATGAATCTTAGAACATGGAAGTCATGTATGGTTCTCCATACCGATATTTAATATTGTTACGACGGTCACACGGATCCTTGTACTGTACAGTGGAAACAGCATAACTGACACCAATTGAATGAATTACCAGCTTCAATTAGTCACAAATAACATTTTGAAATCAACCAGGTATCCTCATACAATAATTTAAGTTAAATCTGCCCACACGCATTAATAATGTCACCTTATTACAATACCACACTAGTTAACACAATAATAATAACTTTACACTAATCCGCAGCAATAAGTTGATTTGCACTCTACAATATCGCCGGGCGTAACTGACTAATGCGGCCGCTGTTGCTTATATAGAACCCCAGAAGTTCCATAATAATTTTCCATATTCCTGGCGGCTTGCCGACATAACTTACAAGAGCTCGAAGAGTCTGGAGGCAACGTGCGTTCATAAGCTTGACAGTCACGCTGCTCCCGCTCGGTTAGCCGAGAAACGTGTAGAGTGACATTCTAGAATATTCGAGAGCGTTACTTAGTTGTCGTAGCAATATATATTGTTTGAATATACCGGGTGGCCCATAAGTCAACTGGCACTAGCAGTATGTAGACGCTCGATTGACTAGCGTAGTAGTTACTTGACTTGACTAGAGCAGTAGTTCCCATAATTCAGTTGAGATTTGAGGTTATGAGGTTTGGTTGATGTTGATGTGTATGCTGTTGTTAGCGCTTGTTTGTTGTTTGTTGTTCGTGTTGTTTGCGAGACAATGAATAGAAAATTATCTACAGAGCAGCGTGTTTTTGTACTGCAGATGTGGTGGAAACAGGACCATAATTACAGCGATGTTGTTGAGTTATTTGCGGAATTTTCCAAACATCGCACCTCCATCTAGAGAAGGTATTCGCAGGGGTGCCCATCCCCCCCAAGGCCCAATGCGCAAATGCCCCCCAAAAGTCTCAGCACCCCCCCAATTGATAAGTCCCCCCCACTGCCCGCCGGTCTACAAGCTTAGCACACGCACACATTTTTACATTCACGATTTATTATTCACGTACCCTCTGATTCATTGACAGGATGTTGCTGCAGGCTGCCAGGGTCAGTTTTCCAAATTCCAAAACAAAATTTACTACTAGTTGTACTGGTAGAGACATTTATGCTGCCAGTTCGTTAAAACAATCATAAAGATATGCAATTGCTTTAGTTTTTTACTACTAATAGCTTAGTTTGTTGCACAAACACGGTAAAAATTACAATCAATGTTGGATTTAAAATGTTATTCTTGAAAAAATCCCCCCCCCCAAAATCCTTAAAATACACCCGAAAAATCCCCCCCAAAAATTCTCAATGCGCAAATTGCGCTATGATCCCCCCCCCTGTGGGCACCCCTGGTATTCGTAAACTGAATAAGAGATTTGAACAGACTGGAATGGTAGCGGAACTTCCTCGATCAGGTACGCCAAAAATAGTTACAACAGAAGAGAATTTAAATATCGTTGCGCAATGTTTTGTGCAGTCACCAAAGAAATCAACACGGAAAGCGTCCAATGAGTATGGAATACCTCGAACAAGCCTGCAAAGGATGCAGAAAACGTTGAAGTTGAGACCATATAAGCCCACTTTACACCAAGGCCTAAATGAAGTTGATCCTGATAGGCGTACAGAATTCTGCGAATGGTACGCAATACGACAAGAAGTCGATCCACAATTTTACAAAACCATTCTTTGGAGTGGCGAGGCTATTTTTAAGCTGAATGGTACAGTGAATAGGCACAACTGTGTTTACTGGGATACTGCGAATCCACATGTGGTCATAGAGACAGAGTTAAACGCTCCGGGGGTTACTGTTTGGGCAGGGATCTTTGCCGGTGGGATCATCGGGCCCTACTTTTTTAATGGTACAGTGAATGCTGAAAGTTACTTACAAATGCTTCACGAAGTGTTGATGGAACTAGAAAACAGTCCACTTTTTGAACACCTGCAGCCAATTCGAGAAAAGTTAATATGGCAACAAGATGGGGCACCCTCTCACTATGGACTGATTGTGAGAGACTTTTTGAATGCAACGTTCGATGAATGGATTGGCAGACGGGGTCGTGTTGAATGGCCTCCACGTTCTCCCGATCTTACCCCGATGGACTTCTCGGTCTGGGGTATACTAAAAAATGCAGTGTACTCCGTGAAGATTCGTGATGTGGAACAATTGAAGGAACGCATTCAATCTGAATTTGAACACCTACAGTCCCTGAATATTTCGGACATAATTTGTGCTTCAGTGCTTCGAAGATGTCAAATTTGCATAGAAAAGGATGGAGGCCACTTTGAGCATTTCTTGTAGGTTATGAGAACTATGTTATTAACTATCTGTATGGGTTATCTGTATCTGTATCCCTGCTGCACCTCTACAATAAAAGTGCTATTTGCAATTTTGCCAACTAACTTATGGACCACCTTGTATTATTGGTGAATTTGAATTTTTATCGTTCAATTGGTCTGACAAAGTAATCGATAAATTGCGTCGATTAAAGTAACAACGAATAAATAAAAAATTGTGACAGACTACTTTAAACCATTTTAAAAATTGCATCATAAAGTGTTTACGTTTAAAATCCTGCTTGTTATATAAAAACGTGAAAACTCTAATTTCGTTCAATCGTTTCAACGTTAATACAGTATTCCATGGATGTTATTAATAAATGTTTGAAACTTTTTATCGTATAAAACGTAATTACTCCTATGAAACAACTAAATTATTATGGTACACTGTAAGTACTTAAAAGTTTTTAACAAATTTTAATTGCTTTTTCAAGTAACATAACCCAACTTTTAACCTAGACAAATGTTCACAGACTAATCGAGGTTTTGCATTACTTGTGGCTCTCGTATCCTTCGTTACCGCGGATAATCTGGAATTGACGCTTGGTATATCTAGAAAATCGTTACGTTGACTACGAAAAGGACTGGTGGGAATCTTGCAGTTGTCTGCTATATAAGCAAGACCGGTTGTGCTCTGAAGGGTTTTTAAGGTCATTGGCCGCTGACCTCCGATTATCAATTTTTTGTATACAATTTGTTGTCGGCTTGTATGTCACATTGCTGATATGAATTAGTTGGCGTCATTAAAAAAAACTTATTAAAAAGTAAAATAGTATTCATATTTGTAAGTTATTAGTCGATAGTGCCCAAATTAGTATTATAATTTGAAATACGCTTAAATTGCGACTTATAAAAGGCTAACAAAAAATACTGCCTCCATATCATTGAGTAGTCTTAGCATACAATGCACGGTAGGTCCAAATGAAATTGTGGATACAAAGGTTTTAAAATATACAAACACTTGGTAAGTTTCACAGTTTATTATTTAATTCTGACAGCTGTTTCAGCTTATTAAGCTACGGTATTCTCAAAGAGATCAAGGAACAACTAAACAAAGAATGTAAGGGTGGTGAAGTATAATCGGAAGACAAAATACAAAAATTAACTGAACCTAAATAACAACTTTTAATAGATAGTCTATTACGTGAGGCGTGACAAAGCGCCTATCTGCCGATTTTGACTTAGTGCCAATGTAATTTTTTTATTCATTTTGCTATCGCTTCCAAAAAGTTTCTAGAACAAAGTTAAGGAAAAATTGTGGCCCGCAAGGTTGAAAATATGAAACGACGCGAGGATGCATTTTGAAGCCCTAAAATTAGGTTCTTATAGGTTTGTGGGGGTGCTGATTACGATTCTGACGCCCAAAATTATATTCGACGCAAAGGGTAGTTTTTAAAGGGTTGAAGAAGACTGTAATCAGGGGGTGTATGTATTAAACTTCGCGAGAATGCCGGTAAAAGCCTCGAAAATGAGTAACTATAGATTTTTGGGAGCTGATTACGATTTTTACGTCAATGAATACATTCGACGTAAGGGTTAGACTTTAAAGGGTTGAAAACCATCCCTAAAGGGTTGAAAACATGAAACAACCCGAGGATGTACTTTGAAGTCCTGAAATTGGGTACCTACAGGTTTTTGAGGGGTGCTGATTACGATTTTGACGTCAAGAGATACATCCAACGCGAGGGTTGGACTTGAAAGGGATGGAAACCACCCCTAAAGGGTTGAAAACATGAAACAACGCGAGGATGTACTTTGAGGTTTTGAAATTGGGTACCTACAGGTTTTGGGGGATGTTTATCCTACAATTACTTAAACATCACAACATTAATAATATTTAACAAAATATTACAACCCTTGCACAATAACAAACAACTCCGACGCTCAGCTTATGCTCCAAAAACACGTGTCAGCTGTAAGCAGTGAGCATCAGATAGCGCATCAGGACTCTTCTGGTCTCCGCTAGAGGGTCAGTGTTTTAGCGGTCATAATTCAAAATTCAGTCGAAAAAAAAGTATATTTCATCCATACTAACAAAATTTAATCAAAGAAAGTCTAACCATAAATATTATATTATTTTATTAAATTAAATATTCGATTGCTGTAACTCATCGACGTTTAGTCGTAAAGCAATAAAACAAAATTCACAATTTTTGTATTTTTATAAGCTTTATTATTGGCTTGCATAAATGTTTCTATAAAACGCATCGTTACTGAGATATTTAATAAAAAAGGCGAATTTTGGCGAAAATCTAAAAACTTGAATTTTCTTATAACGTTACGCGTTACTGTACAGCAATACATATATGCTTCAAAAAAATTGAGGACATTGCTAATATAATAAACAATCGAAAACTAAAGTATCTCGGCTAAATATGCATATTTGCCAAAATGGCGGACGTCCCTTTTTAAATTTCTTGGAAAAAATTTGCAAAAATTATAATATTTTCTTACACACCTTCGTTATTTTTTAAGCTAGACAAGTGATTAACCACCATGTTTTAGGACATTTACAGGGCTTATATTTGATACTCACTTGGTTACGATCGAACCATTTTTTGCCGAGTTATATCAGTTTCAAACACGTGATATGATCAAAAAACGGTGAATCGCCATTTTGTTTTGGCTGTGTCTCGAGAACCATTTGACATAACAAAACCAACTAAAGTGAAAAATTTTCGTCAGTTAATAAACTTTACTTTTGATCTATGCAAATGTTTTGCAAAGTGGCGTCGTTTATGAGTTATTTGCAGATTAATGTTAAAAAATGCGTTTTTTTGGCAAACTTTTGAACCCTTGTAACTCTCAAACAACGCATTTCTTCGAAAAAGTGTATACTACCTTTTTGCTTAGAATTTGATTTTATATCGGTTCCTTGGGTTATTTAAATTTTAAATTTTTTAACCCCACAAAAAGGGGTGAAAACAACCCCTAAATTTAAGAGCGGGCCAAAATATTTCCTTAACTTTATTCTGTAACCTTTTATGAAGACATTGTAAAAAAAAATCAGGAGAATCCATGGACACTGACTCAAAATCGGTAGAAAATTTCTCACGTAATAGACTAAAAGGGAATACAGAAAATTCAGTTTGTTCGTTTGTTAAATGTTTTGTTACTTTTGATTGCTTTTCTAATTTCTAGAATTTCTAATAAATCCATTTTTTTACGTTTTTGTATGTTGTGCAGTAGTGTTATGTTTTTTGTATCTATGAAGTGATTGTGTTGTAAGCAATGATCTGTAAAACCTGTGTTGGTTAAAATCACTTTCTTGTGTTCAGAAACGCGACGTTTCAGAGCACGGCCTCATTGTCTCATATAAATAGCATCGCATTCTGCACAGCGTATTTTATAAACTCCATTTTTCTCTAGTATGTTTGATTTACTGTACATACTAGAGATAAATATTCACCAAGTGCCCAACGAGTCATCAACTAATATCGTGAAATTGTGGATACTTTGTTGGCGCAGTTTGTTAAATCCGTCAGCTGAAGTATAGAACAAATAGTTCAGCAAATCAGTTCGTCAATAAAAACCGCCTATAGTAAAGTGCACAGAAATGTCTCAGACCGTAGGCTATATAGCTCGTACGTGTTATAACTTTTCATAAAGGTAATTAACATGAGCTATAAATTTACCAATAATAATATCGTAACTAATAGCGAAAATAATGTAAACAACAAAAATAATTGTTTCGTGTGAAATAATAACAAATTAAAAAAAAAGTGTTCATATTGTTGTCGGCAGGCGCCAATCCACGGAAAGGGAAATTCACCCCCCCCCCCCAAATGGTCACATCAGAGGAACTTTTTTTAGTCATTTTCTGATTGTAGAATGCTTTTGTGGTTGTGAATGTGATAGAAAATTCGTACCAAGTTGTGGTAGGTTCATGGTTTGTTTTGTTTTAACAAATTACCTTAAATTGTAACTGTACCTTACCGGCATGTTAATTTTTGCTTGACACATACCATAGAAACAGTAGTGTGAAGACTACAGTAGTGTGTTTTTAAACTGTAAGTGAATATTATTACAAGAACAACGAACTGAGAAAAACAGATATGATTTTACACTTGTATGTCAATAAACTTAATGTGTTGGTAATAACAAAATGCATTTGTATCTTCACACTTTGGTATCATTTATAATTTAGGCCTTTAAAGAATGGTCCAACGTTCCATACCCACCCACCACCCAAAAGACATCTATTTCACCTCCCCAAACTTCTTGTTGCTGGAGCCGCCCCTGGTTGTCGTCATCGTCCTTGTTGCAGTTAATTATTATTCCTTCCTTAACTTTTCGTTTTAGCCTTCTATGGGCTGCGATGATCCAACTTTTTAAAGTTCTTTCCTGTCTCGGCATCCTTTCTTCATTCTCTGACTCATTCTTGTTCTCTTTTCTTCCGATAACACCCTCTTGGTTCTCTTTAGTTTCTCTTCGGACAGATCCCTGGTTTTCTCAATTTTCTTTCTGAACATTTCTCAGTTTCCTATATCTCTTCACTGATTCCACATTTTTCAAGATCCCGATGGACTTCTTTCACTCACGGTACTTGCGTCTTTCTTTTCCCCGGAAGGTGAGGATCTTGTTTGCTGTCATTTCAGATTCCATTTTTCTAGTGTGACCATAGAAAGCCAATCGTCTTTTCTTAATCGTGGTCAGATTTTCTCAAACTTTCCATACAGATCTTGCTTTGGTCTTAAACTTGATTTTAGCTGATTTTCTGAGATTTTTTTTGGATTCAGGAATTTCCTTAGAAATGTTATTTCTTTCTTTTCTACTTCTGATAGTTGTTAGCTAGCTATTGTATCTGCGACATACAAGCATTTCGTACCGACTACTGTACTGTCGCGTCTGAATTTGGCCTGGAACAATAACGACTTCGGTTTGTAAGTCTTGCTGTCTCCATCATCTGTCTTGCCCTTTCCTCTACCATTCGCTTCTTGTCGACGTTTGGTGTCAGAATCTCACCTAAGTACTTCAACATCTGAGCTCTTTTAGTTTCACTATATTCGGTCTCATAGTTTATGTTGAATATTCGGTGTCGAGTTTCATGTTATTATTATTATTTTACAACGCTGAAAGTGGGAGCTGAGACAGTATTTACAAAGAACGCTGTGAAATACCTAGGGGTGAGACTAGATTCAAAGCTCTCCTATTGGGAGCAAATAAAGTACGCAGCTGATAAGGCGGCTAACGTTACAACCAAGCTCAGCAGACTTATGGCCAACGTAGGAGGTCCCACTGCAAGCAAGAGGCGATTGTTGATGGCGGTCACAGAATCCATCCTTCTGTACGGTTGCGAAATCTGGGCCGATGCACTAAAGACGGAGAAGTACAGAAAACGTATGGCATCGGTGCAGAGAAAAGGAGCCCTCAGAGTAGCACCCTCTTACCGGACAGTGCCAGCGCCAGTAGTCCTGGTGATAGCGGGAGTTATTTCCATATACCTGTTGGCTCTAGAGCAGAACCATTTATTCGAAAGAAGAGACGAAATTTGAAGGGATGCCGATAAGCATGAAGCCAGGCAACTCACTCCCCTGCACTGGCAAGATTGTTGGGATAGAGAGGGTAGAGGAAGACTCATACCAAATTTGAAGGAATGCATCGACCGCCAATACGGTGAGGTCGACTACCATCTAACCCAGTTGCTCAGTAACCGCGGCAGTTTTAATGCCTACCCCCCATAGAATGGGAAAGGTGCAGAGCCTACCATGCCAGTACGGAGACTTTCCCCATGAAGATGCCTCGCACACGTTTTTCAAGTGCTGCAGATTCGCAAGGCAGAGGATGGTACTGGCAATGGAGCTCGGGGAGTTCACGCCCGAGAGCGTAGTTGCGCTTATGCTTCGTGGTAAGGCGGAATGGGACCGCATCAATGCATTTATTCAGTGGGTCCTACTAGAAAAAAAAGACAGGCCCACCTTGCACCCAAAGGGCAGTAGAAGATGAAGAACAACTAGAAGGAGCCCGATAAGGGCGCAATATGCCCCATGCTGAAGTAATACGCTAAGTGGTACCAGGATGGATACGAATGCTTGAATTAGAGGTGGGTTTTTTAGTGGGTGAGAGTCCCACACTCCAGAGGAAGCACGGCTTCCTCTGACGGTGCATAAAGCATTTTCACCCTCTATAAAAAAAATATTATTACACAAGTCGACAAGAAAACTACAATACAGGAGGAGAGAAGCCGCGCTCTTGAGGCAAGGCTTTGGCAAGGTTTTGGGAGTTGGAGCCTCGAGGAAGATGGAGATCAATGCTCATTCTAGAAATTTAGAAATGTGGACAGAAGCACGGACTGCTTTACCCGGTTTCTGAATCGGCAAGGATAATTGTAGAGTAATCGGAATTTGTATAATTTTTCCCACAACTGAAAAATTATCTATTATAGAAATTTACGTAATAATAAATGTACTTTGTTCAAAATAGTCGGCGAGTTGTACAGCTCAAGAAGCGTACTAGTATATAACGCAGCAGTAAGTGACAACAAAACTGATGATTACTCTTTAAGACATAGCAGCGCACAGGATTAGCGTTATAACGACCGGAAGCTTCTGATTCAGGCTATGCTGCTACTAACCAATGACAAAGTTTGTTTTTGCTTATTTTATTTATTTTTATACAAACTTTGTCGTGCTAACTACTGACCGCCACCATTATCAAGTCCTAAACTGCGACCCTTATAATTATTTATTATAATCAAATAAGTGTTATAAGTTGCCATGTAAATTACATTATGTACCTACTCCAGACTGCAGACAATAACTTTCACTGTGACTAACAAAGATACTGCTAAAGTAGAATGTAGCATATTTTACAGTGTTGCAAAGGCTACACAGGGGAAGTCATACAAAAAATGCTTAATTTGTAGTAATATAAATAATATTATAGAGATAGATTGATTATTGTTTTACTATTAATTTTATTTCTTTTTCTAGCTGTATGGGATATTTGCATTAACGACTGCATAACAGTTCCTTGATATGTTCTAAACTATTGTTTCTGAGTAAATAAATATATACTTTGTCATACACGAGTGTATGAGTGCTTTGTATGTACGCGCACGCCCGTGTGTGTTCATAGAGGGGTGGGAGGGAATGAGAGAGCTAGTGACAGAGGGGGGAGAGAGAGATGCATTAAACTAAGAGTTGTCAGATACAGAGGTTTTGGGTCAAGGAGGGAGCAACCGAAGGACCGCACCAAACTTGTCAGGCAACTAATCATGTAAATTTACATAAGTAAACCTATTACTTTTGTTTTTTTCCACACAAATGTCTTACCTTTGAATCAAAACAGTTTCAAAACCCCGCGTTTGACTTCTGTAGTTGGTGAACATTCAATTTTGATTCTAACGTCTTGTAAAACGAATTATTTTTAGTGTCCTAATTTCATCAGACACAAAAATTGTAAAAGTTAAACCGAAGCGAATGATAAGGGTGAAGCGAGTTTTAGCACAGTCATTCTCAAACTGTGAGGCACGTCCGGCAAAGACGACTGAAGAATTTAACTGGCTCAGTTCGAATACTCAGATCAAGTATTAATGCTTTAATTCTTTATTAATTGATCGTGCTAAACGAGTTCTCAGTGTTAACCCGACCGTTTGGCATAGCTCTGTCTGTCCTATTTGGGTTATGTCTCACGATAACTGTTGAACGCGTGAAGCAAGTGTGACCACACGTTTGTATTGGAATCCTATTGATTTTACTTCCATGTTCCATAAGGAAATGGAAATATGGTGATGGCGAAAAAATCGTGTTCGAGATAACGGCTGATTCTGATTGTACTACCCTCAAAACATGAAGAAATGTCAATTTTCGAAAAGTGTGTATGTATGTGTGTGTCTGTGTGTCTATCTGTCTATGTGTCTATGTGTAGATTTTTTTCTATGGCAAACGATAACAGCCGCAAATTCAAACAGAATCAAATAATTTTTTGGATACCTCCCTGAATTATAGAGAACTCAAGGTTTTTTGATTTTGGTGAAGATCGGTTAAGGGAAAGGGGTAGTTTACCTGCAACATTTTATGTTGTAACAGAGATTTTTCCATGACGAACGATAACTGCCGTAAATTCAAACAGAATCAAATAATTTTTTACATATGTGCCTGAGTTGTAGAGGACTCAAGGCCTATTGATTCTGGTGAAGATCGGTTACGGGGAAAAGGTAGTTTACCAGAAACATTTTTTGTTGTAACAAGAGTAAAGTACTCAATTTTGATGAATAAAGTATCCTGATAAGAAGATCGTAATAATCCATTGTAGAAACGTAGATGAAATATCTATAAATGAAGGGGCTAGTTGAACGGGGTGGGGGTAATTTTCTATAAACGAAAATTATAGTTGAAGGGGGAGGGGATAATTTTTTTTATATATGTACTACGTTATCGGCAACAAAGAAATAGTTTGTTGTTAAAATTCCTTCCCGGCCTGTTTGACCGTAGACCAATGTTTTCTGCAAATCCAGACGTTTCGGCAGTGCCATCGACTTCTATCATCAGTGAAAATCGAGTCCGATAACGTGAGGTGGTATACGTTAGTGACCACAGTACTGTGGTTAAGGCTGAAGCAGTAAGTAGAAAGAAGTATGAGGAAATATCTCTACTTATTTCTATGGAAATATTTCATTTCGAAAATGATTTTAAATATAAATCTTAGTACTTGGAAGTCATGTATGGTTCTCCATACCGATATTTTAAATTCATCCCCGAAAATAGGGGGGGGAAGGCAAAACTATGAAGGGGTCAAGATTGCGAAAAAATGGAATAGCCTATTTGGAGTATCAAGTTAAAGGAAATTTTAACCACAGTCTGGATATAATGCTCATTTTTGAAAATTTCAAAATTTGTGGTCGTCAGGGCTCAAAAAGTGTGTGAAAATTTGGTAAAATCGTATCAAATTAAAGATAATTTTAACTAACACTTCAATGTAGTGTCAGGTTTTGAAAATTTCAAAATTTTATGCCTCCAGAGCCTAAAAAATAAATAAAAAATTTTTTAAAAATAATTGTGAAAATCCAACAGGGAGTCATACTATGCTGAGCTGTAATCCAAATCCGAATGTTTCCAAGTTTTAATGTAAGCTTATATTGTACGGTTGTGTGCTCTACAATATTGTACTACTGCTAAATAAATAGTATAGTAATCGGGACTTCCCATAATTGAAAAATTATCTAATATCAACATTTATTTAATAATAAAAATCTACTTTGTTCAAAATAGTCTGCGAGTTCTGCAGCATACTCTGTACGTTTAAGCACAGTACGTTTTAAACAGATTCTGTCACTCTGAAAACATCCGTTTACTTATATTGCCAATAAAGTGATTCTTAATCCACGAATTTTCGTAATGTCTTAATTTTTATGCTACTTTATTATTTTCTTAGCTGTGCACGCTAAATTTCCTTAAGGAATGTAAGTATGGTGATCATGAAAAAATCGTGTTCGAGATAAGGGCTGATTCCGATTGTACTACCCTCAAAACATGAAGAAAAGTCATTTTTGGAAAAGTGTGTGTGTGTGTGTGTGTGTGTGTGTGTGTAGAATTTTTTCTGTGGCGAACGATAACTGCCGCAAATTCAAACAGAATCAAATAATGTTTTGCACATGTGCCCGAGTTGTAGAGGACTCAAGGCCTATTGATTTTGGCGAAGACCAGTAAGGGGGAGAGGTAGTTTACCTGCAACGTTTTACGTTTTAACAACAGTAAAGTACTTCAAAATGCATTTAAACTTTGTTAGACAATGGTAGTTGTTAAAAACAAAATCATTTTTTGCCAGATAATTTTTTGAACGAGGAAGCGAGTTCTTAGGGTTAAACTCGACCGTTCGGCATTTATCTGTCTGTCTGTCTGTCTATCTGTCTCTCTAACTAATTGGGGTATGATAACTCTTAAACGCATCAACCGATTTTCGTAAAACTTGGCACACATGTCCACACTTTATCCTACATAACCTTGTGGTTTTTGAGATTGCTCACCCAAACATAGGACGTTGTGTCGACATTGACAAAAAAATCGTAAAACCCCATGTAAGGTATCAAATTAAAAAAAATTTAAACCACAATCTGAATATAGTATTCGTTTTTTACATATTCAAAGCTTTTGGACTTCAGAGTCTAAAACGTTGCCGAAAGTTTTGATAAAATCATAAAAGTTCATTAAGTTGAAACAACTTTGACTAAAATATGAATGTAATATTAAGTTTTAAAATTTCAAAATATTTGAACTCTAGCAACAGGCAAAGAGATCACCATTTTTTTTTTAAGTGAAAATCCAAATTGGTGTGAGATTAAAAGGAGTTGTTACCCAAATCCATTGTCCCTATGTGTTTGCGTTTATTGTATGATTCTGTGCTCTGCAGTTGTTATGTTAATTTCGGGATGTATGTAATTTTTCTCGAAATTGGAAAATTAACTAGTAACGAAATTTATGTGAGAATAAATTAATGTACTTCGTTGAAAACAGTGGGCGAATTCTGCAGCTCAGAGAGCATAGGCTTACTAGTTAATCATAATGAGACAAATACAGTAGAGTATCGATAGTTCGAGGTAACTGGGACCAAACCAACCTCGAACTATCGAAAACTCGAACTATGCAAAATGCCGGTATTATCTGCCGGCGCGCTGAGCACCCCGCGCTGCGCCCCTAAGCCACAACTGAGTTTGCTTTCTACTGTGGAGCGTATCTGCGTGATAATGTAAAGTGTTTGCTGGAAATTTATCTAAAAGAAATGTTATACAAAATCTGTAAACTGATGTGCTGTGTATGTGGGTTGTTTTTACTAATTTGCGCTGGCTTTCGAGAACATTCGAGCGAAAGGAAAAGGAAAAATCGACGACTAATCGTCGTTCGTTTAATTAGGTTATATTCATGAGGATTAAATAAAAATCCAAAACGTTTTTTGTTAACACTCACAAATTTATTTATTAAATGCGCACAGTAAAATTTAAAACGACATACAGTAATATTAAAAATTGTACAAAATACTTTGCATGAAACTTACTTTTAAAAAATGAATCAAGAGTTTTTTTGTTTTTGAGTTGACGATCTTTTTCTTCTACTAATATCCCGCCATTCGGATATGTAGGCCATTCGGATAATATGTAGGCCTTTTTCGGAATAGCCTACATATTATCTTTCTAGCAGGGCACCTTGAACTATACGGAATCTCAAACTATGGAACCTCGAACTATCGAGACCCTACTGTATATTTGAAAAGAGTCCGGTGTACGAACACAGACTGTGTGTGTGTGTATGTAGAATTTTTATATGACGAACGATAAGTGCCGCAAATTGAAACAGAATCAAATATTTTTTTTTGCATATGTGCCCGAGCTGTATGGGATTCAAGGTCTACTGTTTTTGGTACAGATCGGTTAAGGGGGAGGGGTAGTTTACCTGCAACGTTTTACGTTTTAACAAGAGTAAAGTACTTAATTTTGATAAATATAATATCCTGAGAAGAAGATCATAATAATCCACTGTAGAGAGGTAGATAAAATATCTATAAATGGAAAGGGTTGTCGAAGGAGAGGGGGTAATTTTTCGAAAACTACCTTTTTCATGTCGAATAAAGTACTTCATTTTGAAGGATAAGATACCTTAGTAATTACATATAATGAAACTATTACTCAATGAAAGTGTACATATCTTTAATGGTGGGGACCGGTTGAGGAGGAGGGATGATTATCTGCGTAGTTCAGTTTCGTTATAAGAATAAAGTACCTAATTTTTGTAGATAAAGTGACTCAAAATAAAAATTATATTAAACTACCAGCTCATAATAACAAAAATATCATAATCAGTGAAAATAGTTTGAGGTGGGAATATTTTTTTAGAAATTATCGAACCAAATTCAAGTAAATGATTTTAAATATAAATCTTAGAACATGGAAGCCGTGTATGGTCCTCCATACCAATTTTTACTTCCCTGTTATGTAAGGAAATGGAAATATGGTAATGGCGAAAAAATCGTGTTCGAGATAAGATCTGATTCTGCTTGTACTACCCTCAAAACATGAAGAAAAGTCATTTTCTGAAAAGTGTCTGTGTGTCTATCTGTATGCCTGTGTGTAGAATGACAAACGATAACTGTCGCAAATTCAAACAGAATCAAATATTTGCATATGTGCCCGAGCTGTATAGGATTCAAGGTCTACTGATTTTGGTACAGATAGGTTAAGGGGAAGGGGTAGTTTACCTGCAACGTTTTACGTTTTAACAAGAGTAAAGTACTTAATTTTGATAAATATAATATCCTGAGAAGAAGGTCATAATAATCCACTGTAGAGAGGTAGATAAAATATCTATAAATGGAAAGGGTTGTCGAAGGAGAGGGGGTAATTTTTCGAAAACTACCTTTTTCATGTCGAATAAAGTACTTCATTTTGAAGGACAAGATACCTTAGTAATTACATATAATGAAACTATTACTCAATGAAAGTGTACATATCTTTAATGGTGGGGACCGGTTGAGGAGGAGGGATGATTATCTGCGTAGTTCAGTTTCGTTATAAGAATAAAGTACCTAATTTTTGTAGATAAAGTGACTCAAAATAAAAATTATATTAAACTACCAGCTCATAATAACAAAAATATCATAATCAGTGAAAATAGTTTGAGGTGGGAATATTTTTTTTAGAAATTATCGAACCAAATTCAAGTAAATGATTTTAAATATAAATCTTAGAACATGGAAGCCGTGTATGGTCCTCCATACCAATTTTTACTTCCATGTTCCGTAAGGAAATGGAAATATGGTAATGGCGAAAAAATCGTGTTCGAGATAAGATCTGATTCTGCTTGTACTACCCTCAAAACATGAAGAAAAGTCATTTTCTGAAAAGTGTCTGTGTGTCTATCTGTATGCCTGTGTGTAGAATGACAAACGATAACTGTCGCAAATTCAAACAGAATCAAATAATTGTTTGCATATGTGCCCGAGTTGCAGAGAACTCAAGGCCTGTTGATTTTGGTGAAGATCAGTTAAGGGAAAGGGGTAGTTTACCAGCAACGTTTTTTTTAAAATCAAGGGTAATGTTTTCCTACTTGAAAGTTAACTTTACTCTTGTTAAAACGTAAAAAGTTGCAGGTAAACTACCCCTTCCCCTTAACCGATCTTCACCAAAATCAAAAGGCCTTGAGTCCTCTACAATTCACTGACGTATGCAAAAAAATATTTGATTCTGTTTGAATTTGCGGCAGTTATCGTTTGCCATAGAAAATACGCTTGATAAAAAACGTTGCTGGTAAACTACCCCTTCCCCTCAACCGATCTTTACCAAAAACAAAAGACCTTGAGTACTCTACAAATCAGGGCTGCATGCAAAAAATTATTTGATTCTGTTTGAATTTGCGGCTGTTATCGTTTGCCATAGAAAATACCCTTGTTAAAAAAACGTTGACGGTAAACTACCCCTTTCCCTTAACCCATCTTCACCAAAAACAATAGGTCATGAGAACTCTATAACTTAGGGCTGTATGCAAGTAATCTTTTCATTCTGTTTCAATTTGCGGCTGTTATCGTTTGCCATAGGAAATACCCTTGTTAAAACATAAAACGTTACAGGTAAACTACCCCTTTCCCTTAACCGATCTTCACCAAAAATAATAGATCTTGAGAACTCTATAATTCAGGGCCGTATGCGAAACATTATTTGATTCTGTTTGAATTTGCGGCTATCGTTTGCCAAAAAAAAATTTCCCTTGATAAAAAAAACCGTTGCAGGTAAACTACCCTTTTCCCTCAACCGATCTTCACCAAAAACAATAGGTCGCGAGTACTCTACAAATCAGGGCTGTATGCAAAAAATTATTTGATTCTGTTTGAATTTGCGGCAGTTATCGTTTGCCATAGAAAAAAAATCTACACACAGACAGATAGACACACAGACACACACACAGACACTTTTCGGAAAACGACTTTTTTTCATGTTTTGAGTGTAGTACAATCAGAGTCTGCAATAATCTCGAACACGATTTTTTTTGCCATCACCATACTTCCATTTCCTTAAGGAATATGGAAGTAAAAATACGCGTTATTGAAACATTGTTTAAAAGATAGTGACTGACTGAATTGATTTTCCTATATTACATATTTCAAAGTATATGCAAATGCTGTGTAATAAACCTGTTTGTATATTTAAATATCGGTATGGAGAACTATACATGACTTCTCATGTTCTAAAATTTATATTCAGAATCATTTCTTGAATTCGATTCGATACATTCTAACAAGTTAGGTGTGGTCCTTGTAAATCGACTTTTATGTTTACAAATTGAAATTAAATATTTCCTTAGAAACTACATCTATGTTGCCGATAACGTAGTACACATATAAGAAATTACATCCTCCCCCTTCAACTATCATTTTCATTTAAATAAAATTACCCCCTCTCCCATCAACTACCCTTTCCATTCGTAGATATTTCATCTATCTTTCTACAGTGGATTATTATGACCTTCTTTTCAGGATACTTTATTTATACTTTACTCTTGTTAAAACGTAAAATGTTGCTGGTAAACAACCCCTTTCCCTTAACTGATCTTCACCAAAATCAACAGGCCTTGAGTTCTCTGCAACTCGGGCACATATGCAAACAATTATTTGATTCTGTTTGAATTTGCGACAGTTATCGTTTGTCATTCTACACACAGGCATACAGATAGACACACAGACACTTTTCAGAAAATGACTTTTCTTCATGTTTTGAGGGTAGTACAAGCAGAATCAGATCTTATCTCGAACACGATTTTTTCGCCATTACCATATTTCCATTTCCTTACGGAACATGGAAGTAAAAATTGGTATGGAGGACCATACACGGCTTCCATGTTCTAAGATTTATATTTAAAATCATTTACTTGAATTTGGTTCGATAATTTCTAAAAAAAATATTCCCACCTCAAACTATTTTCACTGATTATGATATTTTTGTTATTATGAGCTGGTAGTTTAATATAATTTTTATTTTGAGTCACTTTATCTACAAAAATTAGGTACTTTATTCTTATAACGAAACTGAACTACGCAGATAATCATCCCTCCTCCTCAACCGGTCCCCACCATTAAAGATATGTACACTTTCATTGAGTAATAGTTTCATTATATGTAATTACTAAGGTATCTTATCCTTCAAAATGAAGTACTTTATTCGACATGAAAAAGGTAGTTTTCGAAAAATTACCCCCTCTCCTTCGACAACCCTTTCCATTTATAGATATTTTATCTACCTCTCTACAGTGGATTATTATGACCTTCTTCTCAGGATATTATATTTATCAAAATTAAGTACTTTACTCTTGTTAAAACGTAAAACGTTGCAGGTAAACTACCCCTCCCCCTTAACCGATCTGTACCAAAAACAGTAGACCTTGAATCCCATACAGCTCGGGCACATATGCAAAAAAAAAATATTTGATTCTGTTTCAATTTGCGGCACTTATCGTTCGTCATATAAAAATTCTACATACACACACACACAGTCTGTGTTCGTACACCGGACTCTTTTCAAATATACAGTAGGGTCTCGATAGTTCGAGGTTCCATAGTTTGAGATTCCGTATAGTTCGAGGTGCCCTGCTAGAAAAATAATATGTAGGCTATTCCGAAAAAGGCCTACATATTATCCGAATGGCCTACATATCCGAATGGCGGGATATTAGTAGAAGAAAAAGATCGTCAACTCAAAACCAAAAAAACTCTTGATTCATTTTTTAAAAGTAAGTTTCATGCAAAGTATTTTGTACAATTTTTAATATTACTGTATGTCGTTTTAAATTTTACTGTGCGCATTTAATAAATAAATTTGTGAATGTTAACAAAAAACGTTTCGAATTTTTATTTAATCGTCATGAATATAACCTAATTAAACGAACGACGATTAGTCGTCGATTTTTCCTTTTCCTTTCGCTCGAATGTTCTCGAAAGCCAGCGCAAATTAGTAAAAACAACCCACATACACAGCACATCAGTTTACAGATTTTGTATAACATTTCTTTTAGATAAATTTCCAGCAAACACTTTACATTATCACGCAGATACGCTCCACAGTAGAAAGCAAACTCAGTTGTGGCTTAGGGGCGCAGCGCGGGGTGCTCAGCGCGCCGGCAGATAATACCGGCATTTTGCATAGTTCGAGTTTTCGATAGTTCGAGGTTGGTTTGGTCCCAGTTACCTCGAACTATCGATACTCTACTGTATTTGTCTCATTATGATTAACTAGTAAGCCTATGCTCTCTGAGCTGCAGAATTCGCCCACTGTTTTCAACGAAGTACATTAATTTATTCTCACGTAAATTTCGTTACTAATTTTAATGCGATTATTGCCATTTTTGTCAATTATTTCGGTACACTTTTTGGGTCCTGCTGTCACAAAATTTTAGGATTTTAAAAACTAAACATTATATTCAGATTCTGGTTAAAATTCTCTTTAATTTAATACCTACGTGGATTTTTTATATTTTTTCAAAATTTTAAGCTTTGAAAAGGTTTCCTCCCTGCCCCCTATTTTTGGGTGTATCAGTCTAAAAAACAATAGGATTCTCTGGGGTTAAAGTATGGACATACATCCCAAGTTTTATAAAAATAGGTTATTTTATTCACAAGTTACGGTGAGATATAAACCACTCAGGTAGTCGGACAAATGCCGAACAAACGAGTTAAAAGTTACCTTGTTCAATTTAAACAACCTAACCTAACCTAACGTTGAATAATGTCCTATTATTAAATTTATTTAAAAGACTTTTAACTTTTTTATTATTGGGCACTGTATGTTGTTAAAAAACGACAAATGCGGTTACGAACTCAATAGACACACTTTAGCTACTACCTCAACCTACTTCAATACTGAATTTAACGCCAAACAAAAATTATAACACATACTTTTGAAAATATTCTGAAAAAGGTTCATTTTTAAAATTTATTAAAAGTTTATTAGGAATTTATTTTTTTAAGTTTATTTTTAGGAATTTATTAAAAGTTCTGTATTTTTTCGTATTAATCGTGTGTCATCACCTTGTTAAAAAAAAACTCCCAATAATGCATGTACAATTTGTCTTGAATGAAATTCAAGAGAAGTGTTAACCACAGTTTGAGTATAGTATTCAGATTCGGAAATTTACAAATTTTTGTAACAAGGTACTAAAATATTTAAACAATTTCCAGAAATTGTAAAAATCTATGTCTAGTATTACACTAACGGGAATGTTAACCGATTTCCAATGAAGTGTTTACAAATTGTTTTTTAAATATAAGGGCATCATAAGTCAAAATTTTATGGAAGCATACCTAAATTTAAAAGCTAGGCAACACGGTTATAAATTTAACAAAACAAAGCAAAAAGCAATGCATTGTTCAAAATTTCTTGTATTTATTGTATTCGTTATAATGGAAACGTTATAGTAGTTGTCTGCTTTACAATTTTTAGTTTACCGGTATTTAAAAAATAGAAAAGTACTACAGTAGTCGGGACTTTCGTAATTTTTCTCTTAGTTTATTTTTTTTATATTTTATTTTTTCTCGCTTATTAAGCTACAGCAAAACAAACATTAACACAGGTAATGACATATGGTCACTACCTCGTGGTGTTTTGCGGCCAACACTAAGTATCATACATACAAAGAACTTTACTCACAGATTTTAAAAACAAAATTTATTAATATTTTTTAATCAAATAATAAGTGCATTTCGTTAAAAACATATTTTTTTAATACGTAAATTACGAGTGCTAATATTATAACGGATTTTACAATTTTTATCTCAACAAGTGTTACGTAATACTCTACATTAGTGGATTAGTGGTGCACCGAATGCAATCCATTGGGGTGTTACGTAACGCCCTTACCTTTGTCTGCGCTCCATGCCTTGCCTTTTATTTTATTTTTTGTTTGTTTGTACAAATGTTGTTATTAAATGTTCATTAATTCCATTATAGTATGGCGAATGTTCTTTTTGATTATATATACGAGCGCTCCCAAGAAGCATTTCGGAAGAGCTGCGAAAAGAAGCCTATTTCTCGAACGTAAATAAACTGCCATCGCGATGTAAGAGTTAAAAATCGCTGAGACTGTGAGACTGAAAAATTGCATTAACTATGTAAACAACATAATTGACCATTATTTATATCCGTATTAAAAAATATTTCAATTTTTTAAATAAATTTATATGTAACGTTAAAGTAAACATAAATAAACATATTTTCCATTAATAGCACAAAACGTGTAAAAATGTAAAAATAAATTTGTATTTTATATCAGACTCACTAATTGTTCACAAAATCTGTTTACTAACCAATCGAATACAAGTGTGTGTGTGTGTGTGTGTGTGTGTGTGTGTGTGTGTAGGCTATATATATATATCAACTTTTTTATTACATTGTTAGTCGAAAACATTTATTTATTTTTATTTTTTTGTGTAGCAGTCAAATGAATTGTAATTGACTATTTCAAGGTTGTTTCTGTTTACATATACTGTAGTTAAAAGACTAACCTAAAACTAGCTTTTGTTGTGAATCTTTAAAAAGTGCTCTCTTTATGTAAATATAAGAATCAGAAATTTAAACGTTTTTCAGTGAAACACAGTTTTAACATCAATCTCTATTAATTCTGCGAAATTGCATAACATTTTAATTGTTTCTAATTGTTACGTAACAATGTGTTACCTGTATATTCAGATAACCTATATAATAATTGATCATTGTTGTGTCGGCTAATGTTTATACAAAGTACATCAACTTCGATATACATTAAGATTTTTAATTGTTTTGTTTGAATAACAACATTGTTAATTAGTTTCATGTTATTTTATTAAAAAGAATATATTTACAATTAGTTTGTTTTACGAAGTAGGCATTTTTCTTATTGATTCTGTTTTAGAACAATTATAATGGCGTTACTAAACCGATTTAAAATTAACATTTAACAGGACACATACAAAATTATTAATTGGCCATGCATTCGATTCAATCACACTGCAAAGAGTTACGTTACGTAACTAAAAATACACCGGTCGTAATTCCCGCCTTACCTTGTCGCAGCCGCAGAACCTTCGTATTCCATTGCGTAGGAAATACTGACCAACAACACTACCTCACGTGAGACCACAAAGATATAGACATCTTCTCGTCCGATGATTATATAACTCTATTTGTTACGGCGTTACATAAGTGGAACTATTGGCCACCCGTTTGACAAGGATACGGAGTCTGTCACTACACCAAACATGAGTATATGTGTGCACGTGTGTGTGTGTGTGTGTGTGTGTGTGTGTGTGTGTGTGTGTGTGTGTGTGTGTGTGAATTTTATGGTGTTTTACTACGAAACAGACACTGAGACCTACTGTATGTACACTGTTGACAACACATTTGTAGTGATGAAAAGACAAATAACAAAAATCTTAAGTTGCAACGACACTGCGGCCTTCACAAACAGAGGAACCAAATAGATTGTAATAAAAATATGTTATCAACGCCTTTATCGAGGCGTAACTCACTTTCCACAAGAGACCTGTGTGTCACTTCTTTTGTATGAATCGAACGTTCGGCTGCCACAACGCGAATTCGACACAGCGCTTTTCGGAGTGAAAAATTCACCGTACTTCAGTGTTCCCTTCGAAGCGGAAATGGATGGGTGCATGGCGATGACATACAAAATCTTGTTCGAGATAAAGATTCCTAATCTACAAACCACAAAACGTAAACACTGCGGTTTTCTAATTGTGTGTGTGTGTGCGTGCGAATAAAACTATTTTGATGGTCTAAAACACGTAAACAATCAAAGTGTTTGAGCTGTCTTTTTATTTAATATTTTCAAATTCTCTTCTTAGGGAGTAAAACCTACATATACTCTCCATTTGGTCTATTTTTTAGGAAGTTTAGGAGCCCTTCAGTACGGTTTCAGTAACAAATATTGGATTTAAATTATTTATTTTATTCGTACAGTAGTATAGAGCTACCTAATAGTGATACCTAGTTCGATACCTAGTGTTTCTTTCATAAAATTTGCTTATGTTTTCAAGATATTTTTAAGCGCTGAAAGCATACAATCTCTTTTTCACAATCGTTAAAATATCTCGTCAAACATCAAAATTTATTTGCTAAAAAAATTGATTCCGTTACTGAGAAACAACGTAACAGCATGTGTAAGTAGACCAGAGTGCGTCTTCGCCAGTAGGCTAAACAAGGAACAAAAAAATGTCAAGCTTGTGTTCTATAATAGTTCGGTTCCATAACACGAACCGTATTTTGTGTATGATTTTTTTTAATAAATTTACTTTGCCATCATAAAATTCTTTGAAGTAATTTTCAACTGCACAAATGTGTGTGTGTGTGTGTGTGTGTGGTAACTTATAGTTTCTTCTTCTATGCAAGAATATATTTTTTTATATAACGTAAATTAAAATGTCTCGGCAGTATTAGCTGTCATCTTCAGCACATATAAAATAATTAATAAAATTTGAAACGAATTTTTGTTAATATATTCTCAATGTACCATCAAATAACCAACATTTTAAATACTAATCTAAACCAAAATTATTTGTTGCAATAATGATATATTTATCAATAAAACATGGACTAGCAACGGGAGCTACTACTTCCACAGTCATATCAAAATTATGTCTACAACATTTAGATAATAAAATACATAATATTATTAAAATCTAGACCCTGTAGGTGATTATTATAGATATATGGATGACATGCTCTGCACATCTCAAAATAATGGTCGTAATATTAATCAAATTTTTAATTAAATTAATAATCTCCATAACAATGCTGTTTTAGCTTATTGAGCTTCAATTTACATTTTCAGCAAGTGTGAGCATTAGTGAACCATATAACCCAGCTCTTTCTCTTTTTCTTGCATGAAACATGCATTTAATACTATATATTATTAAATATGATAACAAGTAAACATTACAAAAAACATATAGAAATCAAAGAATTTCGACTAAACCGAAACATCGAAGCATGATAATGTTTTTAGGCTTTTGAAACGTATAATGTGGATTACGTTTGGTGGATTACGTAAATCATTTCCAAACCGCAGACGATCACAAACAGCATGTAAAACCAAATTTATTCTCACTAAAACGTTTGCTAAACTCAATGTCAGCGCGATTATTTCTGTCTTGATGCGTTTACATATCAAATTTCTAGACTGTGGGGAATCGAAAGTGTGGAAGCGTGACGTTTTTCGATGACGTTTTTGTGGAATGACCCCCAGCCTAAAAACATTATCATGTTAAAATAATTAAAGAATCCTATTTATAAAAATGATTAAAGAACATGCTTTTGTACATGCACATGTGTGTAGGATATTAAAAATTGTTAACGCATGGTATCCGACAATGTGTTCAACAACTCTGTATAAGCTATATACATTGCTGTACATTACGGAACCCCCAACTCACATTCAAAGTAATATTATGAATATTGTATAACATATTAAGTAATACTGTGACTGATATTATTGAAACTATTTATCACTAGAATAATAAGTATAGATTAAGTTCATAAATTAAGTGCATACTCGTATGTATTTATATTTTCCACTATTTATGTATAACTTATGTATACTTATGCACATTATTTATAGAGAAAATATTTATCAAATACACTATAATGTTCTGTAACAATATACTATTACATTTATAAACAGAATTAACATGGTTGCACACCACTATAGACAAATTATTCCGATTAGCGCTTTCAAGCTTCGCAGCTCATCATCAGATCGGAGAAATTTCCAATCCGATTATGAGCTGCGACGCTTGAAAGCGCTAATCGGAATAATTTTTCTGTAGTGGTGTGCAACAGTGTTAATTCTCTTTGTGATATTAACCACTAACGCAACTTACTTAATTAAATATTACATTTATGGTTAATGTACTTTATCCTACACTAGCAAAATACCCGTGCTTCGCTACGGAGTTTCACGTTGTACGTAATTGTACAATTACTGCACGCTTAATAGTATAGGATTAGATAGACTGTACAAATTCTCAACTCTTAGTTTGTTTATTTACATTCATACCAACAGCTATTTATTATTTATTTCGAGAAAATCGTTAGAGCCGTTTCCGAGATAAAAAGGACATACATTTATTAATTAATTGAACTTCGAAATTTTCTCGACTATAAGAACCTGCAAACAACGAAGTTTTTTTCAATTTAAAACAATGATTAAAAACTCAGGACTAAATGTATTCGGGGTTTCCAGTAAACTGAGATGTCAACCACTACATTTACAAAGTATGCAATTCCCGCGATAAATTTCAGTATTTGGTTTTTTGCCCCTTAGGAGTGAAAGTTGTTAAAACCGTTTCTTAGTGAGCACCTAAGACCTATGATGAAGCTATGTTCAAAGTTTCATTGATATCCATTCAGTGGTTTCAGAGATATCGTGATCAGTGAGTCAGTCAGTGGTATTTGGGTTATATAGATATCTATACTATATCTAGCCGATTTACCCAGCGTTCCTCGGGTTCATAATTTATTCATAGGCTCATAGGCACCTATTCTTGTTCTAACGTTATATTAGGCCTACTTGTATATTGTATAATCTTCCTTATATTGTTACGTTCACATTCTCACTGGAGGAATACTCTGTAGCGCACCTGTTTAAGACCATGTCATAAACTGTATTCTTATATCTGGAGAAGAATTCTGTTGCGCGTGATGCTCCTGCTCGATTTCTAACTCTGGGAGAGGGCGAACAGCTAAATTAGTTTTCAATAAAATGTCTACAGTACTTGCACGCGCTTCGTATTTAACTGTCGTTTTATAATTCATTGTGTTAATGTTGAAATAAGGCATTTGTTAAATTAGTGTCTCCTAAACTTATTCTAACAATAGAATACCTCTATAGATTTCAGCTTATCAATTTTTAAATTCAAATGAAGCAAGTGCATTTATATTGTCTGAACACTATGATCTGAATACATTCGCTAACAAAATTTTGTTTTTTATACTCGCTTATAACTTACTTCGATCTTAACTTATCCACTTTTAAATTCAAACTGAAACAACTCTGAATTCACACACTATTAAAAAGTTTCTTAAGATGCATACACCACCTTTGGTATCATAACCTATATCTTTATTTATAAGAACCGTCGACTCTGGCCCCGCCGTCTTTCGCGGGATCCGACCTAAGACTCCCCGGGTTCCGTGGATGAACTCCGGGGAAGACCCGTCGGACGACTCCCGCGCTATTTCCTACGCGGGAGACTTCCATCGATGCTATGGTAACCAGAATCTATTCTATTGGGTTGCCATAGTAACCAGATCTGATTGTTTTAAGACCCAAAGGACCCCCCCAAAGGATCGTATCGAAAAAACACTTGTCCTATGTTGGTTCTCCCGTTGCGTAAAATATTTGTGCCAAGTTTGGTTGAAATCGGTCCAGTGGTTTAGGAGGAGATGTGGAAGACCCCAAAGGACCCCATCGAAAAAAACACCTATCCTATGTTGGTTTTCCCGTCGCGCAAACTATTTGTGCCAAGTTTGGTTGAAATCGGTCCAGTGGTTTATGAGGAGATGTGGAAGACCCCAAAGGACCCCCCGAAGGATCGTATCGAAAAAACACCTATCCTATGTTGGTTCTCCCGTCGCGTAAAATATTTGTGCCAAGTTTGGTTGAAATCGGTCCAGTGGTTTAGGAGGAGATGTTGAACATACATACATAGATACATACATACAATTGGGGGGGGGTTGCCCCTTAGGAGTGAAAGTTCTTACAACCTTTTCTTAGTGAGCATCTACGACCCCATAAGAATATACCTTCAAATTTTGAGATCATTATCTTCAGTAGTTTTTGCTCTACGTCGATTCTCTGTCAGTCAGGACAAAGCCGCTTATATATATAGAGACTAGCAAAATACCCGTGCTTCGCTACGGAGTTTCACTTTGTACGTAATTGTACAATTATTGCTCGCTTAATAGTATGGGATTAGATAGACTGTACAAATTCTCAACACTTAGTTTGTTTATTTACATTCATAGCAACAGCTATTTATTATTTATTTCGAGAAAATCGTTAGAGCCGTTTCCGAGATAAAAAGGACATACATTTATTAATTAATTGAACTTCGAAATTTTCTCGACTATAAGAACCTGCAAACAACGAAGTTTTTTTCAATTTAAAACAATGATTAAAAACTCAGGACTAAATGTATTCGGGGTTTCCAGTAAACTGAGATGTCAACCACTACATTTACAAAGTATGCAATTCCCGCGATAAATTTCAGTATTTGGTTTTTTGCCCCTTAGGAGTGAAAGTTGTTAAAACCGTTTCTTAGTGAGCACCTAAGACCTATGATGAAGCTATGTTCAAAGTTTCATTGATATCCATTCAGTGGTTTCAGAGATATCGTGATCAGTGAGTCAGTCAGTGGTATTTGGGTTATATAGATATCTATACTATATCTAGCCGATTTACCCAGCGTTCCTCGGGTTCATAATTTATTCATAGGCTCATAGGCACCTGTTCTTGTTCTAACGTTATATTAGGCCTACTTGTATATTGCATAATCTTCCTTATATTGTTACGTTCGCATTCACACTGGAGGAATACTCTGTAGCGCACCTGTTTAAGACCATGTCATAAACTGTATTCTTATATCTGGAGAAGAATTCTGTTGCGCGTGATGCTCCTGCTCGATTTCTAACTCTGGGAGAGGGCGAACAGCTAAATTAGTTTTCAATAAAATGTCTACAGTACTTGCACGCGCTTCGTATTTAACTGTCGTTTTATAATTCATTGTGTTAATTTTGAAATAAGGCATTTGTTAAATTAGTGTCTCCTAAACTTATTCTAACAATAGAATACCTCTATAGATTTCAACTTATCAATTTTTAAAATCAAATGAAGCAAGTGCATTTATATTGTCTGAACACTATAATCTGAATACATTCGCTATCAAAACTTTGTTTTTTATACTCGCTTATAACTTACTTCGATCTTAACTTACCCACTTTTAAATTCAAACTGAAACAACTCTGAATTCACAGACTAATAAGAAGTTTCTTAAGATGCATACACCACCTTTGATAGCATAACCTATATCTTTATTTATAAAAACCGTCGACTCTGGCCCCGCCGTCTTTCGTGGGATCCGACCTAACACTCCTCGGGTTCCGTGGATGAACTCCGGGGAAGGCCCGTCGGACGACTCCCGCGCTATTTCCTACGCGGGAGACTTCCACCGATGCCATGGTAACCAGAATCTATTCTATTGGGTTGCCATAGTATCCAGATCTAATAGTTTTTTAAGACCCAAAGGATCATATCGAAAAAACACCTATCCTATGTTGGTTCTCCCGTCGCGTAAAATATTTGTGCCAAGTTTGGTTGAAATCGGTCCAGTGGTTTAGGAGGAGATGTGGAAAACCCCAAAGAACCCCCCCAAAGGACCCCATCGAAAAAAACACCTATCCTATGTTGGTTCTCCCGTCGCGTAAAATATTTGCGCCAAGTTTGGTTGAAATCGGTCCAGTGGTTTAGGAGGAGATGTGAAAGACCCCAAACAACCCCCCAAAGGACCCCATCGAAAAAAACACCTATCCTGTGTTGGTTCTCCCGTCGCGTAATATATTTGTGCCAAGTTTGGTTGAAATAGGTCCAGTGGTTTAGAAGGAGATGTGGAAGACCCCAAAGAACCCCCCAAAGGACCCCATCGAAAAAAACACATATCCTATGTTAGTTCTCCCGTCGCGTAAAATATTTGTGCCAAGTTTGGTTGAAATCGGTCCAGTGGTTTAGGAGGAGATTTGGAAAACCCCCAAAAAAAACCCCAAAGGACCCCATCGAAAAAACACCTATCCTATGTTGGTTCTCCCGTCGCGTAAAATATTTGTGCCAAGTTTGGTTGAAATCGGTCCAGTGGTTTAGGAGGAGATGTGAAAGACCCCAAAGAACCCCCCAAAGGAACCCGTCGAAAAAAACACCTATCCTGTGTTGGTTCTCCCGTCGCGTAATATATTTGTGCCAAGTTTGGTTGGAATCGGTCCAGTGGTTTAGGAGGAGATGTGGAAAACCCCAAAGAACCCCCCCCCCCCAAAGGACCCCATCGAAAAAAACACCTATTCTATGTTGGTTCTCCCGTCGCGTAAAATATTTGTGCCAAGTTTGGTTGAAATCAGTCCAGTGGTTTAGGAGGAGATGTGGAAGACCCCAAAGAACCCCCAAAGGACCCCATCGAAAAAACACCTCTCCTATGTTGGTTCTCCCGTCGCGTAAAATATTTGTGCCAAGTTTGGTTGAAATAGGTCCAGTGGTTTAGAAGGAGATGTGGAAGACCCCAAAGAACCCCCAAAGGACCCCATCGAAAAAACACATATCCTATGTTGGTTCTCCCGTCGCGTAAAATATTTGTGCCAAGTTTGGTTGAAATCGGTCCAGTGGTTTAGGAGGAGATGTGGAAAACCCCAAAGAACCCCCCAAAGGACCCCATCGAAAAAAACACCTATCCTATGTTGGTTCTCCCGTCGCGTAAAATATTTGTGCCAAGTTTGGTTGAAATCGGTCCAGTGGTTTAGAAGGAGATGTGGAAGACCCCAAAGAACCCCCAAAGGACCCCATCGAAATAAATCCTATGTTGGTTCTCCCGTCGCGTAAAATATTTGTGCCAAGTTTGGTTGAAATCGGTCCAGTGGTTTAGGAGGAGATGTGAAAGACCCCAAAGAACCCCCCAAAGGAACCCGTCGAAAAAAACACCTATCCTGTGTTGGTTCTCCCGTCGCGTAATATATTTGTGCCAAGTTTGGTTGGAATCGGTTCAGTGGTTTAGGAGGAGATGTGGAAAACCCCAAAGAACCCCCCCCAAAGGACCCCATCGAAAAAAAACACCTATTCTATGTTGGTTCTCCCGTCGCGTAAAATATTTGTGCCAAGTTTGGTTGAAATCAGTCCAGTGGTTTAGGAGGAGATGTGGAAGACCCCAAAGAACCCCCCAAAGGACCCCATCGAAAAACACCTCTCCTATGTTGGTTCTCCCGTCGCGTAAAATATTTGTGCCAAGTTTGGTTGAAATCGGTCCAGTGGTTTAGGAGGAGATGTGGAAAACCCCAAAGAACCCCCCCAAAGGACCCCATCGAAAAAACACCTATCCTATGTTGGTTCTCCCGTCGCGTAAAATATTTGTGCCAAGTTTGGTTGAAATCGGTCCAGTGGTTTAGGAGGAGATGTGAAAGACCCCAAAGAACCCCCCAAAGGAACCCGTCGAAAAAAACACCTATCCTGTGTTGGTTCTCCCGTCGCGTAATATATTTGTGCCAAGTTTGGTTGGAATCGGTCCAGTGGTTTAGGAGGAGATGTGGAAAACCCCAAAGAACCCCCCCCCAAAGGACCCCATCGAAAAAAAAACACCTATTCTATGTTGGTTCTCCCGTCGCGTAAAATATTTGTGCCAAGTTTGGTTGAAATCAGTCCAGTGGTTTAGGAGGAGATGTGGAAGACCCCAAAGAACCCCCCAAAGGACCCCATAGAAAAAACACCTCTCTTATGTTGGTTCTCCCGTCGCGTAAAATATTTGTGCCAAGTTTGGTTGAAATAGGTCCAGTGGTTTAGAAGGAGATGTGGAAGACCCCAAAGAACCCCCAAAGGACCCCATCGAAAAAACACATATCCTATGTTGGTTCTCCCGTCGCGTAAAATATTTGTGCCAAGTTTGGTTGAAATCGGTCCAGTGGTTTAGGAGGAGATGTGGAAAACCCCAAAGAACCCCCAAAGGACCCCATCGAAAAAAACATCTATCCTATGTTGGTTCTCCCGTCGCGTAAAATATTTGTGCCAAGTTTGGTTGAAATCGGTCCAGTGGTTTAGGAGAAGATGTGAAAGACCCCAAAGAACCCCCCAAAGGACGCCATCGAAAAAAACACCTATCCTATGTTGGTTCTCCCGTCGCGTAAAATATTTGTGCCAAGTTTGGTTGAAATCGGTCCAGTGGTTTAGGAGGTGATGTGGAATACCCCAAACAACCTCCCAAAGGACCCCATCGAAATAAACACCTATCCTATGTTGGTTCTCCCGTCGCGTAAAATATTTGTGCCAAGTTTGGTTGAAATCGCTCCAGTGGTTTAGGAGGAGATGTGAAAGACCCCAAAGAACCCCCCAAAGGAACCCGTCGAAAAAAACACCTATCCTGTGTTGGTTCTCCCGTCGCGTAATATATTTGTGCCAAGTTTGGTTGGAATCGGTCCAGTGGTTTAGGAGGAGATGTGGAAAACCCCAAAGAACCCCCCCAAAGGACCCCATCGAAAAAACACCTATTCTATGTTGGTTCTCCCGTCGCGTAAAATATTTGTGCCAAGTTTGGTTGAAATCAGTCCAGTGGTTTAGGAGGAGATGTGGAAGACCCCAAAGAACCCCCCAAAGGACCCCATCGAAAAAACACCTCTCCTATGTTGGTTCTCCCGTCGCGTAAAATATTTGTGCCAAGTTTGGTTGAAATAGGTCCAGTGGTTTAGAAGGAGATGTGGAAGACCCCAAAGAACCCCCAAAGGACCCCATCGAAAAAACACATATCCTATGTTGGTTCTCCCGTCGCGTAAAATATTTGTGCCAAGTTTGGTTGAAATCGGTCCAGTGGTTTAGGAGGAGATATGGAAGACCCCAAAGAACCCCCCAAAGGACCCCATCGAAAAAAACACCTCTCCTGTGTTGGTTCTCCCGTCGTGTAAAATATTTGTGCCAAGTTTGGTTGAAATCGGTCCAGTGGTTTAGGAGGAGATGTGGAACATACATAAAATTATGGTGGGGGGTTGCCCCTTAGGAGTGAAAGTTTTTAAAACCGTTTCTTAGTGAGCATCTCCGACCCCATAAGAATATACCTTCAAATTTCGAGATCATTATCTTCAGTAGTTTTTGCTCTATGTTGATTCTCTATCAGTCAGGACAAAGCCGCTTATATATATATATATATAGACTGTTCTAGTTCAAGCAATTAGACTATTCTAGTAAGTGACAAAGGGTGGTGAATAACATCATTACCTTAGTATAATAATTAACAGTGGTTGACAGTTTCAGTCAGTTTTTATTGAACATTTGATTAGTGAGTTACATAATTAGTATATGCGTTTAATACCATATTTGTGGGTCAATATTATATTATATTTGTGTGTTATCTTTTTGGTTGTATAAATTACAGTTGTGTCAATATGCAATATCACAGTTGTGAATCAAAATTTACATTTTTTGTGTTATATATTGCAACAAAACACAGAATGAGCTATATTAACCGTATCTAAGCATGGATGACTAACATTGACATGTTTAAAATGGTTTTATGCAAAATTTTGTCTTTTGGCTGTAAGTTTTGTATTTAGCGATGGTTAAGGACGTAGGTTATATCAAATTCTTTATAAAAATGTGTTCTTTTATGTCATGTACTTTGTTTGTGAAATTGTGCGTGGGTGTGCGTGTGATAAACCTTATTCGCTATATCTTCCGCGGTAATCAACCAATCGACATGAAACTTTGACAGTGGATTGTTTATGTAAATAGCTACAGTTTTTATATACTCTGAGGTTTCCAACTATTTTATAAATGTGTTTTTTTTATAGGGAAAACTCAACTTTTAACTATTATCAATGATAGAGTAATAAAATTCATAGATAAAATCAATGCAAGCTCTTGCGGATTTATACAAAGTTTTGCATGTAACTCAAATATCTTTTGCTAATATCAACCATGTGACCTGGGATTGACCAATCAGAAGACACTAATTTCATTAATATTCGTACTCTGTGAGGTACGCATCGACAGTTCTTCGATAGCATTTGCCGTGTGAAGTTCTGTCCGTCGTCGAGAGTTATTATTGTATGAACGTATAGAAATATAAACTTACAATAAAACTTGGAACTCTTTGCGAGGTTTGCGTAAAGAAACAAGGGTTAAACACCGAAGTAAAATTTATTATTATATTTAAGTGCTTTTCGCGTTAGTCAAGATTATCCGCATAGGGAATTATTGAACACTTCAAGATTTAATGGAAGGTGTAAGCTCAATACATCGCTCTAAAATAATTACCCATATCACCCTGAGATCTAAAACAACTAACGTTATAAAAATATAAATTAATAATAACTTTTGCGAGTGAGAACACTAATTATTGTGGGAGCGACAACTTGTGTGTAAAGTCTATTTGGTGTTAGCAGTTCGAAGGAATCGTCAGAGAGACGTGCAAATGGAATCGCCGCTGGAGCAACCTGCCGACGAAGAGCGACGCCGAGAGGAGAGGATACGTACATCCTGAGGACAGATGATCTACTGTTTTGGATATTCATCTAAAAAGTAAAATATAGATAATTGAACAATATAAACTTTATTTAATATATATCAATGCATCACACTTATGTAAATTAATATACAGCATATAAACTATTATTTCTTGTGTGTAATAAATAATTCTTCAATTACCTCCAATATAGACTTGTTTGTAATTTCTTCACACACACATATTATCCTATGAGAATTATAATCTGTGTTGTTGCAATATTTACTCATGAAAAATTATTGGTGATAACGATAAGTAAACAAGGCGTCCACAGTAATTCGAGAGTTTTATTTTGATCACTGCCTAGAAGAAGAAAAGATATACCGTGTGGCATGTTTCTTATTACATTAAGCATGAAGAAGCCTTCCTAAAGTACGTAGTATCATATTACAGAACCCATCATGGGGTTTGTTTACAAGAAATGTAGGTCACAAGTCAGCTGTACTGAAGTATAATCATTGACCAATTATTAAACTGTAAGGCTCTAACATAAAGCACTAGCTAATACAAATAATTAAGAAAACAAATAAGAATAAGTATATTAAGAATCATAAATGAATTTAAATCGTGGAACTGCAAGAAAACATTTGCTGTTGGTTAATATTTGATATACTTCTAACATGTCGTGTTTAGTAAAAATTAAAGGTGTTGATTATTTTCCTATGTGATTCGCTTAAATCAGACAATAACAGACGGTAGAGAAAAAAGACAGAAAGGTGTGCTATCTATGACAAATTAAACATATTGTGAAAATGTAGAGTATAATGTTGTTAAAATCTCTGTTTAAATTATAATACACATGCAGACTTGAAATAAGTAATAATAAATTTAAATTACTTGTTAAGTGTCAATAAATTCTTGGATTTCGTTGTCCATGACGTGTCCGTTACTTAACTAAATATCACTATAGTATTGACGACTCGGAACACTAAGTTTTTTATAAGTAAAAACGTAAAGTTTTACCTTACAGCCTAAACCGGCTTTCACCTTTAGAAGGCTTCATCAGAGGCTGCAATAGGTAGCGTTGTCCGTCTTGTTGTTGGCGACGGGATAGTTATTCGAAAGATTGAAGCTGTGTGTGTGTGTGGTGAGATGTGTTCGAATAATGCGTGCGATTTGAATTGTGTCTGTTCATTTAGGATGTCGTTTTTATTTGTTTTTGTGTGTTTGTATATTTCTAATTGTTCTAGAGTGTCTAGTTTTCGGCCTTTTGTGTGTACTATTGTATTAATTAACACACTTATGGTCAAACCATGTAGTGACAGTTTTGGGGTTTAGACTGTGGTTTAGCTACTAAATATCACATATAGATTTCAAATAAAAAATATTTGTAGGTCTATAAATTGATTAAAGTTAATGAAAACCATATAACAATGACAATAACATGAACATTCTACACGTACACACAAAAGGCCGAAAACTCTAGAACAATTAGAAATATACAAACACACAAAAACAAATAAAAACTACATCCTAAACGAACAGACACAATTCAAATCGCACGCATTATTCGAACACATCTCACCACACACACACACACACAGCTTCAATCTTTCGAATAACTATCCCGTCGCCAACAACAAGACGGACAACGCTACTTATGGCAGCCTCTGATGAAGCCTTCTAAAGGTGAAAGCCGGTTTAGGCTGTAAGGTAAAACTTTACGTTTTTACTTATAAAAAACTTAGTGTTCCGAGTCGTCAATACTATAGTGATATTTTGTCAATAAATGGCATGCATAATACAGAAAATGCTAAATAGGTATGCATAATTGAGAAACATAGTAAACTCGTTTAATAAACTAAATAGAAGTAAAAATGTTTTCTATACGATGCCAGTATGGAACAGCATTTTGTTTGTATTGGAGAAATACAAAGATCTGAATGGTCATCTGTACAGAATGGAATATAAGGAAACAAAATACTCTAAAAAGTATTAGCATGTGCCTGAAAATATATGAAAGCCAGGAAAAGTTTCATTTGCTACTGATTTGCACACACTATTCCAACACAGAAATTACTATTTTAGACAAAAATTCCCAAAAATGTTTACTTTATCACCTAAACCAGCTTGTATTAACTGTGAGCTTCAACAGAGGCTTGCCACTAGGAGCACTGTCAGATCTGTTTCTGGAGATGGTACCAATGTTTGAAAGATCACGGTTATGTGTGTTGTGTTCAAAGACTGGCACCACATCCAAGAACAGAACTGACAGTTCTGATGAATCTCCCAGTCAATGAAAGCTATCTCACACAATAAGGAAAATATATATTTTTTAAATAATTTTTATCTAAAACAATAGTCTCCCACGTCAGGATAGTGTCTGCAAATCAAAAGTGACAATCAAGACATGTTATGGCTACCAAAACCCAAGATTCTTCATCATTTCATTCATATGTTATCTGACAAATCTCTTTTCAATTTAAAATGATACTCGGGAGTAATGAAAAGTGAAAGTTCAGAATAAGACATAAATAGTTAAGTATTTCTGCCACTGATGTCAATATTTTGGTTTGCCAGACTATAAGGCCATGATGTTTACTGTTACAATTGTTTCGGCTGCTCCATCAGCAGGCCACAGTACTGTGGTTCACAGACTGTCAGCGGTGGCTCATCAGGGGAGGTAAGGAAGGCTAAACCTCCCCAATAAAATTAAGAAAAATATTTAAAAATAAACAACTAGTAATAGGCTCTATATTTTATTATAACTGAACCTGTAGTCACACTTGGCATTTTAAAATATCTGATTACTTACAAAATAAACATTTAATCGCGCATTATGAATAATAGTGCAGAACAGCAGAAGACTGAGGCAAGGATCTGGCCGTAGTACTCATATGATATGTGACAACTATGACCATCAAATGGTGGGGGGACACCAGTGCATCTGTAACCGTGGCAACGAGTGAGTTAGCCTCTTTGCACGGTTTAATGTGGTTTGTGTTAGTTTTTCGCAGTCTTTATGTTCTCTTGCTCCTTGTGCGTGTGTATTATTATCAATTGTCTCTTCTTGGCCATTATCAAGTTCATCTTAGCTCCATTGATTTAGTTTCAATTGAAAAGAGGATCCTCTGCAAATTGAAAAATCGACTGACATGGCATGATGATGTTATCGACAATTTTGCCAATAAGAAGGCCCACTAACTGAATTTGCTATAGGTATACAAGTAAGTTCATTGCAGCTTACAAAATATATTTCTACTCAAAAGTTTACTTCTTTGCTAGAACAAAAGTAAGTTAATCTTCGGTTTATCTTGTTAAACATATGTATATAGTTCTAATAAGACATGTATGCTGTAAAAATCTATTATCTCTACCAAACTTAAAAGTGAAATACGAGTGCCGGTGCTCAGGTGACTGTCTTGTAGCCTCCAAACTCACCGGCCACCACTGCTGACTGTGAGATCTTCGTCAGTGTTCGGTCCTTTTGCACTGAAGATGGTTGCTGATGAAGTGGCTGAAACACTTGCAACAGTTAACATAGGACTACGTGCTTATAGTCCAGCAAACAAAAATATTAACAACTATGACGCTGGCCATAAAAGCCTTAGACAGCAATTCATTTCTTCCACTGCATTTGTTAGGACATTTAATGCAGTTAGTTGACACAGATAATGCTAAAAGTTTCCATTTGAGCATGTCTTCCTCTCGCATTTGTGAGATTAGTCTATCAAATACTTTTATTTTATTTTAGTTTGTGAATTAGTTACAGTAATATTGAACAAAATTGTAATAAGAATTAACTATAGAGCTGATGAGAAAACCAAGAATGCATGCAGATGTAATATACCACTATGAGGCTCAAACACTGATTTTAACAAATGTGAAATAAAAATTAAAACAATTTTTATATTGGATGATTATGATTCTGAAGAATAACATATGTGAAAAGTTCATGATTTCCTTATTTTTGTAGTCTACAATAGTCTTTGTTATCACAGTAAATTATACATTAAATGCCAGTATGTTTACATGTGCATGCATGTGTTTCTCTGTGTGTGTGTGTGTGTTTGAGTTACACAAATATCATAAACAGACCTGTAGATAAGCAAGATAGTCTGAACGTTATAGTGTAGAACATTATAGTAAAAATGAGAGCATTATAAGTTAAAATACAGTTTTGATAAACAATAAGTTATATCAATTAGTAGCAGGTAATTCTACATTATGCAAACGTATTAAAAAGACTCAGGAAATATGAAAACTATAGCGTCAAGATACGTTATTTAATAATGAAAACTAAATTATTTACACACATTCGGCAGCATATTAATTTGAATTATTTAATCATTTTTCAAGACTTTATACGCAATAAAAGTGATATGATGTACAGTTTGTAACTGATACATCAGACATGTTATAACCCAAAGAAACCCAATTCTCTATGATACTCATGGCCAACCTATGGCACACAAAGGTATCTTAAATGGCCTGTGGGAACATAAAAATTTTTTTTGTTCCTGAATCATGTTACTTGTAAAACTTTTGCTGGACTAATAATAAATTTTAAACTCAGACAATTTTACATAATTTTAAACGTAGGCCTACAGCTGTTATAAGAAAAAAAAGTAGTACAAAGTAATATCAATAAACAATGGGTAAAAACTGGTTCAGGCAATAAGGTAAAAATTAAAAACATACCTAAAATAATTGTTTCCATGTTATAGTAGTATATTTTAGTTATTTTTTATAACACTCGTGCACATCAGGATAACAAAATCCAAGAACAAAGCACTATTTGAAGAAGGTCCTTTTGTTATATGGTTTTCATTAACTTTAATCAATTTATAGACCTACAAATATTTTTTATGTGAAATTTTAATGTGATATTTAGTAGCTAAACCCCACTAAACCACAGTCTAAACCCCAAAACTGTCACTACATAGTTTGACCATAAGTGTGTTAAAACAGACCACAACAGGCCAATTAATTGAGTAAATGTGTGTAAGCATGAGACAGTGTGTGCTACGTCAGCAAAATATTTACTATTTTCATATATTGTTATAATACATTGTTATTCTCACACATTGTTATATTGTAAAATCTATTTAAGTATAACAATGTGTGATAACAGTCAAGATTTTGCTGATAAAACACACGCTGTCTCATTCAGACAGATGCATTCACCAAGTTCATTGTTATGTGTATGTGTTTATTTTTCTATTGTACACACACAGGTCCTGACGATGGCAATGAATATTATCAAAATGTCAACACAAATAATTGCACAAAAATAGGCACACAATGAAGTAATAGAAATAGTAGACACAAAAATTGTGCCTGTAATTGTCAACAAATCTGTGCTAATTCTTTCACCACTACTGTATTCACATTTTATTTTTAATTTATGCTTCCAAGCATGGTGGTGGTAACAGACTGCCCAATAAACATTACAAGTAAGGTCTGTAAAAAAAATTTAATAAAATACAGTGTACAACTCAAATATTTTTACTTCACATTTACAGATGATATGATAGAGAATCTCGTTAGTGGAGAGAAATTGTGTTCTAAGTACTGGTGCTTTCTTGAGGCTGAGGAAGAAGTACAAATTGTTTAAGACCTTGTATAACAAGGAAGAAATCTGACTGGTCTTTTAGTGGCATGGAGAATTGAAAATCTCCAGGGAGTATGATGATTTTTTGTGAGATTTAAAATCAAATGAGTAAAAGTAAAAGCAAAGATAGGTTGTTTATAATAATCAGTGTATTAAAATAGACAATAGTTAGGAAAGTTTAAAAACAGGGAATTAAAAAGTAAAATGTGAAGAAAAATATGGCTTAAGTTTATCAATGGATTCAAAAATTATTTTTAAAATTATCTAATAATAATGGCTCCCCTTATGTGAGCCATTATGAGGCATATGTGAGGCATACAAGGAAGGCAGTGTAGCAGCACTACACTTCACCTGCCCATTATTATCCCCAGGATGTTATCCCAGGTACTCATTTTCAACAGGTTGAGTCAACCTGGGGGCTGGAAAGCGCACTTTGATTTTATAGTGCGGGCCCAGGAATCGAACCTGGGACCTCTAGGTTAGTAGCCAGGTGCCATACCCAATGATCCACTAAGCCGCTTAAAATTATGTAACTTGATATATTATGAAGTACACAATAAGATTTGTGTGATTTTCATAAAAAATGGAGGTTCAAACAAGTTATGATACCTCAAGAGTACATGCACTTTATAGAAAACTTTCACAACTGGAGTGACCACTGACTTATCTTTTGTGAACTTAAAAATTAAAAAGCCTTAAAAACATTGTTTGACTTAAACTTTTTTAAGTTTTTAAAGACACTTGACTTAAATAGTCAAACAGAAGTATGTTACAACTTCTACAAAAGTTAAATATTGAAATAAGGAGTGTTTCTATAATATACCATTGCATTATAGTAAAATATTTTGTTTTGTATGGTCTAAATAAATTTTGTTGTCTTTGGTTTGCAAGTTATTTAAAGAAAACCAGCAAAAGTTGTAATTAAAAACAAACATCAGAGCTTACTGAATGGATGCACATACCTTTCAAATACATTGGTAGCAGAGTTATAGCTTCTTGATACATAGAAGATGTTATAGCTGGACAGAAAAGCTTTTATAAAAGTTATTAATTTTAAGAAATATTGGTCTAAAAACATGGTAAATCTCAAAACGTTTTTGTTCGTGATACGAATATGTCTAATACTAAATCATTGACCATTGAAGAAAGAGTGTCACCTTCTAGTTAATGATGAGAGCTAACGTATAATGTAATAAAACACCTTGTAACTGGACAAGCTCCTTTATTTTCTATTCATGTAAACAAATATACAAACTAAATGACCCACATACATGTCATACAACCATGGATTGTTACAAATAGCACACAATTGTTACAAATTGTTACAGCAGGACACATAACAATGACGAAGGACTATTAAAGACATCTGAGGTATGGTGCTGAGGGGGCATTAGAGAATATCGTGCAAAAATGGATGAAATGTTTATGAGGAAGCAGCATATGTTCCATAGATACTATGTGTGCACTGTACATCCTACAATTGTCTTACAACTTTTTGTACAATTAATTATAAATATATCACTACTGACTCGGATCACTCGGATATTTTTTTTTATTGGAAAAAATGTTAAACTTTTACCTTATAGCCTACCTATTTAGCCTAACTTTTAGCCTAGCCTACCTAAAAAACATTTTTTACCAATAAAAATTAGTCATCCGAGCCAGTAGTAATACATTTGTAATTAGTTAATCAACGGACATGTCATGGATAACAAAATCCAGGAATTTTGTACAATGTTTTGAGAATATCTGCATTAATTCATATATAAATAATGTTGAACAATTATCGGTGAAAAGTATTTTTTTTTTTTTAATTATTAGGGTTTTCATCAGAACAATTGATGAGGTATGGAGCATTATGAGTTATTACTGTAATTTAATGTAGTGTGTGTTAAAAAGACTGCACACAATTATTCAGTGAAGGTATTGAGAAACACCAGGACTGACAGAGGGATAATGCAGTGGTGATGCCATCATTCACCACTGACACGCGTGTGGGTCTAGAATCGCACAAGTGTCTCATCAGAAGTTTCTGATTATTACTGCTACATACTGTGCTGTGTTAAATGCTAAATCCTTTGTTGTTTCTTAATTCTTTTATTATAAGTGTTATAGTTTTTTATTTACTTCTCATTTATATTTTGTCAATAATAGTAGATATATTCTCAAACAAGAATTTCTAGTTAGTTATGTTGTGTAATTAGTTTTATTCTGTGGATATTATAAATCTAGAGAATGTTGAAAATTGAGTGCCATTTTTTCCTCACATGCGCTGTGCCACAGGACCTACTGTGTTTGATACTGTACATCAGTTAAAGTCCTAAGTGTACATAAATCTTAATGAATATTCATGTCATGTTCAGGTTTAAATCACAAAGCTGAAGTTTCTGCTTTGAAATACACTATTTCAGCACTAAGTCCAACCACAAAATCTACTGTTTCACCGAATAAACTAATTTATTGTTTGAAAATACAGATAGTGCCTGCCAGTGACAATACCAATAAAAATTATTTAATCAAATTATTGTATACAAGTAATCAGATTTTTTTTAAATCTGCACTTAATTCCTAATAAATAATTGAAGATATGTCATTTAAGTATGACATTTTTTATAATAATTGTATCATCATCATCATCATCATCATCATCATCATCATCATCATCATCATCATCATCATCATCATCAGTGGTGCAACAACCCATTACTGAGTCAAGGCCTCCTTTAACAGCCTCTGCCAGTTGTCCTGGTCAAGTGCAGCTGCTCTCCAGTTCCGGGTCCCAAGGATGTGGCGTGCATCATAGCTCACACCGTCTTCCCAACGTAGTTTGGGTCTACCAACTCTCCTGGTGCCATAGATCTGTTCTGTGAGTGCCTTTCTTGGTATTTCATTCTCCCCCATTCTGATCACGTGTCCAGCCCACCTGAGTCTACCAAGCTTTTTTAATTTTCACAATATCTGGTTCATTCAGAAGTGTGTTCAGTTCTTAGCTGGTTTGTTTCCTCCATTCACCTCACACACATATTGGACCAAATATACTACAGAGGATTTTGCGTTCATGAACCAGCAGGCTTGACTCAGACTTTCTAGAAGTGATCCAGGTCTCAGAACCATAGGTGAGAATTGGGCGGAACAGTGTTTTTTACAAAAGCAGCTTGATGCTCCTGGCAATTATTCTGCTTTGGAACAGGGGTCTGAGACCAAAGAAGCACCTATTAGCTGAGGTGATTCTTTGCTTTATTTCCTCTGTTGTTTCTCCATCAGCGTTAACTTGGCATCCTAAATAAACAAAGTTGTTGATTTTTTCGAAGGAATAGATGCCAATTTGGATGTGCTCTCCTTCTCTAGCCTCCTGTCCTGTGGCTATGTATTTTGTCTTGCTTTCATTTATTATGAGACCCAGTCTCCTTGAGGGACCTTCAAGACCAAGAAAGGCTTCAGTGAGTGCTCGAAGGGACCTCCCGATTATATCTAGGTCATCACTGTATCCTAGGACCTGCACCAATCTGTTGAATACAGTCCCAGAGGAATCTATTCCAGCATCTCTCATAGCTTTTTCTAAGGCAAGATTGAAGAGGAGCAAGCAAGAGCATTGCCCTGGAGGACTCCCTTTCCATAGTCAAACTCTCCTGATAAGTCATTCTGAATCCTCACCATGCCCTTCACTGTCACCATTGTCATCCTACACAATCTTATTAATTTCTTTGGTATGCCCAGTTCTTCAAGAGCAGTGTAAAGTTCTTTTCTGTCAATGCTGTCATATGCATTTCTGAAATCTATGAAGAGGTGATGGGTTTGTAGTTTATGTTCCCTACCTTTCTCTAGAATTTGCCGGAGTGTGAAAAACTGGTCTATTGTCGATTTTCCTCTTCTAAATCCGCACTGATATAGACCAATCACCCGATCAGCATGTGGAAGCAGTTTTTGGGACAATATATGGGACACTATTTTATACGCCACAGGGAGAAGAGGAAGAGAAATGCCTCTGTAATTATTACAGTCTAGTTGATCTCCTTTTTTATAAACCGGACATATAACTGCCTTCTGCCAGACTGTTGGCAGTTTCTCTTCTATCCATATATCAACGACAGGGTGATGAAGGGTTTTAACCAGCTCTGGGCCACCGTTTTTGAAAAGCTCCGCAGGAAGATCATCAGAACCGGGAGCTTTGTTATTTTTAAGGCTTTCTATTGCAGCTATCACATCATCTTCATCTGGAGGCTCAATATGTTCATGTTCTTCTAGCAAAGGTGGTACATAGTTGTCCACCTCGTCATTCTTAGAAAGAAGAGCTTCAAAGTGCTTGCGCCACCTTTCAAGGATTTTTCCCTTTTTTGTAAGTAGGGTGCCGTCAGTGTCACGACAAACTGTTGTCCTGGGTTTAATGGGTTTCCTACCTTGATTTACCTTATTGTAGAATTTTCTTATTTAATTTGCATCCTTAAGATCTTGGATCTCTACCAGCTGTTGACTTCCAGTGGTGCTTACTCTGCCGATGTTCCCGCTTCTCTGCTCTCCTCCACTTCCTATACTCCCCTGCACTTCTTCTTGTGTGCCTCTGTATCATTGTTGTATAGGTTTCACTTTTAAGGTCTGTAGCAACTCTGCATTCTTCATCAAACCACAGATTTGAAGGTTCCCTTTCTTTGAGGCCCAGAGTTTCTCTGCAGCACCGGCAAGTGCTGAAGAGATTTCTTCCCAAACAATGTCTATACTTGGATTTCCTGTAGTCGTTTCGGTGATTTTATTTCCGACTAGTGCAGTGAATCCCAAGCAGTTGTCCTCCTCCTTTAGTTTGGATATGTTGTACTGTTTTCTTCTTGGAGCACGTTGTGTCTTAATCATTGACATATGGTCTCTCAGTCATGCAACCACTAGGTAATGATCAGAGTCAATATTGGCTCTCCTTCATGTCCTCACATCCAGTAGATTATATCTACTTTGTGAGCTAATGAGGAAGTGGTCTATTTGGTTAATGGTGGTACCATCAGGTGAAGTCCATGTTCCCTTATGTATATATTTGTGAGGGAAGAGTGTTCCACCAATGACCAGGTCCCTTGATGTGGCAAAATTAATCAACCTCTGCCCGTTATCATTAGTTGATTCGTGCAGGCTATGCCGTCCAATTGTTGGAGAGTAGATTGTTTCTCTACCTACTTTCGCATTCATGTCTAAGGCATTGATCAAAAGTCTCATCAAGGAGATCATAAAATTCTTCTTTCTCCATTTCTGGGGATGGTTCAGTTGGTGCGTGAACACTAATGAGGGAGTAATTCTTAAATTTTCCCTTAATTCTTAAACAACAGATTCATGGATTCATGGGTTTAAAGTCAATCACCCTTTGTCTGAACCGCTTTTGGATAATGAACCCTGTTCCATAATGATGTAGCCTATAATAATTGTATAATGAATGCAATTAGGTGAAAAATGTAACCTGCTATGTTGAGCTAAAATATAACACAGTTGCCTACATCACTCTTAACATGCAGCAATGCATAGAAGCTGTTCCAAGCATTATGTAAGCAGCAGAAGCACGTAAAGGTCTACATAATTCAAGATGCCCCTTGTACACATTTCTTGAAAATTCTACTAGCGTCCAGGCCTGCTGTGTCACTACAATGCAAGACAGCAAGGTATAAATACTGGACTTCAAAGTGGGCGAGTTCAGTAGTTACACCTGGCGATATTACAAGTGATTGTTGTAGTTTAGTGGAAAGTGATTATTGTGTTATTTACTGAAACACTAGAATAAGGTGACACTTATTTCTGTGAGGTGGACAAATTTAACTTGAATTATTGTATAAGAGTGCGTTTGTTGATTTCTAGCTGTTGATTGTATCTAATTAAATTTTGCAATTAGTGACTTCATTAGTGCCCGTTATTCTGTTTCCACTGTACAACACGATGCTCTATGGGACCATTTTAACAGTAAAATTAATGTGCTGAAAAGGCGGAAAGGTGTGGTAGACTGAAAAACCGTTGAAGTGACCAGCTCTAGTCTGTCTGCTTGGGACCAGAGCAAACTATTTTTGTTACTAGAATGGTTAAATTCCGCGTTACTGTTAGGCCGTGGTTTTATCTTTTCAGAACCAAATGTTTCAGCCTCACCAGTGGACGCTATCTTTGGTGGTGAAAAGTACTTGGAAGATGTTCATTGTACTGTGGCTGAGAATGGTCCTTTATATAAATTCTCGATGCCAGTACAATGTAAACTGGCAAACAGCATGGTCCAATCATAATCATCTGTCACCTGATTGCCTCAGGAGCACAAATCGTTTAAAGAGGCTTTCACCCCTTCAATTCATTTCAGCGGAACCATGCTTGTAGATCTCAGTGGACTCCAGATGCAGCCGAGGGTAGATGCAACAAAACTCATGTTCTCACGGCTGGCATCGAGAATTTATATAAAGGGCTTTTCTTAGAGCTGGAAACATGGGTTCCCTCAGTAATGGGGTTTTTACAGTGAACATCTGCCAACTGCCAAGTACTTTTACCAGTGAAGATGGCCTCTGTTGGTGAGGTTGAAATGTTTGGTTCTGAAAACATAAGACCACGGCGTAATAGCCTGGCATTTAACCATTTTAGTAACACTGATGCCAGCCGTGAGAACCTGAGAAAACAATTTTTGGTTTAATCCTTGCTGAAGATGACAATGATGATGAATTATTATATATACAGGCGTGTAAGTGTAATGATAGTGTACACATCATCTACATTAGTGATTATCATATTATAAACTATTCATTACATTCATGACATCCACCTCAATATACAGGGTACCTTATTGTAAGATCTATGAGTTTTAAGAAAATGCCTTAGATAAACAGATTGTGGTAACATATAATAATAAGAAAATTAGTGGCTTTGACTCTTAATAAAACGGAATAAAAGGTTACCAGGAGAAATGGTAGAAGGCCAAAAAAAGAGGTTCATGGAGCAGGTGGATGCTAAATGAAACAGTTTAAAAAAATAAATAATAATGTTGGTTCTGAGGGTATTTCTGCATCACAGCAGCAAATAGTTATCCCTCTGATTTAAGTTAAAGCTAATTACAATTTTAATTTGATCTAAAAAACAAAAGAAACATATTTAGGCTCTGTCTTTTAAACAGTTAGATTATTAAGTGACGATTACATCATTTAACTTACATGGTACTTAACATAAATAGTAAAATAAATAGTGACTAATGCATTACAAATACAGTATAAACAATACAAAAAGCCTATAGTGTTTTTTCTTTAATTTTAATTTGTAAAAACAATTTTTTTAGAATTTTACAATGTTTAACAGGCTCTTGAACCAAGTTTTTACTTATCCACGTTTTCTATTATACTATAATGTAGAAACACGAATATTAATTGTAGAATTTAATATGAATCTATACAAAGGGTGTGGCTTGATTTATTTATATAAAAAAAAATATGTCTGATTTGTGGTGATGTTTATGTGTCATGAGCTGAGACAGCTGAATGAACATAAACTAGCTTGAAAACCTGTCTCGTTAGATAAACTTGTTTCCTTACTGGTATATATGGTTAGCACAATGCATACTAACCAGGTAAATATGTGTAAGTTGTGTGTACCACATAGCCTAAGTAAGTACATAAATACTGTGAGGTCGTGTTATATAAGCCGGTTTGCAATTAATATGAAATACACGTTTATATCAGAAGCTAATAAACACTGAAATTTAACCGTAAAGTTTTATATCTACTGAAGGTATGTTTATTTTATGATGTATGATTCATCACAAATTCTTGTAGAAGAAAAGTAGCAGGCAGCTAATTATATTTCTTCTTCTTCTTCTTCTTCTTCTTCTTCTTCTTCTTCTTCTTCTTCTTCTTCTTCTTCTTCTTCTTCTTCTTCTTTAGCACTACAGCCAAACGTGAGCCCTGGCATCCAGCACCAATCTTCTATGTCTCCTATCCACTTTCATCTCAGTGTAACACTCATTTACATTGTTCTGAGTTCTTCCAATACATCATCAGCCATCTTATCCTAGGTCAACTTTTCTTTCTCCTATTATACATCTGTCCCCTCAGGATTTTCTTTGGCATATTCTGATCGTCTGTCTATTCTATGTGACCTAGCCATTGTATTCTATGTTCCACTCATCATCTTCCCCAAATGGGCCATAAACGTGTTGTACAAACCTTTCAACCAGGCCTTTCAAACCTTCTCAGTGTTTCTTGAGAAATACACGATTGATGGATATACAAATCTTTACTTTAATATAACACTAAAGAAGTCATTGCTCTTTGTCTAAGACTCAAATTTTTGGATTTTGTTGTCCATGACGTTAGGTCTGTTACTTAACTAAATATAATTAATTCACTACCAACTCGGAACACAAAGTTTTTATGAGTAAAAACGTAAAAGTTTTACCTTATAGCCTGAACCGGTTTTTGCTTTTAAAAAGCTTCTTCAGAGGCTGCCGTTGGAGAACTGTCCATCTTGTTGTTGGCGACAGTATCGACTTTTGAAAGATCAATGTTGTGTGTGTGTGTGTGTGTGTGTGTGTGTGTGTGTGTGTGTGTGTGTGTGTGTGTGTGTGTGTGTGTGTGTGTGTGATATGTTCAAAAACGCGTGTGATTTGAATTGTTTCTGTTAGTTTAGGATGTTGTTTTTATGTGTTTTCGTGTGTTTGTATATTTCCAATTGTTCTAGAGTGTCTAGTTTTCGGCCTTTTGTGTGTACGTGTAGAATGACAATTACATGTAGAATGACAATAACATGGACATTCTACACGTACAGTCCAAATCTATAACTGAACTAACAGAAATAATATTCATTATATTTAATTAGATTTAAACTTACACCTTGTAGAGATATACTTTTCATTAGCTCTCTTAACGCATAGGTTTGGTATAAAATGTCCATTTTGAATTATTTAAAATGGTTTGCAACTCTGAATTGTTTATTTTGGTATTTCCTAGTAACTCTACCACACAAAATTTCGCTCGTTTATTTTCACTATAAGCTGTAGCCTATTTAAAGTACAGTAGAAACTGTTTATAGTTTCCTTTATACTTTATAGTTTTTTTATACTTTGAAAATGATACATTGTTTTTAGTCCAGTTCAATTCCCACTTCTAAGCAGGTCATAGCCATATACATAAGTTATCAGATATAATGTTCAGATGTAACCAAAATTTCAATAACCTTCAAAATTGTTATAGACAATTTCTATTATTTTATATAACTTGATATGTTTACCTTTAACTGGATTACCTTACCTAATCTTTCTTATCTTCTTTGTTTGTAAACTACTCATTTTTTAAAAATCAAGTTTATAGAAATGTATCAAGTTAGTTTAATATGCATAAATAAGTACCTAACCTTTTTTATCCTCTGCACACTTTTTATAAGAAGTGTTGGCGAATATCATGTTTTAAAAATACAGTTTATTGTATTAGATAGTTTTAAAATAATTTAATGAAAGCTATAATTAATCTAATGTTTTACTTTGTATTGAATTTAATGTAAAATTATGAAAGGAAACTACATTATTCTGTTGGCTAACAAAATGCAGAAAGAGAAAAACAGGAATTAATGTAGTGGAATTAATAAGAAAGTATGCCTACCAACAAAAGAACTAACTGACCTAGTTTTGTGCAAAAGAATAGAAAGACCCTGTAATTTTTTAGGTAAAAAACATATTCATTCTGAAAGTAATTAGAACTGTGATAAATTCTTGTATACCGGTACGGTTATATTATATCATAATATTATAATATATCAATTGTTATAGATTGTTTCTACACTGGAAAGTGTATATCTATGTAAAAATTAGTTTAATACTAAAAAGGAAATAGTTATTTCTACAAATACTGCATTATATCTGCAATAAATGTACAATTTAAAACTACTCTTTAAAAAAAAACATAATACTAATATTATAAAAAATTAAATAACCTACTACGTATTGGAACTGAATTGAATATACAAAGTTAAGTAAGAAAACCAAATAAGTAAAATTGTTAGAAATTAAACATTTCATAATTACTAAGTATTTAACTTAAAAACATTTAAACAAATTATAAACTTACGTTTGAGAAACAGTAATAGTAATACTAACATAAAACTAATAACTAAAACTAATAAAACACCAAAAATGTGTTTAGTTCTCATTTGATTCCATGGTAATGTATTTATTGTCTCAATTGTTATTAACAACAGCTGATTTAATACCAGACCATATTTATGTGATACAAATAACTGGAAAATGGTGGAAGTGAAATATGTTTTCTGATTATATGTTTTATCCACATTTAGAATCGTGGTAGATATTGTGTATAAAAAGGCATGTGTAAGTGTACTCATACTTTTATCTTTTTACATAACTTTAATTAAGGAACATATGGGGACATTAAAACAAACCAAATATCACGTTTAAATAAAAGAGTATATTATGTGCATTAAGTAGCTGATTATGTAAGTCTCCAATAACACTGAAAAAACTTAATTTTGTAAATAATAAGTATAGTTGATTAAACACGAAAATGTTTTTCAAATTAAATGTTGACTGCTTTCTACTATTAACATACACAAAAAAAAACATGTAAACCTTATCTAGTCCTGTATGTGAATGACTAAAGGTGATCAACTTTAATGCTAGTTTAATTAAAAGTCAGCAGTGGCTGGTACATAAAGGTTAGGTGAAGGGCACTGCCTATACAGGGTTGAGCAGACAATGAACTTACATATATCAAGTTAAAATATAATTTTGTACAGGTACTGATACTGAATTACAAGAAAAAATTTTAATATTTTTAAGAGTTATTAAATGTATGTGAATAATTAATAGTTATGTTTGAAATCTGTAAATGTAAAATGTAATTAATTTTATTTTATTATTGAGGGCCATATTCTAGCCTTGTCATTTGTTAATAATGTAAATGGGGTATGCTAAAATAATTGTGTTATAAGCATTTTAACATAAAAGTGCATTATAAAAATTAACATCTCCCCACTGCCAAATTATTATTAAAAGTGTCCAATTTCAACTTTTGTCAGGAAGACTACAGTAGTTGAAATTAATTATTACAGTAATAGATGAGTAAATTTCAACTAATTACTAAACAAAATATATCCCTTTGTTGTTCTTCTCCTTATCTGATGTTACAGCCTTTGGTAGGCATTAGCCTCCTCAACAATACTCCTCCAAGTTTCTCCACCCATCCTCTCCACCCTCTTATCCCCATGCTAGCAACATCTTCTGTTACACCATCCAACCATCTCATCCTTGATCTGCCTCTACGTTTAGTAGTATATATACCCTTCAGCATTCTTTTAGGCATTCTTTCCTCAGACATTCTTTCCACATGTCCCAGCCAACGCAATCTCTGCGATTTGATGAATTTCACTATGTCTTCTATGGATGACAGCATGTAGTTCACTGTTATTGCATATTCTCGAACTGCCTTCTTCTCTTACTGGGCCATAAATTTTACACAATATTTTGCACTCAAATGACTTTAAAGCAGTTTTGTCATTCTCTGTTAAAGTCCACACCTCAGATCTATATGTAACAACTGGTCACACCAGAAAATAATATAATTTAAGTTTTATACCTCTTGTAACAAGATTGTTTTTAAAGATGTTAATATTTGCAAAGTAGGCTCTATTTCCTGCTTGTGGATGCTCTTTTTTCCCTGATTAGAATCTTCATTCTAATGTTATTATCATATGATATCAAGGCACCTAGATAAATAAAGCAGGACACTCCTTTGAAACACTTCCCATTCACACTGAAATCTCTAGAAGCCCTTCTGGTCTCTGAGTTGGATATTACCATGTATTTTGTCTTGTTTTCATTTACCACAAGACCAATTAGGGGCACAAGTGATTATGTATAGTCACTTTTAGGAGTCCACTGTGTTATTTTCTTTAGTACGTACAATTGTCTTTCTGCAAATAAAATATTGCCAGCATTACTAATAAGTCTACTGAAATATTTTTTATTTTGAATGTTGCTTTCAAAACAGTTTTGTGTCATTTGAATTCTTAATATTTTTGGATCAAATACAAATGACAATGTCATAACAATTACATGACAAATGCTAGTTCAACAATTTATAAATTCTTGGATTTCGTTGTCCATGACGTGTCCGTTACTTAACTAAATATCACTATGATATTGACGACTCGGAACACTAAGTTTTTTATAAGTAAAAACGCAAAGTTTTACCTTACAGCCTAAACCGGCTTTCACCTATAGAAGGCTTCATCAGAGGCTGTCGTTAGTAGCGCTGTTCGTCTTGTTGTTGGTGACGAGATAGTTTTTCGAAAGATCGAAGCTGTGTGTGTGTGGTGAGATGTGTTCGAATAATGCGTGCGATTTGAATTGTGTCTGTTCGTTTAGGATGTCGTTTTTATTTGTTTTTGTGTGTTTGTATATTTCTAATTGTTCTAGAGTGTCTAGTTTTCGGCCTTTTGTGTGTACGTGTAGTATGTTCATGTTATTGTCGATGTTTTTATATGTGTGGTTTGCTTCAATGAGGTGGTTTGCGAAGGTAGATTCTGTAGTGGTGTGGAGTGCTTTTGTGTGTTCAATGTATCTCTGTTTGAAGCTACGTCCTGTCTGGCCTATGTAGAATTTATTGCAATTTGAACAATTTAGCTTATATACACCGGGTAGATCGAATTTGTTTTGTGCTTTGGGCATGTGTTTTGATAGTGTGTGTTCTGTTTTGTTAGTAGTTTTGTAAGCGATTCTGTATCCTGCTTTTTTGAATTTGTGGGCAATTTTTTCTGTTTGTTTGTTGATGTATGTTAGTGTTATGAATTTGTTGTTTTCTGTCTTTGTCTGTTGTTTGTTTTGTGTTTTGTGTAGGAGTTTACTGACTATTGTTCTGTCATAACTGTTAGATTCTGCTAGATATTTTATCGTGTTTAGTTCGTCTTTGTAGTCTATTTCATCTAAGGGGATGTTGTTAAGTCTATGTATCATGGTTCTAAAAGCAGCTAGTTTGTGTTATATTGGGTGATTGGAGGTGTTGTGTATTAGTGTGTCAGTTGTAGTTGGTTTTCTGTATATACTGAATTTGTGCCTGTGTTCTAGTTTTGTGATGGAGAGGTCTAAGAAGTTTATGGTATTGTTGTGTTCATATTCGGCAGTGAAGGTTATGTTTTTATGTATTTTGTTTATGTGCGTTAGTAACTGTTCACATTGTCTTTTGTTTCCCCTGTATAGTATTAGAATGTCATCAACGTATCTGTGCCAATATAGTATTTTATGTGAGTGTCTGTCATTGTTTGTGAGTATTTTTGTTTTTTCTAAGTGTTGGAGGAAGACTTCTGCTAGAATGCTGGATATGGGGGAGCCCATGGGTAGGCCATCGTTCTGTGTGTAGTATTTATTGTTATAAGTAAAGTAGTTTTGTTTTGTGATAATGTTCAGAGTTTCTGTTATTTCATTGATAAGTTCGTCTGGTGTGTTGTTCTGTTTGAGTTTGTTTTGTAGGATGGTGATTGTTTCAGAGATGGGGATGTTTGTGTACAGGTTTTTAATGTCAAAGGAGGCTAATGTGGCATTATGGGGGATGTGTATGTCTTTTATTTTTGTTACTAGGTCTGTGTTGTTTTTTACTGCAAATATTTATATTAAAAATATTTTCAAGGAGGGGCAAACAATTTTCCAAAGTAGAAAAATATTTATATATTTTTTATACACACACACATGCACATATTAGCTTATAATTCTCATATCATAATAGAAATAAGTACACAGATTGTATTAATTGCTTTAATACAACAACACTGCCCAGCAATCCACAGGAAGCAAATCGATGTCCATCTTTTCGGCTTGCAACCGTTGTGTTGGTGTGGGTTTTGGCACTTTCCATTTAAAAAGCGTGCAAACATAAGAAAGTAAACACGAGTAAGGCCAGAAATAATGCAAATTTTGTATGTGTGTGTGTGTCCTGCTGGCCTTTTTATTGTGGTAATCACAATAATAAAACTTTGGAAAAGTAAACATTACATAATTGAGATATGCTTGCCTGGCAGGAATGATATATTTTCGCTCATACATGATTTAAATTAAAATGAAAAATATAGAATTTTGTTAAAGTGAAATGAATGTTTCCATAGAAACTACTTCTTTGTTGTCAATAACATAGTACACATATAAAACTTATAAAAATTTACCTCCTCCATCATCAACTACGGTACCATTTTAATTTATAAAAAAAAAAGTTATCCCCTCCCCCCATCAACTACCCTTTTCATTTATAGATATTTCCTCTACCTTTCTACAGTGGATTATTACGACCTTCTTTTTCAGGATACTTTATTTATCAAAATTAAGCACTTAACTATTGTTACAATGTAAAATGTTGCAGGTGAACTACCCCTTTCCCTTAACCGATCTTCACCAAAAACAATAGGCCTTAAGTCCTCTACAATTCAGGACTGTATGCAAAAAATTATTTGATTCTGTTTGAAATTGCGGCTGTTATCATTTGCCATAGAAAAAATTCCACACACACACACACACACACACACACACACACACACACACACACACACACACACACACACACACACACACACACACACACACACACACACACACACACACACACACACACACACACACACACACACACACACACACACACACACACACACACACACACACACACACACACACACACACACACACACACACACACACACACATTTCAAAAAAGGACTTTTTTTCATGTTTTGATGGTAGTACAATCAGAATCTGCCGTTATCTCAAACACGATTATTTCGCCATGACCATACTTCCATTTCCTTATGGAACATAGAAGTCAAAAAGATAATAAATAAATATTATTATATATATATAAACTTTCACATATGAACTTACTTTGGTTATCACTTCCCCATACGTTTCAAGGTGATGTGCCTCTTCCTCAGTGGGAGTAAATACTGAATGTCATTTTACAGAATAACGGTTATGGACTATAGGTGTGTGTGGTGGGGGTTGATGGTGGGAGGGAATTGGCGCTGAGGTTCAAATTGTGTGTTTGGATCAGTGTATCGTATAGTGTATGTGATCTATAATGTAATTGTTCATTTAATATGTTGTTTGGTTGTAGTGTGTGATATCTGTATATTTCGAATTGTTCAGCTGTGTTTAGTTTTCTACTTTTAGGTAAGTAGTGTAATATTTCCATGTTGTGTTCTATGTTTGTGTAACTGTGGTTTTCATTTTGTAAATGTGTGGCAAACGTGGAATGTATGAAATTTGTGGTGAGGGCTTTTAAATGTTCTGAAAATCTGGAGGAAAAAGATCTTCCCATCTGGCCGATGTAGAATTGGTGGCAATCATTACAATTTAATTTATAAACCCCTGTCTTGCTGTATGTGTCTGTGTCTTTGTTAGTAAAAAATAATTTACAAAAACTAAATAGCTTTTTATTTCCACTAATATTTGTATTCCATCACTTATTACTGTAGGATGTAAATTCAATAGTAAATTGATTATGCTTTATTGAATGGTCACATCCATGGCCGGCTCTAGTAGAAGCCCGGAATATTAAACATGGCAACATAATCCTGATGATGGAACATATGTCCCGAAATGCATAGAGTTTCGTAAAGGCTAAAGGCCACCAGACGGAAAAGAAAAAGGTAACTGTTTTACTATTTATAAACGTGGCAACGTTTTGTCAGAGGCCTATAAGCATAGTGTAATAAAGTAGCTAAAGTGAACACGTTATATTTTGAATTAATGTCATAGCATTACTAAAATCATGAGTAGGCCTATTTACAGCTAAATCTAAATTATAGGTCTGTGCACACTTAGTACTATACGTTGTAACTATCTTTGATCGTCGGTCCTATTTGAAGGTATTTTATTTTAATTGAAATTTGTAAATTGTTTAATTTTGTTTGTTTAATTTGTAAAATTGGAAAAAATTATTTGTAGTGAATAAAAAAGCTGTCGACGAATTGTTGTTGGTTCTCTCGCAGGAGTCCGTAGTTATTCGTAGACCGTCGCAGATTCTGTTCCTGCTAAAACAAACACAAGTTACTTACTTACTGTAATTGAAGTTCTCGACGGTTGACCAGTTCGTAAATAATCGGGTCAGCGCTCTACGGTGTCACCTGTGAAAGTATCGCCGAATCTAGCTATTGACTGTACTGTCTAAGTAATAAAAAGTCGTCAACTCTTTTTTCGGTTATGAATTATAATTTTCATTTGCAATTTGGATAATATTCAAATTGTTACGTTTAAAATTTAATACAGGCTGTTTGCCTAGTCAGACATTGACCTTTACTATTTTAAAATTGCTCTTGATCTCAGGGTTTTGAACATTATTTAAATTACTGAACATCTTTAAAATGGTTAACATAAAATTTCACATTAATTTTAGAACCTTGGTTCGTTATGATTACAGTTTTTCAGTGGTTCCTTCGAGCCTGCAAAATACAATAAGAACAAGAAAAAATGCTGGCGCTATGTTTAACATTTAGTAGGCGGCATTAATTATCAAAAAAACAATAAAAATATTAAGTGGAACTACTTTATTAAGTAGTACACATACTGTACTAGATTATCTAGCCATCAGACAGATGATAGAATACAATCAAAAGGACTTCACTCTGTCGAAGAGAAACGAGGTGTAGGTGGTATGGCCGACAAAGCAAGACAACGAAACGGAGCTCCGGCACCGTGACTAATCACGCGTTTCCAGGCCACCACCAGAATGCGTGGCTGGTACCACAGCAAACTAGATTTTACCCCCCGTTAAATACAGATACTGCTAACCGATTTCGCGTTAGACTTAAATATTTATTTATATATTTCTTATATCAGCGCCGGCTCGTGGACGAACCGGCACAATGCTTTCTATGTCCTAGAGCATGGTCAGTTAGATTTACTTTATTTATTGACATAATTTGTCCTGTTCACTTTTTTACAGTGATATAGATATTCTAAGATGTCAAGTACAACTTCTGGGCAGCTTAGTTTTCATTAGAATACAATTATTTGCTTGTTTGTAATGTAACATTTATTCTTCGTATTGTTTAAATTAGCAGCCATCCTTACTATTTCTTTTATGAATTTGCTAACTGCTATAATTTTTTATTGTTCGACTAAGCTTTTCGTCATTGCTGACATCTTCAGGTCTTAAACAACGACTAATCTGGTTGTTTAAGACCTGAAGATGTCAGCAATGACGAAAAGCTTAGTCGAACAATAAAAAATTATAGCAGTTAGCAAATTCATAAAAGAAATAGTAACATTTATTGTTCATAGTCCTAATATGCCCTGTCATTATGATTTAATTCTGAGTTAATGATATACCCATCTTTAAGTGGTTCTTTTAAGTCTAAATTGTCTTTATAGTGTACATGTTATTTTGCAATGGTTGTTCTTTTATAATTACATGTGATATTGTTAATAATTCACCAATATTTCTTACAACTAGTGTGGTCAGACAGTGACCTCAATTTTCCTTAATTCTGGCTAAAGTTTTTAGTTTTTTATAATAATCATTGTATACTATAATAGTGGTAATACATATTATATTGCATATTTATGACATTGTTCTTCACTGGTTTATATTATTATAGGAATTCTGAGTGTGTTTAACCTGTACACTTTTCTGTCCAATTTCAGTCTGTGTATTTGCATTAAACACCACACACCACTTTCAATTAATAAAATTGTATCACTAGGTTCGTCTTTATAATGTCTTCTATCATTTTTTCATAACTTACACTAGTTTACATCGTTTTGGTCTTATTTTATACTAATTATAAGCTGATTTATAGCCAAGTTGAGGTTACCTGGGACCACCCTATAGACAACAATGGACTATGTTTTGGCTATCTGGTTTCAATGTCTTACAGGTTATTAATTGATACTTTTACACTTGTTAATTATTATTTACTATCTCTTTATGTTTTCTACCTGTCTACAGGTGATTACTGGGTTCTCTTTTGTTATTTTATTTGAATTTGCCAGTATTAACAGTATTCCTGGTACACTGGTCTTACTAAGATAATTACTCTATTCTTATCATTCATTATTCTCTTTCATGGTTTTGATTTATTTAATTAATGCTATTCTTTTATTAGAATAAAGAGTTTTTTGTCATGGTTTGCCTTTGGTACTGTCTGTCTATGTCTGTGTCTCTTTGCAGTTTCTTAATTCTGTAGATTCTTGGTTTTATTAGTTTCATTTTCTGTTGATACATATACTAGGCACATTATTTGGCACATTTGTTAATTCTTCTGTGTTTGTTACCTTGCTTGTGTTTATTTATATTCTCAGTCTCTTGTTAATGCTGAATGTCATTGTACTTCAGTTTTGTCCTCTCACTTACCATATCTATTGGGTCATTTTGATTTAATCACATTATTAAGTTGTCTTCTATACTTTCTTCTTTATCACTATTTATTGTTCTTTGGTTTACTGAGGTAATTGCTTTAATTGTTTTATTGAGTTCTTGAACCTTATATAATACTTTGTACACAGTTACTTAGTTATCATTCCTTTCTTAGGTGTTCTGGAGTGAGTTTATTAGTATTTCATTCTTTATCTTTTGTTGTTAACTTTATTGTGAAGAGATGTACTATTACAACATTCAAGTTGAAGAAATTAGTGAATTAGTGTTAGGGCTAATAAATTAATTTTGATCGAATAATTGAATTCGTTAAATGAGTTAATTATTATATTTCTTAAACAATATAACAGTATTTTACATAATAAACTTTTAATTTGCAAAAAATTAAGAATTATAAAACTGCTGTTAACCAGTAATTAAAAATGACACAATTTGATTATTGAAATACATAACTCAAGAAATCATCTAGCCGGGCCTCAAATATCAGCTGGATCCAGTGTTGCCACGTTGAATAATATTCCGGGCCTTCTACTAGAGCCCGCCATGACACATCCCATTTTGCAAGTCTATGCTATGTAGTAGACACATTCCTTTCTGCTGCCTAACTGCCTAACACAATGTGGACATGTCTCCTTTTGCATCATTACAAAGATTTTGTATTTAAATTGAAATGATTTTCACCACTTTTTGTCAAATTTTCAACATATATTCTGATGCATCTGTGATGCAGAAGAACATGACTGAATATTTCACAAAATTATTTTTTGGACATATCCTCTTTTGGAAAACGGACGACAGAAATAATGCCTTGTTAAAACCAGAAATGTGTTTACCATAAGGGTATTTTGGCCCTATGTGATTTTTTCATTTTCACAAAAATGTGAAAACAGAATGTTGGCAGCTCTGAAGATATAAAACAGAAACTGCTGAACCAGTTTAACTTTATACCATAAACTGAATGCCAGAAATGTTTAAGACTGAAAAAATGGTGGGATGAGTTCACCACAGCTGATGGAGATTCCTTTGAAATGTAAAATGTAAATTGAGTTGAGTAAAACAATTTTTCAAATAAACAAAAACTGTATGGACATTTTGATTAATCTATGTAACTGGGCTTTTATGATTTATGTTTATCTCTGTAATTTGTTTTCTTTCAAGTTTTATTATCTTATAAATTTCAATTAAATCAGTTCTATCAGGATAAGATCTTGGTCTTCTCAAAGAGATCTTGCTGTCGGAGAGAACCTACTACACTCGGCTGCACATGGAGTCCGTGCAGATCTTTAAACATGGTTTATCATGATAAATACAAGAGGAGAAAGCCTCTTATTAAATAGGATTTGGCATACTGTGCTTCCAAGCCAGTCAGATAGCACTTGATGCTGATTTCTAGCTTAGATTGTGCTGGCAAGAAAGTTTATATAAGTGGGCATTCTTAGGCAAAATACATAATTATTAGTATTGGTGGAACTTTCACTTGTAAACTTACTTGTTCTTTTCACTCATACGTCGTTTTGGAGTGGTGTGCTCCTTCGTCAGTGAGTTTTTCGGATACGGAATGTACAAACTGTCGGTAATTCTAACCAATAATTACATACAATCCACATTTGCCACACATATCCAGACAGAAAACCACAGCTACACCAATATAAAAAACAACCTTAAAATTTTACACTTCCCGCCCAAAAGTCGTAATCTTAACACCACAGAACAATTTGAAATATACAAACACAACAAAACACAACCCAACAACATACTCAATGACCATTTACAATTTGAATCAAACACACTATTCGACACAGTAATAAACAACACCTACAACAATTCAAACTCCTGCGCCAGTCCCCTCCACCTCCACCCACACACAACCTGTTGACCAATACCATTATACATAGAATTACCGACAATTTGTACATTCCGTATTCGAAAAACTCACTGACGAAGGAGCACACCACTCCGAAACGATGTATGAGTGAAAACAACAAGTAAGTTTACAAGTGAAAGTTCCACCAATACTAATAATTATTAAGTGCTGTAAACAAAGAAGAGATGGACAGTCAAAACAGTACAAAATACATAGTCTTTACCTCATCACTGAGGTGAATTGGTACACGCCATGCCAATTGTTTTCGACACTGATGGTTAGGCTGAAACGTCTGTCAAGACAAACAATAGACCACGGTCTAACAGGCCGGCTAATAATGGTTCCAACCATGTGGATGGTGGTCGTGAAAGCTTTAGGAACTGTAGTTGAGTTAAAATTGAGAACTTGCTTCACTTGTTCAAATAAAACAAACATCATATACATGTAGAATGGGTTCTCAAGTTCACCACATTTTTATTCTAAATAATGTCATACAAAAATTCATGGAACACAAATTGTGAGATATTAATGGTTCCACACGTTACTAGCCCTCCAGTAACTTTTTCTGTTCCTCTGTTTCTGAATCTAAAAAAAATGACTCGTTGCAAAAGGATTCATTTCAAGTACAAAGGTAATTGCTGAAACAAACGGTTATTTTAGAAATTTAGATAAATTTTGACCTACATCTGTACTGAAGGTATAAAGAAGTTAGAATATTGTTGGTCAAAGTTTAGTGAGTTGAAAAGGGACTATCTTGAAATATAAAATAAAAAAAGTGACAAACTCATGTGTTTTCTTTATCAAGGCGAAACTTTGTGTACACCTACTTAATTTAGAAACTGAATTATTTTAAAGGAATTACTAATTGTAAAGGTGCATAAAATAAATTACAGTCCACAATAAGTAAAGTATAAATTATATTTTAATTACAATTTAAATTAAAAACATTAACTATAAACTTAACTGTTTAACATGTGCTTGTATGTAAACATTAATGACATATTTTTGTAAGGGGATTACGGTTAGGAAGAAATGTAAAATTGTTTCAATTTATTTTCTGTTTTTACAACAGTTGAAGCCTAATGGGCTTTTGTTAGCTAATATTTAGCATTTTATTTTATAATGATTACATTACTGTTTTGAAGTGCAGTCATAATTTATTGGTGACGAACCTAGGTCAGCTGTTTCAGAAGTCTTGCACTCTATTATTTGTCTACCTAAATTTATTAATATGATACAAAACATGAATAGTAATTTCTAAAGATAGTAACATTGCAGTAGTGTTTTTTTTTACAGACCTATAAATTATCTCATACTTTTATAGATTTCAATTTTGTAACAGATTTGTTTAGATGTTTTTACATTCATCTCCAGAGATAGGTAGAAACCTCTAACATAAAGAGTACAGCAATAAGAGAAGAAGTCCTCCAATTACTCTGCTCTGATCTGAAAAAGGTTAAAAGATAACATTATTACATACATTATTATTTTACATATAATACAAAACAATTTGTTCATTTTAAAACACAACCAGAATGTGAAATTCTTTATGAAATATTTTACAGTAATTTAAATGTAAGGGTTGGCAGTCATAATTTATCTAACCAACTTTCTATTAGCCAATACTGTTGCTGATGGATTTTGTGCAATTTGTAAGTTTTTTAGCGGTTCTTGTTTATTTTTTTAATGATAATTGTTTTAAACAAAGGAAAAAAGAAGGTCTGTTTGAAAACAACTTCAGTTCTTTCAGAAGAAAGGTAAATTATTTCCTACAAAGATGACTTTGTAGGTAACTTCCATAAGTGAAAGTTCTATGAAACAAAACATCAGTTAACTGTTTAGTAAATAAAATTTGAACCAGTTGACTCCATGTATGATTGGACTTATACATGTCTGAAGATGCGCAGTCTTAATTGCAGGGAGAGAAGGCATTAGCGTCAGTTTGTTGTGCTCTCCAAAATATATATATTTATAGTAACTATCACCAAATGTCCCTTTGTGGTGCTTTGAAGCCATTCTGAAACCATAAAAAACCTCTGTATTCTCACAAAATATGTATATACGTAGCATGCTGTGTCACAGCAACAGTTATTGGTCCTAAATTTTTTGCAATTATTGAACATTTTTGAAATGAACAGAGATTTTATGTACTGCAGTCCATAATACAGGGAATAGTACTTGGAAAGAGAGGAGTTGGGCGACCGAGAATCTCATGGCTGAGAAATTTAAGGACCTGGTTTGGCATGAATACAACTAACTTATTCCGTGCAGCAGTACAGAAAGTTAAAATAGTCTGTATGATATCCAACATCCGAAATGGATAGGAACTATCAGAAGATATTTTTTGTAAACAGAACCTATCAGTGCAGAGCTCTATGAACAGACTGTTATGTAGTTCACCACAATATTAAGTAGATGATGAAAACTATTTGTGGTTTCGATAAATAAAGCTAACTATAACTTTAAGCGTCCCATAATCCCATACAGTTTACTTAACATTGGTATTCTGTGAGACTTCCTTGGTGAAAGACTTATCAGAACAGGCTTATGGCCAGCTAGATCTCTCATCATCTCTCCACAATAATTCTTAAAATATTTAGGAACTTAAAAGAAATGTAACTCAACTGATAGTAGCAACTGACACACTGATGCTTAGAAATGTTACTGGAAATACAAGATTACTTGTTATTATTAGTAATGTGGTTGACACTTTCAACATTACTCGAAACAATGTTTGTATCCACTTTTAAATGTTTTTGTACTTTAAATATGTGTGGCTGCAATAATAGTAAACAAGCACAATAAAAAATCTGTTTTGTTTTCCTTTTTTTAGCCAATCTTAGTAGCACTTTAAAATGAACATCTTGTACATTGCATTATAGCTACATTAATTTATTTATTGCTGCTTGCTAAAAAATTATAACAGTTTCTGCCTATATAATACTGAAAGTAACTTTTACTGTATTATACTTTTTAAAATGTATTTAGTTGATATCAAATTAATGTATTCTCTACTTTTAAAGTCTGTGTAAGTCAATTAATAAATGACTATTCTTAAAAATAATGAATTATCAGCAAAGAAGACAGTAACCTTAATTTAAAGTGGTTAATTGTAAAATAACAATGTAAAAGTAATTAATAGTTTCATATAACTCGGTTGTTAAACAAGTAACTGGATGTGAAGAAAAAGATGTTTAAAGGAGAATTCAAAAAGCATGATGGAATCTTGTTATGCTGAACAGCGTTTGAAGATGAGACTGGCAAATCTAAGTTAAGAATATTTAACTTACTTAATTACTTTTCCTTTTCTGGACAGAAAATTGTAAAAATGCTGGAAATGATAGAAAATTACAACTATTTATAAAGAAATAATTAAGAAAATGTACTTTATTCTGACCAAATAAAACGTTAAATGATTAGCTTTGATTTAAAATAAATTAGTAGCCCATCTTTAAGGGAATGCACAAACATTTTTATTTATGTTATATCTAAAATTAATGTTAGTACATGTTTTAGGAATATTTCTCTCTGAAGCTGTACATACAGGAGAATGAACCAGCAAGGGAAATTATGGTGCGTAGCCAGATGGCTGTAGGAATAGAGGCACACCCAAATTATGGTAGACAACTGTGGTTGATAATGATTTGAGGAAGCTGGACATTTAAAATTGGATGATGTTGATATGGATCCATCATCAGTGGTAATGTGTCACAGAGGAGGCCAAGCTCATGTAGGCCTATAGCACTATAAGAAGAAGAAAATAAAAAGAAGGAGGAGGAGGAGGAAACTGTCATGGAGTAAAGGGTGTAGTAGGATGCTTTCTAATTTATTTTACATATTTATATACTTAGTTTGTATTTATTACATATTTTTTTCTTTTCTAGTAACTCATGTTATTTAGTTTCTTGCAGTTTTCTGTATGAATTGTAAGAATAGATTTCTTCTGCAAGTATAATATTTGAAGTTTTATTAGTACTGTATATATAAAAACCTGATTGCATGTTTAACAAGGTATTCTGTATCTTCAGAGGTTTCAATGTGAATTAATCAATTCAAAATCTACAATTCGCTAAGTTATATCGAAACCTCTGAAGATACAGAATAGTCTGTCAAATGTGCATCAGGTTTCTATATTATATACTAATAAAACGTCAAATATTATATTTGCATAAGAAATCTGTTCTTATAATTTATATTCTGATTTCAAAATTTTTTAAGCTGTATCATGCTTTTCACCTTTTAATGATTTTTTAATTAATTGTGATTAATAACAATCGTGCTAAAAATTTCAATTAATGCAACAATTTATACATAACTATGCTAACAGTTGATTACAGTGATGGAAAGGTCGCTCAGCACTTGGTAGAATATTTTATTAATACTTGAATTTATTTATTAAATTCAAATATTAACAGTTGATTGGTCTTGATTGATACCAGTACATTTTCATCTTAGTTTAATTTCTACTACTGATGATGCCCAATACATATAAATAATAATGGGAAACATTACTGAACCAAAAAGTGTATTTATAAACCAATTCCAACTTGGTTACAAAATTGTGAAGAATCAGTGATGCGCCAACACAGTGTGCAAAGTGTGCAGCGCACATAGGCGCCAGGATAGTAAAGGCACCAAAAATTTCAGGCAAGGAAGAAATATTTGAAAAAAAGGTTATTACTCATAAAGTTAATTGTATTGATCTGGATGGCTATTCTCGCCAAATTTTTATGACTGTATGGTACCCCTGATGTGTTAAGTCACACGTAATTTAAATTGGTAAAGTGCTCAGAATGGTTTCATATCCCTGTGGCTGTAACGTTTGGGATACAAACATTGGGCTACAACTTATTCGAAAATAAGTGTGCATACAAGGTCAATAATTGTTTACTTACATAACATAAGGACAAATAACATAAGTTACTTAATTTTCTTCCAAACTATTTTTGATGTTTTTGTTTTGTACTGTTCTTGTATGTTAATTGTTTTTTGTACATTTGTTTGTAATTCCTGGTTTTTGTTCAATAAACTTGTAATTAATATATGTTGTATTTCGTTTGTACAGACTGATACATTTTTATAAAGTGATTTTTTATTGTGGGGGTTGAGGGTATAGGTGCGCCAACTAAAATTCTGCACACAGGCGCCGGACACTACTGGTGCATCTCTGTAGAGAATGGTTAAGAAGAGATTTCAAACAATATTTAATAGATGTTTAGTCTGTAAACTGTTTAATAGTTTAATAATATTCTATTCTGTTTAATAAATGCTTATGCGAAGAATCTAAGCTAATAGATACCTGTGTGGTAGAAGGCTTCTGAGCCGCCTGTTGTTGGTTTTGCAGGTGTGATTGTGTCAACATTGTCCACAAATTCATAGGTACCATTGAAACCTGTTCCGTCAAGGCGATCATTTGAACGAAACGTGACTCTAAAAAACTTTCTGTCCGATTCGATGTCAAACTCTTTGAGGAGACCACAGTATCTCGCGTACTTCCTGTCTCTTGCCATGAAATTGGAAAACTCTACATAGTCACTCGCTGAAGTGGCCTCACACCTGTAAATGTACATAGGATATAAATAAATAGAGTAATTTACAAACATGATTACAAAAGCAATATGATTTATAAGTTCAAATTAGTGGAATCTATAACAAATAAATCAGCTGTTCATATTTGAAGTGTATTATGTAGAATTCGTTAACACATTCTCAACCATGTTGATCATAATAACCAAAATGGGTCAAACCAATCACATGACAATTATTATGACCACATAATGAACATTATATTGTGTGCAACAACAAAAAGTGTGGTGCAGGAGAATGGAATCGTCAAAAAACAATTTGTGCCAAATCTTTCCATCTAGGGCAGGCAAGATACACACAAATTTATTTTACAAGGGCAAAAGTTGTATCCTTGATTTTGTTCATCATCATCCTCACCACTACAAGAACTAGGACTTAGACCTGTTCCAGTACCCATCTCATTCTTGGTCTACTGACATCTCTTTTCCCAGTAGTGTGATAATCCAAGGCAGCCACAGGTAGGCAGATATCAGGCATGCGATTCAAGTATTCACACCATCTCCTTCTGTGGTCTTCAATATTCTGGAGCAATGATACAATGTATAAATTGTGTCTAATATCCTCATTCCTTCTCCAATCCAAGAGAGAACAAACTTGCGTCCATATTAGAAATTTCATTTCGGCTGCCTGAATCCTTTTTACCAAGAGTCCATGTCTCACTAGCATACAGGAATGTGGGGACAGGGCCACAGTTTTATAAAATTTCATTCGGGTATCCTTCCGTGTTTTATTTTTCAGGTACGTATGAAGCGTTCCAGAGATGCGTCTAAATTTTGTTAGTTTACTATCTCAATCAATATCAGTTCCATATGAGATATTAAAACCTAGGTAATTAAAATGACTAACCTGATCCAAAATCTGAGTATTTATGAGAATCTTAGTTCTTATAGGATACCTGCCCTGAAATGCCATCATTTTGAATTTTATTATTGCCATATAATGTGTCTCAGCACATATTAATGAATATTCCATGTTTTAACCGATTCACTATATAACTAAAGATGGTTTTTAAAGTAAAAGATAATGTATTTAATAATCTACAACTTGATGCCTAATAATTATCGAGAAAATTATTAAGTCAAATATAAGAGTAAATTATTGAAATATTTAGCACTAAAAGCACTAAGTTAAGGGTAACAGCTGGGCAGCTGCTTCAAAAACACTTCTTATGATCAAGTAGGCCTATAAACCATGTTTAACATTTCTGATAAAAATTTTCATGTTGACATAGAGGCTATCTCATTTTCTTTCACAGAATCCGTGTAACCAAGATTAAACGAAAAGAAAATGGGATGCGAGAGGAAGAAGTATGAGTTTTAATAATAAGTGGGCTGGAAGGTACACAAATTAAATGGAGGTTTTATGCCCCACGGTCGGTTGTGGTGGCGTAAAATGTCTGCCTTATCACCCCTTTGAATTCACTGCCTAGCCTTTAAACCGTAATCTTGCCACCACTGCATGACTAACAACTAGAGTTAATTAACAAGAGATTAGCATATTTTTTAAATTACATTTATTATTCGTTCTTCAGCTTAAGCATTTAGGCTGAAAAGTTGCTGGGTAAAATTTTTGTGTAATTTGAAAGGTTCAGATCCACTAAAGTATCATATCAATTAATGCAAGCCAGTATTTACATGTTACTGTATACAATGGAAGGTTTCGTGAGTTTCAATCAATAGATACAATTTTTAAAAGAATTGTGCCAATATTTTGACAGTTTTTATTGTCATTATCAGGACCAGTGTATGGACTAGAAGAGCTACTGGGAGGGGGGATATGACATAAGTTTAGCCATCAGAGGTTTTTTTTTTGGGGGGGGGGGAATTTAATTCTTGTTTTTAGACCTTTTAGGGAATTTTTCTGAAACAAAGAATTTAAATAAACTAAGTTAAGTAAACTAAGTTATTTTGAAAATTGAAATACATGTATCGAGTTTTTATCTGGCTTAATGCATGTATTGAGCTTTTATCATGTATTGAAAGTTAGAATGTTTTGCAAATAAGCTTTTATTCATTGTCAAAAAGTTAGATACTCTAAAAAAAAATGAGCATGTTCATTTGTTTAATCGTATCATTTCATAAATGTAGTCAGTTCGTAGAATTTTTTAAGTAAACAGAAATATTACTATTTTATATTGCAATAAAAAAAACTGTTCATACTAAAATATCAGTTTTTTTACAGCTCAAAGTCAGCATGATCTTAACTACAAATAACATAAAAGTAAAATAATATCTGAAGGTAATTTAATGAGGTTGAGAGTAAATAAGAAACTTTGGAGGGACTTGTGCCATTGGTCTTGGGGGGGGGGCTGGTACCGTATAGAAATAATGATATATATATATGGACTAATTATTTTTGTGAATGTGAGCGTAAACATTAACATACATATTATTGCCACAACTAATTAATCTGTTTATGTGTATTAACTATTTTTGTTCCTGCATGCAGTTCATGATAACAATAAAAACTCTCAAAATGTCAACACAAAAACAATGTCTATTTATTGACTGAATAGATTGACTTAAATTAAATTATGTATTCAATTGACTTGTGGGGTCCAAAAGGGGTGTGACGCAAACATATGCTTTCATAGAAGTGAAATGCACCAGCCTCTCCACCCCAACTCATCTCTCACGTACATGTAGGTGGGCCCTGTTACACCGAGCAATCCACTCCAAGGTTGTGGTAACCAATCCCTTCGGCGGAGTGGATAGGTAAGCAAACGAGAGATGGGGGTTCTGTCAGGGCAGTCTGGGGGTATACTGGGTCCTGGCCTGGCAGGATGGTGTACATCGGCAGTAGGATGTGCATCTAGTGTGGAGGCGGAGGAGGCTATAGTAGCCCAACAGCTGCACACATGGGCTGAGTCAGATAGCCTACTGCGACCTAGCAGAGAGAGCTCGTCAACTGAGGTGAAAGCAACTCTCTAGGGGAAGAGAACCCCGCAATAAAAGTTCCTGTCCTCCAGTTTGGGGGTTGGATCAGAAAATTCATATATTACATCTGTTAAACTCTTTTATGTGCAGAAACCTATCAGTTCCTCAGCCAGTCAGTTGTCTGCACTTGACTGGCACAACTAGCGGAGGCTGTCCACCTGTGTTTGTTTCATTGTGCTCACGTAATGAATATTTGTTTTTGTTGCGTTTACAAATTATTTTTAATTTTGAAATAGTGTTATAGACTAAGAAGTGTGTAACCATTTACGTACTAATTATTTAATAGTTTTAAGTGTCATCCTTTTGAGTGCTTTAAACATACTGTTTACTTGGTTTAGATGAGCAAAATGAATACAGTTAGTACCAGTTCTTCCGCAGAAGTATTTGATATAAACTCTGACAACTTTGGTTCACTAGAATTTTGGTTAAAATACGAAATCAGTACGTTACATTTAGAGTGAAAGGTAAGCCCATTGCTAAAGTTAAAAACATCTCGGGAGTTTTTAGATTTGTCGCAGAAGGATGGAAAAGTTGTCAGAAAATTTCAGAACGTTTTGTATAGGTGGCTATCTTGTTGTAAGCAAAACAAAACTCTCCACTGCTGTTATTGTTTAATTTAATAAAGATGAACCATGGGAGGACATTTGGAGTAGGCACTATAAAAAATTTTGAAGCTAAACATGCTGGTAGCAAACTCATATACAAAAATTCTGAGATGTTTCACATGCTAGGAGGTATACAAAATTGAACATTGTCCGAAACACCTAGAATTTAAGCAGTACAGCACAATGAAAATGTGGCACGGAATCGAAGGATAGTAGGCCGTTTGATAGATGTTTGTTATTTAGGGAGGAAATAGTTAGCTTTTAGGGGTTATAAGGAAATTGAGCAATCTCTTAATAAGGGTAATTATTCAGAAATTTAAAATTTATTGGCAACGGAAGAGTCTTTCGTGAGAGAACATACACAGAGTGATTCAAAATTGCACGGCAATCTCTCGGAGCTGATTCCATAGCTAAAAGTAAGAAAACATGAGACACGGTGTGTAGGACTCATTTACAAGAAAATATGAAATTTTGTGTAATGCCTACAGTAATCCGGATTTGTCACCATTACAAAATGTGAATAAAATTTATATTTTTCTAGCAATATTTTCTAATTAAGATTCATAAAGGACACCAATAACAATACGATAGTTTTCCCTAGATATTTAGGCCAAATTATATAATGAAATGCGTGTGTTTCAGACAGTCACTTAGCTATTATCTGATAGAGGTAGCATTAACTCTATTTACCATAGTTTTACTGGTTCATTAAGAACGTCACCAATCTCAGTAAGAGGTTGCTTTTGGCTGGTATTTTAATGTCTACCCAAATTATTTTGTCACGCTTCGCCACTGGATATCAGACCAGAATAGTACTGGATTTTGTTCGTAATAGACAAAAGTTAAATTTAATTAGTGACTTTGAGTTAAGAAAGATGTATTAACATCTATGGAGGTCAGTTGGTAGCAAGAGTTGCATAGTGTGGCCAGTACTGCAAAGTTACATTACAGTCTCTCTCTCTCTCTCTCTCTCTCTCTCTCTCTCTCTCTCTTTGATCAATGAAATATTTTATAAATATGAGCTCGCGCGCGCACACACACACACACACACTGCACATACAAAATTTATGGCAGCCGACTTGTTTATTTTCTGGTGTTTCTAAACTATATGAGTTATGGGTTTTTCACAACAGACGCTGTAATCACTTGGGAGGAACAGTGTGAAATAACTGAATGTTATTTGTGAGGATTCACGACAACAAGAGCTTTCTGTATGTTGAATTCTGTTTTGTGAAAATACAACCAAAATATTGAAACTTCATTGCTCTTAATCAATGTATTAACAGTTCTAACGTATTAATCAAATTAAATATTTGAGATCAAAAAAATTGTATAATACATACGTAAACTTTATTTTACTGCTACATTTATATTAAGAGAGTATATTATGATTTATAATCACCTGTGCTATACGAAACATCATGACACTCATTTTACAAATTGTTCTTTCAGTAAATAAGAGTGTAAATTGAGTTAAGAAAAAAAATTCAATTCAACTGATAAAATGTGTGTTTCTAATTAAAGAATCACGAGCACATTAAGAAATGGTATTATAGATTTAAATGAAAACAAAAAGAAGAAGGAGAAATAAAAGAAAAGAAGAAAAAATACAATATGGTATCAAATATGACAGCTATAATAAATTTAAGACAAACAATCATAATTTATCAAGTAAGCAAAATGTCCCTGAAGTTAAACAAATTTCAAAATAAACATTACATTGGATTTGGGTTAAACTTCCCTTTAGTCTGATGTCCAACATGGATTTTTGTAATTTTTTCCTAATTTTAGGGACTTGATGTCTTAAAATTTTTAAATTTCCAAAACTGAACCCTGTATAGACATTATTGTTAAAATTATCTTTAAGTTGATATCATCCATGAATATTTGCAATTAAACAAAAAAATTTGAACTGTCATATTTTTGCTTGGGGGATCAATCTTAAAAAAAAAAGGGTCTGTTGGGTAAAAGTATGGACACAAGTGTCAAGTTTTACGAAAATTCAAATTAGATTCCTAATTCAAAAGTTATCGTAAGTCATACTCCAGACAGACAAATACCGAATGGTCAAGTTCAACAGAGAACTCGCTTTACACCAAACAACATTATTTCTGAAAAACTATAATTTAATTATATTAACTTAATTAACACAAAGTTCGCTTGGTGGTATTCTTACGGTGAAACTCCTTCAACGTCGAAATAATTGAAGTGAAGTCGGACCCGTTGGTGCTGCTGGCCGTGGAAGAAGTAATGGCACTCGGTGTCGCGCGGGTACAGTCCTGGAAAGTTGGGACTGGCGAACGTTCCGTTCCTGGACTCGCTGCTGTTGTAGGAGAACGCGCACGGCAGGTCCGGCAACTGTTGGCCCGTCGTTATTCCGAAATCTGTTGTACAACAAACAAAAAGCCATTAGCATGAGCAAGTCTTGCACGTAACGTATCATCAATGTGACATATATGACGATTTATCTAAAAATGAATTTTTTCTTGTGAAACTTATTTTTTCGTTGGACGCGTTTCGGCGTACGTATCCGCCTTCTTCAGCTTTGAGTCAGACTGCCATCATTTCGTAACGGTTGTTGTGTGGAAGGTGTAGTGGGGGTGGTGTTTACAAATGAAATTGTAATGACTGCAATAGTTTCTACATCGGCCAGACGGAAAGATCTTTTTCATCCCGTTATTCTGAACACTTAAAAGCTCTAACCAACAACAATATACACTCCGCATTTGCCACACACATACACACAGAAAACCACAGTTACACCAACATAGACACTAATCTTGAAATTTTACATTACTTACCTAAAGGTCGAAAACTCAACACAACTGAACAATACGAAATATATAAACAACACACAACACAACCAAACAACATACTTAACGATCAATTACAATATAAATCACATACACTTTTGACACAATTTTACATAAAACAAACATCAAGTTGAATCCCCGCGCCAATCCCCTTCCTCCACACACCACCCCCACTACACCTTCCACACAACAACCGTTACGAAATAGTGGCAGTCTGACTCAAAGCTGAAGAAGGCGGATACGTACGCTGAAACGCGTCCAACGAAAAAAGTAAGTTTCACAAGAAAAAGTTCATTTTTAGATAAGTGTTAGTGCTGTGAAAGAAGAGATGAATAATCAAGACAACTATATATGACGATACATAGTACAGTGACCAGTGGCGTGGCGTGGCGTGGGTACATAACACATGTTGCCGGTTGTGATATACCTAAAACTTAACTTAAAAACTAATTCGAATTTTTTCTTGCGCCAAGTGTTCTTTTTAGATGCACCAACTGTAGAGCATTTTCTATCATTCGCTGGGAGAAGAAGAGGGTCCCGGTTCAACGGCATCTGACTCCCGTTATACTTACACAGAATAAATCGGAACACAAATAATCGAATTAAAAATAATAAAAACAAACAGGGCAACACAGCTCTGCGTGGTAGCAGCGCCCGATGACTGCAAGTATCGAACTCTCTCAAGGGCTGAGGTAATCAAGTTCTTGGGTTGGGATGGTATGCTACTGTTTTGGGTAGGGGGAGAGGAACTCAGCCTAGCTAAAGTCTGGTTGGTCTTGTGCCCTGAAACCAGCGGTGACGCGTTCGAGTAATAGCGAAGATACCTCCCGGCACATTTGAGGACCATCCGCTCAGCTGTGATCTGCACAAGCCGGTTCGTGTATCCAGGGGGGGGGGCGCCTGATGAAAGAAGGCTCTTGCACAACTGACATGAGACAGCCCCGCCGAGGCCACGAACGACCAGGGCATACCATTCAGGGCGGTGTGGAGTTTAGTGGCTTGTGGTTTGTGGGTTTATGGGTTATGGTTGATGTACGTAAGGGTTTTGGCTCCCTAAGGAGAAGGGCCCTACGTAGGAGAATATGGAGGGTCGTCCAGCAGACTGCGAGGTCACTACGGCAGAGACGCAACAGGCCCAATCCTTTTATAGTTCAAGTGAAAGTAGACGGGAAACACCGCCTACGCCAAAATCCCTAAGCCTACCAAACAACTAACTAAAATGCTTGTTAATAGAACGAAGCCAAATGTTCCAAATTTAGCTGCTAACTTGATTATTGCAGTTATTATTTGTAATAATAAAGGAAGCTGTTTTAATTTTTTAAAACATCGCATTAGTAAGTAGGGCTACGTGTCTAAAAATATTTTCAGCAAAAGGAAATTGATCGGTCTTCCACAGAAATGAAGCGAAGATTTTCGCAAAATGAACGCTATAGATCTTCAAAAGGATTCTTGGATTTCGTTGTCCATGACGTGTCCGTTACTTAACTAAATATCACTATAATATTGACGACTCGGAACACTAAGTTTTTTATAAGTAAAAACGTAAAGTTTTACCTTACAGCCTAAACCGGCTTTCACCTATAGAAGGCTTCATTTCGCCTCTGATGAAGCCTTCTATAGGTGAAAGCCGGTTTAGGCTGTAAGGTAAAACTTTGCGTTTTTACTTATAAAAAACTTAGTGTTCCGAGTCGTCAATATTATAGTGATATTTACTTCAAAAGGAATTGTTTCGAAATCGCGCTTGGGACGTAAAAACAATATAATGTACAAACTGACGATTTATGTTTTCCTTTACGGTTAACGCGAAAGACATTTTCTTACATGGGTACGTAACTTTATGAATCGACAGCGAATTAAATATTTATTAGGCTAGGCTACGTGACAAAAAAGTCAATGCGTGGTTCTGATGTTTTCGATATTACGGTATGAAATAGTGGCTGTGGGAATTTATTCACCGCTAGAGGCAGGCAACTAGCGTCAGCGGCTGGACGGTAAATTTTGTTCGGTTCACAAACAAGACAAATCATCCGTTATCAACAAACAAAAATGTTATTAATACATCATACAGCGTCAAGCATTAAGTACGCCCGAAATTAACATTTGAATACCGACATCGAGACATTTCGCAGTACTTTTTTATCCTTCTCCAAGTTCTAAACGCTACGTTGGTTACGAAGGTCAAGGTCAAGTAGAGGTCAGCTGGTGGAGTATTTCACTATGTTAGATTTAGTAAGCATTTAAGGTTAATTTTAAATATTCTGTTGTCACCTATTAAACTATAAACTGTTACAATAACTAATTGCAAAAATACAACGAACCATCATTAAAACTTCACTAAATGACTGGTGTGTACATTTCAATATAGGCCTACGTTATAGAAATTTGTGATTTTTTGAAGAACCTTGTTTATAACTGAAATAATTAGTGGAACTATGAAGAATTTCAGTCTAAGAAATAAACATAAAACAAATGTCAATTTTAAGAGTATAAAGTATTCAACTTAAATTGATTACATTCTTATGTCATATTTTTAAGTAAAACAGATTTCCTCGTTATATTTTTATTGTTTTTCATAAAATGTACTCGATGCAGTGGAAACAGTTATTTCAACTAACTGTTGTCATAAATTTTTTGAAGGGGTAAACGAAAAACTAACATATGATAAAGAAAAAATAATAACAACAGCAATAACTATGGTAAATCAATGGCGGATGGTAAACCTATCCGTGGTTAAGGATAGGTTCTTTAATCACTAATCATTCATGACCTACCCCCTCCAAAATTTCAGTAACCGACAGAGAAATTCAGTTTCTTTATAAGTATATTGTGTATTGAATATACAGTGCCAGGCATGTATTCAATAGTCATGTTAGATTTATCGCTATTAATGAATAATTAAAACAAAAATTAAGAATACAGTATTTACTTCTTCAACTGACCCTTTTGTTGTATTGTGTTTAGGTATATCAGATGAGTTTTCATTGTACAATGCAAGATTAAAGAACGTGGTTAAAATTGCTTGTAATAAATTAGATTGGTCAGAGTGTTTCACAAGAATACTGGCGAGCCTGCTATGCATGAACAAGCGGTTTACAAATGCTACAAAATCTTCAGTGTCTGTCGTGAATGAGTTTAAGATCGTGGTAGTCAGATGTGGTTGTGGTTTCGTGTTCCCTAAAAGCAGAATGTTTTTCATCTTTCTGCAACGGATTTTAAGAAAACCAAATACTTTCTGCAAGCATTTCAGTAGTAACGTAGTTACAATTGTTTGATGCAACGGCTCTCTCCGTTCTATACAAGTATTAAAATAATAATCCTTAAAATTTCAGGAGACAAAAATTGAGATATTTTTAGATTTAGGTTTTCGGAAATATAAGGTCTATCAGGATTTATTTGAATAAATTTGTAAATTACATTTAAATATATTGATATTATATATTGATACAATTTAAATATAAATTATAAATATAAATTTAAATTTATATAAATACATTTAAATATATTGATATTATAGGATATTGATTTTAGGCTGATATAAAAAATCAGTCCAGAAATACACAACTATCCGGATTGTGAATTACTACGCCGGAGCGCGGCCGCATGACTCAGTCTGCCGGCTGCAGCCGGCGCTCTCACTTCAATTGATTACATGTAACCTTTATCGATCGGCCTCTCATCGGAAATTTATCCGTATATTAGGCCTATTGAGTCACTAACATAGATTTTGTTATTCTATTGATTCGTTTATTCGTATCTGTTTTTATGCAACAATTTATTTTTTTTTATAAATTTTACTGCAGCAAATTTTTTACGCGTTTTTCGTTAACGCGGTGGACGATCTTTCTGCAGGCCTCGTTTCCTTTCTGCGACAATGTCGCACTGTCGCCCGTTGTTCTGCTTTGGGGTCGTGTTCCATGAATTTTCGTCGCTAGGTTCAACGGTAAATTCGTTAACAGTTTAGGCCGTTTTTTTTTTACACATACGGCGGAATTTTCCGCTGTGGAGAATTTACCGTCGCCGCCATTCCAGCAGTGGCGCGAAGAAGTACATTGGAGCTGACACAATAAACGCGCGGTAGATTTGCCGTTGGCGGTAGCTGTGCAGCCGCCCGTTGCCACTACAATCGACGGTAGTGTTGTCGTCGCCCTCCCATCAGTGGCGTATGTGACCAAATGCACGCTTACACACCCAGCGACTTTTCAACTGTTCAGAATCATTCTAGCTGTGTTGCTCCATGTACGCTAAGCTTTTTCTTTTGACGTGAATACGTCTTTAAATTTGCTTCCATAGTGGGAGGCAATTCAGAAAACTGATGATAACAAAATCGGGGGATAGAGTTTGGTGTTGCAGCTACATATCTATCATCTACATCCAAAATTTAATTACACCACTCGATATCTAAAGGATCAAAGAATTCGTTACGTTGAGTGAGGACTGTGACGCATCGCGCGCGGCGGAGGGGGAAGCGCCGCCATTTTGAGGTCGTTTCGCTGCGTCACATAATGTCCGTTTAGTATAAATTTTGACTCGGAGAAGCTAGGACGGTCGGTTGAGTTTCAATCGTCAGCTCTCGTCAAGATCTATCGATTGCGTATATAAAACATTAGTGTGAAATAGTTATAGTGAATATATATGGTGTTAAAGTAAAAAATTAAAATAAATAATGCAATGTCGGCCTATACTCGTCAGAAAGCCAAATCAAAATATAGAGATCGTATACGGTTGGAAAGGGCTTCTCAAGAGCAATCCAGTGATACCCGTAAAACACCATATGACAGAGTGAAGCGGTGCCGGGAACGTAAAAGAATGAAGGCGTCCGAGAGGATCAACGACGGCGCCAGTACATCTGCAGCTGGGGCGCCCGAGCCTATGCAAGTGGATGATGTAATCGCTTCTATATCAACGCCGGACTATATAGACATCGATTGTGTGCGATCGCCGATTATGAAGACACATTGGGCAGCAGCTAGTGCACGTTTCACTACTACGTTTGTCAACAATCCATTCGGACATAAGTGTGATGTGTTTGACCGTCTATGGTTTGCTTGGCGCGGACTAAAATTAGTATTTCTCCGGTTTCCGATGCGATAGAACGTTGAGTGAGGTGTCGTTAAAATTGTCTCATCGAGTACTATCTACATAGTGTACCGTAATAGAGGTGATATTAAGAGGTTTGAATAATCGTAATTCAATTTGTAAAAACTAAATATGTGTTTGTTCATTTTATTCATAACACATTAGCAAGCCTAAACCACACAGACGTATTCTACGCTCTGAAGATTTGCGGCCGTGGCTCCGACACAGCCCCCGCCGACTTTTTTTATTTAAAGTGGTTTAATTTTGTTTACCGGTTGTTATAATTTAGTGGTTGTTTTTGTGGTGTGTTTTAGTGGTTATTAAAATTTTACCACATAAAATTTTTTTTGTGAAACATAATTGACATAAATATAGACAACGAATTGCTCATTTCCTTAGTTCAAGAAAGGCCTGTTCTTTGGGATAAAACCGTGGACATCTTCAAAGATAGGAACGCTACTAGAACACCCGTCCTTATACCTTAGACATTTGTCACGAATCTCTTCCAACACTTGCAGAAAATATTTACAGTGTTCCTCACATTGTTAGCTTTTAGACCTCCTAGTGCAGTACTCTCTTCTTAAATATATTCCACCCTGTAATTGGCGTTGTATCCTCAATCATGTGTCTCCAACAAAATTATGAAGAATAATACAAGCTTTAACAATATCAATACCAAAATCAGGTTGGACGTTAAAGGGTCGATGGAATATTCGCCATTTGGAACGGAAGATTCAACTGCAGAGAGCTAACGACGGCGACGGCTATTTTACCGTCGAATGTGTAAACACGACGATTTCTTTGAGCGAATCTTCCGCGCGGACGAAAATCCGCCCTGTGTGTAACCGGCCTTAGGTACCCGCGAGAGACTGATATTGTGAATCCAACCTAACGTCAGTCTCTTAGGGTTATAACCTAAACTCACTCTCAGTCTTTCGCTGGTAACTGTTACATTTTCCCCGCGCCCCTGAGGCAGGCAGTCGTGGGCACAACCGAAACGTCTGGTTTTGTTTTATTGTGAATCTGTTGCATGTAGCACTGTGGTAGCGCGGCGTCTTTGCACCCGGTGCATGATTGCAGCATCTGGGTCGAGCCCAATGGCTGCCTGATGATATACTTAGGTCTGGTGCAGTGACGGGTTCCTAAGACTGGAAGAGACAACCGCCAACGGGTTAACTCAGAAGGCGGGGGAGAAAGAAAACATTGTTTTTATTTTTTTAGTTTTATTTATCGTTGGGCACTGCCGCTTGAGGCGATTCAGGCGACATATGTCACCTGTCTCAAGCCCAGCTGGCAGACGCCATGAGGCGTCGGTCGCTCTCCGCGAGGCAGAGAGCCTCCGTGGCCAGTGATAGGCGTAACAGCGACAAACAGCGCGGTCGCCGTGCAAGGTGGGAAGAAAGGATAGCTTAGTAGGTAAACTCAGGGGCAGGAGCAGATAGTAAAAGTTAGTACTGCATTTATGGCGGGTCATTGAGAATCGCCAGAGGGCGTTTGACCCGGACAGGGGGAGGCGGTTGCGTGGTGCTGGTGGTCCGTAGGTAAGGGATGGAAAAAGTCGCAGCTGCAGCAATAAGAGTTACAGCTAACGACCGGACAAAGGCTGACAGTGTAGGAACTCGAAGACCTCCTCGAATTACATAATTCCTTACAAACCAAGGAGATCCCGACAAGGAACGGAAGGTTTTCGATTGGAAACTTTCCAGTCTACGCCTGTTGGTGGTGGATAAAAGTGACCACTAAGCGGCTGCCGCATACGTCAGTACAGACCTGAGAAACAAAGAGATAAATGGTGACTTTCGTGCGCAGCGCCTTTGTGAATCTCTTTGTTGTTTATTTATTTGGATGGATGGATGGATGATGCACGCGCGTCTTGCGCCCTAATTTGTTTGCGTTGTCCAGGCCTAGGCCTGATGAACGCCAGGTGCCAACAAGTCAGCGCGGTCGTTTGCTCTGCACAAGAGAGTTATGGTGCAGTCCGCGGGTACATGATAATAATTAGCATGGCCACCACGGAGGCAAGCTTTAGCTTTTGCTTCAGCCAATTGTCACGCCGAGGCGCGTCACCATGGTCCCCTCGGGCATAGCCTTTGGGAACGTAGTGACGCACTGGCAATGACAAGAGGCTCGAGCGCCCTAGGGCGTCGGCCGAAACGATGGGCAATGACTCCGAGACAGCCAGCTTCCGCGAGGAAGGCACTTGCACAACCTCGCGGGAGCCCGTGTCTCAGGTCATTACCCTGTCGAGTTAGCAAAGCAGGTGCTGACGGGGATCTCAGTTTACATGGCTTCAGCCAGTTGCCACGCCTTGGCGCGGCTCCGTGGTCCTCGAGGGCATAGCCCACGAAAACTTAGAGGCGCGCTAACGGGATAAGAGGTTTGATCGCCCGAAGGCGGCGGCCGAGTCGAAGGGACTCATCACCGGGGCAGTCGGCTCACGCAAGGAAGGCATTTGCACAACCTTGCGGGAGCCCGTGTCCCGGATCACAGCCCTGCCGAGTCGGCAAAGCCGATGCTGGCAATAAATCAATCCAATCCAATCTGCCGCAGCATGGTTGACTACAGTGTCGGCAGGCGCAGGTAGTGAATGTTTGTGATCGTTTCAGTCTCCAGAAGGTTGGGGGGTTCGTTGCTGGGGTTCATGTGATGAACTAAGGGAGGTCGTCTAACAGCGCCCTAGGGCGCCTGTCGCGGCGAGGGGGCGGTGTATTCTCCATGCTATTCAGCCTTTGGAGGTGCGGATAAGGGGACTCGCCGGCCTTGGCGAACAAATTCGTTGCCAAGGACCAGACGAAGGCCTCTAAGGTGGGAAACGGAGACCCCGGTGAATGGCGGAATTTCGCACAAACCACGGGCACCCCGTGAGGGAGCGTAGGGTTTGGAATGTCGTCAGCCTATGCCTGTTGGTGGCCGACAGGAGAGGCCATCAAGTGGGCGCCGCATATGTTTATTTATTTATTTTTTTTTAATGTAGTTTATGGACAGTGTTGTTACCGTGAACCAACTTTGCTGTAATAACTGTAACTTTAATAATAATGGAGCACGGCCTAACAGCCCGACAATTGTTTACCAATAAGTCTGTTAATTACAACAATGGTTTTTACTAGCAGTAGAAAGAGAGAAAAAGTGAGAAGTGGGAGGAAGAAATTAACGTTTCTGGATACGATTGGAGATGACGGACTCCTGGCACACGCCAGAAAACTTGACGATGATTCATTTGTTTCCTTCATTGTCTCGTCTAACTTTGAATCAACTGTAGCTAAGCGGACAACAGGATAGCGTGACTGTTCGCGGTTAATTGTTAGCGGACCGCTTAGTTTGACACTGGCTGTAGATCCGGAAGATAAGTTAAACGTTGCACAGGCTTACAAAGAGGTTAATGAGGCGGTCACTGTTACACTTGGGCTTAATTACGTGATACTGGAAAGACCAGATGACAGACCAATGCCGCCAGTGTAATCCGGCCCAGGTCGGTTAATTACTGACCTTAAGTTGCATAAAAATTACTCTGTCAAAAATAAGGAGCATAGCTGACATATTTACTCATCGTTATGTTTCAAAAAGTAATCCTTTCGTCCGAGAAAAAAGAAACTGCAAAAGAAATAATAAAAATTAGATATTAAATTTCAAAACTTAATCCTTCATACTAGGCAGGATACCTCTCGCTGGTTTGCCATTACCTTGCGAGGACACGCACCACGGGTATATGCGGGGAGGGTCCAAACCAGTCGAAAGACTGAAGGACTACGAAACGAAACGATTCCTTCATATTTCCATTGTTAGGCGCAGTTAAGGAAACTTTTTACTGTAATTTGTAGTATTATGTGTTAGCGAGAGAACCGATTATTCGTAATTTTTTCCATATAAGGTTAACAGGCGCGGATTCACAGGGATGGGAATCGAGAAAATTCCCCCCAAAATGGCCACTTTAAACAAAATGTTTTGAAAATAAACGTTCACTGAACAAGAAACAAGAAGGCAGGGGCACGTATAAAGTTAATGCTAGTAGTAGTTGTTTCGCAAAATCGTTACCGAGATTCATATTTATACATATTAAAATTGCTTAATTGTTTGGAAAGTTGGTAGGTATAATCCAACATTTTTCGACTGTTGCGTCGAATATATATATTGCAACGATACAAATTTATAAATGCATAGATGGGTTAATTGAAATTATCAATACAGAGTCTATATCTCAAGGTAGGAAACATTTATTAATTAACACATCAATAATATATTATTGTCTTATTGAGTTATAACGTAAAATTGTTTATTATTGAATTGTCTTCAAATAAAAGAGTCTATTGGTTCGTTCTACATATAAGGTTACTTGTTCATAGAATTCCAATGGTTACGTGGTGGACACCTGGCGCGCCGCTCTCGCTGCTACTCTGCGCGTTGCTCCATGACCTCTACGTCATTCACTACGTCACGCACACACGCGCTGCGTTATCAAACTATCGTTGTTTATGAATTTAATCTCAAGGTTCTAACTGGGTACAAATAAGACATGTGTATTTGGCTTACACAATTCGTGCTTCTTCAAGTGTTCTCGCGTTACATTCAGAAATATCACGGTAGATATTACTGCCCCTAGACCGGAAATCTTCCACTGTACACGCAAAAGCACTAAATAAGATCTATTTAAATGTTATCGAGTTCTTTGATATGACTACGATTACGATAAATTCGTACCGTCTACCAAAGCACTAAGTCTCATAGAAATAGACTTGTCCCGACACGAAAAACTCGCGACAGTCAGTACGTCTTTCTATGTCGAGGCTTCTGAGTGAACGGCCCATCCGTACTCGGCAGAACACCGACTTAAATAAATTTTAGACCTTCTGATTGGTAGAAAATCTAGCAACGTCATACATGGTCACTGTGATAGACAGACATCAAGTTAAAACTCTGTCCGATTCTGCAAAAGCCTGTCTAGATTTAATCTACAAATTTTATTACCCTCTTGCAGATACGTTTTTATCCATACCGTAATTCAAAACTTATGACTACTTACAGAGAAAAGAACAAAATCAATTTATAACATGTCTACGGCCGTCAGAAAATGTGTTACAGCATTAGTATCCCTATTATATGAAACTTACATCCTGTGTTCTGTTGTCACACACACACGCGCGCGCGCGCGATGTATAAAATATATTTAATATTTATAACGACTTTACCTCAAGATGTTTACTCCTTATTTGGAACATGTTTCGGGAAGCCTTGTGTTCCCATCTTCAGCCTTCCTGATTTTTGGAAATCACACGCACGCACACACACACACACACACACATATATGAATACATAGAAGTCCTAGAAGATTATTATAGGATGTCTGTCCTCGTTATTTGACGACATCATTCAGGATTTGAGATTAAGGTTTTCTCTCGATGTGCTTGATGGCTAGAAGTGATAGTAAAGCTCGATCGTTCAGATGTGTTTCATATCCTTAATAATAACACAATTCAGTTGTATGCACTTTGAACTGTAAGTGAATATTATTAAGAGAGCAATGAACTGACAAACACAGTATGATTATATACTTGTACGTCAGGAAACGTTATGTGTTGATAATAACAAACCGTATTTGTATCTTCACTCATTCCTACCTTTATAGGCCTACTTTAGGGTTTTAAAGAACAGACCAACTTTCCATAATCGGCCCCCTCCAAGTCAACTCCTCCCCAAATTTTTTGCCGGATCCGCCCATGACGGTTGCAAACAATGATGTTTAAAATCTGGTAATTTTTCGACGTACCGAATGAAAAATATTTTTGAATTTTCTAATACGTTGGCATACGCAAGTAAATATTATTATTGGTGGTGTTCATCATGGTATTCTTCGGCCAGAACGCGTTCTGATTAGTTTCTCCATGTGTATTGTGGAGGTACGGAAAACGAATCCATGTAATGTATGGATAATACGCAGACTCAGATTTGCACCCTGAAGCAACATAACATACGCTTAAATGCGGAAACGTTTAAAAGAAAAAGGGAGGAAAGCAGGATTGTTTTTGACACTTTTTGTTTCTATTAACATATTCTACGCTTGTGCAGGTTTATTTTATCAACTTTGTTTTGTTATAGCCTACTGTTATTGTTATGCGAAGTGATTTTAAGCAAAACACTGTTTACGAATTTCATAACATTTTCGTCGGTATCACAACATTGCGTCGCTAATTTATTGCCAATTATCAGTATTGCAATTAATAAAATTACAGTGTTGACAATGTGCTTTAAACAATAAAAATAACTGGGTTTCTGTCTGTTGCTTGATTAATCTACATCGCACTTATTTTAAATGTACATTTTTATTTAGTAAAGTAAGTAAGAGAGAAGTGTTTAAGGTAATGTTTAAGTGAGAAACGTAGCTTAAAGATGAAAATAAAATAATGTAGATAGTGTTATCCAAGAAGCTAAACTGAAACCTCTTATACGATAACTGAAACAAATTGTGGACTTAAATAAATTGTGGAAAGTGCAAAGAGAGTGGATTTAAAATAAAAGTAATTCTGAACGAAATAAAGGTAGCATAAACAGTGACGACTAAACGTGAACGAAACGATAAATAAAATCTGAAAAAATGATTGAACAAGAACTTAACGACTTTATGTTACCTAGATTATTTGAAAAATATTTTTGCTGCTGCATGTAATTTTTGAAGTCTGTCAGTAATATTATAAAAAAATCGGCATGAAGAACCATACATGACTTCCATGTTCTATTAATTATCAAATTATTTTTCATATGTGGACAAAAACTCAGAACGAAACCAAATACATCAGCATGCTTGTGGTAAAAACGCTGAGAAAGATAATCAAATACGAATTATACCTAGTTGTCAATATTTTAAAAAGACAGCATTAATTTGATTAAATTATCGTTTATTTAAACAACGCGACAAAAAGCAAATACTGCCCAGCGTTTGTTTTCTGTGACTTTCCGTAAATAAAAAATTATTTTGTTTACGTATCAGACAAAATAAACTGTTGATTGAGACAAAACGTTGCTCAACGGGGTCTTCGTGGAGACGGCGTTTCAGTACAAAGAGGAGAACCAGGCAAGCGGGCGGGGGAGTCCAATCCCCCCCCCCCGAACACGAGGCAGTTACAGGCTTCTACAGTGCCGGTTACACAGACCCGGTTCTCAGATCGCGCTACCGAGGGCTGGACACATGCTTTGTTCCGATTATCAGCCCTGACACCGCCGGAAATCGGTTACCCCGATTTTCGGAAGAAAAAGGTGCCACCAGTAATCAGCGGTATAGCTCCAGGTCGCAAACTCCCAGAACCGTATCCCCACCCCCAACTGGTGGGGTTCAGCCAGCCACGCGGCGATTTACACTGAGCGATCGTTCCGGACCAGAACAGGGGTAGGCCGCGTGGAGGCTAGGCTACTAGGGTTTACTGCATTTCATGTCCGAAATATCGGTTCACCCCCATGCTTCGTTGAGGCGGCTTGTGGCAGGGGGAGATGGCATTAGTCGGAGACACCGTGGATTGCGATATAGGCTCCGTACTCTTGCCCTTAGGGGGGGAGGTTAAACTTCAGGCCTTCATCTACCGGGCGCGTCGGACTACAGTTAGTTTGTGATAACCGCAGTGCAACCTTTAGAAACGGACTATGTGGCACAGCTGATGCGAAAAATCACCTCTCGGGGACCGACATCAATAGGTGGAGCTGTTGTGCGTCTTTGAGGAGGTACCCTTTTTTTTTACAATCTACTCATTTCACAGAGTAATAAGTAAACGTGATGTATAAGTCGTCACTTGAGGTGGGAAAACCATCCAGCGATGATTACCACTTTACCGGGTCAGATCATGTGGCCACTGTCTCTTCACCCTTCTTACATCCAGTGATGGATTGAGGAGCTCGTTGATCAGGTTATTGCTGTGTCCTATGTTGCGGTTCCTGTACTTAGCGGCGTGCATCTTGATGACATCAGAAGTGTATGGAATGTTGAGGTCTTTGTGAAGAGTATAATTAGAGATGAACCAGGGAGCATTCGTTATGCAGCGCAAGATTTTTGACTGAACTGTCTGCAGAATCTTTGTGTTGGAAGGTTTAGAGGAGCCTCACAATTCTATACCGTAAGTCCAGATTGGTCTGAGCACAGCTTTATATATGATGACTTTGTTCGCGAGAGATAGTTGAGATTTTCTACCTATAAGCCAGTACATTTGCCTAGCTTTTAAGTTGAGTTGTTGTTTCTTAGCCTGAATGTGGGCTTTCCACGTTAATTTGTCATCCAAATGCAGCCCCAGGTATTTAACTTCTGATTTTATAGGTATCGTTTATGGTGACTTGTGGACAAGAGCTACGTTTCTGGTGAAGGTTATTTGAGTGGATTTTGCAGAATTAACTCGGATCCTCCACCGCTGGAACCAATCTGAGGAGGTACCTTAAAAACCACCTCAGAATCAGCTTCTGATTATCGACTTGGAGGTCGTTTTTGACTCACATAGAAGGCTTACATAGCTGGCCATATGAACTACAAACTTTGCGATTGAAATAGTGAAACGGTTACAACGGGCGGCGCGGCGCTTGCATAGGCTTGCCGATTCATTGACGACGGTCCCAGCAAACTTTGTACCTGGCACAACGCAACGCAAGTCACGATGTGTTGGAGGATACTGAGGTGACCCAGATATTGTCTGTATAATCAAGATACTTTCGCCATCAATGCTGTCTTATAAACACCTTCTTATCATGGTCCACGACGTTATTGTCATGCGAGAGGTCAGGAAAGTAGTTGATTAGAGTCGTTATGGCTCGGCAATCTATAGCCGACTGCCAAAAACGGGACCATTTGATACCGTCCTCAAATGTCCTCTAGGTTTTCAAAACCGTTTTCCATTGCCTTGCTGACAAGGAAGTTTTTCGTGGTTGCACTGTTTAACGAATTCCACATGCCGACCTACTTTCATATGAAATGTCTTTACGAGTGTCAGTTGAAAAGTTCGCTGGAGCGGCATCCATAGCGTAGCATTAGAACTACAATTTTCGTGTGTTGTGTTGAACTAAAATTAAACACCTGTCAGTTTCTAAATATATCTGCTTTTCAAATTTTACATTTCACGCGTGTTTTTAAAAATTGTCAAAATCAAACATCGTGGTGTGATTGAATTGTTTGAAGAAAAGGGTGAGTCACCAACGGAAATTGACAACAAAATGTTTTGTTACGAGAGATGCTGCGCTTTAAAAAAAAATTGTAAATGGCCACTTGAGTTTAAACATGAACGTACGAGCACTGAAGGGTATGCCTGCAGTGAACATCCAAAAAGTTCAATTACTCTAGGCATCTTTGAAAAAAACTATCATATATGTTGTTGTAAGACCATTGAGGGTGGATGACATTGCAAAGATCATATATATCTCAAATTAGTGTACGTATTGTAACGACGGAACGCTCTAGAACAGTTGAGAGTGTCGTTCTACACGTTTCGCGGCTAGCGGAACAGGTGCGTGTCTCTGTCAAGGCCGCACTGAAGTACCCTCTAGACTTTTCGAGTGCGGGTAATTTGTTGACGCAAATTATGGAACATTAGTCTGGAACATCTGTAGGAATAGCAACAGCTGCCGCTTAAAGTTAGTTTACGTTGGGCGATTTATTAAGTGCGGATATCAAGTAGTTGTAGAAAATGATTAATGTTGGGAACTCTATTAGGCTACTTGGCATTGTTGTTGCGTGTGGACAAATTTAAATTTAATTATTGTACGAGAGTAGGCTACCTTGTTGATGACAAATTGCTATTTGTGATTAATTAAAGCTGGTAATTAGTGACTTCATTGGTGTCTGTGTTTTGTTTCCACTGTATTATGTTTCAAGTTATATAACAGTATTATATTTCAAGTTAAAACTTGGGTGTGAAAAAACTTTGTTCAAGTTGGGCGCAGGATTTTGTGTTGTCTCGCTTTAGGTCGTCCACGCGGGGGTTCACCTTCAGATGTCGTACGACCACGTTTAAACTCGAGTGTCCGTTTACAAACCACTGGTTTTGAAGGTGAGATATTTCTTAATACATTTACAATTTCGTTGTGAATTTACATAAGCGCTCGACCTTTTTTGACAAAGAATTCGTGCTTTCGTCCATTTTCAAAACACACCTGCTACGTAAATCTCAAACAGATAGTAAACAACGGACAAAGGGAGTATTTTATGTAAAACTACACCTAGAAATAACACGAAATTGGAATAAAAAACGTTATTTATGGTCTTCCGTGTGAATGTGGGAAGCGGTACCTGGGAGAAACGGGAAGAGCGCTTGGGGTCCGCCTAGATGGACATAGGAAAAATGTCAAAGAGGTAAGATCCAAAGTAACAAAGTTGGCTGAACATGTATGGGAAGAGTGCCACAAGGTGTTAGGAGATAATGTTGAAATTGTTGGTTGGTAAAGAAAGTGATCCGTTGAAAAGAAAAATTGTGGAGGGATGTTTCATCGCGGTTGAGAATAACTATATCAGACAAGCGAGTAAAGATATTTCCAAAATTTGGTATAGCAGTATCAGAAGGTATGTAGAGAGACACAAAAAGTGATGTGTGGGATGAGCAAGGATTGATGTGCGATTGGCCACAACTCTTGGGGATTGGTGCGTGGCTTGGCCGCATAGCACCTCTGCCCACCACTTTTGAACGCCCTATGTAAGGAGAGCCTGCCTTGGTAGCTTCGTTGTTTATGTTGCAACCACGGGAGATCCTTCTTTGATGGAAATGGTGAGTAATGTTTTATTATTATTATTTTAGCACTATATTTGTGTAACTAAGGTTTGGAGTTTTGACGATATCTATTTGTTAGTGATATATTTATCTTTGTAGTAATTTATTGTTCGCCTGAAGACGACCTATGAGTCTATAGAGGTCGAAACGTTGTGTTTATTAATTTTAACTTAAGATGGCTTAAATGTCAGAAATCTTATAATTTGTAATGAATTTTAGTGCTTTCCAAAAATGTATTGCTTCTGAACAAAACTAAAAATTGACGTTAGCGATGTTCAGAAACTCCAGATCACATTGTATGCTGAGTCCCAAGGACTTCAGGTCTGCCTACATGTCTGTCTTAGACATTCTCCATTAGTAATTTCTCCTACTTTAACAATCATCAACTTCTTGGTTTACTTATTAACTTTCATTTTTAACACAGCCCCAATAGTCTTTAATTATACAGAGCAATACGATTTAATTAATTTGCATACAATCCCTACCTTAAAATTTGTTTTTCTCATCATTTCCACAGTCCTACTGATAAACATTGATCAGCAAATCAGTTTTAGAATTTCTAAGCATTCGAATTTGTCTGTCTTCTGTATGGCTACTCTGAAGGGGTTACACGTTGTCTAATCTCAGTCGTTGTTTACTGAACGAGAATTTTTGCCTTTCGACACCTCCTTACATGACTTCGCCTTCTGGCCGTTTTCTGTGATTTCTTTCTGCTAATTGTGCCACGTAGTGACTGTCTCAGAACAACAACAGCCAAATTTATTATGCTGTTTATGGTGTCTCTGTTCCTTTCCTTAGTACCATAATTTTGGTACCATACTTCAACTGTTACATGGTAATGAAACTTGGATTGGAAAGGCAAAAGATACATAAGTGTAGAATACAAGTGACAGAAATGAGGGTCCTGAGGGCTGTAAAGGATTGTACCAAAAGAGATAGTATCAGACTTGATTATATTAGAATGGAACTAGGCATAGATGAAAGCTTAAGTAATAAAATGTCCCGGTATAAAACTCATTTGCGGTTACACGTGCAGACAATGGATTTAACTAGATTTCCAAGAGCCCTTGATTATCGTCTACGGAAGAAGAGGAGTATGAAAAGACGATGGTTGGATGAATTCTATAGAGAACGGAACGGGCTATTAGCCTATTAGGCTAAGCCGTAAAAGTGTGACGACTACAATTTTGGCCTTTTATTTATTTATATGGAATCTTATTTGACTAGTTTGCTCCCTAAGGTGCAGAACTGGCTCAATATTTTGAACGAGATAAAATGAAATTAATAAATTTTGATTCATTGAAGTTGTCGATAAAGCTCTACAATTCGTATACAGAATAATTCGTATGTTTCCATAAATATCTAAAGGCTTATCTGATATTTTTTTACAAACATACATACGTAAGTGATTACAACATGTAAAGTTTGTCTGCGAACACAGTAACCTTACTGTCGAAAGTTTGCAAGGTATGTTGAAAGATATTAACTTTGTCAAATTATTAAAGACGCATAGTTCGTAACCTGCATAAAATTTCTAGTAATTTGATACACCACATATAATTTTAAAATTTTGTCCTTCATTTTTGGTCCGTAGTACCCCTCCCTACCCCCGAAGCTGTAAAATGTTTAAACAATGAATATGGTTTAGGGTTGAAATCACTATAGTCTGATTCCTAGTATGGATTTTTACATTTTTGTTCATAATTTTGACATTGGCTTTTGGTGACTCTGAAATTAAAAAAATATTTAAAGTAACGATTTTAAAAAGTTTTTAAAGGACGATGCGTTTGGTCCAGGGTTAAATTTTACGGTGCACTTTTTGAGAATCTTGATATAATTTTTTTGTTCTCTGGTGATCTAAAATTATGAAATTTTAAAATTATGAAATTTCCAAAACCAATCATTATATCCAAATTGTGATTAAAATTTTAATTATTTTGATACCACAAGTGGATTTTTGCCACTTTTTCAAAACTTTGACCCCTTACCACAGTAGCATGGTGGTAAAGTACTGTGAGCCTTAACACAGTACTGTGGTCACTGACTGCAAGACCTTTGTCGGTGTTTTTTCAGCCTTCTGCACTGAAGGTGGCCGTCGACGGTACAGCCGAAACGTTTGCTTTGAACAACCTTGGACCCCGGAAAGCCGAAACCTTAACAACTTTGACCCTTTACAATGTTGCGTTCCGTCCCCTATTTTGGAGGGACTAATTAAACAAACAATAGGATTCTGTGGAGTTAAAGTATGGACACGCGTTTTACGTTTTAAGAGGATCGGTTCAAAAGTTATGATGATACATTATCCAAATAGATAGACAGACAGATAAATGTCAATATATCGAGAATTAAATATAAGAACTCACTTCGCACATCTCGTGCATGTGAGACATCTACCACTAGCAATATCGTCTGCTTACGTGACAGTTTCTGACATTTCATCGTAGAAGATTATCCTACCCTATTGTCTTAGCAATATTCTTTACAGACTGTAGGGAGCCGAATGAAAGTAGAGCAAATCTTACGTAGAATTTACCAGATACAACGCCTTCCTCCGCTTCCACCTACGATTGCGAACTTTGCAAGAGTTATTAATGACCGAGTCACAAAGACCGTACATGGAGTATTAAGCTTACAGTGTAAATGCATCGCCGCCTTTTCAGGTCTGACGTCGAACGACCAGACCACGTAATTACTTCAGTCCTGCTTACGTGCGAAACTCTGTGAATATTCGTGCCAAGTGTAGTAATGATTTTACCGGTTTCGTTTTGTTGCGAAGGGCGTGGTTTTATTTTTTAATACACGGTACAAGCTCACCCCATTTAGGGCGTGATCGCTTCTTGTCCGCATCACTGTTCGTCTTAGCTGTACACTCCCTCCCTCTTCTTGTGTGTCCATTTATTATATAGACTGACAGCTCAGGAAAATATGAAAAACCGTTTGAGCGTTCTTCCGATGTGTGCGGTCGAAAGAGGTTACCAAAAAGAGACTAGACTTTTTTCGATGCGAATATCACAAAATGCGTGTCTTATAGAGTCATGCGCTCGTTTTTGTTTTATTAAACGAAGCGAGAAGTGACAGATTTAATAAATGAAATGTTCTGAACGTGCACGTGTGTTTCTACGTAGAAAGAAAATCCATTTAAATGTTAAGATGCTTTTTGGTATAGGCATTCTCTGTACTCTTCATCAACTTTGCGTGTCAGTCACACACACGAAAACTAAAGCGCGCACCCCCCACGCACGCACACACACACACGCGCCCGCGCGGTAGTGTAAACTACAGATCTGTGATTGTAAACGGACGTTGGTAAATCGTTAATTAAGTTAACGGCGGTTAAACATTATATTGGTAGTTGTTCAAAAATGGTTCGTTAGGAAAAAAAAATTAACAGACGTTCATAAAAGGGGACATTACACTTGCTAAGCAACAAAAGCGTGAACTTGTTAACTTGCTTAGTAAAAAGTAAAGTTATTTGTTAAGTAAAGTTGTTTCAAAAAAAGTATTTGTGTTATGCACATATTTAACTGTAAAATCGTCATGGCTTCCACTTGGACATTTAGAACTTCGCTTGGTAAAACATAATGTCGAGATTGTAGAAACGTGAATTTTCGATAAGAATAGTAGACCTTGTCTCAGCTTCGCTCAAAGGGCAATTTTAGTGGCCATGCCCTTAAAATCTTTGAAAATTCGTAAATTTTTAAAGTAGGTTCTAGTGTACACAACATACTTTTACATTATATGGGCCTACGGTAATGGAAACACTCACGACACTGGCTAGTTTAGTAGGCCTATTTACAAAACGAATCTGGTATTCTGTGGAGAGAATGTGTCGCCAAGGCCAAAACATCACGCGGCAAGGATCGTCAATTCTTTTATAGAGGCAATAAAGAAAGTTGGCTTCTTACAACTAAAATTATTGCCGCGTCTGTCGAAAATAAAGCAGGCCCCATATTGCTAAAAACGTTTTTGTGAGCGTTTTGACAATCTGAGAATCTATATACAGTACACTATAGCCTATATAGTGCGTCTGTTTTGGGCACAGCCTAATAACCTACTTTGCTTAAAATTTTAAAACTCTTTGTAAGACTGTAGTTCCGCTTTTGTTACGGCGTTTTTATGTAACGTTTTCTTGAAACGAGATTGGGGCAAAAAATCACTTGGTTTGATTTCGCAAATGAGAAGTTAAAAAAATATCTTTAGAAAAAATGTACAGGCATTTGCACAAATGCAACGCACAGAGAAGGGCATTGAAAATACTTCAATAAGTCTAAAAAATATATATATTTATGTTCATTCACCAATCAATGAATTCATTCTTCATTCACCAATCAATGAATTCATTCTTCATTCACCAATCAATGAATTCATTCTTCATTTCCCAATGTACAGATTATAAGTTAAATGTAGTCGCATTCATAAGCGAAGTTTTATATGTGTACTACGTTACTAACAACAAAGAAGTAGTTTCAATGGAAACTCACCGGTTCCCATTTTCGATAACGCACCAGCGGTCGTTTTCAAATGTGCGACACGTCTTTATAAATATGTTCAATGTTAATTTATACATCATCTAATATGTAAAGAACAATAATATATTTAATAAGGCGTGGACAAACTTCTACAAAACTTGATATAATGATGGTTTAGACAAACAAGGAAGCTAGAAAACATGCATCTTCAGACAAGCCCTAATTAATAGAAAAAGTGAGACTTCACAGTTTTTTTTTTTTTTTTTTTATGTTCCATCAACTTTTTAATATTTTGAACTTTATATGTTTTACTGTTCGTTGTTATCTGATTAAAAAATGGGAAAGTGTACGAAACATGATTAGTGAAAACAATATTATAACACGTAACATTATTATTTTGCTTATTTATGAAAACGTATTATAGCAAAATAATTTTCAGTATTCAGTAGCAGCAGAAAAGCGGCTGGTAGCCTGATTTTTTTAAAATAATTTAAGCGTTTTAAGACAGTACGATACTCTCTTGAACATTTGAGACACAAAATAATATTAAAATATGCATTGTGAACCTTTAGTGGGAATGAATGTACGAACGAAACAGTCGATGGCTGTTCTTCGGTTGCTAATGCTTCGGCTTGTAGTATGAAAGAACGAAAAAACAATAAGATCCAGAAGTGTTACAAGATCCAGCCAGTCACATTCTCAGAACCGGTTCACCACCAAGATTCAGTTCCGATGAGGCGGCTCATCGAAATAATCTGTATAATATTTACCTTATTTCTTCCGTCGTGTGACTTCGTGTTGCGTTTTGATTTGATTTACGCGTTTCGAAACATATGTTTCGTCATCAGAAATAAATAAAATAATAATTCGCTCTTAGCGAGGTCGTTACATATTAAAATACAAATATTGGAAAACGATTACACACATATCCGCTTTACATGAGTGCGCAATCGAGTGTCCGATCGGTCCGACTCGAGTGCGCACTCATGTAAAGCGGATATGTGTGTAATCGTTTTCCAATATTTGTATTTTAATATGTAACGACCTCGCTAAGAGTGAATTTTTATTTTATTTATTTCTGATGACGAAACATATGTTTCGAAACGCGTAAATCAAATCAAAACGCAACACGAAGTCACACGACGGAAGGAATAAGGTAAATATTATACAGATTTTGTCAATAAATGACTTGGATACCAATTCAAACATATCTTTCATCGAAATAGTCATTACTCCCATCACGAACACTGAGGCGTATACAGAGAGGAGACTTGAACCTCCACAGAACTTTCGGGAACGTGTGTTTTAAAGAAACATTTTAACACAAACTTAATTTTACTGTTCTGTGTAGACATCGCTTGTGTAGAATCATCAGTGTTTTTTTTGTTCTCATAATGACGGTTTGTTACGACACCGGTCATGTAATCACTCTACGACAGTTAAGTATAGAGCAGAAAAAAAAAGTTAATTACTTTACCAAAAACTAATGTATAAGAGACATGGCTTGCAGATAAAATATCGTGTTACACTGTACATAGTGAAGTACAATTTACAACTCTCACATTTACGATCTAATGTTATGGTTCCACTTCACGTAGAATGAAAGGACAGAAAGGATTCTCTCTTATACCTTATACACCCCTAAGGGTTTCTGTTACCTCAGAATTTAATTTTAATGAATGTGACAGTACGTGAATTTTTATTGCCACCTAGTGTCATTTGTAAACAACAATCTGTAACTAGTATGCTCCCTGACCTGGAGAACTTGCTAACTATTTTGAACGAAATACATTTAATGTTACATAAATTGCGATATTAGATAATTTTTCAATTATGGGGAAATTACAAAAAATCCCGATTGATCTAGTATTTATTTAGTAATATAACCATTAATTGTAGAACTTACAATCATACAGCAAACACTAAACATTCCTAAATATTCGGATTTAGGTTCCTACTAGTCTGATGTCCTTCTGGATTTTCCTAATTTTATCAAATTTTTTATCTCTCTTTTAGGCCCTGGGATCCAAAACTTTTGAAATTTCCAAACCTTAACAATGCATTAAGATATTAGTTAAAATTCTCTTTAACTTGATACCACGCATCAATTTTGGCGACTTTATCAACATTTTCACCAACATTTTAGACCCTAACGTCTAAAAATTTTTACATTTAAAAAAATGAATACTGTAGTCAGGTTTTGGTTTAAATTCACTTTAGTTTCATTATCCAAATGAATTTTTGCGATTTTATCAAAGTTTTCACCTCTTTTTGTGCCCTGACGTTCAAACGTTTTCAAATATTAAAAAATAAGCACAATATTCATATTGTTTAAATTCTATTTAATTTGACACTCCACACAGGCTTTAGCGACCCCTCTATTTTTGGAGGGATCAACCTCAAAAACAGAAGACTTCTGTAGGGTAAAAGTTTGGATGCACATGATAAGTTTTACCAAAATCGGTTGATGCGTTCAAACGTTATCGTGAGGCATACGTCCCAAACGGACATGTAGAAAGACAGAGAGAAATGCCACGGTCGAGTCAAAACTGAGAACTCGCTTTGCTCGTTAAACAATAATTGTGGTCGCGTACATTCCACCGGCCTGTCTGTAGTCCTTGTTAAGTTGAACATCCTGTCAAAAGGCAGTGTTTACTGACCTAAGATGGATTGTATCGACTGACGAGAAAGAACGTTTTGCTGAGCCTGCTATTGGTACCGGTGGCCATCCAGGATTTTACACAGGCAGGAGGATTTATAGCATTATGTAAAGCTTCATGAGTTAACGGAAGCATGCATGGTTTGAGTAAAGGAAACTTTTGGGAACGGGGAAAACACCTCTATACCCATAGCCATGGTTAAGACAAGACGAACTCTGTGATAAAAAATATTTAAACTTCCAAATCGAAGTTTGGGCGTTAGGTACAGTCATAGCATAACACAACTTATTTGTATTTATAATAACATATTATAACACAGCCTCGAATTATCAACTTATCACACATAGGCCTATATCATGTCACATATGACACACTTACGAATACTTATAATCCGTACTAGAACATTAATTAAGAAGAAGGAATTACTTAATTACTGGTATTTAATTCTCTGTTTAATTACCTAATTCTAGTTTACTGGAAAACTAGAAGCCCGACAAAGCAGATTAAGACCGAGGAAGACATGAACGACTGTTGTCGATAAGGAGCTGAGAAAGGCAAAGACTGGGAAATACGCGTAAATATGAAAGTAGAGGCAACTGGATAAATACTGGGAGGAGAGAAGTGGAACAGCCGAGCAAAGCGGACCTCTACATAGTCCGTGTTTCAAACATCATTGTAACGTACAGTCTCATTTTCAGCAAAGTTTAATTTGTCCATCGGCATTTTGTAACACTATACACATAGGTGCAATCGTCGGGCAGCTGTTTATCTTGCACCTGAACTGATATTGCGTTGTAGCCTACGAGCACGAGGATCGAACGATGCTGCGCGGGCTGGTACTTGTCGCTCAAGAGCAAGCGCACGAAGGCGACGCAAAAAATGATAAAAAATTAACAGAATCGTAACTACACTTGATTAAAATTTTTAAGGAATATCCTATTTCCATTATCTTCTTCTTCACTACCTGGCTTGGGCTATAGCCCGTTCCGATTACACAGGGTCTCTGACCATTTTTTCCAGGGTCTTCCACGATCTCTCGTCCCCACTGGCCTATATTAAAACGCCTGTTTAGGAATACGCGTGTCTACCAAGCGTTCCATATGGGACTTCCAATTCTGTCTGGATTCCTTTATTTTCTCTCCAGAACCGACAGTAACTTCAGGTCTTCCCTTAAGTCGTCGTTTCGTAGACGATCCCTCAAACTACATCCCGTAACTGCTCTTAAAAATTTCATTTCCGAGGCCTGTATTTTTGAAATATCTTTTTGCAGAGAAGTCCATGTTTCACATCCATACTTTAAAGTCGGCACAGCTACGATCTTGTAGAACTTTAGCTGTGTCTCCCTCTGCGTTTTATTCTTTACTAGTTGTCTAACAACTATTCTTCTACAAAAAACGTTCCATAGGTATAACTAAATTTATTTTATTTATTTATTTATTTTTTATTGTATTCTTTTTTATATAGCCTAAAGGTACCATATGATGTTATTATTTGTATTCTTAAAGCGATCGATTTTGGTCATAGACCATCGTCAGGTTATATAGCACATTTGTGTTCACAATATTATAAAACACTATTATTTATAAAAACGAATTTGTAGACATTGTTAATTTGATACATATGTTGTTGTCTAAAGCTTCCTAAGAACTGATTCTGTTATAGAGTGTTCATGTTTACATATTATATCAGCTGATTACTGAGTGTTGATTTTTTCATAATATTTCAAAAGTGATATGATTTTTGAAGTCTGTCATAACGTTTAATAGATTTTCGTGGCTCTCTTCTTTTATATGCTTGTAGCCTATATTCGGTATTGTTTATATATATTTGATCTTATTTTGTCATTGCATGTTTTCAATACGGTTAAATGTTGTTGTATTGGACCATATTCACAAGACTGTAGTTTTGTGTGTTTGGCTACTGTTGAGTTTGGATTTGAGTGTTCAGAACGTTTTGTATGTTCAATATATCTGTGTTTAAACGATCTTGAAGTGAATCCTATGTATTTTTTGTTGCACTGTATATTACATTCTGTCGAGTTGGCAGGCTGACATTGATATTGGTAGACTCCAGCTTTTTCATACATGTTTTTTGTACTGTTTATTTTCAGATTGTTGTAGATGTCATTGCTTGTTCTGATTGCTAATTGATAGTCGTATTTTGTATATATTCTGGCTAATTTTTGAGAGTTGTTGTCAATGTAATGTGCAGGTATATACGTGTTCTTCTTTTTGATTGATGTGTTATTTGTTTTTGATTTTTTTTTGTTTTTTAATGATTTTATCGATCATTTGAGGCTGATATCCATTGTTTTGAGCTATTTGTTTTATGATGTGTATTTTTTTCGTATTGTTTCTTGCATAGAGGATATGTGAGGGCTCGATGTATCATTTCTGTATATAGAGAAATGATGTTTGCTTGCATGGCGTTTTATGGTAAGGTCTAGGAAGTTTATTTCGCCTTTATTCTCTATTTCTTTTGTAAATTTAATGTCGGAATTGATGGAGTTAATGTATGCTAGAAGTTGGCTGATTTGTTTAGCAGTACCTATAAATAAACAGATGACGTCATCTACATATCTGTACCAATATTTGATGTGTTGTATAAATGGATTTTTGATAGTGAGTATAATTTTTTTTTAAACCAATAAATTACAGAAAGATGAAATTGAAAATTTTGTCAAATTAGTAAAAATAATAATTTAATTAACCAAAATTATTTCGTATATGAAAATCACCACTATGAGAACAAAAATGGTCTTGCAATAGGGGCTCCACTTTCGTCAGTCTTAAGTGAAATATACCTACAGCACTTAGAAGAAAATTTTATACTCACTACCAAAAATCCATTTATACAACACATCAAATATTGGTACAGATATGTAGATGACGTCATCTGTTTATTTATAGGTACTGCTAAACAAATCAACCAACTTCAAGCATACATTAACTCCATCAATTCCGACATTAAATTTACAAAAGAAATAGAGAATAAAGGCGAAATAAACTTCCTAGACCTTACCATAAAACGCCATGCAAGCAAACATCATTTCTCTATATACAGAAATGATACATCGAGCCCTCACATATCCTCTATGCAAGAAACAATACGAAAAAGAAATACACATCATAAAACAAATAGCTCAAAACAATGGATATCGGCCTCAAATGATCGATAAAATCATTAAAAAACAAAAAAGAAATAAAACAAATAACACATCAATCAAAAAGAAGAAAACCTATATACCTGCACATTACATTGACAACAACTCTCAAAAATTAGCCAGAACATTTACAAAATACGACTATCAATTAGCAATCAGAACAAGCAATGACATCTACAACAATCTGAAAATAAACAGTACAAAAAAAGAAAACATTTATGAAAAAGCTGGAGTCTACCAATATCAATGTCAACCTGCCAACTCGACAGAATGTAATATACAGTGCAACAAAAAATACATAGGATTCACTTCAAGATCGTTTAAACACAGATATATTGAACATACAAAACATTGTCAACACTCAGATCCGAACTCAACGGTAGCCAAACACATAAAACTACAGTCTTGTGAATATGGTCCAATACAGCAACATTTAACCGTAGGCTATTGAAAACATGCAGTGACAAAATAAGATCAAATATATATGAAGAATACCGAATATACAAACATATAATAGAAGAGGGCCATGAAAATCTATTAAACATTATGACAGACTTCAAAAATCATATCACATTTGAAATATTGCGGCAAAATGAAAATCAACATTCAGTAATCAGCTGATATAATATGTAAACATGAACACTGTATGACAGGATCAGTTCTTAGGAAGCTTTAGACAACGACATATGTATCAAATTCATTAACAATGTCTACAAATTTGTTTTTGTAAATAGTAGTGTTTTACAATATTGTGACCGCAAATGTGCTATATGTAACCTGATGATGGTCTATGACCGAAATCGATCGTTTTAAGAATGTGAATAAAAACATTTATTACACATCATAAAAAATAGGCATCATTACCTTTAGGCTATAAAAAATAAAAAAGAATACAATAGAAAATTAAATTTATTTAACTTTCAATATCGTTATCCTTCCTATATGAGATATCAAAAATCAAATAAATAAAATGTGATCCAAAACACTATTATCAATTACAATTTTTGTTCTTACAGGTTTCTTGCCTAGGTGGGCCGTTACTTTTGTCCTAGTATTTGAGATCTTAAAGTTGTATTTCCATTATCTAGGAGATAACCTCACCTGCGGCAACAGTCGTAACGTAAACGGTGAAACTTGCCAAGTTTAACTCAGTCTGTGGTGCGATACGAATGATTGTAAGTAGGACTACAAGTTTATAGAGTCATGGCAGTTCCTACTATGTTACGCGGGTTTTGAGTTGGGTAGGTAATGACACAAAGAGATATTATGAGCAGGTGTCAGGCTTCCTACGTGAGGTTTCTGGATTCTGTGTTCTACACGAACAGATAGAATACGTAATGAAGATACACGCCGGGAACCAAATATTCCCTCTCTTAGTGAAAATATCGACGAATATCGGAATCGATGGCTCCGAATAGACTGAATGACGTCGGACAGGTTGCTCATTAAAGTTATCTTTTATAAGCCCAAAGGAGAGCGTCCTGCCGAAATAGTGAGGAAGACATGTTTTATTTGGTGGACCTGAACGGGTGACAACACCTAATCCTTGTGGCGACAAAGCATTAACTATCACATTAAGCGACGAGTATTACACTTGGATACGTGCCGACATGACTACTCTGACAGACGCAGAAGAGAGATTTCACTAGAAAAAAGTAGAAGTGACAAGTTTGCCACTGCCGTTAATAGTAAGAAGAGGCAGTAATTGTAAGTGTTTTGTCTGGGGCTAAAACGATTCCGCCTCGTATAACGAAAAACTTTTCCGCCATGTATAACGATTCATTACTACTGCCACTCCTCTGCAAACGCTGTAGAGAACACTGCTGTAGGACATGAAATTCTGATGGCTGTACCACAGGCGAACAAAACATACAGTCACGAAGCACTGTATGCTACACATAATAAAAACGTGATACTAGCACTCCTAACGGTGAACAAACAGACGAGAGAATATTAACGCAAATATATTTTTGTTTCCTCGTGAAAATAAACACGTTATTTCTAAAATTTCTAGTTCAGACTTAACACAACATTATGTCTATTTACTTGTAGAATATTTGAACGCTACAGAGAAAAAAATCAACAGAAGACAATACACCGGATTATAATGAAGGCAGGCTTACGAACTAACATTGTATGATTAGGACCAAAAGTAACAAATTTTGAAATATAGAAAACATTAATAATTTACAAGGTATAACACAATAAAACAATAATAATTTCAAATAATTCTTATAGGAAAGTTTACAAATATAGGATGAGGTTAAGCAACCATTCATAATACCAGACCACGTGAAACCTCGTTATTACGCTAACGCATATTACGCAATCCCTCATAATACGCGCTTTTTATCCTGTCCCTGAATATCTTTACATGCGGAACATTTATAAGCTACCTCGTATGTTGCGCTCAAAACACGCATTGATACGCTTCTTTATTTAAGTTTTCGATACATTATCATCGCTGTTTGGAACACATACTACTATGACCGTCAGGAGCATTGGTTTTAAGCTTGTGCCGGGCAAATAATAGTTTATCATGTTGTAGCGCCAAAATTACGCGATAAGCCGTTTGCTCGCTTTGAAAATCTGTCTCGATCGGAAAAAATCGACTTCTCCGCGAGGCTTCATACTGTGGAAGAAGGGTTCAAAAATTTGTATTGGAAACGAATTTATTTGGCAATAAGTAAGGGCCTGAAGCAGGGATGTTGTCTCTCACCGACGCTTTTTAAGATATACTTTGGAACAAGGCCTCAAAACCTGGAAAAAGAAATGCCACAAAATGGGAATACCTCTAATTGACAACACAGTGTACACACTGTGTTTCGCTGACGACCAAGTCGTGGTAGCGCAGGACTATCATGACTTGGAATACATGAACGAAAACTTATAGAGGAATATAAGCTATGGGGCCTTGAAGTAAACACAAAGAAAACGGAGTATATGTGCATTGGTGGTGAACAGAAGAATTTAATTTTAGAAGAGGAACAAGAAATAATAAATTGCAGTAACTATAAATATCTAGGAACAGCAGTTACACAAGATGGTAGTCTAGATAAAGCGATAAGAGAAATAAATAACCTGGGAAGAAAATCAATAGCATTGTTGAACAACATATTGTGGGACCAACAAATATCAAAACAAAATGAACATCGTATATACAATACAATCGTGAAACCAATTACGTTATACGGGTGTGAAATATGGCCAATAACACAAAGAACAGAAAAGTTGTTGGATGCTACTGAGATGGATTATTGGCGAAGAGCGGCAGGGAGGTCAAAACTGGAAAAAGTAAGAAACGTCAGAATCCGGGAGACAATGGGGGTACTATTGCTCTATTGTTCTATATTGTTGGTCCAGTGCTCTATTGTTGACGACATAAGAACAAAACAGCTAAGATGGTTTGGACATGTGCAACGAATGCCGAATAATCGACTCCCCAAGCAAATTTTGGGATGGACACCATATGGTCGTAGGCGAAGAGGAAGACCTAGGTTGAGTTGGAGAGAAGGCATCAATCGGGCAATGAGAGACCGGGAATTGGAAGAAGAATCTTGGTTGGATCGAGACCAATGGAGACTAGGGATCGGAAGACGTAGGATAACGTTATGAACCGATTTATATTATATAATAAGTAAGTGAATACGGAATAATAAATGAAACAAGTAGTACTACATAATAAGAATATATAATCTTTTTGCTTACATTATGATGTACAATTATGTTAATAACGGTAATGTAAATGTGAAAAATTACAAATAGACGATAACGCTGTGTCTGTGCTAGTTGGTCGTATCCCGTCTAATACGCTGTTCCGCTTAATACGCGATTTTCATGCGATTCCTTGAATAGCGTTTCAAGGGGAAGTTACTGAACGCCCAATGTTGATTTAATATTGTCTATGTTGATTTAAATATAAATATCCAGTCAACATATTACACACAGTAAATGTAAAAATAATTAAATATATCCACAAAATGAAAAAAGTTAAACTTCATTAGTATCTAGTGTACATTATTTGTTAAATATAATTATTTCACTACGACTCGGAACACAAAACGTTTTATGGGTAAAAACGTAAAAGCTTTACCTTGCAACCTGAACCGGTTTTCACTTTTAAAAAGCTTCTTCAGAGGTTGCCGCTGGTAGTATTATCCGTCTTGTTGTTGGCGACGAAATCGGTTTTCGAAAGATCGATGTTGTGTGCGTGAGGTGTGATATGCTCGAATAATGCCTGTGATTTGAATTGCGTCTGTTCGTTTAGGATGTCGTTTTTATTCGTTTTCGTGTGTTTGTATATTTCCAATTGTTCTAGAGTCTCTAGTTGTCGGCCTTTTGTGTGTACGTGTAGAATGTTCATGTTATTGTCGAATACAAAAGGCCGACAACTAGACACTCTAGAACAATTGGAAATATACAAACACACGAAAACAAATAAAAACGACATCCTAAACGAACAGACACAATTCAAATCACACGCATTATTCGAACATATCACACCTCACGCACACAACATCGATCTTTCGAAAATCGATTTCGTCGCCAACAACAAGACGGATAATACTACCGGCGGCAACCTCTGAAGAAGCTTTTTAAAAGTGAAAACCGGTTCAGGTTGTAAGGTAAAGCTTTTACGCTTTTATCCATAAAAAGTTTTGTGTCCCGAGTCGTAGTGAAATAATTATATTTAGTTAAGAAACGGACACGTCATGGACAACGAAATCCATTATTTGTTACCTAGGTATGAATGTAAGTACTGCATGTTTTGTTGTGTAAATCTGTTTCAGAAATACGTTTTATTCTTAGTTTTTGATCCCGAAACTAGTTTACCCCTATAGTACAAGTAGAAACGTAATAAAACAGTTCTGCAAGTGTAATGGGTGAGTGAATAGGTAGCGACAGTAAATTATTACGCTTTTTCATAGTTACTCAAATTCGCAGCACTGTAAACTGGTTTTTCTGCACTTTTTATCTACAGAAGGTAATTTAATAATATGTTTGTACAAATTTAAACAATACACACACGAAGTTACCAAAACGTACAGTCACGAAGCTATGGGTGTTCACGTAATACAAATGCGATACTAGCGCTCCCAGTGGTGACCAAACGGAGTAAACTCATAGTGATCCTCTAACTGGCCGCTAGGAACGCTGTGATCGCAATGGATGCAAGAGCGTGACTGTACGTTTTGTTGTACTGTGACTCTACCGTGTAGGCTAAGTTGTCTGCTAGTTAGTATTGTGTTTAAGTACAATAAGTAAGGCTTACTTTCTGTAAAAGCGTAGGTAGCTTTGAATCCCCTGACCGAACGGGACGAGTAGATGCCTCGGAACTCCAGCATGAGTCTCGGCCCGTTGGACATTATCGGCTTTGGAACATTGCTGCCGCAGAAGTCGTCGATTTTCTCCATCCTCCCGTCGGTAAGTACGTAGGCCATCAGAGCGTCCATTATCTGACACCTGATAACAGAAACAGTAACTGTCTACAAGTAATGCTACACGATAAATATTATTTTACAAACTAAATGCGAGTAATATGTTAATTTGAAACACCCACAGACACAGGCATATGCAACACGAACGACAAAATATTAAATGCAGTTTTAAAGCTAATTTATTCTACATTTCATTTTATTATGATTTCTCAATGTTACTATGTTATATTGTTAAATATAGGTAACAAAAAATGATTTACGATTTCAGAACACAGAGAGAGCGTTCACCATTTTGAAGTCATCAGGAGCCGTATGAGTTGCGTTGACACTACTCAACCATACTACTACTACTACTACTACTACTACTACTACTACTACTGCTACTGCTGCTGCTGCTGCTATACTACTACTACTACTACTACTACTACTACTTCTACTGCTGCTGCTGCTGCTGCTATACTACTACTACTACTACTACTACTACTACTACTACTACTGCTGCTGCTGCTACTGCTGCTGCTGCTGCTGCTGCTACTACTACTACTACTACTACTACTACTACTACTAATAATAATAATAATAATAATAGGAATAAGAAGAAGAAGAAGAAGAAGAAGAGGAGGAAGAGAAAGAGGAGGAGGAGGAGGAGGAGGAGGAGAAGGAGGAGGTGGAGGAGGAGGAGGAGGAGGAGGAGGAGGAGGAAGAGGAAGAGGAAGAGGAAGAGGAGGAAGAGGAGGAAGAGGAAGAGGAAGAGGAAGAGGAAGAGGAAGAGGAAGAGGAAGAGGAAGAGGAAGAGGAAGAGGAAGAAGAAGAAGAAGAAGAAGAAGAAGAAGAAGAAGAAGAAGAAGAAGAAGAAGAAGAAGAAGAAGTTTGGGACCAAATAAAAATGCAAAACACAACAATGAACCTTATACATGTATTGAAAAAATTACAGGCGCAATTAGGAAAAGAAGAATTGCTTTTCGAGAATTAATCTCAATAGACTCGCAGAGAGACTCTTCAACTACCTTGGAAGTTTGAAAATTGCTAGATTAAAGAGACCGGAAAAGACATATAAGAACTACAGATTACTCAAGAGGACATCAGAGAAAGTGTACCACTCGGCAAACAGTTACACAGCTCTGCATGTTTCCAGACAAATACCAAAAATGAGAACGGTTTCGTCTGGATCGAGAAAGCAAGAGAGAAATGTCGAGAGAGAATGAAGATGTGGGAGAGAAGGAAGTAGGTAGGGAAGAAGCAGCTGAAGTAAACAGTGGATTATACGAACTTTCCGGTTTTATAAATAGTTATTTACTGGTTATTTATTTATTTATTTTTCTATTCGTATCGCTAATCTGACGACCACATGCGAATTTCAATTCTTTATTCCTTGTTCTTTTCTTTTTCTTCAATATTCTTTCATATTTTCACTATATCTCTTCTTCCAGTCTTCAGTCCACTTTGAACCTGCCTGTTTTTCTCTCTCCTACCCTGGACTCCTTCCATTTTTAACACTTTTGGCCGAAGAATTGGTCTTTCAGTTGCTTCTTTTGCGTTTATATTATTTTTTTCTAAATCCAACTTGATGTTGACTTCTTTCCCCACAGGTATTTGAAGATCTGTTTTGTTAACTTATTGTCATCCATTCTATATAAATATCAAAAAATACTAGTATTCTTTTTTCATTGTTATATTTTCTATACTTTGATATATTTCACCATTACTTCTTAATTTCCAACCTTACTAGTTATTGTTATTGTTGTTATTATTATCCCACGGCAAGTGGGAAGCAAGACAAAGGAATACAATCCAGAATTACTTTGGGAAAGATGGCAATATCTACATTAAATGAAATCCTGTGGGATAAGTAAATTACAGAGTAAACTAAAACCAAAATATTTAAAACCATTGTTAGAAGTATCACGACTTACGGCTCAGAAGTTTTGACTAGTAATAAACACACAAGAACAAAATTAATGACAGCAGAGATGGACTTTTGGAGACGTTCTTCAAGATTATCCAGACGTGAGAAAATTAGAAATGAAATAATTGAGGACAGAATTAATGTGAAAAATTTAATTGTTGATTTTATCCGAACCAAAAAAAATTACAATGGTACGGACACACGAAAAGAATAGCACAGGAAAGATTGCCAAGAAGAGTTATGGAATGGACCCCACCACGAAGAAAGAAAAGAGGAGGACCACCTATCACCTGGATAGAAGAAATTCAGACAAGAAATCGAAGATGTCTGGAGGGACAAGCAACAGTGGAAGATGAGAATTCAATCGCTTCTGTAATCTTTGGTTGCGGAAAATGTGTAAATATTGTACAGCCGGAATAATAAAATAAATTATTATTATAATAAAATACTACTACTACTACTACTACTACTACTACTACTACTACTACTACTACTACTACTACTACTACTACTACTACTTCTACTACTACTACTACTACTACTACTACTAATAATAATAATAAATAATAATAATAATAATAATAATAAAACTACTACTATAACTGGGTTACTCCCCCCCTTCGACGACACGTTCATCACCTGTTAATACTGTACACGTTTCTCGGAAATGGTTTAGTCGTGCTACGTATTAAGTGCGAACATGAGCCCTAAAATAACACAGCTTGTAGTACTAAAGTTATTCTTCCGTATGCAACTGTGTAGACTAACTGCTTAAAAATCAGTTTAATAGGAGTTTCTTACTAACGCAATAAACCATTATGGTTTCACAATAAACCATTTTCATTCTGCAGAAATTTCTTCAGGATTGCGCTATTCTTTGAGTAACGTGTTACCACTAACGACCAGCCCGTACTCAATAGACGTCCATTAATACCCCGTACACTGAAATTCCTATTGATATTCCTATTGCCCGTACATCGATAGTCAAATTCATTCTTACCCGGAACAATCAAAAGGATTTATAGCTAATAAGAATTAAAAATATAATATAATGTCCTCGTATTGTGGTACTGCTACTCAAGAAGGAAAACTCACGTATACTATCCTTACTACCAGTTTTAATATTGAAAGGATACTTGCTTTTTCTCCAGAGGCTTTTAAAATGATAATGTTTTTAGGCTGGGGGTCATTCCACAAAATAAGTGATGCAAAATGTGTAACGTCATCGAAAAATGTAATGCTCCAGGTGATGTTAACACTACATTTTTTCCACACTTTCGATTCCCCACAGTATACAAATCTTATTTTTATAGCCTAAAACATTATCACGCTTCGATGTTTCGGTTTCGTCGAAATTCTTTCTTATGTTGATTTCGGTCTACACTCTCTCGCAGACAGTTTTTGGCAGTATTATTTTTCTATTTTTGTTTCGCTTTTCTCGACTTTAAGCCAAATTACTCTCCCAATAATTTATATGTTATTTAATTGTTCTACTAAAAATTTATAGTTTCCTGCAATGGCAGCAGTACTTCATACAAATTTTATTCTCTCCCCCTTAACAGTTGCCCATAAAGCGTCTCTTTGTTTTCTTTCTATATACAGTGCCATCCCGATTATCCAAGTTAATGTGGACCACAACTACGACAGATAATCGATAAACTTGGATAATGGGGAAAATTTAAAAAAAAAATTTTAATTAGTTTACTATGTTTACTGATCTATATAAAATGCTATAATTTTAAATTTCGTAAAACTAGAGGCCTACACTTTGAAAGAAATGGATAAGAACAAAAAGGACACTAAGAAAAAGAATTTATTTATGTGTATGTGAATGCAGTATCAAATTGACTAAAAATCTCAATCTTTTTAAGTGCACTCGTGACCGGCTAAGCGTACCATGTTAAAGTCATCAACTTTGAGACCCATTATCTCAGAACCTGTAAAAGACATAAGTCTGAAATTTTACCAAGCAAGTAAGCAATTCATAGCCTACAAACACAACTACAATTATAGAGATATCTCAATTTTTTATGTTTTGCTCTAAAAACTTGCATACAAAAAGCATATATTAGTACTTATAATTTTTTTACGTTTTTATTTTTAGGTGAAACTGAACAGTTCTAGTAGTGTAGTTACACCTCCATTAACCAAGTAGCCACAAAAACATTCAGCTTGATAATTTACTTGGTTTCTGAAATAATGGATCATTTATCTAAAAAAAAAATCGATTTTCAGAAAAAACGCAGTTAAAGTTTTTAAAACAGATTTTTATTGTTTTTCTTGATTTAAAATAGTCCAGATCCATATTCGGGATCTTCATTTATGTCTACTTGGTCCTCTATTTTCTCTTCACATTTGTAATTGACTGTCTAACCTTTTCCATCAATTCATCTACTTCAGTCTCTGCCTCAAAGGGTGCCTTGCAAGTCAATCTTTTTCATTACCTTAACCTTATTTGATTCTATTTTAGTCCTAATTTTCGTAAGATTTGACACTTACTTATATTACTTTCATTAAAGGTGAACACAGCGTCATGTACACCAAAAACCAAAGTATCCAGTCCAATAAATATATATTTTGGCAAAATTCCAAATTGAATGGTTCAGCGAATCGTTTGTATTCTGTGTACTACCATGATGACATTTTAAAACAAATTAGGATGACTCAGATCAGCAAATATTGGGTTTACTACGAACATTAATAGTGAATGTTTATTGAAATTCCTTCTGCAATAGTAAAAACCGCATGTCTGTACGATTTGTCATAAGGGAGTTCCAGATTTTTAAAAAATGGTAACTTTATCAGCACTTTTGAGAGAACTTTTCCTACGATCTCAATTAAAAAAAAAAAGTCATAAAAAGAAGAATTTCGACGAAACCGAAACATCGAAGCATGATAATGTTTTTAGGCTTTTGAAACGTATAATGTGCATAAACTGCAGACTCTCCTGTTCAGCGATGTTCGTACGGATTTCTGATGTCTGTTCTTCTTGTTTCTTATTTTAAAACGCGCGAGTTTTCTCATCTTCAGTTGTATTTGATAAGAACGGAGTATTCATGAAGAATTTATTTAATTCTTCACGATCCCTGTCTTCGCGTTGTCGTTGACGCAAGCGTCGCACACGTTCAGTGGAAGACATCACGACTAACACTGAACAACATACACTGATATGCATCTTATTTCACTGTGACCAAATTTATTTATTACTAACATCACCTGGAGCGTTACATTTTTCGATGACGTTACACATTTTGCATCACGCATATTGTGGAAAACATTATCATGTTTTCTATATAACTATATAAAAAATATTTACTATATAACAAATATATTTAATATATAAGAAACATTATCATGTTAAAAACGACAGAGACCGAAGATTTCTAGACTGTGGGGAATCGAAAGTGTTGAAAAAATATAGTGTTAACATCACCTGGAGCGTTACATTTTTTTTTCGATGACGTTACACATTTTGCATCACGCATTTTGTGGAAGGACCCCCAGCCTAAAAACATAATCATGTTAAAAATTTATTATTAAGCATGTCCACATAAATTTGGCATCAAATTACTCAGAAAATATTGAAGAATTTTTTAACACAAAAAACAGAAAACGATTTTTAGGTCGATTTGCCGGTTACAAGTTTCCTTAAAAGAAAAGTTATGATGGTTGTCTGCTTTTGAGTAGTATTTAATTTTTCCTCGCTGCGATGTCTCTCGATCTTTGTAGTAAACTTGACTCTTGTGCCTCAGCTCCGGGTTGCTGTTCTGTTTATTGTAATGTCAGTTCCAAGGGAGCCAGTCCGTCTGCGGGGAGTTGAACTTTCGTCGTCAGACAAATTTTCCGTTTCGGCATCCTAATTTTTCTCAAGAACTGCGCTAATTTCTTCGTCACTAAATTCGTTTCTTCCCTCATTGTTAACCCATTCTTCAATGTCTATTTGTGCCACCTTCACACCAGGAATCCTGTGGATTGTTTAGTGTACCGGGTTTCGTTCATTTTGTACGATTATTTAAAAAACAAACCCCCGTCTTATTCCTTTGCTTACTCATGCTTTCCTTTATTGCTCTTCTACTCTTACTCTAGCTACTTGGTTCTTATACAGATTAAACTCAACCCCGTCTTATTCCTTTGCTTACTCGTGCTTTCCTTTATTGCTCTTCTACTCTTACTCTAGCTACTTGGTTCTTATACAGATTAAAAATTATCTACTGTCCTCACACTAATCCGTAAAAGTTGAACAATTTAATATAGAAGATTGGATTGCAGAGAACAAAGAGAACGGATTGCTCATATGAGTAGAATGCCAGATGGCAGGTTGTCTAAGGAAGTTTGACAATACAAGCCTGTTGGAGAGCGAAGTATAGGAAGACTTGGGAAACGTTGGTGAAATGGATATATTTCTTTGGGACCGGAACAGATGATTCGTCTAGTCCCCGCAAGGACTTCTAAAAGAAGAAGAAGGAGAAGAGGAAGATGTGGAAGAAGAAGAAGAAGAAGAAGAAGGAGAAGAAGGAGAAGAAGAAGAAGAAGAAGAAGAAGAAGAAGAAGAAGAAGAAGAGAAGAAGAAGAAGAAGAAGAAGAAGAAGAAGAAGAAGAAGAAGAAGAAGAAGAAGAAGAAGAAGAAGAAGAAGTGAAGTTCCTCATACTAAACGATATTCCTTAAAATTCTAAAGAGATTATTCCACTTGATATTATGAAAGACATTTTCCCATATCCTCAAACACCATATATGTGCCTTTCTTTGTCATTAAGTAATTAATAAAGTGTTGCATGATGTCACATTCGAGAGACTATCGACCACAAAAGGTCCGTCAGCCTTGCTGGGATACAGTCCAGCTTCTTTATGGACTGTCAATATCTTTGGTAAAATTGTTTATAGGCCTACACGCTGCTGCCATGATCGATATTCTTTCCTCATGTTAATTTGGGGGGGGGGGAGGGCATACGATTGCGATTAAATTACCAAATCAGTCAGCATTTCCGTATAGGATATTATTTTCTCAGTATATTCATTTTTTTTTAACACTGTGAGGAATATTTGTGTTACAGAGGGAAGGATATAATTGAAGCTCCTGGATGACTTGCAGTGTTCGTTGTGATATAAAGATATGAAGACTCTGTGGAGGCGGTGACGGTCTCTGATGAGACGACTTTGTGGAAGGGGAAACGAATTGTATTCGCTTTACTAGCGGGTGTGTTTACTCTTAAAAGGCGGTAATGTTTTATTTACGGAAACGTTCCTACAACGTCTTTATCAAATTTTTGGAGATTTTAAACAATTTGTATTCGCCTATCTGGTGAAAAAAACGTATGAAAGTATCATCACTCTTACGAGTATTATTTCGAGGGTTAGTTGAAAAGTTTGCAGAGCGTCGTCTGTAGTTTAGCGGTAGAACTAAAATATTTGTGTGTTATTAGATTCGTATTTCTTGTAAACACCTGTTAGTTTCCAAGTGTATTTGCCAATGTATTCATTGTGTATAAGTTGTTCCAAGTTTATGTGTCACGCGTGTTTTGAAAAGTGGAAAAATCAAACATCGTGCTGTATTGAATTATTTGTTAAAAAAGGTCTAGCGTCAACGACAATTTAAAACGAATGATAAATGTCCTAGGGGATGCCTCGCATTTAAAAACAATAGTTTGTCAGTGGGAATTCGAGTTTAAACGTGGTCGTATGAATAGTGAAGATTATCCCCGCAGTGGACACCCGAAAAGTGTAACAACTCCAGCTATCATTAACACATTCATACACGGTTTGAAGATCGCCGATTGAGAGTCATTGTCAATCCTGAGATAATAAGAACCTCGGACGAGCGTGTATACTATTTTAACCGAAGAACTTGTGTTCTTTAACAAAAGCTAAAGTCTGTAAAATGAACGGTGGCGGTTGGGACAGGCCAGACCGACTTTCACCCTCACTAACATACACGCAGCGGATTATAGCTGGCCCTTGGTGGCCGCCGTGACACATACTGGACATTTCTAAGCGCAAGAGCATTTTTTTACCGTGCTAAAAAATTGCAAAACCGTTATTGTTTTTGAATTCTGCGCAAAATTCTAAGAAAAATGATACCAAACAACAACTATCAACAAGCAATCACTGCCCTTTACAGTCATAATGAGTTCATTATCCTGTTATGAATAATACTATTAATTATGTACCATTAATTTAAAATGTTAATGTTTAAGTTTGCATGTTTGTAGTTACATTTTCTTACATAATTGTATGCTTAATCAGTTATGCTTATTTTTATTTATTATACAAATATTAATATCACCAATTATAATTGTAGGGTAGTCGCATTCTGTAATATATTCTCAAAATCATTTTAAAAATTATTATAGGTTTAATGTCATATTTATTATGAGGATAAATGTCATACAAGGAAAGGTTAAAGCTATTATTACTAAGATTAAGACTACTGGTAACATGAATAATTTCGGCTGTAGGAAGTAGGATTTACTGTTACTTATGTAGACCTATAATAGTCTGTATGTCTAATTTGTGTACATATTTAGTTATTTATATTTTACTGACGATTACCATGTATATTATTGTATGAATACGAATGAATAAAATTTGGATTTGAGTGTAACAGTATTTTATTTTTCCACATCAACATTAGTCGCTTGATCAGATTTTTATAGTATTGAAAACAGAGATTTGTCGCAATTATGTCGTGTTTAGACTTATTTTTCTTAAATTTTGTGGAGGTTACAAATATGGTAATTTCGTTTGGCATTAAAATCAAATTTAACAAGTTGTAATTATGTAGTGGACGGCACACTTTGCGAATCATACCTGTGGCGCGCGGGCCGGCTGTGAGTGTGCGTGCGTCAGTGAGGGCACCTCAGGCAGTCTGGCCGGTCCCAACCGCCACCGTTCATTTTACAGACTGTAAGTGCTGCATTTGGAGTTATCGCTTTTTTGGGGGCGTCAACTGCGGGCATATCTTATAAATCTTAGTACTCGTACAGCCACGTGTAAGCGCGAGTGCCCACTTACAAACCATTGTTTCTGAAGGCGCAGCGTCTCCTAACACATCGTTGTGAATTGTCATTGGCGCTAGACGTTTTTTAACAAGTAATTCGATACAGCACGATGTTTGGTTTCGTGAGTTTTTTAAAACACGCGAGACTCGTAAATTTCGGAAATTTAGCAAATAATTAAATTGGCAGATAGATTTGGAAATGAACAGGTGTTTATATGAAATATGAATGTTTCAATACATGAAACATTTTAGTTCTACCGCCTAACTATAGATGTCGTTCTGTGAACGTTTTGACTCTGATATCGTATGTGTACATAATAAATGTTTTTATTCATTTTAAAAAATTCATAATTTATGGACCTCGTAATCACTTGAAATATATTTTATAATCCGCTTGAAATGAATTTAGTCCTTGTCCGCTCGCATTATACAGTTTCCAAATGCATCAAACGAGCTTTAGCAAAATCGTTTTACCTCGCTCATGCTATTTCTATGTTTTTAGATGAGAGACTTTCTCACCGCGCAGCGAATCTATTAAATCTCTTTAAATCAGCGTTCAGCACGTTTGAGCAAAAACACACATAAACTGGTTGTCCTTGTTTTTACTGCAGAATCATGCTTTTGGCAGAACTCGTGCTTACTCCTCGTAATCAGAATCGTTTTGATTTGGGGTGCAAATTTGTAAATGTATTATAATCAGTATTTATACGCAGAGTACACGTACATATACACACGTGTCGTGTGTAGTTAGTCTTACGTATGTATACAGGTTTTTCGGATGTACAGTAACATTCGGAGTATTGAACTTCTAAGTTACGAACTCCTCATGTAATACATTTTTTTCTGTGCACCGAGTAATTTTAGCAAAAAAAAAATGCAATTATAATTATTATACGTAACAATATATATAATAGGGTTGCTACAGCTAGTGCCGTCTCCCTTCCTTCAACCTGTCTTTCCAATTCTCCCGATGTTCCCATTGTCCTTCCTCAAGTCCTACACGTTGCATAGATTCATCCACTTCGTCCCTCTAAGTTCTTCCCTTTTCTCCTTCCTAATGGACTCCATTCCGTCACTTTGTTGATCCACCTATTTTGGGCTCTCCGGACATGACCATACCACACCAATCTTTTTTCATCGATGTAGTCAATTACACTTCAAACGGATGTAGTCAATTCAATTACATTTCAAACGGATGTATTCAATTACATTTCAAACGGATGTAGTCAATTACATTTCAAACGGATGTAGTCAATTACATTTCAAACGGATGTAGTCAATTACATTTCAAACGGATGTAGTCAATTATACGTAACAAACGGGTGTAGTCAATTACACTTCAAACGGATGTAGTCAATTACATTCTAAACGGATGTAGTCAATTACATTTCAAACGGATGTAGTCAATTACATTCTAAACGGATGTAGTCAATTACATTTCAAACGGATGTAGTCAATTACACTTCAAACGGATGTAGTCAATTACATTCTAAACGGATGTAGTCAATTACACTTCAAACGGATGTAGTCAATTACACTTCAAACGGATGTAGTCAGTTACACTTCAAACGGATGTAGTCAATTACACTTCAAACGGATGTAGTCAATTACATTCTAAACGGATGTAGTCAATTACATTCTGAACGGATGTAGTCAATTACACTTCAAACGGATGTAGTCAATTACACTTCAAACGGATGTAGTCAATTACATTCTAAACGGATGTAGTCAATTACACTTCAAACGGATGTAGTCAATTACATTCTAAAAGGATGTAGTCAATTACACTTCAAACGGATGTAGTCAATTACATTTTAAACGCATGTAGTCAATTACACTTCAAACGGATGTAGTCAATTACATTCTAAACGGATGTAGTCAATTACACTTCAAACGGATGTAGTCAATTACACTTCAAACGGATGTAGTCAATTACACTTCAAACGGATGTAGTCAATTACATTCTAAACGTATGTAGTCAATTACACTTCAAACGGATGTAGTCAATTACATTCTGAACGGATGTAGTCAATTACACTTCAAACGGATGTAGTCAATTACATTCTAAACGGATGTAGTCAATTACACTTCAAACGGATGTAGTCAATTACACTCTAAACGGATGTAGTCAATTACACTTCAAACGGATGTAGTCAATTACATTCCAAACGGATGTAGTCAATTATACGTAACAAACTGAACTAAATCTTTTCAACGAGTAAATTGGGACGAATTTGTGGTCCCAATGCGGAGTAATGAGGGCAATCGCTATTTCTGTACATCGAAAATGTACAACCGCTGCCTCATTAAGACGGGGTTTTTCCCAAAGTAGTAGAAAAAACGGCTCAGGGTAGTCAGCAAAGGTAAGGGCGACCCGAATTCCTGGACGGCGTGCAGGAAATCGGGGAACATGAGAGACCATGTTGTCGCTGATAATAAATAAAGAAAAACAAAAGTCATGAAATATTCCAGAATTGTAAAACAGAGTGCTGATGTATTTCTAGACGGTAGGAAGTTTGTGAAAGTTGATACCTATTGTGGGACCTGCATTACACATCAGATGTACCAGCGATGTAAATAGTAGAATTGTACAAGCAAGAGGAACATATTTCAAGATGAGATCACTTCTGGACACCAGAAACATGTCCACGGAAAGGATGCCTAGTGATGAGGTTTCGAAGATAGTGAGTAAAAAAAGGACGCTGATTGGAATCATTGCGGTAAGAAGAATCAGTACCTATGGTTAGTCACCTAGTTTACCACCAACCGATTAACCTTGTGATCTCTGTCTCTACCCACCTCATACAATGTAATTTACGTGGGAGAAGGTATTGTTTCGTTAGCTCCGTAAAAACTCGGCGTATAAAAACGATCATCAGGTTCCTAAACTTTTGTACTGTGATGTTTAATAGAACATTATTGGTCAAATTATAACTGTAGACAAATGCATAACGTTTGCAACTAATTTGATTTAATTCTAGTATTAAAAAACAACAACAGATTTTCCTCCTGAATTGCCTGAACCGACCCCAGAAGAGTCGCTAATCCTAAATATAAATTTTTATTGCTAATGTGATCGCCTAGATTTAGGGGCTGTTCCCACAAATTGCCATCAAAATACTAAGACACGGTAATTTGAGAGTTTAATGTGAGGTTTGAGATTTTAGGAAAAACCCGCGTAGCATACACGCCGAGCAATTACTGTCTCCTCCCTCATTTAAACCCTTAAAAGTTCACCAATCAAAACAAATGTTATCAGTCGTCATACAATTATTCTAAATAGTTTACGACCCTGATCAAGGGGCGTAGTGGGAGCAGAAGGTCCAGATAAATATACATGAATGAGATAAAAGGATGACGATGTTACGTGGTGATTAAGAGACAGTTTTACCTAAGGGAATAAATTGCAATCCCACCAACATCTCTGGGTTGAAGTGAGACTTTACAAACACGTGACGAAGAAATATTAAATACAACACCTGAAACACCGACACAGGAAAGTATTACGTTACAGTTAAAACAGTGTAGAGAAAGATATTAGAGCGTATTATTGTTTTAAACAAAGTGTTCTTTTTGGCTTTTTACCAAACACTACTTCAGTATTGGCACAATGTAGGCTAATTAGTATTTGATGCGTTGCTAAACGTGTGTTGTATAATGACTTTCGTAACCAAGGCAACGGTGATGTTATTCATTCGCCGATTCGCCAATTTATTTTAAATTAATATTTATACAGTATGTTTAATTTGTGACCTTTGTGCTCGTAACTTCTCGTATTACCACAAACCGTGTTTATTATAATATCTCCTTATTATTTATTTATTTACGTCTGTTTTTCGACTTGGAAAACTTTCGAACGTCTTAACAGGCGAGGTGTTAACTTTCGTTTGAAGAATTATTAAACCAAAAAGATTCCCGAAACATTTAATTAGAGGAATACAGAGTGTGTAAAGGAATGTCAACATACCAGTAGATATTGGAGGAACGTTGACAGGAAATGTTGGAACAAATGAAGAGGTGTCTGTCTGATACACTTTTCAATACGCAGAATGGTACATAAGTCTTTTGGAACTAGTAATTATCAAAAAGATTATTGTCAAGCGACTTATGTCCTCCTCTCTATATGTGGATAGGGTGACGATGGGGTTTATACGACATATTTCACACTTTTAATAGTTTTTATGGCGCCCACAAATTTTAAATATTACAAAACTGAACACTATATTCAGTAACTGATTAAAGATCTCTTTAATTTGATACCCTATATAAGCTATAAGCTTATGCGAAATTTTCAAAATTTTGATCCCTCATATGTTTACTTCTCGCTTCCTTGGGAGGAGGTCAATATTAAAAAAAAGTAAAGCCTGGGGGGGGTTAAAGTATGGAGACACATGCAAAGTTTTACAAAAACAGTTGGTACATTAAAATTTTCATGAGACATCCTCAAACAGATAATCGAAACGGTCAAGTTGAAACTGAGAACTCACTTCTTTCGTCCAGTAACAAGACATTTAAACAGCTTAGCAGCTATAGATATTTACTGTTTCTAACTGTGATAACAATATGTTGTATAGAACTGAACGTTATAGGTTTTACAAGTATAGGAGGAACAACAATAAACAAAGCTCATAAAAACAAAATAAGAAAGACACGCATCTGAAGTTCTAAAAAAAAGAACAATGAATGTAAAACATAAGAAATAAAATTTCTCATAAGAGTAAAAGTACGTTACACAAGCTTTCAGATACAGGAAGGACGCAGATATATTTATTGTCGACGAGAAAGTTAAAGAAAACACAATAAAATGGAAAGAACTCCTTGATAGAATTGACAGGAATCGATTACTTCTTAGAGCACTGAATTATAGAATAGAGGTAGAAGAAATTGATTAGGCTGCTAAGGAGTCTATTACGATATAACCGTGCTGTAAGGGAATAAGGTGGATTATTACCACCATATTACCATAGCGAAGAAGAAGAAGGAAAAGAAGAAGAAGAAGAAGAAGAAGAAGAAGAAGAAGAAGAAGAAGAAGAAGGAGGAGGAGGAGGAGGAGGAAGAGGAGGAGAAGGAGATAGGAGAATAAGGAGGAGGAGAAGGAGAAGAAGAAGAAGAAGAATAAATGTACTGCAATGCGCATGATGTGCATGTAGTTTATATAATTTATGGAAAAGTTTCTACTATATCCGTGTTTGTATACGTTCGCCTTATAAAAATAGCACAATATATATTAATACAATCTAATTAAAATCCGTTGTAAATACCACTCTTTGCTCTTTACCTGGTACTAACTGCTCTTGAAGGTAAAAGGAGTTATTTAAAAATATCAATCTGTTAAATTTTAACGCAAATTGATAGTTCTTAGCAAACTGTTATTGAATACGTGGTGTTGCCCGTAATATCATTGTTATGTTTTAGCGTACATTCTATTCATTTATTAGTAGTATACGTAATAGGTTTCACTATAATTGAAATTACATTTCAATTAGTTAAATAAATTTTAACACATTTAATTTAGTGAAGCTACAATATCTACAAATAAAAGCTACAGTGGTTTTGAAAGCACGTAGATTTTGTTAGAGTTTGTTGTCCTTGAGGTGTCCGAGTATTATTAATAATATTTACACACTTTTCTGGTACGAAACACTAATATTTTAGCATTGTGAGCATTGTCAGAAACGAACTCTAGGAGCACTATCAGTTCCGGTGCTGGATGTAGCGCCGTTGTTTAAACTGGTTGACGGATAGTTGTGCGTGCGATGTGTAGTGTGTTCAACGAGTCTATGTGACTTAATATTTCTTTTATGAATTTGCTAACTGCTATAATTTTTTATTGTTCGACTAAGCTTTTCGTCATTACTGACATCTTCAGGTCTTAAACAACCTATGTGACTTAAGCTGTGTCTGTACGTTTAGAATGTTGTTTTTCATATTATGTTTATCTGAGTTTGTATAGTTCTAGTTCTAGTTGTTCAAGTGTATCTAGTGTTGTTCAAGTGTACCGTGGAGACCCTTTGTGTTTACGTGTAGGGTTGCCATTTGTTTGTGCTCGTGTGGTCTGTTTCAATGAGACGGTTTTGGAAAAGTGGATTCAGCGGTGGAGTATAGAGCCTTCATGTATTCATCGTAACTTTGTTTGAAAGTTCGTCCTGTCTGGCCTACGTACAGTTTATTGCATTCTGAGCAGTCCAGTTTTTTAAATTCCAGGTAAATCAAAATTTGTTTAGTTATTTGTACGAGTTTTTTTTTACAGATTATGTTTTGTTTTGTTTGGAGTTCTGTATGCCATGTTGTAACCCGCTTTTTAAAATTTACAGGCAATTTTTCCAATGCGAGTGTTAATATAGGTGTGGGTTAAAAATTTGTTTTCGTTTTCTGTTGTTTGTCTGAAGTTCTGGGTAGGAGTCACTCTATTAGCGTTGTCATATCCGTTGGCTTCAGCTAAGTATTTAATTGGGTTTAGTTCTTCTTGGTAGTCTTTGTACGCGAGTCGAAGTTTGTTTACCTTCGACAAATCTGAAAGCATAGATCTGATAGCATAGACTAATGTAGCATAGATCTGAAAGCTAACAGTTCCTGCAGAATGGGTTAATTCTCCCATGAGCAATCAAATATAGTACAAGATGGAAAAAGTAGGCCTATAGGATAGTAACAAGTTACCCTGTTGGTGGGGTGGTTACAGCTGTTACAACTAAAAACAGAATGTAATTGGTGATACTCTTAAATAGAGGGAGATAACTTTAAAATCTGACATTTGTGCATACTGTCTCCTTTGCTTGCTGCACACACACACATGCGCGCGCGCGCGCGTTCATAATACCGTTCTATAAGTGGTGCAGGATAAATTTCACTATATTTCAATATTACACTCCATGTAGTTTTTCTTTCCTCTCTAAGACTTTTGCAATTCGTTTAGCCCAGGTTTGTCCAGGTCCCCGCGTTGTATTATTCTTCTCAGTTTTTTATTCTTGTCACTAGTCGTGACTCTTCCATACTCTCCGAGCGTTCTCACGAACTCAATTGCTGCTGCCTTCTTTATATAAATTTCAGTACAGGTTGCACCCACGTAATTTTCATGTAATAGCTTTATCTTAACTAGTGTGATTTTTTCACATTCTTTGTCCCGTACAGACTGTATTTTTGCAACCAAACTTTGGTGGTACGTAATCACCATTTGTAGAGTTTTCATAAACTGCGAGGCACGTCCAGAAAGTAAGAATACAACACTTGTTAAAAATCGAAAAATGAATATATTTTAATGAAATTTACAGGGTATGTGCCAAAATATGTTATCATTTCTCCACATAATCGCCGTTGAGGTCAATGCACTTTTGAAGCCTGGGCACCAGCTTTTGTATACCCTCGTCGTACACCTTCCGCGCCACCTCCTTAAGCCACTTTTTCACAGTCTCCATGACCTCCTCATCGTCCGAAAATCGCTGTCCACCCAAGAACTCCTTCAATTTGGTGAAAAGATGGTAATCCGAGGGTGCCAGGTCCGGGGAGTAGGGTGGGTGAGTCACAATGTCCCATCCAAACGACACGAGCAGGTCCTCAGTGAGCCGGGCGGTATGGGGTCTGGCGTTGTCATGAAGGAGTGACACACCACGAGTTAGCATTCCCCTCCTTTTGTCTTTGATTTTTTGTTTCAACTTCTTTAGGGGCTCACAATATGCAGCAGTATTGATGGTGGTCCCTTTGGGCATGAAATCGACCAACAAGATCCCGTTCCGGTCCCAAAAGACGGATGCCATGATTTTCCTCTGTGAAGACTGAACTTTGAATTTTTTGGATGTTGGCGAATGGGTATGGCGCCACTGCAGAGACAGTCTTTTTGACTCAGGAGTATAGTGACACACCCACGTTTCGTCCCCAGTCACAATTGAGTCGAGAAAGGATTCACCCTGCGGTACGTGGAGCAAACGGGAGACGAACTGGTTGACGTGTTAAGCTGCTGCGACGACATTTCGTAACGGACTGAGGCGCTCGATGTCTCATTTTGACCGTTAAGAACCCGTCTACACGTCACGGGTGCCAACATTGAAAAAAAATTTCCCTATGTCCTACACAGCCCTTGTATTCTTACTTTATGGACGTGTTTCGTATTACCATAGTCAAAATATTAACTACACAACGGTTCGGCTAAATCGTTGAAAAATAAATTAATGTAGAAAAAATACCAAAACAGTACATAAGTGAAATAGAACTACTAAAACAAAAGAAAAACTACTTACATGAGGGACTAATGAGTACTACACAAGGGGTTAATAGAAAAGATCAACTAAGTCAAATATTTAGATATGTCACAATTTTTGACGATGAAGCAGGAAAGCCCACCTACTTAAATATTAATGAAAGCTTCGTTGGATTTAAAGAAGTGACCGATTAAACTAGCTTAGCCTTATAAGAAAATGTTTGAAACCGTCTTGAGGAGAATGTATTCTGTTTAAATTATATAATGTTAGTAGTTGTCTCAGTGTAACGAGGGGTTTGTATTTAAGAGAGACCAATTATTATATGAATTAAATAAAGGTAGGAGGGGCCGGCAGAGGAATCCTGCGGGGTGGACCAGAGAAAATAATTATAGCCTACTGGTGCAGGATCTTCACAGGTTACTCTTAGAATTTGTCTTTGTGTAGTAACTTACTTACTAACCTTTAAGTAATAAGTTAGAACGTAATAAGTTGTAATTGTATTGTCTTCAAAGCGGGGCGGTCCGCCTGTTATTATTGGAGAGCCACTCCAATCTCGCTCCGTCGAGCCGTTATGATTCCCATCCCTTTGTAATATATCGTAACTTTTCTTACTTTCAACAAGTTGCTTCTTCTGACTCTTATTTCTTTTATTTCTCAAGTATCTTCTTCGCTGAAATACGAGCAATTAGCCGCAGACGTGTAGCGGCAGAAGCTCCCAGACGAATTTTTCTTTCTTTTAAAAACAAATTTTCTTTGTTTTTGTTAGCATACGTCAATCTACAGCAGTGATAGCGAATTGTGTTTTGTACAACAAGGCACCTCCGTTCACAGACTGGAAAATGAAATATTTCTTTACTTTTGGTTGATCACGTTCCACCAGCTGTTGTTACTCCCCTGTGCCAGCGACCTGCTTGTTCACTATAGTCATTGGCATCAGTCAATACTGCTTCAGACAAACGGGTAACAGTCCGTAACATCTGATGTAACAGTGCGTTCTCAAGGGGAGCATATACCCTTTAACTTCAAAACTTTCCATTTTTTTAGTAACTAAAAATTCTCCTGCTAATTCTGTTTAAAAAATATATAACATTATATACCTTTATGGCAATTTACTTGGTGTAAAAAATTAATAATGACATGCCTGCACATCTTGGACACGCGCCTGGGTACCGACGAATTCATGCAGTATAACTTCGTACGTGCTTTATTGTTAGAAATAACTTTAGGCTCAAAAGCAAGTAATACAGATTTTAAGCATGAGCAGTCACTGCCAACAGCAATTATGGAGGTGATCAAGCCTGTTTTCACGGAGCTATCACGCCAAACTTGCTGAAACCCTTGCCTGCACAGAAAAGGCAAAACCCTAATGAGATCATAAACAGTGTTATTTGGAACAGAATGCCAAAATCTACTTTTGTGGAATGTCAGACATTACAACTAGGAGTTACAGATACAGTGATATGTTTTAATGATGGGTCAGTTACAAAATGTAATGTACTTGAGAGATTGGGCATAAAACCAGGAAAATTCATGGTTGTAGGACTCACGAAAATCGACAAAAATCGAATTGAAAAAGCAAACAAAGAAGTTGAGGGGGAAAACGAAAAGAAGAGGTTCAGAAGGAGGCTGTTAAAAAGAAAAAGAGAAGACAGTGATAGTGCTTATTATTGTCCTGGCGGCTTTTAGTTCAGTTTAAGTGTGAATCTAACTTCAAACTCAATTTCCCGAAAGTGCAGTTTTTTAAAATTCAGTTACCATTTTTGTTAAAACTAATAGGCCCACAAACTTTAAATTTGGCACAACTCTTCTTCATTACTTGGTAAGTAAACTGTACAACTTTTGTTTAAGTTAAGTATAACCTAAATATTTATACATTAATAAATAAAAAATAAATAACAAGTATATTAATAAATAATAAAAATTTATATAATAAATAAATATAAATTATTTTTGCTGAATGTGCATCATTTAAACCAGTTATATACTTATAATAAGTGTTTAAATTTCAAGTCAATCTGTCAAGTAGTTTTTGAAATAATAGTACCGAAGTCATGCGATGTTTGCTCATTTAAAATACATTGTGGCTCTGAAGGGTACATGCTCCCCTTAAAACTGTGAGACTGTCCCGACACTGTCTCTCTGCACCAGACTGCACCAACGGTGAGACGAGATTACGGTTGTAAGTCCACATTCCCGTTGTGTTGTCACGATTAGGATTCAACAACCGCAGCTTATCACATTCATTGAAACAGACCCGTCGTGTTGTCGTTATTCTGCTGTCGGTATAGGCGTCGTTTCAATGATGTGAAAAAACACGCCAACAATGTAACTGCGTTGGTGCAGATTGCAAATTAACTACGACTGATAACGCTTGTTTTAGTTGTCGAAGTTAAGGGTTTAAATGAGGGAGGAGACAATAAGCTACGCGTGTTTTCCCTAAAATCTCAAACCTCAAATGAAAATCCCAAAGTATTGTGTCTTAGTATTTAGTGATGCCAATTTGTGGGAAAACTCGCTAAATTTAGAAGATCACATAAGCAATACAAATTTATATTTACGATTAGCGACTATTCTGGGGTCAGTTCAGGCAATTCAGGGGGATCTTTTTTTTTTTTATATACTAGAGTCAAATAAAATTATTTACAAACATTATGCATTTGTCTACAGTCATAATTTGACCGATAATGTTGTACTAAACATCACAGTACACAAGTTTAGAAACCTGATGATCGTTTTTATACGCCGAGTTTTTACGGAGCTAACGAAACAATACCTTCTCCCACTTAAATTGCATTCTATGAGGTGGGTAGAGAGAGAGAGATGACACGGGTAATTGGATGGTGGTAAACTGGGTGACTAACCATACTGCTTCTCCTTTCCCAATGATTCCAATCAGCGTCCTTCTTTCACTCACTTTCTTCAAAACCTCATCATTAGCCATTCTTTCCGTGGACGTCAGAAGCGAGCTTATCTTGAAACGTGTTCCTCTTGCTTATGCAATTCTACTTTATACATCACTAGTACATCTGATGTGTAATGCAGGTCTCACAATATTTACAGGTTTCAACTTTCACTTCCGTGACCAATGTATACAATATATCCGGGTGGCCCATAAGTCAGTTGGCACCAGCAGTATGTAGACGCTCGATTGACTACCATAGTAGTTACTTGACTTGACTAGAGCAGTAGTTCCCATAACTCAGTTGAGATTTGAGGTTATGAGGTTAGGTTGATGTTGATGTGTATGCTGTTGTTAGCGCTTGTTTGTTGTTCGTGTTGTTTGCGAGACAGTGACTAGAAAACTATCTACAGAGCAGCGTGTTTTTGTGCTGCAGATGTGGTGGAAACGGGACCATAATTACAGTAATGTTATTGAGTTATTTGCGGAACGTTTTCTAAAAATCGCATCTCCATCTAGAGAAGGTATTCGTAAACTGAATAAGAGATTTGAACAGATGGAATGGTAGCGGAACTTCCTCGATCAGGTAGGCCAAAAATAGTTACAACAGAAGAGAATTTAAATATCGTTGCGCAATGTTTTGTGCAGTCACCAAAGAAATCAACACGAAAAGCGTCCAATGAGTATGGGATACCTCGAACAAACCTGCAAAGGATGCAGAAAACGTTGAAGTTGAGACCATATAAGCCCACTTTACTCCAAGGCCTAAATGAAGATGATCCTGATAGGCGTACAGAATTCTGCGAATGGTACGCAATACGACAAGAAGCCGATCCACAATTTTACAAAACCATTCTTTGGAGTGACGAGGCTACTTTTAAGCTGAATGGTACAGTGATTAGGCACAACTGTGTTTACTGGGATACTGTGAATCCACATGTGGTGACAGAGTTAGAGACAGAGTTAAACGCTCCGGAGGTTACTGTTTGGGCAGGGATCTTTGCCGGTGGGATCATCGGACCCTACTTTTTTAATGGTACAGTGAATGCTGAAAGTTACCTACAAATGCTTCACGAAGAGTTGATGGAACTAGAAAACAGTCCACTTTTTGAACACGTGCAGCCAATTCGAGAAAAGTTAATATGGCAACAAGATGGGGCACCCCCTCACTATGGACTGATTGTGAGAGACTTTTTGAATGCAACATTCGATGGATGGATTGGCAGACGGGGTCGTGTTGAATGGCCTCCACGTTCTCCCGATCTTACCCCGATGGACTTCTCGGTCTGGTCGGTCAGGGTATACTAAAAAATGCAGTGTACTCCGTGAAGATTCGTGATGTGGAACAATTGAAGGAACGCATTCAATCTGAATTTGAACACCTAGAGTCCCTGAATATTTCGGACATAATTTGTGCTTCAGTGCTTCTAAGATGTCAAATTTGCATAGAAAAGGATGGAGGCCACTTTGAGCATTTCTTGTAGGTCATGAAAACTATGTTAGTAACTATCTGTATGCGTTATCTGTATCTGTATCCCTGCTGCACCTCTACAATAAAAGTGCTATTTGCAGTTTTGCCAACTGACTTATGGGCCACTCTGTAATATTGTATATTGTGAATCCCTGGAAAAGATTTTGTATATGTGCGAAATAAATGATGATTTTATTAGCCTCTCAAGGAAGAGTTTCTGTGTCTCTATATTTTGTAATATATAAGAGTTATAATACAAATATGATTCCAACGTAAGTTGCACAACTGTACTCCTATGGTCCGTAATTCGCACGAACCAAAATATCATATTAGGAAATATCAATCACATAGTGTTGGTCTATATATTGAGATCCATAAATGTATATCAAATCATTAAGATGAATGCAGTTGTTAAAAAATTAATATTTTATTATTACATGCCAGAAATTTTGAAATGAAGTTTCTGGGTGGCATTTAGCAAATTTTACGGTGACGGAGTTGGCAACGCTGTTAGTGTTATTTTTACTTCCATGTTCCGTAAGGAAATGGAAGTATGGTGATCGTGTTCGAGATAACAAATCCTGAAAAAATCGTGTTTGAGATATGGGGTGATTCTGATTGTACTACTCTTAAAACATCTAGGAAAGTCATTTTCCGAAAAGTGTGTGTGTCTGTGTAGAATTTTTTCTATGGCGAACAATAACTGCCGCAAATTCAAACAGAATCAAATAATTTTTTGCATATGTACCTGAGCTGTAGAGGACTCAAGGCTTATTGATTTTGGTGAAGATCGGTTAAGGGGAAGGGGTAGTTTGCCTGCAACATTTTATGTTTTAACAAGAGTAAAGTACTTAATTTTGATAAATAAAGTATCCTGAAAAGAAGGTCATAATAATCCACCGTAGAAATGTAGATGAAATATCTATACATGAAAAGGGTAGTTGAAGGGGGAGGGGGTAATTTTCTATAAATAAAAATGATAGTTGGTGGAGGGAGGGGATAATTTTGTGTACGCGTACTACGTTATCGGCAACAAAGAAGTAGCTTGTTGTTAAAATTCGTTCCCGGGCTGTTTGGCCGTGATCCAATGTTTTCTGCATAAACTGGACGGTTCGGCAGTGCCATCGACTGCCATCATCAGTGAAAATCGAGTGCACTAACGTGAGGTGGTATACGTTAGTGACCACAGTACTGTGGTTAAGGCTGAAGAAAGAAGTAGTTTCTATGGAAATATTTCATTTCAAATCTTAGAACATGGAAGTCACGTATGGTTCTCCATATCGATATTTTTCTTTCTTTTTAGTTGGAAGAGAAAGCGCTACATCCATGTAGTGTTCCGTCTGAGCATTTTCCTCTCACTACGCTCCTCGATCAGGCGGTGAACCAGTTTGAATGCCGCAGCAGGTGACAAACCATATTGATTCTGCTTTCCACAATAGATCCAATTAGGAATCAATTTTTTCATCTATTATCTTTACAACCCCATCATTAGGTAGTTTTTCCGTCCATAATATTCCGTTCCTGCTCCAGCACCACGAATATAGCTACAACGTGGGCTCCTCTTCATTGTTCTTAAAGTCGGGTTCCCGAGCCATATGGGCATGGGCATGTACTCCAAATGAAACTCTTTATAAATTTCTGTTTCCAGGGACACGTTTCTGGACGCCAGAAGAGCTGTCTTGTGAACACACACGCGCGCGCGCACGCACAATTTTGTACTTTATATTTATGAAGATGACAGTAAAATGAGCTGTTGAGAAATTGTAATAATTAATAAAAAATATTTTATGGTTCAAAATATATAAAATGTTATATATACGACATTCGTCACATCCCGTATCTCAACCGCCAGTAATTTCTGTCTTCCCAGTTTGTTTCCTGCAAATTCCTGCTTATCATATCCTCCAATATATCCTGTCTCCAAGTTCATCGAGGTTGAGTGGTTGTATCCTACTAGGCCATCTCTCGTTGCTCATTCGCTGTATGTGTCCGTACCACATCAATCTACTTTGTTGGACTATCCCATTAATATTTTCTTTACCATTTGCTTGCTCCCTTATTACTTCATTTAGTACATGGTGCAGCGAGGATGTCTGACAATATCTCCTCAAATAATTCATTTTAACTTGTTGTCTTACTATATTCACTTAATTCCTTAAGTATTTCTGTTCGTAATTGTATTTATTTATTTTTTCAGTAGAATAACTGTTGTTTATTGCATATCTGCATATATAATCTTATCTGCTGTTGCCCTGGTTTTGTTGAGCGTTATGCGAATAATTAAGTGAACTATTATAATGATAATATACAGAAAGTAATGTAGGCCTACAGACTGGTGAAAGGAAACAGGAACCTTCGCACATAGCATAAAGATTATGACGTCAAAGTTAGTACGACACAATAAAAAGATAACACTTTGTAAAAGAATAATAAGAATATAAAACTTGAACAGTTTTAGAAAATGAAAAAGTTTAAATGCTTGAGGCTTTCAAAAGCAAAGTCCCACAAAAGTTATATGTCTCACTTAAAGTAAACCGTGTCTAGACAATGCGATTTTGAGCTGTGGCAGTGTTTTTTTCAATGATTAGAGCTTGGTGAATTAGATTGCGTTACAGAGTCGTAGACGGACAGGGAACGTAGAATGATGGAAGATGATGAGGTAATACCAAAGAGGGAGACAAAAGTATAATTTCTTGAATGAGGAATCCCGGAAGACCATGGAGAGCTGCGTGACAACATCAAAAATGATATAAATAATAAATGGCTAAGTAAAGGATTCATAAAATGGAAAGAGCATATGGTATAAGTAAAGATATTTACAATAAAAATTGTATATCTAAAAATGCGAAAATAAGGCATTACAGAACAGTAATGGGCCCAGAATACCTATATACAAGTGAATGTCTAGAATTGAATTATAATTTAGACAAACTAGAAATATCGCAAAGACGAATTATTAGGAAAATGCTAGGCCCATGAAAACTTCAGAAGGTTGGAAATTAAGAATACTGATGAAATATATCAAAGTATAGAAAATATAATAGAAACAGTGAGAAAAAGAAGACTATTATTTTTTGGACATTTATATAGAATGGACGACAATAGGTTAACAAAACAGATCTTCAAATATCTGTGGGGAAAGAAGTCAACATCATGTTGGATTAAAGAAGTCCAAAAGGATTTAGAAAAAAATAATATCAACACACAAGAAGCAATTGAAAGAGACGTTTTTCGGGCAAAAGTGTTAAAAATGGAAGGAGTCCAGGGTAGGAGAGAGAAAAACAGGCAGGTTCAAAGTGAACTGAAGACAGGAAGAAGAGACAGAGTGAAAAGATGAAAGAATATTGGAGAAAAAGAAAAGAACAAGGAATAAAGAATTGAAATTGGTATGTGGTCCTCAGATGGTCGATAAAAAAAAAAATTGGTAAGTGTCGCTGATTGGCAGCCAGTGTTACAGGATAGAGGGGTTTGGAGGCGGATGTTGAAGAACGTAGTGTACAGTGGAGGACTGTCGTGCGACAGGAAGAAGAAGAACATCGGTATACTCTTTATCGTAAATCGAAGGTGAGCGACATATTTTGTCGATTACTTCTGGATACATTTGTACTGTTATACGCGTAAACTTGAGGTTAGGGAAATTCTTGCCCCTGAAACTCAGATTTTAACAGCATACTAGTTACTACTTATCGTCAGGTAAGGTTAGGTTAGCTACAAAATTCGCATAGTACTACTTATCGTTCAAGTTGTACTGACTGCATGTAGTCAATACGCTGTGGTTACTACAATCTAGTTCATACTGTAAAATTTATTTAATTACAGCTTACTCTTCAGCCTCTTCGGCGGGATGGTAGAGGTGGAAGTCGGTGAAGGTGATCTGGATCCTCTCCTTTCCTCGACCCTGGAAGTCGTAGCGACAGTGACTCCTGGGCGGATACGGGTTCGGATAGGCCGGAGACGTGAAAGTGCCGTTCTTCACTGTGTCGCTGTCGACGGACAGGTCGCAGCTGGACGCTGTAAATTGGAAACCATTAAACTTCTACTCACACATTTACATGCAACTGTGCGCAAATATCCATACAGGGATCAAATTATACGGTCAGTAATCTCATTTTTAAATACAAAATTGTCCGGTTAACTTGGAAAGAAAGGATATTTAACTGAGAGTTGTAATGTGCGGACTGGTAAATACTTTCAAATATATGGGTTTCAGAATCTCATTGAGCCTCATTCACAGAAGACATAATAGTCAGGTAAAAATAGTTCTCATAAGAAGTTTGTAGTTATCAGCTTTTTAGAACTCTCCAACCTGAGGAAGGGTACAGGGTGTGTAAGACTCTAAAATAAGGATATACAAAATCAAAAGAAGTAGAAGGTTTATAAAGTTTTTATTACAAAAAGTAGAGCTGTATGATTCTAAATCGTGAGGTAACTGGAGAGATTGTAAACAATTAATAAAAGCTCTTTAGCAAATTATGTCAATACGTTTGTGGAAACAATTTAGAGAGTATATAGTCCCAGACCGGATGTGGCTATCTAGGTATAATGGGACAGAGATTAAGAGAAGAGTAATCACTTAAGTATGGAGGTAAGGAAAATGTTCAATGTTCGCAGAAACATTTGTGTGGAGTGTCTTAACTTATGGGTGTGAGGAGTGGACCCTTGGTAAAATAGAAAGGAGGAAGCTGGAAGCAATGGAAATGTGAGTCTGGAGGAGAACGACGAGGAGTTGGATGGATAAGAAAAGTATGAGCAAGTCCTCGCAGAAGTGAACGAGGATAGATCATTTTTAAAAATGATTGTCAATGTTTTTGAAGGAAAGGTGTTTTGGGCGAAAACCCAAGAGGATGACTAAGAGCAGCGTTCTTCAAAGACATGCAATTCCTATCGTACTGCGATTTAAAGACGACAATGATGGAGGGAGAGACGTGGCTGTCTTGACAAGGCATGGCCTTTAGATGATGATGATGATGATGATGATCTAGGTATAATAAAGAATTATCTGAACATTATGTAGAACCCCATCCCGTATCAAAATTTATCATATCACAAAGACTCCGCTTGGACGGTTCGTGTTGTCAGAATGGAGGAACAAAGACTGTCAAAGAGGGATATTCAATCCAAAATAGAGTGGTGTAGACCGGTTAGAAAGATTCAGAAGAAATGGTAGGTTGTAATTGCTAAGAATACGATCCTTGTAAAATTTCGCAATGGCAGGTACGGATATTCGGCTTTGGACAGACACCGTACTGACGAAGACATGGAATGAAGGAGGCTGAGGCCCGAATCTAGCAGAAGAAGTCAGAAGAAGAAGAAGAAGAAGAAAAAGAAGAAGAAGGAGGAGGAGAAGAAGAAGAAGAAGAAGAAGGAGAAGAGGAGGAGAAGAAGAAGAAGAAGAGGAAGAAGAAAAAGAAGGGGGAGGAGAAGGAGGAGAAGAGGAAGAAGAAGAAGAAGAAGTAGTAGAAAAATAAGAAGAAGTACGGTAGTAGAAGAAAAAGAAGAGGAAGACGGAAAAGGAGACGTTTACGAAACATAGTGCCGAAGGAGACTGGAGAAGACTTTGTGAGACATATAATAAGCGTGAACTGTAACTGCCGAGGTCACATCTATCACTAATTTCTGTATAACTGGTATTAAAAAACAAAACAGAAATGATAGGAGAAAGATAAAGTAAATTTTTTCTGGTAACTCTAGGATAACGATTAAAACTGTGATACGAATATTCGAATCGTATCTGTTGTTAAAATCTCTCTGGACACAAGGTTAATAAAAAGGACAGATATTTGAGCACAGTTTGTATTAATTAAAAGAAAGTCTCAAACATAATTTATTATGTGTTTTGGAAAGTGAAGTATAGTTCTAAAATTATGGTAATATTTATCTATAATCTACTTGTTTCTAAAAGTAATTTTGTACAAACCACTATGTTGTCTTGTAGTGGTTTGTACAAAATTACTAGTAGAAATATTTGAGACCACTAACACTCCAGTACAACAATAAATATAATCTACTTGTGTTCAACTAACTAAAAGTAATGTAGCTGGCACTCGCAACAAACTACATAGCTCAGTATGCACGTAAGCTAACTCAGTCTAGTTAATACGGTTGAGGTATCAAAGCTAAGTGAAAACTATTGCTATGAGGCTGTTCCACAGTCAGTCAGTCATGCATGTCGGTACTCCATCGCTCAGTTTTATAAATTACTCTACACGTCTGTATACCGTTACGTGAATGTGTGTATACAAAACTGTATTGGGTAGAAGTGAATTTTATAAAAGTCAATACAGTCATACAAAGCCAACAGTTCACAATTCAAAAATATTGAGTTTTCACACACCCTGTAGGCTATGCATACAATCGAAAGATATTCATATGATGGAGCTAAATATAAAACAGTCGTCACAAAAGTATGGTTGTATATTTGAGCAACAGAAATATATAAAAATATCTTTGAAAATGAATGATTCTGTGAAGAAGTTAGGACAAAGAAAACAGCATAATTATTATTAAATCCTTAAATTCGTAGTGACCGACAAACAATGAATTTTTCGGTGAAGGGTTTTTGAGGATCGGTCAAAAATATAACACAAAATTCAACTTATTTGTGTCGACAATGTTTATTGTCATCATCAGGACAATTGTTGCTGACGCCAAACACGCGTCAATGACAGTTGTGTGTTTGGCGTCAGCAACAATTATCCTGATGATGACAATAAACATTGTCGAAACGTTGACACAAATAAGTTAAAATTTGTGTTATAATTTTGACCGATCCTCACAAACCCTTCACCGAAAAAGATGTATAATTATTAATAAATTAAATTTTATGCGCGCGCGCGTGCATGTGTCTGTAGTAAAATGAATTAAAAAAATATCTAGCAGAATCCAACGGATATGACAGAACAATAATCAACAAACTCCTACACAAAACACAAAACAAACAACAGACAAAGACAGAAAACAACAAATTCATAACACTGACACACATCAACAAACAAACTGAAAAATAGCCCACAAATTAAAAAAAACCAGGATACAGAATCACTTACAAAACTACTAACAAAACAGAACACACACTATCAAAACCCACACACAAAGCACAAAACAAAGTCGATCCACCTGGTGTTTACAAACTAAATTGCTCAGATTGTAACAGATTTTACATAGGCCAGACAGGACGTAGCTTCAAACAAAGATACATTGAACACACAAGGGCACTCCACTCCACTACAGAATCCACCTTTGCAAACCACCTCATTGAAGCAAACCACACATACAAAAACTTCGACAATAACATGAACATTCTACACGCACACACAAAAGGCAAAAAACTAGACACTCTAGAACAATTGGAAATATACAAACACACGAAAACAAATAAAAACGACATCCTAAACGAACAGACAATTCAAATCACACGCATTATTCGAACATGTCACACCCCACACACACACACACACACACACACAACATCGATCTTTCGAAAATCGATTCCGTCGCCAACAACAAGACGGACAGTGCTACCAGCGGCAACCTCTGAAGAAGCTTTTTAAAAGTGAAAACCGGTTCAGGTTATAAGGTAAAACTTTTACGTTTTTACCCATAAAAAGTTTTGTGTTCCGAGTCGTAGTGAAATAATTATATTTAGTTAAGTAACGGACACGTCATGGACAACGAAATCCAAGAATAAAGATAATAGTTAACCAAATACAATACAAATCAAATTCAAATCAAGTATACATTTCTTTACGCTAGTTTCAGTTACAGCTATTAATATGTGTTTTGAAAACTGCTTACTTTTGACGTGGTAGACTCTCACGGTCGTCAATATCGTTGTTCCTTACAGGTTTGTTAGGCCGCGGTCTAATACTGTTTACAACAACAGGCATTTCGGCCCCACCATTGGAAGCCGTCTTCAGTGTAACGATTGAAAGTCACTAACTGGAAAGTTGTGCACCAATTCCCACAGTAAGACTGAAGACTGAAGAAGATGGCCTCCAACTGAATCAGTGGTTTTGAAAAGGGCATCAGTCACATTTTTTGAGAAAACGACATATTAGTTGTTTTGCATTCTATAAGCCTACATTTACCAATTCACATGAAAAGGGGCACCAGTCCAGTGCTCAGTACGGCTACACTATGCCATTCAATATTGTGTTTGTTTTGAAAGGGGCATCAGTCCTGGACTCATTACCTTTTCAAAAGAACTACGGTGGCGCTGCTGGGCGGTCATATTGTTAAATATTCACAATCCCACAATCCTGCACGGTAATGTTATTATTTGTTGTTGATGATGCGCACGTCGTTGACTTCAAGAACGTACGTGATGACGGACTTGAAAAATCGTATCACATTTGGAATATTGCGGCAAAATGAAAATCAACATTCAGTAATCAGCTGATATAATATATAGAGCGGAATGTGAACATAAGCACTCTGTAACAAAATCAGTTCTCGGGATACTTTGGACAACGACGTTACGTATCACGTTCATTAATCAACGTCTACGAATTCGTTTTTGTAAATAGTGGCCGTTCTACGATATTGTGACCGCAAGTGTGCTGTATATGACCTGACGATGATCTGTGACCGAAATCGACAGTTTTTTAAGAACGTGAGTAATAAAAATTTTTATTGCAAATCGTATTTATGGTGCCTTTAGGCTATGAACAATAAATACAATACAATAGAAAATTGAAATTATAGGTACCATTAGTAAACAATAAGTGTGTGTATATTAAATACATCACATTATCATTAGTTACAAACTGTCCCATAATTTAACCCGTTTGTTTGGCGACCTTTTAATGCGGAGATGTCACCCACGAATTTATTCAGTCTGTAACGCCTTTGTCCCTGGCAACCACGGTGCACGCTCTCGTATTCTGCGTTTGTGTGTGTATGTGTATGCGGTTGGTTACCTCTCAAAGTAATTTTTAGGTTGAGTCTGTTTCTTTAAGTGTCTTGCAGAACGATGTCGATTTTCATGAAGTAATGTTATTTTATACGTAAGGAAGAGGCAGAAAACTCTCTCTCTCTCTCTCTCTCTCTCTCTCTCTCTCTCTCTCTCTCTCTACAGGTTGTAACCCCCGGTTGTATATTGGAGGCTTTGTGACAGATTACACATGTTTAAAACAAACAACTAACACACTTTTAAACATTAACTCGGCCACATACCAGATGACGAGTTGTTCGCAGTTTGAAGACTGGATATTTCGGTGCCAGTTACGAAATCTAATATAATTTATTTGTGAATACGCAATATGAATTTTGGATTGTACGCATATGCAATCAAGAGACAACCCTATAATCTTCAAGGATATCTTATTCACTGTGTGCAGCACTGTTGCGTGTGTATGTGTGTGCGTATTGGGCGTGTGCTCGCTTTTACACGTGTTTAAAATTTATTTATTATACAGACTTGGTCATAAGTCGCTTAATACCAGACATTATCCTCAGTTTACAAGTGACAGTGAGTGAGATTAACTTACACGACAAAATGTTTTTTAAGATTTGGTCATAACCTACACACTATTTGAAAACGTCTTGTGTCGAAGTTTCGACAGATTTATTGTCATAATACGCCTTGCATACGGGTAATAGAAAAACACTTAATATTCTTAAATAATGAGTAGTTTGGCGTGACTTTGTGACTGTACGTATGCTTTCTAAAGGATAATAATAACTATAACACATACATTGTTATTCTTACGTAAATAAAATAAAGGTACAATTAACTATAATGTTCATACAGATTAACACTCATTTCCTCCTCCTCCTCCTCCTCCTCCTCCGATAGCTCTACGACCCGAAGTTGAGCCTTGGCCTCCTCTTTCCTGACCCTCCACCACCTCCTATCGTTAGTAGAGAGGGATTTCCATCATCGCACTACCAACATCTCTCTTGCATCCACAGCGACAGCCTCTTCCCATCTTTTCCTTGGAGGGTCTTTGGGTTTTTGCAACCCATACTCTCCATAAGGACTCTTTTAGGTGTTCGTTTGTCGTCCATTCTTACGACATGGCCAGGCCATTGCAGCCTCCTCAGTCTTGCGTACACCTCTACCGTTGGTTTTTTTTTTGAAGTATCAATATATATGTCATCATTCTGCCGTATCCTCCATTCCCCATTTCTATATATGGGGCCCAGGATCCGTCTCAGGAGCTTCCTTTCACATATCTCCAGGACTTCAATTGCTCTTTGTGTTAATATCCGCGATTGACTGTCATACCACAGGGTGGGTCGTATGATAGTTTTGTATATGCGCATTCTTGTCTGCCTATGAATAACTCTTTACTTAAAGGTTAAAGGTTCAACATATGATAAAATATGACAACCGTTTCTTCGTATAGTGTCAACTTGTTTACGAGTTTAAAAAATAATTTTCAAATGTACTCATGAAAAAAGTACATTATGTACTACAACGATGCTGAAAAAAGGGACCAGTGAAATATACATAAGAAATTAACATAAAAAAATATTTGCATGACATCCTTATGGTACAGTAAACGATCCTAATATGTGTGTGTAGATATAGGCCTATAGCATTTAATGTATAGCAATATATATAGCAGATATAACAAATATATAGCAATTTGCTAATGCAATTATTACTCTCCGAAGCGTAAGACAATAACTTACGACTCAGAAGTAAAGGCTATAATAATTTATTTTCATTTCCAAAACACCTGTAAAATAACAATAAAAGAATAAAAGAATTGTATGTGTACGTATAGAGCGGGTATAAGAAATGATTTAGCGGTAAGACGGGTGCGCGACAAGTGCGATGAATAAAAGATAATTTAATTACTTTGCAAGGGCGTCGCGTCACGGCCGCGTGTTTCTGTCTTTACAATATTTCGCCGAATGAATAAAACATCTTATCGTAGAGACTGGTGCAATGCAGGCTGCTGGAACTATAAATTCCTTGATTGCGCGCTATGAGTACTGTAGAGGGGTAGGCTGAATTATGGGGTACTCCCCTGGTTGGTGCCAGAAAACGTAAGTCACCGGGTACAAACAACAGCGTCACCTCAATTATCAGTGTTTCTACGATACATGAGCGCACAGTGAAAACTTTAATAAATAAACAAATACAAAAATATCTAGTATTATTACGTACTGTAATATTAGATAAAGTTTAATTTACAGGAAAATCACAAAATCTTGATTATTCTACTATTCTTTAGTGATATAACAGTTGTAGAGAACACATTCATACAAGAAACACTAAAAATTTTAAACATTCTGATTCGGATTATAATTTCTTTTAGTCAGACACACCGCTGGATTTTCACAACTTTTTCAAAATTTTGTTCTCTTTTTTGGCCCCTGGGTAGCACTTTCAGACGTTAGTTAAAAGTATCTATAATTTGATACCCTACATGAGTTTTGTTGTGATTTTATCAAAATTTTCACCCATTTTTTATGCCTTATGTATAAAAATTTTGATATTTTCAAAAATCAACATTATATTCAGATTGTGGTAAAAATTCCCATTAATTCGATACCATACATAAGCTTTTAGAGTTTTTAGAATTTTGACCCTCTCAAATTTTAACATAATAATGTTTTTAGGCTGGTCATTGCACAAAATGCGTGATGCAAAATGTGTAACGTCATCGAAAAATGTAACGCTCCAGGTGATGTTAACACTATATTTTTTCCACACTTTCGATTCCCCACAGTCTAGAAATCTTCGGTCTGTGTCGTTTTAACATGATAATGTTGTTATATAGTAAATATCAACATAGAACATCTCTGAACAGGAGAGTCTGCAGTTTATGCACATTATACGTTTCAAAAGCCTAAAAACATTATCATGCTTCGATGTTTCGGTTTCGTCGAAATTCTTTACTATCATGAAATTTTCTTTAATATATCATTTTAGAATATACAAAGTAATGAAATTTGAGACAGATTGTTAATGGTTTAATAATTTCACTAATTCGTCACCCCTTCGGTCCCGTAGGTGACGAATTAGTGAGGTTCTACTGTAGTTCATTTTTATTTGCCTCACGCCCCCCTATTTTTGTCGGGAACAATCTCAAAAACGATAGGGTTTTGTAGGGTAAAACTCTGGACTCAACATGTCAAAAATTATGAAAATCAATTGTTATCAAATTGAAAATCAAAAGTTATCGTGACAGATGTCCTAACACGGATGTGTGTGTCTGTGTGTATATACAGGTGTAGATGGTCTATTTGTAGGTGTGTGTAGATGTACTGTATGTACAGGTAGATATGTGATAGATAGACAGAGAGGCAAATGACAAACGGTTAAGTTAAAACTGAGAACTCGTTGCACTCGTTCAATATCTGTATAGAAATGAATATTCAAACAGTTGTTACCGTTCTTTCCTATATATGCAAATTTTCTATTTCTACACAAATATACAAGCAAATTTTTTTTCCGAACTTGGAACATGTTTCAAACTTGAAGCTGTATGCTTACCGTCAACCATGTTGGTTTTCCGTTCGGTGAAGTATCTGTGTGTTAGTTGGTTGCTGCTGATGGCTCTTGTTGATTTAGGCTTATTGGTGTTATTGAGACTCGATATGGAGTAAACATTTTTAACATGATAATGTTTTTAGGCTGGGGGTCATTCCACAAAAATCGTCTTCGAAAAACGTAACGCTTCCACACTTTCGATTCCCCACAGTCTAGAAATTTGATATGTAAACGTATCAAGACAGAAATAATCGCTGCTAACATTGAGTTTAGCAAACGTTTTATGAGAATAAATTTGGTTTTACATGCTCTGTTTGTGATCGTCTGTGGTTTGGAAATGATTTACGTAATCCACCAAACGTAATCCACATTATACGTTTCAAAAGCCTAAAAACATTATCATGCTTCGATGTTTCGGTTTCGTCGAAATTCTTTGAATGCTTAGGTGCATAAATAGAGAGAGAGAGAGAGAGAGAGAGAGAGTGAGGGAGTTTTTTTCTTTGAATATTTCCAGTGTTTAGTGTTTTAAAATTGTGCCATGTTATACTGATTTATAAATGTTTTTCTTTTTAATGAATTAAAGTGATCAATGTATCGCTGTTTCAATTGTTTTCTGGTGTCTGGCCTAAGTAAAAATTGCTGCAGTTTTAAATTCGACTATGTAGATTCCATTGTTTAGTGCATCATTCTTGTTGAATGAGCTATTTAGTATTTGTCCTATATATTTATTCTTTTTTTAATTTGTATACTACTTCCATACCTGTATTTTTAGTTTTGTAAGTTTCGTCATGGAATTGTTTGTGTAAGTGAATACAACTCATTTATTTTTTATTTTATTTTACTTTTTACACGAACAGGCCAGCCGTGGATCACGCGAATATCATTTCCCTGTCTTCTCCTGCCAGAAGGCCCTCACTCGCACACTATGCGCCGTCTTCCTTTCCACTGTCCACCCCTTTCTCGTCTTCTTCTCACGCGGAGAACCTCAAAATTTTGAATTTTGTTTCTGTATGTATTTCTATCCACACAGTCGTTCAAAGAGATACCCATTATCCATCATTTCCTCCTTGAGTTGTCTGGTGTATCCGTTCAGACTGGAAAGTTGCCAAATATAGTTGAAAATTTGTTAGTTTTATCTGGACCGATCCATCCGAAACATATGTCCAAGGAATCTTAGTCTTTTCCTTCGGAAAACAGTTTCCAGATCTTCCAGATCCTTGTACAGGTCTTCTTTGGGTCTATACCTGTACTCATCTTCGGTTTCCGTGGGCCCGAAGAATTCTTCGTTAAATTTTAAGAAGAGGTTCCAAATTTTGAAAGCACATTGTTTCCACTCCATACATGATCACCGGCCTGATCACAGTGCTATAATAGACTTTCTCACTTCTGGAAAGGTTTCTCTTTCCGTACAGTTCCCGGGTTAGAGTAAAGGTCTTTGTTAATTTGAGTTTCCTTATGTTAAAGGAATCTTTGTCTGAGGCGTTTCGGGATATGTTTTTCACAAGAGATTTAAAATTGTTATTATATTATATTTCTCTATACGTAGTGTCCAGGGACTTTTCTGGAATAAATAGGGTGGTCATAATATAGAGCCCATTTATTAGTATTACTATTACTACTATTATTATTATTATTACTATTATTATTATTTGTTTATGTTATATTCATTCGGAAATTTGTTTTACGCGTACATACAAATCGCAATAACACTAACAAGCCGAAATGAAAAGAAAGGGCCCGGGGCGAACCTAGGATTTCATTTCGCGGGTGGATTTTTCAACCACATATCGTTTTCTTAAACCATTGTTTTCCTTAAAAGATAAGCTAAATTTAGTGGTTAAGTCTAGTTGTTACTAAACTTGTACTGCAACCGCTAAAACGCAATTATACTGTCCATAAGGGGTTTCAAGCCTCTCGGCTCATTTCGTTGTGTTCCATCTGAAGATGAGCCAAGAGGCTTGTAACCGCTTATGGACAGTATAATTGCGTGTTAGTTATTGTTCTTATCATGTTATAATTAAAATCGTACCAAAAATTAAAAGTAATAGGCAGATAATGGCTGTAATTCACTCATTTCATAAAAATAAAAACATTCATCAGATAAGCTTCCAGTTTGTCTTGCGATCCTAATAATACCTTTATGTGGAATATAAATACTTTAAAGAGAACGTTAAAATTAAGAAAGTGAGGGTTACCAGCATGTATATAATTGCTGTGGATATAAATATGTCCAACAGGGTTGTGGATATGAATTTTACAGCATTTAAAATAATGTGAAATAATTTTGTTAAAATATATAATCTTATTGTCAGTCTTCTTCAATTAGTTACGTTAAAAAAGAACGCAACCAGTTTAAAATTTCAAAACCAATAGCAGCAGCCACCTAACACGCGGATACTTCACCAGACGGAAAACCAAGAAGGCGCACTGCTTGCTGTTTGAAAAATGTTTCAAATAAGGAAAAACATCGCAGTTTGTATATTAGAGTAGTGTTATATAAATGTATATGTACAGGCATACACTCTGATACTAGCTTAACAACCCCTAGAAGGAAACTGTAAGTGTCCTATTGATAATAAATATTATCAATTACAGATCCAGAATAATACAACGTGTGATATGATTCTGTTTACGTTCATTAAAAATATCTATTTATTATAATAAAGTGTACATATAAATACTAAATAAAGTCGAGTGAAACTGTATCGTTCAAGAGTTATCGTGAGGATACGCTAAAGAGACAGGTTAAACAGAAGGGGTGAAAACGTATCTTCAGGATGTGGCAACTGTGAATACAAGTTAAATGTTTTGGGTAAATTAATAACGGTGGTTGAAATTATTAGTCGTATAATGTTAGGATGGTTCGTACTTGGAGACGTGAGAAATGTTGTAAAGAATGAATAAAATTTAACAATCTGAAACAACTCCAAAAGTACAAAAAAACATAATGGAAATATCGATATGGAGAACCACACGTTACTTCCATGTTCTAAGATTTATATTTAAAATCATTTACTTGAATTCGGTTCGATAATTCCTAACGAGTTAGGTGTGTTCCTTGTAAATAGAGTTTTATGTTTGACAAATTGAAATGAAATATTTCCATAGAAACTACTTCTTTGTTGCCGATAACGTGGTGTACATAAAAAGTTATCCCCTCTTTTCAATTATCATTTTCATTTATAGAAAGTTACCTCTTCCTCCTTCAACTACCCTTTTCATTTATAGATATTTCATGTACCTTTCTACAGTGGATTATTATGACCTATTTTTCAGGATACTTTATTTATAGTTGTCTTGTTTGTTCATCATCTTCTTTCACAGCACTACACTTAATATAATATTGAAACTTTCTCTTGTGAAAACTTACTTGTCTTTTTCGTCGAACGCGTTTCGGCGTCGTATTCGCCTTCGTCAGCTTAGGAACAGACTGCCAGTACTTAGTAAAGGTTGTTGCTTGGAAGGTATAGTGGGGGTGGTGTGTAGAGGAAGGGCATTGGCGCGGGGATCCAAATTATTGTTTGTTTTTTGTATGATTGTGTCGAAAAGTGTATGTGATTTATATTGTAACTGGTCGTTTAGTATGTGGTTTGGTTGTGTTTTGTGGTGTTTGTATATTTCATACTGTTCAGCTGTGTTGAGTTTTCGACCTTTGGGTAAGAGGTGTAATATTTCAAGATTAGTATCTATGTTGGTGTAGCTATGGTTATGTGTGTGTATGTGTGTGGCAAACGCAGAATGTATATTGTTGTTGGAGAGGGCCTTTAAGTGTTCAGAGTAACGGGATGAAAAGGATCTCCCGTCTGGCCTATGTAGAAACTATTGCAGTTGTTACAATTTAATTTGTATACACCTGTTCTATTGTATTTGTCTATGTCCGTGTTTGTATCGTTGATGTGTTTTTTGATGGTATTGTTAGTTCTGAATGCTATTTTGTACTTGTGTTTTCTGAATGTGTTGGCAAGTTTGTGTGTGTTGGAGTTTTGGTATGTGAGTGTGATGTATTTATTGTGTTGTGTGTTGTTGGTATTTTGTGTTTTGTTATTTTTGTTTTTGATGCGTTTGTGTAGTTTGTTTATTAAATTGGGGTTGTAACCGTTTTTCATTGCTATGTATTTGATTGTGTTGAGTTCGTCAGTATAATCTTGTTAACTTAAGGGTATTTTAGTTAGTCTATGGAGCATATGGTTGAAGGGCGCATGTTTATGTTGTGTTGGGTGGTTTGATGTGTTGTGTATAACCATGTCAGTTGTGGTGGGTTTTCTGTGTATTTTGTACGTGTGTGTATTGTTAGTTTTGTTAATTGTTAGGTCTAGAAAATTTATACTATTGTTTTGTTCAATTTCCAGTGTAAATTTTAATTTGTGGTGTATTGTGTTTATGTATTTGTGGAAGTATACTTTATTTATCAAAACTAAGTACTTTACTCTTTTTAAAACGTAAAACGTTGCAGGTAAACTAACACTTCCGCTCAACTGGTTTTCACCAAAAACTATAGGCCTTGAGTCCTCTAAAACTCGAGCACATATGCAAAAAATATATTTGATTCAGTTTGAATTCGCGGCAGTTATCGTTCGCCATGGAAAACATTCTATACAGAACGCACAGACATACAGACAGACACGCAGTCAGACACACAGACATACACACAAAAACACTTTTTGGAAATGACTTTCCTTCATGTCCTTCATATTTTGAGGGTAGTACAATCAGAACCAGCCCTTATTTCAAACACGATTTTTTTCACGATTAATGGTTATATTTATAGGAGTTTTGTAAATTTATTTAGAACAGGCCTACAGAAGGATTGTTACACGTATTAAAAAAAAAAAAAAGATAACAAGATATTTGCAGATTAGATAACAAAGTCATTGCAGAGCATGTTAACAAAGTCTTAAATAATGTCATCTCCTAGAGTTTAGAAAAAATTTAAAGAATCTAAGTAATATTTACGCACTGATATATATATTTGTTAATTTCATCAACATAATTATCATCATCAACATAATAGGATAAATATTGTGTAAATCATATTATTACATTGGAAAAATAATTTGTTATATGTAATTTGTTGTATATTGTTTTTATATGCAAGTTATGTATATTGAAAATAATGCAGCGTGTGATATATGATTGTGTTTATGTTCATTGTAAATATCGATTCCTTATAATAAAATACATAGAAACACTGGTATTCCCTCGTCTCATTTAATTAACCGTTCACTCTTATTTGAATCTTAATTCTTTATAGCCAAATCTCTCTTACTCCAAATACATACGAGCAACCTTTTAGACGTTGAATCGGTTCACTCGTTCTTCACTTTTGTATCATGACAAGTTCACTTTTTTTACTTCAGTTTGTCTTCTTACCACGTAATCGATCAGAATGATATTTTTCCGCTTATCAGATAGGCAATAGGCGTGGCATGTACTCATAGGATCTGGAAGCGGTGTTTCAGGCACCATCTCTTCGCCTTACCTCGAAATCGTCTTGCTGCCTCGGTGCGGTGTAAGTAGAGGTGTCATTTTAATGTAAAATGACAGTTACAAATTGTTGTGCGCGGATACGTTTATTTAGCGGACTTGTATGGTTTGTATCGACACAGTGTTAATTATATGATATTTATTTGTTATTATTATTTGAGTAAAATCTGCAAGGATTTCGAAGTACAGATCTCCACATTGAAGACCAAGGAAATGGCTTTTCATAGTGTTTTCATACTGTTCTGGAGCATGTAAGGCCCATAAGGCCTTATGGGCTATAAGGCTTCATGCGTTACAAACAATGATGCGGTGAAGAAGCTGCACAGTTCAACCATACGTGTGAGACCATCAGGAGAACTCTAAAATCAACGAAGAAACAAACACGCCTGAAGTTTTACAAGGTGAACTTCCCAAACTTCTCTACGGGTCTGAAAAATTGGACTTTAACGAAGTCCCAGGCTAGTCGTTTTCAAACGACCGAAATGAGATTTCTCAAGCACGTGGCAAGGTATCCTCTTCGAAAAAGAAATGTCGATGTAAGATTGAAGCTGGAAATTATGAGTATATACTTGATAGAATTGCCCAAAATAGGCTAAAATGTTTGGAGCACCTTTACCGAATGGATGACTACCGCATCCCCAAAAAATTATGGAATTACAAGGACGGAGAAGTGTGGGACGTCTCGAAGAAGCGTTGGACAAAACCAGCTCTAGTCTGTCTCCTTGCGACCGGAACAAACCATTTCTGATTTAATCCTTGTTGAAGATGATGACGACGATTTGTTATCAGATTACATCAGGGAGTATTGAACAATCGTTAACCTGAAGGATTATTGTATACAAGTGACTTGGTTTATTGAAACTGGTATTAAAGATTTTAGTAAAAAAGTTTCCTGTGTTCAGTTATTTTATTTCACAGTCAACGATGCGTGAGACCGTCATAAATTTATAACCTATAAGCAAAAACGGCTGTGGGGGGGGGGGCAAGTCAAGTCCACGTCCCCGTCGTGCCCCCTGGGACCTTCTGTAGCCACGCTGTAGCTACAGATGCTAACGGACCTCTGTGAAGACCAACGGACTGATGGTGGAAGAAATCTCAATGATCCAACATCAGGACGTGCGGAAGAGGCTTAGAGGAGCAGACCTCTTCAAAAACCTGGGTTCATCTGGCTCCGGATGATAGCATAGCATCCAGTAAAGGCCCCTGCCTAGGGTTACAGGTGAAACCCGGTCAACGGCCTCAAAGGCGGATGAGGCATCTCAGTTCCCAACGGCAGTGAGAGCGGAAGAACCTAGTGGAGTAAACCACGAAAAACAATCATTTCGGACTAACAATCCGATCTTATCTCGGCATTTAATTCTTACTTTTCCACTCTATACAATTTCAATTGGAGTATGGAAAGTCCGTTAAATACTATCTGAACATCTGACGCCTGCAGTAACACAAGTTAATACTCGTATTTTAGAGGACATAGCCAGTAGAACAGGCTTAAAAATTCTGCAGAAAAAACAAATTTATCACGAACATTAAAACAGATATTGGTCGAATAGAGAGGGTTAGAAAATTTTAGTATCTAGCGAAAATAATTTAAAAGAATGGTTTAGAGAAAACTTCTATATAAGAAAGGATTCATAAAATGGAAAGAGGATTTTAATGGTATTTACAATAAAAAGAGCATATCTAAGAATGTGGAAATAAGGCATTAGAGTACAGTAATGAGGCCAGAATGCCTATATGCAAGTGAATGTCTATCATTGAATTATAATTTAGACAAACTAGAAATATTGGAAAGATGAATTTTTAGAAAAGTATTAGGCCATCGAAAAACTTCAGAAGGTTGGAAATTAAGAAGTAATGATGAAATATATCAAAGTACCGTATATAAAATACAGTGGAACTTGGTTATTACGGCCTCGGCTGTTACGTCAACTCGGGTGTAGCGTTATTTTGTCATAAGTCCGGTCAAACTGATATCTTTAACATTATAAAAATTCCCGGTTTTAACGTCACTAAATATTGTACTACTCTGTTATAGCGTCAAAAATTTCTCAGATATTTTACTCTAAATTTCATATAAACGTATATATGTGCGCGCGCGCTACGCCCATGGCTACAGACGTACATTGTATGCAAGCGATAAGCAAAACAGAGACGATAGCAAAATGCTTTAGTAAAGCACAACTTGTACATGAAAATTTACCCAATGATGACGAAGACGACGACTTGCCGCTCTCGGAGTGGATTAAGAAATTCGACGTAAATGAATTTGGAAATGAACTTGATTCCTATGCATCAATGAATGACCAAGTAGAAACATTCCAAATGTTGAGTGACGCAGAAATTATCGCGGAAGTAAAAAACATAGAAGCAGAAGATAGTGTTGAAGAAGATGCTGAGCAAGAGGAGGATGCCGTCATCGTTTATCCGACAGTACAGGAAGCAATGAGAGCCCCCGAAACTCTTTCACGATTTTACTGCTTTAGAGAGACGTCTGACGACACGTTCAATGCAGCGCAGCATCTCCACAGCACAACAGAAAGAATTTATTTTTCAGAAAGGAGCGTTCAAAAGAAAATTACGGATTACTTTCGACAGTAAGCCTAAATGTAAGTTACATGTACTTTCTTTTTGATCTTTTAAAATATTCTTCATGCTGTTTGTATAAATGAAATGCAGTTTGTAAACTTTAGAATAAATATCACGAATAATGTTAATAATGCAAAGATCTTTTTTTTATTTCTCCTTCCTTACTAGTGATTAAAAAATGTCTTTTATAACGACTCTTTTATAACGTCACTCGGACATAACGTCATTATTTTTTTGGTCCCTTCAATGACGTTATAACCAAGTTCCACTGTATAACAGAAACAGTGAGAAAATGAAGACTAGTATTTTTTGGACATTTATATAGAATGGACGACAATAGGTTAACAAAACAGATCTTCAAATATCTGTGGGGGAAGACGTCAACATCAAGTTGGATTAAAGAAGTCAAAAAGGATTTAGAAAAAAATAATATAAACGCAGAAGAAGCAATTGAAGGAGAAGTTTTTCGGGCAAAAGTGTTAAAAATGGAAGCAATTCAGGACAGGAGAGAGAAAAATGCAGGTTCAAAGTTGACTGAAGACAGGAAGAAGAGACATAGTGAAAAGATGAAAGAATATTTGAGAAAAAGAAAAGAACAAGGAATAAAGAATTGAAATTGGCATGTGATCGTCAGATGGACAAAACAAAAAATAAATAAATAAATAATTATAATTAAGCCATATATAACTACAAAGTGACAAAATTTATGATCCTCATGTAGATCCTCATTAGAGATTAAAACACTAATAGCGGGAACTCAAGATTGCTGTATCATTGAAACAAAAGAAATTGTAAAGTCTGGACGGAATCATAAATGCGAAGACACTGGTAAAAGTGGAGGAGGGGGAATTACCTCTTATGAAGGATGTACAAAAATACATTAGTATTAGACAATGGCTTGTTCCTGACAAATAAAAGAACAAGGAGTAAAGAATTGAAATTGGCATGTGGTTGTCAGATGGCCGATACAAATAGAAAAAAAAATTATTTTTCAATTAATCTGTTTTGCGTGTGATCACATGTAACGACAAAATGTTTGGCATTTACTTCAGGACCGCCACCGGATCACAGCACTAGGATCGTTTATTTCATTATAGTATATCATGTTACATCAGCGTTAACTTCAGGTCCGCCACCAGAGAGCAGCACCAAACAAGATTTGGTGATTACACAATCAACTCAAAACGCTTAAAAAAAAATTCAAGTTTCAAAGGAACTTAGCGTGGAGGGTTTACTTCAGCATCAAAATAACATTTCTTTTGTGCAACGTATAATAACAGTACAATACATTACCGGTGTACTATATGTAACATTTATAATTATAACATGTGTTGTGAGAAGAAAGCGGCTTAGCAAAAAAATTAGGTAGATTTTAAAGAGACTAGTTTTTTTTAACGTTAAAGTGTTTTATGTTATTATAACTTATAGCAGTGTTACATGTTTTTGTGTTGTAATAATAAAACCAAATAATTTATGCCGCCCCATGGCGAGATGAGTTATTGTTACGGCATCGATTTTGTCGCATTTTGGCGGACGACACCGGTTTGTGATTAATTACAGCTCTGTCACACCCGCAGGATGCTGTCATTGAGTCACGCTCTTTCCCTTGACCCTTTCCGACCGAATTCTCTCCTGCACTGTTTTTATTTGCCTGTCGATGTGAGCGCTGTTTATATTGTGTTGAGAGCGTATACGGGAACATGTAGGCCTGTATCTACCTTCTTTAATACGAGGGTCCTTCAACAATAAAAGTTAATATTGTTTTTGTTTTTACATTTCACACAGTCACTAGACTGTTAACTGTCTCCAGACAGAATAAAATAGGCGAACACGAACGTGCCTGTCCATGGCCGGCTCTAGTAGAAGGTCGGAATATTAAACGTGGCAACGTTTATGATCCTCATGTAGATCCTCATTAGAGATTAAAACACTAATAGCGGTAACTCAAGATTGCTGTATCATTGAAACAAAAGAAATTGTAAAGTCTGGACGGAATCATAAATGTGAAGACACTGGTAAAAGTGGAGGAGTGGGGAGGCCTATAAGAATAGTGTAATAAAATAACTAAAGTGAACATGCTATATTTTGATTTAATTTCATAGCATTACTAAAATCATGAGTAGGCTTATTTGTAGCTAAATCTAAATTTTAGGTCTGTGCGTACTTAGTACTGTACGTTTAAGTTGAAGACACTAGTGAATTAGTGTTAAGCCTAATGAATTAATTTTGTTCGAATTATTAAATTCGTATCATATGAATGAGTTAATGATATGGCCATGGCCTGTCCCTCCCCTCATCAATGTTACAGACGGGCGACGTTCGAGCGGTTTTTATCGAGCGAGTTGATACTTTTATATGGTTTTAGGATAATTCAGTGGCGGCTGGTGTTATGGTTGCAGCGTTGCACAGTCACCAACATAGAATAACTGAACTATAAAATAATATACAAACAAATTAAGCAGTAAAAGTCGACGGAATCATTAATGTCAACGGAAAACGTATTAATTTCTGTGCGGCAAACTTCACGTACATTTCAAGTGTGGTACGCACGCTGGCGGTTGAAGACCGATCGCAACTTCAAAAATAAAGAGCAGAGCTTACTCTGTACAAACATATGGGAGGACGTCCGTCACTCTTCATAATTGCCCAGTGCTCAATATGTCGGCTTGGTGGTTACAAAGCTTTTGCAACACTCCAGTAGTAGCGTTGTAGTAGGCCTATATCCTTAGCATGAAATCAGCTACAGCGTTCTTGATTTGTAAGCTGTGCCCAGTTTAGTGTCAGGGCCGGCGAGAGGGGGGGGCAGGGGGCCAGAGCCCCGGGGCCCGGGGTCCCGAAGCGGGCCCGGAGCATAACGGCCTTTGCCCTTTGTTAAAAGAAATAACTAAGCCTATAATGACGGTAAAATTTTTTGTGATCCAAAAACAGTTTTCAAGCGTGAAGTATTTAACGTTATATTGGACAGTGTCATAGGAGATATGACAGTTCGTTTCAAGTCAGTGCACTCTTTGTGTGACAATTTTTCAGTACTATGGTCTTGCAAAGACATTACAGTCGACCAGATGCAAATAAAAGCCACTGCACTAGTACAGCGATACCCAAAGGACTTAGGAAAAGAGCTTTATGATGAACTGCACAGTTTAAAATTGGTATATTCAGCCAACTTCGGTGAGAAAACACTTTCGCCATTGGATCTCTTGAATAAAATAAAATCTTTGAATCTGGAAACTATATTACCCAATCTTAATGTGGCTCTTCGAATATTTGCAACCATCCCAGCTACAGTTTCAAGTGCGGAGCGCTCTTTCTCTGTACTAAATAGAGTGAAAAATGTTTTACGCTCCACAATGTGCCAAGATAGATTATCAAGTTTGGGTGTGCTGGCAGTGGAGATAGAGCTTGTGAAACAAACCAACTTGGACAATATTATTGACGAATTTGCCTTGAAAAAGGCAAGACAGGGGATATTGCTGTAATGACAGACTGATAAAAAGATAGTGTAAATATAGCTGTAAAACTTTACACAATACATTTATTCACTTGCTAACATACCATTTATTATGTATTTCTATAAATATATTTTATGTCTCTCTTCACATATCTTGTTCTGGCCATTTATTAACAGTGTAAAACCCATTTATTTACGATAAAAGTTAAGAATAACGAATTGTAGGGTCAATTAATAAATCCTAAACCATTAACAATCCAACAGCAATGATTTTGGTAAGTTTTTCTTTGGGGGGGCCCAAAAATGTTTAGCCCTGGGGCCCGTGATCTCTCTCGCCGGCCCTGTTTAGTGTTTACGTTTGTTGAAGGTGTACGTTACCCGTTGTCTGAGGTTATAAAATAGGAATAATTTTCTATAACTGTGATTGTGATAGTAAAGTGTCAACCAACTGTGTATTAATTAACAGTGTGTTGGGTATTATTTTTATTAATATTTCTTTGTTTAGTGCTGCGGTGTGCTTTTTAGAGTTAGTGGTTCTGTGTGATTTCAAACAACGAGTAGTTTGTCGTAAAAAGCACGATATTGTTTAACTTTTGCCATTCACTGCATTTTTAGTATCTGGTTACTGCAAAGTTAGTGATGCTTTTAGCACCAATTCATGACTACGTGGGAACATGGAATCTGACGTAGGTAGACATACCAAAAAAAGTGAGGTCATTCCGTTATCAAAGCAGCTCTCTTTTGCGGAAAACTGTAACTTTCTATTCTTTCCATGTGACAGCACTAGATATGGTGGAAACATGTAGATATGCCTACTGTTTAAATGTGTTCTTTTAATCCCCCCCCCCCCATCAACCAACCAACTACTGAAACCACCAAAATTTGGAACCGGCAGCCGCCACCGGGATAATTCTGTCTTTAAATTCTGTCGAGGATTATACAGTCAAAGAACCATCATCCTTTCTTTGCTAAATTTTAGGTGACCGTGGCAATCGTATGTACATCTGTAGCCTTATTTCCCCGCCAGTTGTTGGACGTCAGCTTTCTACGATCTTCTTCACCAACCCCTCTTCCTTCTGCCAACCGGTATCCAATTGCCTACTTTTTTCGGCCACCTTCGTTTATGCATCTTCTGGAAGTGCCCACACCGCTTAAGTTGTTTCTGGCCTACTGTGTCCAGGCTCTGTGAGAAAATCTAATAATGTGTCATTTATTGGAGTTGTTGGATAAATGTAACTATTGTATAAGAGTGCCTTTGTTGATTTTTAATTGCTGTTTGTGATTAATTAAAATTGGTAATTAGCGACTTACTTGGTGTCAGTTATTCTGTTTCTACTATACAACACGAGGATCTGTGAGTCCGTCGTAAAAATATTTATTTCTAGAGATAGCAATTGTTTCATGCGATGTGCTTCTTCCGTACTTTACGGTTGTACAGAACTATTCCTTCTGTTATCTTATGGTAAATTCTCTTCTTGTCATCATTTCTCATTCCTTTTTTCTACCGAATTGAGTTCAGTTGTTGTACAGCTCTTAGACCCACCAGTCTTAGACCAGCTCTTGACCAATGATTGCCTATGTCTCTCTCACGAGTTGATATTTCACTAAATATTGAGCCTAAACACTTGAACACCATAAGACATTTGATGTACCTGTTTCTGCATCTACGTCGTATCTTTTCTCGAACTACTAGTTTCGTTTCCGGTTTCATATTCAAATCCCATTCGCCATATTTATGTTGAAACTTTCATGATGTATAGTTGGCACCTTACTTGTTTGTGGCAATGTGTTCCTTTTCGTCAAAAATAGTAATGTATGTAGGTAAGTCTGGTTTATTTGTATTCTCGTAGGATGCGACTTTTTTGCTCACTCTCTCAAAGCCAAAGTGATGTACTATTTAAAAAATATTATATAATAACCAAAAAAACAAATGAACACACCATCAAAACAGAACTTCGTAAACGGGAAATGAATGAGGTGCTTATAACTACAAATAAATAAGTGGACGACTGTTTCTGCAGAATCCAGTTGAGTGGACTACCTTCATATAATAAAAGCCGAAAAACAACTATAGAGTGCACGACACAAGAAGAAGAAACCTGGGTAGTCACCTGCTCAGGTTTGGTGAATCTGAAGCTTTAATATCTGTGGCTGGGATGGTAAAACTGTGGAAAATAGAAAAACAATTACACAGTTTGCAAACAAAGAACTCTGTGTTCGTCGCGCTGTTCTGGATTGATCAATCTGAGACACGAAGCCCTGTTACTTGCGTGTTACAATAGTGATATTTTTTATTTTCTGTGCTTTTAGAATTATTTGCCTGAAGACTGCTGCCAACATTTGGCTCAGACGAAACGCTGAGTCAGAAACTAAATCATTGGCGCGCGTCACCGCCATTTTTCAAATTTTATCACATTTTATTGAAATATTCCTTTGTCAGTAACTCGTTGAGTTTTCTGCAGGTTTTAACATCGCAATGCGTTAATAAAACCTAATATTTACAAATCTAATTTACAAGGAGAATGATCACTGTTGCACACCACTATATAAAAATTAATTTAGCCACACACTGTTTAAACAATAAACATACGTTTCCAGACATTCAAAATATCAAATTAATTTAAAAGGTACAAAAAAAGATAAAGTGGATATCTGGGAAAATCTTATATTTACAAACACAATAATAAATGTCGGTATGGAGAACTATACATGACTTCCATGTTCTAAGATTTATATTTAAAATCATTTACGAAATGAAATGTTTCCATAGAAACTACTTCTTTCCACTTATTGCTTCAGCCTTAACCACAGTACTGTGGTAACTAACGTATACCACCACACTTTATCGTACTCGATTTTCACTGATGATGGCAGTCGACGGCACTGCCGAAACGTCTGATTTTGCAGAAACATTGGACTACGGCCAAACAGCCCGGGAAGGAATTTTAACAACAAACTATTACTTTGTTGCCGATAACGTAGTACACATATAAAAATTTCCCCTCCCCCTTCAACTATAATTTTCATTTATAGAAAATTACCCCCACCCCGTTCAACTAGCCTCTTCATTTATATATATTTCATCTACGTTTCTACAGTGGATTGTTAAGATCTTCTTATCAGGATACTTTATTTATCAAAATTAACTACCGTACTTTACTCTTGTTACAACAAAAAATGATTCAGGTAAACTGCCCTTTCCCCGTAACCGATCTTCACCAAAATCAATAAGTCTTGAGTCTTCTACAACTCAGGCACATATGTAAAAAATTATTTGATTCTGTTTGAATTTACGGCAGTTATCGTTCGTCATGGAAATATTTGTCTTGTTACAACATAAAATGTTGCAGGTAAACTACCCTTTTCTCGTAACCGATCTTCACCAAAATCAACATTCCTTGAGTACTCTATAATTCAGGAAAGTGTGCAAAGAAGTATTTGATTTTTTTTGAATTTACGGCAGTTATCGTTCGTCATAGAAAACATTACCCTTGTTAAAACATAAAATGTTGCTGGTAAACTACCCCTTTCCCTTAACCGATCTTCACCAAAATCAATAGGCCTTTAGTCCTCTAGAATTTAGGGATGCATGCAAAACATTATTTGATTCTGTTTGAATGTGCGGCAGTTATCGTTCGTCAAAGAAAAAAATGACCCTTGTTAAAACATAAAATGTGGCAGGTAAACTACCCCTTTCCCTTAACCGATCGTCACCAAAAACAATAAGCCTTGAGAACTCTACAATTTAGGACTGTATGCGAAACATTATTTGATTCTGTTTGAATTTGCTGTTGTTATCGTTTGCCAAAAAAAAATCTATACACAAGACAGATAGACAGACAGACACACACACAGACACTTTTCGAAAAATTACTTGTAACAACCAAAAATTTAAAAATTTTAGTATGACTGAAAAGACGTTACATACAGCTAGACACACCTACTCAGGCCACGAGCAATAAATAAAGAAATGTGTGTCGATGTGTCAAGTGAACGTTTACTTCAGACAATGCAAGTACGTTTCACATAGCTGTACAATAGGGAACAAGGTTTTGGCCGTGACAGACTCGACTCAAACACGAGATTTACAGCCTGCAAATGTAAGATAAAGGGAACTGTGTCAAGTACCAATTTAGAGGAGAAACTGTGACGGACACACTGCCGGTTAATTTGAAAAGTACCAGTAAGAATAAAAGGGTGTAAGTCACACAATAGTATATACCCTATACGAGGACGGACATCGATACCTAAAATAATAGAATCGAACTTGTAAACAGCAGGGGAACGTCTCACTGGCGACAACGGATATTTACGACAGGCGGAAGGTGTGCCGTTTTGGAAACGACGTCACGCTGCGCCAGAATAGCGTTCAGGAAAAAGGGTCATGCACAACGAAAACAATAACAAAATACGACACATTGTTTGCGTGAGAACTGCAGCGAGATCCGGAGTACGCTTATACAATAGCTTGATAGACGAGCATGAAATTGCTCCTGTTCTAGGAAAAGAGTACTGAGGCTTTCGACGCGAACCCGTGGGGAGACAGGATATCCAATCACAACCCAGCATCTACCCAGAGAACTGGTGGAGAGGACCGTCGCCAGCATAGCAACGGGAACGTCGAATGAGAAGTGAAGAACGGTGGTCTGACAGAAGAGTAGGAGTTTTTCCGTCCTATCATGTTCAACTTGAGGCTTTTTCCAGAAGGGTGCATTGTGGTACACGATGTTTGATAAAAACCGTTTGCAGAGCACGCGGGAGGGCAGTCTTTTCATAAATTTTCACTCATATACTTTGAGCAGTCAGTCAGTCAGTAGGACAGTCTCTCATAATTTTTCAACCATATACTTTGAACAGTCTTCGCGTACTTTTAAAACAGTCTAGTTATAACTTTCAACAGTCGGTCGTCAAAGTTCGATTAACATGCGGACGGCAGTGGGACTTTGAAACTTTGCCACGCGACATATAACTAAGAGACTTAGACATTTCGATATTGCCGCGTATCCGGTAATAGTGTACTTTCAGTGTCTAAAAACATGCGACATACGCCAGTGCTTAACAATTATAGAATTCTTTATTATGCTCTAATTCAGAATTGAACTAACCAGTCACACTTACATCAATAATCGACGTCTAGAACTATCGTTGATGTAATACCGGACGGCGAAATCATAACATTATACAGTGCGGCGGAGCGATACAATATCATTTGGAACAATTACACCGCGGCATCAAAATACTAACATTAATGAACATACCAGAAGTTGAACAATAGACAGACATATAAATATACACCATAGTTAACGATGAACTTATCTTCATGACACATAATTTCATGACTCGAACAATAACAGCAGAATCAACAGAATACACACACACAGCGCGAGTGAATCTGTTTCGCGTGTGTTAAGTGTCAGTGACAGCACAGCTTCCCACACATGGTCCAGCAGAGAGGAGTTACGCCGATGGAAATATCGGATAATTCATCTAAACAAGTAATTTTTATGCTATTCTTATCATAAGGAACTCTACTGTCCTGTCTCTTTTTCAAGAAACACCCCTTGAGAATTTAAATCAAACATGACACACATAATTAACGCCATTCATCTGAGGCATACGATGAACGCATTAGTATAGGATTTATTGTTTGAATATTTGTGTTTCTATATATCGATTGCATTATATATGTATGTGTATGTTTTTCAGCAAACAACGTATTGAACTTACCTTGTAATTTGATGTATAAACATATGTTCTTTTATGTTCTATTCATGAGTTTATGAATGTATGTATTTACAGGGAATCATCCATATTTTATATATTGAATTTAATGAATGATATAATGTTAATAAATAAGTGTTTATTTTATCAATATGCGTTCATCATTGTCAAATTACCTCAGAACGAGAAAGTAATGGCATTTGAGTGATTTATAGTAGTTTCTTTTATTTTATTTATTAATACATCAACTAGAGTCTCCATGCAATAGTTATGCTAACGTAAAGTGATTAACGTGTTATTTAAATTTAATCAGTTTAGTTGATATGAGCAACCTAATTGATTACACGAGCTCATTATGCAAATTAATATATTCAATAATTACTTAATCACAGATTAATTAATTCAGTAGCGTAATAGCATAACACCCCACAGTGTTGTATTTGGCTCCCAAAGAACGTGGGGCTCGGCAATCACAGATTAATTAATCCATTATTGTTAGCATAATTGCTTAATGACTGCCCAACACGTGGCAAGCGTTGTATACTTTTTTCATGTTTTGAGGGTAGTACAATCAGAATCTGCAACAATCTCGACCACGATTTTTTTTGCCATCACCATACTTCCATTTCCTTATGGAACATGGAAGTAATAATCTACCAATTAAAGAACAAATTTAAATAAAAACAAAACAAGACGATTCATTTAACATCATACATTTATTAGAATAATAAAATATTAAATAAATAAAAAAATATCTCACTACATAAACATTACAAAAATCGAAAATAGAATCCAAGTGAAAACGGGTTGTCCGTTAACTATACTGTAAGCGAAACATTCAGTTACAATTCAAACAAACCTCTGAAGATACAGAATAATTTCTGTGAAACGTGTGTTAGTGTATTTACTTGAAGATATTACATTTCGAAATATGTAAAATGGTTTCAATACAATTTCTACAATGCTACAATATCTTTGAATATTAACAAATTTACGGGCAGTAATTGTTTACGTGGTCATAAATATATAATTACAAGAGGGCGCGCACGTCCTTCGCTTGGCATTGTGAAGTTGCAAACTTTACAGTCACAGTTGGACAGGCGGCCGACGTGTTTAAAATTCATACAGTGTACACAGGTTACAGAATACAGTACAAGCAAGTGACCCGTAGGGGCTGTAATAGACTGCAGTACCTGTTTCATGAATAATCTTGTTAGTTTTGAGTTGAATCATTTTTGTAACGAGCGCGCGACTGCTGCTTTCCTTTCCTACTGTTTCCTGTGACTACAACTTCGGTCACGTGAATGGCGTGGATAGTTTTACGTCGACTATTACTTCTGTCATAAATTTACAAGTGGCAGTCAAAGTTTACAATAGAAATTGAGTATATTTAGAAGTATATATGAAACTATAATTAGGATTTTTTTAAATCCCTTAGCTGCAGAACTCGTTTGACTACTTTGAAAGAAGTACCTTTATCATTACATAAATTCCGATACTGTGTAATTTGCAGTTATGGGAAGAATTACAAAAGTCCCGATTACTGTTTCTTTAGTGACATAACAATATAATTTAACACAACATATTTCTTTAGTAACAAATCAATTCTTAGTACGGTTGACAAATTCGGAAATACTTCAAAATATCTAACGGGTTTGTGCAATCGTCAACGAACACTGGTAAAAGTTCAGTTTCACAGAATAAATTGTCTCCCTCAATGTCCGATTCTAGGCTATAACTCTATTTCTGCTGTAAATTTAAACAGAACGTTCTTTTTTCTTCAGAATTTAATTTTTTTTCCAAATTGTTAATGTTTTGTAAAAAGTAAAAAAAAAAGATATTGTTTTCATTTAAAAGTTCGAATCGTTCGTCTAATTTTGTTATGACAGTGTCTAGCAAATAAGAGTAGAAATTTATTTTAAAATAGCTTTCTGGATCAGTTATAAGTTCATCTACAGGTTCATAATTAAAAAATCTTTTTCTGGGAAGGGGACGGGTAGGTACGGGGAATTCAGTTTCGCCATCAACTTCTTCGGCAACAGTTTTTGCGTTACTAATCATTTGCTTGAATCTATTTCAAGAGGAGGGAGAAATCATGTTAATTTAATACATTATTTTAGGAAATATGTAGTATCTATTTAGAACATCTTTAGATTTTACCAGCTGGCAAAACAATCTTTTATTGTAAATAAAGCGAAAAGTTAAACACGCTTTATGTAACATTGTCCTCAGGCTTTCACGGCCGGTGTCAGTTGTATGATTACAATTATCCGGGCTGTTTGACCGCGGTCTAGGGTTTATTGCCAAACCAAACGTTTCAACAGCTACAATGGCTGCCATCATCAGTGGAATAATAAAAATCCTGAACTTTAGGTGTTCACGCCAGGCCCACAGGTCTGTGGTATAGGCTGTACTATACGATTTTTATTATTCCACTGATGATGGCAGCCATTGGAGCTGTTGAAACGTTTGGTTTTGGCAATAAACCATGGACCACGGCCAAACAGCCCGGATAACTGTAATCATACAACTCTTTATGTATGCTTACACAAGACGCATACATGTTATAGAGTACACGATGAATAAACACTAAAAATTCGAAAATCCAAATTTTTGATCACTCTTCTGGGACCTGGGTCCCAAATGTTCGAAATATCCAAAACCCAACAAGACTTTCAGGTGTTAGTTAAGATTAACTTTAATTTAATACCTCACATGAGTTTTACGATTTTATTAAAATTTTTACCCAATTTTTTGAGCCCTGACGAATTTTTAAAATGAACACTATATTTAGATTTTGTTTAAAAATTACCTTTAATATGATACTCCACATGGGTTTTCAAAATTTTTCGCAATTTTACCCGCTCAATTTTTTGTCTCTACCCCTATTTTTGAAGGGATTAGTCTAAAAAACAATAGGGTTCTGTAGGGTATGAACACGCACGTCAAGTTTTACAACATCGGCTGATGGGCTCAAAAGTTATCGTGATACATACCCCGAATAGACAGACAGACAAATGCCAAACGACGGAGTTAAAACTGAGAACTGGGTTCGCTCGTTCAAAATAAACTAGTAAGAACCGGTAAGAAACTTAGATCAACTACGCACAATTACTGAAATTCTATTGCACACATATCGTAGCGAAGTATGGACAACGGTTGATAAACTAGACTATGCGACTCAGATATAAATGATGAAGTTTTATAAAGTGATGGACTAGGTTCAGAAACGACGGTATAAAAAATAATTTGAGTAATATACTTAATTAAATGGGAAAGTAAAGAGTATATTTTATTTATTATCAAAATACCCTTATACCATTTTGGTGTCGGGTTACATCAATGTATGATAAGTACATCAACTATACTCTATATACAAATTTTTTCCATCTTACTCTATCCATTGACAATGTCTTCGCTTCCCTCCAGCCCAAGCCTCTTTCTCTCAAAATGTTTCCCATCATTCCATCCCAAGTCAGTCGCGGTCTTCCTCTCTTCTTTCTCCCCCCTGATTTTGCCCCCCAAACCTGTTTTACCATTCTATCACTATCCATTCTCTGCATGTGTCCCCACCAGCATAGTTGTCTCTGTTCAATAAAATCCAGAATCGATATCACTTCCAGATCCTCTCTTATTTGTGTATTCCTAACTCTGTTCTTCCTTGTTACTCCCACTACTCTCCTAAGATATTTCATTTCTGCCGCCTGGATTTTACTTTTTAGTATACACGTATATGATATTCACATGTAGAGAGAATTAACTAGAATAGACTTCCGATGAAGCTCAATGCATTGGGTTCCGTAACCGGCAGTCTGCCTGAGATATGGAAGAAATAAGAGGACATTAAATTAAACACAAGCTTGAGTAGTCTATTCAATGAAGCTAGAAAAACTGCCAACCTCGAATTCTCTGAAATAGAACGAATTGATACATTTCTATATTGTCTTTCTACATAGTGTCTGAAACAAAACTGTAACCCTTGAAGTGTGAAATAAGCCTTAAATGCCGGAAAATTATTCTTCATTAAAGTTTTTGGTATAAATTGATAAAATCATTTACAATTATGTTTTCAGGTCAATGAGTAAGAATTTAACGTTAAATGTATCCTACAACATCTAGGGCAATCAAAAGGGGAAATCTGAAGGAATGGAATGTATAAGAGAACGATATTTTAAACATTTTGTTTCTTTACGATATTCAGAAATCACTTTTAAGTGAGCACATAATTACGAAATACTGTGGTCACAACTGGATTAGTAAACCCGAAAAGGGCCCAAAACAAAGAGATTAAAATTTGTAAAAGTAAGCAAAACGAATTTTCAATTTTTAATGTTTATTGTAAGATTGTGTGGCCTACAATTGTTACATTACTAAAGAGACAGCAGAGTAATCGGGATTTTTGTAATTTTCCCACAAATATCTAATATAAAAATTTATTTAATAATAATAACAGATGTACTTCTTTCAAAACGGCGAGCGAGTTCTGCCGCTCAGGCCAGCATATTAGTATATTTTCCACAGACAAATTTTATTTGCATATTTCTAAAGATGACAGTAATTGTGTATTAATGTTGAAACAAAATATTAATGTTACTGTCGAATATATCAGTTATTGGCAATTACTGTCAAAATAGCATTACTGTATATTACTGTCGAAAGAGTGTAAAACAAATTAAATCCAAAAATATTTTCTTGTGGAAAATATTAAATTTTATTTATTATCAATTAATATACTATATTTGTGCTATTCTGTAAATGTTAATAACAAGTTTTCATATTTTAAATAAGGTAATAATACATTACTTATTAGCATTATATATAATATAATTAAAATTACGTATATATGTGAATCAGTATATTATACGGATAGAGAATCATTTTACGTATAAATGTGAACTACAACATTATCACAATGGTATGACGAAAACTTTGTATGAAGGAAAGCAAGTGGCAAGTCAGGTATAAGCCTACATTTAAAAATGTATTTTACCTGTTTCACATTAACTCGCTATTAACGAAGGCTTTTAACTCGCATCGTTCGCTTTGGAGTTACTGTGTTAGTTGCTGCAACTATAAATAAGTACCTTTCAGTAAAATGTTGTGGTCTATTTAAACCGAACCCGTGGCAGTGGAAAACTCGATATAATCAAGTCTCCACTGTACAGTACAGTATATATGTCACGTTACCCCGTGACGTCAGTAGACATTACGTAATCATGACCTGCAGTGGTCTGGCCGCGAATTTATGGATCTCGTAAAGTAACTCACTTGCTGAGTGTCTTTGCACATGCGGTACACACGCCCACACACCAGCGCCCGCATACCGATATATTCCAATAATATCAGATTTTTTAGAATATTTTTATCCTACTTAATATCTTTTACGATATTTATAATTAGTGAGTCAATGAAGTAGGCCTACTGTAATGTTTTCCTGCAAACCATTTTGTTATATTCTCTAGATTATTAAAGTTTGTCGTTGTATGAAACCGAGTACCAGAGTACACAGTTCTACAAAGTACATGTTCTACTAGAATATATGTAAAAGGGAAATAGGATATTCCTACAATATTTTATGATGGAAAATGTTATAATTATAATCAGTGTGGAGGATAAAATATTGATTTTATTGTTTTACTTCGTTTATACCTGTTGTCTTTTTTGTTTAGTTAACTTACGTAATCTATTATCTAAGCTTAAAATCCAGTAAATTGTTTTTTAAGCTGACGCTGAAAATGTATTAGCAGTAATAATTATTATCATCATTATCATCATCTTCAAGGATTAAACCAAGGATGGTTTGTTACGGTCTCAAACAGGCAATGATTACAGCTGGTCACTACAGCTCGTCCTAGGACGTCCTGCACCTCTCCGTCCCCTCGGCTTATAGTTCCATAGTTGTTTGGTTCATGATGCAGTCAGCCATTCGTCAAAGACGTTCCCACCAATTTAGCCGACACCAAGGGCAATTTAATAGTGAATATGTCCTCTGGATATGTTACTACCATATCGCAGGGTGGGGCTGCCACCTTAAGGCTTAACGTCCAGCCCGATTTTCTGACTGGGTGTTCTCCTATTAACTGGCTGTCTTACCAGACTAAAGAGTCCAGTTTTCCATTGTGATGGTTTCTCCTTGCCTCCCACATCCTTACGTCGTTGACCAATGGAAGGTCATCCGTCTTTAGGGGTAATTTCTCACCCAAAGGGGAAGAGGGTACTCTAACCTCTACTTGAGAATGACAAGTAGATGAGGGATAGCTTATACCGGCTGTCACTCGATCCCCAGAGCCGCGTTAGCTACCTGTAGATGTTGCCCGTCCCCCACCACTTGGAGGCACGGCTGGATATTTCCCTTCATGAAGGAATGAGACCATAAGGCATTACTTATCCTCTCCAGTACTTTGGGGGACGCAGTGATAATAATAATAGTGGTAGTAGTAGTAGTAGTAGTAGTAGTAGTAGTAGTAGTAGTAGTAGTAGTAGTAGTAACGATAATGACGTGCGGTTGGTGCGTTATTTATAACGATAAATTGTTTAAGGAGTGGTAATTACGTCGTCCGTTTACTGTCGCGGGGAAATGGGCAGTGTGGAGACGGCGGGTAGGACGGACAATGGAATTGTGAACACAAATATCAAAAGCCGGATATTCTAATGGATATTGCACGGTTGAGAGGCCGTTTCTAACTTTACCGATTGGTTTCAATAAAAAAAATTTACAGGCATTGCACAAATGCAATGCACAGAGAAGGGCATTGAAAATGCTTCAATAAATCTAAAAAATATATATTGGAATGAAACACAGGATCCTGATAAGCAGTGCAGGCTTGTGTAATACACAGCGATAAACATTCATGTTTCAATTGGTAGTTTGTTAGATTTGGTTTTTTGTGGTATAAGTTTTGTATTTTAGAAAGGATAAGGAATTAGGCTTAGTCAAACTGTGTATTATTTTATGTGTTATTTATTCATGTACTATGTCAGTGGAAATGTGCGCGCGTGCGCGAGTGATAAACGTTTTCCTGGCTGTGCGTGATATAATTATAGTATCGTTGTGACACTTGAACTGAACATAAACTACTATATTAACTACAGTTTATGTATGTTTCCTAAGCTTAAAATGACGTTAAAATATGATTTCGTTAAAATATAAAGTTTATTGTAAAACGCATTTCTGCGTGAGATATGGCATTCAGAGATTACCATCTATGCATGCTCTTGCAAATTCGATGTACTTTACGGCATGAAACACTGCCGAGTCGTGTGCAAAGTAACCATGTGACTTCCTTCCACCAATAAGAAGCTGGAAGGCAGTCGGAATTTTCTTAAGCCTGTGGCTGCACAGAGTTCTTCTCATCTAGCTATCACGATCGGAACGTGCAATTCTTGTGCAAGATTTTTCGCTTGCAAGAATTTGTTAAGTCTTTTCGGCGGTAGTAACGAGTGTGAAGGCTCAGAACTGTTTGTTTAATACATCTTTACACACGGTATTGTTATTATAACATAGCGTGTATAAATAAGTGAACTTGAACTGTGTTACTGTGTGAGGTATTCTGCAGTACCAGCAGTATTTCATAATTTACTTATTAATAAAATATTGTCATCATTAGTTTCCGCGTGAGTGGAAGATTTCCGCATAGGGAGGTCTGCTGATCGTGGTAGACCCAGTGTCACGCGTGAACACTTGAAGAGTCCGGATTGGTATAAGCCTAATATACCGTTTCTAAGTAATACCCACTGTGACCTGAGGTACTTATGAATTATAAATACTGTATACAATTTCAGAAGTAGTATTCCTAGAACTGTTGTTTGTGTGCGAAGCGTCAGTGTCAACGTTGGAACTCCAGGACACCAGCCCAGCTGGAAGTGAACCATCTGACATCGTACGCCCCGCCTGACGACTCCACGACACAGCAAAGCCTCCCCCCTTTCCATCAACATCGCCGTGGGAATCATCACATATGTACCGTATCACATCACGTATATGAACAATAATTAACACTTTAAAAAACTATATCTGAAACACTATCATTATTATGTTTGTCAAATATATCATATAAACAATTTCATATGTTTTGTGTGCAATAAATAATCTAAAACCCTCCAATATAGACTTTTGCATTAAAACACACATACTACCATATCCTATGCGCCAATAGTTAAGTTATTTGTGTTGTCGCAATATAGGCCTATTTATGTTCACTCACCAATCAATGAATTCATTCTTCATTCACCAATCAATGAATTTATTCTTCATTTACCAATGTACAGATTATAAGTTAAATGTAGTCGCATTCATAAGCGAAGTTTTATATGTGTACTACGTTATTGACAACAACGAAGTAGTTTCTATGGAAACTCACCGGTTCCCATTTTCGATCACGGACTAGCGATCGGCCGCAAATGTGCGACACGTCCTTATAAACATTTTCAATGTTAAAATTCATTGAAATTGTTGCATATAATTTTCCCAATTGTTGTCTCTAGCCTGTGCTTATAGGCCTACACAGAAAGTTATGCTTACTGACTAAATGTTTCTAGTTGTAGTACGTACCGGTAACTTGTTTCAATTTCCCGTTTAATTCTTAATGTCTTTCATTAATTATTATTTTTTAAGCGATAGTTATTAACCCTTTAACAACTCATCAGACTAACACACTTCCTTGCGAATCAGTAACATTTTTATGAACGTGTCCATTATATGCTACGATTATGAAATAAATAGTATCGCATCGTGGCTAGAATACGTGACGCCTATACATTTGCGCGGCAACGCACAAAGTTGTTCCTGGCTATTCAGTCTCTTCCGAGAGACGAATCACAGCCGGCGTCCCACAAGGTATTGTTCTTGGCCTCCTTCTGTTCCCAGTCTACGTCAACGACGTGCCGAGACAGCCTGGAGTCCGGGTGGCCCTCTTTGCGGACGACACGGTCGTATTTACGCCCGATCGTCATGTGGAAAGCGCAGTCTTACGAATGCAGCGCCAGCTCGACTCGCTCGGGAACTGGACTGATAACTAGAGGGTGTCTCTCAACGCGACCAAGAGTGTAGCCGTCGAATTCTCTAAGCACCCTGTTAGGCAGTTACGCATCGGCAGGACGTACTTTCCAACGAGGTCAAGTACCTCGGAGTACACCTTGACCGTCGGCTCACCTGGCGTACCCACGCTCAGACAGTTCATAAGCGAGCATCCGCTCGTCTGAGCTTACTGTTTCCACTCCTGATCAGCTCAGCCATGACCAGGAAATTGGACAAGATGATCGTCGGCGCGTGTCTGCTGCCGGTCATTACCTACGCTTGCCCGGTCTGGGGTTACCTCGCCGCAATGCATAAAAAGAAGTTTATGCAAAGCGTCCTCGACAGGAGTCTTCGGCTAGCGGCCGAAGTCCCCCGTCGCTTTTCATCTCGCCTTCTAAGAAGAGGACTTGGCGTCCGATCCTTAGACGACACTTTCAGGAGGCTGGCACGCAAATTTTATGCACGTGCGGCGAGGTTCCCAGACAATCCTCTTGTGGCTGGGTTGGGCAGCTATCGTATACGTCCAGGTGATTCGTGGAAACGCCCTCGGTGTATACTGCGCTAGTGTAGGCTAGCACAACAGCCGAGAAACGGCCTGCTAAAGAGCACACGCCCTACTTGGGCAGGGCCACGAAGCAGGAGCTCCAGAAGGTAGCTCGGAACTCAGTTTCCGTAGCGGTTTGTCTCTGCGACGCACAACCGCGCAGCTCAGAGTCAGTCAGTCAGAAGTTTTCCAGTCGTTTGGAGATCATGCTGCTCGGCAGAGCTACGTAGCTCTGGATTATTCTACATTGTCTCTGCCCCTTCCAGACGTTGACTCGCCTACTTTACCAGCATCCAAACACGCTAGTTCCTTACACAACAAAGCGGCGGACGTGTAGTTACTGGATTTCGGAGCGACCCAGTTTCTAGTGATAGACTAGCGATATTACAGAGCGGTTGCGAAGATATTGTGACGGATTAGTGAAAACTAATTAGCGCGTAGCTTGCGAATTATTCTGTGCTGACATCTATGATTAGTGATTTGTATTATTTAGTGCAGCACTGTTGAATAAGTGACATTTTTTGTGGGTTACGTTAGTGCGAGTTGGACAATACTAAGCTGGAAGAATTGATGGACACGTGTGTCTTTGTTTATTTTAAACTGTAATTAAAGTTGTAAATAGCGACTTCGTCTGGTGTTAATTATTCTGTTTCTATTGTTAAACATGACGATCCGTGCGGCCGTCGAAACAATATTTTTATAAAGTTACTCGCTCGTCCAAAGTTAACAATTTTGGAAAGCATTTCAAACCTTTAACAAGCGACTGCATGATTAAGGGTTTCTTACACCCCCCACCCCAGGCTTTCTTAACTAAGTACCAAGGTACCAGTCAGCAAGTTTCTCCCAACTTTGCAACAGACCGTTTTCCTTTCAAACTACAATTACACTTGTTACTAACTCTCGTCCCGCCGTTCCACCAACAATTGCTCCGCGTCCAATCATAAGTACCATTCACTAACACACACACACACACACACACACACACACACACACACACACACACACACACACACACAGAGTGAACCGTAGTGTTGAAGCTAGATTTACCGAGACTTGGAGTGAAAACGTATTTTCTAAAGGTGTGCTAAACTAGTATTTGAAAATAACAGGTACGAACAAAACCGTTTGAAAAAAAAATAACACGTACAAATACCTGTTATTATAATTTGTTATAAGAAATAAAAAGAAACTAAAAGTATTAACAGTGTTACTTTACACTGTGACTTTACTAAGCTGTTACTGTTTTAAAGAAAATAAGAAACAAGAGAATTTATAGGCCTATCTCCCTTTGGGAATACTAATTTAAGTTTTTACTAGGAGTAAACAAACTGACATAGACTTAATATTAAATTAATTATTGATTCCATTTTGGTTAGACAAATCAGTTGCGAAACTCAGGCAATAAAATTTAGACAGCACGTAATAGCACAACAAATAATGTCAAAAAAAATTACGTGAGATGTGCAGTGAAGTTAAAATCATCTCCGAAATCACATTAACAAAAAGTACTATATGGCCTATCAGCCACTCTGTAGGTTATAACATAATATGATTTGCTTTTTCAAAATTTACCAAGTTGGTGACTAGTATAATATATAATCTGTTATTTATAACCTGTATTATATATCTGTATAACACACGAGAATAAATGTAACATCAGTATGAATTTTTTTCATTTAATAAAAACAGCTTTGTCTCTTTGACATAGAGATATTCTGAACATTGCTGATTTGCTTCGTTTGTATGGCAATCGGCACATGCGCAGAATGAAATATTCAGCACCAAAAAGTGACTTTGTACTCGTGTACTAGTAATACTCGTAGTACTCGTTTTATTCGTTACTTCGGGGCGGTCCCGCGACTGTGAACCGCGAGGTCGCGAGTAATCGGAACGGGTATTTCGACGTCTCAATTCAATCGGAACAAGTATTTCAACTTTTTCGGTTACTGTTATATCCGTTCCACAAAAATAATCGTTCCGAAATACCTGTTATAGGTACATCGGCCCACTTCTAGTATTTCCTGATTACTAACATATTAAGTATAAAATTAATCGTACATACGTAGAGTTTTTATTTTGGTACCGACTACGGACTCGGTTTACTCTCGTGTCTAACTGAAGAACTAACGAAAAAACAGTGTTGCCAGGTCAATTAAACCTCTTTTCCCTACACAGGTACCCAAAATTCCCCCACTGTCACAAATACGTACGTTTGCTTTAATGCAATTAACACAAAAAACCTACAGAACAAGTATTTTATATGTACAAAATATATACATACATTTAATATGTACCTATAATTAATCCTCCTGACTTTAATTTAAACATTTCAAAGCTAAAAGTGATATGCGTAGGGCAGAAAATATTCCCTGACCGAACAGTACAGCTAATAGTGAAAAACGTTTTACGAAACAGTTTTACAGCAAGTGTTGCTCCGCAGCCATCATTATCGGGATGTAAGATCTAGTTTCTCACATGTCGAGCCGATCCGTCTGAATATTGATACTGTTCACATCATACATACATGCACACGCACACACGTCTAAGTCTGAGAGTACTTTCAAGTTGAAGAAATTCCGATAAGTGCTCCTACAAGTATGAATACCTTTTACACAAATTTACATATACACGATTAGTCTCTCTCTCTCTCTCTCTCTCTCTCTCTCTCTCTCTCTCTCTCTCTCTCTCTCTCTCTCTCCCTCCCTCTCCCTCTCCCTTTCCTTATCTCTCCCTATCTCTCCCCTCTCTCCCTCCCTCCCTCTCCCCTCTCTCCCTCTCCCTCTCTATCCCTCTCCCTCCCTTTCTCCCCCTCTTCCTCTATCCCTGCCTCCCTCCCTTTCTTTCTTTCTTATAACCGGACTATATGAACGGATGCAATAATAAAGCTTTCCTTATTACTATTATTGTTACTACGGTCTCATTGATCGTCATATGGTACAGTGGAAAGCAAAATAAAAGACACCAATGAAGTCACTGAAAACCAGCTTTATTTATCACAATTAACCGTTTTTAAGCAACAAGTTATTCAACAAGATTACACTCGTACAACAATTCAAGTCAATCTGTCCACACAAATAAAATAGTCAGCTATAAAGAATTCCGCACTGTACTCACTTTTTACTTATACACCATTTGAAACGCACCGTGTAAATCGCCTGACAATAACTGGAACGTCATTTGAATAAATCGCCACGTAAACTGAAACTAAGCGTCGCTGAGTGCTTATATTTATACCCCGCTGAGATTCCATAATACGCATCGTCAACACTACTAGAAAACACTACAGCGTAATCGCTTGCGACCTTGAACGCAGTGCGCGCGGACTGATGAAGTCTGGAACCGCCTCGTTAACGCACGTTAAGAATCACGTACGCACACAAACATTACAGCTGGTTCTGCTGACACAGCTGAGAAACATGTAGAACGTTCTCTAATGGTGTAACAATATTATTATTAAATATACAAACAGGTGTATACAAGTTATCATGTAATTACTGCAACAAGATATATATAGGCCAAACTGGCAGACGATTTCGAGAGCGGTTTAGGGAACATTTGCCTAAGAGCAAAATTACAAATTCAGAACATATTAAATCCAACTATGCTCGTCACCTCATAGAGTCCAATCATGGGTATACATATTTTGACACTAATTTCAAACCATTACATTATTGTGCCAAGGGACGTCGTATGAACACACTTGAAAAATACGAGATTTACAAGGCATTTAAAACCAATCCTGGAAATGTTTTAAATGATCAGTTATCTTTCAAATCACATTATTTATTTGATACAGCTCTTAAGTTCGAGACACAAGACAATACTAGATAACATTAATAAATGTGCACCTTGGACCCGAGTTCTGATAAGTTTGACAGTATGAACTGGACCTCCATACAGTGCGCACTGTGCAATGTGAAAAGGCCTGAGTTTGTGTTTAAATTATGTGTATGTGTGTCATTGTGTCTTTAATTTTTAATGTTTGACGACGGAAGAGTGATTCCTCTGAAGATAAAATCCTAGGTTTTGAAACGCGTGAGTACAGAAATAAGAAGTCGCAAGACGTTTATTAAGGTAAATTTTTAATTATTAACATTATTTTAAGATTTTTTTCCTTTTACTTACGGAAACACTGGTAAAAACGGGAGGGGTGGTGAGAAACTGAAAATCAATACATATAAATGGTTCACAAGAGGTATGTGAATATTTACTTAAAAAAAAAAAATACTGAAATTATTGAAAGGAGAGAAACCGAAACACTGAAAAGAAATAAATGTTACCAGGTTTAGAGTGACTTATATTTACTGTGCAAGCGGGTAAATATAATGAAGGTTTTAGCAGTACGTTCGAGTTTCTATGCGCTCGTCACAAACAGCATTCAATTTACTAGGGTGAACGTTTACAAAAGGTTTAACTTAAAATGTTAAATCTTGTGAAAAGAGAAAAACTATTAAGTAAATTGCACTTAGAGTGGATTCATAAAACTAATGTTTATTTTTCATTTTTCTACAAAACACAAAGTATTATATTTAAATTTATATCCTCAAATTTTTTAAATTATAATAGTTAAAATTTTTAAACTTTGTAATAAGGTGTTGGTCCGGGAAAATTTACAGTTGTGTGTTTGGGGTCAGCAACAATTGTCCTGAAGATGACAATAAATATTGTCGAAACGTCGACGCAAAATAGCTAAAAACTGTATTATTGATCGATCCTCACTAACCATCCACTAAAACATTTATATTTATACTTTAAATTTTATTAAAAAATAAGAAGATTTACGTTTACACGCTAAAATTTAATAATATATTTTTAATATAACGTTTTGTTGTATACTGATCACGTAGTAAAAATGTAAGGTACTGTGTGACGAAGGGTATGTGGCTAGCAAAGTTCCTGAAAGTGCTTGAAATCATTGAAATTCAAAACCACCGTGAGGAAAAGTTGGAAACAGGCCTTGAAAATTTTATAAGGCCCTATTAGTTATAGCGCTGACGTGTGGACGAAAAAAATGATGTATCGTAGTAAAACTGAGGACTCTGTAATGAACTTTCAAAGTAAGTTAAAGTATACAAGTGATTACATTACAAGTTGTATTTTAATTTCCTTTGGAAAATCTCCAAAGATATACAAGCTGACATTGTGCCGATAAGGTAAAAATGATAATAATGGTAATAATATTCCTGATGTGATATTTTGACGTCATAAAGGGGTAAGCTTATTTGACGTATTGTATTTTTATAAAAATTCAAACGAAAAATATTGCGAAAAAGTGAAAATTTTTGGACCAGTGCGAAATAACGACGGCTTATCCTCCATAAGCCGTCGTTATTTCGCACTGGTCCAAAAATTTTCACTTTTTCGCAATATTTTTCGTTAATTAAAAAAAAAAACATTAAACAATTAACCTAGTACAGGGAACTGATAGAGTTGGGTTTATAAAGAGTGGAAGAATAACCTAGCTGGGACACGCGATTAGCATGGAACAGCACAGAATTCCCAGAAAAATTATAGAATAGGGACTAGTAGGTAGGAGATCAAGGGGAAGGCCAAGAAACAGATGGATCGAGGATGTTGAGGAGGATCTGAGGAATATGGGGATAAGAAAATGGAGAAGACTATTTACTGAGAGGGCTAAATGGAGAAAAATCGTTCAAGAGGCTAAAACTCATACTGGGTTTTAACGCCAATAGAAGATGTTCAAAAAAAATTAATTCTTAAAAATTGAGCTTCCTGTTTTAAAAAAAAACATAATACATTTTTAATAAGCTCAATTTGTTTATATTATTAATGGTTACGGTACATATACAAATGGTATAAAAGAAAACTGATTGTGCCTCTATCTAGCATTTCAGAATTTGGTCTTGCAAAAGGATTTACCAATTAATTGGGTATAATATTCGGAGCCAGCACGAGCAGCTTACAGCGTTCGCGGATCAATACACACCGTTCAAGTATTCAGGCATCTCAAACGTTAAAATACGTGTGTCCCAGTTTTTAACGGGTTCTTTGTTGTTTGTTGCAATAAAAGGGAGCAAGCAACAGCAACGTTACAAGTTTCATGTTTCGTCGCGTATTCATTACACGGAAGAGCGGAGCTGCCGCGCTCACCGGCACTTCTTATAAAAGGCTACATTCAAAGAACGTACAAAAGTGCACGAACCCTAAAGTAAACGGTTTTGTTTTGTAACGAAATACGAAATTTCTGGTAACAAATCTTTACGGTTCTGGTAAAGATATATAATTCTTAGATTTCGTTGTCCATGACGTATCCGTGACATAACTAATATATGCCTAATTAATTCACTACCGACTCGGAGCACAAAGTTTTTTATGGGTAAAAACGTAAAAGTTTTACCTTGTAGCCTGAAGCTGTTTTCGCTTTTAAAAAACTTCTTCAGAGGCTGCCGTTGGGAGCACTGTCCGTTTTGTTCTTGGCGACGGTATCGAATTTTGAATGATCGATGTTGTGTGTGTGTGGGGTGTGACACGTTCAAATAATGCGTGTAATTTGAATTGTGTCTGTTCGTTTAGGATGTCGTTTTTATGTGTTTCGTGTGTTTGTATATTTCCAATTGTTCAAGAGTGTCTAGTTTTCGGCCTTTTGTGTGTACGTGTAGAATGTCGATGTTTTTGTATGTGTGGTTTGCTTCAATGAGTTGGTTTGCAAAGGTGGATTCGGTAGTGCCTTTGTGTGTTTAATGTATCTTTGTTTGAAGCTACGTCCTGTCTGGTCTAGGTAGAATTTGTTTAAATCTGAGCAGTTTAGTTTGTAAACACCAGGTAGATGGAATTTGTTTTGTGTGTGTGTTCTGTTTTGTTTGTAGTTTTGTATGTGATTCTGTATCCTGGTTTTTGGAATTTGTTGGGTATTTTTTCAGTTTGGTTATTGATGTATGTTAGTGTTATGAATTTGCTGTTTTCTGTCTTTGTCTGTTGTTTGTTTTGTGTTTTTTGTAGGAGTTTATTGACTATTGTTCTGTCGTATCCGTTGGATTCTGCTAGATATTTTATCGTGTTTAGTTCGTCTTTGTAGTCTTTTTCATCTAGTGGGATGTTGTTAAGTCTATGTATCATGGTTCTGAAGGCAGCTAGTTTGTGTTGTATTGGGTGATTGGAGGAGTTGTGTATTAGTGTGTCAGTTGTATTGGGGTTTCTGTATATACTGAATTTGTGCCTGTGTTTAAATTTTGTGATAGCGGTCTAGGAAGTTTATGCTATTGTCGTGTTTGCATTCGCCTAAAGAAGCTTATAATAAGCGAAAACTGGTCCAAGCTATAACGTAAACTTTTACATTTTTACCCATAAAAAACTTTGTGTTCCGAGTCGGTAGTGAATTAATTATATTTAGATATATAATTTTACTGCTACGATTGCGGGTGAGACTACACATAGGACGTCTTACTGTATGTTTTTGTCAATTACCCTCTTGTTTGTATCTCCGTTGTATTGCTTGTTTCAATCCGTCATCCCAGGACAATCGGTGTGTGCCTCTCCTGAGTTGAGTCGGTGTTCAGTGCCATATTTCAGACGCCCAATGCTCATTTGGAATACTTAGCTGCCCCTATCAATTTCAACACTTGCTTCCAGGATTACCCCCATTTGTTCTCTAATCGTCTCGTTTCCAAACAATTGTCTTGTAATACAACAGCTCCTCCTCCTGAAGTATATCACATTGGTTTTATTTTCTTCTCATTTTTGACTTCAGCTCTCCACCGTGTAGTGTAATACTTCTACTATCATATTATATATTTTTACTTTGGTCATCGTTTGTAACATTTTTGAAGGCCAACCTACAAGTCGTAGTGAATAGTACTCTAACGTGCTTGCAAACACAGTAAAGATTGTAGTATTGAGAAACACCCTTGTTTGCATTGAAAAGATGTTCCCTCTCACAACAATCCCTGTCCCTACATTGTAAAGTTGACGCTTGAAACTATCGAAGAACTTGGTTGACAGAGGCTACTACATCCTCCTTATGTTCCAGATCTTCCCCACCATACGTTTTTGATTGTTTGGCCCCTTCAAGAAAAAAATTAAAGAAATTTCGACGAAACCGAAACATCGAAGCATGATAATGTTTTTAGGCTTTTGAACGTATAATGTGCATATAATAAATATATTTACTATATAACAAACATTATCATGTTAAATCGACAGAGACCGAAGATTTCTAGACTGTGGGGAATCGAAAGTGTGGAAGCGTTACATTTTTCGATGATGTTACATTTTTGTGGAATAACCCCCAGCCTAAAAAAATTATCATGTTAAAAGTTATGTAGTGTCAAGTTTTAGTACAGCGCAGTAGTAAAGAAACAAGTAATAAACTGGCTTTGACATTAAGATAAAAAATTCATAGCAGCAGGCGCGAAAAAGCTTGTAAGGAGTTGGGGCAAGTCTACAAATGTGTCTGAGAGATTACTTTGTAAAGTTAGAATATTGTCGCATTAATCAAATAAACAAACTATTTTTCTCTGTAGGTGCATGTCTCGTTGATTGTTTAATGCCCGTTGCACAGTCACCTAAACGTTTAGAGCAAAGTATGGATGGGGCCGTGGACTGGGGGCATACCGACGCAGTATTAAAGCTCGTGGAACTATCACGTCAGCAGAGTGTTGAGAATTCCGTGGACTACCGGAGAATTAATGTTTTAATTCTGGGTGAACCAAAATGACTAGCTGCTATTAACTATACAAAGGAAACTTCTGAAACACTTCGGCCACAGCTTAATGTGAGTCGTTTAAATTTTTTGAATCTGTGGGTACGCCAGTTTAAAATGATGTTTGTTTCATTTAACTATTTACCATTAAAATAGTAAATTTAACTATTATTTTTATTTAACTATTATCAAAGTATTTACTATTTGAAATGCATTAACAAAAAAAAAAAACCTTTGCGCGTTATAAATTTAAAGGGGAATTGGAAATTTCATTTTACAAAATACCACATGTGTCAGGGTAAATAGTTTATTCAGAAGGCTGCAGTTTCGCTTGTTTTGTAGAGAAACTTCAAATTGATATTTTGGCTGCGGTTGCAATTCATACTGAAACATATCTCATTTGTAAATAAGCATATTTTTAAAACAAAACCTACCGTTCTAAATATTTTGTGTTGATATCCTTGTTTACTGACTTATTTTGATCTGTTTTGGTCCTTCTGATACATTTTTACAATGACTAAATCAAAGAGACTATAAGACAAAAGAATAAACAAAGGGGACAGATTTTACAGGACCAGTACTGTGACGGTGCAAAGTGAGGTTAGTGTGGAACAGAATAATAATTTTGTTATAAACAGTGAAATTGTTTACAACACCTCGGAGTGCTTCAAAGAAAGAGCTGAAGAAAATAAAACAAAAATAATACTCTGAAACAAATATTAGCCTGAAGGTGAATAGTAAATATTAATATTAAGGTGATACAAATATTAATATAATAATTTATTTATTACTTTGAAATCAGTTTATGTAATACAATGTGTTGCAATATATGGGGGAGGAATATTACTATTTTTGAAAGAGTGCCTCAACATGTTACTTTGGTACGCAGCTTAACAGTAAATTGTGTAAACTGAAACAGAACAAAGGAATTCTAGACTTTAAAAAAGAGTTAATAAAATAGTTTTTTGAAAAAATTTGAGCTCCTTCTACGGTCTCCGATGATAGAAAAGAGCTTCTCTGAATGTAGGGCTAAGTTAAGTTAACTTAGATCAGCTTAAAGTACAGTTAAGGTATAGTTCAAAGGTTTGAAGTATAGTTTATATGCTTGAAGTTTGAAAGTTTAAATAGTTTAAAGGCTTGAAGTATAGTTTATATGCTTGAAGGTTGAAGGTTTAATTAGTTTATAGGTTTAAAGTATAGATTATATGCTTGAAGTTTGAAGGTTTACGTAGTTTAAACGTTTGAAGTCTAGTTTAAACGTATAAAGTATACATTATATGCTTGACGTTTGAATGTTTAAATAGTTTAAATGTTTGAAGAATAGTTTAAACTTTTAAAGTATAGTTTATGTGCTTGAAGATTGAAGGTTTAAATAGTTTAAGTGTTTAAAGTATAGTTTATATGCTTGAAGTTTGAAGGTTTAAACAGTTTAAAGGTTTGAAGTATAGTTTATATGCTCGAGGTTTGAAGGTTTAAATTGTTTAAAATATAGTCTATATGCTGGAAGTTTGAATGTTTAAACAGTTTAAATGTTTGAAGGCTAGTTTATATGCTTGAAGCTTGAACGTTTAAATAGTTTTAAGGTTTAAAGTATAGTTTATACGCTTGAAGTTTGAATGCTTAAATAGTTTAAAGGTTTAAAGTATAGTTTATATGCTTGAAGCTTGAAGGTTTAAATAGTTTAAACGTTTGAAGTCTACTTTAAACGTTTATAGTATAGTTCAAAGCGTTTCTTCTCATACAACCAAGTTTTTATGTAAATTTTTACTTTAAACCCGATTACTTGAAACTACGTTTTTCAACAGAAAATGCCCCGTTTTCTTAGAAACTATCAAACATATCCCTATGAAATTTTTACTACATATTTAACACAGTTCTTTTAATATTTGGATCTATAATGCTTGACTTTACTTATTAGTTTACAAAACTAATACAAAATAAATTTTTATTTTTTAAAACAGAGGTTTATATAAAAGTATATAATGTTATTTTGTTAAATGTTTTAAACCATTGTAGATTTATACATGTATAAATGGTTGAATATTGTGTAAAAAAGTCGTATATCTGTTCTTATGAGGTTCTAAGAAAAAGGCGCATTTAAATATATATTGTAACGTAGAAATGCAGTGCTTTACGGTTATCCTTAGTACGAGACGGAATTAGAAGGCCAGCTGTTCGAGTCAAAGTAAATGGAAAGAGCAACAGAGGTGAATTATCGGTCCGATTCGTTTACTGAAACACTGAGAGTGACAGGGAAACGTGGGGAAGAACAACTACAACATAGATATTATGAGACACGACGTTCTACAAGTAAAGGAAACAATGTTCTTGTTATGAGATTTCCAATCACTTATTCAACAATCAATAACGTTTTCTTTGGACAGCGTGTGTCCGAGCGTCGAAGAAGACGCGCACCTTGGAGTAAGGGATTTTTCGAAGAAGAACCGAGAGTGACACACCAAATCACGAGGGTCTCAACGCCAACTCTCGAACTCCCAGGAAGATCAGTATTAGGAAACGTCTGCCCTAGTTGGGACAACCACAATCAATCACAACGAGTCCATTCCTCAGCTCGTGAACACCGAGGGACAGGACCCCGGCCAGGTGGCTGGTTCACGATCCCGTGGTACCGTTTTTGAGTATGTCGCTGATCAAACACGACGACCCCAGAAACCCTGAATGGTCGTGGGCCACAGGATCTCCCTCGGAGTCTACTGTTTAGCTTGTGCCCTACCTTCTGGCGGCGCCAGGGGATCTCCACCCCGTCAGGTCAGTGGTAAGGAAGGTTACCGTAAACTCTCTCTCTCTCTCTCTCTCTCTCTCGCCCGAGCGCGCCAGCTTAGGACTCCACCGAATATACGGACGCCAGTCCGCCGAAGAGGGTGGAACAAGCGGGGGAGACCGAAGCTAATAAGGATCAACTGTGTATTTAATGGACATCACGGATTGACATGAGAGGCTCCACACAGCTACTGGATAGGGAAGCGCACCTTGGTTCCCGTTCGCAAAGTGCTTTATGAGTCAGGGTAAACCCCTTTATCGTTCGCGCAGGCGATACGCACATTCCCCAACCATCAGTCCCGATGTCAGCGAACAAAAGGGGTAACTCCTGCGCTCGAAAACACTGCTGATCTGGGTGGGCTCTTGGACCCACGGGAGGCAAACCGCGGTGATAACCAACCGTGAGGATCTGTAATCTCTCCCAGGCCACCCTCAGGGTCGCTTTGCCCGCGCGCCTTTCACGGGTGCATGAATGGGTTCGCCCGTTTTCTTTGGACCGAGCCTAATTGCAGTAAATAAGTGCCATAGTGTACAATGTGTGAGTATCAAGTTTTAATACAATAAAGGCTAAATACATTTATGAGCCTTTTTTTATGTATTCGTTCCACTGGCGGAGGGTGGACCTAAGCAGTGGGTAATTTCCACGCGTCTCCCCCTCCCCACAAAATTTCAATAAAGACTTAAAGACTGTGCCGACCTTTTCTCACCACCTCTAGTTTCCTACTACGTTACCTACCTCAAAAATAATAGTTTGTAAACTCTTCATAATACAATAATATTAGCAAACAGAATTAACACTGTTGCACACCATTATAGAAAAATTATTCCGATCAGATGATGAGATGTGAAGCTTGAAAGCGCTAATCGGAATAATTTTTCTACAGTGGTGTGCAACAGTGTTAATTCTGTTTGTGTTTATAACCATTAACACAACTTTATTAATTAAACAATACTATTCCATAACAGAAAACAATGCAATACACTATAGTAAATTATAAAAACAAATAATAAATCGAAAATTGTACACTTTGACACGACAAGACCACTTAAATAAAGCTAAATAATGAATAAAATATTTTAGGAAAAGTATGATGGACATTAGATCCTCCACTCCACGTGTTGAAAGCAAAGGGAAACTATCACCATCACTTAGAGCATGCACCCTGGTGTCCTTTTCGAGTGCCAAAATGTTTACTTCTCAAACGAGACAGACCTTGCTTATCAGTCGCCCCCTCTTAATAAATTTTTGACTAAGATAAAAAAAGTATGAGAAGAGGGTGAAAAGTCGCGACCTTCAGTAATAAAGAACTACTTTATGGTTAAACCTACATTTGTTTGTTAAAGTAATTGTCATTTAGTTTGACACGTTTTCCTGTTTCTAGAGCGGTTATGACATACTGATAAATCGATTCCTCAAAATAGCCATCTACAGGATGGCTGACGTGATTTTTGTTGGAAATAATTCTTCACCGAGCCTGAACTAGAAGAAATATTCATGCCTACATCTGGCAAGTATGGTGGGTGAGAAAACTAACCGACCCTTTAATTATTTGATTTTATTCATATCAAGGATTGATATGCGAGATAGTTTTGGTAAAAAAAAAAACACTTTTTGTTAAGTGTAGTCACTTTTACTTGATTTCATAGTGTAAATGCTGTAATAAGTTGTCCTAATACTTGACACTTAACGTTTTCAAGGTAACCTAAGAAGAGAATTTCTTGCCCGTCCTGAAGTGCCATCACAACCTTACCAATAGATGTAGTTGTCCCAAACAGTAGATGCTTTGTTTGGGTTTGGTTCACCTTTTGTGGTCCATTGCTTTGAATTCTGTTTAGTCTCAGGAGTGTTGTGGAGGACCCAAGTCTTATCAACGCTGACATTGTTTTTGTGTGTCAAGTGTAAGCAGACGCGACACCTACCTAGAGCACAGTTTTGTCATACTGAAATGTTTGTGTAAGATATTAAGCACGCGTTCCGTTGATATGTCCAAAGTCACTAATACCTCATTCTACGACCTGCCAAAACGTTCTTGTAGATTTTTTTCTAACGTAATCACTTCATGGAGGTCTACTGCGTGGTTCATCATTTTCGGTAATCCCACCAATTTAACTGTTTTATTAGATAGAGAAAATTTACTAAACAACGAATAAACTTTCTGTTTTATAACGTTTGCACTTAACCCTCTCAAAAAAATGTTTTATTATTTCCTCGGATTTCCAAAATGTCTACTGTCAGAATACTACTACAACAACTGATTTGTGGACTTTAAATATCAAACTTTAACCTGCCCAGGTTGAAATCATACAACACGTTTAAAATAATAAGCGTAGTGGCGACATCTCTATGCGAGACCCGGAACTACTCGCCCTACTCTTGTATAGCCAAGATCCAGCGAGTCAGACGAGCACCAAGCAATTTACACTTTAATAAAAATACTAACGCCTTATTGTCGGTGATTATTGTAAGTTTAGCACCCAGAATATAACTTCTAAACTTTGACAGGCTATGCACTATCGCTAATAGCTATTTTTCTGTCGTAAAATAAGTTAATTCCGCCCCTTTAAGTGTGCGACTTACAAATCCTAATACCGCTTTTTGGCCCTTCTCATCTATCTGATATAAGTGTGCTCCTATAGCAATATTGCTGGCGTCAGTCTGTAAATAAAATCTTTCTCCTACCCTCGGATGATGTAATATAACAGTATTTATAAAAAGACTTTTCACTTGTTGTAGCGCTTCATCGTGGTCCCTTGTCCACCTCTAGTACAAACAAAAATTATTAATTTGAATTAGAAATATTGATGTTGCGAGAGACGAAATTCAGATGTCACTTCCATTATTTGTTTAAACAGAACGTCTGGTCCATCTGTGATTATCTAGAACCTCCTAAAAACGCTGATTCAATCGAACAGCGTAACAGAAAATACGTAACAACAAATTCTTGACTTTGGCAACAAGTTCTAGTATCGAATTCTTCACTATTTATTTTCTAGTATGAAAGTTTAACAGCTGTGGAGGAGATGAGCCCACACGTAACAATACCGGTGGGTGTTTGGCGTAAATGAGTCCTCCATATAGCCTAACTAAGCTTCGGCAGAGAACAGTAATCGTTAAACCGTCGGAGAGTTGCATGCGCGCGTAGGAAGGTAATACGTTTCGTACAAAGGCGTAAACCGTGATGTTGTTGGGTTCTTGTCCGACAGACAACAACCCAATGTAATTACCATAAAACGCCGACTGGCGCATGCGCACATCTCAGTAGTTATTAAATCGTGTAACGACTACGCGACGCGACGTCTGCGTCTTTACGGGCCTGATGTTTGCGTCACGTCACGTCACGATTTTTGTTTTATGTCAGTTTCGTGATCTACTTTGTTTTGTACTAAATACTTGTGACGTAAAATTGGAGTGTTTAAATTAAACTTAGGATCAATCTGAGACGTTTCTTACTTTTGCCAGTTTTGACCTCCCTGCCGCTCTTCACCGATAATCCATCTCAGTAGCCTCCAACAACTTTTCTGTTCTTTGTGTTATTGGCCATATTTCACACCCGTATGACGTAATTGGTTTCACAATTATATTGTATATACGATGTTTATTTTGTTTTGATATTCGTTGGTCCCACAATATGTTGTTCAGCAATGCTATTGATTTTATTCCCAAGTTATTTCTTTCACTTATCGCTTTATCTAGACTACCATCTTGTATAACTGATGTTCCTAGATATTTATAGATACTGCAATTTATTATTTCTTGTTCGTCTTCTGAAATTAAATTCTTCCGTTCCCCACCAATGCATATATACTCCTTATATAGACTCTGGATTGTTTTGTATTCCAGGATTGACAGGTCTACGCCACAAACCTGCTCCTAGATCTGAAAAGAAGGAATTTCGCAATGAATTTTTAGAAGTCGAGGAGCCACTTGGAGAAAGAGACGGAAGACACCAACAGACGGTGGAAAATTTAAAGTCGTATAACGTACCATCTATGATCTACAAACTTTGCAGTTTCTGTGAAATAAATAATATATTAAATAATCTTTGGCATTTATGACAATATTCAGAAATAGGCAAATCATGTACACCTTCACTGACAACTAAATCTAGACATACGCATTGTAAGTAAAACGAAATTATGACTATCGATGGCGATTTTTAGTAATACACTGATCGAATGATCGCTCGGTACTTGTTAGAACATTTTGTCAATACTTGAATTTAATAAATAAACACTTGGTATAGTTGTAATCTAAACTTTGAAGCTGCTGTAACTGGTGAAAGAATTGTCAGGAAAATTAAAAGTATCTGTAAACATATACCAAGTGTTTAATTATTATATTCAAACCATGAATACTTCACATCAGAACTAAATCTAGATATACGATTTACTAATAAAATAAAACACAAATTGAATTTCCATCTGTTAATGATAGAGTCTGGTGTGGTTAAAATAATTTTTAATAGCATGCAGGACGATAAATATCATTCAAACGACTTTTTATTTATTAGCCAAGATTTCAAATGTTTAAGAAAAATTGTTCTTTTTTTAATTATTTATGTCAGTAGGCAATTAAAAAAAGGCAAACATAAAGATAGGGCTAGACAAAATACAACAGGTGGATTTGTTTAAATATCTTGTAAGCTTGATAAGTGAAGATATGTCCTGCACTCGTGAAATTAAAGCAAGAATCGCTATAGCGAAAGAGGCATTTAACGGTAAGAAAAGAATTTAGGAAAGCATTTGCTGTGTGGCAAAATTAATAAGAATTTAAGAAAATGGTTGGCCAAATGTTATGTGTGGAGCGTTCCTTTATATGGTGTAGAGACATAGACACTGAGGAAAGAGGATGAGAAAATATTAGAAGCATTTAAGATGTGGGTTTGGCGAGCAATTAAAAAAGTGAGGTGGGTTGATGAAGTAAGGAATGATGAAGTTTTAAGAAGAATAAGGGAAAAGAGAAGAATCCTGAAGGTAATAGAAAATAGGAAACGGAATTGGTTAGGTCATTGTTTAAGAAGAGACTGCTTACTTAGAACTGCCATGGAGAGTGTCATAGAAGGAGAAAAAAAGAAGAGGGCGTAGAAGAATGAAGTTAATATATAGCATTAAAATCAGAGCGTGTTACGAAGAAACGAAAAGACTGGCATGCAATGGCACAGCTTGGAGAGTTTTTACCATTTGAAGATCTGCCTTAGGGCAGAACACCAAATATGTCAGTAGGCAACGATTATAGAATCTAGGAAACAAAACATAAATAAATTTTGTTATTATATTTCCTTTTTAGCTAAGTGTATGAACAGAATTTTATTTTCACAGTTTAATTGTCGAACGTTCTTTTTCTCATTCTCATGTTTATTTTCTATTGAGACATATTTTAATACTTTATACACGTAAAGAATGTATATAAATATTTAAAATAATATATTCTTGAGTAATAGTTGATACGGTAAATCTGATGACTTCTTTTTAAAGTAAAAAAATAAAAGGAAATATACAAGTATAGTTCTGCTTTTACAGTAGTATTTTTCTGCTTTTGAGAATTGTGAAAGAATAATTAAACAGTTACGTAAATAAAGAGAGTCTTGTAAACGAGACTGCACAGGATGTGAATATAACATGAAGTATTCTCGTCGAGCGGAGTGTTTAAATATAAATTATTTATAGACAGGATGTTGAGACGCTCTCGCAAAGGGTAACATTATTACGCTAATAAGCTTTCTAGAAATGAGATTATAAATTATCTCTTCCACAAAGTGTACTAAGGAATGTGTATCTAAAGCAAAAGGATTATTTTTTTGTAATTGTATGGGATGTTCAATCTATCCTGTGTAAGCTGTAGGACCTGAAATCGTAAAGTGTAATAGACATAACATGATTAACGTAGTTTAATAAAACTTTTCTTTGGCTAATTTTTCTTTTTGTTTTAACTGAATTTCGTTTGTAGTAGTTTTGTATAACGAGAATTAAATACCATCTTAGTAACGAATGTACCATATTAACATCAAGATACCAAAAGATACTAATGTTTCTACGGTTTATGTAACTTTAACGTGTTGTTTTAATTTAATTGTTTTGTTTATTCAGACCGCTCGGGCAGACAATATAACACGAGGAGGTTGGAGCAGCGGGATCGATACCGCGCGTTGAAATTACATTGTTCAAGTGTTTGCACGCTGTACCTGTGGCGGTGAAGCCCTTCTTATAGCACTGGCGGACCTTGAGCAGAACAATAGGGTGCCGCCCTTTAGGACTTTTACCCCCCCCCCCCCCCAACAAGCGTGAACCGTGCGAGTTTCTGACCAAACGCCCCGCGTTACTGCCCGTTAAATGCCACCACTGTAACCGTCGTTAATGCCACATTCTTTATTTTCTATATATAGTTTTAAACATTTAAAACTATATATACCCATCAATTAAATACGTTAGAAATTTTTGGCATAGCATAACTAAAAATCACTGCGCAGCTATCACATGGGACTACAATATCAGTATTATTATAACTAGTGTGCTTCCCTGAGCTGAAGAACTAGCTCTTTTTTTTTCTTTTTTTTTTGACATTATAATGTCTTTTAGCTTGACATCGTTTGAAACTTTCTGTAACATGTAATGCTGTATGACGTCATCATTGCGTGACGCTTCCACACTTTCGATTCCCCACAGTCTAGAAATTTGATATGTAAACTCATCAAGACAGAAATAATCGCTGCTGACATTGAGTTTAGCAAACGTTTTAGTGAGAATAAATTTGGTTTTTCATGCTCTTTTGTCTGTACTGCATCGTTTGAAACTTTCTGTTCATTGCGTGACGTCATCATTGCATGACGTCATTGGGATTGTTGTAAATAAAGGTTTGTTTTGATACGTCGCAATATGTAAATAAAGGTTTGTTTTGTGTTGTGGTGAAATACACTGCTGCTGATATGTAGTAACCAAACGTGGCGACTGACTAAAACAGCGTTCGACAATGGATAGCAGCGACGAGAAGACTCAGATCAAGAAACGACAAAATGCCGAGCGAGTAAGAAAGTGTCGGGAACGAAAGAAGCTCGAGAAGGAACAGCAACGAGCGGCTGCTGTCGGCGGTGAAGCTTCGGTACCAGCGGCCCCATCGCAACAAAAACGAAAGGAAGATGACTTGATGCGCGAAGAATTGAACGAGTACTTAATAAATATACCGTTCGCGTCGACGATGACTGAGCAGGAGAAAATCGATGCATTCTACACCATGAAACAATCAGTCAGTTAGTAACCATAATAATAAAGTTGCGTTTAGCTGGCGGCTGAAAGACATTATCATGCTCTTAAGCTTTTACCATTTGGTAAACGGTACTGTATCTTTTTTTTTTAATAAAGTACATTTAATATTAGTTATATTCATATAAGCTTATACTATTCTTGTGTATATATTTTTATATTATTATTAATAGTAACAACATTTTTTACAAGAATATATTATTTTTGATGAACTATCATCATTACATAACAAAAAAAATATATATATTCTTGTAAAAAGTTTTGTTATTATTAATATTAATTTAATTTAGATAAAATTTGATTTTGTGATAAGGTTCCCTTTATTCTGAAGCCCGGCAGGGCTCTTAAACTTTTCAAATTTTTGATCCCCTTTTGTCATCTGGGATACAAAAGTTTTGAATATTTCAGAACTTAATACTACACTCGTTAACCTTAGTAAACTGCAATAGTTCAAATTCTCTTTAAGTAGATACTCCACACGGATTTGTGCGATGTTAACAAAATTTTCACCTACTGCTTGGGCATTGACGTCCAAAATTGTTTTAATTTTCAAAAATAATCACTGATGCAGATTGTGGTTAAAATATCCTTTGCGCGCGCGCGCGCGCGTGTGTGTGATTGTTATTTTTCTAGCTCAGGTATGGCAAACACAACAGCTTCACTTTCTAAATTAATTTTCCTTAATTTGTGTTAGGCATTTATTACCTAGACACCCGCTGCAGAGTGGAAAATAATTTATAATCAGAATGATCACTGTTGCACACCACTTTATAAAAATTATTCCGATCAGTATCGGAATAATTTTTATATAGTGGTGTGCAACAGTGATCATTCTGATTGTGATTTCAACCACTAACACAAATCTCTTAAAAAAAAAAAATTTATAACTTTGTTCTACAAATTTCTGTTTCATTAACTGTGTTTTACTTATACTGAATCAGTTTATTTGGAAGTCAGTGGCTGTAAGCCTTCCAATCAAAAATCTGTTGCCGACAAACTTTAAGATGCAATGTATGAGATAGTTGATAAAATATGTCTCAAACTGGACTTCAATAAATTTTCTTGATGGGACAGATACATTCATAGGAGAGTCAAGATTGTCTAAATTGGGGGGAAGGGTTAATTTTTTCCAATTTTTCGGTGGGTCTAGTGCGTTTATACATGTTGTTTCGCTGTTTGCCTTTATTTCATTTATCGTAAAAAATGTCACAAAAATTACCTCCAAGGAAGTGAAATAGTACCTCCAGTGTGTGTACTAAAGCCGTATTATTTAATGGCATTCTACATTTTACATTTGTTTTACATTTTTATAGCCAAAAATGGCTACTGTACTCAAGTGTGTATTTAACAGCTAAAGGGGAAGCTGTAGTTCTCTTGACGATCAATCTATTATTTACGAAATGGGCTTGATGTCAATATTAGATATTGTAACGAGAACCCTCTCTAACCCACCCGTCCTCCCTAGTCGTGCAGGTGTATCCTCAGTCAAGGTCGGGCTCAAGTATGTTCCAGAGTACTCTGGAGGAGACTTAAAATACGCATTAGCTGACACACCACATTCAGGATGGAAAATTTGTAGAAGACGTTCGCTACCTATAAAAAGCCATAGCAGCCGGCTTGTTAGTTGTGTTGAGCGATTTTCCTTAGTGCTGATCGAGTGGCGATTTACACACAAGTACGGCGAAGTGTTATTGTGTTAAAGTTAGTGTGGAATTCTAATAATTGACATTATTATTGAATGTGTACAAATTTAACTTGAATTATTGTACGAGACTAATCTTGCTGAACAGATTGTTGATTACAAATTGTTAATTGTGATAATTAAAACTGGTAATTAGTGATTTCATTGGTGTCTGTATTTTGTTTTCCACTGTACCATACGACGATCAGTGTGACCGTCGTAAAAATGTTGATAGTGGTGATGACAGATCAGCGAACGCACAATTCAGGAAGTGCTGAAACTGCAGCGAGCAAAAGATATGGCCATTATACCAAGCAGTCCGTCAAACAGAGATCAATCTCAGATAATGGAGCCAATGTGCTAAAGATGAGTAACATTTGTATGCCGGACCTTCCGATTTTGCACAGAAAACATTATCACAAAAATAATCTCGTAACTTGCAGGCCGTCAGCGTGGAATTCAGCAGCGGCAAATCTGCAAATTGCATGTGACACGCAATACTAATGTTTTTTTTTTAATCTAATCTTAATGACATGTAAAAAATGGTAGTCAATGATAAAGTCGTGATTCCTTCGGTTATGAAATGTTTTATTTATGATTACAATTGCTTCGCTGCCGTAAACAATTTGCTAGCAAGTTAACAGTTATCAGAAACAAGACACAAGAATTGTCGATTCTACAGGGAAGTGGTTGAGTCAGGAAACTTTAAAAAAATATGTCCACTTTTTAAAATTTGTAACCATGGACCAGAATTACTGTTCCAACGTAACACGTTAATCTGGTAATAAAATATTTTAATGAAGGTAACATCGTACTCACAAATAATGTAAAGATTGCGTGGGAAAATGTTGGAATGATTTTAGGAAAGGAATAAAGTTTTACTAACATTTTGGCGCACTGCCAAGTGACGCAGCGTCGGCGTCGCAGGGAACGTTGCCAAACTTGGTTAAGAATCTTGAACATCTGCTTGACTAGAAATATTGTTCCCTAATTGAGATTACACTCGTAATTTACGAATAAGTATGTTTAGTTTAGAGGGGAAAATTGATGTACGTATAGTATTCTAAAGACGAAAGGTTCAAAATATGACAATAAGTATCTTTGTTAAAAGTTGCTAAACGCCAGATAATTAACACCTGAGATTGTTTTCTTTAGTTTACTTGCTAACCGTAGAGCGCTAGATAACAATTTGTCATTTGTTCATGATTCAGAGTAAAAGTTTCGAAGTAAAAGAAACTACAAAAAAATTATTACCTAAAACGTTTTTTGTATATTGATCTCCGATTCCCATAAACAAAGTAGTTTAGGAAAGGCAAATTATGGGCTACTTTATAGGTGTATTGTGGCGTATAATTAAGGTTGTATGGTAAGTAATACTATTTACCTAGCGTTATCATAAGATTTAGTCATAAGTATGGTGAACTCCGGTATACTCGTGATACTTATTGTGAAGCTTGTCACGGGTTAACCAATGCTCCTACAAATGCCTAGTTTCTCCAGTTAAGCGCAGCGCATTCTAACGTTCAGTTTAAGATATTCTAAGCGCCAGTGCGACACGTATCTATTGTTTTGCAACATTTTGAAGTGAAAGGTAAGGAATATTTCTTATATGTCTGTATCTGTTAATAGGACTTGCATTTTGATTCTACCATAATTGTAATTCACTATCAGTGGCGAAGCTAGTAGTTAATGAATGGGTAGGCAGAAATCTTATCTTAAATTTTTTTTAAGGAATCACTAAAAGGACGGTGGTTCAAATCGGACGCTGAGGTAGCGTTTGCTGTAAGCGAATGGTACCACAAACAGCCGTAAGAATTTTACTAGCAGGGAATCTACAGGTTAGTGCAACAGTGGAACTCATGTCTTAATGTTAATGGAGACTTCTTTTAAAATCGTTGAATAAAAAATGCTTTACAGCTCTATACGTGTTTCTATTGAACAATCCTTGTATTAGTCATACACAATAATACAACTGATTGAACTTCAAATTTTTAAACTTGATTAGTTTCTATATATATGTTTAATGTTACAAATAATTCAAATAACAATCTTGATTATCTGTTAGTTCAGCGGAATAACAAGGACACTTTTAATAACCGCATAAAATAAACACACTTATAAACAACACAGGCGCTTTAACTTAACTGTTTGAACCACAGAAGTGAGGTATGCCTCAACGCTCTATGTGTAAAGCGCGGGACAATCTCCCCTCCCTTCACTTCCCTATCAAACCCGCACATTGCTTACATACGATGTATACAAAAAATGTTGAGGCAAGTTCAGGTTGCCTCATTCGCTTTAAACGAGCTATGCCGAATCTCACCTGTCACCATCTAGCGGTCGCTCAGTAAAGCACGTTTCGGCTTAATAAATTCGACAGTCGCGGTAACAAGTATAATCTTTACGTTATGTAGTTCATACGTATTTATAATTTTTATTCTACAGAATTTTTTAGGGTAGGCATTGCCTCAATTGCCTCCATGTAACTTCGCCACTGTTCACTATATTAAGTATCAAATTTAGTCTTAAATTGTCGGTTAATACACACTAAATACGATAATATTTTGATAGGTTATGGACGGCGCATATGTTGTAGGACCTTATCTCCGGATCGTAGTTCCTTAAACGTTTTGTGTTGTTTTCCAAGTAAGTTGTTTTCCTAGTAATGTACAAATTTATTTAATTTTTGGACAATTACTTCTGAAAAAGACTTCCATTAAATATAAATCTTCTAAATTGTTTTCTACTAAAATTTTCGATAGTTTTTATTTCCTGGATTGGATTTATCTGTACGATTTTAATATTAATGGCGTTTTTGATTTTCATGTTTTTTGACCGTATGATTTTAGCTTCATTTTATTTATGATTTTAGATGTCACGAGTATGCCTGACGTATCACGAGATTGCCTCAATCCAGGTAAAGTCGTGATATAACAAGTAGAGTGGAGTGTTGTCACGAGATTACCTGGAATATCACGAGATTACCAAGCAAGAACATTGTTTCGAAATTTAATTAAAATAAATATAATATGTTGTTTTATCTAAAAGACTTTTAATCGGATAAAATCCTTAGAAACCATTTTTCCAAAGATTAAAGGGAACAAAAATTAAAAATTTTTGGTTGGCACAATTGGTATTTTATATACTTTATCACGAGTTTACCCAAGTTTATCATACACACATTCTCAGGTTAAGTCAATCTAGAGGGTAACAGATGTACGTTGATGTCACGGGGCTACCGAAAGAAAAACATGGACTTTTAAATTTTGCTACTTACCCAATTTAAAATTGCATGTTGCCACTGGACTACCCAGCGAAATCCACATTATTTAAGGTATATAATAAAGATAAATAATATAAATTGTATAGAGATAAAAATAAATATAAATTTCAAAATTTAAGTCTATTTGAACTTATCATAAAACAACTGATCAAAATTAGTGTAAACGCAATACTCCTGTCCTATGACAGTAAGTTATGTACTAAAAAATTCACACAACCGCTTTTTACTTATAATCTTTTTTAAAAGACTGTATTTTTTTTTGTAATTAACTTAAAGAAGACTAATCATTGTATATTTCATTTTTATAAAAAGTGAACGATATTGTATTTATAAATACCTAATATCAATAATCGTATCAGCCACAATACTCAGCATACTACTATACAAGAATAAACAATACACGAACCAGGATAAAGAAGACTCGAAACATTATAATTGTTGTGTTATAGGAAATTCTATATAATGTAATGGGCTGATATTAACAAAAAAAATCTGAAAAAATAATTGTGGGGATCCTCATTAAGAGAAAAACCTTGTGATGCTCAGTTTCAAACAGTAATTAAACGAATTATAGTAGGAAAACTTGTAAAAGAAACAAAGAAAGGAAATTTATTGATGTAAATGTAAGTCGAGAAAAATATGAATAAGGGTAGACGAAGCTAGAAGTTAGCGACTGGTGGCAAATGAAGAGATTGTTCTTATTAACACAGTAAAACGTATTTTCCATCAGATTCAATTTTACTGATGTTTGCATACACATTTGCATATAAATACGAAAATTATGGCACATGTTCAACCACGTGTGTGAGACCAACAGGAGAACTTTAAAATAAACGAGGAAAAACATGCCTGAAGTTCTACAAGGTGATTACACTTCTCTATGGGACCAAGAATTGGACTTTCACGAAATCGCTGCCAAGTTCTACTCAAGGTGCCAAAATGAGATTTTTCAGGCACATGGCAGGATATAGGTACTCTTTAAGATCTCAAAAGAAATGTTGATATACGGCAGGAACTGAGTATTATGAGTATACTAGCTGTTACCCGCGGCTTCGCACGCGAATATTTGACTTTTAATAAGTATTTTAATATAATTTTTACTGTCTGTGTCTATATGGCGTTCTGTCAGATCGTATAACAATTTTGTACTCATTAGTAAAATTCTCTCCAAAGCTGTTTTTAACACTTGGACTATTTTAACTTGTACTAAATTATTATGTTGGTGCAACAGCCTTTGGAGATTTAAAAGTATCCGTTTTTAAAGCCTTTGGAGATATTTGCAAAATAGCTGTTAAATCAAAACGCTAAATACTTTATTTTAAGTGTTACTGTGTTATAAGCATTGTATGACACATTAAACGTTTTGTTTTCCTCAACCATGGCTTTTATTTATTTCAGCAGTAAACTAAAAACCAAAAACCGTTGTCACCTAACCTCACAAATGAAAACAACACATATTTTCGCTATGCATTAAGTAACAGGACGATTTACAATTAGTAGACTTCTCCTTTTCCACATCGTAATATATCCATACAATCGCATATTATATAAAACATCGAAAATGTACTTCAGGAATGGATAAATTTACAGTTCCGATCCCGCTAAATAGCTTTTGTTTATTTACTTGTTACTATGGTAATTAATTCTGGTCTCCACGGTGTTGTTGACATCTTTATACGCGTCAATACAAAAATGCATAATTGAAACGGCCTAAATCGTGCGAACGGGACAAAATATCAAATTCCAAGTTAGACAGTATTTTTTGCCTTGTGTCAAAGGTTGCCTGTGCAAAATTTGGTGGCAATCGGTGTAATGGTGTGGATTTGTATTCCGTACCCATAAATCCTCAGGCTTTGGGTTATATATATATATATATATATATATATATATATATATATATATATATATTTCAATCACTTTCTGCTACAGTCCGTTTCTTGATGTATATAATACTTTAATATTTATAACTAAATTTACCTCAAGATATACTTTTTTCCCTATTAGGAACATGTTTCGAGAGTTCCTGTTCTCTCATCTTCAGCCTTCGCCATCTTGTTTCTCAGAAAAAAGTATATTGAGGTAAATTTAGTTATAAATATTAAAGTAATATATATATATATATATATATACATAAATTAGATTGGACTGCCCAATATCGACTAAAATGTTTGGAAGTTCTTAACCAAATGGAGTGCCGCATCCTCAAGCAACTATGGATTATGAGCCGAAAGGACGGAGAGCTGTGAGGGGTCCAAAGAAGCGTTGGAGTGACCTGCTCAAGTGTGTCTGCTTGGGACAGGAACAAACCAAGAATTTTTTTTACTTTATTAACTTTATTTCATTTTGTTTGTTTGTTTAATCCTTGCTGAAGATGATAATGATAAAAATTGTGTTATTACATCACTAAAGTACCGAATTATTCTAACTGTAGAGAAGAGTTTTGTAGGGTAATTATTTAACAAAAATACAATTCGGCAGCCTGTGACGCGAAAACTGGTTCAGGCTATACGGTAAAACTTTTACATTTTACCAATAAAAAACTTTGTGATCCGAGTCGGTAGTGATATATACTTATATTTAGTTAATCAACGGACATGTCTTGGAAAAAAAAATCCAAGAAAAATACAATATTTAATTCTCACAGTGATTGGGTTAATCGTGTTAACGTGAGACGCCCATTATTTTTGAGAGAGACAATGGCATATCAGTCCTTTTATGATCAGTACCTTTGAGGTTATATCCATAAGAGAATTAATTGATATTCGACTTTTGATGGCAGTACATGCCGGAGAAATATAACCCGGTGAACACGGTCTGCGTATGGCATTTGCCACAACGCCCGTCTGTCTCACTGCCAATATTTTGACATTTCGGCGTTGTCAGCACTGTATTTTTGTTGTCTAAATGTAAGAAGAAAACGTTCAAAACCCATGCGGGAATAAAACATTTTACCAACATATAAATAATTTGTAGGTAAGTATTTATGGGCCTAATACTGTATTCATGTATTACTCTTAAAAACTACATCTGTTTAGACAGTAAATAAGATGTAGAAATTAAGTCTTTACTTAGCTATTTGGTTTTGAAACCGTTGGTTGAAATTTTATTATTTTAAACAGTCGGTTTGATGATATGAAAAAAAAATATCGGTATGGAGACCTATACAAGACTTCCATGTTTTAAGATTTATATTTAAAATCATTTTCGAAATGAAATATTTCCATAGAAACTACTTCTTTCTTCAGCCTTAACCACAGTACTGTGGTCACTAACGTATACCACCTCACGTTAGCGCACTCAATTTTCACTGGTGATGGGAGTCGATGGGACTGCCGAAACGTTTGGTTTTGCAGAAAACATTGGACCACGGCCAAACAGCCGGAGAAGGAATTTTAACGACAAACTAAAATTTTTTGTTGCCGTTAACGTAGTACACATATAATTGTCCCCTTCCCTTCAACTATAATTTTCATTTATAAAAAGTTACACCCTCCCCCTTCAAATACCCTTTTCATTTATAGACATTTCATCTACCTTTCTACAGTGGATTATTATGACCTCCTTTTCAGTATAATTTATTTATCAAAATTAAGTACTTTACTCTTGTTAAAACATAAAACGTTGCCGGTAAACTACCCCTTTCCCTTGACCGATCTTCATCAAAATCAACAGGCCTTGAGTCCTCTACAACTCAGACACATATGCAAAACATTATTTGATTCTGCTTGAATTTGTGGCAGTTATCGTTCGCCATAGAAAAAATTCTACACACACACACACACACACACACACACACACACACACACACACACACACACACACACACACACACACACACACACACACACACACACACACACACACACACACACACACACACACACACACACACACACACACACACAGAGAATTTTTCCATGTTTTTATGGTAGTACAATCAGAATCATCCCTTATCTCGAACATGATTTTTTTAGCGATCAAATGGAACATGGAAGTAAAAATAGATATTATAGGCGACACTAGGGGAAAATTTACTATAATATTTAAGTTACTTTTATATTATATTTTTGTATTTGTCGCCCCCTTCAATTAAAGAGAACTAAATTTCTGAGAACGATACTTGGAAAATGATGCAGGAATCGTAACAACTAAATTATTTATGTTAAAATTACCAATTAAATAGAAGTAATATGTATTCAGAAAAAACCAGGAAACTATCTGGGTCATGTAGAAGATAAAGAGAGAAAGAGATAACAATTTATATCGTGAAGGAATAGAAACGGTCAGAAACAAGTAATAAAAGAAAGGCAAGAAATGTGAGGAGAGAGAGAGAGAGAGAGAGAGAGAGAGAGAGAGAGAGAGAGAGAGAGAGAGGCGACAGTAAGAGCAAAGTAAGAGAAAGTTAGGTACAGACAATTGAGATAGGTAACAGCGCTGACCGCCTCTAAGTAGTATTAAGTTGTTACTCTTTAGTTGGCGGAGAAAAAAGGCAAAAAAAAAAACACAGGTCTGTGAATAATACAGATGTCTGAATAGGGTTTGGACGACGGAGTTTAGATGAGGCAATTAAGAAATTAAATATTAACGGATAAAGCGGTTAGGCTGCTGATTAACCGTGAGCAGAAAAATGAATTGAAGACAATCACACGCCAGCTACACCGTACCACCGACACGAGTACAGTAAATATTAAAGTGTGGCGGACAAAATGAATTAATACATACGTAGGTCGTTCAGACTTACCTGGTGCGGTTTCTATTTTTGATAAAGGCTACAATACTGGGCTAGTTTTGTACTGTTTGCGTACGAGTCTTCTTGAATAGCATCAGTTGAATATTTCAAAGGTGTGAGATGTATGTGTCATTTTAAAAGTTTTATTTTATGTTATTATTCCTAAACGTTGGCGATAATAGTTTCGTTATATGATTGTCACCGGTGTATAATGGTTTATAATAACGTAATATTGAACATAAATATGAATCGCTTACATAAACAGATGAGGAGCGGCTCATTGGAAAATCAAAGGTTGTTAAGTACACATACACTGGATTGGGCAATATTATTAAGTAGTCAAATCACTGCAAGATATTTGGAAGGCTTACTTTGGCGCTGCGCACACAATTTATAGACAGGTAGACAAACAGAAACTCTCTCTCTCTCTCTCTCTCTCTCTCTCTCTCTCTCTCTCTCTCTCTCTCTCTCTCTCTCTCTCTCTCTCTCACACACACACGCACACACACACATACAAGCGTAGGAGATTAAAATAAGTAAAGCAGATTAAAACAAGGCGACGGTATCCAAGTAAATTGGATTAGATAAAATAATTTTAAGAATTAAAAAAAAAATAAAGTAAAACGGAAGTAGCAGGACATTTGCCGAGTAAACCGCGTATGTACCCAGGCAAGAGAAGGTACACATGGTCATGACGTTAATACTCTGGAGATGAAAAAGAGGTCACGCTGTCATCTTTCTACTAACATCTGGTTAAGATACACGAATTAACGAACTGTAGAAAGAAACCATGGGATTACTGAAGTGGTACTAGTTGTGCAGTGAAGTCGATTACTAGGTGACAATTATCTTGGTGAAAATGTTAATATAAAAGTTTGTATTTTAATTTAATTTTATACATGATTATAATCTGAGTAAGTATACATACTTTTTTTCGAGTTTATTCACATTTATTTTTGACCAAATTATAAAACACACGTGGGCGTGTGTGTCTTTCTTTGCGAGTGCCGCGTTCCGTTTTGCTAATTTCTATAACGTTTCGGCAGCTCCTCTATACCAACTTCAGGCATTCTCCTCCTCACGACTTAGGACGCAACAATTTTTTAATACTGTATTAATACTGAAGTGTAAGTTGAAAAGTGTGCTGCTATTGGTTGAACTTGTGCCTGTTAAAAGGTCCATTTGTCTTTCGGTTGTGTCAGGCGTAAGAGTCACGTAGAGGCTGAATGAAGTCGCAAGCTGTTGTCCCGTTTGTTGAGAGCCTCCTATATTTTTTCAATTTCAGTTGCTTCTCTTATGACGCGTTTTTACAACACTTCCGTGGTTCCTAGTAATTTCGTTGCATCAAAATCGGCGTTATCGAGTCCAGTCTAGGTTAAATGCTGCGCCAACGCAAAAGTTTCCGTGCTTTTATCCCCTGCAAGTCTGTGTCGTCTGGCGTATGTATGCATGTGTGTAGGGACTATATACTGTACACATTATGAACAAACGTGAATATAAATTTCAGCGTTGCAGATTAGCATGGACATATTAATATCATCGAGATATATATGTTAAGTAATGGTGTTTTAACATTGAAAATGTTTATAAGGGCGTGTCGCACATTTGCGGCCGATCGCTGGTGCGTTATCGAAAATGGGAACCGGTGAGTTTCCATAGAAACTACTTCTTTGTTGTCAATAACGTAGTACACATATAAAACTTCGCTTATGAATGCGACTACATTTAACTTATAATCTGTACATTGGTAAGTGAAGAATTAATTCATTGATTGGTGAATGAAGATTGAATTCATTGATTGGTGAATGAACATAAATATATATATATATATATATATATATATATATATATATATATATATTTTTTTTTTAGATGTATTGAAGCATTTTCAATGGCCTTCTCTGTGCATTGCATTTGTGCAATGCCTGTAAATTTTTTTGTAACATTTTCATAACACAAAAATTAATCTCTTGGCCTCAGCAAATGCTAACTAAAATCGTGTTATTAGATATTTAATAAATCGTATTTACTTAGCTAAATAAATACGTTTCTTTACATTTGACATAGCATATAAGTATTTTTTAAAAATAGTTCTTTTAAATTACTACTTTTTATTTAAACACTACTTTTTTACACTTTACAGACTACTTTTTTTAACACTTCATAGTCTTTAAGTGTTTACGAATAATACAAACATCAGCTTCCTTGGTCTGTAGTGGAACCACTATCGTCCATGCCACTGAATAACCTCCACGAATACATTCCATACAACAGTATGGAAGTACTGCTAATAATCCAATTGGCATAATTTTTATTAGAGACATAACAACACTCGTACCTTTAAGAGGGGAGTTCGACTGCGATTATTCTCTGCGCATCACAGCAGAGGTCGCAGAATCAATTCGCAATCTCGGCAAGGTACATGTCTTGTATAAACAGCTGTTCTGAAAGCGGCCGAGAAGTTGCACGAGTAGTTGTGAATTCGCTATTCAGTTTGCCTGATGAATCATTAATTGTAAATTAACGTGTGTGTGTCTGTGTGTGTAATGGTGATCTATTTTTATTTATTGTGTCAAATGTTAGTTGCAGTAGGTAACATTTAGTGTTTGTTACATTAGTGTGTGTTGGACAATCGTAAACTTGAAGAATTGGTCACTCCAACGTACGTGTGTTTTAGTTAATTTACACGGTCGATGTGATTTGGAATTAACTATTTTTCTGGTGTTAAATTATTTATTTTCATTGATTAAAACAGCCGATCGTTGTAACAACACAATACGTTGTTTCTGATATAGCTTCTTATATTTGACAAGTTATCTCTGAGACTGAATTTTACTTCTGAACATTTTGCTAAAATTAACGTAGTTTAATTTGAAAATAAAATTTATAAATTAACATAAATACGACTTAGTAGAGAATTGAGCATTGTTGATAATAAAAATTAGCAACGAGAAAAAGAAGACTATTATTTTTTGGACATTTATATAGAATGGACGACAATAGTTTAACAAAAAAGATCTTCAAATATCTGTGGGGAAAGGAATCAACCTCAATTTGGATTAAAGGAGTCCAAAAGGATTTAGAAAGAAGTAATATAAACGCAGGAGAAGCAATTGGAAAAGAAGTTTTTCGGGCAAAAGTGTTAAAAATAGAAGGAGTAGGAGAGAGAAAAACGCAGGTTCCAAGTGGACTGAAGGCAGGAAGAAGAGACATAGTGAAAAGATAAAAGAATATTGGAGAAAAGGAAAGAACAAGGAATAATGAATTGAAATTAGCATGTGGTCTTCAGATGGCCGATACAAATAGAAAAAAATAAGTATTTTAGAAAATTAAATTTTTCATAAGATGAAATATATTTAAGGAGATAAAACGTAATAATTTAAATTGTTCAGAAATACTATTTTAAATAAAATGAAAAGTAGGCCTTTATAATCTAAATCCTGCACGTGGTAAAGTTTACAAGCAGACACTTAACTTTTAGTTAGAAAATTGTAAATACAAAAATCCGCAGTAGTAGCAATTTATTCTTGTAGTACCTTTATTGGGAATGAGAATAATAGGCCTAACCAGATATATTCGTTTATTATGAGGATTCGTTAACTGGCAAACCATATGTTTTATAAAGTTTGAAATATATAAGTGGCAAGTGGAAGTAGGAACAGAAATTTTGTAATCAACCTGTGTATATTTTACTGTGGAGCTGAGGTGTAAGTCTGTCTGTTTCTGTCCCAGGGTTTAAAGAATTTTAAACTTATTTTTATTTACTGAATTAATAAAGTTAAATTAGTGGTTATTAATTGTTGATTTTATTCAAACAAAAAAATTACAATGGTATAGACACACGAAAAGAATGCCACAGGAAAAATTGCCAAGAAGAATGATGGAATGAAACCCACCAGGAAGAAGGAAAAGAGGAAGACCATCTATCACCTGGGTGGAAGAAGTTCAGACTATAGTGAGGTAACGAGAAATTGAAGAATATCTTTGGATGGACAAGCAGAATTGGAAGATGAGTATTCAATCACTTCTGTAATCTTTGGTTCCGGAAAATGTGTAAACATTGTACAGCCGGATAATAATAATAATGTTAGTGGTTGTAACGTCTTTTCGCCGCGTTACAAATCCAGGGAACCCATCGTAATTAAACTCCGTTAATTAGATGGGCTGCCTACGTTGTAACAGAATGTATCACAAATAATTAATATAACAAACTACTTACTAACTGTGTAAGGAAACAATGGCAAGGTATACAATTGATTTAACCACTCCTCATATGTGTGTAACAAGAAGACTTCTCTTTATTTAACATTTAAAACATTTACTGAGAGATCCCATGACATTACTAATTCAATTGTTAAGTTATTTGAAAGGTTTCTTTAAACTTTGGGATCAACATTGATTCTATATAGCTATACCTCGGATCCGGGTAACCTTCGGTATTTATTAATTAAAACTTTTAGTCATAATCAATTCATGATATTAGCTTGCAAGACTTTCTTTTATTCAACCATTGGAAGAATGGTATTATTGCTTGAATTATATTACTCTACATTAGCATATAAACTGTTACAACGTATGAAGTTAGAATAGTTACATGAAATTCTTAGATTTAATTTATAAGTCTTTACAAAGTTAATAGTTTCTGAAAGGTCTCTTTCAAGATGTGTTGTGTAACAAATATTAGTAACCCTCGATAGACAGGCTATCGAGTCACCTTTTAATTGGTATGCAGAAGACTCGTCCTGGGGTATCCGTCTTGGGAAACAGGAACAGCTACGTCGTCATCTCGGTCTGGTCTTCGTCAGTAAAGGGCTCCAAAGTCCGCAGGTTGAACCTTCTACGATGGTACTTGTAGATTCTCGGATGTCCTGATCTGCATATTCTGTCGCGTTTACTAGAGTTTGTGGCTTCTGATAGTTCACATCTCCAGGTATGATGTTGGAAGTGTTGTTAGTTCTTGAAGTTCGAAGTCATCTTGTGTTACACCTTTTTTACGTTTCGAGTTTTACACTTTAAATCTCTTGTTTATTTACATAACTATATTAGTTAACACATCCAGATGCTTTAAGCAGCTATTTCTGGTATACCATCTTAAGGTAAAACAAAGTATAGGTAACATATTTTAAGAGCACAGCTCTTACGTCTATACTGTACGAAGTCACCATTGCGAGAGAGCGAAATTCTGCTCCCTTCGCCTGGTACTGGACAAAATGGTAGTGGGGCAATTACCGCGCGAGAATATAGTCCCTGTTTCTCTTTATGTTAACATTTTTATTTATACAAACTATCCCTAAACAAATATACATAATTTAAATCAGTTGTTTTAGCGACTATCTGTGTCTTCAGATTTTTAATTATTAACATTAGGTTTTTTATCTTATTCTAACTTACACAAGACTCGGAAAACATGTCGAGTCTGGAATCAACAGGACAGCGCCTGCTCACAAGCAAAGGGTTAAATACGATATTAATAACTCTTTACAATTTATCTTTTTATTCGAGTATCTTCTTACTAACTAATTACTGCTTCCTCTCATACTGAGTACATACAGGTATTTTATATTAATACAGTGAGATTTAAATGGTTTAATAGCTCGCAACCTTAATTTTTTTAAAATTTTTATTATTTTGATTATTTTTACAATTTAAATCGTCACACGGTTATAATCACAAACATAAATTACACGGTTGCACTCCACAATTCCCGATTAGCGCTTTTCAGCTTCCCAGCTTTTTAAAAATTTAAAAATATTTCCGATCTGATGTGGAGCTGTGAAGCTCGAAAATGCTAATCGGGATTTTCTATATAGTCGTGTGTAACAGAGTAATTTCTGGTTTTTGTTTATTGGTTACAAACCATATAATATAATGAGTAATAGACGTTTTTTAATATATTAAGTCAATATATTGTGATGTTATTTAATGTAGTATTCTCTGCAAGTAATGTATTGCGTTTTTGTTTTGGGTTGAGGGTACTAGAAGTCGCCGCATACCTGCACTGGTTGTAAAACCAGGAAAAGGTTATTTTATTATACTGTTTACTGACACGTCTATTGTTATATAGGTTTTTGATTTCTCCAAAGGTTATAAACGTATGTGGCTACCTCCAGTGGCCTGAGAGACATTTTTATGTAGACAGATGTTTTCCTGCAGAGTCTGCTCACAGCAGCTAATGATAAGACAGAAATGTTGATACTGGTATTTCAAGAACAATTGCTTGACTTACTAAAAGCGGCCACTGAGGCCTTGTCGTTTCCTTACGTCTGTTTATTATCTACCTACGTATTAAATCTATTTTTATTTTTTTTAATATTATTAATTTTTAGATTTTTCTAATTAACTTCTTTTTAGGTAAATTTATTAATTACTAATTACTGTGTAATCAATTTAAACTTTGCGGGAAAAGTAATGAATAGCCGCAAAAAAAATCATTAAGCAATTCTTCAGCAGGAAAAAACATATTTCTCCAAATATATTTAATTAAGTACGTATAAAATGTACTAACGGACGTTTCCCCGACTCTTCTCCGCATATCACGCTTAATTTTGAACCAGTGGCTCTTGATCATTTGGTCGTGAACAGCAGAGTTGCGAGGACATAGAAAATTAAGCGAATGATTCACAGACAAATGTGTATACCCATATTGTTCGAGCGAGTTGTAGCCGCGTCACATATCTGTAACTATAGTGGTTCCTGGTTCTATAGTATCTAAAATTACACGATTTAGTGTGTTCGCATTGCGTTTATCCACCACCATCGCCATTAAGAAGCACTTTTTTGTTCTCCAACAAAATCCTCCACCGAGTTTTGGTTATTCTGGCCTTGTTATACTTCCTTCCACCGAACTCATTTTCATCAATTTCAATAATATCTCCTGGGCCGCCAATTTTTGAGCTGTTCTCCATCAGGCAGAGAGTAAGGATCTGAACTCGTTTATCAATTTTCGCGTAGTTTTCCTATTTATGTCGATCTCTCTTGAAATAACTGAAATTGGATATTTTAAAATCCAAGCGACTAACCATCTGAAACCACTGTATGGATGGGGACAAGACTTACCAATGAATGCACTACGAATGTCTCTTAAACCACTAGAAGTAGCCACATACATTTATAACCGTTGGAAACCCCAGCAAAGCCTATAACAATAGACATGTCAGTGACAAATGTTGACAGCAGTCACATTAAAACCTATTACTAGTTTTACAACCGGTGCAGGTATGCGGGGACTTCTAGTACCCTCAACCCTTTGTTTTTATTGAAGCAAAAAAGCAAAGCATTATTTGCAGAAGAAAGTACATTGAATATCATAACAATATTATATAATTTGTGCAAAAAACTTCGAGTTACCTATATAGAAAATGATAAGTCAATATAATAGATACTAAAAAAAAACACAGGAAAAGCAAAAGAATATTATGAAGAGAAATAGCCTATGTTTTGATGAAACGAAAGCATAAAGAGAAAGCCGAAATACAAAGTGGACAAAATCAAACACAAAGAGGAATACAGAGTAAGTGTAAAAAGAATTTCGACGAAACCGAAACATCGAAGCATGATAATGTTTTTAGGCTTTAAAAATAAGATTTCTAGACTGTGGGGAATCGAAAGTATGGAAAAAATATAGTGTTAACATCACCTGGAGCGCTTTTTTTTTTTCATTTTTCGATGACGTTACACATTTTGCATCACGCATTTTGTGGAATGACCCCCCAGCCTAATAACATTATCATGATAAAAATAATGAGCTTGTTACAAGAGAAAATGTTTAAACCTCATATATTAATTCGGTGCATAAACAGTTTGCTTCCATATAAAAATTACAAACTGAAGAAAATAAAGAAATTACGTTGGCAGCAGTTGATGGCTGCTTACAACAGCAGTAGCTCTGGTCTCTTAGGGACAGTAATCGTCACAGAGTGTAGGGCTCTGGGGACTTAATACTAACGGGGTGGGCTCGGTAAACAAATTGGAATTTAGCAAAGTTACCCCGGACTCCTTGTGGAATTAAACCTACCTCTTGTGCGATTCCTCGTGGAATTAAAGGTAACGGTGGAACTTGGGAGGAGTTTCGCGGAATTATTTTTAAACGACACAAGGCTAAGCCGGTGTGCTTTGTCCAATACCGAGAGGATGGGTTTTTAAGTAGGACGTTTATTCCACCTAATAGCTCACGTGTAACGTAAATTCATACAATCTGCTACTTTGTGTCACTAAGTACATCATAAATGTATCACTAAATTATCACTATTTTCACTAAATGATAATGATAAATACATTATCATTGAAGGACTGAAGCGAGTTCTCAATTTCAACTCCACAGTTTGGCATTTGTCTGTCTGTCTGTCTATTTGGGGGTATGTCTTCTGATAACTTTTAAATACCACTAACACGGAATTGTACTTTCCATAAGCGCTTTCAAGCCTCTAGGCTCATCTTCAGATGGAACACAATTTACCTAGAAACCTTCACCCCTTTATATAGCTTGTCTGCAAGCCACAAGCGTCGACTTGACATAAACAAACATAGCAGGTAAACACCCTTGTTACGCCTTAGCCAGCAAACAATTCAATCAGCCGATTCACCAATCCTTGTCCCAGTACTTGTCCATTGCTGCCTGGTAACTAAATATCACGGAACTTAGTATGTCAAGTTGGCGCTTCCGGGTTGTAGTATATAAGCTATATAAAGGGGTGAAGTTTTCTAGATAAATTGTGTTCTATCTAAAGATGAGCCTAGAGGCTTGAAAGCGCTTATGGAAAGTATAATTGCGTGTTAGTGGTTGCAATAAAAGTTTAGTACAAATCAGACTTAACCACTAAATTGTGTTTAACTTTTAAATACATCAACGGATTTTTTTAAAACTTGGTACCAGTGTCCATAGTTATAGACTACAGAATTGTATTGTTTTTGAGGTGGATCTCGTTAACAATAGGGGGGCAGAAGGCAAAAATATGAGGGGAAAATTGTGAAAACTTCGCAAAAGCACATATAGGGTATCAAATTAAAGAGAATTTTTAGCTAACATGTGAATGTGGTGTCAAGTTTTGGAAATTCCAAAATCTTTGAACCCAAGAGGCCAAAAAATTAGATAAAGCATTTGAAAAAATTGTGAAAATCTAGCAGGTGTCAGACTAAAATGAATAGTAAACCAAGTACGAATGTTTCGAAATTTTAGCGTTTTTTGTATAATTTTTTGCCGTACAATTGCTATATTACTAAAGAAGTAGTAGAATAATTGGGGTTTTTGGTATATTGCTGTAGTAGAATAATTGGGGTTTTTGTAATTTTCCCATAATTAAAATATTGGTGTGGGGAACCGTACCAATAAAACTTCCATGTTCTAACATTTATATTTAAAATCATTTACATGAATTCGGTTTGATAATTTCTAACAAGTTAGGTGTGTTCCTTGTAAATCGAGTTTTATTTTTGACAAATTAAAATGAAATATTTTCATAGAAACTACTTCTTTGATAGCGATAACGTAGTACACATATAAAAAATTATCCCCTCCCCCTTCAACTATCATTTCCATTTATAGATATTTCATCTACCTTTCTCTAGTGGATTATTATGACCTTCTTTTCAGGATACTTTATTTGTCAAAATTAAGTACTTTACTCTTGTTAAAACATAAACGTTGCAGGTAAACTACTCCTTCCCCTTACCGATCTTTACCAAAATCAACAGGCCTCGAGTCCTCTACAATTCGGGCACAGAGACACTTTTCGGAAAATGAGTTTTCTTCTTGTTTTGAGGGTAGTACAATCAGAATCAGCCCTTGTCTCGAACACGATTCTTTTCGCCATCACCATACTTCTATTTCCTTATGGAACATGTAAGTAAATATCAAGATTTATGGATAATATACTTCGTTCGAATAGTGAGCTAGTTCTGTAACTTGGGGAACATATTAGTATAACTCTGGTTTTATACGACAATTCCGCAACACAGAATAGACGATAATCTTGTTTCCTAACGGTATTAATGATTCAGGTACTTGTTGTTTGTAGAAAGACTCGGTTTTGTAATTGTCATTTCTTACTACCCTATGTTACTTGAGATGTTACATTAGTTATATAAGGTAAAGACTTATTAACCAACTATAGTTTTACCCTTTTTTAATACGTGTCCAGAAAATCCTGCCTGTTCCAACTTGTGAAGAGTTATTAAAAGTTTGTATGGTCGTCCCTTACTTTGTCTGCATATTCATGATTTATCTTTTGCTTATTTTATTGCCCGCCATTTTTGAATGCAATATTGTTAGTTTATTCAATATTACGTTTCACTGTCAATTTCAATTTATTCACAATGAAATTGAGCCATTGTCCATTTTCTTGTTTTTTCCGTATTCTTCCAATTTCTGGTCTTAGTAGTTTTGCCCATATGGTACCTCGCCGGCTATTAATATCAAGGTCTCAGAATCGAATATCAGGATGCGTTTTTTAGCCCTCAAGGTGTCGGGCCTATGGAGATTGAATACCTATGATAAACCGCTGGGGTAAATAATAGATGGTTAAAGCGTACTGCTGGCCACATTAGCTTTCATGAAGGGCGTACGGCTCACTTAATGCAGTCTACACTGCCTAACTGCTAGATTGATTAGACGGTAAAAAAACGGAGTCCGATCCGGCTTTTCGGCTATGCAATCTGATCTTTATCAATATAAGTGAAATAGTTGCGGAAACTATGTTGCATATAATATAACTTCAAGTCAGTATAAAGGCAAACTTAGTTGTTAGCATATAACCTCCTAACATGTAAACCTTATGCATAACAATTGTTTGTAGGTATTACAAGGAAAACGTATCTACTAGTAATTGATTAGAACAATCAAACCAATCTTCCCGAATTACGAATGGACTCGGTAAATTGCGATTGCTTTTTATAGTGGTCAAAAATTTTAAAAATTTATAATTTTGTTATCAAGAGGTACGCTCACACACACTCGAGTTAACAACCCAGGCCAGAGTCGTGAATAAGAACAATTAGACACCCGTCAGACCCGACGCAAGTGAAGAAACAACGAGGAAACGTCCGACTACACGTAACAATAGAAATTGGGAACATCGTTGACAGAACGAACTCAGCTCAGATTTACAACACCAAAACAAACCAGACAAAAGACAGAGCCCGGTAGCCCGGCTACGCAGAAGTTAGAAGGAACACATGCTGTGAGGTTAAGTTGTAACGCGCGTACGTATGAATGAGATACTCAGTAACAAAGGGTGCAGAGAGGTTTTGACGAATATGTAGACAATGGGACGGGTATTCAATGAATACGAGATACGTACTCGGCCCAGCATGAAAACAAACCAGGATGACAAGTCAGATTTACAGCTAGAAATCGTGGGACCAGTCCAGGGATGACGTCCAGCGAAGAGTTGGTAATTGACGAAAAAAGCAAAGGGTGACCGAACAATAGACCAAACACTGCAGATTGTTAACAAAGGCAATAACAGAGAGCCTCGACAACAAGGAAACAAAGGATTGATGGACAGGCAGGCAATTGCTCCACTTTCCGAGAAACAACGCAACGTTCGTCGCTGGGGTACTTCGGGGGATGTCCAACGACCAACCAGAATTTGGCATCTTCCAAAGGAACTGGTGGAGAGAGTAGTGACGACTTGGACGACGAATCAGGAAACCGATGACCGTAGATCTGCAAGGTGGAAGGAAATCCTGAACCTATCAACAACGGCCATAGGCGTGGACGTGAGAAAATTGCATTCTGGTAGAGGGTACTTGATAAAAACTGTTTACAAGGACGCGGAAACAGTAGTAAGAGTAATAGTAGTAATAGTAATAGTTTTACTCGGTAGTTTTTTACTTAGTTCTTATTCCGACTTACTCAGATTTTAAATCAGTTAGTCAGTCAGTGACGCAGTTATAACCAAGTCTCGGTCTTAGTCGAACTTAGACATTTTCAATTCAATCACAGTCTTACAAAACGTTGTGTTCAATAGATCATCCAAGTTACCGAACTTACCGCAGTAACACGCAGTGCGAATGTACATAAACATCGTTAAAAATGTCAAGTGTATACGAGAAACTTTAGAATACGTTCGGCATGATATTAAGCATTACGAGTGAATTAACACTTCGACAGTAGAACATTGTGCGACAATTTCAGACATTATGAAACATTATCCAATCATAATCATTCTAATTTTGAGCACATGAAATAAGTGGATTAACACTCATGAACACTAGTGCATACATACCGCGCATCACGTCCAAGGTAGACAAAAGTATCTAGCTACCTGAATCACGCTTACAGTAAACACGTAATCAAACTATACCAATAATAATGATTGCATCTTTACTACATAAAACTGTAAAGATACTAATTCCAAGTGGATAACTCCGACATCACACTACACAGAACGCGAGTAGGGATTATCACGAGTTAAAGTGTCAGTGCTCTTCCATCAACAGCAGTAACCACGTACATGGAACCATCAACGGATAGGATACCACACCGATGGAATTGTGGATATGCTTTTCCAAGTTAAGTCCTTATGTTCTTAATACTAGTTAATACTTACTACTGCACTGTCTCTTTTCAAAGAGCTACACCCCGAGAAAATCTATATAAATCGTAAAAATATAATAATGTTAAATAGTAAAGTCACTCATCTGAGGGCATTAATGAACGCATTTAGCTTAGAATGAAGTATATTTGATTGTTTATTGTTTGTGCATATTTATATTATTGTGTGTTATATTTTATAGCATTGTATGTCTTGTTTTTCAGGGAGCAACGAAATGAATATTATTATGATTTATGTTATTACGCGTTTTGTTTGAATGTATTTACAGGACATAATTTCATTTGTATATTAAGAATTTATTTATTCAATAATGTGTAATAAATAAGTATTTATTGCGTTATGTATATCTTGCATTCATTATTGCAATCAACCTCAAATAATTAATTTGTCATGTTTCAATAAATTCTGTCTTATTGCTTACAATGATAATTAAGAGTCTCAATAATTATGCTAATTAACAGTGAACACACTCAATCACCCAGTAAATTGTCAGAATAATATATTTGCGTAATTATATTGATTTGATAAATAATCAACTTAATTGAATAATTTAATAATTTACATAAATTAGCATATTTGCACTAAATTTTCAGTTGAAACTGAAGGCTTTTCAGTTATTATGACATTATTTACGGTGACGTTAAAATGTGAGCTACTAAAAAGAAAATTTATTTTAATTTTTACATAGAGATTCTGTTTTATTATTAAACTATTCGTTGTTGTCACTTTTTGTTTGAAGAAAAACCTCTGAATATTACGCTGCTAAATACACACGCGTTCGCCGTTCGTCTAACGATGTAACAGTTCTCTCGGTACGGTACAGCGACAGGAAACAGCAACTGTAACAACGCACTCAACGTGGGTGCATAGCTGTTACACGGGACTGTGTACACTAATGCTTAAAAAAACTAGGAAACAGAGTGTACAGTTCAAGGGTAACGTGAAACTAGAAATACTATGCTCCCTGTTAAATAAAGAAACAAACATAAGTTATGAAATGTTCCACAACAAGAAAACGGAAGGCTGAGGTGTTTTTGAACGATAAGAAGCTTGTAATAGTTGATCCTTTAAATATCTTAGGAGATGCATTACATCAGATTAGAGGTGCACCAGTGACGTGAAAAGTAGAATTACTTATGCAATAGGGGCATTTTTCAACAAAAAAAAATATCTCTTTTGGCATCCAGAAACGTGTCGCTGCAAACAGAAAGACATTTATAAAGAGTCTCATTGAGTACATGCACGTGTGGGTTTAAAACCGGGACTTTGAGGACAGTGGAGAGGAGCTACCTTGAACCTTTTGACATGTGGTACTGGAGGAGTGCTTAAGAATACCATAGACGGAATGAGTATCTAATGATGAGGTTTTGAAGAGAGTGGGTGAAAAAGGTCACGGATTGGATCGATTGTGGGAAGGAGAAGTAATGCAGTTGGTCACCTGCTGCTATGCCATTCAAACTGGTTCATCACCCTGATTGAGGGACGCAGTGGGAGGGAAGCCCGAGTCAAGAATACGTGGATGGGGTAAAACAAACAAGAAGGTATGTGATGATCATGAGACTGTCTACAGAAAGTAAGAAATTTCACGCCCATCAACCTCTGGGTTGTGGACAAGAAGAAAAGAAGATGTTCCCTCAGCTGCAAAACTCGCTCACTATTTTGAAAGAAATAGACTCATTATTCAAAACAGTTTGATATTAGATAATTTTTCAGTTATTCGAAAAATTATGAAAATCTCGATCAGTGTAGTATTTTTGGTTTAGTAAAGTATTAATTGTAGGGAAACCATACAACGAACGGTAGAAATTCCAAACAATCCAGTTTGTGTTAAAATTCCCCTTTAGTCTGACATCACATCAAGGTAGGTTTTTAAAATTTTTTCCAAAATTTTAATTCAATTTTTAGGCCTTGGGGTCAAAAATTTGAGATTTTTAAAAGTGTATCTAAATCTATATTTTGATGTTGTTGTTTAATTTGATGCACCACACGAGTTCTTGAATTTTTTTCAAAATTTGACTCTACCATTTCTTCTTTCCTCCTCCTTCTTTGGTGCGAGGACAAGTCTCAAACACACAAAGTATATGTATATGTATATACTACAAAGTATATGTAGAGTGAAAGTGTGGACACGTTTGCCAAGTTTTACGAAAATCGGTTGATGGGTTCAAATGTTATCGTGAGACATATTTCCAGTAGACATACAGGCAAAACACCAAACTCTAGAGTTAAAACTTGGAACTCGCTTCGCTCGTTCAATGAGTTGCGTAAGCGTTAAGAGTGTCATTCATCTGAGCATGTGTGGGACGAAAGTACATTACTATTTTACTACTTTTACTTTAGCAAGTGTACCTCCCACAAGTTTACCTCTATAAAAGACAAAGTGCTAAGAATGAAGAAAAGAGTTTTGTTATGCGAGTATAAAGTGTTATTCAAGGTACAAGTGTTAATAAAAATCGGGACTGTCAGTTTCTTACATATATAGTAATTATTTATGCAATCGCAATAAAATTTTGTGTCTACGCTGCTATCGAGAGAGCAAGTTCAAGTTCGTGTGCTCTTAATGTATTTCACACCAGCGATCGCAAGTTTACTCGTGAGAGAAGCTAACATCTTTACTGCAACTACTACTTTCCGATCGTCGCAATGATTATTAACTACCGGTACCTTTTTTTCTTCTGCAGGGAAAAGTACTTGGAAAGAGAGGAGATGGGCGACTGAGAATCTCATGGCTGAGAAATTTAAGGACCTGATTTGGCATGAATACAACTGACATATTGCGTGTAGCAGTACAGAAAGTTAAAATAGTCTTTATGATATTCAACATCCGAAACCGATAGGAACTATCAGAAGAAGATCGTTTTTTACGTAGTCTATGGCGTTAATTCTAATTAGTATGTTTTTCGTCAGAATATACGTTATACGAGGTATGTTACAAAAAAGACCAACATTCGAAATAAGAATGTCATTAATGTAATTAGAATTTTATTCAGGCTTGTCCCCTTTAAAGTAGTCCCATATGCTTTCCAAACGTTTCTTCCATTTTATTCAGGCTTGTCCCCTTTAAAGTAGTCCCATATGCTCTCCAAACGTTTCCTCCATTTTATTCAGGCTTGTCCCCTTTAAAGTAGTCCCATATGCTCTCCAAACGTTTCCTCCATTTTATTCAGGCTTGTCCCCTTTAAAGTAGTCCCATATGCTCTCCAAACGTTTCCTCCATTTTATTCAGGCTTGTCCTCTTTAAAGCAGTCCCATATGCTCTCCAAACGTTTCCTCCATTTTTGAAATGCTTTTTGGAACGCGTTTTTGGGAATGGCACGCAGCTGTCATATTGTATTTTCATCATTTGCCAATTATGGTTTCAAATTGATATCCTTTGAAGGTTGTCTTCAATTTTGGATTAATAAAATGTCTGCTGGCAGCGAGTCTGGAGAAGAGTACGGTGGGTGTGGCAGGACGGTTGTCTGATATTTGGCAGATAATCCTTGATAATTGGGGTGACACCGAAAAGGCCTCGTTCTGCACGACGTACCAGATAGCAGTTCAGCAACAAGATACGACAAAGTTGGAGTGATCTGAAAATTGCATTTTTACAGTTTTTGGTTAATAGACACCTATTAAAATCCTTAAAAATAATGAGTTTCATCTGAACATGGTAGAGTCCTAGATTATGAACACTTCGATGTAAACAACAGGGTAGGGAAGTTTAAGCCTCGAAATAAAAAAATCTGCTTTTTTCTCACATTATTTTCAATAAAAGTATCGGTTAATTATTTTATCAGCAATTTCTTACATATTTGTTTTTTATAAAAATATAAGAAATAGAAAAGTGAATGTTCAAATTTTACGAGCTTTTGTAGCGTTCCCGTAAAACGCTTTCAATTATTAACGGCGTTCAAATCAAAGCTTGAAAATTCTTCGGAAAAAATTTTATTTGAAAAATCTGTTTTGTATTACCAACTTTATCTAACTTGTAACAGTTGTGTTGCTTAATACGCTAACAAGATACAGTATTGTGTTAGTTTTTTCCTTTGAGGCAAAACATTCCGTGAAGTATGGTAAAATAGTAAAATATTTTTCAAACAAAGTGAACATTATTATGCTGTATAGTATTAGTATATCGTATAGCAAATACAATTTTAGTAAGTCACTTCGAAAATACTGGCATATACTATAAGCACTGACTAAAGTACATTAGGGCATGAAACACAATAACTTTAGATAAAAATTTAAAACATTTTGATTTCACTGCCTAAACCTGTTTTTGCAGTTTTCCCGATTTAATTACGGCTGGCGCCGCCTCTAGCATCCTAGCTTCCACTGGCGCCGGTCTAAACAGTCCTGTTCTGTAAGTCCCCTTGCGTTCATTGCATCTTCGACGTCCATTTTTCGTGAATATTTAGGTCTTCCTTTTTTCCTTCTCGAGGGTGGAGTCCATCAGTGATGCAGTCCATTGCAGTGATATATAAAAAAAGTACCTAAAATAATTGTGTTCCGCGCCGTAATAATATATTTTAGTTAATGATAACACACAGACCGTCGTGGACAACAAAGTACAAGAAACTACAGATTTGTTAACATCTTATTATTTATTATTGTAGTAGGTGCTCCTAATCGCTAAATCCAAAAAAATTTCCAAGGGAACTGAATCAAAACGCAGTGAGACACAGCTTTCAAAACAGTGGTTTTCAAAGAGCCAACGAATCACCAATGACCGCAGATCAATCATGCAACGCGAGCGCGCTCATGCCACCAATATCCGGACCATTGTGCAGTCTACCTTGTCGGGATGTGTACCACGGCGTGTGGTCAATACCGCATACACACAGGCACGCGGGCCCGTGCGCGTGAGTACACATCAAAGGCGCTCGATCACGACGGGCGGACATTCGTGCTCATAATAAAATTAGTAGTGTATGAGATCACGGCGTGTTGTCGAGAATGCTTATTAGGCGAGGGTGACGGACCGACACATCAACAACAACGGTAGGCGGAAACGGAGTTAATAAGAAATTCCGAAGCATACATCACATAGGAGTCGTCAATCTTTACATTTGGTGGCGGACGGTTTATTGATGGAAACAATGTAAAGACGGACGCTATTCACTTTCGTTCTTTTATTAGCAGCTATCAAAGAGAAGAGAGATAGGGTGAGAGGAGGAAGAGAGAGAGAGAGAGAGAGAGAGAGAGTGAGAGAGTAACAAGAGGTTGTCCGGTTTAATATTAATGTTCCCCCCCATGTGTTTCGAAACACGCAGTAATTTCCTGTTTTTAACATATATATTGCGGGGAGCCTGCGATGTTCGCAGCATCTCAAATCTCAGCAGTTAAGGGTCTCCGTTTCTCCAGCCTTTGCCTTGTAAATTTCTGATACATAAGACTCACACCCAATCTTTCAACCAAGTTCTACAATGCTTATTTCATCTTCTGTAATTTTTGAATTAAATTAGTAATAATTTAGCAATAAAATTAGCCTTGTATCGGTTTTAGGCCGTCTGTCACCACACACCTGCATTGCGTAGTAATCTACTTTCCTCAGTTTTCCACTAATACTTTCCACTGTTATTCCTTTCCTTTCCTTGTTTTCTCTCTTATGTTACTTCACTTCATTACTTTCACTGTATCTGCTTTAGTTTCAATGACACAGCGAGGGGTTTGAGAACCCCACCCCCCGGAGGATAAAGGAAGAAAAAATCTAAAAAATTTGTAAATGTGCCAGCAAAAATGTAGTCATATAAATTGAATTAAATAATCACAGTAATTAGTTATGTGGGTTAATGGCTGTCCCAGTGTTATTGTTTGGTTATGAAACTAGAATTGCGGCGAAAAGAACGTCTGATTAGGATACGGGCATCGGAGATGCGACTTTTAAAGGCTGCACATGAAGGGATACACTCTAGATTGTAGACACTTACAAAGAGTTGAACATTTTCAATATCTACGATCGTATTGCAGAAAACAAAGGAGATGGATTGTTCATTTGAATAGGATGCCAGATGGCTGGTTGCCCAAGGAATACTGGCAATACAAGCCTATCGAGCAAAATAGTATTGGAAGGTTTAGAAAGCATTGGTGAAGTGGCTGTATTGCTTTTGGTACCGGAACAGGTTATTCGCCTAGTCTTTCGATAGAAGAAGAAGAAGAAGAGAAAGAAGAAGAAGAAGAAGAAGAAGAAGAAGAAGAAGAAGAAGAAGAAGAAGAAGAAGAAGAAGAAGAAGAAGAAGAAGAATAGGAAGAAGGAGAGGAAGAAGAAGAAGAAGAAGAAGAAGTAGTAGTAGAAGAAGAAGAAAAGAGTTATTTCAGTACGGATATTTTTAATTGCGGCAAGCTACAGCTGTTTTGCGACTTTGAAATCACATCGTGTAGACATTGCTAGCTGTCTGGTGGTTGAAGGATGGTTCAAATTTTTATACTAGTTTTTGAGGTTATATCTTCTTAGCGTGTAGGGAAGGGATAGCCTTTGAATGTTTATTTTTTATACCGCTCCCAGGTTTAAAATATTCATAGTGTAATAGTTTATTCCACAGCAACTTAAAATACTTTATGTATTAAGCATTATTTTTACTTGGTATTTAAATCTTATGTGTATGTGAATTTAGCGATTTATCATCATTTCGAAACCAAGTCAAATTAAAATCTTAAAACATTCCGTTACTCCGTCCATACATAAACCTAATGCCAAACTCCGCCACATTGTTTACAAGCGCTCTGTAGGCAGGCAAATCGTTTCTACGCTGAATTTAACAAAATAGCTTAACGCGATTTTGAAATGTTTGTTTTTGAAGATCTTTTATGTTTCTAGTAGGCCTACTCCTTTTACGAAAATACTGATTCATTCGTAGCAAAATGAGTACATTGGTTTAATACCATTTGCTGCATATTTTTATATATAAACACGTACTCACTAACGCGAATTTAAAAAAAATTTCGGACGAAACAGTAATACTACCAGCGTCTGTAAGAGATAAGACAAACATTTTGCTAGTTCCTGGTACTGTTTATTTGATATACAATGTAATGTACTATGACGTTGTTATTGTTTCAAACATTGTTAAGTTTAAATATTTGTTTATGTTTAATGTTCATTTGTTAATGTTACGTTACCGCATTTACCTTCTTCAGTACACCAAAGTGAATAGTAAACAAGTGAACATGTTCTATTGTCTTTTAGTTTCTGAGATTTATTTACAAAAATTTGAACTCCTCCGCAAAAAAAAAAACTTGCCGCAACTTCCCAGAAAAAAATCTGCCTTCGTCCCCATAGTTTTATTCGGCTGGGATACTCAACAATATTTTCTCGAACAGTGTATTTAAATCGTTGCTGTTGTTTCTTTTCCTTTTTATAATTTGTCAATACTTTGATGAAGACGTAACAGACCGCACAATCGTTCTACAGAATGTAATTTGAAAACTCTGTCATATGGTTGAAGGCAAAACACAGAGTTCGTTCAACTTTGCTCAACAATAAACATTAAATTACTCTTAATGTTAATGGTAATTAACACTTATACCTAATGATGAGGCATATGCCTCAGAATGCGTCGTAATTGGCACTAGACCAAGTCGCAGCACGTATAAACTGGTAAATGTAAAATTTGTTAAACGTGAACCTCTGAAGAAGCTTTTTAAAGTGAAAACCGGTTCAGGTTGTAAGGTAAAACTTTATGTTTTTACTCATAAAAAACTTTGTGTTCCGAGTCGTTAATGAAATAGTTGTATTTAGTTAAGTAACGGACACGTCATGGACAACGAAATCCAAGAAAAATATTTTGTTTTATCCATACACGTGCCTTAAATACTGTTTAATGTGAATCACGAATACAAGTTCTTTCCATTTTTTGTGTTTCTTTCTAATTAACTTAGATAGACAAACATACTTAGAGACGCCTACATATATAAATACTTTTATTTCCATAAGACATTTACATATTTTGATTATATGTTTTGCTATGCTGAGGAAATAGAAACAGCTGAATGACTACTTGATGCGTTGCGGGTATATTTCTCCGGCAGAATTACGTAACACTCTGGATTGTTCAAGATGCCCCTTCCAGACGTTACTATTCTTCCTGCTACGTCACTACAATGCAAGGTAGAGAAGGTAGAAACTGGATTGATCGAGATGCCCCTTCCAGACGTTACTATCCTTCCTGCTATGTCACTACAATGCAAGGTAGAGAAGGTACAAACGGGTTTGTTCGAGATGCCCCTTCCAGACGTTACTATTCTTCCTGCTATGTCACTACAATACAAAGTAGAGAAGGTACAAACGGGTTTGTTCGAGATGCCCCTTCCAGACGTTACTATTCTTCCTGCTATGTCACTACAATGCAAGGTAGAGGAGGTACAGACTGGATTGTTCGAGATGCCCCTTCCAGACGTTACTATTCTTCCTGCTATGTCACTACAAAGCAAGGTAGAGAAGGTACAAACTGGATTGTTCGAGATGCCCCTTCCAGACGTTACTATTCTTCCTGCTATGTCACTACAATGCAAGGTAGAGAAGGTACAAACTGGATTGTTCGAGATGACCCTTCCAGACGTTAGTATTCTTCCTGCTATGTCACTACAATGCAAGGGAGAGAAGGTACAAACTGGATTGTTCGAGATGCCCCTTCCAGACGTTACTATTCTTCCTGCTATGTCACTACAATGCAAGGTAGAGAAGGTACAGACTGGATTGTTCGAGATGCCCCTTCCGGACATTACTATTCTTCCTCCTATGTCACTACAATGCAAGGTAGAGAAGGTACAGACTGTATTGTTCGAGAAGCCCCTTTCAGACGTTACTATTCTTCCTGCTATATCACTACAATTCAAGGTAGAGAAGGTACAGACTGGATTGTTCGAGACGCACCTTCCACACGTTACTATTCTTCCTGCTATGTCACTACAATGCAAGGTAGAGAAGGTACAAACTGGATTGTTCGAGATGCCTCTTCCAGACGTTACTATTCTTCCTGCTATGTCACTACAATGCAAGGTAGAGAAGGTACAGACTAGATTGTTCGAGATGCCCCTTCCACATGTTACTATTCTTCCTGCTATGTCACTACAATGCAAAAGTAGAGAAGGTACAGACTGGATTGTTCGAGATGCCCCTTCCACACGTTACTATTCTTCCTGCTATGTCACTACAATGCAAGGTAGGGAAGGTAGAAACTGGATTGTTCGAGATGCCCCTTCCACACGTTACTATTCTTCCTGCTATGTCACTACTATGCAAAGTAGAGAAGGTACAGACTGGATTGTTCAAGATGACCCTTCCGCACGTTACTATTCTTCCTGCTATGTCACTACAATGCAAGGCAGAGAAGGTACAAACTGGATTTTTCGAGATGCCCCTTCCAGACGTTACTATTCTTCCTGCTATGTCACTACAATGCAAGGTAGAGAAGGTACAGACTGGATTGTTCGAGATGCCCCTTCCACACGTTACTATTCTTCCTGCTATGTCACTACAATGCAAGGTAGAGAAGGTACAGACTGGATTGTTCGAGATGCCCCTTCCAGACGTTACTTTTCTTCCTGCTATGTCACTACAATGCAAGGTAGAGAAGGTACAAACTGGATTTCGAAACGGCCCAGTTTTTACACCAGCGGTGTTAGTGAGGTTCAGAGTGTTTGTTTTGTGACTGGCGGATTAGTGAAAAGAGATTACTATGTTAATTAGTCCAAACTGCAATAACGTGACATTTATTGTTGTGTGTTGGACATACTGTATTTAACTTGAATTATTGTGTTAGAGTGCCTTGTTGATTTCTAACTGATGTTTGTGTCGAATTAAAGACAATAATTAGTGACTTCATTTGTGTCAGTTATCCTGTTACCAGTGTACAACACTACGATCTGTGTAACCGTCACACCAATATCAAATGGAATTTAAACCGGTCCACGTGTTCTAACATATGGCGGTTTGTGTTAAATTCAGATAATAGTCTCATATAGTACACATTTTTTTTTTGTAGTATAAAAACCAAAAAATTTTCTAGTTTTGCTACCTACATTTATTTTCGTTGTTTTCAAAAACTTTGAAGCCTTAAATTTCCCCTCCCCCCACTCCCCTATTTTTAGTAGTACCAACCTCAAAATATCGGTATGGAGAACCATACATGACTTCCATATTCTAAGATTTATATTTAAAATCATTTTCAGCCAAACAGCCAGGCTGTGTCTTACCTGCCTTTTTATTGCTGTATTAAATGAAAAATATTATATTACATTAAAATGAAAAAATTATAATTTTATTGCCTGGCAACAAAATTATTTTATTTTTAACAATTACCATTGTTTCAAAAAGTTTAAATAAATTTTCAAGTACTTTACTCTTGTTAAAACGTAAAAGGTTGCAGGTAAACTACCCCTTCCCCTTAACCGATCTTCACCAAAATCGAAAGTCATTGAGACCTCTACACTTCAGGGACGTATGCAAAAAATTATTTGATTCTGTTTGAATTTGCGGCTGTTATCGTTTGCCATAGAAAATACGCTTGATAAAAAACGTTGCAGGTAAACGACCCCTTCCCCTTAACCGATCTTCACCAAAAACAATAGGTCTTGAGTACTCTACAAATCAGGGCTGTATGCAAAACATTATTTGATTCTGTTTGAATTTGCGGCTGTTATCGTTTGCCATAGAAAATACCCTTGTTAAAAAAACGTTGCAGGTAAACTACCCCTTTCCCTCAATCGATCTTCACCAAAAACAAGAGGTCTTGAGAACTCTATAATTTAGGGCTGTATGCAAATAATCTTTTGATTCTGTTTGAATTTGCGGCTGTTATCGTTTGCCATAGGAAATACCCTTGTTAAAACATAAAACGTTACAGGTAAACTACCCCTTTCCCTTAACCGATCTTCACCAAAATCAACAGATCTTGAGAACTCTACAATTCAGGGCTGTATGCGAAATATTATTTGATTCTGTTTGAATTTGCGGCTGTTATCGTTTGCCAAACAAACAAAATTACCCTTGCTAAAAAAAAAACCGTTGCAGGTAAACTACCGCTTTCCCTCAACCGATCTTCACCAAAAACAACAGGTCGCGAGTACTCTGCAAATCAGAGCTGTATGCAAAAAATTGTTTGATTCTGTTTGAATTTGCGGCAGTTATCGTTTGCCATAGAAAAAAATCTACAGACACACAGACACACAGACAGACAGACAGACAGACAGACAGACAGACAGACAGACAGACAGACAGACAGACAGACAGACAGACAGACAGACAGACAGACAGACAGACAGACAGACAGACAGACAGACAGACAGACAGACAGACAGACAGACAGACAGACACTTTTCGGAAAACGACTTTTTTTCATGTTTTGAGTGTAGTAGAATCAGAATCTGCAATAATCTCGAACACGATTTTTTTTGCCATCACCTACTTCCATTCCTTAAGGAATATGGAAGTAAAACAGTGTTGGTCTGTGGGGTAAAAAATATGGACAAGAGTGCCGCGTCTTAGACGAAAATAGATTAGTGGGTTCAAAAGTTATCGTGTGACATATCTCAAAAAAACAACAAAATGTCAAATTGTAGAGTGATCAATCATAAAAAACATATTTGCGTAAATCTACTGGAAATACGTGTTTGAATGGATTAGCACTCCTCAACATACATAGAAATTACACTCCAACTGCAGAAGATGTGTTAAATAAACTAATGAAATTGTTTACTAACGTATTGTCTTATTAAGAAAGAAGAATTTCGACGAAACCGAAACATCGAAGCATGATAATGTTTTTAGGCTTTTGAAACGTATAATGTGCAGAAACTGCAGACTCTCCTGTTCAGCGATGTTCGTACGGATTTATATGTTTTCTATATAACTATATAACAAATATTTACTATATAACAAACATTATCATGTTAAAAACGACAGAGACCGAAGATTTCTAGACTGTTGGGAATCGGAAGTGTGGAAAAAATATAGTGTTAACATCACCTGGAGCGTTACGTTTTTCGATGACGTTACACATTTTGCATCACGCATTTTGAGGAATGACCCCCAGCCTAAAAACATTATCATGTTAACAAACAATCAGATAGAAACGCATACACTGCATCAAACAAAAAGAAAAGAATGTAGGGTACCTATGTGGTGGTGTTGACAATAGTAGTATTAATTAAACAATGGCGTAAACAAGCTAGAAATCTTATCGTATATAAACAAAACAATTTATCAAAGCGTTATAATTGTTATTTGTAATTTTACAAGTCGGTAAACAAATAAAAAACTCTAACAAGTAATTAAATAATACACACAAAATTAAATTCCAACATTCATTTATCCATAATACTTATTAGTGGATCTATGATTTCTGCATTATTTCACATGAAAACCGAACTTTTGATTTTACCAAATCAACAACATTATTCTTTCCGTAACAATTAATTTTAAGTTTATTGAAAAAGAATTTAATTCTGTTGAGTTCTTTAATATTGGCAAGCAGTAGTTTAAAAGCTTTTACTTCAAGGAATAAAAACGGGCGTGAGGACATTGCTCGCTTATTTGATTTAAATAAATGAAATTACCTTGTTGGTTTCGAGTTCGATAATGTTGATCGGGAACTATGTGTTTAGGCTTTACGTAATATACTCTCTCAGCATTTTACAAAGTAATTGTAAGTGTGAGTGTAAGGGTAGTATCGTAGCGGTAACATTTTATTTTGGGAAAGCAGTGCAAATGCTGTACGGAATCTGTTTTATAAAATAGAATTTAATTTAAAAAATTTTTGATCGAGATAAACAAATTAACCTACTAAACGAGCGGCACCCCATAAGTTAGTGCGTACTAAGCCTTGAATGAATAAAGAGCCTAATACAGAGATTTTAGCAGAAAATAAATACAGATTTATTGAGGAAATAACACGAATTTTGTTGAATTGATAATAAGGATTTTGCGTTAAAGACGCTCAAACTTTAAACTTAAATATAATAAGTTATATTGTGGTATCGTAATATTGTATATTTTATTTAAAAAAATATTCAGTACTATTATTTATAAAAAATAAGATCGGCCATGTGACCGCCGCCCCTCTGTATGGTGACATCTGCATCCTGATGTTCTAACTTTCGATGACATTCACTCATAAATGGGACTGAATTTTCAATCTGACCAACGAAGCAAGTTATGATGGTCTTTAAATTGTCAACAGTTTGCGATTTTTGGTACAGACTGTAGATTTAATGCACTTTAAATGGTCTAAAGTGGCTCATGTCAATGACCAATTGATGTTACCTCAGGAGCGTTGAGAGACATTAATTTTGTGGACTGTCTTAAATATGAATCTTAAATATTAAATTGTTTATAAAGATAAAGATACCACGTTATATTCAGAATAAAGTCCCTCATACTGTGATTCCCCACACTGAATTTTACACTTATTTTAAGAATGTTGACTTACACTTTCTAAACGATTTTTGAGAATTAAGGTTACGTTTAGATTTGGGTTAAAATTATCTTTAATCTGATATCCGACATGGATTTTTAATTTTTTTTTCAAAATTGTACCTTATTTTATTTTATAGTGCTGTTTTAAAAATCTCGAAAACCAAAGAATATAATCTGATTTGTATTAAAGTTTTCTTGTTTTGATACCCACATTTATTTTGCTTGTTTTCCAAAATTTTGGAACCTTACATTTTTTCCTGCCATTCCCCTAATTTTAGGAGGAACAAATTAGTGTAGATCTGTGGGGTAGAAATATGGATAACCGTGTCGAGTTGTAGACGAAAATTGGTTAATGGGTCCAAAAGTTATCGTGAGATATCCCCCAAATCAAACAAATAAGCAGATAGATACACATACACAGACAGACGAATGCCAAACTGAAAACTCGCTTAGCCTCTTCAATTATAAATTCTGTTCATCAGAGTCCCATTGGCACAGATAGTTGCTTACGTAGACGATGCTGAAATTATTAGATCTCTGTTTCTGTTCAAAAAGCCTCCATTAATCTGGATAAAGACGGACGCAAAGTAGGACTTAGAGAGGAAGAAAGTAAGATAAAAGAAATGGAAGTGTTTGACGATTACTGTTGTGATTTCTAGTTTCCAATACCTTGGTTCTATTGTCAATGAAGACCTTGACGAAAATGAGGAAACAAGAAGACAATTGCACCAGAGAACAGGACATACTTTACCTTGAATAAAATCTTAAAGACTAGGTTAGTTGAGCCAATCAACGAAATTTATGTTGTAGAAGAGCTCAATTGTACCAGTCGTGAAGTATGTCGTGAAACCTGGACTCTTAATAGGTCGGCAATGGAGCTGCTGGACAGATTCGAAACAAGGCTGCTTAGGAGGATTATAGGCCCGACATGTAAAGATGGGATATAGAGGCAGAGAAAACATAGAGAATTGTATGCAGCATATGATGGTCTCAGCATTACCTCCTTCATTAAAGTGTAAGGATTGAAGTAGCTAGGTCATGCCCTGAGAATGGAAGACAGCAGGGGAGTCAAAAGGCTCTACAAGAGTTCTCCTGCTACGTACAGGACGGTGTTCTGAGTGATTTCAAGCAACTGAGGATAAACATCTCCCTTACTCAGAACCGACATGGATGGGCGACAGTTGTTGAGCAGGCCTAAGGCAGCTACATGCGTTTGTTGCGCCAGTGAAGTTTGCCAGTTCACTTTAGAATTTTTTTGACGAGACGAGACACACTTATAAACATATGCAAATATAAACACAGCATTTAAGACAACATCAAAATAAACATACATGTTACGTAAAAATAAATATAATTTATCCGTCCTCTCGGACGCGCGACTGGAAAACGTGGGTCTGGTTCGTATAAACAATACAGAGATTCACCGTCTGCGTCACCTGACAAATAGAACAGGCGTTTTTGTTTTCACTGTGTGCAACATGCACGCTCGATATTCTATATCATATTGCAGGTGGCAGACAAAAACAAGAGCGACACACATCGGATAACATTTATACCGTCTACCCAGACAACCAGGCAAAAGTAGAATTTTAATCACATTTGTGTGTGTGTGTGTGTGTGTGTGTGTGTGTGTGTGTGTGTGTGTGTGTGTGTGTGTGTGTGTGTGTGTGTGTGTGTGTGAGATTAACGTGAAATACAGCCATTTCGCTGATTACAGCGGCGGGCTACCCATCAAGCGGAATTAGTTAACTAAGCTGACGGGTCTCATTACATATGCATACGGACAAAGCAATCATACATTGTCTGCTACCTGGGCGGCTAAACATTAAACTTATTACTCTGAATTCATGTTTCCTTTCTTTAACAATATTTGTAAGCATAACCTGATACTTATATGTATACACTTACATCAGAACGACACACGTTGCTATTCTAAATTTTGCTGCCCAACCCGTTGTTTGTTCCTCTACAGTGCCTGTGACCTTAGCTGGCATCGCTCTGTTTCTATTTGCCGGCCACCAAATAATGTGATAAATAAAGAGATGGTAAAAACTAAGGGGAAGAATTTACAAACGTTACTGAGCCGCGTGAAGTACATTATACGCTGGATTGGATGGATTGTAGGAGTGCCAACAAAGGTGGAATCATGGCACAAGTTTTTTCGCGGTGGAATTTTGGGGATAACATAAGAGTTTAAATTTTATATGGGACAAAAATTTTTAAACAAAAAAATTAAATGTAAAAATTAAATATATATTTATCTAACTTTAAATTAATTTACAATTGAATCTGGTTAATCAAATTGTAGTGTACAAAGAAACAAATTGTTATATGTTAAATCCTTTCAATGTGCAGATGATTGTTAGCTGGTAAGATAAAGTAGATTCGTCTTGTTATATTGTTTTAAGCAGCAAACGAATTGTACTCGTTTCCAGTAATGTTAATCAATTTTACAAACGTATATGTAAAAATAAAAGTATATGTTTACTTTTATTTATATTATTCTATTTAAAACTAATTAACAGCCGCTTCATAAAACATTTAAAAACTAAAAATATTTTCCGTAATAAAATATCAAGATTTCAAAAATTTGAAATTTCCAAACTTAAAATTACATTTAGACTTTGTTTAAAATTCTTTGGAATTTGATACCGGACATTACATTTTTGCGATTATATCAAAATTTTTACCCACTTTTTGGACCCTGATTTCCAAAAAGTTTTAAATTTCTAGAAATGAATACTATATTAAATTGTGGTTAAAATTCTCTTTCATTGGATACTCCACACGGGCGTTTGCGATTTTTACAATTTTGAGCTCCTCACGTTTTTGCCTCCCTCCCCCTATATTTTGGGACATCAATATCGAAAACTACAGGTTTCTGTGAGATAAAAGGATGGACACAAATGTTAAGTTTTACGAAAATCGATGCTTTCAAAAGTTCTTTTGACATACCCTAAATAAACTGCCAGATTTTCTTCTTCTTCTTCTTCTTCTTCTTCTTCTTCTTCTTCTTCCGGAGCTCTAAAGGCGGTGATGACTCTTGGTTTCCTCCACCACTTGCCTCCAGATCTCTCTCTGTGTGGCAACGTTCCTCCAGTTTTGTTTTCTTAAGGCTTCCTCCACCTCATGTACCCATGAGGTCTGCCCCTTCTTCTTGTTCTTTCCGTGTATCCATTTGGCACTTTCTTAGGCAGCCTCTCCTGTGGCATTCCCTCCTCATTTCTCAGCAAGAGTATCCCCCTTGCCTTTGCGAACCCCACTATATTTTCCCTCTCCAATATTTCATCAATTTCAGAATTTAGGAAGCACATCCACTTTCCTGCTTCCATTATTGAGCCGTATACCTTTCTCACTATTTTCCTTTCCTTTAAAATAGTCTCAACAAACTGACAGATAGGTAGATAGATAGATAGGGAAACAGACAAGCAGAGAGGCAGATGCCAAACGGTCGAATTGAATCTGAGAACTCGCGCTTCGGTGGTTCAAAATTGTAGACTGTAAGACTAACCGTCTTTGTAAAGTAACAGCGGAGAGTGGAATTTATAAAACTAATAACAGTAAAATTGTCGATAAACCTAATTAATTTTTACTGTAATGAAACCTTTTTTATTTATCGAATAAGAGAACACGTCGGAAATGTTGCACACTTGTTGTTTGCCATGAATGACGGATACATAACGTTTCTCTGGTGTTTACTCACAAACAGTAATTAAGGCCAGTTCTCTGTAATTAAGGTCAGTTCTCTGTAATTAAGGCCAGTTCTCTGTAATTAAGGTCAGTTCCGGAATTTGTCTTTGGCAGATTACAGCATATGTTAAGAAGCCTAATTTATTCGTTCTAATATATATACTGCATTGTATCTGTTCTCGCGCTTATCTACAGATATTTAATCGACGTGCACTAGAGTAGAAATGTGACAGTCTTTCTTGGTTGCTGAGCTGCGCAGACCCAACGAATGAATTACCCCCCACTTAAGTTGTCTAGAGAGGAGTGAGGGAAGATGACGCGTTAACAGTTCACTGTCTCACTTTAATTAAGAAAGTTGTGTTAGTGGTTATATTCACAAACAGAATTAACACTGTTGCACACCACTATAGAAACATTATTCCGTTGAGTTTTGGAGCGTGAAAGCGCTAATCGGAATACTTTTTCTGTAGTGGTGTACAACAGTGTTTATTGTGTTTGTCTCACTTCACTCACTAATTCTCTCTCTTTGTCACACACATGCTTCCAGTGCTTTTGCCAGCCTAATTGCAGACGATGTTAATACTAAGAAACACCGCACAAGACTGTTGTGCGCATGTGCGAAATGACTGGAAATTTTGTTAGCCTCGAAAAGAGGTGTTTGTCTAGTGCGCATCTCGAAGCATCGTCAGGTTTCTAAAAACAGAGAAGCCTCATGACGTCACAAGAGGTTACCTGGTTTCTAATTCAGCAAAATATCTTAAAGTGACTAATGCCTGCCTACTATAAAAAAAGCTATTTACAGCCGAATGTTGTGTATGGGGATACAAAAAATCAAAATCGGTATGGAGAACCGTACACGACTTCCATGTCTTAAAATTTATATTTAAAATCATTTAAGTACTAAATAAGTGGATGCTTGAGTTCTGAAGAAATGACATATCTGCTAAAATGGTACCCCCAAGTCAGGTGGGAGAAGACTATCCTCAGACATCGTGAGGAAGGACAGTACTTTTGGATAAAATGTTTGTAGGTCGAACGAAGAGCTGGCCAAAGGGAGCTGCGATCTGATTCCTGTAATGAAATTGGACTCTCGCTGCGAGTTATCGGCCGAAGGTGAATGATGTCTATAGTGTTATCAAAGTCTTTCCTGTCGATACTATACTAGTTGTTTTTATTTTTTTAAATCGAGTTTTTCTTTCTTTCTTTCCATTCGTCTTCTGATTTCCTGAACGACGATTCTGTTCACCCGTATTATACATTTCTTCCTTAATACGTTTGTGTCTTCTGTTTAACACCCACCATTCTGATTGATGTCATAACGCTATATTCCACACAGGGTAGTAAATAAATAACCATCAGGCAGCTCAAAATATTTTCCAGGAGGGGCAAACAATTTTCCAGAGGAGGAAAATATTTATATATTTTTCATACATACACACATGCATATATTAGTTTGTAATTCTTATATCATAATAGAAATAAATACACAGATTATAATAATTTATTAAAACATTTATTGCTTCAAAATATGCATCAAATTAATGGCTTTTAAAAGTTAATATTAGATCTCTATTAAGTAGTGCTCAAGTTTCCAAAGTTTTAATATTATGATGTCCGTAATCAAAACATCAGAGCAGGTTTTAGTATGTATGAGGGTACACCGTAGACAAAAATTTTCAACATTCCCTATGGAGCGTTGCTCAGAGTAAAGCTGCGAATCTACAGTGTACGTTTCACAGAACAAACACGCGGAAAAGAAGGAGCGCTCCGAAGTCTCTCATGCCCCTGAGCATCTTGCGGAAGGTTCATTCCCTAAAGATGAAAAGTCTGTCTATGAACCGTTCCTCTGTAAACACGTGCAGTTACACTGGCCAGCGATCCACAGGAAGCAAATCGCTTTCCACGCTGGACACTTTCGGCTTGCACGCGTTGTGTTGGTGTGGGTTTCGGCTTTTTCCATTTAAAAAGCGTGCAAACGTAAGAAAATAAAAATGAGTGAGACCAGAAATAACGCGAATTGTGTGTGTGTGTGTGTGTGTGTGTGTGTGTGTGTGTGTGTGCTATCTGCCTTTTTATTGCGGTAATCACAATAATACAACTTTGGAAACGTAAACACTACATAATTGAGATATGCTTGCCTGCCAGGGACGACATATTTTCACTCATACATGATTTAAATTAAAATGAAAAAATTATAATTTTATTCCCTGGCAACAAAATTATTTTATTTCTAACAATTACTATTGTTTGAAAAAGTTTAAATGGATTTTCAAGTACTTTTAATCTTGTTAAAACATAAAACGTTGCAGGTAAACTACCCCTTTCCCTTAACCGATCTTCACCAAAATCAATAGGCTTTGAGTCCTCTACAATTCAGGGACGTATGGAAAAAATTATTTGATTCTATTTGAAGTTGCGGCAGTTATCGTTCGCCAAATAAATTACTCTTGTTAAAGCGTAAAACGTTGCAGGTAAACTACCCCTTTCCTCTTAACCGATCTTCACCAAAATCAATAGGCCTTGAGTCCTCTATAATTCAGGACTGTATGCAAAAAATATTTGAATCTGTTTGAATTTGCGGCAGTTATTGTTCGCCATAGAAAAAATTCTACACACAGACACTTTTCGAAAAATGACTTATCTTCATGTTTTGTGGGTAGTACAATCAGAATCGCCCCTTATCTCGAACACGATTTTTTTCGCCATCACCATACTTGCATTTCCTTATGGAACATGGAAGTAAAATCTCTATTAAATTCAAGGTGTTTAGAAAGGACTGAACCGCAGATGCTATTGTTGCATCAAGGAAGTACTTTATAAAGGATATGTCACGACAGTGGCAGTAGTAAATGTGAAATATAATTTTACGCGTACCAGTGTGTAGTTCGCTACCGAGAGCATGAACAATTCATTGAGATTTAAGTTCGCGCACGTGCGAGTTGAAAACCAACAAAGTAATTATTTCCCTCCACTGTCAAAGGGTTCCTAGTCCGTATTGTTACGACGGTCTCACTGATCTTCGTCGTACGGTAAAGTGGAAACAGAATACAGACACCAATGAAGTCACCAATTACCAGCTGTAGTTAATCAAAAATAACAGTTCGTAATCAACAAGGTACTCTCGTGCAATAATTTTACGAGAAAAAGTTAAATCTATCCACACGCAATAATAATGTCAAATAATAGAGTTCCGCACTAATTATAACAAAATAATCAATTTCCACTAACCCTCAACGATAACTCGATCCGCACTAAAGAAATTACCGACTGTAACTCACTAACTAACCCAGCCGCTGTTGCTTATATATAGTCTGCAGATGGTCCAGGATAATGTTCTATTCTTTTGGGGTGATGCCGAAATAATTTGCGTAGTTACCTAGCCCTCGAACAGTCTATAGGGTACTTTACTGCGCAGCCTTGGCACAGACACTGCACCTACTCGGCTAGCAGAGAAACGTGTACAACGACGCTCTCGACTGTTCGAGACCGTTCTGTAATTGTCGTAACAATATTTTTAAAGGGAGTTAGTATTCTACTCGGAATGATGACTGGCTACTAATCTAGAGGTCCAGGCTTCGCTTTCCGGGCGTTCCATAAAGTCAACGTATGTTTTTCAGCCTCCAGGTAGACTCAACCTGTGACGAGATGTATCTCGGAGAACATTCTGAGGTATAACAATGGGCGGATGGAGCGTACTGCTGATAATGCTGACCAACTCCTAAACTACTTTGGTGGTACAAAAAGTAAGCTTCCTTTGGTGGTACATTATTGCTGTATGCTCCCTGGACAGCGGAACTGGCTCACTAATTTGAACGAAATACATTTATTATTACATAAGTTTCGATATTACATACTAGCTGTTACCCGCGGCTTTGGACGCGAATATTTAACTTTTAATAAGTATTTTAATATAATTTTGATTGTCTATGTATATATGGCGTTCTGTCAGTTCGTATAACAATTTTGTACTCATTAGTCAAATTCTCTCCAAATTTTCAACACTTATTATGTTGTTGCAACAGCCTCTGGAGATTTAAAAGTACCCGTTTATAAAGCCTTTGAAGATATTTATAAAGTACCTGTTAAATCAAAAACCGTTGTCACTTAACCTCACAAATGAAAAAAAACACGTATTTTCGCTTTGCATTCAGTAATAGGACAATTTACAGTTAGTTCACTTCTTCTTGTCTACATCGTAATATATCGATACAATCGCATATTATATAAAACATCGAAAATGTACAGTTCCGATGCCGCTAAATAGCTTTTGTTTATTTACTTGTTACTATGGTAATTAATTCTAGTCTCCATGGTGATGTTGACATCTTTTGTAGTAGTATTTAATATATTGCATTACTTATTCATTGCACCATCAGAAATACGTATAAACATAAATTTTACAATCTTTTAAGACGATTACAAAATATATAGACGTATCTGTATACAAAATTACAAAACATATCAATAAAATCGCATAGTAAAAACAGTAAAAACTATAGGAACGGATAAAGGTATACATTCGATGCCGGTAAATATCATTTGTTTATTTACTTGTTACTATGGTAATGAATTCTGGTCTCCTATACCGATGACTGACACACTACCTACCGCGTTATATTATAAATGTTTCTTAGAATTATGGGACAAATTACAAAAATCCCTATTACTTACAATTTGTTTAGTAATATGACAATTGTAGAATATATACAATCATGCAGTAAACACTAACGATCCTAAACTTTCGGACAGTTCCTTTTGTATTTTGTATTCGGATTCTTCCTTTTAGGTCAGCACCCTGCTGTATTTTTCCAATTAAAAAAAAATTTTGAAGTCTTCTCTCGGCCCTGAGTCCAAAAAGTTTGAAATTTCAAATACTTAACACCACTTTCAGACTTTAATTAGAATTTTCTTTTATTTGGTACTCCACACGATTTTATCAAAATTTTCACCTACATTTTAGGACCTGACGTCAAGAAATGTTGAAATTTTTACAAATTACATTATACTCATATTATGGTTAAAGTTCCGTTAAATTTAATACCCCACATGGGATTTTGCGATTTTATCGTAATTTTGACACCCTGACATTTTTGCAATTTTTTAACGGAAAGGAAGAACAGTAGGCCAAGAAAATTGTAGTAATTACACAATTAATCATAAGAATTTACATTTGAATGAACATCAGAAATAAACAGCTGATATGACACGTCCAACGCACAGACGAACACGGAATCCCAAAGCAAATGTAGAGTGGTAACATAAATTGATAAAGGGACCAAGAAAACTAAGGAAAAGTTGAAGAGAATATATAGACATGGGTATGAGCAGAATAAGGTTGAAGATGCTTATGTATGAGATTGAAAATTGGAAAATATGGGACAATTGTCGATCGACGACAATGGTAATGGAATATCAATGAACTGTTACAAATCAATATTCAAAATACGTCGAGCAAAATAATTTAAAAACAATTTTTGTTTTAAACAGCTCTTTGCGCAAAGCCCTGAATGCGATTTACAAGAACCTATTATTGATGTTACAATATCGGTATTCCAATTTTGTCATATAGACTATATTAATTAAAAAACGTTCAAATAATAAAATTAAGTTCAAAGAGGAAATAGGTGGAGTACAAATAAATTACCTAGATCTAAATATAAAGATAGAGTGTGTTGTTTTTAAATTTGATGTAATTAGGAAAGAAACGTATACAGACTTAATTATACCTCAGGAATCATACCATCCCGTAAGTCACAAGATGGCTGCACTAAACTCATTTTGTTATAGAGCAATAAAATACTTAGACGATGATTCATGTAAAACAGAAGAGTTAAAAAGAATAGAAGGAATAGCGAAAAATAATAATTATAAACCGGGGATAGTAGAGAACATTGTAAAAAGAATAGAAGGAAATAGTAGACAAGAAGAGAAGAAAGAAAATAAATACATAGAATCAATAACGCATCTGGGATTTCAAACGAGGAATATAATCAAGTGCTTTGAAAAACACAATATAGATGTAGCGGTAAAAAAGACAAAGACAGTTTTTGATTATATAAAGAATAGTAGTACTGAAATAACGCCTGAATGACAGAAAAGCGGTGTTTATAAGTTGAACTGTAAACAGTGTGATAAGGTTTACCTGGGTGAAACAGGACGTAAGTTCGAAATTAGATTGAGAGAGCACGTGAGAGGAGAAGGAGACAGAACTACGAATTCGCTCTACGCGAGACATTTTAATGAAACAGGGCATAGGTTTTTAGACTCAACAGAGAACGTCGAAATAGTAAGGTTAGAGAATAACATAAGTAAACGCAAATTGTATGAAGAATTAGAAATATTAAAAGTAAGTAAAAAGAATAGTAATGCGCTGATGAACATAAAGACTGAATTTAGTAATGAGGATATATTTTATTATATTTTGAAAGAGTAGTGTATAAAAGGTGTAATACGGTTACAGGATAGGTTCAGAAGGTAGAAAGCTGTAGGAGATTTCTAGAGGAAATGTATATGACGAGGTCAGGTTGACTGAGTAAGGGGCGGGGCTAGCAAGGACTGGGGGGTAAGTACTGCCTCCTATTGGTTGAATGTAACCGGTGATGCGTGGGAGGGTTATATATGTATATATAAGGGAAGTAGGTATTTTAATGATGTTGTAGGAAGAACTTGATAATGGTTGCGAAACCGAAAGGCCTTGTTCGAGGAAAAAGTGTATATAGCAGGGAAGCAACAAAATTTGACAAAGTTGTTATGAAGACTGCTAACATAGAGAAAATAACTGATAAAAAACGTCCTGATACGTAATTTTATATAACTCGCGTAATCCTGCGTTAATATTTGAAAAGAAAAAGAATAGTTAGAGCAATGTGCAAAGCTAAAAAGATGTATAATTTAATAAAAACGGAAATTACAGCATTGTCACTATTTGCATCATTTCACTTTCAACGATGCAGCGGAGAAACTCGTGTAAACACAGCAGCTATTTATACGAAGTTCACAATTCTTCCAATAATTTCTTCTATTTTCCACTTACTTGCTACCAATAAGAATCCTTTGTATCTTACGAGTTAATATACTGGCTTAAGTGCTGGACATTCTGTTATGTCATGAAGATTACTTTTTTAATGATGAGGCTTCCCAGCCTTCTATCAAGTATGCTGACCGGTGGTATCAGTTCAGTCTGCTTACATCTTATTCCAGTAGTGAGTGTAACAGTGTACTGGTGTGGTTTTCCAGTCTTCCGTGGTAGTTGATGCTTCTTGTTTTCATGACGCCTTGACAAATATATGTGTAATGACGCCTTGAAATAATATGTTTCAGCGTTTAAAATTATATGGTATTGGTTTATGAAAACATACATCCAAATTCAAGATTCGCCACTCACATACAAAATACATAGCAGACGTATACAGACATCAACAGAACTACAAATACTGGGTGTTGTGGCCAAGAGGGAAAACTAATACAACAGAACAATTATAAATATTCAAACGTCACAATGCATCAAATTTTAAACAATCAAACACATTTCCAATCAAAACACACTATATGAATATGACACAACAACACTACCCCGTCATTACCAGCACTAGGATTACAGCAGATGTCAGGACCATTTGGCACTGAAGACGTGACGATTGTCAAGAAACGTGTCTAAAACCTATTTACTGGTTATTGTAACAGTGATGATAGAAAAATTAGCAGAATTAAAAAATGTTAAATAACTGTAAATTTTGTGACCTAAAAATTTCGTGGCTACCTTGCAATAATGGATTGAGACCGTCAGAAGAAGAAGAAGAAGAAGAAGAAGAAGAAGAAGAAGAAGAAGAAGAAGAAGAACATAAACAAGAACAGGAACGGGAACGGGAACGGGAACGGGAACGGGAACGGGAACGGGAACGGGAACAAGAACAAGAACAAGAACAAGAACAAGAACAAGAACAAGAACAAGAACAAGAACAAGAACAAGAACAAGAACAAGAACAAGAACAAGAACAAGAACAAGAACAAGAACAAGAACAAGAACAAGAACAAGAACAAGAACAAGAACAAGAACAAGAACAAGAACAAGAACAAGAACAAGAACAAGAACAAGAACAAGAACAAGAACAAGAACAAGAACAAGAACAAGAACAAGAACAAGAACAAGAACAAGAACAAGAACAAGAACAAGAACAAGAACAAGAACAAGAACAAGAACAAGAACAAGAACAAGAACAAGAACAAGAACAAGAACAAGAACAAGAACAAGAACAAGAACAAGAACAAGAACAAGAACAAGAACAAGAACAAGAACAAGAACAAGAACAAGAACAAGAACAAGAACAAGAACAAGAACAAGAACAAGAACAAGAACAAGAACAAGAACAAGAACAAGAACAAGAACAAGAACAAGAACAAGAACAAGAACAAGAACAAGAACAAGAACAAGAACAAGAACAAGAACAAGAACAGGGAAGAGGAACGGGAAAAAGAAGAAGAGAAGAAGAAGAATGTTTCAGGGCCGAACCTACGATATGTTGCTTAGAATCGGTTCAAACTGCTTCGTTTGGGATTCAAACTGAAATAGGCCTATTGTGACTCACAATTTGTAAAATATAAAAAATAAAATAATAAAACACTTAGATCTTACAGAACATAGAAGGGAAAAGTTATTTCTTACGATACAGACTACCTGAGTTAACAATGCAGGTTAAACCCATATTTAATGGCTGGATTTACCGTAAGGTTGTACACGCGAAGCAGGGGCGCAGAAACTCATAAGCAATTTACGGTAACACGTTACTGCGTCAGCTTACTGCCAACTGACTCGCCTGTCTGTCTCCTTAATTAGTAACTTACAAAGCGTGCCGCGTACTGCAAATTCAGTGACTACAGACAGGAGTTCTCCTTCTTGATAAACTAGAACTCCTTCCCGAGGGTGGAGGTAATGTACGCACCAGACTTAATTAACATACGGTGAATTTAGCTATTATTTTTGCGTCTTCTGTCTTTTTAAACTGTATAAACTCTATGTATTTATGCAGCATACTTTGATATTTTCTCTTTAAAAGTTGTGTATTAAGTAAGCCTGAATATCTTATTGACATTTCCGAAAATTCAATTCCTGATCTCCTTCCTTTTAGTAGGAAAGTTGTCTATCGTTCGTGGTACTTTGGTATACATTGAAATACCTTTCCAATCAAAATAACAACAGATTACAGTAATGTTATTCGGCTTGCTGATGAATGAGGATTTGATAACGAAATAACATTTACATTTGTGCGGCAAACATTTTTTGTTTGTTCTATGAAATTCATTTAAGCACATTGTGAAAACCTTATGTGTTCAAATGCAAGTACGACAATTTGTTTAAAAGTAGCTGATTAAAGAAAAAGACGGTCTGAGAAATGTGGTGAAGACATGTGCGAAAAAGTGCTGCAGAAAACTCAGATGACTACAAAATTTATAGCGTGGAAATTATTTGATTTGAGATGCATTCTGTTCTTAACAAAGAATGAGAGATTATTACTGTATATAACATATACAAAGAAAAATAAAAAAAATATATGACAAAGCAGCTAGAGCTTTCAGTAAGTACCTTTTCCACGTTTATCTCTGTTTCATAAAGAATCAGAAATTACTTCGCAAAATATACAAAGAAATATAAAAAAAATGTGTATGACCAAGCGACAAGAGATTTCAGTAAGTACCGATTTCCAGGTTCATTTCTGTATCATTAAAGTGACGGTAAACTTATTACAATCAGTGCATTTTAAGGCAATTTAAAACGACGATACATTTTTAAAAGGCAACTTTTATTTTACATCTCTGTTTTTATAATCAAATATCATTATACATCTACTTTGCGAATATCAGTGTTAATTTAGTTTACATTACAGGATTAACTCTTAACACAGAAATCTGTTAGGATTTTTAGACTTAAAATTTTATTCTGATACCATTTAAGCGTTTTTCGTCTTATTAGAAAAGTGTTTAATTTGTGTAAATATAATAGTTCTGTGACTCGTAAACTTGCGTGGTCATTTTATAATATTAAAAAATAATATTAGATTATTTAATTATATAAATAATAAATAAATAATTTTGCAATATAATATATAAATATGAAATATAATAAATAAATATTTAATAAGTACTAATTAGTGTGAAATTTAGAGTTACAGATTTCAGTCAATCGCCATTTAAAATTTTTTTAAGATACAAAACATTTCCCTTAAGCGTACAAAAAATGGTACGCTTATTGTGTATACTAAGTTCAACTCTGCATTTTCTTCTGTTCAGCAATAATTAACTTTAAAAAGACACATACAGAGAAGCGGAAAACGAAGCATTTTTCGACATTTGTTTTGTTTTTATATTTTCTCTCAGTTTGATGAGAAGAATGTTTTTCCAAAGTTTCGAATTAATTTTTGGGAACATTCCGTATAGTTTAGAATTGGACTTTAACGAAAGGCCAGGCCAGTCGCATCGAAGGGGCTGAAATGCGATTTCTCAGGCACGTGGCAGGGTATACTCTCCATGATCATAGAAGAAACACAGATATACAGCAGGAGCTGAATGTTATGAGTATACTGGATAGGATTGCTCAGTATCGGCCGAATTGGTGAGAACATCTTTGCCGTATGGATGACTGCCGCACCCCCAAACAACTATGGAACTATAAGCCGAGGGGACGGAGAGGTGTGGGACGTCCAAGGAAGCGCTGGAGTGGCCAGCTCAAATCTTTACCTGTTTGAGACAGGAACAAACCATCCTTGGTTTAATCCTTGAAGACGATTTCGTATAATTGTAATCATATAATGGTTTTATAGGTCTGAGTTTTACGCCACTTAATCTTGTTATTTTTGTTTTAACGTCCACCATGTTAAACATAGACTCAAAAGTTCAACGTCATACTTAAAGTGCCAGACATTCATACTACTGTTGTTTTATTTGAGCACACAAATTTAATTCGCATACACAAAATCCAGGTGCCTCACTCAACCGTGTGGGCCTCTTATAGCCTATACACGAATCCTAATTACTCACTCGATTCACTATCATTTAATATTTCGTTATGTGACGTCAGGTTCTTAAGTACTTAGGCCTACGTTACGCTATAAACTCCCGAATTATATTGTGCTCGTATAAACAAAGACATTTAACACCTTCATATATTCTATGTAGGCTGTACATAAAAGAAGGGCACGGTACACAAAAATGGTCTGATACACAATCGGGTACATGAAACTCGACTTTTGTAAATGTTTAGCGAACGTTGGTGGTGCGCTTGTTGTGTAGGTCGTGTGTCGCTTCTCCGTAAAGAATGATAGACCTTACATAAATTACTGTTGAAACCGAGCCAAAACGGACGCTCATCACGAAGGGTTAATGCGCCAAACACGACAGAGTCGATAGATTCCAAGAAAGTATTTCTTGCAGCGAAGGAAAATTGAATACACGGCACCGGCTACGTTCAGCATTTCGTTTTATCAAAGCGTTGTGCTTCTGTTGTTTACTTATATATACGGTAATATATATTATATAATCTATTGTTTTTCTCATTTGCTCTGTTCTCTTGTCTGTTTGTCTGTCTCTATCTGTCTGTCTATTTACTTTTCTCTCTCTGTTTTTGTCTCACTGCTCCCCCCTCTCTCTCTCTCTCACACACACACACACACACACACTCTCTCTCTCTTTATCTCTTTCTATTTGTCGATATGAAGTTCTTTATTTTAGTGAAAGTAAGCCTATATACGAGGGTCAGTTGAAAAGTTCGCGGAGCGACATCTGTAGTTTAGCGGTATTACTAAAATGTTGCGTGTGCTGCAAGATTTGTATTTTATGTAAGCTCGTGTGTTAATTTTCAAATCTAAATTCAATTTATTCATTGTTTAGAAGCTGTTTAAAATTGGCGTGTCGTGCGTGTTTTAAAATAAAAAAAAAACGGACAAAATCAAACATCGTGGTATGATTCTTTGTTAAAAGTTGTTGAGCGCCAACGGAAATTCAAAACGAAATTGTAAATGTGTCAGGAGATGCTGCGACTTCAAAACCAACGGTTTGTAAGTAGGCACTTGAGTTTAAACGTGGTCGTACGAGAATTGAAAACGTGGTCACACTGGACGCCCAAAAAATTCAACAACTCCAGATGCGGCAACCACTTTGCACAAACGCTTTTTCACACCAAGTTCATGAGTTAAATTATGATACACACGCTCATATGAGATGTCTATGATTTCAGCAACGTCATCCACTCCTTAATCTGTGGTCTTCCAAAACGCTACGAAATTTTTTCAATAATACCATTTTTTGTTGCACTTTTTGGACGTCCACTGCTGGGATAGTCTTCAGTGCTTGTACGACCACGTTTAAACTCGAGTATGTCCCACTTGCTGTTGTTTCTGAAGGCGCAGCATCTACTAACATATTTACAATTTCGTTTGGATTTTTCATTAGGGCTAAAACGTTTTTAACAGAGAATTCATCACAACACGATGTTCGATTTTGTGCATTTTAAAAACACGCGTGACAGAAAAATTTGAAACAGCTGGTAAAAAGTGAATAAATTGACAGATATACTGTATCTGAAAATTAACAGGTGTCCATGCGAAATATACGCCTTGCAGCACAGGAAAGATTTTAGTTCTACCACTGAGCTATAGATGTCGCTCCGCAAACTTTTCAACTGACCCTCGTATGTATCGAAATTTTGTACTGCGTTAGCGTATAAATATATACAGACAGTGAACTGATTTCATGATCCGCATAGAAACGTAAAGAAACAGGATTAATTACAGGATACGTTCTACTGGTGAAGACAACTAAAACGATTGTATAAACGTCCGTCCAGAGACTCTGCCATCATCGAAATAGAGTTCACAAAAAATGTTTGCCGTTTTCTACACTAACGGGAAAACTAGGAGACTACAATTCGTAGGACAAATATTTGTGTGATCCTACAGCCTTGTAAGTGCATCTGCAGCAGCAAACGTGTTTACTGAGATGGTACATTAGAGCTTAAGAGTTTGTCAAGAAATAACCTGTTGCACATTTAAAGAAACTGCCTTTAAAATAAACAATTTGAAATACTAGGGATTGATCCAGTTGCTAATTTTTCTTGAACCTCTACTTTCATTCCATAGCTTACATTCTCACCTTTTATAGGGTCATATATTAACCGACTTCTAATGCTCATTGCATCGAAAGTAAGGGTTACACGCTGCAAATAGTTTTGGTTGTGTACATTACTTTTCAAATAAAGAAAAACATTTCCCCAAGACCGTAGGGACAGTTAAAATTGCCATATTTGTACAAGCACGCCATTGTACTACTGTATGCCATGAAGGAGTGGGGATTACAACTATGCTCCGAACTGCAACAAGACAGACTGCAACTATGATCTGTGTGTAGGCACTATCCAGTAGCTGACATACATCGATGGTCTGCCAATTCAAAAATAAATCAAATACCTGAAAGATACAGAAGCTGTGTGACTCTTGCAACCAATTTCAATGCATATTCCAGCTTTTGTGTGGCAAATGCAGCTATTATACAACCATAAAACTTAATCTGCGTAGTATGTCATAAATGAGAATTTTAAACATAAATGCTCATATAGAAAAGTGTACATGGATTTGTTACACGTTTTGAAGGAATCATACAGCTTTCGTTCATTTAGAAACAAATCCTAAATTTTCATAAATGACTTGTTTTAGTTGTCACCCGATAACAAAAGCTTAGTTGCCCAACCTTTTAAACTAACTTTTGATGGTTTTTACCTAAAAAATTATAAATAGACCACAAAAAAGTATCACCAGTTATTTCAAGGAAGATTATTATAAGCATAAAAAATTGTTATCAAAAGTCAAAAAATTGGAGTATAAATCATTTTTTTTACGTTTAATGTAAATTTACTTTTGTAGATTACTAAGAAACGAATGAAACTTTGTAGTTTCATTACAAACCTATCGTAATTTCATTTCGAGGCCGAGGGCAGTGCGGATGGTTAGGCTGGTTAGGTTTGGAGTTGTGTAATGGACTTCACAGACCCAACGCAAGCCTCGGTCCACGATAGACTAAAGTGTTTTGCTTAAGGGTTTTTAGCAAGTAATCCAATCCTGGGAGAGCGGACGTAACCATCAGGGTTACATTCGTGATGATGAAATTTCCTAAGCGGAGGGTTATGGAGTTGCTGCAAAGTAGGGGACGATGTATTGTTTTGTGGGCTACTTTCTCGGAATCCGTCCTCTACGTGTGACGGCTTACAATAATATCACTAAACTCATAAACTTGTAACGTTTAATCGGCCCAACGGTTTTCATTAAGAATTAACAGTAGTGTAAAGTAGTATAAACTTTTGACAATTGTGTCATCGTGACTACCTGATCAGAATTTTTGTCAAATCTGCTATCAGACAAATAAAAAAAAAAAATACCAGGGAAAAACAAAAAGGCGTTGGTTTAATAGGAGATATAGCCTAATTAAAATAATTGTGTTTAAAATCATTGAACTTGTCAGTAAATCATATAAATGAATATTTGTTAAACTCATGGAAACATCCATTAGGCAATGATTTAGCTTTGTTTAAAAATAATAAATAATTATCGTCAAAAATCGTTCTGTATAAAATCCATTACTGGATTACTCATACCATTACTCAAAATGAAAATTTTTTTTGATTGTAAAACTGTTAATTAGACTATTATTAAAACAGGAATTGCCTAAGATTTGTTGTTACAAAAATGTTTTATATGGTTAGACTGTAACTTCGTTCCTTTTCTATAAAGACTGTTATATTTTTACGAAAACTTTAATATAACGGAGTTCTCAAAGTTTAGTTTTAAAAGCACAGTACTTTTCTTACTTGCTGAAGTTTTTTTTCTAGTTAAGTTTTTATTATAAAATTGTCATATCAGTGTGCGGTGTTTAATATCACTGAGTTTTCAAAGTTTAACTCTATACCATAATACTCACATATACATTTTTTTATACCTATTACACCATGCTATTTCCATAACACTACGTTTCAGTCGTCTATATAATGTCGATTAAAAAAAAAAAAAACCATAAGTTTGTAGAACTTTAGTGATAAGGATAATAGTCACGCTTCTTTTTTATGACTAATTAGGATGTTAAAAATGTCTTTAAATTTATTTGATCGGAGGGGGTGTTAAGTGTGAACAGAAGAAGCAAAACACTACTCTTACAAGGTGTATTGATTTATTAAAGTATATCAAAAGAAGATAAAAATGGAAACACAAATGTTTTCTTTTCTTTTAAGTAATTGAAATTAAGAAAAAGAAAACTACTTTAAAAATGTTTTAATATTGTACATCTATATATAAAACAACCGATTATATTGTGCATACATTTTTTTAACTTTTATACTGAAAATTGCCTAATGTGGTCATGACATTAAAACTCCACGGCCGCAGTGAATTTCAGTAAAATCATATTCCGGGTTGTTGGGCCGTGGTAATTTTGTAATACTACCATACGTTTCGACTGGAGCTGCTGCAATCATATTCAGTGTTACTCCCCCGGCGACTGACAACGCGACACTACACAGTGCACTTATATTACCGAGCGAAACGTTTATGTAAGTGCGACAGTTTTGAAGTGGCGTGTCGTCAGGCGCCGTGGAAGCGGAAAACTAGAGATGACTGTCGCAGCTGGAATCGAACTTATGGTATTATAAGAATAGAACGACAACCCAACAGTCCGCAAGGTAATTTTACTGTCTAATGTGGATTTTAAATCTGCATATATTTTAACGATTTCTCCTTTGTTTTGATTAATCTGTGATCTAGCCGACACGATCAATTTTTTCAAGTGTGTGTGTCCATTTGCTTAGAATAGCATTTCCACCTAATTGTGTTTGTAATTAAACAGGTTTGTTTACAGACACGCATTAGACCTAGCACATACATGAATATCACAGTGCAGTATTAGAACTTATGTATCTAAAATTAGTGTTAGGGATGAATTTCCAAAAATAAATAAAATCTTGACTAGAATTTTGTAGATATTTCTAGTTTTTTTTACTTCCATGGTTACTTCCATACGTAAGGAAATTAAAGTATGGAGATCACGAAAAAAACGTGTTTGAGATAAGGGCTGATTCTGATTGTACAAACACATGAAGAAAAGTCATTTCCCGAAAAGTATCTCTGTGTGTGTCTGTGTATCTCTCTGTGTGTCTGTGTGTAGAATTTTTTTCTATGGCGAACAATAAATGCCGCAGATTCAAACAGAATCAAATAATTTTTTCCACGTGTGCCCGAATTGTAGAGTCCTTAAGGCCTATTGATTTTGGTTAAGATCGGTTAACGGGAAGGGGTAGTTTACCTGCAACGTTTCACGTTTTAACAAGAGTAAAGTAGTTAATTTTAATAAATAAAGTATCCTGAAAAGAAGGTCATAATAATTCACTGTAGAAAGGTAGATGAAGTATCTACAAACGAAAGGGTTGTTCAAGGAGGAGGGGTAATTTTCTATAAATGAAAATGATAGTTAAAAGGGGAGGGGATAATTTTGTATATGTGTACTACGTTATCGGCAGCAAAGAAGTAGTTTCTATTGAAATATTCCATTTCAACTTGTCAAACATAAAGCTCGATTTACAAGGAACACAGAAAACTTGTTAGAAATTTTCGAACCGAATTCAAGTAAATGATTTTAAACATAAATCTTAGAACATGGACGTCGTGTATGGTTCTCCATACCCATATTTTTAAAAAGGTCTACTTTTAAAATTTCTTAAAAAAGTAACGCTTTAAAATTTTGTTAGAAATCGTGTAAACATTTTTCGAAAATGCAGTTCACTAGAACAAAATGTTGTTCTTATATTGCCTTGTGCCATTTAATTGGCACGCGTGCCGTGGGATGGGAATGATAATATGTAATTTTATATTGCTATTAGGACATGTATCGTACAGATCTAATTTGGCCATTATACTCACGCGTAACCATACGTTTTGACCCTTAGCGATATGAAGATATTTTAATTAAAATAGTCGTACCGCCTTTCCTTACCGTTCGCAAATCTCTGACGTCTTTATTGCCTTTCAACTAATATGAATAGCGGTGAGGGGAGAAATTTGCCAGGTGCGAACCTTTCATTTACATAATGCGGAGGGGCGTCGCCGGTATCGAGCACACACGCGTACGCGCGCGTACACAGTTACGGTACTGCAATAACAATGTTCCCTCTCCACCGTTCGCGTCGTTCACATGTCTCTGCTCCGTAACCGCGCGTCTACGGGCGATACGGTACACCTTGTGTCGTGATTCTCTCGTTGCGTTGATTATGTTTACCCTCGACGCGTCGGCCAAACGTTTGTGCTCAAGCAGATAACTGGAAAACTTCTTTCAAAAAAACAACAGCTGTAAGGGAATGCGTAACGTTTTTGCATAAAGTTTTTGTGTAGGCCTGCAGTCAGATTTCGACTTCCACAAAGCACTCTTCTTGAGTGTAATATTCTAATCAGTGCATTACTCATGAATGTAAATGGAGACCATTAGACAAACGCAACTAAACCGACATTAGACTAATCAAAACGACCGAAAGGCATATTTATGTCTTAAATTTAATTTACACTAAATTCAGAAGTACTTAATTAAACTTCTAAGATACTTTTTAAAGTTGCTGTACCCATTTATCCTTAGGCAGGGGTCTCCAAACTACGGCCCGCGAAGGGTCACTGTCCGGCCCACGGCAACCGGCCGATGCTGGGTCCAGTTTTTAAATAGATCATCAAAATACCGCAAATATTATAACATTTTACTAAATAACTGAACAAGAACTAAGTATAAAATCAAAGTACAGGGCTAATGATTATTAATCAAAGCACTTGAAATCCATTCTAACGACAGGAACATCAAAATTTGACCCGAAGTGGACTGGACAGACATTGTATGTCAGAAGTAACTCGACACATCCCATTGTACATAAGAAAGCCAAGAAATAACACATAATAATAGTACATATCTTCGAACGTTATTTATTTACATTATTTTGAATAAATTAATTTGTTTTCTTTGGATAAGTCTGCTTAATTTTTATTTAAATACCTATTTTATTAACTTGATTATTTCGTAAACTTAAAAAAAATGTTTACTATATATATTGTTGGCCCGCCTGACTTCCAAGATTTTTCGATTCGGCTCTCAGGTGAAAAAGTTTGGAGACCCCTGTCCTTAACCATTGCTGCCTAAAGAACTTGTTTAGTATTTAGAACGATCTTGAAGTAGTAAAACAGGAAATGTAATTTTCTCTTATGAGCTTCTTGAATTTTAGTATTGAATTTTGCAAATAAAGAAGACTTAATTTCTCAGATCTGGTTTTTGATATTATTCCATGGATCATATTAGCAGCACAGACATTTTTATTGAAATCGCTGTTGCAAGTAGGTTCTGCGTTTTGAAGAATCTAGTAAAACAGTAAAGCAGATGGACTAGTGCTACTACTAACTACTACTCTACAACTACTACGTAACTTAATCCAGAAAACTGGGTCTGGACGGAACAAAGTTGAAAAATGTTGGACAGAAATGTTTGACACCAGAACGCCATTAAGCATCAGATAACGGTGTTTATTATCACTTAATAATAATAATAATAATAATAATAATAATAATAATAATAATAATAATAATAATAATAATAATAACAACAACGACAACAACAATAATCTAATCGCTAACGCTGACAAAACAGATTCGGATAATTAAACCGTGAAATTAATTCAAAGTTAATTTTCTATGATAAGTGATTTCTACCTCTTTCAAAGGCTCGTCGATTATTGTCCACGCATCGAGAAGGTCGTGGAACAACATTGAAAATTGGCAGGGTATAAGTGGCCGTATTTTGATAGTGTGCGGACATTTGTATTTTATATAGCCTATAGCGATTTTCGACAAACATTTGAGGTTTTTTTCGCATTCTAGTTTCCAAACTTCAGAATCTTTCTAATCATAATCCTTCAGATTTCACAGTGCCGTTGCATTCTTTATGCCGTCTGTCCGAGTATTTCGCGATGTCCCTGTTTTTCTTCTTTCAGGAGGGGTCCATTCTAGTAACCTGTTTGGCCCGTACGGCACACATTCCCGTACCGACCTAATCTTTTTACATCAATTATGTCATTTATATTGGTACATAGGCCTACGTTCATGCTTTCCACTATTTCTTCTTTTTTAACCCTATCCAGCAATATAAGTGTTATTACAGCACCATGTCCAGTCTTCTATTTCCATGACTCGTAATCTTTTCCTCAAATTATAGGTAGTTTCGCACACTTCAGCCGCATACAATAGTTTGTAATGTTGTCTTGCATAGTTCGATTTTTGTTTTGGACCTTAGTTGATTTCCCCATAAAGGTGAATGTTACCGTTTCGTCACTTGTTTCTCTTGTCCTATAGGCCTATGATTTGTTATTTCTGTTACACTTATGCCGCCTTTTGTAACAGTGGCTCCGAGTTATTTGGCTCCTTACGCAAGGGCCACTCTGTGACGCCACTTGGTGGTGCGACTCAGTCGTGCTCGTGTGTTTTGCATAGTTTTAAATGGCACTCTTTCACAGTAGCGTTAGTGGGGCAGGCAGAAGCCGATCCTGGCACTGGTGGCGACGCTTTGTGGGGTTGGAGCATTCACACGGACCACACTTTCAGTCGCGCCACAGAGTAGCGCTTTCAGTTTTCATACTAGTGTTGTCAAGGTTGTGTGATTGAACTGCTGTTCCTTTACTGTTGGTATTCAACAACATTTCGGATATTTGTCACCTAACTTTCTACGCATAAGACAGATGTCATTCTTATCCTCAACTATAATTATTTGATCGAAAGTGGAGACATTTTCGTCAGTGATAGCTTTTACCATGTTGCGGCATGTGCGTCTCAGCTTTCTAAAGCTGAATCCAGGTAGGCCTATACCTTAAACAAAGTGAGTGTTACACCACAGATAGGCTATGTCACATGTCACAGCCTCTTGGTGACTTACCAAGGGATCCCTAGGTGCTTGGTGACTAGTATTATTTTGCTACAGTGTTAATTTACAATGTTTGTTCCAATCGCGCGCGCGCGCGTGTGCTGAAGACCTGTATATACGAGTTAATTTTAATCTGTAATTAAAGTTGCGAATAACGAATTTTCGTTAGCGGAAGAAGTAGCCCTCTGCCTGGGGTTAGTACAGGCAGAAGATCTGTTGAGAAGCTTTGAGATGGCAGCCCCTCACTCAACTTACCTTGCGAAACGTTGGTAGTGTATCCAAGGAACACGTATATTATTCGCAAGTTCCAAAGGGATATTAATAGCCTGGCCAGTGACAGATTCTCCAAGGTGGCCTTAATGTATCAGCCGAAAGGGAAGAGAAGCTTGGGCAGACCAAAGAAGAGATGGTCCGACCAGTTTGGAGCCGGAACAGACTGAACAGTCTAAGCCGTAAAGAAGAAGAAGAAGAAGCAGAAGAAGAAGAAGAAGAAGAAGAAGAAGAAGAAGAAGAAGAAGAAGAAGAAGAAGAAGAAGAAGAAGACAAGGAATTTGATTGTGTTAAATTGTTTTATGCCTCTGTTTAAAGACGACAACTCGTGAGATCGTCGTAACAGTAGACTAAAACACTAATAATGCACACTCATACTAATGCGTGTGTACATTAATATGAGCTAACAATTTGAAGACAGATGGAGTAATTATAGTCACAGCGATTGTTGTGCAGAGGAATAAAGTTAGCAGAAGAAAAATCGTATTGTTAGGTCCGTAACGTTCAGAGTTGAACTACAAAAAAGTAAATCTCTTTAAAGTATTATCAGCAGGTCTTTGTTAGTCTAATAGTTTCAGAACCAGGGAGGTGGCCGTGGAGAAAGTAAACTCTAGCAAAGTTTGCGCTTGAAGAGAAGCTCGTTAATTTCCTGCCCCATTGTCTGGGTATATATTCTCTCTCTGCAAAAGTCAACATTTATATAAAATACCGTTTCACTGACAAACACATACGACACACAAGAGCAAACGGGTAGAAATACACGATACAGTGAACATAAGTCTGTCGTCTTTGTTAATCAGACTGATTCACATTGTGTCAAAGTAACTTACACCCACAGACGAACGGAACAGATAATATCTCTAGAAACGGTAAAAATGATTTAACAGGAATATTGTTATGTGATGAGCTCCACATCTCCCAACCTCCTTGAATATTTCCATGTAACAGAAAAGCAGAATGACTGTATTCTGATGTGAAGAGAATGCATGCAATCATACAGTATGAGTACGTAACTGGAACGCATTTCAGTGGGAACGTCGATATATCATATAAGAAAGGAAGATATACTATCAGACTATCAGAACCGTTCAGAGTAAATAAGGGATTGCGACAGGGAGGTTGCATCTTCCCCCAATTTTCAAAATTTACTTTGCAAAAGCTATAACCCATTAGAAACAAAATGCAAAGTTATGAGTTACTGAAACTGACGATGTCACATGCTTGTACATCCTGGAGTTTGCAGACAATCAAGTGATGTGTGCAAATGAAAAAGAGGAGCTGGAATATATGACACACAAAGTGAAGGAAGAGTATGAAAAGTGGGGATTACTGATGAACATAGAAATAACGCAGTATTTGTGTGTCGGAGAAGAAACAACAGATTTTATCTTAGGAAACAACGGACGTATAAAAAAAACAGCTACAAATTCTTAGAAATAAACTTTAGTGAAAAAGTAACAGATGATATTGAATTAAAATCGATAATATACAAATTAAAACAAATAATTAAATCACTGAATGTGATTCTATGGACCACAAACATTGTAAAAGAAAGGATTTACGATAGTACGATTAAAAGCACGTTGATGTACGGATCCGGAACATGGAGAATAAAGGAACAGTTAAAAAGAAAGTTAGAAGCTACAGGAATGGATACTTTGAGACGAACTGCTAAAACTTCAGGGCTGAAGTGAATATGAAATGAAACGATCAAAGAAGAAATGTACGTACAAAAGATAATCATTGACTGCATTGAAGAAAAACAACTAATCTGGTACGGACACGTACAAAGAATCGGACAAGACCGACTACCAACGAAAACAATGAGATGGATACCTAGAGAGAACTGAAAGAAAGGAAGAGCCACAATGTATAGAGCGCATACGGAAACATTGATAGAGGGCACAAGAAGATCAATGAGCGATAGAGTACTAAACGATGAAAACTGCAACGACAGCCAAGAATGGAGATTGGGCATTGGACAACGTTGTAGGACATTGTCCTACACATGTCCTAGCCAACATCTCACTCCAGTATTTCTTTATAACAATTCTTCCTAGACGCAATAATATATTCTGATGGAAACAGCAAAAACACCTTCACTGTCACAAACACTATTCGTCGTTTTGGTAGATCTCGCCAATGGGGCCAACACACTTTGCCACATGTAACGTATCTGAACAAGACATACCTTCGTGTCTCACGTAAGAAACTGTGTAACCGATCCCCGACACCTTAATAAGATCTTAATAAAGCCATAAATTCTCTTATACAAAAATAACACATATATATGGTAATAATACTAATAATATCGTTGCTAGAGACCACAATTCGTCGGTGGCATGAACGCTGACTGGCGGAAATGAGAAGTACATGGACTGTGTAGCTGATTAGTAGTGTGGTGATTTGGACGAAGCGGAAGTATGGGGAGGTAAATTATTGTAACGCCTACTTCCACAAGACGTAGAAGACTGGAAGTCCGGCGACTCGCCAATGGATGACGTCAAACATACGTTCTTTGAATGTAGAAGATGGTGGCATGTGGACAGACAAAGAAGACTAATGGCGGAGACACGCGCCATCGCTCTGGAGTCTACAGTCACCCCTTGTGTCGAGAGGGTCAGTGCCGGATTTACCACTAGGCCGACTAGGCCGCATGCAACAGATATATATATATATATATATATATATATATATATATATTTTTAAAGTATTTTTATGAAGGAGGCACTGACTGTATGTAGGAGGCACTTTGATTTATTTAAGTATGATTTTTAGAAATTAAATGATCAATTTTTAATTAAGAAAGTTGTGTTAGTGGTTATAATCACAAACAGAATTATCACTGTTGCACACCACTATAGAAAAATTATTCCGATTAGCGCTTTCAAGCTTCTCAGCTCATCATCGTCAGATCGGAAAAAAGCTGACGATGATTTTTTCCGATCTGACGATGAGCTGAGAAGCTTGAGAGTGCTAATCGGAATAATTTTTCTATAGTGGTGTGCAACAGTGATAATTCTGTTTGTGATCAATTTTTGTTATTAATACAAATGGAAGACAGTCCTTGGTTAATTATTGCGCGCTTATTTTTAAGACGTTGGCATCTTTGAAAACTAATCTGCGCATGCGAACTTTAAACGTCCGCTATATTGCCCCCGAATTTACGCGACCGCTGTTTCTTATCGTTGCTTGTCTGCGTTGTAACAGAACGGTTTGATAGTATTAATCTGACATCAAATTACTTCTGTAGTTACATATATTACTTCAAAGTCACAGCCTGGGAAACTTGGTCTAGGGCCTCAAAAATCTTGAATACGGCACTGGAAAGGATCCTCAGATATACGCAACTTCAAAAAGAGCAAAAGTAATATAATAAGCTAAACTGATATAGAAAAATAGGAGAAGTTGACATGAGCACACGGAGGTTTCACTATGAAGTAATGCTGGCAGCGGTTACAGAGTGGAGCGACGCGGGGAGAGTTTGTAGTCTGTGAGAGTCGAATACATCTTGTGAGGGGTGGGGTGGGGGGAGAAGCGAGCGCTCAGCCTCCGACGGCACGTAACTTATTTTTCTTCTACCACAAAAAAAGATATTATAAATTTGGGCGGTACTTTTAATTTAATATTTGTGCTACTGTATAAGTCTTAGTCTTCTTGCAAAAAAGTCATGAATAGCAAACAACACTTGAGATCATTTTCCGTTATTCCTTTTTCTACAGTTTACGCTGAAAGTGTAAAGGAAAAGTAGACAAGAACAGCCACTGATTTCAAAATACGACGACGTTTGGGGGATAAGCAAACATTATGTATTTAAAATAAGATAAATGTATAAATTTTTATTTTAGAGCTTTGTTTTTGCCAATAAACGTTTAAGAATTATTTACCTCTAGACTGTTGAATTTAAATCTTTCGTTTTCTGCAACTTATGTGTAAAACATAATTTCCATTAATAAATATTTTAAACTAATTTATTTTTTAAGAGAGTTTTTGTAGTTAGCAAATTTTACAGTAATTTGTTTATGGGAAACAATATTCTAACATCAGTGAAAAAGTAAAACTATTTGACGATTCCAACTTAGTCGGGCTTATTTGCTAAACTGCTAAATGTCATGTTCTGGACGAGGCCTTTCAGTGTTTCTACCATTTTCAAGTCATAAATCACGACCCAAGGTGGAGACACTGAAAGGCCTCGTCCAGAACATGACATTTAGCAGGTTAGCAACTAAGCGCGACGAAGTCGGAGGTACTGAGACTGCTAATTCAAATAACAAGACTAATATTTGACGTTTATTTTGCTCGACATTAGAAACGCGCGTCATTTTTCCCTCATGTGTTTCAAGTAAAAAGAAACGAAAATAGAAATATAAGTACTATAAATTGTTTAAAAATGATTCATGTTATTCGGAATGTCGTATGGTGGTGATTAAAAACGTTGACTTACCATTAAATGTTATAATTAGCTTGTTCTGTACATCCCATAACAGTTAATGTACAGACATTCAGTATTTAAAACCCACTGAGAAAGACGAATACCACGTCGAAACGTCTGGGTAATCAAAAACCTAAAAGTAAGTTCACAGTGAAAGTGTTAATATATATGTATATATATAAACATTAAATGTTGTTTGAAACATTAAGATCTACCAGGTTCATCCAGTAGTTTACCCATTGTAAACACCATAAATGGTGGCGACATTTTCGAGCTACTGGGAGGAAGTTTCGTTAGACTGTTGTGGTAACACTGCAGGAGACTTACACATGCAGGGAAAACAGTTTCTCGGTTTCGGCTACGTAGCCATGGCGTTATGCTCGATTCTGAACCGCATATCATCATTTGATTTTTAGACTCTTCAAGGAGTCTACTGAAAGACAACATGTTATTGGTTAGTCATCAACGCCAAACAGCAGTGTTTAAATCTCAGAACTATAATCAAACGGAAATAACCTGACACGTTTTTAAGAAGAGCCTTTTTCATGCAAAACAGTGCTCGTCTCCATGCTGTACGTTAGACATGAAATACGTTGAGTGGGAGATTTTTGAACAACACACTCTATTCTTCTGACGTTGCGCCTAGACAGTTATAATTTTTTCCTCAGCTCAAAGTTCATTAGAGAGGAAAGACATTTCGAAATGGTGAAGAGATAATGGAAGAGTTCAATTTCTAGTTGTGGAAACATAAACCACACCTTTTGTATAATACGGGATTGGATAAATGGTGCCACGCTTTGGCAAGTGCCCAAATAGGAGTGGTTACCGTATACAGAAGTCGTGTATATATGATTGTATTCAAATATATATTTTTAATTATTCAAGTTAACTAATTTTTATTCTATTGTAGACTCTTGCTGTCTGGTTGCTCGTCACACCGTTAATGAAACGCTCAAATTCCATTAGTAATTAATTAATACGTAAAAGTGAATATAAAATTTTATTGTTCATTTATTATTAGAGATAAGTGATGATTACAGATTAGCTAAGTGACAGAACATTACTGTATGGCACTGCAGCAGGATACCAAATTTAAGATGTCACAGCGGGGGCAGTTCAGTGAGACGTGTGGAATTCTTCATGTGATGGCGTTCTTCGGATGGACATGCCTGAAAGTACATTTCAGTGGAGTACGTTGATGGTATTGCAGCGGTTCTTATAGCACGAGATGTAGAACTGGCTCAGAAGGTCAGAGTAAAGCATGTTATGCGACGAGTCAGTTCCTGGATGACAGATCACGGCTTAAAACTAGCAGCTGACAAAACAGAGATTGCGCTAATTACAAAGAGGTACCTACCCAACATTTTGCCAATGCAGGTCGCGGAAGAAATTGTGCAGAAAAAACCCGCGGTCAAGTATTTGGGAATACCGTTGGATACAAAGCTCACGTTTTCGGCACAAATAAAACGACCAACAAGAAGGCTGCAATTGAGACCATGCCGCTAAGTAGAATTATGGTTAACAACATCGAGCCGAAACCTGCCAAGCGACGATTACTGATGACAGTTACGTACTCAATACTACTGTATGGTGCGGAGATCTGGGCTGATGTACTCAGACTCCAGAAATACAGAAGACGCATGTCAGCAGTGCAGCGAAGCGGTACGCTCAGAGTAGCTTGCTTCTATCGTACGGTTTATGAGTCCGCGGTTCTTGTAGTCGTGGAAATGATTCCAGTCGATCTGATGGCACAGGAGTAGAAACAGGTTCACAAGAAGAAGAGAAAAGTATGGAAAGTAAAAGCTCACAGGGAGGTCAGGGCCCGTACCTTGGCTCAGTGGCAGAAAGATGTACTCACAAAGGCTCATAAAGCAGTTAGCTGAGTGGACTTATCGGAAACATGGAGAGATTATTTATTTTATAATACAACTTCCAACTGGTCATGGCCTGTTCCGGACTTACCTACATAGGACGGGGGAAGTATACAGACTAGACTCCATTTTCTGTAAGCAGTAACCAGACGATATGCACCACACGGTGTTTACCTGTGATAGATGGAAAGATGAGAGGCGGACACTGGAGAATGTAGTGGGTCAGAGCACGCATGACAATATCATCGGTCTGATGGTGCAGAGCAAACACCACTGGGATTATGTAGCGGCCTACATGAAGAAGATTCTAAGGCAAAAGGAGTAACCAGACAACGATCTTGCTAGGGCCGCTGACAGAAAAGCAGCAAGCGTGTAACATGGACCCGCTGGATGTTTAAACCGGATGAACGTCCACACATCAACGAAGAACAAATGGCACCCTGAAGTTCTGAGAAGACTGGGGGCTGGGTGCAAGTCCCACACACCGTGGGAGTGCAAACCGTCCAACGGCAAACATTAGTTGTCCAGTTTCCCTCGTAAGATAATAACAATAATAATAATAATAATAATAATAATAATAATATCAATAATAATAATAATAATAATAATAATAACAACAATAATAATAATAACAATAATAATAATAACAATAATAATAACAACAACAATAATAATAATAATAACAATAATATCAATAATAATAATAATAATAATAATAATAATAATAATAATAATAATAATAATAACAACAATAATAATATTAATATAGTAGAACGTCACTATCGACTGTCCGAGAGTGTTCTGTAATTGTCGTAACAATGTGTTGACAAATACTTATTTCATTCTAGTAATTATCTTCAATTATCTTGTTGATACATCCTCTTCGTTCACTTTTTTAATATTAGTTATATATTAAACTTCCACTATGAATACTTACTTTTTGGTTTTGTTACCCAGACGTTTCAACGTGGTATTCGTCTTCTTCAATTGGGATTTAAATACTAAAT